>JAUESR010000207.1:11580000-13007500 GCA_030914345.1 Drosophila koepferae
TACGTGTTTTAAATAACAAACACAATGCGCTAAACGAAGCAAATGGTTTAACCACACACACACACACACACACACACACACAGACACACATACGCCCCCACACTCTGGCACGCCTCCCATACTGATTAAAGACTGCGACTGGGACTGCGGCAAGCCTCAGACATTAGCCTCCATACGAAGTTGGACTTGAGCGGCGACCCTTTCATATATATGTATGCACAGACTGTTTAGTGTTTTGGCCAATGTAACTTGATAATAACGCGCGCCAAGCCAAACAGCCAAATAAACTGGCTAAAATTATGTGAGAGTCTCGAGCAGGCGAACGAGCGAGCGCGTGCACGCCATGGCAGACAGGTAACACAGGTTAGCACAGGTAACCCAGCTATGGCCAGAAAGGAAAGGCTACCCAACAACAACAGCAACAACAACAACAACAACGGCAGGTGAAGCCTGTCAGACCCTTGGCAAGGCATGGCCATAATTGGATTATCGGCACGCTGAAGAGCTCTGACGAGTGCTTCGCTTGTGCACTGGATGCACTTCGCTCGCTCTTCTCTCTCTAGATAGCCGCCCGGCTAAAATAAAAGTAAAAGTGCGAGTTGGCTAAAGTGCTCAGACCAACAAAAAAAAAAGGAAAAAAAAAACAAACCAAAAAAAAAGGTATCAGCCCCACTATGCGTATACATAATTTTGTAATAGCCAAGACTTATAGCTGAGTGTGGATTTACATTTTCAAGCATGCTCCGCGGCGCTGCCTCTCACAAGGCTCGTTCTTTCAATAGCCTCTCGACATTTCGTATCTATGTCAAATTCAGAAGTGGATTCAACTAATTAGAATATTTGTGGATTATTTCAATTTGCATATGATATATAATATAAAAATTTTTTTGTTATCTGTGTTGCTTTGGAATATTTAATATGGAATTTTCAACGGCCAGACAAATTGTCATAAAAATATATTATAATTTCATGCAAACCAATTATGGACTAAAGCATTCTATTATTTTTAATATATGCAACATATTTTTTTCTATTTCTAATTTATTTATTTTAATTTATTTTTATTTTTATTTTTTTTTTTTTTTAATTTGTTTTTGATTAGAAATATGAAATAAAAATAAATAGAATTTCAATAAAAAGCAAATAAACTACAAATTTATATTATCAATATGATAGTTGTTGCTTTGACGAAATTTTATTTATTTTATTATTTATTTATAAATTATAATAATTTATTTATTTATGATTTATAAATTTATTATTTCAATAAGTTATTAGTTTATTTATTTATTTATGTATTTATTTATATATTAATTTATTAATTAATTAAAATTTCCAAATTTTACATTGAAATTCTATTATCATGCTCTTTGCCAGATTTATAAAGTCTAGTCAAAAATTGTTGTTTTTTCAGCTTAAAGAGTTAGCGCGCGCACACATACTCCTGATTTCTGACAGCGTATGGCCTCTTTTTTTTTTAGCCCTGTTATTGCTGCTGCTGCTGCTGCTATTGGCTAACTAAAAGCTTTCAGCGCTTTTAGGGCTTTCTTAGTGCCTGCGGCAATGGAAATGCCACTTGCTGCTGTTGCCAGTTGTTGTTGTTGACGGAGTTGTTGCAGCTGTTCAGCTGGCCAAGTGCTGCATGTTACGCGTATGTGCGTGTGTGCGCCTTCGCTGTGCCGGAGATTGCATGTCGATGCGACTTAATTGCATTTCAGACAGCGCTGCCAAACGAGCCGCTGCTCGTTGTTGGCCGTGTTGAGCGGAAGGAAACGACGCTAAGTACAAGTTTTTGGTAAGGGGCCGCACATCAGTTTGCCATGCTGCCATGCATTGTTTTAGCCCAGCAACAGCGACAGCGAAAGCGAAAACAAAGGAATGCGCTAGACCAACGACTCCTGCCCGCAAGCGCAACTCCTGCTGTGGCAGCAAAGTGTTTGCAGTTTAATAGCCCCGAAGGTGCTGCAGTGCATCCGAGCTGCAGTCGAAGGAGCACTAACCGAAAAATTAAACGTTAAGTTTACGTTTACCTCTACATTTACGTTAACGTTTACGTTTACGTTTACGTACCGTGGCACAGACACGACATACACATGACACGCGGGTGGTGTCCATAGACACCTCTTCATCCATCCACCTCTTGACCCATTCCCCATTCCACATTCAAGTGCAAATCCAAATCCAAATCCAAAATCTAAAATCCCCCCAATTTGCGCAGCGCACCACTTGCACCACTCGCCCACCATTACTAATGCAGATGCACAACTATCAGCAGTGCCAACAGCAGCACCAACAACAACAACAACGTAAAAGGTCTGCAGCTAGGTATGTGGCTGTAATGGCAAAAACCGCCGACAAATCTGCTGCATTGCCACTGCCCAGAGAGGGGACTTAGGGGCAACAGCTAGAGGAGTGATGCGGATGAAGCGTAGAGCTGAGCAGAGAAGGGGAGCGGAAGAGGGGAAGCGGGACGGAGCGGACCGAAGCGTACGGACGAGTGCCCATTGAGCCGGCGGGCCAAACTAACAGAGTGCTTATTTTAACGAAGTTACAACAACTTTGGCAATACAAACAGTAATGCCAGGCAGATTCACACTCGGTACAACAGACACACACACACACACATAGACACACTTCGGCACACACCACCAATCTACCATATACAAATTGTAAAATCGCAGTGCTTCGAAAAGTATGCAACAACTAAAGCAAATGCAGAGCGAACAACGCATTAGAAATGCTCTTTAAATGTGCAATTATAAATTATGAATTGTAAAAGAGAAATAAATAAAATAGTAAATGAATTAATTAATAAATAAGAAATAAATAAATAAAAAAATATAAATATAAATATAAATATAATATAAATATAATATAAATATAAATTAAATAAAATATAAATATAACTCTCACCTCTCCCTCTCCATCACTCACTATCCCTCTCCCTATCCATATCCCTCTCATTCTCACCTCCCTCTCCCTATCCCTCTCCATCTCCCTCTACCTACCATCTCCCTCTCCCTCATCACTCTACCTCATCCCTCCCATCTACCTCTACCTCCAATTCCCTCTCCCTCTCCCTCTCCCTCTCCCCTCTCACTCCTCCATCTCCCTCTCCCTCTCAATTCCCTCTCCCTCTCCCTCTCCCTCCCCTCTCCTCTCCCTTCCCTCTCCCTCTCCCTCTCCCTCTCCCTCTCCCTCTCCCTCTCCCTTCTCCCTACTCCATCTCCCTTCTCCCCTCTCCCTCTCCCTCTCCCCTCTCCATATCATCTCCTCTCCCTCTCCATCTCCCTCCACCCCCCTCCACTCTCCCTCTCCCTCTCCCTCTCCCTCTCCCTCTCCCTCTCCCTCGCCCTCATCCCCATCCCTCTCTCTCCCTCTCCCTCTCCCCTCTCCCCCTCTCCTCTCCCTCTCCCTCTCCCATTCTCACCCTCTCACCTCTCCCCTCAAAGGTCCCTCTCCCTATCCCTCTAATTTTAATTATAATACTCATTACTATTTATAGTGACATCTGTTTAAAATCTTTTTAAAAATTATTATATTAATGCATTAACAATATAGTAATAATGTCAATCGAAATAAATTTTAAAATTATATTATAGTAATTACTAATTAATTATTATTATTCAACAACAGTATACCAAAAAAAAAAAACAATGTTCAAAATAAAACTTATGCCAGCTAAACTAACAAAAAAATTAATAAAAATAAATTGAAACAAATATGACAAATATAAAAAATATATTAAATTAAATATAAAAATATAATACTGTATAAAAATAAATCAATCAAACTAAATGAAGACTTATTAAAAATATATACTAAATATAGGTAGAACCCAGTTTTATTTATAATTTTTACATGTCAATATCAGACAGTCTGCGATTTCTCTCTTGACTCTATTAAAGCCATTGTCAAGCCAAATGTTGAGCATCTAGAAACTAAATGAATTGATTTATAATTTGTTATTAATTTAACACATTCAGATTTTTAAAATATATAAAATCAGCAACTATTTCTATATATCTGTATTTAAGCATTTATATTTCTCTGATTCAGCATGGAATTAGCTAAATTGCATATTAAGTGAAAATAGATTTTCCTTCTATTTTTTCCGTCTTATTAACAGCAATCTTTTCATCAGAAATGCTTGTTGATTATTCAACGATTATTTTACGATTGCTGACGAAGTCAAAAACTATTGAGTCTAGGAACATGAGTAAAGTTCTTGTTGCTCGCTCGTTGTGACGATCAGCGCAGCACAAGACGCTGCAGCTCAAACAGCTGCTCATTTCAGGCTCTCTAAGTAATACCTACCAATAATGGGACTGTTGGAGAGAAATGGAAATGGCATTGCCCTTAACTCTCTGCTGCATGAACACTATCAGCGAGCAGCAAAGGTTGTCGGAAATTTTATTTGAGGGTTGAGTATGAGCTCAGCTGAAGAATAAGCCATGGCAAATGAATGATTGTGAAGTTTTCTAAGCTATGTTATGATATTTGATATATAGTATATGATATATAATATATTTGATATATATTATATGATATATGATATATTTAATATACAAATATATTTTCTTTCTTTTCTTCGATATATATTTATTTATTTCCATTTCATTTATTCTAGAAAATATTAATTCGAATCAAATTTTACTTAAGCAAGTTCTCTATTCATTTTAATTTACCAAAGCCAAGTATAGAACCTAAAGTCTATGCTAATTATAAGCTAACTTAAAGTTTGATTTTCTAAACATATATTATTATATATATTTATAAATTAGCAAGCTAAACTCGTCTAAGCTCAATTGCCCCATAATCGTGCTAACCTCACTCCCACATAATCATATAGCCAAGATCGTAGTGTATTTGAAGCTGCTGCTCAGTTGGCGCAATGTCTGCGCCAAATGCTGCCTGTATTTGGCCAGCGAGCAGCGTGCAGCGAGGGCAGGTGGGGAAGTTGGGGAGTTGAGAGGAGTTGTTGCTGTGCTTGGGGTCTGTGCGCCACTAGAAACTTTACGACATGCAAAAATTGTGAGCAGAGAGCGGATATAATTGTCGGTCTTCTCGTAACTTTGCCGTGGGGAGTAGATTAGTTGATTTGTACGTACACACACACACACACACACACACACACACACATACACTCTACACTCACACACATGCATAGTAGTAGTCGAATGGTTTTTCGTATATAACAAACCAACGTCGAGTAAAACGAATCCTTTTAACCAAATGATATGCGCCGAACAATTGTTCGCTGCTGCAGTTCGCTTCAGTGTATGTGCGTGTGTGTGTGTCTGTGCGTGTGTGTTTGGCCAAATGTGTTATGTGGGGCAGTAAGCAATAGTTTGCTGTTGCTGCCACTGTACTGGGCATTTGCTAACTTTCTACCACATCGCAATTTAATTTTATAGTCGAAAACACACAGCGGCCGCCTCTGTGGCTCAGTGGTTGCTGCCGCAGCTGCTGCTGCTGCCTCTGCCTGTGCCTCTGCTGCTGCCTCTGCTACTACTATTGGTCTTCTGCATCAGCACTGTGGCACAGTTCATAAAAAAAAAAAAACAGAAAAGTTTGTAGAGCTATGCTTTCCCCTGGCTACCTTTTCCTTTTTTTTATATATATATTTTTTTTTTTTCAGACCGTCTGCAACCTCTGATTTATGGACAATTCTTGGCTGAGCAAATCAAAAACTAAATCATAAACGATTAGCTCTCTGGTCGACTTCACTGATTAAAACAAATAGACAAGCTAACTCCGCTGGTCTAATTCGTTATGTATCCCTCCCATCCGATACACTGCTCCACCTCTCTCGCTTCTCCTCCTCTTCCGCGGCCATCATCATCATCAACTCAGTTCCATCGACTGAGTTCCCTAAGGCCTCAGCTCAAATCAGTTGCTAAGCGCATACATGACTGAGCAATGCAGATGAAGAGCTGACAGAGCAGGTGTGTGTATGTGTGTCTCTCTCTCTCTCTCTCTCTCTCTCTTTCACTCCCACTCTGTAATTCGATTTTTTAAACTCGAGCGTAAAGCGTAGCAATTAATTGAACAGTATGCAGAGAGAGAGAGCATACTATTAAATGATTAGATCATGAAAAGTCAATTGGAAATGCACAAATGCAGTCAAGTGCAGTGCGCTCGACCAGTGTTGGACAACACACACACATTACATACACACACACACATTACATACACACACACACATTACATACATACACATATTGCAGTTTGCAAAGCGAACGCAGCACTTGAAACTATCCATGTTAGTTACTATGAATAGACTTTGCATATGCCATAAAAGTGGAATTAACTTCAAGTATTTTTGTAGCGGAAATATTAAATCAATTATCAATATCGCGCAATCAGTCAATCAAATAATAATTACATTGATTTAGGGCTAAAGTAAATGCAAAAAATATCTAGATATATAATAGATAAACTGACTATATATTGAGTGTTACATCTGTCAAATAAGTCGCTCAATAGACTAATAATTAATAATTATAATTGAGTGAAGCTGAATGCGCTGCCGAATTAATTCGAGTGAGATGAAGAAATCATATTGAATGAGTGGGAATACGTAAGCTAGAGAGTCTGTATGACGCATGTCAAAATTACTTTTTAAATGTTGTTGCTTTGTCGTACATAAGAGAACAGAAATCTTGCTACGCTTCGCAGCAGCTTTACGGCTTCGGCTTTGGCTTCGGCTTCGGCTTCGTTTCTTCATTTGTTTCTTATGACTACCTGAGCAATTCGATTGTCTTCGGCAATACAAACAGTAATGCCAGGCAGATTCACACTCGCTACAACAGACACACACACATACACATAAGAGAACCGAAATCTTGCCACGCTTCGCATCGGCTTTACGGCTTCGGCTTCGGCTTCGGCTTCGTTTCTTCATTTTTTTCTTATGACTGCCTGAGCAATTCGATTGTCTTCGGCAATACAAACAGTAATGCCAGGCAGATTCACACTCGCTACAACAGACACACACACATACACATAAGAGAACAGAAATCTTGCCACGCTTCGCGTCGGCTTTACGGCTTCGGCTTCGGCGTCGTTTCTTCATTCTGCCTGAGCAGTTCGATTGTCTTCGGCTTTGCCAAATTTTTCATCTCGTTCTCACTCATTTCCTCATTGCCTCGCACTCACGTAATTCATATAAATTTGCATTTGTCAATGTGACGTGTGTTATGAGTGAAGCCATGCAGATCTCTTCTATCTATCAATCATTGCATGCATTGACATATGTCTAATGTCATATAAATTTAATATTTAATTATTTAAAAAATAATATATATATATATATATATACATATATGTATATATGTTAAAAAATATAAATTCGTATATGTATCTAGTCAAATGAATAAAATATATTATTATTAAAAAATATATTTATATACATATTAATAAATAATTATATTAATTCTAGATCAAGATTTAGTTTATAAGAAATATATCACATTTTTTAACACATATAAATATAAATATAATTGTAAATATAAATAAAAATAAAAATATAATAAATATAAATATAAATAATTTAAAAAAAAAAAAATATAAATTTATATCTGAATATATATTTTATTATAAATCTATTGAAATGTCAATTAATCAGAATCAGAATCAATCAAATTGATTTTTTATAATTTCGATTTTTGATTGTTTTTCTTTCCACTATTAGTTTTTTATACAACATAAGATTAAAGTAGATTTAAATTTACACAAATATTTAATGTGCTACAATTTTCATTTCAATTTCGCTCTTCTCTAATTACACCATTTAAGCAACCAATGCTACGTTTAATTTAAAGCTATGTTTGTTTGCAATGAGTTCTGCAATAAGTCCGTGTTAAGTCTATAACAAATAAGCATAACTTAGAGTTGTAGCGATGCCACTTCAACTTGAACCTGTAACTAAAGCTAAGCCCCACTTTCATACATTTGCTTCTGCTTTGTGATGTCTGCT
This sequence comes from Drosophila koepferae, assembly GCA_030914345.1. Lineage (NCBI taxonomy): Eukaryota > Metazoa > Arthropoda > Insecta > Diptera > Drosophilidae > Drosophila > Drosophila koepferae. Next base: position 11,587,982 of record JAUESR010000207.1, read on the forward strand.
CTCTGCTGTTTGCCTTTGTCGCTGGCTTGGGCTGGAGCACATCGTTAGTGGGTCCGTGAGTTGCCATAGTCACTGATATATGACATTTTGGCTGCTTGAATTTGCGAACTAATCAAGTGCAGTGCCCAGATATGGTCGTGCCTTTAGACTAGAAGTAAGCATGCTGAATCGCTTAACCACTCAGCCACCCACATTACAGCGCTCTCTATGCGATTGCAATTTTGGGCAGCTTTTGCAAGGTTGCAGCAGCAGCAGCAAACAGCAATAAACCGAACTTGAATACGAATACGAAAGTAAGTCCCGTGCTTTGTATCAATACGAATAGTCAACCAGTCCCCCCTCTCTCTCTCTCTCTCTCTCCGTATGTGTGTGTGTGTACAGGGACACGCCCACCAAATGACCAACCAGCTTGCTGCTCATTGAAATGGAATCTAATCGGCTTTTGATTTTACAAGTCCTTTTCACAAAGTTTGTCAGTGGCTGCCGCTTTGCTCGATGTGTGTATTACTTACTACATGCACACACACACACACACACATACATAGATAAGCATCTATGTATGTATGTATATGCACATGCTGGCTGTTGGTGGGGTTGCGCCGGAAAGTCTAGCACAGCTCGTTGCCATTTTGCACTCGGCATAAGTATGCAATATCCGTTTCCGTTCGTTACGTTTGTTACAGGCTCGAACTTGACTAGCAGACACCCCCCCCCCTGGTGGTGCGGTGGTGCAGCTATGAAAACTGAAGTACCTCAATGCTTATACACTTTTCACTGCAGCAGGTGGCAACGAGAACAGCGCTTATTGTAATAAGCACAAGTCAAAGTGCAATTTCTTTACAAACTTCCCCACAGTACATGCACTTGGACAGATTACGAGGGGTGCACAAATAGTTTCTCTACCCATAGTTATTAAAAGTTGTTTAACAAATAACAAAATTAAATTCGCAAAGCCATTGCCATATATTTTACAATATGTAAATTGAATATAAATTTATTAAAAATGAGAATGAATCTTTTTTGGGGAATTTTGAAGAAATTTTAATAGTTTTTTAAGTAGAATTTAGTTTTAACATTATTTTTAGGAATACATCTCATAAAGAGCTATTCACTTTAAATTATTACTAGATTAATTTAATAAAAACAAAACGTTTTTCATATTTTTGTATATTACTACTAGGCTTATTAAAAAAAATCATTTTAAAACATATTTTTATATTAAAATAAAAAAAAAAATTTCTTTGAGTTATATTATGAAAAACGAAAATAATTGAGCTTTCATGGAAATTGGGTATTGCTTGCAATATTTTAAAATTAATAAATAATAATTAAATTAAAAATATATTCCATCTGTGATTCATAAGATTAAAATTTTCTTTATCAAAATGAAAAATGCATACAATTTGATCAATTTATTGAGAAATCTATTCAAGTTCTATTTATTTAAATATAATTTAGCCCATTTATAAGCTTTGTGCCTTTTAAAAAGTGAAAGCATTCTGAGCACTCTGAAATCTACCCTCGCATATTAGAGAGCCGACGTTAGCAAAGAAGAGACTGCCAAGATTGTCGCAAACGCATCGTTGCGATGCGCTCGGGCTGGGCTAAGCCTTTTGGCCTATGGCGCCAAATAATGTCCAGGAAGTGATAATATCAGCGAGAGCTCAGCATTCAGTGCTTCGAGTGAGCCGCCACCTGCTGTGCATTCAATTGGAAGGGCATTGAGATGGGGCCTGACTTGAGCTTTAAGCAGTTTCGAGTGCTTGTTGTCGTCATCTGCCCTCTCTCTCCCTCTCCCTCTCTCTCTCGCTCTCTTTGTTCGCTTTTATCTGAGCATCAAGCATTTTGCTATGGCGGCTGGAGCTGAGGAGGCCACCTCTAGTTGCTTGTTGTCAGCCTTTTTTGGACCTTGGACTAAACACACACTCCCACACACACAGATGTCAATTGCAAAGCGGAAATTGTTGTCTGTCTGGCTTTTTGAATCTGTGTCCTGTCTGTAGTTTATTACGTTTGCTGATTGATTTGTCAGCAGCCGACTAAGAGGGCAGCCCCAACTTGTCAGCTGAAGCTGAGAAGGAGAAGGAGAAGGCGTAGGAGGAGGAGGAGGAGGCAGACTGCCTGCTGTAGCTGAATGTTGATATGCAGCCGCAAGCATAGTTAACGCAATGTTATTTAATATTTAATTGGTTTGCCATAATTACGTAAAAACATTAAAATATCTTTTATTTATGAGCACAGCGGCAAGCCCCTTCGAGCGCTGAGCGAGATAGCAGTCGAGTGCAGGCTGAGTCCCATTTAGTTGAGTTTAGTTTCCACTTATTTCTGCCGAGTTTCGGCATGGCCATGGCAAACTGTTTCCCAGTTATACAGATCCCGCTCTAGCTCCGGCACCAGGCCTTCGCCAATCCCTGCTGGCAACGAGTGCTCACCCTCTCCTAGTATATCCCACTCCCAGTGCCCCCTTCACCACCCACTCTATCGCCTTATGCATTAAACATTAATTATTTAAAATGTCAGAGCAGCAACTAGGCTAGAAGCTGGTTGCGAATGAAAATGGGTATCAACGTTTGTGGCTTGGCTTACTTTACAGTTCAAATGACGAAAGCGGCGCGTTACAAAAATCGAAAACAACAGAAATTATAAATTATTATCTAGATATATAAAATAATATAAAGTTTATATTAGTTTAATTTCATTATAATATATCTGAAAGTAGTACATAATGTTGCATGTCATATTTAAAGAGTTTAATCTCTATGTAATATCAGTAGTTGTAATTTAATTCAAGCTTCTTCTAAATCAGTTTGATTTTATAGTCTTTATCTTTAGCTCTTTGTCTTTCTCTTTCATTATATTTGTACTTGTCTCTTTTTCTCGTATATTATTGTTAATATTTCTAGATGTTCTTATTCTCATCTCTTTCATACTTCATTGCTATATGCCCTTTACATAGCATTGTACTATCGCTCACTATTTTTTCGCTGTATCCTTCTCTTTCTATAACTCTCTCTGACTCTGAGCTGTATATGTATTTCTTTCTCTCTCTCTCTCTCTCTTTCTATCTCTCTATGACTTTTACACTCTCCTTTCTGTCTCTCTCCCTAACATTTAATCTTCTTCTCTCTCTTTCTCTAACTAACTGTATCCCTCTCTCTCTTTCTCTCACTCTATCTCTGTCTCTCTCTCTCTCACACGCTCTCAACAATTTCCAGTAATTACTCATGGAATATCCCAATATTTCACACAATTTCCTCTCACATTTTCTCGGAACGTCCCAGCTGCGAGTTTTATGAGTAGTTCAAAGTTAACTTAGCGTAAAGCAGCTGGGGGATTGAGAGGTGGACGTTGCCATCAACTCAGCTAGCTAACTGTATAAATATGCACATACGACTAAGCTTACGGCCAGCTGCTGTTGCTCCGGCTGCTGCTGCTGCTGCTACTCCTGCTGCTGCTGCTACTCCTGCTAGTGCCGCTGCTTGCTACCCTGAACAATGACAAGCGTTATTTTTGGGCTTCTGGTCACGCCGCTCTCTCATATATATACAGGTAGATACAGGTGCAGTCTTTTAGCCCAACTGCTGCTCCTACTCCAACTCATCGTCGTCGTCATCGTCGTCATCCTGCTCATCATAACCCAAACGAAACGAGGTTAATTAATGAATTGTTAATATCATTTGCGACCACACGTCGTCACATACACATCGTGTTGTCCTTAGCCAGCAACGTTGCTGCAGTCGTTCTGCTGCCATCCACTCTCCTGCTCCCCCCCGCTCTACCGCTCAGGCTGCTTCATTTGCCCTGCTAAGCAAACAGTTGCAGCAACGATCTCTGCGCCTTGGCAGCTGCAACATAATATTATTATGTTGGTATGTGAGCGACTGTGGGTGGAGGCGCAAAGGGTGGATATGGGGGCGTGGAAGGTAGCTGCATTTCTCTACTTTTTTTCTTTCTTTTTTTTTTGTTATGCTTTGGCTTTACCAAGCGTCAGCTGCAATCCAATTTTTAGCTCGAACAATGTGTGAGTGTGAGTGTGTGTGTGAGTGTGAGTGTGTGCAGACATGTGCTGCTAAAATAATAAAGCAACATACACACACACACATACGTACACATCTACAACTGTGTGTGTGTGTGTGTGCTGCTGCTCATTATTATTAAAATTTGTAGAATTTTTGGGTTGCAACTAAGCTGCATATAAATTCAGCTGCTTGCAGCTTTCAAAATTTTGCAACTGTTATGTTAAAGGATGCCAGCCAAGCTGCTGCTGCGACTCCTGCTACTTCTGATGCTCCTCCTGTTGCTGCTGCTGCTGCTGCTGCTGCTACCGCATCCTGCCTTGCTGCTGCTGCTGCTAGCTGCATAATTTAAAGCGCAACCGCAACTTGACAATTTGCAAGCGTGTGGCAGCAGCTGCTTCAGCTAGCGCCAAGGAGCAACAGAGCAGCAGATCTGAGAAGCTGAGGAGCTGTGGAGCTGCGGAGCTGCGTAGCTGTAAACAATGAACCAAGCAAGCAAGCAAGCAACCAACCAACCAAGCAGCAAGTAAGCAACCATCTACACAATTTAACCCACTTTACGCCCATAGACATAACTCTGGGGCAAAACTCAAGCGATTTGCAGAGATTATCGCTGCCATCTTCGGGCTCAAACTTTATATATACAAAGATATACATACATATACATATATGTATGAGTAAATGTATGTATTTATTTTAAGACAATATTGTCCTCCACTTGCTGATTAATGATGATAAATATTATGATGCTTCAGCATTTGCTCAAGAACTGCAGTAAATGAATTCTATAAGCTGTACAGAATACGCTTTACTATGCATATGCATAAAATAAAATATAACATTTATATTTTCGTTAAATAAATTTGGCCTGGAGGACGTGAACTGCAAAAGCAAAATAAGTTTTTCGAATATATTTTTCGTATGCTTCGTTTTTTTTTTTAATAAAATATGAAAATTGCCTGTGGCGCGGTTCATTTAAATTTTGAACATTTTCTGTAAAAGCAACAACTATTTTTATATTATTTATAGAGATAATAAAAATACTATATCAATTGAATATATCAATTGAAAATCTAATTTTATTCATTGATTTAGGAAAAAATAAATGGAAAAAAATATTCAAAAGCGAAAATTGTTATTATGAATTGAGAGAATGTAAAAGGGAGGAAGGGATAGGCATAGAGAGAGAGAGGGAGAAAGAGAGAGAAAGGAACAGATTTTGTCAGAAAGAGATCGAGTTGAAATAATAGAATAAGAGATTGATGTATTGGATGGTGGGAAAGAAATAAAATAAGAGAGAGGTAGAGGCTGAAAGGAAAAGAAAGAGAGGGAAGAGATGTTGTGCAAGACTGTGCAAGAGACGGCGAGATACAGAGAAGCGAAAGTTAGAAAGAAACAGAGCAAGAAAGAGAACGAGGGAAAGCAGATACTAAGACAAAGATAGAATACAAAATTGAGAAAGGTAAAGAAAGAAAAACGAAAAATATTTATTATCATTAATTTATATATATAAACAGATTTACAGTCTGATTTATCGGCATCAAAATTTCATTTCTCATGATTAATGTGTGAGCACTCAACACAAACTTTTATCAACAGCATTTGGAAGACTTTCCAGTTGAATAATTATCCATTGCTAACCCTCTATAGTAATCTGTAGCTATTTCGTTATCTTGTTTCCAAACAATTTGAAGAGTACTCAGTTGCTCAAGTTGCCCATGCTGTATCTAGTTTACAAACAGATTTTGATATCTCTGACGATGGGAGATTTGTGATGCATTCCGCTCTACGCACTCGGACAATTGAATTAGTTATTTGCCTGCGTTCATGAGAACCTGCCACGTGATGGGAAATATTCATTTGTGAATCACTGGGAAAGAAATTGAATTAAGTACGTGTTCGATTCGTTGCCTCTTTAAGTTTTCGACCTTTTTCAAAATTATATAGTTGGCCTTAAAGCTAAGGCTCAAAATCATAGCTAAAACATTCGCCTTCAGTCGCTTGGGCCATGGCCTCAGCTACGTCTCCGTCCTCCGTCCTCCGTCGCCGTCTACGTCTCCGTCTCCGTCTCTGTCTACGGCTGTATGCACTATGGAGCCTTCTCGCGAGCCAAAGCTGAAAATCCATCAACCATAAAATTCGCAGTCAAGCGTACAAAGCGAGACGCTGCAGGCTGGCAGGCAGAGGCGACTCCTCTCTCCCCCCCCCCCCTCCCCTCTCTCAACCAACTCTTCCTGCCTCTATCGGTCCCCTTTTGCCACCCGCTGCCCACAGCGTCCGCAGAATGCGGCTGCTTTAAGGCCATTAATCTTCAATGAAAGGCGTTTAATTTATTTGGTTTTAATTTAAATTTTGGCGCTACGATTTATAGGCCAAACTTTGACGTGGCCATACGAGCCCAACCAATGCAATTGTTGTCATTGTTGTTGCTATTGTTGTTCTTTTTGTTGCCGCCGTTGTTGTTGCTGTTGTTGTTGTTGTAGTTGCTTCTGTTGCTGGCTAATTATAATGTGGAACACGCAACGCCCAGTTAAAGATACACACAGACTGTAAATAACTTATTAAGGCTATAATTGAAAGGGTTCGACTCGCTGTTGCCCTGCACATTGAATTGATAAGCCCAATTCTAATTACTAAATAAATAAATTTAAATTAATGAGCAAATATGATGGCAAGCTAGGATTTTGAGGTTAAGTGGCATGAAATGAGATTTATTTTAAAAATACGTTTGAATTTTAATTGTGAGTAGAGATTATTTTACAATAAAAGCAAATGATTAAATAGGGTTTTGTATAAGTATCGCAATCAAGTTTTGTACTAAATAAGACGACGTCCTTTTTGATTATATTTGCAGAGTATCAGAATATATCTTATATTAATTTAATATAAAAAATGCAGAAATATTTTTTAGCAATTTGAATTTCTAACAATTATATTTGTTTAGATTATAGAAAATTATTATTTAACAAGACTTTGATTTGAGTTCATATTAAAAAAAGATATGTAATACGTTAAATAATTATATATAAAAAAGATTAAATAAAATAAAAATATAATAATAATAGAAAATTGTTATTTAACAAGACTTTGATTTGAATTTATAAAAAAAAAAAGTAATATGTTAAATAATTATATAAAAAATATAAAAATATAATAATAATAGAAAATCATTATTTAACAAGACTTCGATTTGGGGTAATAATTAAAAACTATGTTAAATAATTATAAAAAAAAAAATAAAATAAAATAAAATAAAATAATAATAGAAAATCATTAACAATCATCAACAAGACTTGAAGGCGGAAGGCCTTAGAATGTAGCACTTCGTCAATTTGATTTGAGTTCATAATAAAAAATATGTTATATGTTAAATATTTATTAAAAAAAAAAAAATAATAAATAAAATAATATTAGTATCCAATAATATAAAGTATGTAAATGAATTTATAAATATATATAAACCATAATCAATTTATCATTTGTAGGTTGTAGAATAAAATTTTAAATTAATTTCCGATTTTTGCTTCAAAGTTATTTAATAAACATGAATATTTATGGATTTAATATATCGATAAAGCGATAATTGTTCTGACATATCTATGAGTCTACAGAAATCTATGAATTTATATAAATATATAAATATATGCACAAAATATTCACAATAATCTAAAAACAATTAATCACATAAATAAAATTATATTTTATATCTTTTTAGATAAAGTTTTATAAAGTATTTCTTTCGTTGAATAAATTTAAAATGTATCGAATAATAATAAATTTAAACCAAATATATAATTACATTTTACACAAACTTAACCTTGAGCAGGGCCATATGCCGCAAGCTACCCTGTGCAGAAGCAATTGATATACATACAAACATATACAGTTACATACATATTTATATGTTAAATGTAGATATAGATAGCTCACTACAATCGAGCCGGAATGCTGCACAAAAGGAAATCCGCCAGTCACTTGGCCACATTAAGCATACGCCCTGTGCACATTGCCATTGTGTGTGTGTGTGTATTGGCCATGGCTTATTGTTAGCTTACGTTAAATATAAATATCAATTTCGCTTGGCTTGGCCTATCAAAACTAAATGTGAGCATTGTGCTTTGGTTCGATTGCCAGATCAATTGCCAAAATAAAACCACGTTAGCAACTATGTGGCAGCAGGTATACATACATACATACATACATACATATGTATGTATGTACTTGTGGCATGGATAGAAGCCGGAAACAATACAGCCCCTGCCTGACTGCCTACCGACCCAACAATAATTGTGCCCCAAGCGCGCGCCACAACGCCCTCAAACAAAACACAACTTGGCGCTGCTTATCTGCAGCCTCGATTGGTATTGGGGTCTGAGGCAATCCAGTTGGCAGCGCTGCCAAGTTGTTGCATGCCCCTCGAGTTTCGCGAGCAGTTACTCACAACACCAAACGACCAAACCATTCCTACCAACCACCGACACCCACCCACCCACATCGTTGTGGTTATAATTTTGTGGTCTTTTCCATTTTGCGGTCAACTCCAATTGGGATTTAATTTGTACTTCTTTGTTGTCGTCGTTCGTTCGCATTTTATTGTATACCAGCCATACCAGTTACAACAATACATGACAACAACAATGCGCCTTCGACACATTGAGAGGGCAGGGTGGGCAGGGTGGTGGTGGGTGTGGATTGTGGGTGTGTGCGCGTGGATTTAACCTAACAATCCCCTAGGCTACCCCGAACGTCGTGCGCGATTTTGAGTTTTGAGCCTCGAACCGAAATTCAATTTTTGTTTGCAAGAGCCTCCCCATCCTCTATTCCTCCCCTCTCTCTCTGTCTCTCTCACTCTTTCTCTATGTGTGTGTGGAGGCGTGTGTGCATGTGGGTGTGTGGAAATGCAAACCGAGTTTATCCACTCGAACTGTTAATGGGCATTTTGTATTTTATTTAATGTGAAAAGTTTTTGTTGAATATTTTTGGCCCCAGCTTCAGCTTCGACTTTTGCCCACCCCCCCAGCCTGGGCCCATCATGGGCCTCGCAACTGCTTAATCTCAGCGAGAGCCTCGTCAGCCCACACGCAAAAAGTTTATTTTGTAATATTTTAATATTGTTGGCTTGTAATTCAAGCGATTTAATTAGCCATTAGAGTAGGCATTGTTCTTTCTCTTCCTCTTCCTCTTCTTCTTGTTGTTGTTGTTGTTGTTTTCTGTTGTGGCTGCTTGAAGATTGCAGCACTTAGAAACAAATTAGAGCAATCTTTTTTTCTCTTTTTTTATTTTAACTCAATTGGATTGGTAAGAGAGCAAAATAGAGAGAGAGAAAATTGTATACGAGTGTTTGATGTTGGAAATATCAGAAAAGCCCACTTGAAGTCGAATTTCTCTATATTGCAAAACTATTGAGCTCATTGCATTTAAATAAGAAATTTATTTTAAATTAAAAACTTACCTTAGATTCATACTTAGTATATATGTTAGGTATAAGTACACAAGTCATGAAGACATCATTTTGTTTGATGAGGTCTGTGGAAAAAATGGGCAAAAGAATATATTTAAATATAATTAAAAATGTCTAGATATATATATATATATATACACATATATTGTGAAATATATTATTGTGAGAAGAATGTAAATTGAACTAATTTTATTTCTTTTTTTATAAAGGTTATATATGTGCCGATTTCAATCCCTTTAAATTTTATAATGGAATTAAATCGGGATCTCAATTAAAGAACTACAGTCACCATATTTTCATGTAGTAACAATTTAACATTGGCTCAGATATTATAAGTTATTAATTTATTGTTTTTAGTGGCATAAAAGTAATAAAGCTTAATTGACCAATTTTCCTTAATTCTTTTCATCAACTAATTCATCACTAATTTCATCAATGCATAATTTAGTTAATTTAAATAAACATATTTATTTATTATCTTAGTCAAATAAATGTCTTAAATACAAAGGTTATTATTGTTTCATAATTTATGCTGGTTAGCGAGATCAAACGGCAAAGAAAAAAAAAAAAAAATTATACTCATTCGCTCTCGCTCTGATCAAGCTTCGGATTTCTTCGTTTTTCGTGTTGGTGTTCGGTTGAGCGCCTTGAGTTGAACTAGTATTCGTGTGGCGCTCTTTCTACGAACGTTCGCACAATGAGAATCTGTGAGGGAGAAAATATAACAGAAACTCAATGCAAACGGTTTCAATGTTCACGTTCACATGAGCACACTCAATACAGGTATACAATCTCTCTCTCTCTCTCACTCTCGCTTACATACACAACGAGAAGCAAAATAAAAGAAAACGACTACGTGCCGATCACAAACGAATTAGTTAACGAACCGATTGATTCGGTTGCTCTCGGAGTCGTTTCTTAGAGCGTGAGTGTGAAACACTTTTGTGCAAACATCCGGAAAGGGCCAATATTTTAAAAGTAATTAATGTATTATTATATTATTAAATATTTAGTGTGAGATATTCAACAATTTTAGCAGAAAATAAATTATTTAGTACAAGTAAGAAATTAATATAATTTAATGCAATCTCAATGCTAAGAAATTTATGAAACATTAAAAAATGAAAACTAATTAAATAATCTAAACAGATAAAACAAATGAAGTATTTTAGAAAAAATACTCATAATATTATGTTATATATCTTTAAAATTATAATATATAATTTTAGTAAATTATAAATAATAAATCTTCAAAGAGCATAACAAATTCTAGCCATTAGAAAAGTAATTTTCTTGTAATTTTTCCCCTCGCTGCTTATCAAATTTCGCTTGTAATCACAAAATGTATGCAACTAACTAAAAAGCTAATAAATATTTCCAATATAGTATATGAGCTCAGCTCCTTCAGTCAGTTGTCAGCTGGCGAAAGTTGCTTAGCAATTTGGCAGGCTTAAGGTTGACAGCAGAGTTTAGAGAGCTACCAAAAACTTTGTAGCCAGAACAGAGTAGAGCAGAGCAGGAAGACAGGTAGGGGTAAATGGTGCTTGTTGGGGCTTTAGATTAAAGGGTGTGCCACCAGAATGCAGCCATGTGTGTTACTCACTCAGTCAGTCAGTCAGTCAGTTAGGCTGGCAGGCAGGCTAGAAGGCTGGCTGGCTGGCTGGCTGGCAAATCAAACATTAACTAGTTGTTGGGTAATCCCGAAAGTCGCCTAGTTGCTCCGCTCCGTTCCGTCTCGCCGCTGACTTACAGGCAAATGAGCACGCTGAAATTTTAATAAGCCAGCCTAAAAGCAGGCAAACGCCACTTGCCAGCCAATTTGCAACTGCAGTTGACGAAGACGTACACACCATGAGAATGGGGCTTAGGTTTAGGTTTGGGTTAAGGTTTTGGGATTTTAGATTTTAGGATGTGGCTACGTTGTCAACGCTGAAGGACCCGTCTCTCAATGCCAGTTCGCTCCCTGTCTTCCTCATCTCTCTCACTCTGTCACTCGCTCGCACAGGCACAGGCTCAGCTGCTGGGCGCTTTTAATAAGGTGCCAGCCACAAATTTTCGCGACGACGACGACGACGACGACGACGACTATTTCGTTGCATGTTGTGCCAGAGTCCAAATTAGAAAAGTCGCAAAGAAAAGCAGAGCAAACACGCTGCGAAATGGCTATGGAGAGAGTGCACAGCGCTGGCAGCAGGAGGTCTTGGGGGCGGGGCATGCGAGGCGTGGCATAGAGAGAGCTGGCAACTGCGCCGGAAATCAAGTGTCACGTGATACATGCAATGCAACAACCACGTGCGGCTATAAATTGCATGTGCCAAGCCAGCAGCAACAAGAGTTGCCACAGGCGTTGCCTGTATCGTGTGTGTGTGTGTGTATAGTTATGTCTATATGTGTGTGTGTGTGTTATGTTACTAATTATCTGACGGATTAGCTTAATTGGTAACAAGTGCACTTGCAGCCACACTTCACTGCGACTCCTAGACCAACTACTCGAAAGTGGCATTAGCCTACTTTTTAGGGCCGACCTCTTTCTCTCTCTCTCTCTCTCTTTTTTGGCAACTCAATATCAGTGTGTGTGTGTGTGTGTGTGTGTGTATATGGTCGGTAGTTTTTGGTTAGTTGCCACTGCAACTCCACTTCAGCTTAACAGCTGACTGCCAGTTATAATTTTCAAGCGAAATGGGCTTAAAAACTTTTGCGGTCAGGTCAACAAATCGAAAACGGTTAATGCTATCAGCAGCACTTGCAAATGACAGTAAAAATTACAGTAACATATACTGTTACAAAAAAAACAACATTTATAATAGTAACAATAACAGTAATGAGAGATACAGTAACAGTAAAATATAAAATATAAAATATAAAATTTAAAATATAAAATGTAAAATATAAAATATAAAATATAAAATGTAAAATGTAAAATATAAAATATAAAATATAAAATATAAAATATAAAATATAAAATATAAAATATAAAATATAAAATATAAAATATAAAATTCAATATAAATACTAAAAATATAAATATACAATATCAAATATACACTAAAATAATAAAATATAATATATAAAATCTAAAATACTAAATATAACGTATACAATATAAATCTCAACTATAAATATAAACTATCACATCAAAAATAAACCTAGCAAAATATAAACTATAAATATAAATAAAATATAAAATATAACTAAAAATATAAAATAGAAATGTACCATTATAAACTATAAATATAAAATATAAAATATAAAATATAAAATATAAAATATACAATATAAAATATTAAATATTAAATAAAAATGTAAAATATAAAATATAAATATAAAATCAAAATTATTATAAATTATTTGTTCATGACTGATTATACCTAGTACTGCACTACCTAATCAGCCAATACAAATTCCTATTCATCAGTTATTCAATGATTCAGGCTCTGATGACTGCCTCTTATCTCCATTTACGTTAATTCCTAAAGTGCTGTCCAACTGCCTCTTTCACTTCCCTTTAGAGCTCAAATGTCTTTCACTTTGAGTTTCCGTAGAAATCGATTCAAATAAGCAGCCATTGACATTGCGACAATTTTCCTCCTTAATTACCGTAACTACATTCCTTCTTTACTATGAGCATCTTTTTTATCGAAGACAAAAAAAAAAAGTCCAATCAAGATCATATCGAAATTACAAATTTCGAATGCAATTACTGCGTGCCAATTAGTTAGCTAGAAGAAATCACAAGCTTTTCACTGCTTCACAGCACTCATTGCACTCATTTTGGCCATGTCGCCGCCGCACACACACACACACAGCTGGAAAGTGCCTGCTAACACCTTTTGGCAAGAGCTTAATCAACTTGCCCCGAATCGTAGCCATAGAGACAACAAACCAGCGGCCCAGCCCCAGCATTGTGTTTGGCACATATTTTGAGAGGCTGTAGTACCTGTTCTTTTTACTGCTGCTGCATGGCCTATTCTTCTCCTTCTTCTACTTCCTCTTTTGGGCCAAATTCGTTTATTGACACTTTGTTATGTGCTGCAACTGACAGCCAAGACATATGGACAGGCCAACTGGCATACAGGCCACTTGGCTGGAGATAGACGCGTGTTTCAATGCCTTTTTTACTGTGGTTGTTTCATGAGACAAAAATAAAAAACACGATCCTGAATATGCGAGAGAGGTTCTTATTTAGTGAATTATATACAATAATTAGTTGATGAGGAATATATATATGTATATAAAGTAATAGCATGCATAAATATATGGAAATTAAAATAAATTCAATGTACTCTAATATGAAATAATCACAAGATTTTTGTAACTCAATAATAGAAGAAAATGCTTTTCTTTCTTCAGTGAGTTTTCCAATCTACGATATTCAATGGGCAATTATATCAAAAAGAGTTGAAAAAGCACTTCAAATAAAATAAAATTTAACATGACTTTTTACTTTAACTTTTGCACACGTTTCTTCGAAAAGAAATTTCTTAAAACATTTGATAATATAGGCTTTCTTTATGCACTTGTTAAACAGATTTGCTCAATCTCATAAGCTCGTTTTATATAGTATCTGTATTTTTTCTTCCTATTGCAAAAGATCAGCTAAGAAAACTTGAAGTAGGCCGAAGCTAAATTATATAGATATATGAATTGATGTAATTAGCCAAAAGTAAATGAAAGATACCTAGTCTATAGCGATATCAAGAAAAATTGTAAAACACACATTAGGTATTTATTATTTGATTTTGGCTAACACGATCAATTCATATATTAATTTACCTTCAGCTAATCTTTGTCATGCATCTGTTCTACTTTTTCTATCAATATAATTCATGATCAAGTGCAATTCGTAATAGCTTGTTACTTTTTTAATATTTAGTTAAGTCTTCCTAGAAATATTTGATTATTATAATACGTCGTATGTTGTTATGCATTACATATCAGCAAATGGACACGACTTCTCTCTTCAATAAACACGACCAAGCTGCATCAACTCGTGTCTAACTCGCGAGCCTAACTCGAACGTGTTTCTCTTTTAATGCTACTAATACTCAATACTTTCGCTCTCTGCATACAGCACGAACAGTTCGTGTCAAATCGTTTCAACTTGTTATTCTATTCGTATCTCGTATTTGCCTCTCCTTCTCTCGTGTCACATCATTTCAACTTGTGGCTATTCGTGTCTCGTATTTGCCTCTCCTTCTCTCGTGTGCGCTCGAGCCTATTCGTGTCGTGTTTTCATCTCTCAAACGAACACGATCTCTCAACTAACACGAACGATTTCTGTTCGTTCACAGCTATTCGTTGCTTGCTCTCCCTCACATAGATCTCATCTATACACAACACGAACGCTTTTCGTTAACTACTCAAGCAACACGAGCTGTTCGTGTCACGTAGCGTTAACTTGACACGTGGCCAGCTCAAGTGCTGGGTAAATTTCCATTTAGCAGCCTTTTTGGCAAATTGCTAACATCGCCAGCCCCCACAACTCTTGTCCATGATTTCTTCCACATCTCTCTCTCTCTCTCTCTCTCTCTCTCTCTCTCTCTCTCTGTCTCTCTATCTCTCTATTCCTCTATATTCTCCTTTGCTCCACCCACATGGCCATTTATAGCTACCCATTTACAGTTGTACGGCTCTAAACAGTTGAAAACATGGCCAGTAAACTGGGCAGTCATGCAATTGACTCGAACTGCATTTGAAAATTGAAATGCAAAAGGTCCTTTCTCTAGCGTCTAGCCAAGCCGAGCTGATTTGGCAGGCATTGCTTGTTCCAGCAATAAGCCATGGACAAATTAATTGATTGCAATACTTATGATTGATGACATTTGGCAGACTGCGTTTTCAATCATTTATTAACAAATCTGTTGAAGTAGCCTAATGAAAGTTTGCTCAACTATCCGACAGCGCTCCCTCTCTGCCTCTCTCTCTCTCATATATGGTTGCAGTATATGACTTATACATACACATATTTTTTTTTTTTTTTTGTGTTGGTTGCCTTGAGCTAGCTTTTTCAGGGGCGCTGATTCCTTTATTATTCATGCTCGCTGCTTGGACTGGCTTTTCATGTACTTTGCCTTTCATTGTTTGCAGTTTTCTTTTGCACACGCCATGGCTTAGCATGAATAGTAAATAGCCCCTGAGCGGCGAACCTTCCACAATCTTTGCCTCTGGCCTCTCCAACCATCCATCTGTTTGGGTCAATCTATGGCGTTGTTTCGACGGCTTAGACATCGCTCCAAAATGAGAAAAGGAAAACTCAAAAAGAAAACAGAACGAAAAAGAAATCTATTCTTCAAATTCCATGTTCTCTGCCACTCTCTCTCTCTCTCTCTCTCTCTCTCTCTCTCTCTCTCTCTTTCTTTGTTTTTCCGTCTCTTCTGCCTGCTCTTCTTCATCTGTTACTTCTGTTTTACTTTTGCTTTGATAAAATATTGATTGTGGTCTAACTGCGCTTCCTTTCTAATGCTCAGCGTGCGTGCCTCTTCCTCGACTCTCACTCACTCTTATCCCCTCACTAACTTATTCTTTTAGACTGTCTCCAATTCCATCAGCTGCTACTTTCGGCTTATTGTTTGTGGCTTTTTGCTACAGCAACAGCAACAACAACAACAACAACAACAAGTGCAACAGCTGCAGCATCAACTTCCTCTTCAAACTTCTGTTTTCTATGGAAACTATCAAAAATCGTGCAGTTAACCCTGAGGCCTTGCAGCGCGCTTTAAAATGCCCATATATGTATGTAAATATATTTGAGTTTGTATTAAAACAGTATTTTCATATTTAGTCATTTATTTTTAGCTCTTTAAAAAACTAATTAAACTATCTTATATATGTGTAAGCTTTACTATAGTATCATATTTACTACAGCAATTGCTACATCTTGAGTTAATGTTTAAATTAAATTAAGACTAAAATTGAAAGATCTAGATCTAAGTATAAATCTACAACAAAACAAACCCATAATACCCTGAATTCCCAATTTCAATGGGTTCAGGGTATAAAAATCGATCTAGCTCTAAGTCTAGATTCAGATCTAGATGTTTATCTAGGTATAAGTCTTAGCTAAATTTAGGATTAGGTCTTGAACTTGGACTAGATCTAAAAGAAGCTGCACATTAAAATATACATCTATGTCTAGTACAAATACTAACTCTATACTTGAATCTAGGCGCAATTTTAAGCATATCGAGATATACATTTCACTAAAATCAATATACTCTCTTCCCTTAGCGAAAGAGTATTGTCACGTTTTGGTATCATTTCCCGTTAAAGTTGAATAGCAAACTAACAATAATTTATATGCTAAGCTAACCTATGCGAATTTCAAGTCTAGACTACGCTTAGCGACTTGGCAAAGTTTGTTTGCACAACTTGCATATGCTTACAGGGTATATGCGAAAGAACTAGTAAACGCTTCACTAAGTTGTGCTTAAGCAAATGTAATTAAATATTAAAATCACTTGTTAAATTCAGCGCCCACTGGGTTAAAACTCAAACAAACACCTGCTCAAACGTGAACAAATTGCTTACCTTTAAGCGTGCACCACAAGCATACCACACACACACACACACACACACACACACACACACACACACACACACACACACACACACACACATACAGTCGCAGACCACAGAAACAATGAGAATGATGCGACGCACGCACGCAACGCAGCGTAAAACGCGTCTCGCTGCAAAAACAGCACCCGAGTGGATTTGACTGCGATGAAGAGATGAAGAGAGACAGAGAGAGAGGGAGAGAGAGAGGGAGAGAGAGAGTTGCTGCTGTCAGCTACTGCTACTGTTACAGTTGCTACTGCTACTGCTGCAGCAGTAGCTGTTGCTGTGTGGCAGGCTTATGTTTTTGGCTGAAACCAACGTCAATTTCATACATATTCAGATGCCTCGACTGCTGCTGCTGCTGGGGCCTCGACTGCTGCTGGGGCCGTCGTTGACTGCTGCTGGGATTTTGCGGCAATTTCAAATACAAATTGCACTGTTTTTATGGCTACAAATGCCCCGCCTCCTCAGCTGCCACTCCCTACCCGTCTCACACACAATTTTTTGTCATTTTTTATTGCTGTTGCTGCTGTAAGCAGCGACAGTTTGTACAAGGGTCTCAAACGTTGTCGGCGCGACATACGAACGGATTTCATTTTAACAGTTTCAGGCCACGTTAATCCCCAATACCCAAATGCAATCGCTTGTCGCTGCCTCTCTCTGTCACAGTGCTGCGTGTGTGTCGACCTTAAAGGCCAGGCCAGTTTTACCAAACAACAACAATGAACAAATTTAACAAAAACAAAAAGGAGCAGAAGATATCCTCCATATGCAGTTGGATGACTGCGTCTGCTGCATGAAATTCAGTCGGCGCTTAAACGCTTAAGCCGCGGCTTTCACTGAACAGCTTGGTTGGGTCATCATAGGTGGAAATACAGTTGCCGCGGGTGGCAAACATATTATTATTAATACCCTGTAAGACTCAGCTAAAAGCGACTTATAGCCCATTGAAAATGGAAATTCATGGCATTATGGTTTTTATGCAAATGTATTTAACGGCCAACAGCAGCAGCGAACAAGCCATATTTATATTTATATTTATTTATACAAAACAAAAATAATAAAAATATGTTTTATTTTTTTCATTTGTCTGGTTCAACAGTCGAGTCAATTTGGCTGTTGCCATCTGTCTAGCTGATATGCTAAAGTAACTTTTGTGGGAGTTAAGAGGAAAGTATAATGAGATCACTCTTGGATAATTCATTTATTCCCTTAATTGGATTATAATTGAAATATTAATGAATTATCTTTGTAGGTTTATAGTTCTTATACATAAGCGATTGTGGCACGAATTGTAGACACCGTTTAGGAATGAAGATTAATGTTGTGTTGCTGTATGACGGAGACAGAGACAGAGAGATACTGCATATTTTGGATACTACTGGGAAGCCTACATAAGTAGACGAGTAAATGTATTTGGATATGAACATGTAATCTCTAACCAAATGCATAGGTAAGTCTGTTAGCATAACATTTACATGCATGTTAGTGTCATGTTATGAAATTTCACTATTAACAGTATTATGTTAACAGCAATTGGTTAACAGTTTTCTTGCATAAAAGATTGCTTTTTCATATGACAGATATTTGAAGTCACAGATAAAACGTTATGTCAGCATTAGCTTTGACCTTTAGTCAGGCAGATGTCGTCGTCTGTGAAAATGATACTATTAAATATATTCAAATGTTAAGACTATGTGGCAGCAAAATATATATGTCTATAATTACAATGCAAAATTCGAAATTAAATGCAAATCCAATTATAGGACATCAACCAGTCGCTTCTACTCCACTCCGATGCACTAAACCAATTTGCGTATTTTCATTGTGCTAACATATAAGTGTATTGTAAAATGAAGACAAATTTTGTGGGCCTACAATTGACTTTTAATTGCACTGAATTTGCACGGCATTTGAGCCGAAATGAAATTTTGTCACACATTGGTGTGTTGGCTATTTTAGTGTTAGTGTTAGTGTTAGTTAGTTTATGGTTGGCCAACAACAACAACAAGAAGAACAAGAACACATCAACACTAAAATAGCCAACAACATAGACCGAAATGATTGCTGGCCAAAAGTTCTGTTGGCTCGATTAAGACGACAAACGGAACCACAGTAGCTGCAGCAGCTGCTGCAGCAGCCTTTAGTAATCATAATAATGATCTTGATAATGATAATGATAACGATAATGAAGCAGACAGTGGAGTTTGTTTAATTTGTTGAACTACAACACGCTGGTGCTGGTGCTAGTATTGCCACTGCTGCTCATACTCCTCCTGCCCCTGCTGCCCCTGCTGCTCCTCCTGCTACTGCTGCTACTGCTGCTGATGATGATGGCGTTGAGTGCTGACAATAAAGCCATATGTTGTTTGGCCTAGAGATGAGCACTCGAACAAGTTGTTACAGCATTAGCAGACACGTTAAAATACTCAAGTGCAAACGAAAGTTGAGCGAAGGCATTAAAATACTCGAGAATCGCGAATTACTTTTAATCTATGCAAATGCTAATGGAAAATTCAATTATGTCATTTTCTGAATTTACTGAATTTTCCCTCAATTCATCAAAGCCAAAAATAAATTATAAAAAAGAAACGACAAAAATCAAAGCTAAACTTTGCTGAGCTATCAAATTTCACGCGTAATTCAAGAAAAATATTTGCATGTGAAGCAGAGAGTTCAGAGAAAAAATAAATAGGTTTAAATGGAGAATAAATATAGATATAGCAATTGCTTTATATTTAGAAATATATGTTAAAACATTTCTGAAAACTTCTGTTCAAGACTTCTGTTTAATTGAGGTTAATTGCACTCAAGAAGTTTCTATTGTTGGGAAAATGTACAAGACTTTATTGAATATAAAAATGAGCAACAATATAAAAAATAAATAAATAAATAAATGGCTAAATTAAAATAAAATATTAATATATACAAATTTGTTTTAATTAATAATGATATACCTACAAAAAATAAAAATAAAAAAATATATATAACATTATTTAGAAAACTTAAACTTAAAACTTTTTGATCTAGAAATTGATATCAAGACTGCTATTAAGCAAATGATATTGATATACTAACAAAATTTTATTTTAAATTTTAAGTTTTCATAGAACTATAATATTTAACAGATTTGCATTACAATTGGATTTATCAGAAGCGATTAATTTGCATTTGTCTCAATCTAAGTTAACCAAATAACTCTCATAACTACATAGAGCAAACTTTATATTATTTATAAAAATATTATAAATAACAAATTAATAGACAAGAAATATATATATTTAATATATATATTCATAATATACTAACTAATTCTATATATTTATTCAATCATTTATGCTTTTGATTCCTCTCAATTTTTCTCACTCTTTAACTCTTCCTTAAGCTTTATTATATTAACAATTATTTAAACTAATTTCTCTCTCTCTCTCTCTCTCTCTCTCTCTCTCTCTCTTTCCTAACCATATTCAATTAAGATATTCTCCAAGTTCATCTACATAGTTAACAAATCTGTTGAATAATTTGCTTTATCTGACCTATTCATAGCCTTTGACTCACTTGTGCTACAATTCGAAAGCATTTCGCAGCTGTCGCACATCTCTAAACTGTCGCTCGCTCGCTCAATTTTGCAAGCCTTCCCAGTCCTCTCTCTCTTACTCTCTCTGCTGCTGCAGCTGCATGTTGCTTGCATTTGCATATTCTCTAATTTGGCTAGTTTGGCAATTGCGGCCGATTTTGCAAAACGTTATTTGCCAGGGGCGTCTGGTTTTGGGCATATGACCATGCCCTCGCCGTCGCCGTTGCCGTCGCCGTTGCCGTCGCCCCCGGCCACGCCCAGCTGCTTGTCGTTTGGCCTCACAAGTATTTAGTCTATGACTAGTTGAGTGGTTTGAAGTGTGCGCCCAGTGGCCCAGCCACAGAGACCCATCAGGCGGGCAATGTCTCTTCCATTCTCGCACCACTCTCACTCTCCCCTAGACTGTTACTGCTTCTCTCTCTCTCTCTTTCTCTCAGTGTGTGTGTATGTGTATGTTTGTCGTGTGAATTTGTTTAGTTTGAAGTGTGCTGGCAAATGGCAGAGGTCAAAGTTTATACATCTTGCTCTCAGAATGGCGTCTCATTGGCTTCGTTTGCTCTCAAACTCACCTGCTATGTCCATAAATCGTTGGACTTGAACGATTATTTGTGGGCCCCGTTCGTTTGATATATTGCCTCTTTTTCTCTTCTATATGGCATTATATATAAATCGTAATGTTGCGAAACGATATCGAGCATTTTGTGCAGTCAGGCCAATCACATTATGAAAGCAACCAATTTTAATTACGACCATTACAACAACTGGCGTGCTCGCGAAAAAACCGCAACGACAACAAGTTGAATAAGTACAACAACATTTAATGGGCGAAATGTCAGCTAATGCCTGAGCCAAAAACTCATTTAGCCGCGTTAAAGTAATTACAATTTATAGGCCACAAAAATCCGTAACACAACATAAATCCAAATGAACGCGCAATGCGACTCGACACGGCTCGACCGCCCTGCGCCCTGCTTCGCTCATCCCCTATCCCCTATCGCCTATCCCCGATCTCCATCGCCATCTCCTTCATCTTCATTGTCGTTCGTCGTTCGTCGTTCCGCTAGGAGTTAAAAATTTTAACCACATAGCAGCAAAAGTCACAAGAGCAAGCGACACCTGACAGCTGTTCAGTTCTGTTCATTTCTGCTCCGGCATGGCATTGCCTGCCCTGCCACGCCCCGTTCATATTGTGTCTTTATTATACGGCCAAAAGCAACGGGCAATAAATAAATAAATAAATGCCGCCTAACAAGCCGCAAGCAGGCGAAATTTGTTGCAATTCATTGACTTGGCGCACGGGCGCAAACATAAATTCCGTTTCAGCCTCCTGCCGTTCCGTTCATCCCCCTGCTCCTTGCTCCTGCTCCTGCTCCTGCTCATACCTGGAGAAACCTGTAAAATATCGACAGCAACAGAATCAGCTACAACAACTGTTGGAATTGGGCCGGAGGTAGACAAACCTGACATATGCCTGGCAATGAGGCAATGAGGCAATGTTCGCTATGAGCTCAGCAAAATGAGCGTAAGAAATATAAAAGCAAAACAAAAAACCATTGCCTACATATGGGCGCAGCATTTGGCATCGCAATAAGAATCAACAAAAACAAAACCGAGCGCAAATAGTGATGGAAAAAAAGTAAATCGAAAATATTTAGTATTGTACTACGAAGAAGAGGTAATGCTCTATCTAAGATTGAGATCATATTTATTTATATGTATTTTAATTGGATGTAAACTTATGAAACTTAAGTATATAAAAATGTATTTTATTATTATAATATATTATATATGATTTTAAATTGCTCTGCTTCATTTTATTACTTAATAATACAAATATAATTAAATAAATATTTATATTATTTATATAATATAATTTTTAATAATTTTAATAAATTTTGTATTTGAAAAATATTTGTTTATAATTAATTTATTTTATTATATTACAAAAATGAATTGACAGATTATCGCTTACAATTTTGTATTTGCCCAGAAATATTAAAAATATATTTTTTATAATATTCACAGTTTGCAAATAACAGCAGATCGATTATATATCTATATATATATATCTATATCTCCCAATAAGTCTCATTCACGCACACTTTGAGAAACAAACTCAGAGAGAAAACGATTGCGTCGGTTCTATAACGAGATCGTTCGCGATCGGTTCGTAATCGTTTTTCTTTGCCTTCTTTCGCTATCGTTGTTCTCCAGCTGTTTACTTGAGTTAAATGAAGCAAAAAGTCTTTTATATATGTATTGGTATGCATGCGAGGATTCGCTAGAGACATCATGTGTATTTGAATGTGAGAACCTTTTGCATTGACTTTAAGAATTATATACTTCTTACTGACTCAAAAACGAACGCCAATCGCATCGTTCTCTGAGCGATGTTCATTGTGAGAGCGCCACACGAATAGTTGAACTCAATGCGCTCAACAGAAAAGAAAACCGAAAAGAACCGAAGTCTTATGAGCGAGAGCGAATGAGTGTGATTTGTAACGGTTGATCTCGCGAACAGCGCCAGCTATTGTAATCTTTATTATACTAATATATTTATATTTATATATATTTTATTATATATCAATACTTACTTAAATATACATTTTAAAAAAATGCACAAAATAAATAATAAAATATATTTTATATTTATGTTTTATACCAAAATAAAGAAATTGATAATATAATTATTATGCCACAAATACTTATAAATTTCTATGCAACTCTATATTATTTCTTAAATATTTTCATTGACAAACAAAATTATAAAATAATGCTCATAATATTAATTTAATTTTATTATAAAATTTTCTTACTGTTCAGCTAAAAACTTGAATTAGAAAATTAAAGCAACTAGCTTAGGTATTAGATTATATATTTATATTTAAGTAGAGAATGCGCAGTGAAATGAATTCGTTTCATTTAATTTGTGTAGAGTTCCATTTGGGAATCTTGCCACACACAAAAAGGGAAAGCACAATTAATCTCGCGCCATCCCATATAAACTCTAGTTTCACCTTTTACACTGGGACATATCTTATGCAGTTTATTTCACAGCCACTAACTGTGCACATTAGCCAAGTTCTAGTTCAGCACGCAGCTAATCTACCCGCTTTAAGCATTTTATGTGTGTGTACATGTGGGGGGGAAAAAAAAGGCGAGAAAAAAAAGCCCAAGCCAAAACTGACATCAACTCAAGGGCAGCTGTCGGCTTTCTGTGTTGGCTTTCTTGTTGTCGCCTTTGCCAGGCGAATGAGATAGAGAGAAAGAGAGTGAGAGAGAGACAGGGAGAAAGTGCGAGTGGAAGTGTGTGAGACAGAGAGAGAGGAGGTTAGTGAAGGCTCGATGGTTAGCAGCCGCGAGCTCAGACGCCCTGTCAGCCCAGCTCAACGCTGTGTGACCTTCTCTGGCACTATTTATCTGCCCGACAGTCAGACAGCCAGACAGTAAATTGAAGGCCGCTTTGTTGCAGCATTTGAGTCAACAAATCGCACACCTTAACTGTTTATCCCAGCTAGCAAGGATGCAAATTGAAAAATCTATCAAAGAGCTTAATCGACTGCACCTTCTTGTAATTCAAGCAGCGTTTGTTTTTGTGTTCTGTGTTTCGTTTTGTTTTTTGTTTTTTTTTTTTGTTTTTGCTTTCTTTTTTTTTTTTTTTTTTTGTTCTGCAACCACCACACCTGACTGGTTGGCTGTTTTAACGCCTCGTTGCATAGCGACGCCCAGCATCAGCCTTTCGAGCCGTCCGACCACCCGCCGTCAAGCAAAATGCTGTTCGTTGTTCTTGCGCACAGTTGACATGCTCACCGACTACTAGTTTCTAAACTTTTCTTGCCCATTGTTCAAAGTTTTGCTGCTGCTGCCTTTGCTGCTGCTGGCGAATTCAGAGATTAGTCTTCCACTTGGCTAAATCTGCAGCAGGCAAAAGTTATGGCCCTGGCAGCACCATGGCCAGTTATGGCATAAAAGGCAAGGCGAATGCGATACCTGCCCACAGCCATGGTTCGCTTATTGCCCGCCCCTCTGTCGCCATGCCCTTGGGCTTTGCCTGTATTTGTGTCACTTTATTTGTATTAATGGCACTTGCGCATCCTGCGGCGCGGCTACAATAAGTAATTTGATCGAGTGCCCAGTGCCGAGTGCCGACTACCGAGTACCGTGTACCGGCTGGAGCAGCACAACGCATTGCGCCGTGTTCTGGTCCAGTCTCCACTGCCCACTCAACTATTCCAACTTGTCCACCCATCCGACTGCCTTTATCAGTCGCCGATTGCATCGCCTTTGCATTGTGCAGCGAGCTGGACCAGACTAGCGAAATGAATTTTTAGAAAATCCAATAGATGCCTGGGCTAATGACGAATATGCGAATACACTAATATTAAGTACACTAAGAGAAATTATTATGGATAATTATAAAAGGCTTATTCTTGTGTAACTTAATAAAATGATAAACTTTTTTTTATAAATATAAATTTGAAGAAAAATATTAAGTTAAATTAGACAAAGTAATCAATTATGCAATTACATCAATTAAATTATGAAAAATATAATTAATATAGATATTGAATTTAAAATGAGTAACACAAATCTGAATCTTAATCTGATGAAATAATAATAAAAAAAAAAAATAATAATAATAATTCTTATTCATACATTTAATTGAATTAAATAAATTTCATTTAAAAATTAAAATGATTAAAATGATAAAAGATATTTTAAAAATAAATAAATATTTGACATTAAATATTTTAAATTAAAAAAATATTTACATTAAAATGAGAACAAAAATTTAATTATAAAAAAAAAAATATATATATTTTTGAAGTGAGTTATATATTTAACATGAAATTAAGAAACAAAAATGTAAAATAAAATAAATAAATAAAACAAAAAACAAACAAAAATATAAAAGATTACATAATAATATGTAATAAAATACTATCAAAATAAAGTATAGAATATAAATAAATAATATAATCTAAAACTATTATATAATATTGTGAATTTAGCATTTATTTTTATTCAAAATATATTGCAAATGCTTCACGATTTCCATTCAAATCTGCATTCATTCAAAGCCATAGTTCTGCTATAAAACTGTTCGCTGCCTTGCACTAATTGTTAATCAAAGCAGTTGCCATAATCCATAGACTGTGCTCAAAGAGGAAGGCGACTCCCAGCGAAAAGGCAAACTGGCTACGAACATTGCAATGGATTCAAAGTCCCAGCTGTGCAACTGTGACTGCGATGCCGAATGCGACTACCACATTGACTGCAACGGCAATGGCGAGGGTGCAGCCGCAGCAGCAGGTTGAACGGCAGTCGAGTGCAAGGGATTAAACACTCTAGATTTTATTAGATAAAACCCAGTGAATAGCAAAAGGAACTCAAGCCAAACCCACCCTCGTGCGCCCTCGCTGGCGCTTATATCATAAATTCTGTGACAAATGCAGGTAGAAACTTTTACCTAAGCCAAAAGACAGAGCGAGCGAGAGAGAGGTGGAGTGAAAGAGAGCGCTGATGGTATTATGTGCAGAGGCCCGAAAAGCCAGCAGGCTAATTGCAAACTTAAAGCTCGGTCGTGTGTATCGTTTTAATGCCAATTGATTCGGGGACAGAAACATTTATGCATTAAGTTGTCAGTCTTGCGGAGACAGCTGATTAGCCATCATTATCTTGGCTATAATGCAGTCAGACAGAGATAGACAAAGAAAGAGAGAGACAATGAGGGAGAGAGAGAGAGAGCGAGCAAGGGAGAGGGAAGCAAGACATGATTTGCAAATATATATGGAAAGATGTTGGTTTGGCATCGTTTGCTCAGTTTCCGTCTTGTTTGTCCCTGCATAAAATTTTCAGTTAAGTGCGTCAGTTGTGGGAACAAGTGACTTGAGCTCGTTTTGTTATTGAAATGAGCGACATTCAACCACACCGAATCATACACATACATGCACACACACACATACATACATACATATAAAGTGCGACTTACATTTATAGATACAAGTGCAGATATAGTTACACACTTACATCCACTCACACACACACACGCACACACTGGCGCGACCAACACTCGCACGCATGCATAAGTAAACAAACATAAACATTTGCTTCAACACGCTGCGTATAAAATGGCATAACAAGCAGCAGCCACAAAAGCAGCAACAAGGATCGGCGGCAAACTATATAGAAATAGGGCATGCAAGAGCATTGACTACCCTGGAAAAATGCCGAAAAGACGAGCTAGATTGATATAAATATATGATTATATATATGTGGCATGTAATCATGTGAACAATATATATAATAAATAATAATAAGCTATTATATAAATAGATAAATATTTATTATTATTTAAGAAATTACTATTACTAAATAAAATGTATTTATTAAATTATTATAATTAAATTAAATTTATATTTATGTGGAATATATTCATGTGCATAATATATATAATAAATAATAATAAAATAGATAATTATTTATGATTATTTAGTGAATTATTATTATTAAATAAAATGCATTTATTAAATTATTATAATTAATGAATTTTTTATTAAATTATTATTATTATTAAAATATAATTATAATAATTTAATAATTATATTTTATTAATAATGATAATAATAAATAAAAAATTAAATTATTTAATAATAAAATAAAAATTTATTAATTAATAATAAAAAATTAATTAATTATAATAATTTAATTATAAATAATTGAAATAGAGAATTAATTTAAAAAATAATTATATTATATTAAATTTATTTATTAAATTATTATTATTAATTAGTTATAATTATTAAATTACTATTAAAAACTAATTATTTAACAAAATCTAAATATTATTACAAATTATTAGATATATTTCAAAATGATATTTAATAGAAAAATGCAAATGCGAATATCAAAACTTTTTTCAGCTTCTAATTAATATGTAAAATTAGATTCCAGTTAAAAAATCTATCAGCAAGAATTGTAATTAAAAATAAAATAAACTAATATAGAAAGTTTTATATAAGTAGAGAATATAAACTACTATATTAAATAAAAGAATAATATTCTTTTATTTCATAATTCAAATTGAAATAATTAGCAAAATCAATGCCAAATCGCCTTGAAAACTCTACGTTCCCAATTAATTTACTTTTATTCATAGACTTGTTAAGACTAAAATGAAAAGATGCAAACAATTTGATATATAATTTATAAAATCAGAAAATTTTATTATATTTTAAATATTTAATTTTACTTTTATTATATTTTATATTTTATTTTATTTTATTTTATTTTATATTATTTATTTTAATACTTATTATTATTTTATTTATTTAAATTTAAAAGAAAATTGGCCATATTTCAACTTTTATTATATTTTAAATATTTAATTTTACTTTTATTATATTTTATTTATTTTATTATCTATTATTATTTTATTCAACTTTCAACTTTTACTCAAAATCATAGAAAAATCTCAAACTCTAGAATTTCTGCAGCTTTGACTATCATTCATCTGTGCAACTTTATGGCATAACTCCCGGCTGGCATTCACAAATAATTTATAGGGCATCAAAACCACCGCAAATTTTGCTGCTGCGCTTTGCAGCGAGTTGCTGCTGCCGCGAGTTGCTGCTGCGGTTAGCATCATCTTTGCCTTATTGCCGCAGCTTTTCTTTTGTGCGAACGCTGTTGGCACCTTAACGAGCTGTTGCCAGGTGCAAGGAACTTGCTCCACGAACTTTGTCGAAAGGGCTGCACAGAATGGGTGAACAAAAAAGAAAATAACGAATGCAAGGCAAATGGGAGAACCTTTTTGGCTGGCCAAGCAATTAAATTGCAAGTTGAGCATTTCAACGTTAGCGCGCGCGCTAAGCAATTGACAGGCTGCCACTTGAAGGTTGACATGACATACAAATACGATATTCACACACCCACTCACACACACACACACACACTCACCCGCTCGCACACTCACACAGTCGAGTGCACATGCAATCAATTAAATTCGTTGTAAATTCAAGGGCTTATCTGCCGTAATCAATCTTAATTTTCCACTTGACATGCAGCGCCCAGGCAAAGGCGAGCAGAAAACCAACTGCAACTCAAACTCAAACGCTACAATTTCCCTTGAACTCACATTGTAGACGCTGACTCGTTCGTTCACATGTCTGTACATACATATATATATATATATATGCACGTGGCTGTGTCTGTATGTATATGCAACTGGGCTCACATTACGTATACGCAACGCTTTACGCATTTTAAATCAAAATACATTTCCGGCTGACCCACAAAGTACGCAAAACACAATTTATTGGCAAAATAAAAGCGTCAAAGCACTTGAAGCTCACATTCATTCCTCTAGCTGCTGCTGCTACTGCTGCAGCTGCCTGAATACAGGATATTGAATATGTGCTGTATACATACATATATTTTAGCTGGATAATTGTAAAGGGAAAATGCAGATTGTAGCTACAGTGCCAGCTAGCTGATATCTACAGCAAGAGCTGCCTTACCATCTGCAGCATTAACAAATTGAAATAGTTTGAGCAATTTGTTTGTTTTAATTGCAAACTATGGCCATTGCATCAAGAGCAGGTACTGCAGATAATACAACTCTCTCGCTCTCTCCCTCTCTCTCTCTCTCTCTCTAAGCAAGACACATGCCAGTAGAGTCTTAAATATGCCTTAGACTGACGTGTCTAGCCCAGACACTGTTTGTTATCTATTCCCAAAAATTTATCATTATTATCATTATTTAGCTCGCATTAACTTTTCATGGAATTGTTTTAATGTAAGAATAAATTAATTATTGCTCATGAAGTTAAGCAATTCTTAGAAGAAAATACATAATCATTTCTAAGAATAATTAAACATTTCTATACAATTTCTTTGCGCTTTCAGTTAGGCGAAATTCTTGCAAATGAATCAATTTCTCTCAAAGTTATTAAAATATAAATCTATGTTCATTCCTTAGGTCATATTATATATGAAAATAATTTAAAAAAAAAATAGCAAATAAATAAATAAAAAATGTTGCATTTTAGAAAACATTTCTCACTTATATTATATACGAAAATAATTTTTTTTTATAACCATTTTTTATCTAATACTTTTTTTTAACTAAAAACAATTTTTTTTACGAAAATATTCATAGCCAAAAATTTTTTATTTTTCTTCAAGAACTAGAAAATATCTTTCGCAAAAGGAATCAAATTTATTAAAGGAATCAAATGAAAATAATTAAAATAATTGCAATTCATTATAATTAATGCATTTTTTAAAACTCAGCTAACTTAATTTATTTAAAATTTCAATAAATAAATCTAACTTAAATATCTTTATGTATAATAATGAATATTACTGATATTAATTTTCTTTATCAAATATAAATAAATTTGTCAAATGAAAACATATTCATAGAGATTCGTAACCAAAATCAAATTATTAACCTGCTCGCCAGCTAGTCACAACATGACTTGAAGTTCCATAAATAAATTACTACACAATTTTCATTAGCATTTCTAATTATGCAAGCTTAGTAGAGCAGCATGTCCAAAACACAGCTGTGCTGCAGTTGAATATTCCAAGATATTTATAGAACACAAATATATATATAGAGAGAGAAAGAGAGAGGGAGAGCTAGAGAGCTATAGAGATATTTAGCTATAAACAGAAAGTAGCTCACATCACTTCATTTGGCGAATGCACAATAATCGCTTATGCAAACGAGGCCATTGAATCCTTTAGCAGACCAAAGGATATGTTGCTGCAATTTGTCTAGTTGCAGCTAGCGTTGACCACTGCACACTTATCACACACACACACACACACACAGAGAGAGAGAGAGAGAGAGGGAGGTAGAGAGGCAGAGACTCCACATCGTCTTACCGGTAGCATTACTTAATATGTGTAAATTGTGTGGCATCAACTATTATGCATTGTATGTTATCTCTGGCTATCAGAACGGCAGCTCCATCTTCGCTTTGCAACATGGTAATGCATGATTTCTCCCATTCGCCTCAGCTCTGTTCCCCTCTTCACAACGCTTCACTACTCTACTCTTCTGCATACTTCAACAATGTTGCCTGCTGCCCGACAGGTCGTGCCTGTAACAATTTATCATTTGAGCATGACGCACGCACATTGCTTACACTCGCTCACTCGCTTGCTCGCTTGCTCGCTCACTCGCATAGTCATCAGTGGGCCGCAGGCAAAGGCATTTAACATGCAGTTTATGTTTGCCACAAGATCTATTACAGGAAATTCGCATATGCCGAGTACGCAATGGTATGTTGAGGCGTTTGCCTTGGCCACGCCCCCAAAAACCGCCGCAATCAAGCAAAAGTAGGCGCACAAATTGCTGTTAGTGGGCATGGCTCATGTGGCAAATCCAAATCGAGCAGCAAAACAAAACTTGATTATTTTGTGCGGTCCACGTGGTCTAAGCTCTCAATGTTGCGGCAGCCACAGAGGATGAGGCGAATAGAGAGAGAGATTGGCTCGGCGCACAGCCGTATTAGAGTTGAGGTTTTCTAGCCTCAAGGCATGGCCATTGACATAGGCCTTTGCATTAAATATTGCAAGCCCGAAAGCCGCACACTTAACAAATATGACGCCTGCGAATTATGTCCTGCATCCTGCAGTCGACAGCTGCCTGCTGCTGCCTTTGCACTCGAGTTTAGTTTATTGAACGGCAGCTTAGTTTGACAGCTCCGAACCCGAAAATCCAATCAGGCGAAATACATTTGCAATAACTTTAATTACGCATTCATAAATATTGTGCTCCTGCCGCCTGTTAGTAAATTCTCTTTAAGTAATTATTTAGGCCTGTCAACAGAAGTTGAGTTGCATTACGGCCTCGCTTGGAAAGTGCTTGAGCAGATTTAACATGATTAAATTCTCATATGCAGCAGAGCTAAACAACAGCTGTGTGCATATGCATATCAATTTAAGCTTATATCGTATAGTAGATAATAGAAATAATTGCATTTTGATCACAGTGCGTATACTTAATGCATTTACTTAATATTTGAGTACGGCTTTAGGCTGACAGAAGATGGAAATAGGCAAAAGAGATTTATTTTAAAGTTGTTTCAGTAATTATTAGAAAATGTACATCCATCATGACATCAGGTGAAGAGATTTATTTTAAAGTTGTTTGAGTAACTAATAGAAAATTGCATATTTACATCAAACAAAGTTGCATAATAATTAATCTTTTAGAACAAGTTCGAGTAACTACAAAAAACGACAATAAAAAATATGTTTGCAGCAGTTGCAAAAAATTTAGTTTTCTTTGTAATTTAATAGCTTTAACTGTGATTTATTCCTTTGTTTTTTATTTAATTCTTAACTTTAATTTATATAAGAGATTATTGGCTCAATTTTTTTTTAAAAAGCCAATTTCAGCCAAACGTTTTGATAAAACAAAATATATGAAAATGAAATAAAGAAGAAAATACAATAATTTTAAATACATTTCGTCAGCTCGAAATAGCTTTAAAACAAAAGTAGAGTATTACAATAAAAACAAAGCTAAAAAAATACTATTAATAAATAATAATAAAAAAGAAAAAACAAAGTTGAATAAATTAAATATTAATCAATATAGTAAAATTTAATAAATATTTTTTACAATATATATAAATATGTTTTAATAAATTAAATGCAAATATAAAAATTATTTAAAAAAAAAAATTTCATATAAATTCAATAATTAAGTTAAATATAAAATATTATATAAAATATTTCCTTTACCCTTAAAATAAAACAAAATATTACTACACAAACATATAAAATATAAATATATATAAAAAATAAAAAAAAAGGCAAAGTGCATTTAATATTCACATGGATTAAACACTTTTTAAGGTGCCACGCTTTTTGCAACAATAAATCAACATTTTGGATTAACAAAAGTATTTATAGCTTCTATTATTTATATATTTTTAATACATGTTATTTCACAGTCACAATAACAAAATGAGAAACACTTATATAAATTCCATTTGTAATAACTTTAATTACTATTAGTGCTGCCAGCAACAACAAAAGCCAACAAGAACAACAACAAGCAAACAATCAAACAAACTAACAGCAACAGCAACAGCAACAGCAACAGCAACAGAAACAACAACAACAACAGCAGCTGCAATGTCACTTGGCAATCAAATAAGAATAAGCACAGCGGGTGAGGCTACACCAATGTGTAGCCTGTTGGGTGGTTGGGCGGTTGGGGTGGAGCTGGAGGTGCGGTGGCTGTTTGTATGGCACCCTCAAAATCAGCTCTCAATATAATGCGGCGGAAGCTTTTGTGAAATCCTTACGTCCAACTTTTTAATACGAAAACTTTTTGCCGAGCTTAGTATAAAGGCAACAACAACAACGACAACAACAACAACAAGCAGACCAACAGCAGCAACAAGGACAACAACAAAAGGCAATTGCAACAGTCACTTTGGTGGACTTGTTGTGGCCAGACGACAGCCTCAGTCTCAGCCCAAGTCCGAGTCCAAGTCCCAACCATATTGCCAGCTCCTATGTGCCATGGCCAAAGCGTTAGCAACAGCAGCAACATCTGCAACTGCAGCTGCCGTTGCTGCAATAGCAACAACCAACAACGATTCAACTGTTGGGGGCGACCAAAGCCACTTGAGCAGCACAGAAAACTAACTTAATCTTGTTTACATTCTATGACGAGTTATGAAAATGAAAGGATTAAGCGAGCCACAAACAAACGCACCAGCAAACCAAACCAAGCAACTAATACACAGGCACACACACGCATACACACGCAGACACACGCACACTCATGCACAGAGTTGGCCACACATGCTTAAGTGTGGCTTATGCAAACAAAACTTACGCATGGAAAACCCAAAGAGCGCACAGAGTCAACAGCAACACCAGCAGCAGTAACAGCAACAGCAACAGCAGCAACAACAACAACAGTAACAAGAATTTCAGTGACCAAAGCGTAATTTGGCCAAAATACCAAAGACGAAGCCAATAATGCCCTAGGTTAGGCTTTGGCATATCAATCTTTGCTCTAACTAAACGATTTCAATTCTAGCTTAATGCCAGGCTAATGCTGCAAAAGAACTTGAGTTGGCCGTAAATCGGACACGTTGAGAGAGAAGAGAGAGATAGAGAGAGAGAGAGGGAGAGAGAGAGAGATGAGTTAAAGAAAAAATCTAGCTTGTGAGAAATATCGATAAGCTAAACACAATATAAACTCAGCAAATCGAATAATACAGCTAAAAATCTAAATTTTAAAGATAAAGACTTAACTTTAAAATAAAATAATAATATATAAAGAAAGAAAAAAAACAAAATTAAATAAATAAATATATTTCAAGGAATGTAGCTCATATATATTAAATAAAAAGATGTATATGAAAAATGTAACTTGAAATAAAAAAAAAAAATATATATATATATATATAAAAAATATATAAATAATATATAAAAATTATGAGAAAAAATATAAATAAAATATGAAAAGTAATACAAATATTAATACAAAAGGAAAATAATATATGTGAAAAATATATTTAAAATTATTACAGAATTTTAATTTATGTATGGCAAATAAAATATATTAATAGCCTAAGCTAAAACTCATAAAACTTAATATGGAAAATGCTAAAAAAAAAAAAATAAATAAATAAATAAAATAAAATAAAAAAAAAAATTTAAAGCTAAGCTTAGCAAATCAAGAAAAATTTATACTAAATAAGGAATAAATAAAATATGAAATAATGAAATAAAAAAGAGATCGAACCACAAACAGCCACAAGACAGCAAAATAAGTTAGCAAAGCCAACAGCTGTTAATTCTTGAGCTTTGTTGTTCTCCAAATCAATGCCAAATTGTGCGTTTAATCAATATACATATAAACATTATGTTGCATATATATACATATATACATTAATAATCAGATGAATTTCCCTTTACTTATAAGCGATTTTTGATCAATGTATGGCATTGTATTGAACAAGTTTTTGTTGAAGACTTTTATGCTTACATCATTTATTTGTAATTGCGAATTCTTTATTAATTACTGTACAATATTTCATGCTATTTTTTTTTCATTCAAGAATTCAAGAATTAAGAAGCAAGCAATTAATTTCATAATGCAAGAAAAAAAGAGATATTTTTATTGCATTAAGCGAATGAATCAAGAATTATTAATCGAAATAATCCGCTGAGTGAGCATAATTATGTTATTTACGTATTTCAATACATATATATCTACATATGTATAAATCATTAATGCAATAATTGACTTCTTTATATCTGAATATTCAACTCAAACGATGCAGAAAATTATGGAAAAAAAAGTAAGATTTTTCATTTCGAATTGGATTTAAGGAAGTTTGCAATGGGAAGATAAAAATTCTACATATAATACATAAAAGTATACGAAATTATTATTAAAACTTTCAAGAAAAGCAATGTGATTTTCAGTTTAAGTTCCGATTCTAAGACAAAATTTAAAAAATACTTGACTAAAGAAAAATACTAAGTAAAAATACTAAAAATAATAATATACTTTAAAATGGATTCTTCTTAGAAAAAAAAATATTATAAACATAAAAAATATTAAAAATATCATAAACAATTTAATTTAACGCCTTTCTATATAGAAGTAATTCTTGATCTTTTGTAAAAGCAGCTTGGATTGCCAACGTTTAAATAGATCTCTCACTACGTTGCTTCAATGTAGTCTTAAAAATTAGTTGAGGAACAAGTTTGGCTGCTGAAAGTCGTATGATGCGTGCTCTGAATCACTCGATAAATACTTGTTTTCCATTTGCGCACATTTGATTAAAATATGAAAAGTTTGAATGAATATAGAAATATATATTATATTATATTATTACTGCTGCTGACTTCCTTGTAAAATATATATGAAATTCAACTTAATTTTCAATTGGCTTTCGTGTGTTGTTATGTATATATTTTGGCACACCCTTACTTGGCCAGTGTATATGCACATAATGAATGTTTTGAGCTGGTCTAAAACAACAAACAAATGCCAACTGCTCTGACTGTTGTCAGTAGCCACGCCCCTAGCCGTAGCTATTATTACACTACGCCCACTTTTGTCCTTGCACAATTAGCTGCATTTGTGAGTTGAGTTTTATTCCCATATACATGTGCATATATATATATATATATATATATATATATGTGTTTGTGTTTGTCTCCCGTTGCATTTCATAAAAAGCGTAACGAATGACCACAGCATACTTTCAACGCTAGGTGGCGCCACTGGCGCTTGTTTATAAATTTCTCATTTGTGTATGTCCGAGTGTGTGTGTCCGCCACAATGTTCCGTTAGCCTCTGCTCGTTTTATTTATTTGCTTACTCTGTTGGCCCATAATTCTGAAGTGTAAAAAATATTTTGCATTGCGGTCGCCAACACGTGCGCCACGCATCCATCAATGCTTTGTTGTCTGGCAACTGTCACAGAGCAAACACAAGCCCACTGCCCATTGCCCTCTGCCCACCGCCCCCTCCCAGACACACGCCACGCCCACACGCAACGCCGCAACGCGTACTCGAAATTTAATTTGCACATCATCGATAAACAGTGAAGCAGTCCAAAAATGCTGGCCGAAGGACAGCGCACGTTAGCCGATCTGGCAACGCGTGTGAGTTCTGTCTCTATATTAATGGATGTTTATGCGTGTGTGGGGGTGTGCGTGTGGGTGTGCGTGTGGGTGTGCGTGTTGCTGTGGCAATTGGAAAAATAAAGTTATTAAACAACACATCAAATGCATATTGCATGCTCTTTAGTCTCACATTTCGTGCAGCATATGGCAACTGGCGAGCAGCTAGTTGCCAATTAGTCTGGCAACGCCAAACTTTTAACCCCTTCTGTTTTGTACTGATTTTATCAACTATTTTCATATTTTTAACAGTTTAGTTTTTTTTTTAAATATTTTTGAGGTCTTATTTAAAAGTTTCCCAATTAATGTAAAGTTGAAAATAAAATTATTTAGATAGTTCTTTTATTTTTTGGTAATTGAATTGCTGAAGCGTAAGAGTGGTATGGATAGTACTGTAGACAAGGTTGATATGGGATAACTAACTGAAAAATTTTTTAGTTACATTTTGCGAAGATATTTGAAAGGCTTTATTGAAAAGTTTTTTCATATAACGATGATGCAGTGAGCACACTCTGTTGACCTGCAAAAATGTCTCATTTACTCACACTCTGAGAAAAAACTGAGAGAGCAACCGATTGCATTGCTTCTTTAACGAATTTGTTCGCGATCGGT
The DNA here is from genome assembly GCA_030914345.1 of Drosophila koepferae. Classification (NCBI taxonomy): domain Eukaryota; kingdom Metazoa; phylum Arthropoda; class Insecta; order Diptera; family Drosophilidae; genus Drosophila; species Drosophila koepferae. The sequence goes on from JAUESR010000207.1 coordinate 11,624,889, forward strand.
TCGTAAGTGTTTGTTTTTGATTTGTTTCATTCTCGTTGTTCCCCAACCATTATCTGCTCAATTGTGCGAACGTCAATCGTATCGCTCTCATGTTCGGATGCTCAGCCGAAACGAAACGAAAAGAACCGAAGGCACTTGCTGAGAGCGAGATCAGAGCGTAAAGGTTCAAATGAGCACACAATGACTATATTTCTATTCGAGAGCATTGTCAATAAGATCAATAAGAGCGCTGAAATATGAATTTCTCTGAGCGGATATATTAGCGCACTCTCATTAAATTCGAGGCAGTCAGATGAAAGAAACCTGCTATTAATATATTATATTCACAAGCATTAGTTTGCCTGAAACGTATAATATATTGTCTAGATTTAAAGGCCATATCCATGGCATTAAATGTAAAATAATCAAGTCACTCATCAAGTCACCACTATGACATATGTATGTCTGTAACTGTCAGTGCATCAAGTGTAAAGTCCAATTTTAGGTGACTCTGCTCAGCATGAGGTCTGCCAACATGTTGAGCTAACAGCTTGACATTGTCTGAGAGGAATAATTTATTTAATTTAACTAATGAGAGCCAATCGTAAGACAATTGAGCTCAAAACTCTCATTCTATATGGCAGTTAATAGTTTACTATTTAATAGACATCATATGCTTCCTAATTAATCATCAAGAATATTTAAATATTTAAATATGATTAATAAGTTAAACAGCTGCTGACGTGTAGATATTGGAATAGATATTTATATATTTAATTATATATTTAGGTTTTCTAGCATACTTGCTAAAGTTCTTTATTAATTTTTATCAAATTGTTATTCTTTCTCTTTTATATGCAGCTCTCCCTTTCATTCACTCTCTTTAGCACAATATTTTGTTTCATTTCTTCGTTTCTTCTAATGCCTAACTATGCTATGCAATTACTTCCCATACATTCCTCAGGTCTCTCACGTTTTATATTGAACTGGCAAATATAATGGAATGGAACAAACAGCTTAATAAACAACTTTCTAAATATAGTTATCAGAAATAGTATTATTACTTTTAGATTTTACTTACTTCTCAAGTTTTACATCGAATTAATTTACAATTAAAACAGAAACTTTCTTTATTATTCTCTCTCTCTCTCTCTCACACGCACACACACACATTTATCTCCCCATCTTTGCCCATTAAGCACTGCAGTTTTTGTGAGGATTATTTACTTTTCAAGTATTGCTGTTTATTATTATTATTATTAGTTTTATTTGATTTCACACCTGTGCTGCAATAATATGCATTAGCATTTGCCTTGGCTTGGGGCAGCTCGAACTTTTGCTGGATTTTGCCCGCATTATGCGGTTCTGCAGCAATTCACTTGGCACCTTGGCTTCTTGTTGATGTTGCATAAATTGTGGCGAGCATTTATTGTATTTAATGTAAACTTGCCACTTACCACTTGCCACTTGCCAACTACAAATAGGCACGCAAGGGCCACGTGTTGCATCAAACATATGTGAGACAAAGAGTGAGCGGCACAGAAATAGTGTGTGTGTGTGTGTGTGTGTGTGTGAGAGTGTGTTGATGAGTTGATGAAGTTTGCGGTCAAAAAGTTGATGCAATATTGAGCTGAGGGCAAAGTTGAAGGTAAGACTTGGACAATACTACAAAAAACTTTGAGAAATATGAGGGAATCGCCAAAGATTTGTAGAACAAATTCTACAAACTTTCGTGTAAACAACAATTAAAAAAAAAAAAAAAAAACATATTCTTAACTAAAATGCAAATGCATAGAAAAGGAAGTTTTCAACACAAGAATTGAGTGCCCAAACACATGCAACGAAAATGATTTGCAAAATACTTGCCAAAATTAACTTTAATATGCGAAAACATTGCAGTTGAGATTAACGAAGTCGGATAATACTAATTTGTAGTACTTAAGTGAATTTATTATAAGATTATATACTTTGTTTTATTTTTTGTAGAGCTCAATGGTTAGAACATATTATTCATAGGTCTATCCATAGAGTGGCCAGACAGTGAAAGACTTGCAAAAAGTTTTTAGGACTGAATGTTTTTATTTTGCACGTCTTTGCCATACAAGATCTGAATAAAAACTATCGTGATCCAAGGAAGATAATGCATTAAAATAAAATATAAAAATTATTTATAAAAAATTGGCAATTGGTTCTAATATTTATGCGGCTCATGTAAACTCTCTCAGATATTTTACAGCTCTGTCAATATTTTATTTCTAATACTCAAAGCACTCCAAAAAATCGCTCTTCTTCAGTTTCTTTCACGATGTTGTCTTTATCAATTCAATTATAGCTTGGCGTTCGCCTCTCATGGCCCTCATTTTTATTTCGATTCATTTCTTTTCATTTTGAAGAAGAGAAAAGCGTCATAGGGCGCTCTGTAGATTACATTATAAAAAAAAAATTATTTAAACCTTGTTTGTAGGCAGATATAAAACCAATATACTCTTTCCACTTCATGAGAAAGCATAAATATAATAAAAATATTAAATATAGGCTAGAAGAATTTCAGGTGAAGTGTAGCCTGTTCAGTTCGCAAATCTTAAGCAATAAAATTGTTCCATAATTAGTATATTAATTATATATATATAAATATATTAGAATTTCTCATAGATTCCAAAGTAACTCCAATAAAATAAAACTCGCATTTCAATTGAATTTTCGCACAATTTCAGCCCTGTCTAAAAAGCAACTTTAAAATTATGAAAATTATGAAAAGCAAACGATAGATTGAATATCCTTATGCAACTATAAACACGCCAAAATTTACATTGAACCCAAAATTGCAGTTTTCAGATAAAAGCACAGAAACAATAACAACAACAACAACACAGCAACAAAATACAGCAAAAAGATACGCATGAAAATGGGTCCATTAAAAATAGATGTGCGGCCGTTGTGCGGATTTCCAATTGCGTTCCGAGGCACTGCAGATGTAAGTACACATATGAAGAGGGGGAGATATATATACAGATATATATATATATATATAGTTGATATGCTACATCAAGTGACACGCCCACGCGTAGTCAACGCCCATGTTGTTGGGCCGACTCGCACGCACATTTGCGGTTCATAATTTGCGTGCCATTTTTGTTTGTTGATGGACAAAATCAACACATCCAACAGTAACAAAAGCAACAAACAAAGTGAAGAGATGAGAGATGTGATGAGAATGACTGCGAGATACCCTGCTTGGGTGTAGGCAGAGCATAGATTGATGGAAGATAAATCTTCGCCTGGGTTTATTTTTTTTTTGGTATGTGAAAGGAGTCTGTTGACTTGAGATGAAAGAGAGATTGAGCGAGAAAGAGAATGAGATAAAGGGAAGCAGCAGAGTTAGTTACACAGGAACTTGAAGGCAGTTCAAGTTGAATTCTTTTCATGTTTAACTAACTTCTCTCTATCGCACTCCATTTCATTCTTCCTTAAAATCTCTTTAAGAAGCTTTAATAATATTTTAATATGCACACACAAACGCATTTAACTAGTCCAATATTTCCCATTTCATTGATTTACAGGGTATTTAAAATGCAGCTTTCAACTTGAATTTAAATTAAAACGCAAGCGCGACGATGGCAAATTACAGGCAACCAACTATGAATAAATACACAAATAAATACATACATAAATAAACATGCATATGTATGTACATACATACATACATATAAATACTTGTATAAAATATGAATTTATAAATATATTTGTATGTACGACGGCCTGGACTTTATATAGACGATAAATATTGATTGTACGGTCACGTTAATTTCTGCCAATTATGCCCAACCCAAACACACTTATTTGTGGGCCATGAAGCACTGTCTGCAGCTCTTTTATTATTATTATTATTATTTGTTATTATTAAATATGTCTCCATAATGATCGAACTCTTTGGCAATTGCCATGGATCGACCTAGCCACGAAAAGCTTGTAATACTTGAAATTTGTTTTTAATACTATATTCTTAAATATTTTATTAACACCAAGAATGCGGCAGTCGAGAGTGGCCGACTTGGAGATACCCTGAAGTATAGTATACAGGGATTGTTTTTGTTTCTCTCTTTTTTTTTTTTTTTTTTTTTTTTGTCTTTGTTGAACTACATTTAAATTAATTTTTTAATATATTAAAAATTTTATATATTTTTATAAAACATTATTATTTATTAATATTTTATTAAATATTTATTTTTGATTATTTTTGCCTTCATTTTAAATCTTGTTCTTACTCTGAAATCTATGTTGAAATTAGTTTATTATTGTTTTATTTTATTTTTTATATTAAAAACAAATTGTTATTTATAAATTGCCAGATTTTGGGTCCCATTTAAATTTAAGTCAAGTTTCAAATATTTTTATATATTAATAATATTTTTCATTCACTTACCCCAGCTCCATTGCATCATTCCTTGAGCTCTCTCCATTGGCTCACATTTTTTAAGTTCGAATATTCGATAAAAAATTTCACATTTTTGTTAATTATATTAAGAGTTCAGTTATTTGAAAGCCGTGTAACTTTGTTGGCTTCTTCTTGCTCCACGTTTTTTTTTTTTTTAATATTATTTTTTTTGGCATCGTCTCTCGCATACTTTGCTGCTGCTCGGCGAGCCCATGTTTTATATGAGCATATGTGATTGTCCTCCCGTTGGGTATCTGTATCTTATGTGCCAAACCGCTTGTATACGTATCTGGGCTGCGTTTCCTTAAACTTTCCGTTGCCATCCGGCAGATGCTCTTGCTCGCTCCATCTCTCTCTCTCTCTCTCCCTAGTTGTCTCTCGCTTGGCTGGCAATTATGAAAAGCAAAATAAAAATAGCATTTTTAGCGCTTGGCTGCAAGTTTCTTCGCACAGCAAACTTTGTCCAAAAAAATAAGGGTAAAAAATATGAAAAATAAAAAATGAAAGATATATATATATATATGTATATGAAAAGGAGCGAAAAAAAAAACGAGTGTGTCTATAGATTTTGTACTGCAAGTTGGGTTACTTGGGGACGGTTTTTGCAAATGACAAAAAATTTTTAGTGTAATTATCTTTTGAATAATTAAAGAAAAACGTTGGCGCAGCTTAACAAGAAGCAGAGCGCTGCGAAAATAGCGCAAAAACTGTGCCAGCAACAGGACCAGCAGCAGGACGACAAATACAACGCACACACACACACACACACACACACACACACACACACACACACACAGTGTATGCTGATAACTAAGGCTGGCATCGCCTTTCGCCTTGGCTCTCCTACCCAACACCCGCACAGCCGCCCACAGCCATAGCCTGGACATATTTTTAAGTTTTCCTTTTGCCTAATGCCTTGAAGCCCTCGAGGGCGTTCGCGCTGGCGTGGGCGCCAGTGTGGGCGTGGGCGTGGCCATGGCAGAGCCACCCAACTGCTTAGCGTTCGAAGCACACGCGCTGTAATTTGCTTCAAGTTATGCTCATTATGCGCCAATTATTTATGTCAAATGAGAGAGAAAAAAAAAAAGCACGAAAAATTCGTGAATGTTCAAGGCGAAAAATCGCGAAGATTTGTGCTGTGCTGTGGGTCGATTGTGCCAAAAAGGTAAACCACAAGCAAATGCAACGGTATATAGGTAATAAAGGGAAATTCGTGCTAAGTGGAACAAATCTGAATGGAATTTTTCATAATCTATAGCAAGCAGGAAATACTTGACTCAGACAGAGAGATTACTGAGATATGGAGAAATGTAATACTCGTTACAGAATTTGAATTTAGCGAATGTGAATACTCAATGAATGCGATGTTAAAAGGCAGTTTTAGATTAATTTTTATTTAGATTTTAATTTATATATTTTTTTTTTAATTAAATTAAATTTTAATTTTAAAGATAAAAGTTAAAAAAAAAATTAAATGAAAAATAAATAAAAATTAAAAAATTAATATTCATATATATATAAATTAATAAAAAGTAAAATTTAAATGAAATAAATAATTACTAAATAAACAAAATATTTTTCATCATTACATAATTCCTTCTCTTTTTAATACATATTGTTCAAAACGCGCTAATAAATGAATTGAACTGAGATATTCTACTATTCTTTCCGCATTACATTATAATCCACAATAGTATTTATATAGTAGCATATTCAGTTTTCTTTTCCTGCTTGTTAAGCCACCTACAAGTATTAGCTAGAATTTCGAGTGTCTTCGTTTTTTATAGCTCAGAAATCGTCTCTTCAAGCCTCATACCACAACGCTTATTAATTCTCTTCATCTGTTAACAATCTTCGACAAGACTCAGTTTATGCACAAACTTCTTCACAAAGCCTGCGCATGTTGTGCGTCTTAAGAACCAAGCCGGAATTGCATTAAATATTTTTAATTACTTTCAAAAGTTCGACTGGCTCGTAACGCTAAATAAAAAGTCTTGTACACGATAGCTTTCAAAGCTTTATAGTAATTTAATAAAATATATATAAAGATATGCTAAATCGATCAATGAAAACAAAGTAAAATTGCTCAGCAAACTTTTCTTTACTTTTTGCTTAAACAAGGCAAAGCCAGAAGTAAATTTAAAATTTTCTTAATTTTCTACCAACTATAGAAAAATAAGAAAATAAATTTATATTTAAGTTCAACTTTGATTTTGTATTTTCTTTAATATAAATTACATATATAACACAGCTCTATCCTAAACTCTGTGCATAATTGTTATTCCAATCATTCCAAGCATCTTTAATGCATTCAGACTCACACACACACACAGGGAGTAGCTCACACACACACACACACACATTAGCACGCGCTCTGCTTACTGCGCAGTTAACGTAGCGGCAGCGCTTGAGCTTCATCGTGAGCTTGAGTTTACTATGAGAAATTAATTGTTGAAAAACTTTTGTTCTAAATGCAGTTTCCTAATTAAATGAATGAATACAGCGCATTTTAATGGCATACCGTTGCATGAATATGTCAAAGGACAAGCTGCTGCAATTTAAAATAATTTTTTTTAATATTAAATGTATTCAAGAAATGAAAATTGAAAATTCTTGATATAATTAGTGTCCAAAGAAGCAGACTGAAAGGAGGCGTGGCAGTTAAATTTATGAAAATATGAGGCAATCTTCCGCTTTTGTTTGTCTGTCCCTCAGTCCATCAGTTTTCATCTATCTGTCAGTCTAGCAATATTTAGGCGAACATTATTGACTTCAATTTGATGCAATTGAATGTAATTGATTGTAATTTAACTTATTACTTTTAATTCATGTCAAATTTGATTTTGATTAACATAGAGAATATCAAAGACTTTTATAAATTTTTGACATTTGCTTAAATTTGCTGCCATTTTAGTCTCCAACTGAGATTAAACTGTTTGGCAGCCCAAGTATGTTTGTTTGCATAAGAAAGCGAAAGAGAGAGAGAGAGTGAGAGCTGAGCAAAGTGAAAAGAAAAGCATGCGAAAAATGTTAAAGCATTTTAAAGAAGAGATTCTGAGAATTGTTTTCAGTGCTTAAGTAGCGAATAGCTAGCGAACTGAGATGCTTGGAACTTAATACATATTTTGTTAAGAATGCTTTCCGCCACTGTTTATAGTTTGTGTTTAATTTCGTGAAGCGTTTTTGTTGAGCAAAATGGGTTAAGAGCCGCATATCACAGTCTAGATGATGGCATGGGAAAACTGCCATGGCGCCTGTCTCCAGTTACACTGCGGAATGAGAGAAAGCAGCAAGAGCAGGAGCAGGAGCAGGAGCAGCAGCAGCAGGAGTCGTAGAAGCTGCAGTCGGCGTTGTCGCTGTCTTGGTGTTGCCCTGTTGCCGTTGCCCTGTTGCAAGTTGATGCCACGCTTGGCACTGTTGACATGCCATTACTGCAGCTAATTAGAGAAGCGACCCAATGGAGCTGCCAGAGTCAGAGTCTCCAGACTCGACTCGTTCGACTCCACTCACTCTCACTCTCACTCTCTTACTCTGGCTGGCTGCTCTGTGTTGAGAGCCACTGCCAAATGTCCAACTGTCGGACTGTCGGGCCTGGTGTTGCGACGACCTGTCATGTGACATTGTTGACGCCTCGCACGTTACTGTGCGCGTTGCCCAACAGGGACACGAGCAGCTCTAGCTCAATTCTCAGCCATCTCTTCCCAACGTCCCCTTGCTGCTCGTTCCACACCCCTGAATGCCTTGTCAACTTCCTTACATTTCCAGTTCTCATTTGTGCGGCATTTCCGCTACAATGGCGGGCACAATGGCGGCAAGCCCGCACTCGAGTTGTTTGTTGGCGACGTTTCGCTTTCCGCCGCAACTAAATCATTTGTGGAGAAACTGTCGCCGTTGCCGTCAGCAGACTCTGCTGCTTGCCACCCATTGCAGCACTCTCCCACTCTCCCACTCTCCCACTCTCCCTGTCTCTCTCTCTCTGTCTTTCTGTCTTGCTCTCGGGTTGCAATTGTCTTTCTTTTCAAATAGTTTCGTGTGCCAGCCAGGAGCCAAAAGTTGGCACAGTTAATTCATGAGATTTCACGGTTTATCTCACAGCTCGCTAGCTAGCTACCTAGCTCCAGCTCCTACCACTGGACAGCCTTAACACACACTCGCTTCTCGCTCACACTCTCTACATCTCTCTCTATCTCTTTTCGTTTCCCTTTTAATATCGCTGTGCGCCTTTTCGCTGCTGCGCATAGTTCACAGTTAATTAGAAAACTATTCCGCGTGCGGCGCTTTGCCAACTTTTGAACTCTCCACGCGACTCGACTCAACTGAACTCAACTCAACGCGACTCGCCTCGACTCGAGTTGGATCAACTCTCGATTCGAGGCGGCCACGTTTAATTATAATTTCCGTAAAAGTTATGTTTATCCTTAATATATGCATAACCTTGGTCATTTTGTTTAGCTGCCGGCTGCTATTTACCTAGTAAGTTTTCCTTACCTACAACTGCTGCGCTTTTCGATTCAGTTTTCACAAAGGGGCACAGGAAAATGGCCAAGGAAATTTCATCATATGCAACATTTGGAATGAAAACTAGAAACTTATAATTGTAGTTGAAATGTTATTGCAGGAAATGTTAAATACTTTTTTTTAGAATTCTCTGGGATTTCTCATAATTGCCTTTGTCTATAATATAGCTATTTATATTATATCTGGTTTATTTCAGCTTAGACAACAAGTTTTTTTTAGAAATAAATTCTATAGTTTCTATGCAGCTAAATGAATTAAAAATAATTCAACAATTCATTATGAGCTTGGCAATTAAATTAATTTTTTAACAAAAATTTTAAAAATATTCTTATTTTTTTCAATAGAACAATTTTAGAACTACAGGAAAAATTTTTAATCAATTTAATTAAATTTATAAATATTTTACCTATATTTAAAATATTTGTTATCCACAATCAAATTATTTTTTTTTTCTGAGATATTTAGATCATCAATAAATATAATAATAAATATTAATTATTTCATATCAAATTTAAATCATAAATGATGACAGAAACATATGCAAATTTTTTTATTTAACATTTCATCTCTGTAATTTAATATTGTACTTTTTTCAATTAGTCACAAATTGCATTAAATGAACGTGAAAAAAAAAATTCTAATTAACAAGGAATTTGTATTTTTTGACAGCAAACTGCTTCTGACGTCTGAGTTTACTGGATGAAGTTGTTTGTGTAGAATATTTCTACTAGAAATGATATGTTTGTTGTTGTAGCTAGTTCTCATTAATGTGAAAAACATTCTCGCAAGTCAATATTATTTATATATTATTATTTAATGAGTGAATTATTATTTCAATGAATGATAGAAATTTGAGAAATTTTATTGTATTTTATTTTTCATATATTCATTTATTATTTTTTTATTATTATTATTATTTATATATTATTATTTAATGAGTGAATTATTATTTCAATGATATTTTACATTTTACATATTTTTAAAAACTATTTTATTTCATTTAATTATTGATTTATTTATTATTTATATTTTTAATCTTATTTTATTTTATTTTTTTTTATTTATTTATTATTTGTATATTATTATTAAATGAGTGAATTATTATCTTAAAAAATCATTACATTTTTTAAATCTTATTTTATTTGATTTATTTATTGATTTTTTTTATATATTTTTATCTTATTTTATTTTATTTATTTACGGATTTATTTATTATTTATATATTATTATTAAGTCAGTGAATTATTATTTTAATAAATTATATACATTTCTTAAATTGTTTATATTTTATTTATCTATTTATTTATTCATTTATTTATTTATTTATTGTTATTATTATTTTTTATTTATTTTTTTATTTATTTTTTTTTATTATTATTATTATTATTATTATTATTTTTTTTTTTTTTTTTTTTTTTTTTTTTTTTTTGTATTCAATTATTCAATATTCTGTCTCTAGAGCTGTAAGTAAAAAATATTCTTGACTGGAAATCACACAAGCTTCATGCTCTAGAAATAAAGCATTCGATTCAACCTTAAATTTCCCTGCCATTTGCTAATGACATAATAGACATACCCAGTATAGCTGATAGATAGTTTCTTTCTTCTATTTAATTCAGCTAATATAACTAAACCTTGTCGCACATTATCAATAAATACACAACTGCCAACGCCAAGCTAAAAACTCCGCACTTGCATTCACATTACCAACCCATTGAAGCGCTCCTTCTCTACCAATTGGAACAATGAGTCAGCTCCACTTGAACTACATCATTTTCCATTAAATCAGGATGCTTTAGCACAAACTCATTAAATTTCGAACCATAAAAGAACAACTGAACAGGCAATTGCCTATGATTAAATCCACTCTGCAGCTCCTCTGTCAATTCCCGTATAATGCTATAAATCACTTGCCCAGTGAGTTGGATGCAACGCTCCAGATGCAACACATGCAGCTGCTTGCAGCTGATCAACAAGCGCAAAATTCCTTGCTCTGTGACCTGTTTGCATGACGGCAAAGAGATTTGCTCCAGATCTTGTAGACTGCATAGCTTTGCCATGACAGCATCATCGATCTGATTGTGATGAGGCAGCGAGAGAATGCGCAATGATTTCAGCTGAGCAATCAACTCCAATTGCCTCACATCGAGTGAGATGCGTGAATTGCTCTCCAACTGAAGCAGCTGCTGCGACTTGTGTGCCACGAGCCACTGCAGCAGCTCAAAGGTGGGCGGACTATCGTGCATGATCAACTGCTTGAGAGCGGGCAGCTTGGCCAGGTACTCCAGATGTAGTGGCTGCTCCTGATAGCTGAGCGTCTTCAGTGTTAGCCTCTCCAGACTCTCACAGCAATGCTCATTGGCCAATTGTCGAAACACGTCCGTTTGCTCAGTGTGCACAGCCTTGATGCTCAGCTCTTTGAGTCTGGGCAGGCAGCTGCATATGCCGGGCAAGAGCGCAAATTGCAAATCGAAGCAATATAAGAGATTTAATGAGACCAGAGAGCTTGGCAACTTATCCATATATTGGCCAGTCAACATATCATTGTAGCAGAGATTCAGTTTCTTTAGGTTTTCTAAATTCCGCAATGCCAACAGGCATTCATCCTTGAGATCACAGTTGGATAGCTCCAACTCCTCCAGCTGCTGCAGCTGGCCAAACAGCTTGTGCACATTACGCAAGGATAATGGACTATATTTAATGCGCAGCACCTTAAGGCGCTGACAATAAGTGGCCACGTATTCAATCAGTCGCTGGTGATGATTGCGTGGTATTTGGCCAACAATTTGGATTAAATGCTGACCGAAGAGCAGCAGAAAATCACGAATATTCCACAGGCTGAGACCCTTGAAGATGCCCAGATTAATGGTGCTATAAAGGGGCGGACAGCGTTTCAGGACGCGTGCCAGGCTCAGTTGGTCGACAAGCGTTAGATAACGGTATATGCAGAGCAGGCAATCATCATTAAGCCTCATTATAGGCGACATTTGGCAAATGGACCCATAGCGCCCAACAGATGCCGGCTGACCCCAGCTATAAAACGCCGCCACCTTCACGAGTTGCTCGCCTATCGAATGCCGCTCCTTCAGCAGGACATCCGCTGCATCGCGTGAGCTTTCATAGAGAACGTAACCATATTTGAATCTCCTGTCAGTCGGCTTCTCTGTCAACTCCATGTGCAGCAATTTGCCAAAGCTATTAAAGTAGTTTAACAACATTTCCGATTTCATCTCGATTGGCAGCAAATGCAAAAAGATTTTCTTTATCTCAACGTTGTCCTCGGTGTAGGCAATGTTACGTCCATAAAATGGACGATAGATAATTCCTGACATTGGCTCTTAAATATTTACAAAATATATTGAGTTTACTGTAAAATGTCATTTAACTAGGTTATTTGATTGAAAATGTTTTCTTGTTAATGAGAAAAATTTGATTGATTGTTTTTTTTTTTTTTTTTTTGGGTTTTTGAATCAAGTTGACCCAAGCAAATCTTAAATTATTTCTATACTATTGGCAGCTGTAATTTAATACGTAACCAAATGCAAATTCTTATGGAATATTTCAACAAGCAAATGCAAAAAATGTGGAATATAGATGCATATTTATTGATACTCTCATTAATCTTCTGTTTGATCAAACGCGGTTAGAGTTTGAAGAAATGCATAAATTTATTTATTCCAACAAATTACCAAATTCCTTTCTCTGTCTCTTTCTTTGGAGAGAACAGAAGTAAAATCTATAGGCATATGCATACTGTGGAGAGCGATCTAACATGCCCGCTCCTATAAATGCATAAGGCAGAACAGAGCTCACACAGATCTGTTCTCCATTTCTCAATGTCTGCAAATAAATGTCTTGCACTAACACTCTGAGAAAAGATTCAGAGAGCAACCGATTGCATCGGTTATTTAACGAGTTCGTTCGCGATCGGCTCGCAAATTTTTAGCTTTGCTTTTGTTTTGTTTCGTTCCCGTTGTTCCCCCGAACATTATCTGCTCAATTACTAAGCCCGAGTGTGCGAGCGTCAATCGTATCGTTCCCATGTTCAGCTTGTTCGGGAAAAGAGCGTCACACGAAGAAGTCAAGACGCTCAACCGAAAGCCAAAACGAAAAGAACCGAAAGCTCTTGCTGAGAGCGAGAGCGAGAGAGAGTATGATTCTTTACGATTGAGCTTGCAAAGAGAGCGGTAAATAGTTATTTGCCAGCAATGATTACGAGTATGACTAATCGCAGCATGAACAGAGTAACTATGTATGTATGTACGTATGTATGTATGTATGTATGTATGTACAATAGAAGGAGCTATACTCGCTTGACAAGCGAATGTGTTCGACAGCCGATAAAAAAGTTGAGATAACATATTGTTCTCTTTCTATTGAAAAACCTAACAAGCTCTTAATGATTGATAGATTAATAAGCAAAGAATTTCAGAAAATATTAAGATTTACAAACTACATATTGCATAGGCTATGCCAAGTTAAAGCAATGCTAAAAGAAGATATGCTAAAATTCAATGGTATATATATATATGTATATATATATATATATATATATATATATCAGTGTATGTGGCAAATAAATAGAAGACAAAGCTTAAATTGTATTAAAACTTATTAGCTATTCTTTATTTTATGTCGTATTCATTAAAACTTTTTAAATTCACACGCTTTCACTTTTACATCAGACATTCTCCAACATTGCTTAATTATTAAGCTTTCAAATCTCGACTACCTTTAAGCAAAATATATGTTCCTAGCATTTCGAATTGCCACTTCAGCCTATCTTAACCTCTTCAATCTCTTTAGTAAGCCAAGCTATTCTATGACACACACACACAGATTTGTTGACATTCAAGTCTAAACGCTTTTTTCATAGCTGCTGGACAAAGTTTGACAGCTTTTAGCTGGGCTTGCTGAAATTATTTACAAAACGCTTGAGAGTTTCATGATTTAAAATAATCATATTTACATGATATAGGCCAAAGAGAAAACTACAAAAATAACACACACACACACAAAAACTTGCCTTTTACGAAACGCAGTCACGCCATGACCACGCCCCACTCCTTGTGCCCCTTTGGGCACATTTTATATAAAAGTTGAACAATTTGTAAACAAAAATTTTACACGCACTACACCTAACAAAAATATATATACTATATACAAAAAAAGTCGCCCAATCAATTTTGTTGTTTGTCGCTTCAGCTTCGGGCAGCAGCAGCAGCAACCGCAAAGTGTTTTTCATTTTACTTCTCTTTATTTTTATTATTTTTTTTTTTTTTTTTTTTTTTTATACTTTTTTCAGTTGGAATTTATTGCATGCAGCAACTGATTTGATTAGAAACGCCCATTGCCCCGTTGCTGGGCGCGCTACGCCCATTGGCTTAGCCTTCAGTTCAACGCTTTTGAGGGCCGCCTGGCCAAAAGCAATCTCTTAATTTGTTTACAAGCTTCACTTTTGGCCGTCTATTCCGTTCCGTTTCGTTCCGTTCGGTTCGCTTTCGTAGCGTTTCGTTTCGTTCATTCCTCATCCTGCGCATAGTTTTGCCGCACTTCTCAAAAAAAAAAAAAAAACCTCAAAAAAATATAGATGTACATACAGTGGGCAAAAAAAGTTTAAGTAAACTTCATAAATTAGTATTATTTCTATTAGAACTCTTTCAATAATGGGGAAATTGTTAAACTATGATTAGTTTACATTTAAAGCACTTATTTATTGGCGAGGGGAGTGAAAAAAAACTGTGTTCTTTTTTTTATTTTCTTTTTATGCGCCAAAAACCAAAATAAACGACGAAAAGCATGCCAAAAAAGTTTAAGTATGTTTCGCCTGTCCCGTTTACCGTTAGGTGTTGCTCGGAATTTACAACGGTAATCTTAATTTTTCCTTTACTTAACTTCAAATTCTTGAAATATTATGTAATGAAATTTCATTTGAGTCAGTTTTGTGTGCGTAAATGGGACATAATGGGTCGTGGCAAGCAAATACCATTAGAAACGCGACAATTAATTGAAAAGGTATACTTAGAGGGTAAAGGTGTATCCCAAATTCGCAGAAATCGACAGACTGATTGTCCGACCACCCACTAGTGTTCAATCAACATTAAAATCGTACGGGGAAACAGCTAGCCTTGAGGTTCAGCCCAGATCGGGTCGGTCTTCAAAATTAAGTGTCAGAGATAAGCGACAAATTCTCAGCACAGTAAGGAGCGATCCAAAAAAGTCGGCACCCAAATACAGGAGGAACTATTTCCCACCTCTGGAGTTAGCGTTCATCCATAATCCGTGCGAAATGTGCTGCACAAGGAATGGTACAACGCAGTTTAAGTAAACTGCATAAATTAGTATTATTTCTATTAGTACCCCCAAAAAGAAAAAACGAAATAGTAGAAAGCAGTAATTGATTTTCGCCACACTTTGAGCTCCATCCGACCAAAAAATGTTAAATTTTGACCCCCAAAAAAAATTCGGTTCGTTTAGGTACTCTTGAGCGAATTCTAGTCGCTATTTCTTATTGACCTCAGAAATCAACGGTTTCCTTCGAGGGGTTCGTGCGTTGTACCATTCCTTGTGCAGCACATTTCGCACGGATTATGGATGAACGCTAACTCCAGAGGTGGGAAATAGTTCCTCCTGTATTTGGGTGCCGACTTTTTTGGATCGCTCCTTACTGTGCTGAGAATTTGTCGCTTATCTCTGACACTTAATTTTGAAGACCGACCCGATCTGGGCTGAACCTCAAGGCTAGCTGTTTCCCCGTACGATTTTAATGTTGATTGAACACTAGTGGGTGGTCGGACAATCAGTCTGTCGATTTCTGCGAATTTGGGATACACCTTTACCCTCTAAGTATACCTTTTCAATTAATTGTCGCGTTTCTAATGGTATTTGCTTGCCACGACCCATTATGTCCCATTTACGCACACAAAACTGACTCAAATGAAATTTCATTACATAATATTTCAAGAATTTGAAGTTAAGTAAAGGAAAAATTAAGATTACCGTTGTAAATTCCGAGCAACACCTAACGGTAAACGGGACAGGCGAAACATACTTAAACTTTTTTGGCATGCTTTTCGTCGTTTATTTTGGTTTTTGGCGCATAAAAAGAAAATAAAAAAAAGAACACAGTTTTTTTCACTCCCCTCGCCAATAAATAAGTGCTTTAAATGTAAACTAATCATAGTTTAACAATTTCCCCATTATTGAAAGAGTTCTAATAGAAATAATACTAATTTATGAAGTTTACTTAAACTTTTTTTGCCCACTGTATGTATGTATATGTATGTAAAAAAAGCAAAGCTAAAAGAAACGGCGCGACGCCTCGACTCGTTTGCAACATTTGCAGTCGACGTCGGCGCTGCAGTCGCTGCTGACGTCGCAGTTGAGGCTGCCTGACTCTGATAGAGATCTTGCTTTTATTTGTTACTTAGCATATTTTCACCTTGAGGGCAAACAATCTTCCACTAGACACACACAGCCAAAGCACAGCCAGCATTCACCCACACACAACACACACACACACATACACACTCAGGCACACACTGAGGCACACACACATAGATACTTGTGCCTGGCAGAGAGTAATAAATATTTTTTGCAGCACGCTGCTTGGGCTTACAATATTTCCATCTCTTTTTTTTTTTTGTTTTTTTCTTTTTAGTTTTGCAAGCCGCGAAGCAGCTCAGATTTTGCCCGTTTTGATGCACTCGCATTTGGGACGTTGGATAATATAACTTGAACAGCAGAT
This sequence comes from Drosophila koepferae, assembly GCA_030914345.1. Classification (NCBI taxonomy): domain Eukaryota; kingdom Metazoa; phylum Arthropoda; class Insecta; order Diptera; family Drosophilidae; genus Drosophila; species Drosophila koepferae. The sequence continues at coordinate 11,641,568 of JAUESR010000207.1, forward strand.
TGGTAACGCTTGCTGCAGATAGAGCAGAGTAAGTCTTAAACCAGCTTAAAAGAGCAACACTTCAAAATAAACTTCGATTCGCATCTAACACTGGACAAAAAGTCAAGGGCCGAGCTTTTAGCTTGTGCCAGAACAAAACAAAGCTCAAAGATTTACGCCAAGAAAAACAAATATAAAAAACGTTAAAATCAACATCTATAAACATGGCAAAAGTGTAAACATTGCAGTTATGGACTGCTATTTTTTCATCAAAAGATTTCAAGCAATAAAATTAAATATATATTTAGCATTAAATAATTATTAGTATTCATCATTAAAATGCTCTGGCAGAGCATAAAATTGATTAATATTCATGTTTGCATAACTAAAGAAATGACAGCATTTGATATGCCATAAGCTTTGCTTTAATCTAGTTAGAGTCAGGTATTAAGCGCGAGTGATTATTAATTATATAATTATTTACAGCAACATAATTAAGTTATTCAATTAAAATTGAAGAGCATTTGTCAATATGACATTTCACGAAAGTTTATCAAACAAAATATTTAATGCTTGCTCATTTTTTCAAAGATTATCTATTTTTTTTTTTTTTTTTTTTTTTTTTTTAATTATAAAAAACTATAATGCGTGGCTATATATATTCAAATGTTTTGTAATGTAAAAATATATTATGCAATAAACATCAGTTTGTGCTTTATGTTAAATCAAAAAAATATTATTTTATTTCCTGACATCCAGCTATATATTCTATGAATAATATAAAATTGATATTTATAAATATATATACTATAAAGTATAATATATTACTTTCATTTATTTATTATATATTATATTATGTATATATTTCATTTATATTAATTATATTTATGTTTAAATAAAACTGTATTCATAATAATTTAAGAAATATTTATATTATTTTTATATGTATATACTTTTATTATTTTCTTTAATTTTTTATTATTTATTAATTTTTATAAATTTTATTTTTAATTTCCTAATTATTTGTTTTAATATATTTTGGGTTTATTTAATTTGTTTAAAATATTTTAAGCCTATATTTTAAATAAAAAAAAACTTTTTATAACTCTTCTTTTTATTTTCTAAAACTTTTTAGTTATTTGTAATATATATAGTTTAAATTAATTTAAAGATTTATATTAATAAACGCAATATACAATTTATATATAAAATATAGTAATTACAAAACATTTTATTTAAATGAGAAATTTTGTAAATATTTAAAATTAAATAGAAATATGAAAAATATAAAAATAAATATTTTTTTTTTTTATATGTAAAAGAATTTAAAGTGTGGCCCACTCTTAGAATCAAAGAAAAAAACATTTAAAAATTATAAATTAATACAGATTATTTATATTTAGACTAATTGAATACCCATAACGCGCGTGCCATGGCTCAAAGTAAAACTAAATTAATATTTATATTACATAATTAATTATGAGCCTGTCATGACCTACATACTTCAAGCATTATTAACTAGCCACACATTAACACGATTATTTCAAACAATTACAAGCTTTACCCACTGACATCGATTTATGCCTAACCACATCTTATATCATTATCAAAAGCACTCACAATTTAACAATCAATTCGTATAGCCTTCCCCCTCTAAATAGTCCATTTTTGTTTTCTTTTTTTTTTTTTTTGTATGCTCAGCACACGCCCATTGCTCAGGTGAAATCGTTATTGTAATCTTTACACCTTAGGGTATTACAATCGTCTTTGCTTTGCCAACAAAATTCATGTAGATAATATTTTCGTTTTATACAATCGGCGGCCATTGACTTTGCCACACAATATGCAAGGATTTTATTATAGATATATATATACATATATATATATATATCTGGAATGTATAGGTAAGATATATATACTTTTATTTTGGTACTCTACATGCAAGTATATTTATGTGTATTTTTGAATTTAAATGATTGAATTTGGCGTATGCTAAAACGGCTCACAAAGATGGAGAGAGGGCGAGTGAATGAGACAGCTTGAGAGAGATAGAGTATATTGCAAGGCAGCCATTTGCAAAAATATGAAAATTACCTTGAATATGAAAAGGCAGACACAGAGTCAAACATATTTTTATTTCATTTTTTTTTTCTTCTTCTTTTCATATCTAGATAGGCCTGCTGCTCTACAGAGCAGACTGACAGAGAGACAGACAGACGTACAGAAAGAGAGGCGTTCTATTTTATTTTGCTTTATGCCTTTATATTCTGTTTTGTGTTTACATAAAAGTGAAGTGAGGCAGATTGCGCTCGAGTGCGTTAATCAGCGCTTCTGGGCAGGGATACGGACCAGAGCACGGACACGGATAAGCACCGGGTGGGCTAACACACACACAGAGTAGAGGGAGATAGAGCGCGTGAGAAAGGGAGAGCGGTTTTGACGTCGCGTTTTAAATCAACTTCAGCTGGCCAACTTTACGTTGACTTTTCTGTTGCTGTTCAGCTGCTGCCGCTGCCGCTGCTGCTGCTGCTGCTGCTGTTGTTGCTGCTGCTGCTGCTGCTGCTGTTGTTGGTCAGAGCACTGACAAAACAGATTATACTGATTTCATGCTGGGGAAAATCAAAAAATGAACGTGCGGCAATTTACATACTTAAGTTACTTCTTTTTTTCTCTCTACTTCTTCGTCGCCCCCTTGTGTGCTGCTGCTCACGAATTTATTGGCCACATGTTTTGCGCTACCTTCGTGAGTTGTACAATTTGCCTTTTGACAATATGTATACGCATTATACACACTTCTTTTGCTGCTCCTGCTGCCGCTTTTTGGGCAGTTTGGGATTACAAGGAATTTCCGGGGATTCCATTTTAATTGAATTTCTTTTTGGGCTGTCATTGTTGTTGTTGTTGTAGCTGCTTTGCATTTTTTTTAGCCAGATAATTAAAATGACCGTCGAGGCGGTTGGAAATATTTTAGTCAATTTTAAGTTTATTTTTCTTTTTTTCTTGCTGTTATGACTAACATAACTGACTGATTACACTCAATAATTTCCATAAAGCAAAAAAAGAAAGAATGAAGCAGGAACGTAACAATCATAATCATATTAGAGGCAGTCAACGTACTTCCATCGACCAAAGTGCACCATGAAAATGAGTGAAAAATTGTAGCTGAAGCAGTTGAGACAAAGTTACATTAGAACACTTAAACACTTAGCTGCTGCTGCTACTACTCCTCCTGCTGCTACTACTCCTCCTGCTGCTGCTGCTACTCCTGCTGCTGCTGCAGCTGCTACTCCTGCAACGGCCCTAGAGCGGGAAATAACTCTTCCTACTTTCTCTCTCTCTCTCTCCCTCTCTCTCTCTCTCTCTCAAACACACTCTCTCTGTGTCATCATCATGGACAACATTTAGTCGTGGGCCAACTGTAGCTTCTGGACGCTGTTGCTCTCATGCCAAACACGATCCAGAAATCAATTTCTCTGCTTTTTAAGTCACTTTTCATCGTTATTTTACTTGGAGCTCATAAATAAATCAATATTAATTTGATTCTGCTCAAATTGCAGCTAATTTTCGACGAAATATATTTCCATGGGAAGCCTATTAAGGCATTAATTTATTCATATTTTTAGACATAATTCAAGCGAAATTCATTTACATTATTCAACAACAAAAACAAACCCAAAGAAAAAAAAGCAAAGTCACTTAAGTTCTTTGTAGTGGATTTAATATGAAAATAATTGGAATTGTCTATTTAAATTTTCTTTTACTTGGAATGCTTACAACTTTAATTTTTAAGAAACTTTTTATGTTTATTTTATTTATGAATAGATGCTACTCAGAATGAAGCCTAAGCATGTTTCTAATAGTAATATTTATATATTGTATATAAATTAATGTAAATATAATAATATAAATATATAATTAAATATATTTTTAATATAATAATACAAATGTATAATTATATATATTAAATATATAAAACGTAATTAAAAATAAGACTAAAAATATTTAAATAAATGCATAAATAATAAAAAGAAAATATATGTTAAAATATAAATATAGATACAAATTAAAAATAATCTAAAAATATAAATAAGTAGAATTTTTTAACCAAATTTATTTCAATAAAAATTTTTTTTAGTATTTCAAAACAAATTTTTATTTTAAATCTAAATTATTTTACTAATAACTTACTAAATTAAAACAAGTAAAAAATGAAAACTAACATTTAATAATAATAAAAAAATATATAAATTCTTAACAAATATTGGTAAAGCAAAATATTAAAATATATATAAATATAAATTATTTTACTATTAGCTTACTAAATTAAAACAAGTAAAAAATGCAAACTAAAATTTAATAATAATAAAAAAAATATATAAATTTTTAACAAATATTGGTAAAGCAAAATATAAAAAAAAAACTTACTATACCAAAAAAAGAAAAATTAGTAAATAAACAATAAAATTGAATTTTTAAAAAATATATAATTTAATCTTTACAAAATATTATTCGAGCAAAATATAAAAAATAAAAACAAATAGCTTAAGAACTTCCATTATAAAAACTTCTACAATTTCTGGAATGCCTTCAGAGCTACAGGCATATGAAGAGTTGTAATTGCAGCTATCTATGTGTGTGTGTGTGTGTGTGTGTGTGTGTGTGTGTTATGTGTGTGTGTGTGTATTGCAGATTTCTTGTATATTCAGCATGTTTGCTGACTTTGTCAATGTGTCTGTGTCTGTATGTGTCTGTGTCTGTTTCTGTATGTGTGCTGCCGCTGCCGCTGTTGCTGCTGCTGTGTAGCTCGCTCTTGTTATTTTTATTGTAACTCTGATTCGCGCTTTATTGCATTATAATTGAATCTTGAGCGCACAACTAACGCAGGAAACGTTGCCTGACTGGCTGGCTGCTGGCTGCCTCTCCCATTACCCATTGCCATGTCGATGCCTTGTGGCAGCTGCTAGCCAGACGACCGCCCACCTCGCCTCTTCCCCCATTACCAGCCCACAGCTGCTGCACTTAATGCCAAGTGTTTAAAAAAAAAAAGAAGAAGAGGAGGCAGCGAAGTAATATTTACTTACAGCCCTATCCACTAGCATTCACCCACCCACCCATCAGCCAACCAGCTGGCCATCATCCATCTATCCATCCATCCAGCCAAGCAGCGAGTCATTGCACAGCCCAACGTTCGCAGCGCATTCACTTCGCTCACCCTTTCAACTCTCACCTCTAGCCGCCCTCACCGCGCCCTCGCCCGCTTACCGCTCATTTTGCTCATTGCCAGCGAAATGCAATAAAAATTGTTTTCCCATAGACGGCAACGGCGACGGCGACGGCGAAGAGCGACGAGCGACGAGCTGGCTAAGCAAATGTTGTTGGAAATGAGCTATAAAAACGGGAAATTGTATTTTACAGTAAATTTTTGCTACACACACACACACACACACACACAGACACAAACTAGCTATAGTCCTCGATCTAACCACGTTCCCCGCCCCCCCCCCCCTCCCACAGTCCATTGCTAGCTAGGGGCGTTCCACTTGCACGTCAACGCCTTTCATGGGGCTGTCGCAGATAATCCGTTGCTGAGTTGGCTTGTCTTGACTTGGCTTGACATTGGCTTTGGGTCGACGTTCCATTCCTTGCCGACGTTCCTTGCCTTGCTTTGCCTTTCCCGTTTCTGTTCCTGTTTCTCTTTCTGTTCCACTCACTGTTCGCGTTTTGTGCTCCTGCTGCTGCTCCTGCTGCCACTTCATTGCACATTCCCTGCTCTGATCTGTTGTTGCTTTAGGTCTTGGCTGCGTCTAACGTGGCTTATAAGCTGCCAATATTAAAATGATGACAAGTTTATGGCTAAAAACAGGGCAGCGAGGCGAGGCACAGAAAAATGCAATTCATGGCAAAACTGATGTCTCAGACTGTGGCTTTACTTCTCTCTCTCTCTCTCTCTGACTGCCCGCCTCCCCTACGTTCAGCTGCACACAAAATTGAAGCAATGAGAGTTCCAAAGTATTTGCCTCGCCCTCAAATGACAAACGCAAACAACAATAAAAAAAAAATACGTTGAGAAATGGCCACAACAATTTGGCAGCTACATAAAGAGCTCTCCATTCTGGGACTGGTTCAACGCTCCGTAGACTCACTCTCAAATGACTCAATAGAAATGCCCTTAAATTGCTTTTACAGTTATTTGATTAATATTTTAAGCTACGCGAGAGAAGCAATATGAGAATATAACTCACAAACTCAATACTAAATGAACTGACTGATGAAATATTATTAAATAAATATTTAATATTATTGTATATATTATTAAGAGAAAGATATAGATATAAGATAAAAGAAAGACATAGATGTTTGAAAAAGTCTTTCACAGACTATCTCTATTTAAATATTTCTGCAGAAGTTTTAGCAAGACTAGCTGAACTATATTTACTTGTAAAAAAAATAAAATAAAAACTGAAACAGTTCATCAAAAATTCTTTGACACTAAAAACATTTTGGCCTAAAACTAATTTAATTCGCAAACAAAAAAAATTCAAATTCTTTGAAATTTTTAAATACTCAAAATGTTCTATAAGTCAAATTTTGGTAGTAGTTCGATTTTATATAGAAGATTAATTCTTTATTCATCTGAGCTACTTTCATTAACGAAATTATAACAAAATATAAATTGATATTTTATATACTATATAATTATAATTCCTTATAGTCAATCAAATGTAAATTAAAGCTGAGCTTACATAAGAATAAAAATAGTTCATTTTGCCAAAAACGACAAATATATTTTGAAAAATATAATATAATTAAATTTATATATATAATTAAAAAGAAAATTATGAAAATAAAATAAAAAAATATATATTTATATATTTTATTTTTAAATTTAATTTTCGAAACTAGTTTTATTGCAATAGAATTGATTTAATTCAACTGACTTTATAGACTTGAAAAATAAATAATTAATAAATTCATTGCTAGACAGAAAGATTTTTAGTGGATTTTTTCTCCTATTTGCAGTGAATTATTAAATATATAGGAGAATAACTCATTGATCTGGTCATTCTTTGTAACAAAGAAAGAAATCATAATAATTATTCAAATTCTACTTTCGGTAACTATTTTATTTTCATACAAGCTTAAACATTATAGGCATAAGAAGTAATTTGGTTCATCTCAACTTTGGGCTGATAAATATAAGTATTTAATCATTTAATAGATTAATACTGACTACAAGCAGGCTGAATTGATTCTAATTCATCTAAAACTGTCAAAATATTTCTAGAAGCCAATTTCAAAAGTAATTTGATAAACTATTTTACACCTAATAAGTGAACCAGTTCAATTGAATTGCAACTTGCAAATATGCTAAACTATTTAATTGAAATTCCCAAACATCAATTCTAATCAATTTCAGCATTGCTGCCTTCAATCCGAAGCTCTGCTGCTTCAACTCTAGTCAAAGGATTTCCTCAATTGTTTAGCCCATCTTTGAGTATCAAAAAAGCTTTTGTAACAGCTCCGTTTTAAGCACCATTATGCAGCCCTGGCTGACTGAGTGAGTGAGAGAGGGAGAGAGAGAGCGCAGTGCATAAGGTAGAAGAAAACGAAACATAAATAACTGCGCAGTGTTTGTGCCATTTTGGTTGCCACATTTGAATAAAATATGAATAAAACCCAAATGCATTTAGCTGGAAGGCGGCAAAGGCAGGTACATATATACATATATTTATATATAGACAGTCAGGCTATAAGACAGTCAGATATATATATGTATGTATGTATATAGACATTTCCCTATCACGCCCAACCCTAACTGAACCTATATTCCGTTCGGCCAGTTTGTCACCTTTTCGCTTCTGAAACGAGGTCTGCACTGTGTGCTGAGGCTCTGCCCGTCAGCGTCTCTCGCATACAGATACGATAATATTTGCATTCAGTTGTGCTGTCATCCTTGTTGCAGTAGCTTCTTCTTCTTCTGCTGCTGCTGCTGCTGCTGCTTCTTCTTATATTTTTATTTTGTCGTCAAAAATGTCAGCGAGTTCCTCCGTCTTCTCTCTCTCTCTCTCTGTGTGTGTGTGTGTGTGTGTTGTGCCCGTCTGGAGTTCGTTTCGTTCGTTCCGCAGCGTTCGCTTGGCTTAATTTTGGTCTAGGGAAAAGTGCATAAAAAATCTGCGGCGAATTTGCAATTTGAATTCGTCTGTGGCCTCTGTCTCCTTCCACTATATATGCATATCCTTTATTGGGCTCGTGTCTGGTCTCTGGTCTCTGGTCTTGCCTGTCGACTGTCGACTGTCGCCAGCTCCTGTCTGCCGTCTCCTGCTGCTGCTGCTGCTGCTGCTGCTGCTCCTCCTATCTCCTGCTCTATTTCTGTAGCGTCTTGACAGCCAGTCAGGCGGCTATTTAGGAAGTAATTTTCGCGCTTTCATCGCAACTTTCTTCTTTTTTTATCTCTGCCCTGTCTGTCTATCCGTCCGCCTGTCTGTGGCTTGCATTTGGGGCACGTTATTCACGTTAGCCAGTTATTTGAGGTGGCTGTCGCTGCTGCACGCGCCTTTAATGCATTTTTTAAAAAGCCAAATGCGCAAATTGAATGCGCCTCGTGCCGGCATTTGCTGCGGTATTCTGTCTCTGCTAGTATATGACGCACGTGCGAGTAGTGCCACAACGGCAACAGCAACAACAACAACAACAAATACAATAACAACATCATCAGCAACAACAACAACATTCCAATGTTGTCCGCAGAGCGACACGCAGGCATAATTTCTGTCACTGCACTCAGGCCTAATGAATATTTCAACAGTCATACTATCCCCCTCTCTCTCCATCTCCCTCTCTCTCTCGCTCTATCTTTTGTCCATACATTAATATATAATAAACATACATGCCATGCTCATGCCCATATATATATATTATGTATATATGTATATAGAATATGTAGTATATATAAAGCTCCTGCAACTGTAGCATCAGCTAAATGTCAAACTAAATGAGCTCCGAACTCATGCTCGAGGCTCTGCTCAAAAAATAAAACAAATAGAAATTCTGCTTGACTTTCCGTATGCATTTAGCAAATTCGTAAATTGATTTTGAATGCGATGCAGTGACACGAATACCCAACGGAAAGTAGTCGTAGCTATAGCTATAGCTAGATATAGAAATGTATCACACTAAGTTTCAAGAATAGCTGAAAGTTGAATAATATTGTCATCAAATTGGAGAATTAGAGTCGATTAAGAAAAAGACAGCGTCTGCTCCTCTTTCATTAATATATAAATCGAACTATATAGAATATATATTAAATAATCATACATTAATAAACTTTCCAATTGAAAGTTAGCTAAAGCTAAAGATTCTTTTTAGTTTCTTTTATATTTTATATTATTTTATATTTTATATTTATATTATATTTATATTTTATATTTTATATTTTATATTTTTATTTATATTTATATTTTATATTTTATATTTTATATTTTATATTTTATATTTTATATTTTATATTTTATATTTTATATTTTATATTTTATATTTTATATTTTATATTTATTTTTATATTTCTATATTTTTATATTTTATCTATTTTTATATTTTAATTTTATATTTATATTTATATTTTCATCTTTTATATTTTATATTTTATATTTTAATCTTTTACTTTTATCTTTTTATTTTTATATTTTAAATCTTTATATTTTATATTTTATATTATTATAATTTTATATTTTATATTTTATCTTTTATTTATATTTTATGTTTTATCTGGTATCTTTTATTTTTTTACTTTTAATTTTAATTTTATCTTTATATTTTATCTTTATATTTTATATCTATATTTTATATTTTTTATATTTTATATTTTACATTTTACATTTATATTTATATTTCTGTTTTCTCTTTTTCTCTTTTCTCTTTTCTCTGTTTTCTTTATTCTCTTTTCTCTTTTCTCTTTTTCTCTCTTTCTCTCTTTTCTCCTTTCTCTTTTTCCTCTTTTCCTCTTTTCCGTTTCTCTTTCCTCTTTTCCCCTTTTTCTCTTTCCTCTTTCCTCTTTTTTCCTCTTTTCTTTTCCTCTTTTCTTTTTCTCTTTCTCTTTTTACTCTTTTCCTGTTTCTCTTTTCTCTTTTCTCTTTTCTCTATTTCTCCCTTTTCTCTTTTCTCTTTTCTCTTTTCTGTTTTTCTCTTTTTTCTTTTTTCTTTTCTCTTTTCCTTTTTCTCTTTCTCTTTTCTTTTTCTCTTTTCTCTTTTCTCTTTCTTTTTTCTCTTTTCTCTTTTCTCTATTTCTCTTTTCTCTTTTTCTCTTTTCTCTTTTCTCTTTTTCTCTTTTTCTCTTTTGCTCTTTCTTTCTCTTTTCTCTTTTCTCTTTTCTCTTTTTATTTTTCCTTTTTTTTTTTTTTTCATCTTTTCATTTTCTTTATCCTTGTTATCTTTTTCCTTTTCTATTTCTAGCCTCATTTTTCTTTTTCTCCTTGGCTCAGTTTCCTTTACGGCCCTCTTTCTAGCGAACCTCCCCAACTATGGAGCTTTCCCGATGGAGCCTCAAACTATTTTGAGGGTTAGGGCGCTTCCCCTTAGTCTCGTATCTCTCGTATTTACTTATGTTGCGTTTGTATTTCTTGCGCTTGGCGCAATCTTCTAATTAAAAGTGCAACTCATACCCAGCCAGAGTCGAGCTCTGACCCAGATTGAACTCTTTCGGCGACAAGGCAACAGTCAGAGCAAAACCCACTCGAAGCCAAGTAAACCCCACGCCAACCCAGCCCAGCCCAGCTATTATCTGGCACGAGCCAAGTGACGGGGCAACCACAATATAATCTCTGTGGCATTATATATATGGCCCATACCCCATCTTCCATGTCCTATGCTCAATGCCTCCATACCTCCATACTCCTGTCTCATGCCCGACATGCCCCAATGCTCAATGCACAGGCCAAGCGTATGTCTTGAAGCAGCCACTCTCGTAGGTCTACTCGTCTTCTATAGAAGACGTGTGCGTGTGTGTCTGTGTGTGTGTATTTGTTTTTGTTTTTTTTTTTTTTTTTTGTTCATCTTCTTTGTATTTGTTAATAAACTCCCTAGCAGACTAAATTCAAATTACGCACACATCTTAAGACATAGACGAGAAAGACAACGACGTCGGCAGCCATTTCGCTTATAGCTGGCTCATTATGTCAGGTCTATATTCCAACGCCAACAGGCATCCACTCTCTCTCACACAAACCCATACCCATACCCATACCCATACCCATTCTTATACTCCCACTCGAACTCTCTACCTCCGCTCGCTCCCCCCATCGGCCGCATGCGTGAGTGCGTTTCGAGCGAAGCTTCAGCAGCTTCTGGTTTGCCCTATTGGATGACTCCCGTCTTTTGACTTTGGCTTGTCGTTACATTTCATCTTTATTTTGGCATTATTCCCTGGGCGCCGCTTATTGTTTTCCGTGAAAATGGCAACGGCAATGGCAACAAATTAGAAGCGTGCCCAACGCCCGAAACGAACGCAGCAGCAGCATCTCGTTTGGCCTGATCTAATTGGAATATAGCCAAAACTCTATGAGATTTCTTGACTGCCCTGCAACCAGCCAAGCAGCCAAGCAGCCAACCGGCAATGGAAGCAGTCGTAGACCTTGCACCACCCATTCGCATCTTCAATTAACAAATGGACTTCGGCTTGGCCCAAATTGCAATTTGCCACATTAAATAGCTAACAAATATTATTAAATAAGATGGATTTGCCCGTAACAATAAGCCCTCGACTTCGTATTGCTTTGCTATTCGATTGATTCAAACTAATTAATTATATTGCACTTGAATGTACCCAGAGCTAAAATAAGCTCAAATCAATTATAATGCATTCATTATTTCAAATAAAACTATAGCTACACAAGTAATTTAATGAAAAATGATTTAAAACAATTTTTAAAATAATAATTTTTATAAAAATTCCAGAATTTTTAAATCGAATTAAATTGTTTTAATTATTGATTTTTTCAAATGTAAATCAAAAGTAAAAATGATTTTTCTAAATAAGAATAATATCTGAGTAAAATGAAAAGGAATATTAAAATAATTTAAAAAAAAATTAAAATAAAACAAAGAAAAAAACTCTTCTGAAAATAAAATTTGTATTTGTTTGTACATAATAAATTTGTACAAAAATATATTAAATGAAAAAAAAAAAGATTTTTGTAAATAAAAAATTGAAAAAAAAAATATAAAGAAAATATATTTATTTACTTAATATATTTTTATTATTCTATTATTATTTGATTTATTTCCAACCAATTAATTTTTTTTTTTTTTAGTTATTGAATATTAATAAATCATTTTTGTTATTTTTTCTTTGTTTATTGACAAATTATTATTTATTTGTTTATTTTTTTATGTTTTTATTTTTATTATATATCTATATTTTTTTTATGTATTATATTTTATTTTAGTTAGTTATCCAACCTAACAAATATTGTTACCATGTGGAGTTTGTTTAACTTTGACAACAACCTGATGGAAATAAAAACTACGATGCTATTGACAATGTAAAATTGGTCAGTGTCTTGACTAAGTGTCGTTGATTTGAACAAAATTGTATTATAAATAAATTGAATAAACAAAATTACATATTGTATGTAATTCAGCAAAAAGTTGAAAGCTCTCCAAAAATGTATAAATAAAAATAAATTTGCAAATATGCACACATTTTTAATAGCTAAAATGTACCTAATATTTAAAAGAAATAAACTCAACAGGTTGTGGAAGCCATTTAGCATAGATCACAACCAGCGAAAAGACACAAATACAAATACAATTGAAAACAGTGTTGCATAGTCAAAGAAAAAGGTCATCTCTTTAACGTAATACAACTCTATGCACTTCGGTATTTTTGTGATTTATTACTTTAAAAAAAACATTAGGCGCGTACATTTGAAAATGTTAAACAAAGACGACACATTTGATTTATTAGTACATTAGTAATAGAACTCTGTAAGCACTACTCACAGTCCATGCAGTCGAAATCCTTGGCCGGCACAAGGTATTCAGTCGCTGGCACAGCTTATCCTTTATTTTTGTTTTTTTGATTACATTGCTTCCTTTTTGTTTTTTTTTTTTATTTTGTGTGTGTTGTTTAATGTTTTCATAGTTTGTTTATTATTTGATGTATACGCAACGTAGTTGTAGGATTCAGCTTTACATAAATTCATCGTACAACAGTTCAAAGTCGTTTAACAGTATCCATATTTGCATTAAGTATTGTTCTGTTTCCATAATGTCCTTTTGGTATATCCGGCACGGTAATTCTTTTTTTTTTTTTTTTTTTGTCCCCAACAAATGTTTTTTTCCTTTTCTTTCTCTTTTTAGTTACATTCAGTTTTGCATCGGTTCGTTTAGAAGTTATGCTCACAGAGAGCTATTTCCCCTCTCTCTCTCTCTCTCTCTTTCTGTTGTTCTTCTTCTGCATTGACGTCAAGGTTAAATGAATGCTACTTCTTGAGTCCCCACGCATTGTTGCTGGGCACTGGAACACGACGTTGCCCGGATTCACGTGCCAGCACCTCCATAATGCTTGTAGCCGGCAGCCAGCACTAAATGAGATTTCAATTAATTAATAATTCATTTTCTTATAAAAAAAAAAAAAAAAAAGTATAAGAAATAATTCAATTTGATTGCATTTTACTCACGCGTTCCTTGTGCGCCGTGGCAACGACATTGCGATTGGGTTCCTTGTCATAGGACACGGACTCCACGCCAAACACCTCGCAGAGCTCATGCACCAGCTGACGCTTTTCACGATTCATGGTGGGAAAGGAGTGACTGCGTGACTTCTGTTTGCTCTCCTTGGCCAGCTTGACCAGATCACTGAGCGTTTCATACACGCTCTTGGTCAGCGCCGGATTACGCTTGGCAAAGCCGCGCAAGAATTCCGAGTACTTGGTCAGCGACTTGAGCTGTGCATCCGGATTGCGTGACTGCAGGCCAATGGCCAGGCGACGATTGCGCTCCAGCAGACGACACTCCTCATTGCAGTCCAAGCTGTACGAGAAGAACGAAATTATTTATTCATATTTTATAAATTTTCAATACAACTGCAAAAATTTATTATATTCGCTCACGTTTTATTGGACTTGTTGTTCTTGTTGGGCGCCAGAATCTCGCTCAGCTCCATGTAGTTGCCGCGCGACATCTCCGCCATGGAGGATGCCAGCTGTGCGGTGGCAATGCGACTATGCTCTCGTGCCAGCTCCTGGCAGCTGCGATTCTGCTTGCGATTACCACACTCGCACTGCACCTCGACCAGCTCCTTGCATGGCGTCTCGGGGCATTCACCCTCGTGACAGACGGCGGCACACTTGTGGCCGCATAGCGGACGCGGCTTGGTGCAGCTCTGGCGGCACAATTCACCCGCCTGCTGGCACTCGCCCTCGTGGCAGGGGCGAATGCACTTGTGCCGGCCGCAGGACAACGGCTTGCCACAGGCCATGCCACAGCTGAAGCTGGCCTGGGAGCAGGGTATGGTCTTGCGCTGCTCATGATTGCCATGACACCATTTTGTGGTGAACATCATGCAGGGCGGACAGGTGGCCGCCGCATGGCAATTGTGCTGGGGCGCATGCTCGCAGCCATGGGTGCGCGAACAGGGGCGCTTGCAGACGGGCTTCTTGGTGCCGCAGGGCACCGGCGGATAGATGACCTCGGCGCCACACTCGCAGTACAGCTCCTCGAAGCTGCTGCGATAGCAGGGCGGACAATTGCCACGATGGCAGGGCTGGTCGCATTTGTGCCGGCCGCAGCTCAAAGTTCGATTGCAGGGCAATGGACAGGCATGATCGATATCGATGCAGCACTCGGCATTGCACTTGTGCTTGCCGCAGCTGCGCTTCTTGGTGCAGCGGCGCTTGCAGCGCGCATCGTCCGCTCGCGTCGACAGCTGACGGCACTTGATCATCTGATCCATGTGGCCGCAGCGACACTTCACAGCCGTCTGCTTGGGGCAGGGTGGACACTGGCCCAAGTGACACTTGTTGGCGCACTGATGCGGATGCGCCGGCTTGCCGCAGCGCAACGTCTTGTTGCAGGTGCCCTCGCACGTGGGCACCGGATCGAGGCAGCTGGTGCGCTGTGACGCCGGCACGGGTAACTTTCCGCACGGACAACTGGTGATTTGGCTGGGACTCAGTTTGCAGGGGCGACAGGCGCCGGCATGACACGAATCCTTGCACTTGTGATTGCCGCAGGGCAGTGGCTTGCCGCAGCACTCCTTGCACGAGTAGCTGCGCTTGTCCTGCGTCTCTCGGGTGCACAGCACCTCACGCTGCTGCTTGCCGCAGTGGCAGTTCTGCTGCACTTGCTCTGCGCACGCCTCACACTTGCCCGCATGGCAGGGCTGCTTGCAACGATGCTCGCCGCAATTGAGTAGCTTGTCGCAGATGGCGTCGCACTGCAGCGGCTGCTTCATGGCGCACTGCATCAGCTTGGAGGTGCGTCCACAGCCACAGCTACGATTCACATTCGCCTGGCACGGCGGACACGGACCCGGATGACAGAGCAGCGTGCAGGCATGACTGCAGCCCTCGACCCGACAGCACAGCTCGCCACAGCTGTGGGCCAGCTCGTTGCGACTCAACGGCGGATTCTTGAGCTTACCACAGAAGCAGAGATATTCGCGCGGCAGCTCCTGCAGCACATTCTGGCAGGCGGGACAGCGCCAGCCCTCGTTCGACTTGGAGCTGCTCGCCCAGGTGATGGTGCACTTCAGATGCAACACATGATAACAGTTCTGGCACGACCAGGTGCCATGATGTGCCTTAATTAACTCCACACACACGAGACATTCGAGCCGGCGCTGTTCAATGTCGCGCATTAGCTTCTCACGCTGTGACAATTTCTCCAGATCTGGTGCACGTCTGGGCGAGATTTGTTGTTGTTGCGGTTGCTTCTCGGGCGAAGTTTGGGCACTATCGTTGCTATTGCTGGTGTCCAGCTCCTCGGCAGCGCGTGGATAGCCATTGATGCGATCACGATTTCGATTCCAATCATCGCGACGCTTATTGCTGCGATGATTATCGTAACGTTGTTGTTTCTGTGGCTTCTTGCCGCGCTCATAGCGCTCCTCATTGCGCTCCTCACGATAATCGTGGCGTCGCTGCTGGCGACTGTTGTTGCCGCTGCCACTGCCGCTGCCGCTGCCACCGCCTTGACTCTTCGATTGTCTGTGCTCTGATCGCTGTGGCTGCTGAGCTGAATTTGCAGTCGATGCTGTTACTGCTGTTACTCCATTTGGCTGTATGGCAGTGTTGTTGTTGTTGTTGTTATTATTATTGTTATTGTTGTTGTTATGATTTTTAACAGTGGCATTCTCTGTTATTGGTGCTGATGCTGTTACACTTGTTGTTGCTGCTGCTGCTGCTGGTGCTGTTAAAGTCAGCTTTGCAAAATTGGGCACAAATTCGGGCGCTGTTGCCTGCAGCTTGGAAGCGCTGAAATCGTAACCAGCCGAAGAGGCAGCAGAGGCAGCAAATGGATTTGCGCCAAATGATGTACTATAGGGATTTGTATAGGCAACTGGATAGGCAACAGCTGCGCCAGCTGCATTGTAACAGTCGCCATTTTGATTGCCATAAAAGTGTGGCGCATACAACTGTAAATGCGAAAAAAAAAACAAATGTCAATACTTATAAAAGTATAACTGTAATTGACAATAAATTCTACTCACATTGGAGCCGCTGCTGGCGCTGCTGCTGGGCGTTAGGCTAAAAGCAGCGCCGCCGCCGCCGCTAACATTGTAGGCAGAACTGGCCAAATTGTGTTGACTGATAAATTGATTAAAATTTACATAATTATTATTATTAGTGTGGCCATTTGCTGAATCTCCAGCGCCATTTGTTAACTGTTGTTGTTGTTGTTGTTGCTGGGGCAGCTGGGGCAGCTGCTGCTGCTGCTGATGTTGCTGTTGCTGCTGCCAATACTCGGCCATGGCAGCGTGTTCTTTTTTTTCTTTTTTTCTCTCTCTTCTCGCTTTTCGCTTTTGCCCACGCTGGCGAAAAGTGAATCCGAATTGTTGCGTACTTCTTGTTGTTGTGCCTGCAAGCAAACACAAAGTGTATGTTTATAGTGAGTAATACATGAATATATATATCTACATATGTAGATATGATTTCACAATTGATTGTAACATTTACACGAATTTTGTTTAATTTGCTTCACTCGAAATTAGAAAAAGAAAAAAAAAACAACTAAAGACACACTGTCATGCGCGTGTGTGTGCAAATGTGACAGATAGCTATGTGGCGTGCGTGTGAATGTTGCTGACGTGCACTGTTACCTTTTTTGCAGGTACAACTTACGTGAATGTCAATGTTAAATGCGGAGCAAAACTGTTGAGCGAAAGGAGTTTGCACCGTTAACTGGTGGAGTGCACTGTTAACGGCCATAGTAATGCTGTTAACTCTTCCCCACGTTATGTTAGTGATGGCATGTAATTAACAGAGTAGGCAATGCAGTACAACACGAACGCTGTGTCATCGCTAAAATTGAACTGTGGTTACTTGCCGCGAATACTTGGCGCCAAATTTGATTTGAATTGATAAATTCAATTCACATAAAGATACATGTTTTTTCATGTATGACATATTTATACTTATATTTATATTATTTATTTTATTTTTATTTAATAATATTTAAACAAGTTTTGTAATTGACTCTAATGTACATCTTGTCTAATCATTCGTAGATCAATTTGAAGTAATGCTAGTAATCATACGACTTCTCGTCTACATTTCTTTGGTATACAAATAGATGGCCACAATCATACCATATAGACCCAGGACTTCAGCAAAGATCAAAATCAAGATCATGCCAATAAATAGTCGTGGCTGTCGGGCCGTATTACGTACACCGGCATCGCCCACACATCCGATGGCATAGCCAGAAGCAATTCCACAGAAACCCACAGATACACCGGCCGAGAGATGTATAAAGCCATTGACCACCGAATATGTGGCCGCCGAGTCCAATTTGCCAGATATTAGCACCGCAACCACCAGTCCATAGATGGCTATTATGCCGGACATTACAACGGGTATGATTGACTTCATGATTAGCTCGGGTCGCATCACAGCCGTGGCAGCAATCGCCGTGCCCGACACTGCCGTTCCATAGGCAGCACCAAACGAAGAGAAGACAATGGCCGCCGACACACCCATTATGCCATAGAACGGGCCGTAGGCCGGAAAAAGTATTAACTGAGTATCCGTAGTATGTTCATCATCCTTTACATGTAATTCAAAAACCATTTCAATTGGCAATTTTCGTTTAGTTTACCAATTTCCTTATTTTTTTCGAAAAAATTTCCTTTTATTTTTTATGAAAATTCGTCTCTGACTTAACTTAAATCAAATGCAAATGCAAAGGCTACCTTAACTTTATAGACTTATCATAATTATTTACAAATAAATTGCAGTGAACTGTCACAGTGATTGTGACTGTGACAGTGACTGTGACATCGTACAAGAATATTTATTCTATTTTACTCTTTTATAAATTATATATTTTAAAAATTATTTTTAATATTTTAATTATATACAAAACTTTATATTCGATTCGATTTTTTTCTATTTGCTAATAGAGTTTTATATCTTTGATTATCTTTTTAAAATTATACTAATATATCTAATTCCAGTTAAATTTATAATATAATATTTCACAGAAGAAGTCTAAAGAATTGAGAAAATTTAATGAAGTTAGTCTGAAGAATATTCGAGAGTGAAGACAAATAATAACTTCTAAAATTCTAAAATTCATATATATATATTTTTTATATTAAATATTTAGAATACGAAAAGAAGAAAAATTTGTATAAAAAAAAAAAAACTACAAATTCTAAATAAAATTTCTTGCATGTGCCAATTATTAATCTTTGCGAAAAAGTCTTTTTTCTTCGCTTTTTTTCGGATTTTTTTTTTTTATATAAACAAAATATTTGAAAACATATTATTAACACTAAACTTTAAAGACTTTGTTCATGCGCAGCTCGTTCAGTAGCTGCTTGGAGCTGTCATTTCCGCTTCTTGGCTAGAATGTGCGCAGATTGCTGAGCAGCGTTTGCTGTGCCGGCGGAAATGCGGATGCGGCGGCTGCAAACGTTGCCGGTGGCATCACAAAACTAGGAGCTGTGGCCAAAGACAAGGTGTGCTGCTGCTGCTGCTGCTGTAGAAGCGGTTGCTGCTGCTGCTGTTGTTGCTGCTGCTGCTGCTGTTTGGGGGGCAACGGAAATGCTTGAGCGCCATCTAGCGGTCTGTATTGGCATTTCTTGGCATGCGTGCGCATATTGCTGGACTGTGTAAAGGCCTGATTACAATTGGGATGTGGACAGACGTAAGGCTTGCAACCTGTATGATAGTTGAGATGCGTCTTCAGATGATGCTTCTTGGTGAAGGCCTTCGGACAGAGCGGACAGCTGAAGGGCTTGATGCCCGAGTGCAGGCGATGATGCAGTGTCATATTGCTGCGATCCGCAAAGGATTTGCCACAAACGGAGCACTGATATGGCTTCTCGCCGCTGTGGGTGCGCATGTGCTGCTTGAGCAACATTTTGCGGGAGAAACGTTTGCCGCACTCGGCGCACTTATGCGGCTTGACGCCCGTATGGATGCGAACATGCATATTGAAGGCGACACGTTGATTGAACGATTTGGGGCAATACGGGCATTCGTATTCCTTGCGATTGCGATGGATTTTCATATGACTGCTGAGGTAGCCCTTGTCGTTGAACGTCTTGCCACATTCCGGACACTCGGCTGCAAACTCTTTGGTGCCACGATGCACGGATAAATGATATTTATAGTTGCGCAGCTGGGAGAAGCCTTTGCCACAGTCGGAGCATTCGTAGCGCGGCGATTTGTGTGTCTTCTCGTGCGCCTACAATGTGATAGAGGGAGAGCGGTAGAGATGGTGAGTGTGAGTGTGAGTGACTGAGTTTATGTGTGTGAGTGTGTGTGAAAGAAATGCTGCTTATTGGCTTGGCGGCCATTTTATTTAAGCGCTCTCAATTGCGCTCTCTTTCTAACGGCTGTGTTGTTTTGCTCTCTCTTTGGCTTTGGCTGCTGCACCCATGCGTAAAACCAGTTCTCACATTTTCGTTTTGCTACTTCTTCGACTGCTGCTGCTGTTGCTTCTTCTTGTTCAACGTTTTGCTTCTGTTTTGGGCGCCACCATTTTTAACGATCAACATGATTTGCATGAGCAGCGCTGCTGCGTCGCTGCTCTCACTCTGCTATTATTATGCTGCCCGCTTGTTTCGCTATCTCTCTCGCGGCCTCTCTAATCTACTACGCTGTTTGCTCCGCCTTTGCTTTAGACCCCGCCTCATTGGCTGCCTTGCTTTGATCATAACGTATTCGCCTTGGAAACATGAAAAATAATGTTTGAAGCCGCCTATCGCTAATGCCTCTGCTCATCTTAAGGAGATTGAACGCTTAAGATAAACTAAACTGGATTTCTCCGAATTCAAATACAATTTATATTTCAAATATTTGATATTTATGATTTTAAATAATCAATAAACGAAGCAAAATCAAATAAATTTTATATGAAAAATACATTATTGCTCAAGGCGTATAATGTTTGTGCCTCAGAAGTATTTTGATTACTAATATATCTTCATGTTATAATATATTAATATTAAAGTAAGTGAATTAAGTTTTTGTGCTTTAATTTTAGATGAATTTAATGCTTATGTTCTAATGGCACTCTATATGGGTATTTGAGGACATGGCTTTTATAAATTGTCTTGTATCGAAAACATTGTGCTTTTGTTGTTAGCTAATATATATTATATATTTTTTAATATAAATAATTGAGTCAGAGACTGAATAAACGCTATATATTCTTAAATATTTAGTAAATGATTCAATCATTAAACTGACTTTGAATTCATGTATTTTAAAAACGTTAAAGCACTTTAAAATTATTTAAAATATTTCAAACTTGTTTTTGCTAATCAAGCACAAAGTATTATTAAAAATTTGAAAAGATTTTGGCACAAGTATAATTAGCTTTTGACCAACTCAAAAGCTATTTAAATTCAAATTCCCATTTCTTCTACTTCATCTATGCTATGTATACCACATGCATTATAACCGTAATAAATCTCAATTTATCACCACGTGAGAATAACTACTATTTGCATTGTCATACCTAATAGATAAATCATAAATATAATGTCCTCCTTTTAAGTAGCAAATGAATGATGTTTAAAGTCTTAAGTCTTAATTATAAAAATATATATTATTAAAAAAAAAAAAAAAAAAAAAAACTTATTAATTTAAAATTTGTTCAAAATAAATACACGTGTATATTTTTGATGTGAAAAGCTCTCTCAAAGTTCAGCAAAAAAGTTTAGTAAAATTAAATTGATATTTTAAAAAAATTGACAATTTTATTTTTTCAATTCTTTATCAAACATAATAAAAATGTTTTTTTAAATGCAATAAAAATATATATATATATATATATTTTTTTTTTAATAAAAATACTCTTATTTTTCGCTATTTTCAATAAGCTGTTTCATTTTAAATATGTATATTTATTTGCTATTATTTTTTATTCCCATTTTTTGTACATTAAAAAATGAATAAAAAATATATAGAAAAAAATATATTTATCGAAATTCAATTAAAGGTTATTTTTAAAACAAATAGGTTTACTCATCAATAAAATAAAATTTTGTTATATAAAAAGAAAAAAATCAAAAGAAATAACAAAATATTTTTTGAAAAGCTGTAAGATCAATGATCTAAATTCTCACATATTTCTCAAGCGCCCTCGTTCATTACTGATCTAGATTGCTGCAAAACACGCCCACTCTCACCCACTCTGCAAGCGCTCAAAGCTACCTACACAAAATGCTTATCCTCATTTATAACTGTTCTAGGTTCACTACAAGCCAAGCCAAACTCACCCGCCCTCTCTCTCTCTCTCTCTCTCTCTCTCATCAGTTTCTGTGCCGTGCACTCAACTCACCTGCAATGTTTCGGAGCATCCAAAGACCTTGTCGCATATACGACACTTGTAGCTAATCTCCTCGCCGGCGCTTGTATTATTATTGCTGTTGTTGCTGTTGTTGTTGGAGTTGTTGGAGTTGCTGTTGCTGTTGTTGGTGCTCAACTTGGGCAGCAGGGCACCAGGCGAAAGTGCCGTGGCTGTTGCCGTGCTGCTCAGATTCAGATTGGTCACAGAGATGTTGGTCAGGGAAATGTTGCTACTGGCGCTGGCGCTGAGCAGCAGCTCACGCGATGGCAGGCGGCAGCTGCTCGTACTGCTCACCGATGAAGCCGCCGGCGATATGAGAGGCGTTGGCTTATAGACGGCGCCAAATTGTTTATAATAATCCAGACATTCCAGGCAATCGGCACGCGTGCAGGCGCTAGAGAATTTGCTGCGCGTAGGACTCTGTCCATTGATCACATAGGGCGCAAAGTAACGTTTCTGTTGTGAATGTTGTTGTTGTTGTTGTTGTTGTTGTTGTTGCTGTTGTTGTTGCTGTTGTTGTTGTTGTGCCTGCTGATGTTGCTGATATGGCGAGGTGGGCGGCGTTGTCAGTCCGGCGGCAGCTGCTGCCGCTGCATAGGCGGGCAGCAAATGTGGAAAGAATTGTGCATAGAATTTAGTTGCACTGGCCATGGCCAATAGATCCGGCGGCAGCATGGCATAGCCATAGGCGGCGGGACTTAGCTGCAATGGCGTTGTTTGAGCCGCCGCCTGAACTGCAGCCTGTTGGCGGCTCTTT
Organism: Drosophila koepferae; assembly: GCA_030914345.1. NCBI lineage: Eukaryota > Metazoa > Arthropoda > Insecta > Diptera > Drosophilidae > Drosophila > Drosophila koepferae. The sequence continues at coordinate 11,664,327 of JAUESR010000207.1, forward strand.
GATAGATCCAATATATTGCTAGCAGCAGTTGTTGCTGCTGCTGCTGCTGCTGCTGCTGCTCCTGCTGCAACTCCTGTTGCTGCTCCTGGTGCTGTTGATTTCTTGACCGGAGTATCCTTGTTGGCCGTGCTACCTAGTATACGACTTATGCTAAAGTCCGTCACTTGTGGCGCTGCCGGCGCAGCAGCCAATTGGGGGCCCGGCGAGGCGGCTAGCTCATAGCTACGCTGCAGCATCGTATGCTTAAAGCCCATTGCGTTTGAGTTAACGTTCATAGACCAGTTGTTGCCGTCTGTCGCGCTACGCGTCAAAATACGAAATGTGCGGCTACAAAAGCGGCCAACGGTCCACAACGTCTTTTGAGCCAGGTCGAGATTGAAGCTGATCGCGCGCGCCCGCTCCACTCACTCAACACACACACGCACACACACACACTCTCTCTCTCTCTCTCTCACTCTGTCTCTGTCTGCCTATCACTCTCTGGCTGTGTCATTTAATTGGTCAAGAAACGAGTTTGAATGCTGCGCTCTGTGAGTGAAACGCTCTCCCATGCAGCTGAGCCAATTAAGCAGCCCTGGCTAACAGCAGCTGCCCGTTGCGCCAGCTCCAATTACCAAAGCCAAAGCCGAGCTAGCCGAGTCAGCCGAGTGCCGGTCGAGAACTATTTGGTAGTAGCATTTTACTAGTCACATCTATCATAACGTTTATCACTAGATCTTATGCTTTAGATGCTCATTCTCTCATTTAGCTCAGACACACACACACACACACACACACACACTCTCTTTCTCTCTCACTCTCAGTCACTTGCTCTCTGAGATTGTAGATTTCTTTTGGCCCGTTGTTGTTTTTGTAATTAATTGCGGTAATAAAATGTGCGCATCGTTAAATTTTCAAAATGTATTTCTCCTGTGACTGCGGCTGCTGCTGCGTATATATATATCTATTTTATTTATATATATTTTGTGTTGTTATTGTTGTCTTGTTCATGTGTGAATCTTACGGTTATGCGCTTACACCTAACCATTTGTCGCTCCACTACTACCTCTGAGCTCTCAGCTTTTCTAAGTGTGTGTGTGTCTGGAAGAAACTGACCCAAGGGCTAACTAGGAAGCAGCGTGACATAATCTGTTGTCCAGTTTTATGATATGAGCTCAAAAGGAGCTAATGCTGGAGCTGATGCTGGAGCTGGAGCTGGAGTGCAGACAGATCTTGAAATTTATACGTATGTAAGTTGGGCTGGAGCAAACTCTTCTAATATTATATATGCAATGTATTCTATATATGTTTAAGAGTATCTCTGCATGCCAGACTTGCATTAACAGAGCATTATTAACAGTGCTCTGCATATGTACATGAAACTGTTAAGCATATGCAACCGACAAACGGTTTTACAAAATCAGCACCTATAAGATTTGATCCTGATTGTTATATATGAACAATACAATAAGAGAGTATATATGTAGCAATTGGTTTTATATTAACTTTCTTCCATAAAGATTAGCTTTTGAATAGTATAGCAGAAAGCCATAAGCAATTTTTAATACCCTGAACCCATAGAAAATAGGAAATCAGGATATAATGGTTTTGTTATAAATATCATGCATAGTCTTGTTTATGATTCGCAAACAACACGTCAATTAAGAAAGCAAATAAAAAATGAAATGATCGCTAAATCTACAAGTACATATTTTTCTATAATATTAAATATTATAACAACTTTTTTTTAACTTTCATTTACTATTCTTCAAGAAAATTTTCTTGGCTTCTGAAGCATTCCAGTTAATATTTGCCAATTCTGATTGAAATAATAAATAAATAATCATTCAACATACGCCACTTATTCTCAACCTAAATTCCACAATATACAATGAAAGTCTAAGCATTAGATGAATTAGGAATGAAGATAGTTCTATCTCTATCGAAATTTCCTAATCCAAGTAGATAACAAAGGCATCGCAGAAAAAGCTAAGCACGATTTTTTAAAAATATATTTATTTCATGCACTATTTCAAAAGTTAAAAAAAAAAAAAATAAAATAAATAAATAAAAAAATTATAAGCTCAAGTACAAAATATTTTAAAGCAATTATATGCTCCACATTGTATATATAAAAATGTATATATATTCATAAATTAATAAATAATATATATATATATATATATATATATATATATATATATATATGTAATTCCAATTATTGCATATCCTTTCCTGCTCTACATTATTTTGCTACTGTTAAACTCGTGTGATTCATGCAACTATTAAAACAAATTTTACAAGCAACTCGCCTGACTGCAGGTCATATAATGTATATATAGATATATCGAGTTATAGCTTATTTGCATAGCATCAGTAGCGCCCATAAAAATGTGCAAAACAAAACGCCCAAGTTGATTTGTATGAAACGCAGGGCCAATAAATCTAAAGGACGCACGCAGAATGAGCAACAAAATGGTGACACAGACACGCAGGCCAACCGGGAAATTCAAGGAATCACATACACATATCCATAGATATATATATATGTAGGTATGTAAATGAAGTGATATATATATAATTAACAGCTACAAGGCGTTGAGTCAACAAGGAGCGGGCGGTCTGTCTGCTCGAGCCAGTATCCAATTGCATGGCCAATTAGAGCGCAGCTACCTGGGACTTTAATCTAATGTAAGCTTATCTTGTACACGATTTGTCTGGGCTCACTTACAAAACGCGATGCATATCAGCAATGCAACGGTGGCAGATGAGCATTACCCGTGCCGTGCCGTGCCGTGCCGTGCCGTGCCCTTGCGGTGCCTAGCAGTGCCGTGCCGCCAATAGACCGATCTACGGCGATCCTAGACTGATTGATGGGGTCGGCTGTCAACAAGCGGTATGCTCCGAACTGCATAAATTATAATTATAAACGAAAACTACAAGAGATTGTGGAAATACAAATACTAAAAGACTATAAGAACAAAAACAATAAAGCAAATACAACAACAACAACAACAACAACAACAACAAATTAAAAGAAGAGAAGAAAACTTGTTCATTTATTTCGTGGAATTCCGCACAGATCATTTACATATGCGAGCGAAAGAAACTTTAAATTTTAATTACACTCACTAAATCATCGGGCCGGGCTAAGATTCTCCAGCCCCTTGCTCTCGATACCCTGTACGGATGACAAATTTTTACTAAGAGGGCGTATTAATTATGCTCCGAACATCAAAGTTGAAGTGCATAAAAATTGTATCTCATTCTGAGCTACTGATTTCCCATTTTCAATTAATTTAAATTTTTAAATAGAATTTAAATAGAATTTAATTAACATATTTTGATCTTATTTTGCATTATTCAATATCGATATAGTTACATATTTTGCATATTTTGAACGAGCTGAACATTATATATATATATTGCCTAAGAAATTATTTGATTGTCTAAAATTCTAATCAATGTAAAGCTATAAAGTCAAGCAACCTCTATCTCAGGTCATTTTAATCATATACAGGGTATCTAATAGTCGTTTTACCAACGCCCAAACACACTTACTCGTTTTTTGTTCGCATGACTAATGTTTATTAGCTGCTAATGGTTTGTTTTACAAAAGCTACGTGGCTTGATTCAGAGCCTGGGCCCAAGCCCGAACCCGAGCCCGAGCCTGATGTCTAAAGCCAGAGCCTGCCCTGAAAATTGGAGTCCAGAGACTGGAGTCTCACGAGTGTGTGTGTGTGTGTGTGCTGAGACTCCCAAAACGAAAAACTCCATGCCACAAACTGTTTCACCCGTTGACATTTTGACAAATTTCCGGCTGCTCGCTGCCGTCATGTTGTTGGGGGAGGCCAAGAGGCAGGGTAGAGAGATGGAGAGAGAGAGAGACAGAGAGTGAGAGAGCCCACAAACGGGGCTCCAATGTAAGCTGATACCTATCTGAGATGCTGATATCATCTGCGCGTGTGTATGCGAGTGTGCCTTACCGCTCTTGCTCAGCCTCAGCAGCTATGTACCTCTCTCACTTCGTCACCCTCGCATTCCATCTCTGTCGCACATGCTCTCGTCTTCGTATTCTTTTGCCGATCTTCGTTCACACTATTAATTTTCCGCTCGTTTTTCGCCTCACCTGTTCGTCTTGATGTGGTCACTGTTATTGTCATTTCGGTTGTCGTAGCTGTAGCTGTTGTTGTTGTTGTTCATGTTGTTTCTTTTGTTGTTGTTGTTGTTGCTGTTGTAGTTCCATGGGGTGGTCGGCATTTATCACATTTTGTGTGCGTTTAAACTCTTTCACTTTGTTTGAACCTTTAATGTCATGTGTTATCGGTTAATGATCAGCCGTTGCCAAGTGATTTTCTGTCAGCGGGTGATCACCCATTCCCAGTTCCCTCTTTCTCTCCCTCTCCCTCTTCCTCTCTCGGGTGTTTTTTCTCCTCTTCTCTTCTGGCTAAACGCATCTTCATGTGACTTTAACTTCAAGTTTTTTTTTTATGTGTAGCCTGACAAATGTGTTGATTTGCAAAAGGTTTTTATGTGTATATTCTTTGCATGATTTTCATACCTTTAACGGGAAAATTAATGACAATCCTTTTTGGGTGTTGCGCCATTTTGAATGAGCCAAAATTTGGGTAAAATATATATATATAGAATATATTTATATTTTTATAAATTAGCGCGAGAGAGAGAGAGAGAGAGAGAAAGACTAAATATATACAACAATTGCAAATTAGTCAAATAAATCAAATTTGTATTCAATTTAAAAATATTTTTACCATTACGTGTTTCTTTGTTTCAGTCGAATGCTAAAATACAACATAAAACCTAATATAATTATGCCAAATTTAGATTCAGCACAAAGAAAAACATAAAATTGAGCAGAAAACTAATTCTGATTACTTGCACGATAAATATTGTTGCTTTTTTGTTATTATATGCTGCTAGCATATAATTAAAAATCATTTCCCCTTATAAAACATATTATCAACAATTTCTTTATTTAAAATTTAAAAAAAAAAAAAGAAATAAAATTGATATATTTCATTAATTTATGTCTATTTCTATGTCTTTTTTCTATAGTTCGAAAATAGTTTTGCCTTTTGTATGATGATATACTTAACTAAGAGTTAAGGTGTCTTTACACATCTGAATGTCAGCGACGTGATATACGATCTTGATGTGTTAGATAGACAAAACTTTGTTAGTTCGCCCAACATTCTAGCGGAAAACATCAAATGATTGGATGCGACTTTCCCAAAAACAGTAAACTTGCATTCCTTAAAACCTATGCAAAACGACGCCCACACAGCAGCAGCAGCAGCAGCTCAACAGACTTTTAATACAGCCATAAAATGGAATGAAAACACCACCCAAAGTTAGGCAGTCGGGTGTGATCAGCAGCACAATACTCGCTCATGATACGAAAAAAAAAAATGTTTAAAAATAGTTTACCAAGTCTTGAGGAGAATTCATAGAAGTCGGAGAACTATTGGAAAAACAGAAGGATTGACGGCCGAATAGGCGGACTGACAGGCGGACGAACAGACAGTCGGACAGATGGTTGAATAGATGGACAAACGGATGAATGGATATATATAGACGACGATGACGGTATGAACGTTCCACAAACCAATATACTCTCTTTACGATCCCTAAACGTGCATAAAAACTGCTAACAAAAAAAAAAAAAAAGAAAAAAATTGTATGACTACGGCAACGCTTACGGAAAACATTTAGGAGGTGTTATAACTATTGTGTGTGCCGTATAATTTATACGCCGTTGGCCACAAAGAAATCACACAAAGACACACAATACAGGCCAGCAAAGCGATATTCATAAATTAAATACACTATATATGTGTGTGTATTTGTGCCCGACGAGTCGTGTTGTAGATCACAATCATTTCAATTAATTCGAATATAAAATATATGGTATATTCTTGTGGCGGCTTCGCAAAATCAAGCGCATGCTAAAATATATCAAATTTCAATATAAATGAGCCACAAACATAAATCAAGACAAAAGCCACCCAGCCAGACAGACAAACGAACGAATGGACGGACGGACTGGCGGACGGACGGACAGACGAACAGTCAAACAGATCGAACCAAAAAAAAACCAGCCCAAAAGCCACACACTCGCACACTCAAAATGGACCGGGCACAGACCAAATGCTTTAATGAATCCTCAACAAATACTTAACAGCTATTTAACGATCTGACGAATAGCTGTCACTCCACCATGCTCCACTCTTAACACATTCCCACTATAGAAAAAAACAACAACAACAACAACAAACAACAAACTTTCTTTGCTTGTAAAAATGTAATTTATTTTATTTTTACAATTAGAAAACGAACGAACGAGCGCACGAACGAGCGAACGAACAAAGTTTTAATTCGACGTTAATTATGCTAATGAAAACACATTTAGAATGCAAGAATTAAAATCAAATTTTTCAATTTAAATTCGATCGCATCGCATGGACCATTTTTATCGAAAAACACATTTCATTGGAATCGCGTCGAACAGAGATGGCAATGCTCTGGCATAGACAGCGTGCGAGAGTGAGATAGCATGCGTGTCTTAGGATCGTGTTTGCTTATTGAGAAATTTTATGGAGCGCCCCAATAAATCCGCCACATACAAAGTATGTTTTCGTCTAATACGTAGGCAAGGTTTGTTTTATTTATTTTTTGATTTAACAATACGGAGCTGCTCGAAAATGAGCGATTAAATACAAATTTGTATATAGATAAAACACCTTCAGAAGCACTGGGAGAAAAATTTTTTGGTTTGCATATGAAAGAATTGCAAAAATTTCTGTTCTTTGCTAGACAAAATAATTTTATAGGAATATTTGTGTGAAAGATTTGAGTTTTTTATATATTTATTATTTTATTTATTTATTTATTATTTATATTCATTATTTTAATTATTTATCAAGCTATTGATTTTAATTATTTAATTATTTTTGATATTTAAATTATTAAATAAAATTATTAAATAATTAAGTATTTTTAATATTTAAATTTGATTTTAAGTTATTAAATTAAATTATTTAATTGTATTATTTATTTCGCATTTTATTTTTAAATATGATTTTAATTTGATTTAAAATTATTAAATAAAGTTATTAATTAATTATTTATTTTTAATATTTAAATTTGATTTTAAATTATTTAATTCAATTATTTGTTTCGCATTTTATTTTTAATTATGATTCGCTTTCTATTTAATTAAATATATTAATAACATTAGAGATCGTTTTTTTATTATTTAAGTATTTATTTTTTAAAGCAATATTTTTGCTTATTAAGTACAAATATTTAGATAATTGTATAATTAATTTTTTTGTTCACAAAAATATATATTTATATACATTTTTATTTAATTATTATTTACCTAATTTTCTATATTAGTTTATTTTTGCGTTATATTTGATTATATTTTATAATAATTTTATTTGCATTAAATTTTAGCAAATGAAGCAAAAATTAAAAAAAAATGTATTTAAATGCAAAATAAAATTTTAATAAAAAACAAAATTATATTGATCAATTAAAAAAAATGCAATAATTAATAAATATTGTATAATTTAATAAATAATATATAAAACAATAAAAAAAATCATATATTCAATTATAAATGAAAAAAATCTAACACTCAAAGATACTTGAAATAGCAAATGTGAGCTCCTCATAAGTGAAATTTTGGAATTATTATTAACTTATCACAAATACAATTGCAATGCATTACTAAAAGTTTATTTTCCGAATCAATACTAGTTTTTTTTTTACAGTGTAGCTCATTTAATGTGCTGTTGGCCAGCTCTTGAATACCTATGAGCCAAGGTAAAACGCTACCCAAACCAAAATAAACTTTTGCGCTTTGCGACACTCGAAATCATTTTAATGGTCAGCTCCACATTTAAATGCGCTACATTCTCATTAAGATCTTGCATGAGCATCGAGCACCAGCTCAGCTTGGCTTGGCTTCCTGGCTGCTGCCGCTGAGCGAAATCAATCAAAATTTTAACGATGTGTGGGGCCTTGCCTCTAGCTGCGCAAACTGACTACGGCGGGGCGTTAGCCGGGCATTATACGCCTTTGAAGGGGCTACACATTAAGCGTCGCTGCTTGGGTGTTTCGGTTTATTGTCTTACGTGTCGCATTTGAAGATGCCGCCTGGGAGAGTGCGCAAATTTGCATAATTTAATTATGAGTTCTTTCCATGTCTATGTGTGTGCGTGTGTGTGTGCGTGTGGCAACTATTTGGGTGGCTTAATCACGATAAGATATATGGGCATTTCTAGGCGATTTATGGATTTCGTATTGCCATAGATCAGGAAGCAGTCGCTGACATTTCTGAGTAACACTTTCATGCTGGGGTCACACACACACACGTATTCATTCTCAATGATGTATTCTCAACTTTTCACACAATTAAAAAAGCAAAATCTCTTTCATTCATAATCTAGAGTCTTTTACGATCACAACTTAACGACTTAAGGATCCAATTTTCACTTTTCATTGCTTGTGTATCCCTCCAGCCATGCAGCTAAACACTCGCTAATCAACGCTCATAAATCTTTCGAGTGCGCCTTTTTCATAACTTTTCGTTTAATCAACTCTCTTGGAACTCTGTCGACCGTCGGCCAACTCACATGCCAACCCAATCCCAACTAATTATCTAAATGACAATTATTATCAAAGTGAGAGAGTTTTTTTTTTTTCTTTTCAAGACATGACGACACAATGGCACACAATTATCACAAATGACCATAATTATTATCAACAAATGACAAAAAAAAAAATTAAAAGACCACTAAAAGGATCATAAAAAAAAAGAGAAGAGTCAAGAGTATAGAGTAACAAAAACAAACCACATCCCAGTAGCTGCGGATATGTGTCTTTAATGTTGCTTGTAGGAAGTGCATAAAAGAGAAGCTGAGAGTTTTATTTGATAACTCGAATATGATAACTTAAATATATGAGAGCACAAAGCAAAACTAACTGAAAAGGCTGAGAAAATTTGGGCAACGCGGTGGTCTATATGAAAATGTTATGGGAATGTTATTTGACAATATTTTAGAAATGTTTTTGAATATTAAATAATAACCTTCTGCATTGAAATTTAACAAGTTTTAGTCTTGCGTCAGTTTTTCTATAGTTTCAGCTCACAGATTGTATTGCTTAATATACATTTTTCACAGTGTAAGGACATAGGACATATCAGTAAGATAGAGCAGTAAATACACCCTAGCTGTATTCTATTTGTTTACAAAAAAATATATTTATATAATAATATTTAGAGATCTTTCTCAATTAAAAACGAAAATTATAATTTGCATGGTAAACTAAATTAAATTAAAATTAAATAATTTCACTAAATTAAATTATTATAAATTAAATAAAATTATTATTCAATATATGTATATATAAAAAAAATTTTTATGACAATATTTAGATATATTTCACAATTAAATTAACTTATTATTAATTTAATAAGTTATTAATTAAAATTTAAGTACTATTTATCGATCTTTTATTATATAATAAATATATACATTTTTTTTACATTTTTATTTAATTTTTTCATTCATCTCAATTCCGTCTTCAACTTTCTTATAAAGTTATTCTTTATATATATATATATATATATATATATATATATATATATATATATATATATATATATATATTATGGAATAAGCTACGTCTTTTAGAATCACCTAAACAAAAACCATATGCTCAGTTTACTCTGCTTTCATTAAGCGAGACGCAAAACCTTTAGAAAGAGTATTTAAAACATTTGAGACTAACATATGTAAGTAGTCTTACCGCCGCTTGCTTAAGCTTTCAAATCATATTTTTATTTATAGATCAAAGGTATAAAAGGAATATATATATGAAAAAGCAGCTCTTTTAGTTATGTAGGCTGTGGGTCGCCTTCTGAATTCCGCTAAGTAGCAACAGCAACAGTTGCAGCAGCAGCAGCAACAGCAACAGTTCCAGCAGCAGCAGCAACAGCAACAATTGCAGCAGCAACAGTTGCAGCAGCTCCCATGATTGACATGAAAATGCTTAAAGTTTACCTTAAGACAATGATAGAAATGCTGCTTATATGGCGTTGAGCAGTTGGGGCCGCTGAGTGGCCAACTGAGCAGTTCAAGCGAAGCCAGCAACACCTGTCGTCCATTGTGTGGCGGCACTTTTTTTTTTGTGCTTTGCTTGCCTAGTTCTGTGTAAAACATTTTTTCATAAATATTATAAAATGGAAGCTGCACAAAAAAAAGTACACCAAAATCGTTTACAAGAAAAACAATTAAACTAAACTAAGAAGAGAAAACCAACAACAAAATGACAAGCGACAAGAGCAAGAAGAAAAAAAATAAAATAAAAGACAAAGCTACGCAGTTAAAGACCCTAAAAAATGTCAACTGCCGCTCACAGCAGTCGCAGTGGCAGTCGAAGTCGAAGTCGGCTCGAGGCTGAAGCTGTAGCTGTGATTTGATGTCTGGGTGCCATATAGGCTACACAGAATCTACACACACACACACACACTGGCATACATAGCTCTTATCTCTGTCTCTTGTCGGCTGTCATAAAACAATTAAGTTTAATTTTGTCACCGTGCCCAGGCCCCCAGGCTAGAGTCCATATGGCCTGTAACACCCAAGCCAAGCTCCAGGCAGCCCGGCCAGGCACCAGGTTCTCTCTCTCTCTCACTGCTGCTGCTGCTGCTGCTTGTAATTAACGCATGCTTTGTAGTTGTTGTTATTGTTGTTAATTGTGCACCTGTTGCCGCCTTTTGTATACATTGCTGCAACATTGCCAACAAATTGCATGCCTGGGATGTCAGTTTTTGGTCCAAATGAAAATCGACTAATGGCCAACAAACACACACAAAATGTTTAAGTATTGGGCCAAAAAGTTAACGCAATCCAATTTGAACTATTTACAAAGACCAAAAACATTAAATTAAATTGGGGAATATAACTAAAGGAAACTAAAACTGCAAAACTTTTTCATGGTTTTAATTGAAGATATTTTGCAAATTAAAGTCGACATAAAATGTAAAATATTTAGGCTATTTGAGTTATTCAGGAAGGAGATAATTGGCATATTATCTTATATAATATAAATATATATATATATATATATATATATATATATATTTATAATATGATTGATATATATTTTATTAGAAATAATATTATTGTTTCACCTATCTTAAGCTTTCTCAAGAGTTTATCGACTACGAGCTGGATGAGCAACAAATCATTTTACTCCGATTTTCCATTTTCAATGGGTTCAGAATATATATAAAATAAATATGAAAGCTTCTACTACTATAGCTAAGCAAATTGAAGCCATTTACTAAAAATTTCAAATTGTTACCAAAATTGAAAAGAGTTAGTAGGAAGCTGTAGAGTATCGTCTGGCCAAGGCTATTTATATTAAAACATGTGTTTTGAATAGTACTTCCTTCCTTGTTCATCTAAAGATCATCTAAAAAACATAATAAAAAGTTCTACATTTCAATAAGAAACAATTTCAATTGTCTTTACTTGTATATGTGCCATAATGATCTAATGTTAAAATATATATAAAATAGAATTTAAATATAAAATAGAATTTGAGATTAATTGAAATAATTTTAGCTTGTTTTAGACATGTATGACATGAGCTGCGTGAAAAAAAAAAAGCAGAAGATAGTGATCACAGTTGATACATCTTCATAAGTAGATCGCTCAGAAACATGTCCTACATACATAGCTTTAAATACATTAGCTAATCTAAATCCAAAACTAAAATGTCCATGCAATATATAGAAAATATAGCATGTAGATAGATTGTATATAAATTTAGAATATATTATATTCATATTTCATAAAAAAATATACAAAAACAATCTCTAAAAACTTTCTCTTAAGCCATGCTTTGCCAAGATTCTCTCTGCGTTCTCTCTCTCTCTCTCATTCTGAATCACAAATCTACGCCCAAGAAGAACTCACAGTTCAGCTCAATTTTATGACTCTCGATGCTATGCCTATTGATATCCACAATTACCACAATTCCACAGCATTTACAACTCGAGGCGCAAACGAAATCGCTGGAATTTTACGCTCAATTCAACTTGTTGGCTTTAGTTCCGGCTGCTCATGCCGTACATCTTGAATAACTAAGTTAAATAAATGAAATCATAAAATACGGCTGTCGCCAATGGTGTTAATTAGATGTCAGCCGAGCGCCACGAATGGCTAAACAATGAAAACGCTTTGTAAGATGACAAAAAACAAAAACGTTGCACTATGTATTTCAAGAGAAAGAGAGTGAGAGAGAGAGAGAGAGGGAGAGAGAAGGTAGGGATATCGTCTCTAGCACCCACAACAAACGGTAGCCTCTTCGATCAAATGAAATATTGCTACACAATATACGTTTTGTGGCCGCTGCTTTATGGCCACGTTAATGAATATGGCTAAGAGCGTTTGGGTCAGCACACGGGCTGTAAAACATAAATAAATAAATTGTAGACTCGTGACAATTGTAAATTGTTTTTAGCAAATCAATAAACCTAATTTCACGGCTACCAACCAAGACCCTCGGCTATGACCACAACTTTAGGCCAACTGCCTTGGCTGGCCTGTAGGCCTAAGGCCCGTGTACGTCTGTAGGCCATGCAGTTATGTGATAATTGACAACTAATTGCGCAAGTCAGTTGCGCGTCTCGTGACATCCCCAGGACAGCTACGTCTGATGTTTGTCATGTCCAGCAAATCGTCATCATCAACATTTTCTTATGCCATTCATCGCCTACTTTTTTTTTTGTAATACTCTTGCAGGCAGAATACGTTGAATTTGCTATGCGAAATGTTTACCTTTTATATAGGTTCCTGTACTTTATAGTCTTTACATATTCTTTGCTTTTGAAAGTGTATTGTATATCTTAAAGTTCTTTTGAAACTGAATTGACAGCTGAGTATTTGCTTTGTCAAAAGTTAGTTGAATGTTTTAATAGGTTTAATAATAGTTTAAAGTTTAAAGAAAAGAATTCTTCAATATACAATTAATAAAATAAATAATTTTTTTACTCATTCACGAAATGAAAAGTGTATTTAGTTTAAAGTTTAGAATTCATTTTACTATATCATATAAAACATATGGACAAACTTGAGCAAAAGAAATGTTTTTTATGCTCATTCATGAAATGAAAAGAGTTTTGGCTGTTCTTGAAATATCTTCGAAAATTTGTTTGCTTGAATTGTTTATATTATAATATTTATCATGCTAAGCAACGTTTTATGCCTTGGTAAATTCTGTCCTAAGATAAATTTATTTAAAACGAAATTGAGTTGATAAACCATTAATAAAATTCATTAAAGTGTAAAAAAAAAAACGTACTAAAAGGACTTTATTTAGAACAAAAAAAAATTTCATAGAAAACTATATTAATTTAAATAAATAAATTATATTGATTTAAATTAATTAATTAACTAAAAATAAATGTAATTTATAATTTATATATTATACAATAAAATTATTAATATTTATAAATTATTTATATTTTTATAGAAACATATATTGATTTAAATTAATAAATTAATTAAAATAAATTTAATTTAAACCATGAATTAAATTTATAATTTATATATTATACAATTTATAAATTATTTATTTAAAAAAAAATGTAATTTAAATCATTTTATTAAAATTGATTATGAAGTTCATATATAAAAAAAAAAGTAATTTAAATAGTTTTATTAAAACTGAAGTTGATTATAAAATTCAATATTCAAAATTCTGAAAGAAAATGTTTAATTTCAGCTAATAAATTTTTGATATTGCCTTCTATATATAACAGATCTCAACAGTGAATCTATATTAACTAAACATAATATAGTACATTCTTCCCTCTACTAAAGCGCATTTCATCTTCGTCCTTGCAACATAATATTTTCATTCTGTTTTCATCTTATTTTTCGTTTCTTTTATTTTTTTTTGTCTGTTCCGCATTTTTGCGCGCAGGCGCCCGCAGTTCGAGTGCGGTTCGGGCCGCAGCCTTTGGGCTGTCCCCAGCTGCTGCCCGTTGGCTCTTTGATTGATGGCGAAAATGTAACCGTCACTGGTTACATGTGGTTGGGCGAGCTCCCAAACCGCAGTTGCAGCCACAGCAGCAGCCGCAGAAATCTCTGTTGGTACGGATTCCGGATGTGCTGAGCTGTGCCGTGAGGATGTTGACGTTTAACTGTGCCGCTAATTGGTCGATTTTTGCTTTATGCTACCTTTTGACAAATGACAATCCACAAACCAATGCGACATATTGTTGTTGTTGTTGTTGTTGTTGTTGTGCACATTTAACTGTGCCGACTGCAAAAGCAACTGCGGTGGGGCCAACCATTAGCCCAGTCGAGCACTTCCTATACACCGCATAGCGGTAAAAGAGACTAAACAGCATAGCACACATTCCGAAAACAATCCACAAGATATTATCTAAACGTTAAGCGTTCAAGATTTTCAGGTCAATCGAAATGGGCTATTAAAGATGCTTTAAAGTTTCATGGCAGCCGGATGAGACGGGCAGTGAAGCAGATTTTTTTAGAATACCTTTACAAAGAAGACGATTTGTAGAATAATATTTAGGTGAAGAGTATAAAGAAAGAAACAAAGAATGAAGACTTTGCTGAATTGGGTTTGTCATGCTTTAAAAAGAGTCGAAAGAATTTCGAATTTGAAATGTTTAATTGAATAAACAATTTTTTACTATAAAAAATATCATTTCAAATATAATAATGATTCTTCTATTACAACGAAAGTAAATTATTATTTTTTATTAATATTTATTTATTTTTTTTTTTTATTCAAATTTTTCTGTTTTTTTTTTTCTTGTGTTTTTGCAACAGCGAAAAGAATCAACAAGTTATTATTAAATATTAAAATTTAATTTAATTAATTAGTGAATTAAAAATATATTAAAATCTTGTTATTTGCTTTCGATAAAAATGTATTTAAATCACATGTCGTAACAATAGCTAAACAAAACTGCCATAAAACATACCTAAAACGTAATTTCTGTGTATATGTATTTTATAGCTTCATCGTCGTCATTCCATTCCATACGTAAGAATAACATCAAGCATTATTTAATGCTTCATTATACAAGCATTCAATTTGAATGATTCATATATACGTGCAGTATTTATTATTCAGACGATAACGTCTCGAATGCTGTCGCAGGTTCCAGTTGGCTGAATCTTCTCAAAACTGAGCATAGCATAAATAATTTCGATATATGTATTTGCTTCATTTCGTGCCAAATGCATAATGTAAAACTTAAACTAATTAAACTATTTAATTTAATTTAATTTAATTATTAAATGATTCCAAATTCTATTTAAGAATGTAAAACTAAATTAAATGAAAATATTTAATTATTGTAATTATTATTCAAATAATTAATTTAATTATTATATTATTCAAGATTCATTTTAAGAATGTAAAACTTGATCAAATTAAAGTATTTAATTAATTTAATTATTAAATTATTCAACTTTTTTTTTAAACCAAATTAAAATAATTGAATACTTTAATTAATTTATTTATTTAATTATTATATTATTCAAGATTCTTTTTAAAACTAAATAAATAAATAAATAAATACTTTAATTTAATTTATTATTTTATTATTCAAAATTATTTTTTAGACTAAATTAATAAATAAATAAATACTTTAGTTTAATTTATTATTAAATTATTCAAAATTCATTTTAAAACTAAATTAAAATAATTGAATACTTTAATTAATTAATTCAATTATTAAATTATTCAAAATTCTTTTTTTAGACTAAATTAATAAATAAATAAATACTTTAATTTAATTTAGTTTTAATGTATTTTATTTATTATTTCATTTTTAACTTATTTAAACTTTGCTCAATGATATTAAAACTAGTTATTAATCAAATTTTCATAATATTTTCTAGAATTCGCAAATTTATTGAAAAACAAAAATGTATTTCACAGTTTAAAAATCTCAACCTCTTCATACCTCAAGCGCAGAGCTCCAAGTTTCTGTATAGTTTAGAAACGATATTTAAATAAACTTAAAAACATTCGAAATGTTATGCGTAATTCCATTGCCAAATGGCTTGGCAGCTGACATTTATTTTGCATGCATATCAAATAAACCAAATTGTACGTTTTACTTGTAAGCAAATAGTTATTTAGTATTATATCATTAATAATACACTTGCCCCTGCCTCCCTCCCTAGCGAAGCAAAAAAACGACTTTTCAAATGCTGCGTGCAAAATGGAACTTGTTTGGCTTAAAGTCTACAAAAGCGAGCGTCAAGAATGCTTTTATGTGTAATTAAAGTTAATTGAATTAAATAGCCACAACAAAAAAAAAAAAAAAAACAACAAAATAAAACAAATATATATATGTATATATAGAAAATATATATATGTATATATAGAAACAATCATAAAGCAAAGTAAAAGCAAGTCAAGACCCGGTCCTAGTTATAAATCGTAGAAATCTCATCTAGTGACAATTTATGGCGCACATTTTATACACATTTTGTTTTGCGTACACTAACAAAAGGGTATATTGGCTATGACAATCATTGTGTCAAGCAGAAAAATTAAATTAAAATTAAACTGAGTTAGTTATAAATTTTTAAAAGAATTTTACATTAAGTAAATAATTATTAAATAAATATAAATAAATTAAATAATTTATGTCAATGTAACCAATTTGAGTTATTTAATTTAAATAAATTTTGATTTTGTAAAGATTTTGATATAACAAAATATGTATTATTCTTATATTATTTTGATTATTTTGATTTTATAATATATTTGATTTATTTTTATATAATATTTTATTTTTTACATGTTTTAACAGTAAATAAACGACTTTTTACTATATTCAATCGTAATTTTCTTTTTATAATTTTTATATATATTTATTTTTATATATTATTATTATATTATTACATTTTTTTTTTTTTTTTTTTTTTTTTTTTTTTTTTTTTTTTTTTTTGTATACGTTTTAACTGTAAAGAAAGGACTTTTTTACTATATTCAATCACAATTTTCTATCATTTGATTAAATGGACTATAAGATACCTGAAGGTTACTCCTTGTTCTATTATTATTTAAACAAAAACCATCAAAAAAAAATTTTCAATGAATAACTATAATAGTTTTAATAATTTAACTTCCAAACTTCTTTTTTCGAATCTTAAGGCAATTCCTCGTCAATTTCTTAAATTTTTTTTTATTTCGCAAATTCTATATCAAATTTAATATTGATTAAATTCATAAAGTTAAAAAATTAATGAAAATAAATATACTTTATTTTATCAATTCTTTATACGATATTTTTGTAAGTTCTGTCTATATTCATTACATTTTAAACTTTCTCAAATTCTTGGTAAATTTCTTTGAAATCATTTAAAAATATTACCCTTAAGTGTATTAAAACTTCGGCATTCATCAATTAGCAAAAGTTCTTGGCAGTTGATTACAATTTTGTGTGGCATTCGTATAACCGAAAGGCGTCCGTTTAGCACAGTGCTGAGTTAAGATCTTCATTTGAAAATGCGCACGCTGAAAATTGTGAGCGATTTTGATGAAAATAATTGGCCAGCTGTGAGCTGAGAGCTGTGAGCTGCGAGCTGTGAGAGCTGTGGGCGACGATCCAATTAAGGCGGCGACAAAATGCGTACGTGTTCATAAATATTGTCAATTAGCGGAGGCGCATGAAGGCACGATGGGACAAAGGCACGTCCTACAGCTCCTTAGCAACAAGCTGAACGTGGCTAATTGTGTATGGCTTTTGGCTAAGACAGGAACAAGTTACGCAACAAGTTACGAACGATCGCCAGCGACAGCTACGCATCAATGTGTCGATGCACAAAAGATTCGATTGAGTTACATTTACGACGCTGGCGTCGTGGCACACCGTGCCTACCCATTGCCCCATTGGCGGCAATTTGATTGATCAAACGGTGACAATATGGCACTTACGGGTGCAATCAACCGTCTCGCCAACTGAGACTGCGATGCTGAGGCTCTCAATGCTCCGCTCCCTACCGCACTCGTTCACTCGTCCACTCCCATTATTTTATAAAGCGTGCGGACTGCATAGCAAAGCGTTGCCATTGCCTGCATGCCGTCTGATTAGACCTGGAGTACAGTGGTGCAGTGGTGCAGTGCTTGCTCCTTAATTCAGAAGCATGCATTTTCATGCTATCCCACTGGGTGTCGTTTTTGTCAATTTCGTTGCGCTGCTTAATGTCATCCATTTAGTTAATTAAATTAATTAAATGAGCGCATTGGCGCTTCAGGGATTTCGCGCCACTAAATTATGAGCACAGAGAGTGCATAAAATTGCAACAATTTGCAGAGCTTCAAATGAAGAGTAGAGTAGATTTCAAGTAAGTGCAGTTGCTGCTGATGTTAAGTTTGATCCCAATTCAAATCAAGTGAAGAAACTTTTAATGAAAGGAAAATCATGTTGAACATGTTTTCAAGCTAATTATAAAATTATTTTAAAAGTACATTGATGAGAAATAGACTTTACTAAGGGAAACTTTTAATTTTGTTGAAAAATATGTATATAAATTACATATTAAAATACCTGTATAAAAGAATTTTCAAGTGCTTCGAGGAATTTAATAAATAAGAAGAAATTTTTAATGAAAGGAATGACTTTATTCAGAGAAACTTTGATTTGGTTGAAAAATATGAATAAAATTTATATGTAATTAAACAAATTTTTTAAAAGAATTTTCCAGTGTTTATGAAAAGAAAATCTTTAAATAAATATGAAATATAATTTACCAAATTAATTAATTTTAACAAAAATTTGCTACTTGATCACTACAGCTCTCAATTTCTATTAAATTTACTCAGTGCAAAAACTATGTATAAAGAAATCACAAATAAAATCACAAGCCTTTCTCTGGCACTGAGCCCCGTGGCTTTGTCCTGTTCCAGTTCCAGTTCCCATAAGCTCTAATTGAAGATATAAGAATAGCATCTAAGGAAGAGCTAAACAAACTCAGTGTAAAAAACGTTGCCACAAGTGTAAATTATGTGAAGCTGTTTGCTTTGAAAAAAGAATAAAATAATAATAAATAAATGCAATGATTTTTGAGTAGAAATCTCATATACACTTGTAGCATTATTATGGAAATTTTATGCCATTAAAGCAGAGCTCGCAAATATCTGTCGACTATTTCTCAGTGCCTGCAAGTAAGTGTCTTGCCCTCATACATTGAGAAAAGACTCAGAGAGCAACTAATTATGTCGGCTTTTCAATGAGTTCGTTCGCGATTAGACAGAAACCTTGTATATAAAAGTGTATATAAAAGTGAAGACCATTCTGCTCATTTATTGAGCCTTATTGCGCGAGCATCAATCGTATCTCTCCCTAAGCGATGTTCGGGAAACGAGCATCATCACAAGGCGCTCAACCGAAAACCAAAACGAAAAGAAACGAAGGCTCCGCCTCAGAGAGAGAGAGAGAGAGAGAGAGTGAGTGAGTGGATATAATGTTGGGTTGATCTCGCAAAGAGCCCATGAAGATTCAAATGCTTAAGAGTTATTTGCGAGCTATGCATAAAAGTCAACAAAATTCTATATTTAATATTTCTTTATACAATTACCAGTTGCTACAAAGTGATTATGTACCTTAAATATGAGAAGCAAACAAACCAAAATCGATGACTAGTTTCACAGCCATTATCTGCAATAGTTAGACTCGGCAACAAAGACATCTCAGCCGCTGGCTAATTTCTATAAAAGAGCAAACAAATAGCTAATTACGAAATCAAGACAATTTCCCTTCAGGCTAAGCTTGAATCGTTTATTGTTTTCTGTTGAAAGCAGATTTCCTAGCTAATGCTGTTAAATAAATGAATACCAGTAGTTTATAGTTTATATGCTGTCTGACCTTAATTGTGTGCCTGCATAGATAGATTGGGCCCGTTTCATTTGGCTTGGCAAACAACAACAGCTAATTGTCGATTGTCTAATTGGAGCACACCCAAGACGTCAATATCAATCTCTAGGCCAACATCAATTCTCTTATTTGGGCGAAGCTTCCGTTTAATTTGCTTATAAGCATCGATCTCAATGGCAACTAGACTGAGAGAGAGATAGAGAGAGTGGGAGAGAGGGAGAACTGAGTCTCGCACTAACTAAGCCCTAAGTACATTTCGTTTGAAATTCAATTAAAAAACATTTCATTTCATTTGTGACCTTTAAACGTTTCATTCTCCAACGGCAGACAATCACACAAACAAGTGGCACATATATAGGAGTAATCGTTAAAAACGATTTCTCAGCTACTTTTCGACTACTGCATGGACAGGCAGGCAGGCAGTCGAAGCACTCGACTCAGTCAGACAGCGCTGGTAATCGGACAGTTTTTATGAGCGCTGCGGATGAACGAAAATTTAAATTATAAAGCAATTAAAAGAGCACAAATAATAAAAAAAGTTAAAAAAAAAAGGAACAAACACACACACAAATAGTGAGATTGCGGTGTATAAAGTAAAGCAAGTAAGACAAAGCAATACCCTGTAAGTTGAGTGTGTGAATTGAAAGTGGAATCTAAATTAAGTTAAGTTGATTGTTGGTATATATTTATATACAATGTCTGCTAATTGTATTAAGTAAAGTATTATTTAATTAGAAAATTGTATATATAGTTTATTAATGTCAGATTACATTAACAAGAACTGCTCCTCCCTCACGACGATATGCTATGTTATTAACAGTGTTATGCTCTGTTAATAGCATACCTCCCACGCCAGTTCTCCTACTGGTTCGCAATCGGCGATTAGGATATTCTTCGTACATTCTTTGCATTACTACTCTACACTTAACTACGAGGAAAAAGACCGCTAGAGTTGCCATTTATTGAATTTATTTTATATTTCCAAAAAATATAGCAATATTTTTTAACATTATTTAAATTTCAATTTAATCATATTTAATTTATATTGTGAACTCGATCGTGTGATGATAATTTCGTAATGAAGCTTTGCAATTAATGAAGCATAAAAGAAGTCACAAGAAATCTCAATGCGACATCATAGCTCGAGACATCATAGCTTGAACTATACTGACCATTTTGACATAAATAAATTCAAAATTAAATAATTTAGTATTCCATAAATATAGATAGAGAATAGGTATTAGAAAAGAGAAGGATTCTTAACACTTGCTACTCACTACTCTGTAAGACAAACCTATTTAAAAATTCAATACATCCTCTCTGTAGAAGCCTCTGAAGGGCAGGGTATCTAAGAACACAGAAGCCAACATTAGTTGTCGAAACGGCAACTTGTATGGCTGAGCTGCTGAGAATTTATGTAGATATATATACATACATATACATAACATATCATATATATATATATTATATATATGGGTGTGAGGTGTGCAGGCGCAGGTAAGTCAAAGCTAATTAAATGTAATTAATTTTCACATGCCTCAAAATTAAATGCATTTAAATCGGAGCTCAAATGCGGAGAGTGTGAGCTTTATAAATAGCGCATGGTTTAATAGCCCGACGTTTGTTAAAAGCGATTTAAAAATGTTTCATTAAGATAAAAGCAACAACAGCTCACTGCATAAACAACAGCAATAGCAGCAAGTAAGAAGAGTTATTGCAATTTTAATTTTTAATTTTAATTTCAACGCGACTATGACGACAGGTGAATAAACCATGGGTCAAGCCAGCACACACACACACACACACACACACACGCACACACATGCACAATCTCACTCAAAATGTTAGCTAAAAACCACAAAAATACATTAAAAAGTCAAAACAACATTTGGGCCATTTACCGTTGCGCCCTCGAGGCGTGGCCATGTTTCATTTTTGAGGCCAACATCAAAAAAAACCAAAAACAAAAAAATCTCATTTCGACTGCTACCGAATGGCCAACAAGCTTGATGCGATGTTCATGCTGTAGCTGAAAGCAGATGCTGTAGCTAAAGCTGAAATTGTGATTTGAAAAAGACAAAACACTTGGCATCTCGCTCGCACGCATGCGCACGCTGCTTAACGAGCACAAATTCAACGGAAAAAATGGCGTTTAACTGTAACTGGGCAAATGTGAAACATTTTCGGGTCAGGTGCTGCTGCTGCTGATGCTGCCGACGCTGCTGTTGCTGCTGCTGGCAACGAGATTTCACCCAAACAAACAGCCAACGCCCCACAGTTTTCATTATCTTACGGTAATATCGCTCATAAAGCTTCAACTCTGTTTTATGCTATTTCAACATGATCATGATGTTCGCAATGATCGTTCGTGGATCATGTTCAAGTGGTCAGCCTTCGCTCATCATATGCTGATCTCTAGACACAGTTAAATATATATATGTATATATATAACATTAGCTCGTTATGGTTTCCTACACGAGTTTGGCTGTTGTTTTTGGGCCTCGTTCGGTTCGCCTTTTGCTAATTTTTCTTTTTATTTTCTGCAGATTTTTTCCCCCATATTTTTGCAGATTTATCTTAGAGTTTTTTTTTTCGGGTACAGTTTTTTTTGGTTTGTCTCTTGTTTGGGACTTTTTATGGTCCATCGTTTGTTTTGTTTGGGTCAACTGCTTTGCTGCAATTTCCGGTGAACAGAGCGCCCAGAAGCAAGGAAAGACAAACAAAAAGATATTAGCTTGACCCTATTCAAATGGGTAAAATGAATGATGCTGCAGATGGATAAGCGTAAAGCGATTGCATTTTAGTTACAGCAAACGAAATGTATATAAAATGTGCTTAAGCAACAACAGTTGAAATTTGTATGAATTCAAATTGAGAAATGAATATGATGAAGTGAGAGATTATGATATGAAATATAAATGGGATGCATTTTTAACTAGTATGTATATGTGAAATAATAATTAATAAATATATTATTTATATCATTTTCAAATTGAAATTTTAACTAAATATTAATTTAAAATTAGCTTAATGATATATAAAAATGATATATAAAAAAATAAATGAAACTAAATATAAATATAAATGAAAAAAAAAAAAATGGAAAAGCTACGTAGCATTTGCTAGTATTTAATAAAAATAAATAAATAGAAGAATTTAGAATTTGGTATACATATGCAGGATATAATATAATATATAACAAATAAAAACAAGTAAGAAAGCTCTAGTCGAGACTGCTCGACTACAAAATCCCCTGAGCCCTTCTTCGAACGAATCATATTCCTAGAATGCCTCGTTTCGATTCTCCGCGCGTAAGAAACTATACATGCAAATATACATGCTATACACGCTGATCTATGCTTGTACGCCTGAGTGTGTGTAAGCATTGCAAGCGTCTTGCTGTCTCGCTGCTTTTGTTGCTGCGTCACATGGGTTTTGTTGCAAAAACTTTGATGATTAATAATTCTGTTTCCAGACGGACAATCGTATTGATCTCTTCAGATTATGATTATGATATTCATATCTATATGCTAAACCAAACTGCATGTCTCTAGTATTTGAAATGCATTTTTTTTCACATTTGGGGGTGGTGGGTCGAAGTGGGGACCGGAATCCAAAATCTGACAAAAACCGAAATTGTATTAAATTAGTATCTATATATATGCAGAAGAGTTGGAGACTCTAACTCTAAAGATGAATTAGCTAGAATTTTATAACTGGTTCCCGATAAATTCATTTGTCGATAACTTTGCAAATATACAAGTTATCGAATTTCTGAAACAAACTCGTACTGCGCGTGCAATATACGGACCTAACACAAAAAGAATGAACTCTCTAGCTTTTGTATCTTCGGAAATCAACGCGTTCAAACATACGGACAGACGGACGGACAGACAGACGGACATGGCTATATCAACTTTTCTCGTCACCCTGATCAAGAATATATATACTTTATGGGGTCTGCCACGCCTCCTTCTGCCTGTTACATACTTTTAACAAAACCATTATACCCTGATTTCCCATTTTCAATGGGTTCAGGGTATAAATATTATATAAAAAAAATAATTTAACATATATTTATTTTATATTTATTAATACATAAATAAACTTTTAAGATACATTTAGCAAAATTAAATGTGCAAAATGTCAGTTAAATTGCAAGTAAATTCTTTAAACAAGAAAATGTAAAAAATATATATTGCTGTTCATTAAAAAAAGGAATAACAAACTGTTTTAAATTATGTGCATTTTAAAATATTTTTATGCCATAATTATATTTTGAAAATTCATAAATTTATGTGTTTTTTCTTTATACCCATTAAAAATGAATGATAAAAGCATATTCGCTTTGTCTGCAGAAAAAGATATGGCATTCCCCATTGGGCTTAAAAATTCTTTATCCCCAACAATTGTCGGGTGAATCTAATTTTATTTATGAGTATGAAGGACTATAGAAACTTTAAACTTGCTTGAATGCTTGTGAGACATAATTATAATATCAAAACAATTTATTTTTAATTTAGTATTTTAAATGAAAATGTTATTCCTAATTAATTATCAATCTCATCAAGTATTTTTCTATAATTTTTTAGCAGAAATCAAATTAGTTTCCATAGAGAAAATACTCTTTAAAATTAATGAAAAAATTAAATTTTAAATATATATTAATTCTGTGAAACTAGAAAGTGCTATTGCATTGAATTCGAATTCATTAAATATGTACTTATAGCACATATCACTGTCGTCGCAGTAGACCTGCTGTAAAATTCCTATGCTTAAGTCAGACAAGTGTTTTTAATTACCTGAACACTGAAACTGAACCGAACTGAACTGAACTGAACTGAACTTAACTCAAACAACACAACTGTGAATAATGTCGGCCTATTAAAATGACACATTGTCTGTTGCAGTAGACCGTAGATTGTAGACCGTGGGTCAAGGATAATCATTGGACAGTTGAAAGTTTTCCAGATGCCAGCAACAACATTAACAACAACAGCAGCAGCAGCAGCAACAAATTGATTGCACACGCACTGCAAACGGTTTAATCATTACGTTTAAATCTAATAGGGCATCTAGTGCCAGCTTACAAGTATATGCAATGAATACCCTATAGTTGATGGATATAGGCATATTGAGTGCTGTCCATCAGTATGTAACCGAGGGTAAAATACTTATTATGAAAGGATGGCTTTAGGTAGATGTATTGAGACGGGCTTGCAGCTTATGAACAGATCCAGACACACAAATTATATATCTCAATCAAAAAATCATTTACTTTTCGACACTTGCAGCTACTCAGCCACAAACTCGATAACTTTATAGAGATGCTCTTAAATAACGTAGCAGAATAAGTTTATAATTGAGTCTGATAGCTCTCCAAACACAATTTAAACTATCTACATACATTTAATCCAATCAACTTCAAATATCTAAAATTTTTATATACATTTTAAAAAATAAACATAAAATAAATTTACTAATAAATTCCTCTCAGTGTGTGCTCTAACTCTGCCACAACAAATACAAAAAAAAAAAAGAATAATAATAATTTACCATAAATCTAAATGATCTAACTGCCTACAGGGTATTTCCCCACTCGACTAGAGTGCACTTATGTCCGCTTGCCATATTTTTTGCAACAACATTTCTCATTTTGTTTTATAGCTTAGCACCATAAGGCGGGCACAAGGAGAGTATATGGATATGTGGATGTGGATGTGAATGTGGCTGCGGTCACTGGGGTCACAATTGCACGCTCTCATCAACAGCAACAGCAACACATGTCATTGTTACAGGTGAGCTGTTCACTGTTCACTGTTCGCTGTTGACTGTCTGATGTCTGTTGTCTGCTGATTTGAATTCATTGATAACACAACGCGATCTCAGCCGTCAGAGTCGTTCGAGTTGGCCGGCAATGCCCTCAGGTTGGAGAGCCCAGCTCCAGGCTCCACACTCCACACGCCATGCGCTCTCCTTTCCCTCTCTCTCTCCCTCTCTCTTCAGTCACCAGTTCCATATTCTATATCATTTCCAGCGCCTGACAAAACGCACTCCGCACGTACTGCTAATTAGCGCGCGCGCGCTTTAAGGCCCCCTCCCCAAACAGTCGGGCAGGCGCACGAGTCGACGGCCATTACGAGTCACTATATATATATATACATATATACAACTACAAGTATATATATATATGAGATATATAATGCACATATTATGGGCTCGAATGACAGGTGTGTGTTATATGACAAATTGTTTGCCTTAAAGAAAAGGGTCATAAAATGTATTTTACGAAAATGTTTTTAACTGAATATGGCAATATAGCACATATACATATACCATAATCTAATCTGTAATCTTTATTGCAATGATTTTAAAAAGCATTTCAAATCTAATATACAATCTAAATTGCATTGATTTTAATGTAATTGAAACTTAAATAAACAAATAATATTACGAAAATTAAATAATATATAATTGCAGCTCAAATATAGATTCGATTTCGATATCAATTCTTTTTCTAATTATTACTAATGTATTTCAATTTTATTTTTAATATTTTTTTGAGCTCCATAAGATTGCAATTCATGTCTGCAATTCATAATATATTTATAAATCATAAATATATATATTTTTTTTTAAATTATTGAATTTAATAGGTTATATATATTATATTGAAGCAAACGATTTTTCAGTCTATATTTTTATTAATATATTTTTTCCTGGCAATCGAACTACATAAAGAAAAAATACCGGAAAATACCGAAAATACTAAAAAATCCACAAAAAATAGATATGAATGCATAGACAAAATACCATAACAATTGCATAAAAAATATAAAAATTGCGTATAATATAATATAATAAAAGTCTTTCACTTACCCACAATTTGAATGTCATTTAGTATTTTTTATATTTTTTATCACATTTTCATATTATTTGCACTTTAATTTTGCACTTTTCACATATATTTTTAATCACTAATAGTAGTTCCCGCTTTAGAAATTATAGGCAACACCTAAAAACACGCAACAATTCGCATCAATTTCAAAAGCTTCCGCGACAAGCCTAAAAGAATACAACATAAATTTAAAATAAAAATTCAGTGTTCCATTAAATAATGTTTACCTATTATTTTGTTTAATTTATATTTTCGTTGATTTTTTTTCTTTTTAGTTTTCAACTCAAGAGCACATTTAATTTATTATTATTTTTATATATTCACGTGTAAATTTCTCGTTGACATCTTAAATGCTAAATATTATGTACAAATATCCATCGGTAGAGTTAGCTGTATATATGTATATATATATGCATGTGAGTGTATGTATGCGTGTGTCCTTTTGTGAATGTGTGTGTATAAGTATTCATTTTCAAGCATTAAATAAACATAATAGCTTTTAGATTGCTTCTGGTAATTGCATTTGATTTGCTTTGTAAATAGATTTGTTTAATTTGTTTTAGTTGTAGCGATTGCGAAGTCTGTGATCTGTATATATTTATTTATATATATATGTATATATATATTATGCGTGTATATATGGAAGGAACAATGGACGACATTTGAGAGCGCAATGCACTTGGGCATCACAATGTTTGTCGTTGTTTTGTGTGATTGATTGATTGAGAGTACTGAGTATCAAGCGTGAGAGTCTGTAAATGATAATAGAAATTCAATGAGTATTCGATAGTTAGAAATAATGATTCATAGTTCCACCCATTGCGGTAATTAGTTAATTAATTAATCGATATTAGTAAGAAGTAATCGCAACATAAATGCGTAACATCAAGTTTCAACAAATGACAATAATTATTCATAGTATTTTGGTTTTCGTTTCTTTGTTTGTTCGTTTATGGCTAAGTACAATAACTACACAAAAAACATGTAACGGCTATAAACGCTAAAACGCTCAAACAAAATTCGTTTCACAATTACTTTCTTCTATTTCAATTTTAACAAACATTTATGTGGGTGTGAGAACATGACCGAAAAACATTTAAATATTGTGTTTTTTTTTATGTTTTGCTAGCCATATTATATACTAGTTAATAACTTGCGTTAATTAGTTTGTAATTGCATTAAGTACTAAATACATAGACGTTATTTAGTTGCTTCCAACTCTGGACAAGACACACATTCAGCAAATTGCTCATATCATCAATATGTTAGTGAGAGATCATTCTAAAACATGGACCAGATATGGGTATTACGTGCATAGAAAAAACTATTTACAATGTGCGTTTCGTTAGTTTAACTAATTTTGTTTGGGATTAAGCTTAATTATCCGTCTGATGATAATGCTGATGCTGCTGCAGCTGCTGCTGCTGCTGTTGTTGATGATAATGCATAGAGGAGCTAGCCTGACTGCTTGATGCGGTTGTTGTTGTTGTTGCCGGCTTAATCGCTGGCTTGATATCATCGATTTGTATTAGATGTTCGATGGGTATTAGAGACAATTCACCGCCCACGGGCTGCGGCATTGGCAGCTTAGCCAGAGCCTAAATAAGATACGAAAAGTGATATTTAATATATGCTACAGTTGGCGTACATCATTTATCGTACCTTGGCATGCTCCACAGCAATTGTGGCTGCCTTTTCCGCTTCGCGCTGTCGCCGTTCCTTGAGCTTCAGTGAGAATATGGCCACAGATCGCGCGCTCTTAACCAACTTTTGCTTAAGCCGCGATTTCTTGGCCGCCAACTCAGCAGCTGATGCAAGTAAAAGAATATTTTATAATTAATTTTAATGTATGCAAGAGGCCTAACAGAACTTACCCTTTGTCTCATCATCTGTATTGCCGGCGGATGTGGATGCAGTGACTGCAGCAGCAGCTGCCTGTTCCTGCTCCTTCTCCTCCTTTGACTCCTTGGCCTGCTTCGCTTGCTGCTGTTGTTTGTGTGATGATGATGTCGATGAGGAATTGGATAAAGCACCCACACTGGGTCGTGACTGTGAATTGCTGATGCCGCCGCTGCTGCTGGCGGCGGGAACAACGGGGCCCACGCTGCTTGGACTAAAAACGCTGCCACCGCCGCCCGACGATGATGACGATGAGGCGACAATTTGCTGTGCAGCTGAGGGCGTGGCCAACATAATGCCCGGAGCACCTGTCTTCAGGGCCACATTGCTCCAGGATGGCGCCGGCTTCAATATATCTGAGTTATCCGTCGTATTCCCGAGTTCCTTGAGTTTTAAAATAAAATTATAGAATAATACGACTTAGGCATTTCGAAATTATTAACAAATACTAAATATTCGCTACGACACACACACATACTTAAAGCTTGATGCATGCATAGATTATGAATTGATGAATACTTGAAGCCAGCGTGAATTTAATTATTTTATTTATTACTATTTTTATTTTATTTTTTTGTGTTTTGATATGCGACATAAAGCAGCTGCCATGCCCAATTCAAATCTGAATATATATATTGATTTTTTTTTATATAATATAGCTGCCCGCAAATTGAATCCAACTGTGAACAAAACGAAGCTTCAATTGCAATGCAAACAACAATGACAACAGTTTATATCTTTATAAATATCTCTATATATATATTTTATATAATTAGGCACTATCGAATCCTAATTCATATGCACATCAATTAACATATATATTCATATAAATATATATATATGGGTTTAGACAGCTCTTCACTACCTTGGCAATACAATCTATGCTTCTATGGAGGTTCACATTGTCGTTCACTTTTAAGCGTGACATCCATTCGGGTGCGTGAAGTTTTATATGGAGTTTGTCCTTTAAACAGTAAACAGTTTGTTAGAGGGAACTTTGTTTGTTTACGGTTTTGTGTGGGGTGTACTAACTGGGAGTGGGGTATATTGTAGTGTTTTATACTAAAGACATATAAGTAATATTGATAGATCGAATACCTAAAAGACATATTTAGTAATGCATTTTATATGATCTGAATTGGGTTTTAGTTCCTGGACGGAATATCTATTTCTTACATGCAATATCCGACCTTCGAAAGAATCATTTTAAGAACTTTCAGCTAAATATATGATCGCATTATACCTACAGAAAAATAATACAATTAATCTACAGTTAAGTGGACCTTTAAAATTAATTATAGACAAATTGAGACACATCACACAGCTGTCAAAAATTCATAGGGTATATCGAATATATGTACCAAACAAAAATAAGATAAAATAATAATAATAACAGTAATAAGAATGATAAATAAATAAAAATAAAACTTATTGAAATATTAATAATAAAAAAATAATAATTAATAATAAATACAAAATTGCATTAATATATAAATAATGAATACATAATAAATATAAATATAAACAATAAATAAATATTTATTAAATGAATATGTCATAATTATGAATAATTAATGCAAATATAATAAAAACAATTGATCATAGAAATACCATAACTTAAAATCAGCAATACTTTTTGAAGAGACCTCATATAGGAGGAAAAAAAAATAAATGAATAATATAAATAATAAATAATAACTATTGAAAATAGAAAATAGATTTTAATTCTTATTCTTATTAATAATAAATTATACTAATATTAATTGTTGATAATTTATTTGTTTTTTATTAATTATTAATTATTCAATTATCCGAATTATCTAATTTTCACAATTTATTAAATGCCTAAGCCAGAATTCCCTACTTTCACTCATATAAAAAGTATTACCGAGTGTAAATGTTTTGGGGCAAAATGAAAAAAAAAAAATTATATATATATATATATTTTTTTTTTTAACTACTCACAACATCGAGTCACAAGTGTCATTTAATTGTTTATTTGTGTCTTATATATTAGTAATACTAATAATTCATTAATAATAATACTTAGCGCTAAGATTAGTATTAGCTAAATACTATTTAGTCAGTGTATCGAGGTTTTTTTGCTCAAACTACGCACAAGTCGGAAAGTGTTTGGCTAAGATTCAGTTTTGTGTGAAGGGGAAAGATTTGAATGTCATTGACATATATCTAGATATCTAGATATATATATATATATATACCAATATTTAGCTATACAAATATATAAAGTGCATATTTCTTACGCTCAGCGGCACATTAGCTGCGCTCTCTGTGGATATTTTACGCTGCTTGCTGTACGGCGGAATCTCTGCGATTCTAGATGTCTGCTGCTGCTGCTGTTGTTGTTGTTGTTGTTGTTGTTGTTGCTGTTGCTGGTGGGTTGATTGCAACGATTGACGCATCGATGCACGCTGTGGACTGCTGCCAGTGCTGCTGCCTGTATGATCAGCCGAATCGCTTGATTTCTTGCGGAACGGCGGTATTTCTTGTATATGCATCGTCGCAGCATAGCTGGCAGCGGCAGAGTTCAGGGCTAACGTGCTAGCTGAAGCGCTGCAACGTGCCATATCAGAAGCGAGAGATAAAGAAAAAAAAATAGGAAAGAAAACAAATATATATATAGAGAGAGAGAGTGTGTGTATATAGTAAATTGAGTTGAGAGAAGCAAAAGAAGTAAAGGTATTCCAAGTGAATAGGTATTCTCTGGAATACCCTTAATTTGCTTAAAGTAAACAAGTTAAATATATATTTATATACATAGATATATTATAGTTATAGTAAGCAGCTTGTAAAGTGAAGATGTTGGCCGATTGGTAGAGAAATTGTTTAGAAATTTTATAGATTTTAAAGTTTTTTTTTTTTTTTTCGAAAGCGAAAACAACAACAAACAGCAATAAATTAGAGCACAGCACAGTTAACAAATCGAATTTGCATTTGTATTTAAATGCCTCCTTCGCACACACACACACACACACACACAAACAAACAGAGCTAAGCTTAATGAATTACACAATTTACCCGCTAAGCAGCTGTTGTTGTTGTTGTTGCATTCTCTGACCGTGCGCGGACAGAGCACTCAAATTGCGCACCGAATATCCAAGAAATGGCGGTATTTCCGGTATAAAGAATTGCGATTTTTGCCTACAACTTTTACAAGCGCTATAAAAGTGACATTTTAAGAAAAATGGGGCAAATGCAGAATATGATAAAAGAGAGCCCAAGGAATTAATAATTATAAAAGAAAGCATTAAATATTTTTTAAGTATAAGAAAAAAAAAAGGATTGAAAAATTGTTGGAATAAATTAAAGTGTGAGAAATACATATATGTATATTTTTTTTTATTTTTTTTTTATATATATATTATATATCTCAATGTGTGCGTGTGTTATGTGTGTGTGTGTGTGTATCAGTGTCTGTGTTGGGCGTGTGTCAGCCATTGAATGGGTCCTTAATTAACTTGGCGTGTGCAAAATACTTAAGAGTTTTAGCCAGCTAAGCTACTTGGCTTCACTTACCCATTGCCTTCGTGATGCAGACTGCTTAGCGAGGCGCCACCGTGCGGCGGTGTGGATTCATGCAGTGGGCGAATGAGTATGGTGCTAGTCTAAAAAGTCATTAAATTGCTTAGCCTGCATATATTTTATAGTAAGTATGTGTGTACGCACCTGTGATGGCGGCGAATCAGGCGAAGAGTCACGGTTCTCATATATATTCACATCTGCCTCAATGCTGCGGCCATAGCTGGCGCCCAGCTCTTGGCCATAGAGCAGCATATCCTCAGCCAGCTGACTCTCCATGGACTGATCGTGCGTGGTTTCAGCGCCGTTGCCCTCCTGCTCTGGTTGCGTGGATGTGGTCGACGGCGGTGTTGGTGGTGTGGGTCGCGGTGAGGTACCCTTGCACTGCATCTCACGGCGACAGTGCTCGGCACGCGCTATTTCCGCCGCCAGCCATGAGGGCAATTCTGGCAGCAGCCAAGTCAACGCCTGCCGCAAGCCCAGCATAATGTGCTGCACATGAAACGAATAAACCAGAAAATACATTAAAAAAAAAATATATATATGTATGTACATAAATATATAATCTTTGCTATTTGCCCGCACCTCAAGTGTAACGATTAAAATTATAGTTTGTGCCGTGGTCAGGCCAGGCCAGAGCCGCGACACCTGCCCGGACAGGCCAATCAGTGCACAGTTGACAATGACCGCGGCCAGCGATAAAATGCTCAACGCATTCTGCCAGGTGCCAATATTGGCCACGCGCTGACCAAATGGACGCTGATGCACATGCGCCAGCTTAAACGCATCCGAACGTATCTCCATCAGATTGTTAATTAACGCACAAACGCCGGCCAGCGGAAAGGCGGCCGAAAAGAGCACCACATAGCCCATCTGCACCAGCATCTCCAAATGATCCGAGAATGTGCCGTCATACTACAAAGATTGAAGATAATAAAGTCTTTAATACAATTTAAATAAGTGTGACTACTATATATTACTCTTATATTATATAACTCTTAAGCTCACTATTGAAGACTTTGAAGAAATAAAATGTGATCAAATTGGCTATCATTTCTCAATACATTATCACTTTCTTAACTCAGCAACATTTTACTTAGCTTTTACTACTTTGAGTATTAGTTTGCTTGAGTTAAATGTATCAGCCTTTGGCAGTCTTTTGTGTATGTATTGGTATCACAGCTCGCAACTCAGAGAGCAATCGATTGCTTCGGTTCTTCAACGAGTTCGTTCACGATCGGCTCGCAACCGATTGATTTGGTTCTCTTTTCGCTCTCGTTTGGTTGACTTTTTTGAAGTATTTTGCGTATGTGTTGGTGTGTATGCGAAAGCTGTGCTCGCTAAACACAGCAATTGCGCGCTCATGGATTGACTATGTGCATGGAAAAACAGTTAAAACAGTTCAACTCAAGGCGCTCAACCGAAAACACCCGAAGGCTCGTGCTCAGAGCGAAAATGAGTGAGTGTGATTGGTTGGTTAGGTCTTATACTAATATATTAATACTAATATACTAATATACTAATATACCAATATACTAATATACTAATATACTAATATACAAATATACTAATATACTAATATACTAATATACTAAAATCAATCAACTTTTTTGATATTTTTACAGGCTTTCTGCATCATCTATACCTTATTATAAAAATTTAATAAAATACTTATTTTGTTCATACATGCATTATATCTTAAACTCAATCAACAATCAAAATTCTTCACAATAAAAATTCCAATCAAAGTTTCAATACACATCCCTCACTTATTAGCTCTGAACTCCTTGCCTATATCATCTACTACTTTCTACAAATACAAATAGTTTCTATACATCACTCACTTTATATAGAGAGCTCTCAATCTCAGCTTGTCCAATGTTGCGTTTATTGGCCGATTGCTGTTGCTGTTGTTGTTGTTGCTCTTGTTGTGCTGTAGTTTTAGTTGTGGCAGCCGCCTCAGCTTTGAGCTTCTCTTCGGCGCTGGCCAGCTCCTCGGCGAGACTGCGATTAACATGTTGAGTGGGACTAAGAGCGCCCCACATATTGAAGCTTAACTTGGCTAATTTCCATTGCTCCAGGACATAGGGTATAGCCGATTCGCGTAGATTGCCAATAATTTGACGTGAGATGAGCAAGCCAGCCAGTTGCTAAAAAAAATAAAAATAATAATAATAATTGCAAATATATTTTATTATATTATATTTTTGCACAAACCTCTTTCAGCTTATCCTCGTCACGTAGATAGAAGGCAATGTAGAAGAGAGAGAGAAACGAGTTGACGAATTGAAATAGCGCAACTTTGGCTATCAAATGATTCTCGTATTTTGATTGCAGGCGATAGTTTTCTATAAAGAAAAAATTGTGAAATTAAACTATATACTACAATATTATATCAAGAAATCCTACCTTTATCGTTTAGCCAAACGGCCAGCTTGAAATAGGCCTCATCCATCAAGGTAATTGCACCAGCTAACAATACCTTGGGTATCACACTCAGGCAGCACAAGACGCTGTCCTCGGGCAGCTTCGAGTCCCACCAATCCTAACGCAACAGAAATAACAAATAAATCAAATACATATATATGTGTATATATAACTAATGCGTGTGTATTCACGCTAGATTGAGCCAAGTTATTAGTTAACGATAGCAAGAGTTTGGCCATAGCGAATGGTGCTCGTTTAATACATCATTTCGTTTTTGCCAGCAAGTCAAGTCAATTATAGCACACGCCCAAACACTCCATTTATCAAATTGCAGCTTAATTTGATTCCATTACGATATATATCCGTTGTGAGTGTTGCTTTTCATGAACAACGATTGTGCGGGACGGGGCAGGAGATCGAACAGACATTTTTGCTTGCTCTCTTGGGTTAATGCATGACAATTAAAAGGCACTTCAATTGACAACATACAAATAGTATTATAGACTACAAGATACCCTTTAAATTAAGTTATGTTTGTAGTGCATATAAAATGAGCTACAGACTTAGCTTTTATTGAGTCTATTATGGGCTATATGAAGTGCCATTCTCTGTACCTGCAGATTTTAAATAAGTTTCGAGGCATTTGCTCATATCTCACTAAATGCATATTTATTTCTAGTCGACTATTATCTACCCTACACTA
Source organism: Drosophila koepferae (assembly GCA_030914345.1). NCBI lineage: Eukaryota > Metazoa > Arthropoda > Insecta > Diptera > Drosophilidae > Drosophila > Drosophila koepferae. Next base: position 11,699,745 of record JAUESR010000207.1, read on the forward strand.
AGAGTCAAGTTTACTTTGGTTTCCATGCAATGTAAAATGGGAATGACTGGGAATTTTGTCACAAACTTTGGCTATAAAGTATTTAAATCAGCTATCAAATGCCCTCTAAGGTATGCTATGTTAATATACTGTTAGGTTAAGTCTAGAAATAGCAAAAATCGAACTATATTATACTCGTGGAATAATTGAAAAATATCAACTATTAACTAACTATTAAATATCCTCTCATTTAAAGCATATATCGAGTTTAAACATTCAATAAATAACATATACATAGTTTTCCTTAACAATTATTCTTGCCTCAGTTTAGTCTAGATAAAACAAAAACTCTATTACACTTGTAGAAGAATTCATTTTCAATCTTGTCTGTTATTCTTAGATATCCTCTTAAGTGTGCTAAATCACTCGTTAATTAATGATACATGAACTAAATAATATTACACTATAAGATACCCTCTTAACTATGGCTCATGATGGATATAATATATAAAAGATATAGAATTTGCTTCAAAATTATATTTTATGCATTGCATATAAGTTAAGTAGTATAATTCAAATACTCTATATATTAATAGTTTTTTTTTTTTTTTAATAAATATAAATTTATTTTAAAAATATATAAATATAAATTTATTTTGCTCAATTCCTTTTTTGATTTCTATTTAAATTATCTACATTATTAAACATTAAATTTCAAGCAAACTAGATTTTACTTAAGCAAAACTTTCATATTGAACTATTTCACTTAAACTTTTTTATTCAGCCTATCTTCTGCTCACAACTAATATACCCCTTATCCTACTGATTAACTGAGTATTCATGACACACACACACACGCATTGCACGGCAATCATTTACCAGCAAACCTGGCTCACATTTTACGCAAGAACAAAAGCGGTTTGCGCTTTTAAATTGCCAGCACTTCCGTGTGTGTGTGTGTGTGTGTGTGTGTGTGTGCATGTTGCATGTCTGTTCTGGTCATATGTGTGAGAATGCTGTGTGTGTGTGTGTGTGAGAGTTTTCGTCTCTTTTGTATTGTTGCATAATTTTCAACTTAATTAGCAGCTTGTTGTAAGCAGGTAGTTAGCCTAGCTGCCAGCTGAATCACATAATTTACGTTTCACCTCGTTGACAAAAGCCCCGCAGAGGATGGAGAACAAAGAACGTGACATAATGAATGACGAGCAAGTGCAATATATTATATAAGGTGCATTTTAATTATGCTTTAATCTAATATATATTAAAACAGTTACTGTTTGAGCTCTGGCTTGCAGTTAAACAAGAAAAGTGTAGTATATTAAATTCTATGGCATATTTCCCTGAACTTATGCAGAGAACTACAAAAGGCTTAAGGCTTAAGAGCTTAAATGTAGCATTACAGGCCAGCTTTGCGGCTTAACACGTGTGTTTATATATCTAACAGCTCCCTCTGCAAATAGGCAGAAAATAAATGTATTTAAATTCAGCTCAATTCAAATTGAAATTTCTCTAACATATGCTCAGGCATTTCATTTCATCAAATTTCACAGCTACTCTAAGCCCCTCTCTGTAATCGTAATAAATATTTATATATATGTATACCACAAAAAATGAGCCCCTACAGAAAATTGTTGTTAAACCCTGTTTTATGTATTACGCACGTGTAAATATTTTGATATGATAATCACAGCTACGACATGACGTTTCTTCAATTGCTACGTACAAAAAATTGTGTGTGAGCGAAAAATAACACTTATTCATAATCATAATAAAAGTTAAATGAAATCAATAAAAACCTTGTGCAAATTATACATGCATTGAGCAATTCCTCTATCGGGTATTTTATGATGATCCAGCCAATCCTGTGGAAAAAGAAACAAACAAATCAAACGGAAAAGAGAAAAAAAAAAACAAAAAAATACAAGAAGAAGAAAATAATTCAATGAGGCGTGATAGATGGATAAATTACGTTTATTTCTATTTGTACTGTATTAAATATTCTTGTTTTCGGTTTATTTCTTGTTGGCGAAAAAAAATATATATTGCAATGCATAAAAATAAAAATCATAAAAAAATACGAGAAAAAACTGTGCGCATTAAAAGCAAAAGCTAAACGGAAGCCAAGAAGAATTTATGTGAATGAGTGTGCGTGTGTGTGTGTGTGTGTGTGTGGTAAATGTGCGTGTATGCAGGTGCTTATATGCGTGTGCTCGTAAAAGCGTTAACGACAATAACAACAGCAACAACAACAACGATGAGAAATGCGCTCGCTAATGAAATGCGAAAGGATACCGTTAAGCAAATTGATAAACACGCTTCCACACATACACATAAAAGCCATTCAAATCAACACACACACACACACACACTAATGCACACATACACTCCAGCAGACACACACACAGGCAGAATAAGCGGTTAGGGAATCGGATTTGTCATAAAATGTAAAACAATATTAATTATACGCACGGTGTAGCATTTAAGTAAATTATTTTTGGAGGGAAATATGTCGAAATATATATAAGTAAATATATAGAAAAATGAATAGAGAATACCCTTGCAATTAAAGCTGAGGCAGGTAAAAGATGAATAGAAAAAGGCAGAGCGAGAGAGAGAGAGGGGGGTAAAAAAAATATAGAAAATTACTCAAGGTATTAAAAGATGAAACTAATAACAGAAAAACTTAATATAAATAATAATTTAAAAAAAATATATATATAAAATAAATAAAAATAATTACAATATATATAAATACATGCATATACTTCACATCACGCAAATATCTGTTGACCATTTTTCAATGTCTACAAAAAAGTCTATTTCGCTCACACGCATACAAAATTCAGAGAACAACCGATTATATCGGTTCTTCAGCGAGTTTAGTTTTGTTTAGTCGAGTTAAATGAAGCAAAAAGTCTTTTGTATAGGTGTTGGTATGAATGCAAAGGCGGCGTTCGCTAAACACATCAACATGCGTATGTGTATGTGAAACTCTAGATCATTTGCATAGACTCTTTCAATTATCGGCTCGCTTACTCAACCTCATTGTGAGAGCATTAATCGTAGCGCTCCCTAAGCGCATAAACGAGTGAGAATGATGTGTTTATGACTGATCTCAAGAACATAGAGTAAAGATTCAAACGGTTAACAGTTATTCGCGAGCTCTGATATACATACATATAAATTTATACAAATAAAATGAATAGACATAATATAAAATATAGTAAGAAATAAAAATATTCTTTTTAATATATAAAAAAAAAATATAAATATTATATATATATTAATTAATAAACATATTAAATATAATATTCATTTTATTTATATATAACAAATATCTAAACAAAAATTGCACATGACGTAAATTTTAATAAAATTTTACTTTAAACAAAGCATACAAAAAATTTTTAAATTTTAGGCATCCTAGCTAATTTAAAAATAAAATCATATTTACATTTTCATATACATTTCAAAGCTGATTTAATTTTAAATTAAAATATCATTTTCTATCTCTCTCTCTCTCGCACTTGCATTGCAAGAAAATTCTTTGCAGTCGGTGAACCGAAAACTAGGCCTATCTATATATATATATATATGCACATATGCTTATACATTATTCATAGCTTCACTCACCTGGAAGCGCAACATGAGAAACATAACAGCAAAGACCACACAGAGGCACAGTCCAATCACAGGAAAGCTGACCAAGTAGCGAAAGGCGCGACGCTGCCAGGCGGGCGCCTCTTTTGGCTCCAATCGACCCGTCACATTGTTCTCCACCAGCGGGCCCTAAAAATAAAATGGAAGTAAATTTCATTTCATTTCCATTTCAATTGTTAGTTGGAAGTAAGTTCAAAGAACTTACCTTATAGAGTGGCCGCGGTGGCTCCAGCAATTCGGGCGGCGTTGAGAGCGTACCCCAGCGAAAGGCTAGCTCGACAGAGTAACGTTTCCATGCTTCCAAATACAGTGAGGCCCAGGCCACATTGAACAGCGAGAAGAGCACATGGCCCATATCCTGAGCCGTCTGACCCTTGCCCCACAATATGCAATAAAGTATGGTGCCAAAGACAGCAGGCACGCCCAGCGCGCACGTATAATGCCCCAGCCAGGCAAAGTATAGAGCGACCTTAACGCCAAAATAGGCAGCGATGTCATCTGATTGTTGAACATGTTGAAAGACATACATCGATAATACATATGTATACATATATATAATAAGTTATATTGATCTCTTACCCAATGGCTGCGGCGCAAATATTTGCTTGACCCAGTGCGTTTGCAGCTGAGCCAGTGAGCGCGTCTCGTGCAGCGGAAAAACCTGTGTGATTAGACCCGACTCCTGCCAGGCGGCCACAATGCTCTGGCCCTCGGCCACAGCGGCGCGTCCTTGCAATGCATCGATATCGCTGCAGCCGGCGCGCAAACCCTGCAGCACCTGCAACACCAGCCACTGACGCTCCTGTGAGGTGAACAACGCCGTGCTGCCCACATCGCCACGCAACTGCTGGAAGCAATGACTCTCGCGCGTCGTAAACTCACGCAAAGCGCCGCCCAAATCGGGACGCAAACGTTTCGGCAAACGTGCCTCCTCAGCGGCTTTGAAGAGACTGCCGGAAAGAAGAAGTTAATTGGATTTTCCATATAAGCTGACTAAGTTGACTTGTAGACAAGTTTTATAGTAATTGTAATTAAATTTTAGGTTGTGTTTGAGATGTGAAGATATTGATTTTCTTCATATTTAATGCTTTTGAAAGGTGATTGAATGTTGAATGAATTACTATTATCAATTGGTTCAGGCTGTAAAGGTTTTGTGATAATCTAAAAAATAGACAGAACTTATAAATATAGTCCTAAGCAGACCGACTAGCTGTGTATACGTAGCTGGGTATACGTAGTATTTATTTGATCTTGTAAACCAGATAGCTTTTATCGATAAATATCGATAAATCATCAAATATTATATATATAAAATGATTGAAATAGAAGCTATGCAAAAGAAATCCAACTCGCTTGTCGACAATTTGATACTTAAACAGTTGATCTGTTCTAGTTATAAGACAGCTAACAAACAGCTTAATTCCATAACAGTCTACACTTCATTAGACAACATTAGATGCTATCTAGACTCTTACAGATACTCTTTTAATTAATTTTATAATTCTATAGCCCCCACACCAACTCGTTTCCACTTACACATTGACTGGCGCGCTCACATAGAACGCATTGCGTCTGGTGCTGTCGTGTGCCTTCACTTGCACCAACAGACCGAGGCCAGCTGGTGGCTGTGAACGTATGCGGGCTAACAGCCATCGCAGTGCCTCATCTGGTGCATCCTCGGGAAATTCAATGACCACATCGCATTGTGTGGGTATTTTGTTCAGCCAGAGGCGACGCGGCGTCATCAAATGGCCAGCGTATGGCACTTTACGGCGTAGTTGGCGGGAAGCTGCAAATAAAAGTTAAAACAGAGATTAAGTGTTTTGCAATCAGAATTTATTAGAATTTAATTTGCTATAATATATTTTTTTATATTCACTAATAATAATATCAATTTTAAACGTATTCAATTAATTCTATCAATATAAAATATGTGGAATTCCTAAAATGAATTTATTGTGATTGGAAATCTTTATCAAATTTAATACTATTTTTATTATTTATTTGTTTTTTTTTTTTCATATAAAAAATTTTAAGCTTTAATATATTTTTTAGAATTTATCATATCAAATATATTTTAGCTTTCATTTTGTTTAGAATTTATCTTTCTTTTTTTTTTTTGGTTTATATAAAAATTTAGCTTTATTTCTTATTTTTATTTATTTCCAGAATTATTTGCTTATTTTTTACATTTTTTATAATGGACAATGGACGATTCTAAAAATAAAATTTAAATTTATTCCGCTTCGCAGTATTTTCTTGTGAAAATCCTTTTTGTTTCGTTTACAGCGAATCAATATTTATAGACTGCAGCGAAGTGTGGGAAAAAAATGTCAGCAAAAAGCTGTAAAAGAAGAAAATTATAGAGTTAACAATGGAAAATTGGCGCCAGCACAAAAACTGCTTTTAGTTCAGGTAACCAAAATTCTATCAGCTGCCGATATACCACACAGAATATATAGATAGAGAAGGATGCTTTAAAACTTGTAGATAAAATATGCATATATAATAAATCTAAAATTTATTCATACAGAAAAACACTTGATATTTTGATGAGTTAAATAAAAAATGTTTTACTTTCTGTATGTGTTCAAACATGAACATGCGACAAAAATTAAAATACTAAAAAATTAAAAATTCTCAGCCACAAATCTTAGGCCCCTGGCAGTATGTTCAAGCATGAACATGCCTCATAAATAAACATATTAAAAAATAGGCAATAGTCGATAACCTGCGCGTTATCTGAAGCCAAGTAATAAACATGTCATCCCTTAGCTGCAGCGACCAACGCAGCAAGTAATAAAAATGTAACGCGAGACGTGAGAACGGCTTAGCGATCGAAAAGGGACACTTGACAAACATCTGTGCACTTGTGTGCATGGAATTAATTATAGCCTTCCAGTGCCTGGAAGTATTTTTAAGGTATATAAGCACTAGGATTTTAAGGAATAAACAGTTCAATTTTTGTGCTCACAAAGAGAAGAGTTCAATCTTTGAATTCGGTAAATGTGGAGTGTTTCATTTCGACTCTCTAACAGTATGTGACATAAACTGTAAGGTAATACAGATAGTTAGGTTATATGCATTAGAAATTCTATATGAACATCATCATCAACCTTTCAAGCATAACCTTTACTCTCAAATGTCAGCTATCTATCAAAAACAAAAAACCAAAAAGAAAAAAAAAATAGGAAAGCTCAAACAATTTTAATGCTGCTGGTGACCTGTAAGCAAATATGGTTAAAATCTCGTTTTATTATTTATAGAAAAGCTCTCGGGCTTACTATGTGTCAAGCAGCCACATGACATAGTTCAAATGCATGAGACACAAAAAGTCGCACTGCCTGCCTGCTGCACTTGAGCATTGCAAAAATTGTGTTGTATAACCGTGAACAGGTATGACAAATTGTGCAGGGAATAGTAAAATAAATAAACAAACAAACAAACAATATATAAAGGTAAATATTAAACCGCAAAAATGTACCACAACTTTTAATTAAAGGCACTGGCAAATAATAAAAAAAAAAAATTACATATATAGATATATAGTGGATCAACTTTGCGCCATTCCAGGAAAGCAGTGAAAAAAAATCACGACAAACACAAGAAACAGTACAGTTAAGCAACAACAAGAAATTGACTAATGACAGCCACCAAAAGTTACGAAAAAAGCCAAGTGAAGGACCTACAATGTATCCATGTCCTTTGCCATCTAGCATTTGCTGCCGTATATATATACGCGAGGTCGTAATTAATTATGAGCATAAGTCCAAGGTCTGGGACGTAACTGATAGCAGGCAGAGCGCAGCAGAGGGAAACTTGCTGCGGCACCAAGAGTCGACCTCAAACTGCATTTTCGCTTATCAACAGCTACCATTTCTCATTAAACGAATGTCAAATGCAATTTGCAATCTTTTATAGCAGCTTCCGTTCCTGCCAAGTTTAATTTTGTTCAAGCGAAAGCCAGTACTTAGTACTTAATGGTTCATGCTCTCAATATATATTGTTTTATTTCTAACATTTGTTAATGTATATTTAGCATGGTAATGCTTGAGATTTGAATAGACTGTAGCACATTATAAGAAATTTATTCTTATTATTAGTTTTAGCCATATTACTAATGCTATTCGTAGTCAATAACTTTGATCGATAACATTGCAGGCTAAAGAATGGATTAATTAAAGAATTGGCTTATCGTTAATATTAATTATTATTAAATCTTTTATATATTTGTCGATATCATTCTTAAATTTCTGCTAAGAGAATTACTTCGTTTCTATTGACCGTTTCTGCAATGTCTGCAAGTAAATGTCTTTTCCACATGCTCTCAGAAAAAAACTCAAAGAGCAACCAATGGCGTCGGCTCTTCGTCGAGTTTGTTCGCGATCGGCTCGTTTTGTTTCGCTCTCGTTGTTGCCCGAACGTTTAGTTCGGTTTTATAAAGCGCGAAGTCATTTGTGTATGTATTAGTGAGCGAGGGCTGCATTCGCCAAGCAGCGTGCGTGAGTGAGTGAAAAGAAAGATCATTTGCATAGACTCTTTCAATTATCTGCTCGCTTACTCAACCTCATTGTGTGAGCAGCAGTCGATTCGTTAAAAGAGCAGCACACTAGTAGTTTAACGAGGCAAAAATGCTCAAAGAAAACCAACACGAAAAGAAACGAAGTTGGTTGATCAGAGCGAGAGCGAGTAAGTATGATTCGGTTGATCTCGTGAAAAGATCGCGAAGGCTTTTAAGCTAACAGTTATTTGGGAGATCATTTAGTAACATTGAATTTATGTATTATACTTATTGATAACTATTAACATTGGCTATTTATTTTTGCTAAAAGACTTAAATATTTAATAAAAAATTATATATTGTTAACTTTTTAAGAAATATTCGATTAAATCGAAAAAAATATAGGTTTATCAGAATAGCAATAAAGTATTCTTGTTGTTTATTAAAGCAACAATTTTTAAATCATAATTAAATGTAAATCTGCTCTACTTATAATAATTCATACAACGTTATCGATAACTATCTATATATAACAAGTTACCTAGAAGTAAAAAGAAATAAGCTTTTGCTTATATAATTATTCTAATTAACTTATTAACTTTTTCTTTAGTTAAATGAACTGTCAAATTACAATTACAATTATAAAAAGATTATTATCGTTAAATATGTAATGTGTACTTCGCATAGCTCTGCACACTAAATATGTTTAACCTATATTACCTTCATCCAATATTTTGCATGCCAATCTGATAAACTTTACATTTTATGAACCTCAAAATCTCTATTCATATGCTAAAACACATTTACTCATGCATTAAAATACTGCCCATCAATATACATACATACTATATATACTAACTAAACTAAACGCACTCTTCATATACATATATATGTATATACTGATGCGTGCTGCTGATGCTGTGCGTGAGATTGTCTGCGTTTTATGTGCGAGGCGTGCGTTGAAATCCTCGTTGCCCTGTGGAATTGAATGCTATGCGGGCAGCATACTAAAATAGCAATAGCAATTGTATATTTCGCTTGTTCTTTGGTGGTTTATTGGCTAAAATTTGCATTGACAATTTGTTCTGGCGGTTAGCAAACACAAAATTTGCAGCTTATTTGCCATGTGTGGGAAGCAAGGAAATTGTGATATATGCATGGAATGTACAGGCCGGAAATATGTAATTAAATATGTATATATAAACTGCTATATATATATATGTATATATATATATATATATATCAATCTGTGTGTGCTTGCGTCTCTCTGGCTTTGATTTTATTTTTGGAATTTATTAATCTGGGTTTCCCTGAGGCAAACGCAAGCTCTAATAGCCTAATGGATTTTTATTATAAATTTAGAATGTGCTGTAATTGCTCTCTCGATTTTAATTAAAATTCAATTGCCAAAATGTTTCTAATCCAGCTAACTAAATTTAGCTATGTAAATAACTGAACTTGAGCCAAATGAAGAGGCGAATTTTCATTTCAAAAATGTTCAATGCTTTTAATTACATTTAGGAATATTATGCTGCTAAGACTCAGAGTTATTGAAAGCTAATTGTGCATGACTCGATTAAAGCTAAAACAATCTATAAATACATTTCGTTTAGCTTCAATGGACATCAGTTGGCTTCGGTTGACATAGTAATTAAAAAATGTCAGCTAATGCGTTCGTTTGTTAAATCAGATGCAGCTAGAGCTGTCCGGATATCGGATAGCAGGCAGAAGACAGGCAGCTGGAGACTGTTCCTCAACTGTGTCCTGAATAATTAATGAAATCGGCTTCGGGGCGGGTCGATGAAAGCGCATTGAAGCATAGCAAAAACCTTGACTGCCTTTTGGCTGGAGGCAATTGGAATCGAGCAGCGTAATTTATAAGCGTTGCGTAAGCCAACCAGCCAACCAGTCAGCCAGTCAGCCAGTCTGACACCCAAAAAACACCCAACAAAAGGCTCAAATTTAATCAGTTGCTGGCAACAACTAACTTAAGTCCATGTAATTGCGTGTGCGTGGGACGTAACGTTGGTGCGCGAACACACACTCGAAGCGAACGAAGCGGGAACAGTTTATGTTTTAATTAGCTGAGCGCAGATGACATTGACGAGCAGCTGAACTGACGAAAGAAACTCATTAGCAATTGCGCACTTAACGCTCGGCGGCTTAATCGACTCGAACTAAATGCGTCTAATTGAAATCAAATTACATACTTTGCCTAATACGGAGCGAAGGTAAGTAATAAGTAGTTTAACGAACAGCTCATGAAATCATCATTAGCGGCACATAATAATTGAGATGCTTAGAGAAATAAGTAATATAATAAGTATATGGGAATAGTTAATATATAGGTCAACTAAAACATTGTGAGAATTGCATAGAAAGGTACTGCATAGACAGACATAGAGTGAGAGATGAAATTACAGAGGTGAAACTATATAGACAAAGAGACATAACAATCGAGTAACAAAAGAGAAATCTTTATGGAATGATAGAGACGGCAACTATTAATTAGACAGAAAAAAGAAAGTAGACGAAAAGACAAATAAACATATGTTATGGGAACGACTAGGAGCAATTGACAGCGAGCAAAAAAGTTTAAGAAAGCAGATGTAGGCCAAAAAAAAGAGTTTTAATTAGAGAGAAAAATAGAGAGCCAGAAACGCGACGCAGACTGAAAAAAGTTTTAATTAGAGCGATAGGAAGGGAGAGAGCAAAAGAGAGAGAGAGAGAGAGAGAGAGCGATATATTACAGGAAGGAAAATATTATAGTTTGATCCGGGTAGGAAAAAGCAGAAATAAAATAAGAGAACAGAAAGACAGAAAGATAAATGGAGAGGAATTTGGAAAACTGCAGGACAGATATAGAGACAGAGAGTGAGAAAGAGAGAGAGATAGTGAGAGAGTAATCGGCAGACTAAGTAGGTAATTTACTTCAAGTTTCAACATATACAGTAAGTAACTTTTACGCTAGCAAAAAAAAAAATATATATGATGTGAAGTACTCCATGAAAATAAAAATAATAATTTTGCACATAATACTCAAAAGTTTATGGCCCAAGCTCACTTGATGGCTATGCATAGTTGACTCTACAAAGTAGACCATAAAACGTTGGACACATTCACTGCTGGCCATATAGCTCGCTTGAAGCACATGATATTCAACACTTGACATTGTCCGCCTTAACTGTCCCAGAGACACACAGAGACACACACACACACACATACACACACACACACAAATGTAATTAATTTATGCTGACCAAGCGTTAGTCCTGGTTGGTCCTCGTTTAATCCTGTGCAGCGGCTAAGGGAATGATAAAAGCGAGAGCGCCCCTTGTTGTTGTTGGGGAGCGGCAACTGGCACCCACATACAAAAGTGTGGCTGCCACACTTAATCACTTCGAAGAGTTCAGTGCATCAATAAAAATGTGCCACAAATACCATTAAAGGACAACGATGTCAAAGTGGTAGAGTTCAGCGGCCAGCAGGGACAGAACGAATCCTCTTCACTGGACACTGCACAACTGAACCGACATCAATTTACCGAAACGACTTTATGGTGCCCCTGTGTAAAATACAATGTAATATTGCAAAAGCGTAAAGAGCACAAGCTGCAAGAGATTCTCACGTCATCTATTGAAAATATTTAAATGGAATGTCGATAAGAAATGTGAAGATGTGAGGTCATCAGATAAACAGAGTTCAGCATACGATATATGGATTAGTTAATATCTATGGAATATTGTATTAACAAAGCTAAAATCTAATTTGAGTTAATCGTGTTCAATTGAATTGCATTTATTTATCGAATTTTCTAATATAATACTAATAACAATCATCGTGCGCAAAGTAAGTTAATTAGATTATTATGTATTATTTATAATTTATTTATTTATTTTTTAATGTTTCAAAATGTCTATTCATTTTTGAAAAGCAATGAATACCTGTATAGATTATATTTCGAACTAAAAAATATTTCACACATTAACAAAACATTTTTTCCAAATTTCTCATAATTTTTTAAAATTTTATCAGCAAAGCAACAACTCAATTTTCAGCTAGCCTTCACTGATTAAATGTTGTAAACTGTAATGCTTAACTTTTGCCCTGTGATAAGGTCCAATATATCATATTCTTGCGGCTTCGTCGCGGAATCATCAAAGTACAAAGTGCTGCTGCTCTCATCTGGTTTCAATTTCATAATGACCTTTCTTCAAAGGGCAAAGTAAGCGAAAATAGGGAAAGAGAAAATGGAGAGAAAACAGGTAAAGCGATATTTTCGCTTTTACACCTTCACAGATTCACTTTATAATTACACATTACTATATATAAATGTTAATTGTAAATTGCATTTAAATAATTATCAATTATTAAGCAAAATGCTATCTCAGCAGTATTTCATATTTCAATTGCAGCTAAAAACTTCTTCTTCTTCTTCATCCGCTTCTCCCATCCAATTAACAATATTTTCAACTTTTCATTTATTTATGCCCTTGTTTTGCTCCACATTTCAACTTATTTATACTCAGTGCCAATCTTTAGAAATCTTTTGGCCCTTTGCCTCTAACAAATATTATTTGCTCGCTAAAAATTCCCCAAGCTAAGCTCTCGTTCGCTCAGTCAGTCACTTCTGCTGTGACCCTTTAGCGCACATATTTTATGCAAAGAATTTTCATAGCAACGCTTTTTCACACTTTCAGCACACTCTGACAACTAAAACCACTCAAAGTGTCAAAACGACCAGCAGCAGTCGGACAGCGACCCCAGCGGGAATCAACGGGGGGTCGGCGACGAGGGCGACGAGGGCGACTTGGTAGGTTATCATATAAAAGCGAGACGCTGCTGACTCTTGAACGAGTGATGTCAACTTATTGATTGGATCTGCATATATAATTGAAGCGCACAATTGAAAATCAAATGGAAAGCAAGCATTGTCAGTCGTGGAGCTCACTATTGTGGACATGCGAAAATGGACATTAATATAGATTAAGCTTTTGAAATGATTGAGCATTAAAGTAAACTTGCTTAATAGTTGGCATAACAAGATTTTAACCATAGCCAAATATTATGATACAAGAGATTTGCTATGGATTTTCAATTTGATTTGGGTTCGAGCAAAATCTTTTTAATACAAAATTTGAAAAGTTCAAATGAGAAATCTTGGCATATCTCACTTTTTCTTTGTGCAAGTTGAAATAGTTGTAATATAATATAAAATACTACATAATATATAAAATATATCTCTCGAGTGTCACCTGCATGCGCATCTTAAGACCTTAATGAGTTGCAAAACTTTCAACAATAACGCAAACGCTGCAGCCCTCAGGGCGTCCTCACGGGCAACTCAAGGGGCGTGGCCATGAGCGGAGCAAAATGTGAACGAAGCGCATAGCAAAAACTTTAACGACTTGGGCAAAATACAGCAGTAGCAAATTTCAATTTTGCTGAAGAGAAATTATGTAGTAGTTGCATCGCGAAATAAAAAGCGACAGAGAAAAAAATTGATGCAAATATATTTTTAATGATGGAATGAACAAACGAATAAGACGAATGACCAAAAGAACTATAAAAGAACTCTTAAGCTTGAACTTAAAGAATAATCGACTTTTTCAAGTCAAGTAAATTGATGTACTTTCGTTGTTAAAAAAAAAATAAGTAAGGAGAAGATTAACAATTATATAAGATAAAGCTAGGCCAGGCCATATAATAAGATAAAGCCAGGACAGGAAGAAAATTTGATTTACTAATTGCAAAAATTATATCTATATTATATTACATACTTTTTTAAATATTAAATAAAATATTTATTAATTTTAATTTTATTCCAAAAATTAAATATCAATTATATTTAATTGTTATACATGATTTTGCAATTTTTTAATTAATTATTTAATAATTTTGTTTATTTAACAAAAAAATATTTTTTCATATGCATATATATATCTTTAAAATATACTGTTAGATATCTATATATATATATATTAGATATAAAAATGTTTATAATATAATATTCTAATTTTTGAATGCCGAGAAACCTTCAAGAATGTTCTCAGTCCAGTCCTTTTTTTCCACATAATAAACTGACTCGCATTTTCGCTTATTTATTGCCTCAAGTACATAATCCGATTGGGTATCAATGCACAAGCATTTCAATTGTTAACTTGTTAAGATACAGAGACATATATGTCAACTGTTGTTGTTGGCTTTTTGGCCACAACAAACGCATCAAAATCTCAAGCGACAGCTATAAAAACCTAACAACTCGCAACTGTCAGCTCAAATGGCTAAGTATTCGTAAATAATAAAAAAGCAGCGTACAATTAAATGAAAACGACTAAGTGCTACCCTGTAAACGAAACTTAACTGAAAGGCAAAAGACAAGAAATTTACAATTTCCTTATAAGAAACAGAAAAAAATATTTTTTTATTTATGCCAAGTGTGTAGCACATGCAATCCGTTGCATATATCCACGCAAAGACAGGGTATACATTTATATACGTAACGCAAAGCTCTTGAATGACATGAAAAGCGCTGCTTGGCGCCTAACATGGCTGTCACATTAAGTATACGCAGATTACGTGTACGCATATTACGTATACGCAGCAGCGCACATGACAAAGATATGTGCTTGTGAGTGTGCGGGTGTGAGTGTGTTTCTGATTCAGCCACAATCTTGCGGCCAAAAGCGCCCACATGCCAGCCGTCGGAAGACCTTTAAACATAATTAAGCAACATTAAATTGTTTCTGGCAAACAACATGTGTCTAAAGCAATTAAAATATTAAAGCACATCTCTATCTCTCTCTCTCTCCAGACTTAAATGTGTTTCGGCTATTGAATTATAACATCAACGCGCCCAGCTAAATAATCTTCAACACACTTACACCCACTGAGGCACCCTCACACACTGCCAAATATCCTTACGCCAGCTTGAGTTTATGCCGTTTTTGCACCTTGCGCCTTTCGTGTTGAGTTGCTGCCTCGCTAAGTGGATTTTGATTATAAATATAGAGCGAGATTTATTATTTAATTTGAGCGCATAATTTGTAATTATGTCTAAACATTTACCTAAGCTGACAACTGCCCATGGCAAGCAAGCGCTCAGCGTGGGCATTAAGCCTCATTACAGCTTGAGATAAGATTCAGAAAACGCTAAAAGCAAACTTAACAAATTATCAGTTGTGGCTCTTCCCAAAAACTTGAGCTGACCCCAGTCAAACGGAAGTTGACTTGTTTATTGATGATAACAATCAAACGATGATTGAATAATGTAAGAGACTAAATGAATCCTATTTAGATTTAAGTGCCAAAGTTTAAACAGAGGCCTCTAGGGGATAAGAAGTTTTAAGAAGATTTCTGTTCATAAAATTTGCTGGATATGTATATGAATTTGTTATTTTATGTTTATATTAATATATAGAAATATTCATATTAAAATTCCTTAAATAGTCAAATTCATATTCATATTTATATTCATATTCATATTCATATTCATATTCATATTCATATTCATATTCATATTCATATTCATATTCATATTCATATTCATATTCATATTCATATTCATATTCATATTCATATTTATATTTATATTCATATTCATATTCATATTCATATTCATATTCATATTCATATTCATATTCATATTCATATTCATATTCATATTCATATTCATATTCATATTCATATTCATATTCATATTCATATTCATATTCATATTCATATTCATATTCATATTCATATTCATATTCATATTCATATTCATGTTCATATTCATATTCATATTCAAATTCATATTCATATTCATATTCATATTCATATTCATATTCATATTCATATTCATATTCATATTCATATAGTTCAACTTTTGATACCATTATTAGCCACGCCTCAATTACATCCAAGCCCACTCAAAAAATTGTCTGATTAATTGCTTTTACAAGCCATCACACACAGCTTGGCAAACTTGTTTCTGATCTCATTTATTAGCCATGTTAGCAACGCCTACCCTCTGTTGAGGGTTAGAGAGAAAGAGAAAGAGAGAGAAAAAACATGATTGATTGCAGCTGTTAATGGACATCACCCAAACAACTGAACAACAACTGCTTTGACAGCCCCAGACAACGAGCCTCGAAAAGTTGAGGCTGAACCACAAAACTTTCGTGGCACAAATCACAGTTGAGTTGATTGAAGAGCATAGAGAACAAGGCGCATCCAAAACAAACCCAATACAAATTTTAAACTTTTGAAATATGAATTATATATGTATGTGTATATAACTAAAAATTCTAATTTCAATTGCAAATATTGTTTTCTATTCACATATTTCTATGAGAATAAACAAGTTAGAAAACGGGAAATCAGCTAAAAAGCACGTTTCGCACATCCATATACATATGCTAGCAAAAGAAAACTATGTTTATTCAACACAATTGATTCACTGACACTCGAACATGTGTTAAGCAACTGGGCAAACACAACTGGGGAGGGCAAGCTAAGTGGAAAATTAATAGAAAGAACACGCAACAGTAAACAGCACTTAAAGACCAAACCCGATGCTGTTTACCAAGTATACATAGATATATATTTGTGTAAACACGGAGAGTAGAGTAGACATTGTTTGGAATGCATTAAATAACTTGCTAAATTGACAAAATCATCATTTTTCAGAGCTTACATAATGGACACAAAAACAAATACATATATATATATATATTTAACTGTCTGTTTTAAAATTAAATAATTCAATCAACAAATGTAAAAATAAAATTGCATAACATCAACATTAATCCAGCCGCTGGCAAATGATAAACTGCAAACACAAATATATAATATGAAATTTATAAGGAAAACCAAAGCGACAAAAAAAATTCAATTGGATTAATGGCAAAACACCATCAACAACAACAACAACAACAACGGAACGTATGATGAATGTCAAAGCATTATGCAGTGCTAAGAGAGGCAATGCGCCCACGCATGGCGGTAATGTCATATTTATGGCATGCTCTGAGCGAAACAATCAAAATAAACTCAATTTATTGCCTACTTTTAAGCGCGCGACAAAAGCATTGCCTGCTTTGCTGGGCATAAGGTCAGCCAAAAAGGTTAAAGGTTAAGCAAAATGTACACGTATATATATTTAATGCTTGATGGCTTCAT
Source organism: Drosophila koepferae (assembly GCA_030914345.1). NCBI lineage: Eukaryota > Metazoa > Arthropoda > Insecta > Diptera > Drosophilidae > Drosophila > Drosophila koepferae. The sequence goes on from JAUESR010000207.1 coordinate 11,717,047, forward strand.
AAAATAGACAAATAAATTAAATGTAAATTATTACAGCAAATATATGAATATGAATGAACATGAAAATAGTATTAGTATTAATTATTAATTACTTATTAAAATATTAGAGATAATGTACATATATATAATAGAGACAATAACTGCAGACAAAGGATTAAAAAATATATATAGAAAATATAACAAGCTGTAGTTCAATTTAATTCAATTTAAATCCCAGTTGAGCTTGCCTTAAAAAATTCTCAAGTTTTTGCAATATTAATAGAGTTTCGCTGGGATTTCGACAATGACTTGCTCGCATTGATTATGCGATATAAGAAAGGAGAAAAGGTGAATGGAGTAGAATGGGAAGAGAAAGTGAGAAAACAAGTTGCCCGAGAATTTGGCATTCAGCCAAATATTTAGGCACTTGCAGCGTATTCATTTATAAATAGAGACAACCGAATGGTTTAGCTATATTTTATAAGCCTTACTTTATTTTGTATTTATTTTGTTTTTTTTTTTATTTTTGTTGTTGGCCAATTTTATGGCAAATGAAATGGGCGTGGGTGACACGTGGGTTGCCTGCTTCTAGTTAGTCTCTGCAGGTGCCAGGTGGGCGGCAAAGGATGCGCCAAATGGCGAACTTTCTACGCTAGTTTCTTTTGTTCTCATCCTGCGGTTGTACGCCGGACATGGGCATAAAAGTACAACAACAATGTTTGCAGATATATATACATACATACACATACATAGTATGTGCATGTGCAAAATGCAGATTGATCGGCCAAGATTAGCTTTTGCTGGGGATTTGGATTGGACTGAGCAAGAGGAAACGAAAACTACCAAAAATATATTTTCACTTTAAAGACCGTGTAGTGAAATGTGCAAGTGGATTTTGGTAGCTGAAGTGGATTTGGTTTACGTGTGCTACATGCCCAAGCAGTTGCCAACAGGATATTGTTGCACACGGTTAACACATGAATAGATGAATAGATAGCGCCAGATTGAGGTTAGAACTAGACAAAAGAAAATACACTGCACGAAATGTGGAGTCTATAAAAGTCTATAGCAATGCGACTTGAGAGAGTTATTGAGCAATGTAAACTAGAGTAAAGCTCAACTAAATAGATTTGATATTTTTTGAACAAACTAAAAGATATATTTTCAAGGAATACTCTAATCTATATATATTATATAATAAAATACAATTTTTTAATGAACTAAAGTTCAAACTGAAGTGGATTGTGTTCCTCTTTATCAACTTTTCTTTACTTTAACTGATTAATTTTTTTATATAACGAACTTTATTTTATTTTGAAACTTAAAAAAAAACTGTCAAGCTCATTCAGTTTACTGGAGCACTATATCAATGTACTATAACTATTAATAGTATTGATTTAAAAAATATCTTCCCTACTTTCTCTTTCTCAACAAAACCCATTTCTTAACCTCCTTGCATACACAGTTGCATTCCCTTTGCATATGCAAGTTCAAAATTAAATTACGTGCTTCACATGCATGTGAACAGCTGCCGCTGCATAATGCATTCGTGATGCTAATCAATAAGGAATTAAAACATGAAACATCATTGACAGAAACCAATCGCGTTAGCCTCCCAATCAAAGGTGTCACAAATACACACATAAGCACCTGAACCTGAATGCAGTTTAGCATACGCTTAACGGAAATTAAGCTGCTCTCAATGTCACAGTTTCCCAGAGATGATGATGATAATGATGATGATGATGATGATGATGATGGGCATTGACTTGATATCTCTGTGCAGTTGAAACATTTGAACTGGAAACGAATTTTTGGGCTTGGGCTTAGCAGCTGCTGGCAGTGAATGTTTAAATAAAAGCTAGTTTGCATATATGCAAATACACTGAAGAAAAAAATATATATAGCTAAAGGATAAACTAAAAGAATGCCAAGCATACTCTAATGCAAAGAAATCAAAATAGCTAAACAAATCAAAACACCCATCATATAAGATTTAAGTTTTTCTTCTTTTTTTCAGTGTATAAAAAAAACATATTGCACCACTGAGCACCTGACTGAACACAGATTGACAGAGTGTCTGCTGGCAACATGCAGATGAAAACTTTCGCTGTAGCCGATTGCACATGCTGCAGACAGAGGGAAAGATTGGAAGGCTGAAGGAAATCTTAGCCACAGGACAAGCAGTTGCTATGCTTTGTGGATCTTGGCAGACAAATATAGAAATACTTATACAGATAGCATTTGCATAACTCAACAACTTTTATTGATAATGGTTGAAAATTACATTTGAGTTTTGTGAGCACTACTTACAATAGAGAAAACAAATAGAATTGGCGGCAGTCTAGTCGGAAGGACTCGACTACGAGATACCATGAGTAATTTTAGTTGGAAATTCTTAATAAATTTATAATGTTGCCCGCTTCTCAATAGTTGCGAGAAAGTTTCTTTCACTTGCACTCAGAGAAAAAAATGATAGAGTTCAACCGATTGCATCACTTCGTTAACTAATTCGTTAATCATTTTCGTTTCGTTCAATTTCGCTCTCCTTGTTCTCTTCTTCGAAGGCTATACATGTGCAGTAAGTCTAAAACATTCTCTTTCACTTACGCATTGAGAAAATATGAAGAGAGCGACCAAATTGCATCGTCCCTTCTACGATTTGATTTGCGATCAGAAACCGTTCGTTTTTTCGCTCTGCTTGTGCCCCGACCTTTGGAGTTAGGTAAATGAAGCAAAAAGTTATTTGTGTATGTATTAGTGTGTATGCGAGCGCTGCCTTCGTTAAATACGTGAATGCGAGTGTGTGTGAATGTAAAGATAATTTGCATAGACACTTTGCTGCTGCTCCGCTCACACTTACTGAGCCGCAATGTGTGAGCGTCATCACACGAACGCAAGGCGCTCAAACGAAAACTAAAACGAATAGAACCGAAGACTACCAAAGTGAGAGTGAGTGAGTATGATTTTTTTCGCTTGATCTCGCTGACAACTTATAATTATCAGATACATCAGCAATCCCTATCAACTCGTATCCATTATTCAACTACCTGATTATGCCAGTTAATTCTATTCAAGCAAATTGTTGCTTTAAGCTGATTTAAATAAATACAGATTAATTGAAAATCAGCAGGACATTTGCTGCTGATTATACAACTTGGCCAAAGTTTATTCTATATTTCAATATCAAACCAGAATTTGCATTTCAAAACGTTTTACCCTCTAGCCCACGTCACCGCCGTCGACGTTGCCGCTTCCGCTGCTCATCAAGCAACAAAATTTATATGCAAATATTATTTCGAGTTGAGTTTTGGGTGCACAGCCCACACACAAGTACACACACAGAAAGAGAGAGAGAGAGAGAGAAAGCATAAATAAGCCGCTAGCATTGCTTCATTATCGAGCCAATGTAATCGGCTTTGTTGGGTTCACTTTATAAATTCATATGGAAAATATGTGATGAGCGTAGCTCCAACTAAACACACAATGGACTCAATGCCATGAAGGGCTCAACAAGATAGCAGAAGAAGCCAATGATTCACTTTAGTCATGAATGGCTTGATTTGACAGCTAAAGTTTTACTTAAAGTCAAATTAGATTTGAGAATATACATATATGTAGAGAGAGAATAAATTCATTTCATTTCTATTTTTCTTTTATTCTTTGCTGTATTGTTAACGTAGTTTTTCATTAAATTCAATATTGACATTTCCTTGTGCAACACTCAAAAAGCAACAGCAAATACAACCATACATAAATACACACACACACACACACACACATGCGTGTGTGTGTATATGTACATATCCCTGCCGCATCGTTTTTTCATAACTCTCTCTTATATTTTTCACATATTTCTTGTTGTTTTTCTTTTTCTTCTTCTTCACGAGCCGCAACAAAATGTTGGACACTTGGCTTGGACTGAAGAAAAATGTAAATGGTATATAAAAAAGCATGTGTGCTCTGACTAGTAGGGAGTGCCTGACTAGCAGCTACCCTAGATTCCTTAATAAGTTTTTACATATATGAAAAGAGCGAGCTGAATATATATACCTATATAAGATATTTTATGCATATACAACGCTTCCAAACTATTCCAAGCTTTACCAGCAAACTAATTTAAGAAAAATAATTTTAAAATAATTTTTTTAATATTTTGTGTACAAACTTAACTTATATTATATAGTTTTAAAAATATATATTTATATAATATATCTTTTAATTTTTAGCAATTGATCTTACAAACAAATTTACTTCAGACTTTTCATTTGATTTTATTTAAAATATTTTATCTGGCAACCCAATTTAGATCTATAATAAATTATTATAATATATAAAATTTATAATATATAAATTTATTATAATTTCAACGATTGATCTTGATTTTAATTGAAAATTTAATTTGAATATCTTAAATCGACGATTTTTATTCGATTTTATAGATATAATAATTAATATGAAAAGAAGTCTATATAAAGTTCAATTTACTTTTAATTCTACTACTGTTTATGCTATATAAAATTTATGAAGTCATTCTCTTACTGCCCGTTTCATAAAACCAATATACCCGCTTCAATCATTTTTACTTAGAACAACAAATATTGCCCACAACTCAACTGTTATTTATTATGAATCATGCTCTTGCTACCTGCCTCATACATTTACATAAAGCCAATATACCCCTTTTATTCCAGTTCATTCGATTCATAAAAAATACACTTCCAAGTGGCGTCTTCTCTCACATCGCAAGGTTTGCTAGATGCGGGCATTATTTATCCATTAGTCTTGGAGAAATTTTTGTTGCTTTGCGTTTGGGAAATCTGCTTTAATGGCTTTTCGATTGTTTGCAAACAAATCCTTTTGGCAACGAAAAATATATTTGAGTTTAAACTTGTGCTTATGCCATAAACTTGGCTTTTTGCGTTTCAAGTGTTAAATAAATGGCCTGACTTACGGGTAATTATATAACAAATGAATCAAGTGGAATACTCCAAGAGAAAGAGGGAGGATGAAAAAAAAAAAAATAAATTGTAATTTGTCGACGACACACAGATAACAGACGAACGAATCGAGGCTAAGGGGTTAATAAAGCAGAAGGCAATGCCAATCTACTACAGCCAGAGCCCTCGGAGCCATAAAACGTCTGCGGGTGACGCCTCGATTGATGGCCCGCCAACAGCCAAGGGGCTGCCGCTCATAGAGCTGACAACGAAAACAATCATCAAAAGGACAAAAACAAACACAAAACATGGACAATGGGGCCGAGACAATCAGTGTGGGAGGGGGCAGCTCCGTATGACAGTGATGGCAAATATATATATATATGTATAGTGTGCATGATGTATAAAACTAGAATGGGGCCTTATGAGGTGCGGTTGGCAGTCTAACGATTGCCCTAATGGCAGCCAGACATTATCGCAGCTAGAAAATCGATAAGAGCTGCTTACATTTTCCTTCGCCAGTCAGTGCCCAATTGCTAGTGAAACTTTCGAAATTTTCACGCCAGACCAACGCACGCGATGCAGTTGCGTCTTCTGCTCGTGCCATTAGCAGCTCGAAAATGGTTGTAGCAGGACGGGGCCGGGATGAGAGTGTAGCTATACGTCAAGCGAGCAAAGTTTAAAAGTCATGTCTAAATTTTTTTTATTTTTTTTCGTCTTCTTTTTGGCCCACGTAAATTCTCGCCATTTCTAAAAACAGAAACAGAAATCAACACACTGCACAAAAACAAGTGTGTCTACGAGGGCTGGTCTAACAAATTGGTCGATAAAAACAAGAAAAAAATTGTATAAAATAAATGAAAATAAAAAAATTATTGTCAAAATAAATAGTTGTAAAAGTGAAGTTAACTTTTTAGCCCAACAGCTAAAAGCATATATGTATATATTTTTTATTTATTTATTTCATAAGGCAGCATATTATGCATTACTTTTATTTTATATATATGCTAAGCTGACATTTGCTGACAATATTTTCGAATCTCCCACTGTTTTTCATTATTATCTCTCCTAGATAATGTGCCAAATCGCTGATCCCGCTGCTTGACAAAATAATTATTATGAGCCGTAAACTTTTCTGTCATTAAATTCCACAAATATATTTTGTTGCCTTTCATTTTTTTAATTTTATTAAATTATTAAGCGCTGCGCAAATTGCAGCATTAATTTAATCTACTTGGCCGTTGACAGTTGACATAAATTGCTCATTTATTATTCATATTATTATTCTTCATTTGCCCTTACTTGTTTCCCGCTCCCTCTCTCTCTCTCTCACATTTCAACTGGCCGCCATATTGGTTCGAGTGGCAAGAAATGCGATGCGCAATTTAACACTTGTTAAATATATACAATTGTATGAATACAATAAGTATGTATCTTGTTATTAACAACCAAAATTCGCATCGCGAATAAATTGAAAAAAAAAAAAAGAAAAACACATTGTTTAGCATCGTTTTAAATTATATTTTATCTAATTCGAACCGAAATGTGTCTCTAAGCGCGCACGACCGATCAGCACAGTAAACGCACACATACTAATTCACCACTTCTTCGTTAAGTCTAATTGCACCAAAAAAAAAAAAAAAAAAATTGCATCACGAGCAGAGCGTCAATTTAACGCTCTCAGTTCATCTCTAGTTCTCGCTCACACAACAAGGAGATCAGCAGCAACTCTGCCAATAGCAACAGCACTGCGCCTCATACATCATGCTCTTTGAACAAGTGTTTTCTGCATGCCTGCTTAACCAAGCGACAGAACACAGGCAAACATCCCACATACACACTCTACCATTTTTACTCTCACACATACATATGCAATATACGCTCAATAAATAGATCAACTCCCCCATGACAACAGACTTGTACACATTTACGAATACTCTTGCGCTCGTTGCAGTGAAAAGATACATAGACAAATACATGTAAGCATACTTTTCTCTCTCTTTCATAGTTAACAAATGTAATTTAAAGTGACAGACAAATGTTATGTACAGCGATTAACATAGCCGCCATGGTGAACTCTCTGCTAAGCCTGCCTGTGCACAAATACAATGAAAGAATAAATAAATCCAGTGCTTTCATATTATCATATGAATGTAAAGTCAAAGAGATCAGAACTAATGGCAACAGATGACGATCTCTTTTACTCCTACAATTTCTTGCACTTCTAGTCTCTGTCTTTTCCTCACGATTCGCAGCTCTCGTCTATTAACTTCCAATTTAATTAATGCAAATGATTTTTTACGCCCACATGGGAATGCCAAACAAGCTCGTGGGTAATTTTCCCACATTTACTTCAGGTGGTAAATTAATTTTTATGGGTCAAGGATATGAAGGGTTTGCGTGTGTTCCATATCATATGAAAAGAGTACATTGAAAAAATCCATATGATATTTATGACTTAAGCTTGAGGGTGCTCAAGACATAAGGGTTGGCCCATTAGCAAGCTACGAATTTGGCGTCTCGACTGAAGCGCATGGAGGAGAGGGAGAGTGAGAGAGACAAAGACAGAGAGGATAGTGGGGAAATTGCGTGCTGTAGAAAGGTGTGTTTATTGGGCAAATTACAAAGTCAATAATTGAGGCAAATCAAACAGGATTTGATAATTTAAGAGAGAGAATATTATTAAGAGCAAAAGATCTTTTGTATTTGAAAATAAATTTCGAACAGAGTGGCAGTATGATCTTTTAGTATTTAAAGAGTTGTAGAATGCAAAATATCTGTCGAAATTTAAAATAATTGTCGAATAGATTGCTTATAGGCAATACTATATAATATAAGATATGCAATACATATGTACATATGTATAAGAGTGGCATTCTTACCATTCTCAATTGTCTCCTTGGCACAGGATATTATTTTGCCTTTGCGACGTCGCAAATTCGATTCGAAATTGTTATCCTCGCTGAATTCGTCATCTCGCAGTGTGGCAGCTGCTGTGCCATCAGCGCCAGCGGCTAAATCGCCGGCTGTCGTTGTTGTTGTTGTCGTTGCCGTCGAATCCGGCACATCCTCCGAGGACTGTCGCTCCGCATAGTCTCGCCGTCCACCAACCCCACCAGCGCCTCCGCCGTGCATTAAACTATCAAAACTTTGGCTCATTGTGTGCCAAAATAAAAATGAAAATAACTAAAATAAAAACTAAAAAAAAAAAAAACAAAAAAACAAATATTGTCTTTTCCCTTTTTCTCCTTTCGGGCTTTCTATTATATTGAGTTTTGTTCACCGTTTGTTTTCTTTCCAATTTGTTGTCTCTTTTCTTCACTTTGCTTATTAGTTTTCTTTGATAAATTGTTTCTTGAAATTTTGGAGTTTGGTTTTTTGCTAAAAAAAAAAATGTCGTGCCGTGTTTATTACGTAAAAGTATAACGGAAGTCTGCAGGAAAAATATTCATTCATTAATCTTTTTTTTACAGTCGAGCATAAAATATAAAACTTGTCAATTCATTGATGCTATGAATTGACACAGAAAATATAGCACGCAAACTTAACGAATAGCTTCAATTACAAAATTAATAAAAATGGTCCACTGTGCGAGTGGCATGTCTTGGGGACCGTTAATTTTGAATCAATTTCAATAAGTGCAGTTATTCATTTGAGTGGAGTTGCAAAAGAACTGGGGAGAGCATATTTGCCATATTCGCAGTTCAACTTTGTAAACAGAAAGAGAAGAAAAAAAAAACTGTTTCGTGCAGTCATCCACACGCAACGCCGGCTAAGCATACGAATTACATTCCACGCGGGGTAACGTTACTAGTAACGGGATCTTGCATACAGAACATCCCCGCTAGGGTTCATTGTGCATTAGCGTCACTAAACAGTTACATTCTTGTTGCCTACTTTTAGTTGTTGTTGCTGTTGTTGTTGTTTTTGTTATTATTATTTTTGTTGTTATTGATGTTGTTGTTGCTGCTGTTCATCAAAACCGCAGCAACAGCGACGAGTGGCACTCGAAGCCGTTATTTCATAATCGCTAAGAAGCGATTTAGGTTAAGCCAATGCCACAGCGACAATAACAACAAAAGCAACACCAACAAAATTCACTTGATGCAAACTGTTTTTACTTAAATATAGCACACTTTTTAGAGCATCATTACAGTATTTGCGTTTGATTTGGGCAAATGTGATTTGTTAATTCATTAAATACCACCAAAATGTTGTAATTTTGTAATTTATTGCGCACGCGGTTGAAATAACGTTTACACGCTGGAAAGTGCCGTCAGAGACTGAAATGACACGCAAATACTAAGCGAAGCGAAAGTTCAACACAGTTGCACAGAGAGCGAGAGAGAGCGCGCGTGGTGAGTTTCACATTTATTGATTTTGTTGTATGCGTATGCGTGTGCATGTGTGCGTGTGCGTGCGCGTTCAAAGACAAAAACAAAGAAAAGCAAAAATTTGTATTGCCTTTTTTGTTTTCATGCACACCTCACGATTCCTGCAGGGACCCGTTAAGGGAGCCGATGCAAACAGCATGCAAAAAGCCGGCAGATAACAAAGCAGAGCACAGCACATGGCAAGCAAAGAGCATGCAAACGCCAAAAAGAGCAAACATATGATTATCTTGTAAAGGGCTATTGGCATGCGTCTCTTTCCACAACACTATGAGCTTAAATGCCTATTACAATTAGTTTGATCTGCCGTTTTGCTCTCTTCATGTTTCTTGACGAGTTGATATTAAGAGAAATTATTAATAGAATATGCAAAAAAGTTGTTTGTCAAACGAAAAATAATTTTATTTTGATTTCAAATTAATAAAATATTAAACAAAATTTATATAATTATGTTTAAAAAAAATGAATAGTTACATTACTCAAATATTGTTTTTTAAATTTTCATATAACATTATGTTATACGAGTTATTGGAATAGCATGTAGATTTTTATATAACATTATGTTATACGAGTTATTGGAATAGCATGTTTAAACATGTTTATGTTTAAATGTAAACCAAAGTTAATGTTTTTCTTGTGTTGCTTGTTATTCGTGTTGTTTTGCCTGTTGTCTTTGTTGTTATGTTTTGTTGAAAGTCGAAATATAAGTAATATATAGTAATATAGTATGCTAATTTAATCCCAATCTTGTTCATCCTCCAAACTGTTTGCGTTGGCGCTGGTAACCTGTGAGTGCAAAAGAAAATAAAAATAAATATAATATAATAATTATAAATTAGACTAAATTGGAAAAATATATGAGCAATTCAGAATATATAATATAATTAAATTACAAATAGTTTTCTACTAAAATCAATAAAGCAACCCACGCGAATGGATTTCACAACTTACACCACGGCGCACATCGACGCCACCAAAGTTAGATCCGCCGGTATAGCTGCAACCGCCGCCCATTTCCTTAAGAAAATCGGGCACCTCCTGTCCAGAGCCCTCCAAAATCTTGATCAAATCGCCAGCAATGGCGCGATCCTGGTCGGGATCAAAGAAAGAAGTGGCACGTCCACTATTGCCAACACGTCCGGTGCGTCCAATGCGATGCACATAATCATCGATATTTGAGGGCATGTCATAGTTAATCACATGCTTTACATTTTTAATATCTATCATGGCAATAAAATGAGTTTAGATAAAATGCAAGTAATCCACTCAAAAAATAAACTCTTACCAAGACCACGCGATGCAACGGACGTGGCAATGAGCACCTTCATGGTGCCCTTCTTGAAGTCACGCAATGCCTGCTCGCGCTGACTCTGCAAACGATCGCCATGGATGGATGTGGTCGGAAATTCGGTTTCCGAGAAAAACGAAGCCAGAAAATCAGCAGCACGTTTGGTCTCCACAAAGACAATGGTGCCATCGGCGCCCTCACGTAAAATCTCCTGTAAAATAGAAATAAATTTAATAGATCTCTGACAGTCACAATCTACCCGCCGTCTCACCATCAACTTGGAGCGCTTGTTAAACTTGTTGACCTCATAGACAGTCTGCTTTACATCGGAACAGGCGCCACCGACGACGCCAATGGTCACAAATATATAGTTGCGTAAGAATTCACCAGCCATGCGCTGTATCTCCTCCGGAAAAGTTGCCGAAAACATCAAAGTCTGATGCTCTGGACGCATTGTCTGATGATTCATGATCCTACGCATGCTATCAGAGAAGCCCATGTCCAGCATGCGATCGGCCTCGTCGAGCACCACAAAGCGCGTTTCATCGAATGTAATGAATGTGCGCTCCACAAAGTCCAGTAGGCGACCCGGAGTCGCAATCAACACATGGCAGCCCCTGTTAATAGTTTCGTTCTGGTACTTGACCGATGTACCGCCATAGACAATGCTTATCTTCAGATAAGTGGTATACGCAAATTTTCTAGCCTCATTGAAGATTTGAATGGCCAGCTCACGTGTGGGCGACACAATCACTGCCTGCGGCTTGCCAATCTCCAGGTCATGGCTCTCATCCAAAATATTGCTCAAGATGGGCAAGAGAAAGGCAGCCGTCTTGCCCGAGCCCGTCTGGGCACAGGCCATCAAATCGCGTCCTTCGGCTATCAATGGTATGGATACCTTCTGAATGGGTGTCGGCACCACGTAGCCCGACTTGATGACATTATCCAATACACTGCCACGCAAGCGGGCATTTTCAAAGCTCTTAATGGGAGGCGGCACATTCTCGCCAGTTACCTGAAAATATATTGAAGTTAATTTATGGATTCGATACGCAAGAGTTAATCCATACGCCCCTACCTTAACAGGTATATTATCATACTTGGCAAAATTAATGCCCGACGAGATGCCAGTGCTAAAGATCTCGGTCTCATCATTAGTCGGCTCCGGTGGTATATAGAACTCACGAGCCTTCTGCTTCTCACCATCCTCGCCAGCGTCCTCGTGATTGTTGTTCATATCACCACCACCATCGCCATTACGACGACGATTCTCGGCTCCGCCGCGTTCCCTGTTGTATTTGTCTAAATGGAAATTTCAAAATTAATAATGTTATATAAATGAGGTAAATAATTAGGATGAAACATGTATAAACACACACAAACAAATTCACAAATACATATTTTTTACCATATATTTTTTAGTATTTAAATTGATAAAACTTTATATTTATTTGATATATGCATTAAAATAACTTATATTTTAATTATTTTAATATTTAGATAAAAATTGTAGAAGGAAAATTTGATTTCAATATTAAAAATATATATTCAATTAAATATTAAAATTGTTAATTTAAACTAAAAATTATTTCATTGTTAAAATTTTTAAAATAGTTTTATTTCAAGCCTTTATAAATTAAAAATGAATGTATTATGTAACTTCACTTTCTATAAATGTATTTAATAAATGCATTTTTAAATTCTATTTTCAATTTGAAATTTTTCTCATTCATTATTTGTTTTTTATTTATTTATTTATTTTTTTTCATGTTAAAGTTTATTATTTTAAAAACCAACATAATTAAAATAATTTCTAAAATAAAAGTATTACATTAGATAAATATAAAAAGTATTTATAAATTATTTATAAACATAATCTGAATGTTTTTTCAAATAATACAAATATTAAAAATATAATAAAATTAAATGAAATATAATTCTCTCAAAATACTTCATTTACTTTTTCTAATTCTAATCAAATCATTTTCATCCTATAGCATATCCAAAATTCTTTCATAATATTTTAATATATTTCTATTTAATATAAATTTTATTTTGTTACTTTATAATTCAACAAACTATTTTTCCATATTTTCTTTTTATTTTTTATTTGACCTCATCACGTTTTATAAATCCTTAAAAATTCTTGAATTTCGTATAAAAATATTTCTGTAGAAATATATTTGATTATATTAAGTAAACATTAATTTTAGATTAAATTATTTAATGTAAAATTTACTTTTGATCAATTTAATTTTAAAAATCATTTTAAAGAGAATTTCCAAAAAAAACTCATTTTTTTATCCAAAATTTTATACATGAAATTAATTTTCAATCCAATTAAATTGATGTAAGATCTCTCTCCCTTCCGTTCTATAGCAGCATTGCATAGCGCGCAGCTGCATCGAGAGAAATTATATTGGCTGCCTTCAGTTCGAATAGCACGCGATAGCCAATGGCAGCTTCCATGCGCGTCTCAAAGAATCCTTTGGCACGCAAATCCACACGATTATTGCGCACTAAAGCGCCGATCAGTTTATGAATCACACTAAGTTTCACTTCAGACATTTTTAGTACGATCTGTGGATCGTAGGTGTACATAGCTGGAATGGAGACATATCGCACACCGTCGCTATCATTGTTATCGTCTGAGAGTGAATAATTATTTCTGTTGGCTGCAGATCGAGGATTCCTTAACTGATCCTCCTTCTGTTGTTTGGCGCTCAAGTGAATATTATGATCGACCATGAGACGCAACAGATGCTTATGTTCCACAATGAAACTGAGACTCTCACGCAACTCTCGTTCCACACGCTTTCCGCGTATTTCTTCCGTTGTTCTCGATGATTTGTCGCTTGTATTCGGTATGGTCATAGTTGTTTCATTTAAATCATTTATCGATTGACCTGCATCGACAGCCGCACTCGATGGCTGTTGTATAATCTGTATGGAAGTCACCACTGGCATTTCGGGCAGCTCATCTATGCTAAGAGGGAATTGCTTTGGGTCTTTCGAACTTTCGCCTTGTTCAGGCAATGCTGCTAACGCGAGCGTTGATCCTTCGGGCAACACATCCATGTCCATGGGCAGAGTTGGTGTCGCCGACACTTCCACAACAGTTGTTCGCTCCATGCTCATGGACATGGATAACATTTCTCTTGTTTGAACAGCAGCTGCTGCTTCTCTACCTGCAGCTCCATCAGGTGCCTCAACTGGAGCTTGCTCAATTGCAGCTGTCGCTGCCGCCATTGGTTGCTCGACTGTTGACCAGATTTGCTGAAAGAGATTGGACAAATAGTCGAGCATCAACTCATCATTGCTGGGCGGCTGCACGTTCACAATTTGCTCCAATTCATTTTGGTCTGTAGGCACAGCTGCGCCTGCCTCTGGCTGCCGGCGTTTGCGTTTGCGCCTGCGCAAACCTCGTGGTGGAGTGAGCAGATTCTCATAGCCCACTCCAATCGTATAATTAGGCAGGGCAGTGCGTGGCCTAAATATAGAGGCCCAATCCCGCGGCATGGGAGGCGTAATGGAGGCAACAATATCGACTCTAGTCATAGCTGTTGCTTCAATTATTGTGGCGCCGATAGTCGACTCTGCTGTCGATGTTTCGTTCAGCTCCAGAACTCGCGGCATTGTCGAGGGTCTCAGCTGCTGCTGCTGCAGTGGCTCCTCATCGATGGCCGGCAACTGCGTGCGATAAGGCGTCGAGGCGAATGCATGACGCGAACGCAACACAAGCGATGCCGACACACTCGATGAGTCCACAACAGATGAAGCAGATGCCGCAGCTGCAGCAGCATTAGTAATCGGCCCCCCCATGGGCAACATGCTGAAATTGTCTCCATCGTTGGGTGTCACAGGTGGCATTGGCGGTGGACACATGGCATAGATATCTTCAGCTGATAAATTTGCTGCCTGATTGCCGCCGCCGCTGGTCATTTGTACGGCGGAAAGACTGTGAATACCAATACCAATGGCAATTGTGAATTTGTGAAAAGATCAATCATGGAATAGCAACAGCAACAAATGGCAAAAAGAATATTGTGTTCAGAAATGAGCCTGGAAATAAGTTTCAATTTGATATAGTTGTGAAATATGTACTCTAATATAGTTTTAGTCAGACTTAAGGATAAGCCGCTTTGGCCTTGACAAATGTTGTAGTCTCCTCAGAATCAAAGATCTATAGAGTGAGACAAGCTTGCTGACAAATTAATTGATTTTCCAACAAGATTTTGATAAGACTTAATAAATTTCTAAACAAATTACCAAAGCTACACCTTTGAACACAATATCGGGATGAGGAAAAAATTCGAGCATTGCGAATTGTAGCAAATTCAAAGTGAGATCAGAAAACTGAATAAGATATATATAAAAAGCAAACATGTGAGCCTTGAGCACAGCCTGTTAAATATCAGTTGACTTTTTTTTTTATATTTAAGAGCAAACACAAACACAACATACAGAGACACACACACACACGCACTACAGGCCCCCAATCGCACCACATACACATACACACACATTTAAATCTTTTGCCAGTTTTGTTTCATATGTTTCGAGTGAATGTCAAAATTACATGTATCTAAAAAAGATGAATATATATAGTGCGTGTTTATAGATTATAGATAAACCAACTGACTCTTTCAGCAAAAACCAAAAGGAATAACGCATCCAACATCAACAGGCTAATGCGGCGGCAAAGCAGTTAAGCTCAAGGTGAGTGTGAAAAGTGATTTCGAAAGAGAGGGAGATAGAAATACAAATATAAAGCAAAGAGAAAATGGGAGAAAGAGAGAGAGAGATAGAAAGATAGTGAGATGGAAATAAAAAGAACAGAGATGGAAAGAGTATGCTACAAGACGACATATATAAAGGAAAATAAAGCGAAAAAAGTATAGTAAGAGAAAAGATAGCAATAAGAGATAGCAATACAGATGAGACGTGCCAGGGAGATGGAATAAAATTAGAAAAGACAGAGAGAGAGGGGGTGGAGAGATGAAGTTAACAATTGCATAGAATAAGAGATCCATAGAGAGATTGATAGTAAGAGAGAAAGAACACAGATTTAATGACAGACATGGAAACAAAAGGAAAGAGTGCGACAGACAGAGAGAGGAGTAGCGAATAGGAAAGGGATGGAGTCAGATATCGAGCTCTGCTTTAGAGCTGATAGCTTGTTGTTTAAGAGAGAGTTAGAGATAGACAAGATTGTATACCCATCATTGGAGATTGATGCCGTATTGCTACTAATCATTGCCGCTGCATTGTTTCCACTATCCTGCACACTCAACGGCAAGAAACCTCCATGGCTGGGCGTATTCTGACTGCGTGATTGTAAATCCTGACGTGGCAACGCTAGTTCAAGATCCAGCTGCTCCTGCTCCACATTGTGGTCACGGCTTGCACTCGACTCGTTTGCCCGTTGCACAAACCACATGTTCAGTGCCAGAGGCGGTTGTCGATTGGACAGCCAAATCCTTTTGTCTATGCCCAATGGCCAGCTCAACGGTTCTTGCAATTCACTTGAATCAAAATGATGCGGCTTGCGCATTTCACGCAAACTCATAAAGTTCTCCGATAGCCAACGCGTTGGCATTCGTTGATCTCCTCGCTCCATTGACATTTCTACAGCCAATTCCTCATCGATGGGCTCAACGATGCCATCATTTAGCTCATAGCTACGAGCCGCCTTCTTCAACAAATTCCTTATGCGCTTTATGACACTTTCTAGATTCTGTTCTTTGGCAACGTTTCGATCTCTCAAGGCTCGTCTGTAACTCGTTCTAGTTACAGCATTTCGGCTTTGTCCCGGCACCACAATTGCATCGTCATCCAGCTGCATTTCCAACTGCTGCTCTGGCTGCTGTTGCTGCTCCTGTTCCTGCACTTGCATCTGCTGTTCATTCATTTGCCTAAGATTGAGATCCAAACGGTGCAGCTGTTGCAGTACATCCTTCGGTTGATTGAGGAACTCTTCAATATCCGGCATTATGTCTACGATATTAACAACGGCCGGGCATAATCTTTTCAATTCATCCCCTCGCTGATTTCGTTCCGTTTCCTTCTGTTTCGTCCACTCCTGTTCAACGAGTATACTGAAAGCTTTTAGCAAATAGTCGCGCTTTTTACGTAACTCAACGAGCGACTGACTGGCGGCATTTAGATTTAGATCCTTTAAAAATGCTGCAATCGTTTCCTTGTCATAGCTCTTTGGCACATTGAAGTTGAAGCACATCAAATAATCATCAGCTATGAGCGTTACAAACAATTGAGAGGCGATACAAGAACAAATGACACACAGACATATAGTTTGACATATATTCACGATACATGAGAGTCTTACTAGCTACGAAAATATATATAGAGAGACAGTTATAGCTAGTATAGTATAGTAGTATGCACTCACCATCGTCATCACGACGACCGCGACGTCCTCCATCGTTGTTCCGTCCACGATATCCTCCGTCTTCTTCATTGTTGTCCGTACGCTTACGATAACCTCCACCACCTTCACCATCATCACGACGTCCGCGGTAACCTCCACCACCTTCACCATCATCACGACGTCCGCGGTAACCTCCACCACCTTCACCATCATCACGACGTCCGCGGTAGCCTCCACCACCTTCACCATCATCACGACGTCCGCGGTAACCTCCACCTCCTCCTTGAGCATCATCACGACGTCCACGATATCCGCCACCTCCTTCACCATCATCGCGACGTCCACTATATCCGCCTCCTCCTCCACCGTTATCACGACGTCCGCGATAACCATTGCCATCTCCTCCACCCTGACGATTCTCATTAGGTTTATCTTCATCACTCCATTCAGACACATTCCTCGACTTTGCTGTTGTCTCGTTACTATCCCTATTGGCATTGCCATGTAATGGGCGCCCAACCTGAGCAGGCTAAATAAAAATTACAAAATTCAATTTAATATTTTGTTAAATTGCAAGCATTTATATATAATCAGCTCACCTCATCTTCCCAGTCAGACATGTTCGTTCTTAGTCGTTAATTAACCTGAAAATACAATAAAAATAATTTTTAATAAACACAACTCTGTGCAGCTGAATATTCTCTCACATATGCACTAAATTCAAATTTACCGCAAATTTTTACAAAAAAAAAACGAGCACACTAAACACAGCAGTATTTTATTTCGTTTTTCGTTTTGCCATTCACAGACGCAAAATTGAGCAAATGTTAAGCGCAGCAATGCTCGCAGCCATGTTAGGTGAAAAACGTGAGTTGCTCTGTTCTGTGTATGTATACACAGACAGCATGCTGCTGCTTGCGCTTTTTCGCCTTGCCTTCTGGTAGTGTAGAACACATGTGCGCTTGAGTAGAGTATATATATATTAATATATATGTGTGTGTATATGTTCACTAGAGCTGGCAAACTATCGATAGTGGCGCCATTCGATATTTTCGATATTTTCTAGAAAAAAATTCGATACTATCGATACTATCGCTAAAACCGTCTTTATTTTCATTTAAATTTAAAAATAACGAAAAATAACAAAACAAATTATAACAAGAAAATTAACAAAATAACAAAAATTATATTAACTTAAAAAACAATCAGTTTTACTTCATAACTGACTTTTTTCTTAAAGTTAAAACAATTTTACTGGGAGATCCATTGATTGTGTTGGAGAAAGAGGAGCATATCCACATTTTTATGCATCATTGGATACAGACGTCCACATGTCAGTGGTTATGGCACAAACATTAGTTTTGCGTAAATAGTCTTGCAACTTCGATTTCTTATTTTCGTATAGCTCAACCATCATAACATTTTTTAAAGTATTCCTTGATGGTAACTTATACCGTGGGTCTAGGAGCTTAATAAAATTAACGAACCCGGCATTTTCAACAACGGAGAATGGTCGCATGTCTGATGAGATGTACTCTATAAGTGCGATATCAAGCTCCTTTTTACGCTTGTTTGAAGAATCATATGTTGCGCTTACGTAGCTCTCGATTTTGTTAACGATTGGCAATTCATTTATTTGCAGTTTTGGATGTACACGTTTGAGGTGGTCGAATAAATTAGATGTATTTCCACTTGTCTTGTACGTTTTATCACATGAACGACACTTTTTCAATTTACCATCATTAGTTTTTGTAAAGAATTGCCAAACTTTAGATTTGCCAATGCGCGGTTTTTTGGCAACCGTGTTTTCAAGATCCACATTGCAAATATCGCCATCTATGTTAATACATACTTATAAAATTAGTTTTACGGTTCTAACAATGAAATGGAAAATAATACTCACCCTTGTTATTATCGATCAAAAATTTGTCCATGCCAAATTTGTTCTATACCACTAACCAAAAAGCTTATACCGGATTATATTTTAATAAATTTCGTATAACCAAATCGCCAAAACGAGTGATGTGTCAAACTGCGAGCGTTATTTTCGATCCCTATCGATAGTGGATAAAAAAATATCGATGGTGGCGCAAAAATGTGAAAATTCGATATATCGATAGTGCTATCGATAGTTTGCCAGCACTAATGTTCACGCTTGTGTGTAGCAGCCAAAGCAGAAACGCAGAAAATTAAGGTTAGAGCGCAGCCAGGCAACCACACACCACACGACGGACGACGAAAAGAAAAAATAGCAAAAAGCAAGACTAAAAAAACGAATTTCTTATATTTTCAAACACATACACACATTACATACGAACACACATACATTAACAAACAAATACACACACTCATACATACATACTTATATATTATATACATTTACATTTATAGGCGCAGCAGCAGCGACCAAACACACACGAGTTTTTTCCTGACAGAAAACTCTGAAATTCGGTGTGATTTTTGCATAAAAATCAGTTGTGTGTGGAAAAATCAATCGAAAGATTATATTGCAAGAAAAGCAACAACAAAAACAACATGGATAGTGCCGGTAACAATCGTTATGAACTTTTGTTCATGGACGACGATGTTGGCGAGCCATTAGATAATCTTGTCGCGCCCAAGAAGAAGCAGCAGCCAACATCAACTGGCGCCTCAGCAGCATCGGCGGGCAACACAAAAACGGCGCCAACGGCCAAAGCAGCTAAGCAGTCAGGGGGCACAGCAGCCGCTGCCGCGAACAAAAAGCCAAATCAAGCCGAAAAGGAAAACAAACCAGGTGCACTCAACAAAAATGATGGCAAGAAAACGGCACAGGGCAACAACAACAATGACAAACTGAACGGCAAGCAAGGTGGGGCTGGGGCTGGCTCGGCGGTCGCTGCGCGCAAAACACGTGAAACTGGTCAAGGGCAACAGCAGCAGCAGCAGCAACAACAGCGCAATGTCAATTTTCGTCAACAGAATGGTGAGCGGGCCGGGGGTGAGGTAACGCGCGAGCAGCGCAACAATCGCCGCAACGTGCGCGAAAATGGCGCTCCAGGTGGCAACTCTGGCAACTCAACTGGCGCCGATGGCAATCCACGGCCATACCGCAGCGCCGGTGGCTTTGGCGGCGATCGCCGTCAGAATCGTAACTTTGAGGGCAACAATCGCAAGCGTGAATTTGATCGTCAATCGGGCTCTGATAGAACTGGTGAGCAATGTGCATATATATTATATACATATATATATATATATATAAATACATATGTATTTCTATTTATATTATTACAATTCCTAACCCCAAAAGGTTTACCTTTACTAATTACCCTCGGGCGCATTTCTTAATTTTTACTCATTCGGAATTCATATCTTAAAATTGTAAAAAAAAAAAAAATTTGAGTGTTGCGCACATTTCTTTAGCCACACAACAACACACGCTGTATAGAAATATGTTTAAAAATAGTTTGATTCTTCTGCAGCACCTCTTCCCCCGCAAAGCCAAAGCAATCGTGTGCATGGCTATCCCACACAAGTTTTCCACGCCATGGAACATTTCTTAGAAGGGGGGCGGGCGAAGAACACACACACACAGCTGTAAGGCAGGGGGCGACTCTAGAGGTGTTCTCATATTTTGTAGAATTTGCTCAGAAACTAAAACCTTAAAATATTATTTATAATAATTTTCATAATTATAAAAAAATATATATATATATATATATATAAATATCTTCCGAAAATGAAACCAATTCCGAAACCTAGTTTTACAGAGGTCAACACTTTCCGGCATCAAGTTTCTTATCAAAAATTTCCCACTATAATCTAGAACCTGATAAGATTCAGTTTACACTAACCAAGTCGAATGAGTTGGATGTAACAGAATATATATTTGTATATAAATGTCTTATAAATATAAATATACACTTAATTAATTCCTATATATTTCTTAATAAAACCAGGTGTCAAATCAATTGACAAGCGCGATGGAGCTGGCGCTCATAACTGGGGTTCGGTTAAGGAAGCCATCGATGATGTGAACAAGAGCAATGAAGGCGGCAACAACAATGAGACAAATGCTAACAACAACAACGCTAACAATACCGAAGGCAAGGCCGATGAATCTGGCAATGAGCAATCGAATGAACAACAAACCCCGCCAGAGGAAGAGACCAAAGAGCTGACCCTAGACGAATGGAAGGCCCAACAGCAGCAGCGCATCAAGCCCAAGTTCAATATACGCAAGGCGGGCGAAGGTGGGTTCAATATAGATAAGAGAATATATATTAAAATATATAAATATAGTTTTTAGATTAATTAATTAATTATAACTAATTATGTATTCATTTAGTAAGAGGGATATTGATATAATCGAGAAGTTACCTAAAAGAATCTCTCAAGCTAGAAGTAAAATAATCTAGGGGAGAACTCTTTAAATTTGCAAATAGCAAATAAACAAAATTTAATAGATTATAAAAGTATCTATTTAAAAAAAAAATATATTACAAATTTAAATAGATATGAAATCAACTGAAATTATGTCATGAACTATCATTTAATGGACATAATATAAGCTATAAGCACCCATAATCCCATGTAATCCCATAAATCAATAATTATATTCCATATACCTTCCTTATATATAACAAATTTAAAACATTTCAACATTTGCATAATATTTACACATCTTATTTCCCCACAGGTGAGGACACGTCCCAGTGGAAGAAAATGATTGTGCTAAACAATAACAAAAAGAAGGAGAACGAAAGCGAAGAGGAACTTGAATACGATCCTGCCATGTATCCGCAACGCGTAGGCCGCCAGCAGCGCGTCCTTGACATTCAATTCAATTTCAATGATGGTCGTCGCGGCGGCGGCGCCGGCAACTTCAATGGACGCGGTCGCAATGGACCACGCGGCGGCGGACCACGCAACGAAGGCAATCGTGGCGGACCGCAGCAGAGTGGCGGACAGCAAGGCGCCAACAATGCCGATGGCGGCAATGTGGGCGGCGGCAGCGGTGGCAATGGGCCATCTGTTCGTACCGAAGGTGGCAATCGGCCGCCGATTGAACGTCGCGGCTTGGGTGGCGGCATTGGCGGCGGACATGCTGGCAAGCGTTTTGGCAACGATCGGCAACAGAATGCTGCACCCAAGGTCAACGATGAGCGTCAGTTCCCAACGCTTGCCTAAGCTGAATTTGGAGATTAAATATGTTGGAAGTGAGCAGCGAAACGAAGAAAAGCTGAGATGGGAGGCGCTAGCTAGAGGCGCCGGGGCGTGCATTCAATTTTTAAGAGTTGTTATCTGTATATTAGGAGCAGGAACAGATAACCAGTACATATATCACACACACACACATACACTCATTCACATACTCACACCCACATAAGCATACATACGAACTGTAAGCAAGAGTTGAAAAATTTATTTCAGGCGGCAGCAGCGCAGCCAAAGCCAAAAGCAACAAAAACAAACAAACAAACATAAATAAAGAAAGAAAAAACACAATATTTGAGAAAACAATAACAGTAAATGAGAGAAATTATAAATATATATACACATATATATATATATACAATTAAAATATATATATGAGAAGAAAAACCAAACTGTAAATCTTAAGCAAAAGCAATTTAGAGAGCAAAAACTAAAGAGCAAAGTTTCTATTACTATGACACGCATTGTAAATTTGTTTTATTTCAATTTTTCTTTCTTACTTTTTTATTCACTTTCACAAAATTTAATATAACAAACGAGTACAGTTCGCTTTCCAGTGAGAAAATTGAGAGAATTAAAAACAAAACGAAGAAGCAGAATGTAAACATCACGAACTTAACTTTTCTCATCAATGGAGGCAATTTATCATGCAAAAAAAAAAAACCCACACACAATACATTTAATTTTGTTAAACATAAAAAATAAAAAACATTTTTATATGCATACGCCCTCATATAAAAATGCATTTTCTTTTTTTTTTTAATTTTACTGTGTTAAAATTGTATTTTAAAAATTAATAAATGAACAAAAACAAAAAGAAAAAAAAAAAAAAAAGAAAAACGCAAAACTTTGTAGTCTTCAAAAATAGATGAGAAAAATTATATATACAACAAAAAAGAAGAAATGTTAAAAACTTGTAATTGTGTTTCTTAAAAAAAAAAAAAAACATATATATATATATATATATATATATATATATATATATATATATATATATATATATATAAATATATATATATAAATATACGAATACCGCTATGATGCATGCTATATTATATTAATTATTATTAATTATAAATCAAATTAATGTGCATCATATATATACTAAATTTAATCAAAGCACCCACACACACACACACACGCTGACAAACAACTTAAATTTAAGCATTATTAAAAAAACAAAAATTTATATTAACTATTGGAGCAAATATATTTAAAAGAAAAAACCTTACTAAGTAGAGCTAAACACACACACACACATACGACTAATGATAAAATCAGTTGAGAAAATCGCTTACAAGAAAATCAAGAAGAAAAGATAAGCAAAAGAAGAGAAAAAAATTTATGAAAAACTGAATAAAATAAACAATAAAAGAAAATCCTGTAAAACCTGTAAAATTTTATGCTTTTACAATTAGAAATTGTATAAAATTATCTTAAAAAATAAATATATATATAATGCATACATATATATATATATATATATTTAAAGTTGATTATGAACAATACTTGAATGAAATGGCAACAACAATTTTACGACTAAAACCACAAATCCAAAATGAAAATGAAAAAATACAAAATACATTTTTTGACTAATATTGTATTGTATTTTGAGCCCAAAGAGAAAAAGAAAAAAACTCAATTCAACAAAAAAAAAGTTGAGACAAACTCGTTTAAAAACCAGAAAAAAATATAAAAATTATTTGATAAAAATAAAGAAAAAAAAAAAAAAAAACTAAAACGTCAAGTTGTATTGAAATTATTATTATAATATATATAATATAATAGATGGTGGATATAGTGGAAACTTCTTTCATTTTCCATTTATCTCACTCAGGGAAGAAGGGTTTTTCGCAGATGTATTTATACGGCAGTAAGTAGACCCCGTAAATAAATATTTATGGCATACCAGAACTATATCTCTAATGTTCAAGGAACTTCTCGGATTTCATGCATTGGATAATCTACGTTAAAAATTGATTAGAATGCAATAAAAATTGAAAATGACATACAATAACAATAGTATTATTGAAAGGTGATATATAATAAAAATTTGAAATGAAATTTAAGTTTAAGATTTTATCAACTATTAATTAATATCATATAACAATATTTTTTAATTTGCATTGATCTATTTAATTTAAATTGCATTTCAAATTTTGTTGCTTTTAAGGTTAAGTTTATTAATTCGCACAAATAGCGTTATAAGTCAAGAAAACTCGATGAGCAATCAAGCGTCTAGTTGATTCTCTATGCGCAGCGTGCTGAAACTCAGCAAGGACAAGAACCAACAGACGTGACTCTTGAATTTGCCTTTGCCTAAAACTTACTAGCAATCAAATCAAAATCGTACCAATACTAATATGGAATAAAGAGAATACGTATGGAATGCACAGCTACGAATTAAACAAAATATCTTAATCACACATATAAATGTACCCCTTTAATTGAAATTATTGAATTTTAAACTCACCTTTCTTGTGTTTTTACTTGTCAAAATTTGCACGCTACGTGCCGTTAAGGTTCAACCAGAATGACTGTAAAAGTACAATAAAAACCATTAGAAAGAGATAAAAAAGAGCAGATGCTCCTTTATAACTCTTTTATGTTTAATCTAAATTATTTTTATTTATAACCTACCTTTAAGATTATCAACGATTTTTTTTTTCCTTTTTTTTTCTTTGATCAAACTTTTTACACTACGTGCCGTTAACGTCCGAACAGGATGACTGTAAAAATGGCAATGAGATGTTGAAGTTAGATACGAATGAGCAGATCAGAGAGAAATCAAAGGATGACATTTTAAAATATGCCGTTTTCTTCGAGTTTAGTGTTGTCAACGCTGCTGAGCACAGCAAAAAAATTATAAGAACGTCAAATGAGACATTGCTGACGCGACGAGTGTTGGCAACTCTAAAATATAACGGTGAAAGACATGGAAGACACGAGAATTGACAATTGAAAAAGAACAAAAATAAAATGAAATGAAAATATGTATGTTCAGTTGCTCTATTGTGAAATGTATTCATATTATGCACATGCACATTTTTATACAAATGCATTATATTATATTTTCAAATAAATATTTTATGTATTCGCAGCATATTTAATAGAACAAACGGTTTTACACACAGAAATTGTGGAGACAAACCGAAAGCTGGCCTTTGCATATTCAATATTATTTTTTTTATTAATTTATATAACTTTACTAAACAATAAATACTCACCACTCGCTTTAATTAGAGTTCTTTTGTTTGAAACACACGCGAAAAGTTAATCATTAGATTTTAGCGCGTCGGTTCGAAACGTTAACACCACTACATAATAGCTTTTAGCACCTAACAGAGGACCTGCAATGTGACCGTTGTACCGTCACCATAAAATAACAATTGCAATGCTATTAACATCTACTCAAAATGGCACTCTTACGTGTTCAGCATATGCGGCTGCGGCAGCGGCATTTGGAACTAGTTCCAGAATAGAATAGCTGTAAAGAATACATAAAAGAAAAATTAGTAAACAATTTATTGGAGGGAAATAATGTAATGACCAATTGCGGCAAATTAAACTAAAGCAACACATTAAAAAGCAATAACTGAAACTAATTAAACCGCAATTAACCTAACCTCTGTTCTGTCAAACACTCTCATTTAACCAGATTTCAAACCCAGTCAAAAAATGAGCGTCGAGGACGAAGTGTTTCGGATTCAAAAGAAAATTGGCAAAATTTCAACATCCAGCGATGGAACCGTGAGTAAATGCCATTAAATCCTAATTGGGGCTTACATATATAAATATATATTGTTTTATTTTGTTTAATTTCACAGGGCCAGGATCAGGCGCTCGACTTGCTCAAGGCGCTACAAACGCTCAACATTAATCTGGAAATCCTGACCAAGACGCGCATTGGCATGACGGTCAATGAGCTGCGCAAGAGCAGCAAGGATGATGAGGTAATTGCCCTGGCAAAAACTTTAATTAAGAACTGGAAACGCTTTCTGGCCAGCCCGGCTCCGACTGCGGCCAGCGCCAACAACAACGCAACGCCCAAAGAGGCCGGATCCGGAGCCGGTGGCAATAAGGAGAGCAACAGCAATAGCTCAACAAAGTCATCATCGAATGCCAGCAAATCGAATTCGAGCGGCAAAGACAAGTCCAGCAGCAGCAGCAGCGGCGGCGGCAGTTCTTCGACAAAGGATAAACGGGAGGACAAGAAGCCATCGTCAGTGCAAACATCATTTCCAGCCGGCGGCATGACCGATGCAGTTCGTCTCAAATGCCGCGAGATGCTGACGAATGCATTGAAGATGGGCGAAGTGCCCGAGGGTTGTGCTGAGCCCGAGGAGATGGCCGCCGAGCTGGAGGATGCCATTTACGCGGAGTTCAAGAATACCGATATGAAGTACAAGAATCGTATCCGATCGAGAGTTGCGAATTTGAAGGATCCGAAGAATCCGGGACTGCGTGGCAATTTCATGTGTGGCGCCGTCTCTGCCAAGCAGCTGGCCAAAATGACACCCGAGGAGATGGCCAGCGACGAGATGAAGAAACTACGCGAAAAGTTCGTCAAGGAGGCGATCAACGATGCCCAACTGGCCACAGTGCAGGGCACCAAAACGGATCTGCTGAAGTGCGGCAAGTGCAAAAAGCGGAACTGCACCTACAATCAGCTCCAGACGCGATCCGCTGATGAGCCGATGACCACGTTTGTCATGTGCAACGAGTGCGGCAATCGCTGGAAGTTCTGCTAAGTGCGTGCCCCTTTTTTATAATTCATCGCCCCGCCTCTGTCCTCCTCGCCCATGTGCACTTCAGCTCCTTATTCAATTATAATACAAAAGCTATTCGCATGTAAACAAATTTGAATGCATTCACTGACCACCTAAAGAACTAAAAAGCAAAGAAAAAAAAAAACAATTCAATAATAAAATAAAAAAAAAGTAAATAAATAAATACATACATATGCATATGTATGTATATCTGTACGAATGTACATATTCGTGTCGTTTCTTTTTATCAGTTTTTTTTTTTGCCGCTTCTAGCTTTAAGGTACAGTATGCACGGCGGCCAGTGTTGCCAACTACATATTTTGTTTGCTGCCAGCCGGCTTATACCTGTTAAAATTCCAATTTGATTGATACGTATATATTTTAGTAATTATTTCTAAAAAAAAATCATTTCATTTCAAAATGATTTTAAATTTGTACAAACAAAATTAATTATTTATTTAATATTAAATATATGTCATTAATAATTATTCAATACCTGAGAATACTGAAAGCATACAAAAAATATAGCTACATTAACATATAAAATATGTATCAAAATATATTAACATTTTGAAATAATTCTTAAACGAAAAAAACAATTATTTGACGCATTTTACACTCCTTAAGCGGCTTACGTAATTTGTTACGTATGCTTACATCAAATTTGGAGCATTCGTTTTTCAAACGCACGTTAAAGAACGCATAAGACGCGCTGCTGCAACTTTTGCTGTACTTATGCATG
This sequence comes from Drosophila koepferae, assembly GCA_030914345.1. Lineage (NCBI taxonomy): Eukaryota > Metazoa > Arthropoda > Insecta > Diptera > Drosophilidae > Drosophila > Drosophila koepferae. The sequence goes on from JAUESR010000207.1 coordinate 11,744,740, forward strand.
CCGAAAATAGGGCTATCAGCTGTGTGTGTACTTTTAGTCATGCTATTGGCAAAGGCGTCACCATACATTTTACCGAGGGGCTCCGGCTTTTTTTGTGGCATTCAAAGATATTAAAAAAAAAAAAATTGCAGCTGCTAACAGCTAAATTTTCGGATTTTTCATACAAATATCAACCAGTTTTGGAAAATTTTACATCATACTTACAAGTTAATAGATTACTCTTAATTTAATAGACCGCATCGCATAAACTGCTATAATTTAATACATTACAAATTAAGCTTTCAGCTAATATCAACAACAACAGTATTGCTGCAGACTAAGATAAGAAATGTATCAACAAGTTGGCAGCACTAACAAAAGTTGATAAACAGAAAACAGCTTAGATGACGTCAGAAATTGCTCATTGTACTTAATGTCAACGGCTAGGCATTTATCTAATAAACAGCTTGGTCACATTGGTGCAATTGTTCGTCGGTTTTCTATGCTATCGCAGACAGGTCACATTGCCGACAGTTCACAATTTTTGTTAGCAACGATCGGTTGTGTTCGGTTTTGTGCTCGGTTGGTTATTTTGGTTGTTGAGGTAACTACCGTTAAAAAGAAGCAGCACCTAGAAAGAAAGAAAATAATCACCCAAGCCAATAACAAAATTAGCTAAGCAAATGTGTAAACGCGTGTGTACTTAATGCTGGCAATTATTTTTCATTTAAGTTAAAGTCAAAGTTAAAGTCCAAGCGGCCATTGTTAACCTGTTGCGCGACTGCACTCACTGGCACTCGATGGTGCGTGACCTATTTATGTAACCTGTTTTTAAAGAATATACCGCTTCAACTAAAATCACCCAATGCTACGAGTTTCGCCCCGACTCTGACTCTGGATCTGGTCTGGGTCTGGAACTGGAACTTGTACCTAAACGGGGCTAAAAAGTGAACAAAGTGTTAATTATAGTATATACGCTAATAGCTGTTGCTGGCGAAAAGAACATGGGAATAAAGATTCGTTTATTATCGAACGTTGTTTTAAACACTCTAATGCTCTCTTCTAACTATTAATGTTGTAGAAAAAAAAAAATGAGTGCATTCACCCTGCAAGACATGTGTTAGTGTATGTGTGCAAAACTAGAAAAGTGCGCTGAAAAACTAATAAGAGTTTCAGAGCTAACCAAGGGCGTAGTTATTTCTGTTTTTAAGGGTCACAAGTGAAAATGACACCCAACTTGTGTATGTGTATGCGTATGTGTTTGTATCAACAGATGAGCTGAGACGTGGCTGCATTATGGCTAAGCCTCTGACCAAATTATGGTTAGCTACGCTTCAGGTTTCGTTGACTAGAACGGTACTAATAAGCGCATACACATACACACACACACATACACACATATGGGTGCAGAGAGAGGGAGAGAGAGAACGAGCGAAAGAGTTTAACAAATAACAACACATCAAGTCACACACACATACACTCATACTTGGGCACCTGTTAAAGAGAGTGCCCCGTGTAAAGAGCGGCTCACATTGCACATTCATATTAATGGGTGCCTCTGCACTGCGCGCTCTCTCGCTCAACTACTCTCTCTGCTTTTTTTGCTCACACATTCAATTCATAGAAAAGTTAGAAAGAAAAAAAGTGGATAACTTGCTCTCAAGCCTTGAGCTTGCGCTTGAGCCGGGGTTAGAATTCTATATAACAACAACAACAACAGCAGCAGCACTTGTTTGGCCGGTTTGTTGCACAACGGGATATTTTGTAGCTTGCAGCGCTGAGAACCCTTTTCAATATAAAAACACCTAAAACACCACAATTAATGTTTTTTTGTTTTTGCGTTGCTGCTAACATAGTCGGTATTGTTGTTGCTGCTGTTGTTGGCTTTGTAGCTTTCGCGACTTTGCAGCCGCCACACGCAGCCAGAGACGGCAACGTCGACTGCGGCTGCGACTGCGACTTTCTGTTTGTTTGGTGAAACTTTTTTAAGGTCGGCATCGGCATAATAAAAAAAAAAAAAACACAAATGCACACACACACACACACGCATAGCAGTAATAACTAATACAAACGCGCTTTGTATATTTTGGGAAGACGTAAAAGAGAGCAGCGGTAAATGCTTCTTATACGCCACTGCAGCCTTAACAGTTGAAGTGCTGTTAATGTCAAAGTGAAACAAAAACAAAAACAACAACAACAACAACAACGGCAACAAAAAGAGCGATTTATTTCTTTGTTTTTGTTGTCTTCTTCTCAAGTATGCGATATGTTAACATGCAGATAGACATTATACTTATAGCTAAAGCGTAATGTACGTGGCAGCGCGATACGAACTTTCACTAATGACTCTTGGTGAACTCTGCACACATGCATTCGTTCACACACACGCATGCATACGCACACACACACACACACACAGGCACGTGTTGCTCATCGCATACGTGCTGAAATGTAATATAGTCTAGTCAAATCAGATTTATTTAGATTTAAAAACTGTTATCGCTGACATGCACTGTTACGGTTTTTTGCCAAATTCTAATTAGATAGTGTGTAGCAGAAATCGTGTCTAGCATCTAATAGGAAATTCACATGCTTTATATAAACGTGCTGATATATGCTAATTAGATTAAGGTGTGACAGAAATCACTTGTCGAATCTAGTAAGAAATACATGCACTGCATTGTTGGATGCCAATCAGAATTACGTATACATTGTTTTACATTTATCAGCTTAGCCAAAATGCCGTAATGGGCAAATACCGATCAGATGGTGGTTATTTTTAGTATCAAAGCATATAATTTGTAGCTGTCTTCACGCTTTCCGCTATTCCAACTAGAACTTGTGTCTGACTTAAGAGATGCAAACTCTAATCAGACAATACATTGTCTTATAAGTATTAATCTTTAAGCCATTCGGTCTGTGCATTCAAATTGGAACATGTTTAAACTTCAATTATAGTATTTATATTTTTATTTATTACTTGTTTATTGTTATGTTAAGCTCTTTTCGAGTCATTCCAACTGGAAATGACACTAGCATCAAAATCCAAACACTCTTCCAGACAATTCAACTAGAACTTCTGTCTGCTACCAAATATCCAAATATGGAATTTGAACGTGCTTTTGCTTTAATCATCATATTTATATTTATTATTTGTTTATTTTTTTTTTCTTTTCTTTGGTCATGCCTAGTGTAACAGTCGTCAGAGCTTATCAGTGTGCGGCTTGTCTACTGATAACATTATTAGGCAATCCGCATTTGAATAATGTTGAGTGTAGAACACTTGAGCACTTACCTGCCTTTAGCTCTTCCGCACTCTTGCTCGCTCTCTCTCTTTCTTTTCCTGTCACTCGCCCCCCACCACTCTTTCTCGCTACCTGTCATGCTCTCTGTGTCTTAATGTGGGGTGGATTGTATTTTGATCGTCAGAGCGTAACCAGACTATTTAACGTACTTTTGTGTATGTGTGTGTATGTGTGTGTGTGTGCGCCACAAAAAGTGGCTGTCTGCAATTACACACACACATACACATGTAGGCATGCATTTGTATATATGTAATATATATAGCGACGCCTCCAACTGTGCAATTAGCTTATGACGCATATTTACCTGGCCCAAGACTACCTGAAGATTACCTGAAATTTTATTTAATCGAAAACTAATTTACTAAAAATACACATGTATACACAACTGATTTAGAATCAAACTATAATTTTTTTTTTTGTATATTTAGATAAGCTGAGTTGACGTGATTAGTGATTAAAAAAATAATAAAAATATATGTATATATTTTTGTATACAGGCTGATATAATTGAACATTAAAATGAGTAATACTAGTTTTTTTCAATGCGACTTAGTTTTTTTTTTTTTAATAAAAATATCGCATATATATTTATGCTATTTTTATTTATTTTGTTATTTTATATATATTTTGTCAATAAAAATATCGCATAAATAAATATATGCATATGCAATAATAATACTATATTGCTATTTAGACCCAACTAAGTGATGGTCTTCACCTTTCATTTGGCCCACATATTTCTATGGCCCAACGCGCCGTATAAGCAATGAAAGTAAATTTTTTCAATGAAAACAAATCCAAAAGTAAAGAGCGAACAGCCCAAACTGAGCAAAACACATTTATTATTATTTGCATAACAAAACGCAATGTTCGTTCTGATTGGGAACTAAATACAACAACAACAACAACGACAACAATAAATACAATTATTAAAAGTGAAATTGTGCCTTAGCCTTTTTTGCATATCTAAAGGTTTATTTTTTATATTTTGGCTTTGTTGTCTTTCGATATTTTTTTCTGCTTCTTCTTCTTCTTTTGTTAAGGTTTTGACTTTTGGTTTCCCTTTAAAAAAAAACAACAATAATAATAAAATTGTCGCTAAAAAAAAAGAAATGAGGAAATGAACAGAGACGTTTCTACTCAAGAAGAAGAGTTGGAATACGAGGTAGAAGATGAGACAGAAGAAGCAGCAGCAGCAGCAGACGACGACAACTGTGTAAATTCTTTCAATTTACCGTAAACTTCACCTTAATTTCCAACTCTTCTACTTGATTTTTTTTTCATTAAAGCCGGTTTTAAGCGCCTGCAGCAACTTGTTGTTATTTTTCTTTTTATTGTTATTGCTCTTTTGTCTTCAGTCTTCTCTTATCTTATCTAAGTTTCTCTTCTCTTCTCGCTTGCAGAGCTAAACGGGCTTTGCATTTGAATGCCAGAGAGCGCCAGGAGCAGTAAATGAAGGACGACGAACATGGTGATTGTAACACGTGTAAGTAAAGAGCTCAGATCGAAGAGCTGAGCGAGCGAGTGAGTGAGTGAGTGAGTGAGAGAGAGTGAGTGAGTGATTGAGTGTGAGAGAGTGCATACATCAACTCTCTTTATGGCCAAAGCAAACAGTAAACGGAAGTGCACACAAACACACAAACATAAATACAGACATGCACACATGCACATACACACATGCCAATAAGTGTATGCCCTGTAGAGCGATTAAAAGAAAAGTGTAAAACGGATTTGATGTTAGATATGCAAATGAAAATGTTAAAGTATATATAGAGATATGTGTATATAAACACATTTACTAATAAGTATGTGATATGCATATACATATATTTATATAGAGATGTGTTTATGAAAATAGTAGTGCGACAAATGTTGTCACAATACAATAATAAAAACCATATTTAAAACAAAAAATAATATAAAGCTTAATTAAAGAATATAATTTAAAGACTACTAAGATCACAATTTTATTTATTTTTTATTTATTTTTTAATGTTTTTATTTTTTTTATAAATACAATACATTTAAAAGCAATTTAAAACGACTATTAGAAGTAACAAAATTTTATTATAAATAATTTTTTTTTTTTTTTACAAATATAGAAATAACATTTAGTCCCTCATGATAGTAGTAAAATGAGCTTTTTCTATGATATATTCACTACTATTTTTACGAACATATTCGCTTAGTAAATTTTGAAATGAAATAAATAATGAGATATAAAAAATGATTTCTAATTTATTGTTTTTGTTTGTGTCAAAAAACTTAAGAGCATTGTGCATAATTGTGCTAATGAAAATTGTAGTATACAATAGAAGAAATAGTAGTAGCTCCAATAGAACTTATTCATATGATATATTCTGTCCACGTAGAAAGTATAATATTGTTATTTGGGAGAGTGGTAAAGTTGTTGAAATTAATGTAGATAAGGAAAACTAAAATGAGACTCAAACTTTCTGTTTCGAGCTAGATGCTATGAGTGTTAATCAGACTTAAATAGAGTTTATAGAGTCTTGACAGAGCATATGATTCTTAAATAGTAGCCCAGTACATTTATTACGAGAGTGTAAAGAGCAGTTAGGCAAAATTATATACATAGAGCGAATTTTTCATACAATATCTAAAAATATGTATATTTATAAATATGGATATATCTTTATGCTATTTAATATACATTATAACCTACAATAAATAAAGGGTATTTAGCACTTTCATACTTTCAATTGGCGCCTTTCAACTTGTTTATTTGGCTTTGCAGTTGTAAATGTGAACAGCTCCCATGCCTCGTATATCTATCAAGTCTGTCCCTGACTACGTTTATTTAGCTTTTTTTTTTATGTTACGCTCAAGTGATTCTTGTAAAAAAGAGGAAGGTTTTATGTGGCAGCCCTCTCGACTGGAATTGTAAGCGCTTGTTTTTTACATTATTTTCCTCATTTTTTTTGCTTTACAGGGTGACTACATCTGGATAGAACCCGCATCGGGGCGGGAATTCGATGTGGCCATTGGAGCACGTGTCATCTCCGCGGAGGGTCGTCGCATTCAGGTGCGCGACGATGATGGCGATGAGGTGTGGCTGGCGCCAGAGCGTCGCATCAAGGCGATGCACGCTTCATCCGTACAGGGTGTCGAGGATATGATATCGCTCGGTGATCTGCACGAGGCGGGCATATTGCGTAATCTACTCATACGCTACAAAGAGAATCTAATATATGTATGCAAATCTTCTATATCTCTGTGTAGTATATACCTTTAATTGTATATTTATAAATTATATTCGCATTGCAGACATACACCGGCTCCATTCTGGTTGCCGTCAATCCATATCAGATATTGCCCATCTATACGGGCGATCAGATCAAGTTGTATAAAGAGCGCAAAATTGGCGAATTGCCGCCACACATTTTCGCAATTGGCGATAATGCGTATGCGCATATGAAACGCTATCGCCAGGATCAATGCATTGTCATATCGGGCGAATCGGGTGCCGGCAAAACGGAGAGCACAAAATTGATTTTGCAATATTTGGCTGCGATCAGTGGCAAGCACTCGTGGATCGAGCAGCAAATACTGGAGGCTAATCCCATTTTGGAGGCCTTTGGCAATGCCAAAACGATACGCAACGATAATTCCTCAAGGTAAGCCTCGGTGGCGTACTCAAAGCTATTTACTTAATTACCCTATTTTATATATATATTTTTTTCTGTTTAATTTTACTTTGCCTTGCTTTAGGTTCGGCAAATACATAGACATCCATTTTAGTGCTAATGGGGTTATTGAGGGCGCCAAGATCGAGCAATATCTGTTGGAGAAGTCGCGCATTGTGTCGCAAAATCATAGTGAACGTAATTATCATGTCTTCTATTGCATCTTGGCGGGTCTCTCGGCGGATGAGAAGAGTCGTTTGGAGCTGGGCGCGGCAGCCGATTATAAGTAAGTCGAAACACATGAAAGTCATCTGTGATGTGTATGCCTATGAAATGTGTGTATATATAGACTAGCATATAGATTATTATAGATATAGTATTATAGATATAGTGCTTTATGTCATTATAGGTAGACTATTGAGTAGCATATATAATACTTTAGACTTATGCCATCTGAACGTTTATATAGTATTTTATGATATTCTAACTCCGAAATACAATTGTCTACATGAAAATAGTAGTGCTGTAGTAATCACAATTTTTCACATATTTCATAGATCATAGATCTTTCATATTCAATTGATATCTATACTTAACACTTGTCTATATATATATATATATTAATTTCCATTTTATCTGCCGCTAGATATTTGACTGGTGGCAATAGCATCACGTGCGAGGGTCGCGATGATGCTGCCGAATTCTCGGATATACGATCAGCGATGAAAGTTCTATTATTTTCGGATCAGGAAATATGGGAGATCATTAAGCTGTTGGCCGCCCTATTGCACTGCGGCAATATTAAGTATAAGGCAACCGTTGTCGATAATCTGGACGCAACGGAAATACCCGAACATATCAATGTGGAACGTGTTGCCGGTCTATTGGGTCTGCCCATACAGCCGCTAATTGATGCACTGACGCGTCGCACATTGTTCGCCCATGGTGAAACAGTTGTGTCGACCCTCTCGCGTGACCAGTCGGTGGATGTCCGCGATGCGTTTGTCAAGGGCATCTATGGACGTTTGTTTGTGCATATTGTGCGGAAAATAAATACGGCCATATTCAAGCCGAAGGCAACGTCACGCAATGCCATCGGCGTTCTGGATATATTTGGCTTCGAGAACTTTGATCAGAATAGCTTCGAGCAGTTCTGCATTAACTATGCCAACGAGAATTTGCAACAGTTTTTTGTGCAGCATATTTTCAAATTGGAACAGGAGGAATACAATCATGAGGCGATCAATTGGCAGCACATTGAATTTGTGGATAATCAGGATGCGCTCGATCTGATTGCCATTAAGCAATTGAACATTATGGCCTTAATCGATGAGGAGGCACGCTTCCCCAAGGGTACCGATCAGACAATGCTCGCCAAGCTGCACAAAACGCATGGAGCGCATAAGAATTACTTGAAACCGAAATCGGATATCAATACGAGTTTCGGACTGAATCATTTCGCTGGCATTGTATTCTATGATACTCGAGGTTTTCTGGACAAGAATCGGGACACCTTCAGTCCGGATCTATTGCATTTGGTTAGCCAGAGCGCGAATAAGTTCTTGCGCCAGATCTTTGCCCAGGACATTGAGATGGGCGCTGAGACACGTAAACGCACACCCACACTGTCCACACAATTTCGCAAGAGTCTCGATGCTCTGATGAAGACGTTGAGCAGCTGTCAACCGTTCTTTATACGTTGCATCAAGCCGAATGAGCTGAAGAAGCCGATGATGTTCGATCGTGGCCTGTGCTGTCGCCAGTTGCGCTATTCGGGCATGATGGAAACGATAAGAATACGACGTGCCGGCTATCCCATACGGCATGGTTTCCGTGAATTCGTTGAACGTTATCGGTTTCTGATAGCTGGCGTACCGCCGGCGCATCGCACTGACTGCTTGTCGGCAACATCGAGAATTTGTGGCATGGTATTGGGTAAATCCGATTATCAATTGGGACACACCAAGGTGTTCCTGAAGGATGCACACGATCTGTTTCTGGAACAGGAGCGGGATCGTGTGCTCACACGCAAAATACTGATATTGCAGCGCAGCATACGAGGCTGGGTCTACAGGCGTCGCTTCCTGCGGCAGCGTGCCGCCGCGATCAGTGTGCAGCGCGTGTGGAAGGGCTATGCACAGCGCAAACGATATCGCAACATGCGTGTGGGCTATATGCGTCTGCAGGCGTTAATTCGTTCGCGTGTCCTCTCGCATCGTTTCCGGCATCTGCGCGGACATATTGTGGGACTGCAGGCGCATGCGCGCGGCTATTTAGTGCGTCGAGAATATGGCAATAAAATGTGGGCGGTCATTAAGATACAATCGCATGTGAGGCGCATGATTGCGGTACGGCGCTATCGTAAGCTGCAGCTGGAGCATAAGCAATTCGCTGAGGTGTTGCATCTGCGTAAATTAGAGGAGCAGGAGCTGTTGCATCGTGGCAACAAGAATGCCCGAGAGATAGCCGAACAGCATTATCGGGATCGTTTGCATGAGCTGGAACGGCGTGAGATGCAGGAGCAGCTGGAGGATCGCCGACGAGTTGAGGTCAAAATGAATATTATCAATGATGCGGCACGCAAGCAGGAGGAGCCCGTCGACGATGGCAAACTGGTTGAGGCTATGTTTGATTTTTTGCCCGATTCGAGCAGCGATGCTCCCACACCGCATGGCGGACGTGAGACGTCCGTATTCAATGATCTGCCACATGCACAGACCATCAATCAGGATGACATCACACCAATGCACATCTCTGAGGACGAGGAGGATTTGTCGGAATATAAATTTCAGAAATTCGCTGCCACCTACTTCCAGGGCAATGTGAACCATCAGTACGCGAAGAAGGCACTGAAGCATCCACTCTTACCACTGCACACGCAGGGCGATCAATTGGCCGCGCAAGCGCTGTGGATAACCATCTTGCGTTTCACTGGCGATATGCAGGAGCCCAAATATCATACCATGGATCGCATGGACACCACATCTGTCATGTCCAAGGTGACGGCGACGCTGGGACGAAACTTTATACGCAGCAAGGTGAGTGAGATGAAGATGGAAGCAGAGATTGAATATATATATATATATGCTAATACATTTATTGTTAAATAGGAATTCCAGGAGGCACAGCTGATGGGCCTCGATCCGGAGGCATTCCTGAAGCAAAAACCACGTTCGATACGCCACAAGCTCGTCTCGCTGACACTGAAGCGCAAGAATAAATTGGGTGAGGATGTGCGTCGCCGGCTGCAGGATGATGAATATACGGCAGATAGCTATCAGTCGTGGCTGCAATCGCGTCCCACATCGAATCTGGAAAAGCTGCACTTCATCATCGGCCATGGCATATTGCGTGCCGAGTTGCGTGACGAAATCTATTGTCAGATATGCAAGCAATTGACCAACAATCCATTAAAGTCGTCCCATGCACGCGGCTGGATATTGTTGTCGTTGTGCGTTGGCTGCTTTGCGCCGTCTGAGAAGTTTGTCAACTATTTGCGGGCATTCATTAGAGAGGGGCCGCCCGGCTATGCGCCGTATTGTGAGGAGCGCTTGAAGCGCACCTTTAACAATGGCACCCGAAATCAGCCACCATCGTGGCTAGAGCTGCAGGCAACCAAATCGAAGAAGCCCATCATGCTGCCCATTACATTTATGGATGGCAATACGAAGACATTGCTGGCCGATTCAGCGACAACGGCACGAGAGCTGTGCAATCAGCTGTCGGAGAAGATTACGCTCAAAGATCAATTCGGTTTCTCGCTCTATATTGCGCTGTTCGATAAGGTCAGTTCGTTGGGCAGTGGCGGTGATCATGTGATGGACGCCATATCACAGTGTGAACAATATGCGAAGGAACAGGGCGCTCAGGAGCGTAATGCGCCATGGCGTCTATTCTTTCGCAAGGAGATCTTTGCACCGTGGCACGAGCCAACCAACGATCAGGTGGCCACAAATCTAATTTATCAGCAGGTGGTGCGTGGTGTTAAATTTGGCGAATATCGTTGCGATAAGGAGGAGGATCTGGCCATGATAGCTGCCCAGCAGTATTTCATCGAATATGGCACGGACATGTCCATGGAGCGACTGTTCACACTGTTGCCCAATTTCATACCCGACTTTTGTCTCAGTGGCGTGGACAAGGCCATTGAGCGTTGGGCGGCGCTTGTGCTGCAGGCCTACAAGAAATCGTATTATGTGAAAGATAAGATTGCACCGCTCAAGATTAAGGAAGATATCGTTAGCTATGCTAAATACAAATGGCCTTTATTATTCTCACGCTTCTACGAAGCGTATCGCAATTCGGGACCAAATTTACCCAAAAATGATGTCATCATAGCGGTCAACTGGACGGGCGTCTATGTTGTTGACGATCAGGAGCAAGTGCTGCTCGAGCTGAGCTTCCCGGAGATCACAGCGGTGTCCAGTCAAAAGACCAACAAGGTCTTCACCCAAACCTTTAGCCTGTCCACGGTACGCGGCGAGGAGTTCACATTCCAGAGTCCAAATGCAGAGGATATACGCGATCTTGTCGTCTACTTTTTGGATGGTCTCAAGAAGCGGTGCGTAGAGAGTCATCTCTATTAATTCCATTTTTTTTTTAAATTATATATAAATTATTCTTATTCTATTGCAGCTCGAAATATGTGATTGCGCTGCAGGATTACCGTGCACCCTCGGACAGCACCAGTTTCTTATCGTTCTTCAAAGGTGATCTGATCATCTTGGAGGATGAGTCGTGCGGTGAGTCGGTGCTGAACAATGGCTGGTGCATCGGACGTTGCGATCGTACACAGGAACGAGGAGATTTTCCAGCCGAAACGGTTTATGTGCTGCCAACGCTGAGTAAGCCGCCGCAGGATATATTGGCCTTGTTCAACATCGAGGAGGCGCATCATGGCAGACGCTTAAGCATGGTATCGAATGGTGGCGTTGTTGAGCCACGCGATCGTCCGCACACGCTCATGGAATATGCACTCGATCATTTCCGTTTGCCGCCCAAGCGTACCATGTCGAAAACATTGACGCTCAGCTCGAAGCGCAGCGAGGAACTGTGGCGCTATTCCAGGGATCCAATTAAGGCGCCGCTGTTACGCAAACTGCAGAGCAAGGAAGAGCTTGTCGAGGAGGCATGCTTCGCCTTTGCTGCCATACTCAAATATATGGGCGATTTGCCATCGAAGCGTCCGCGCATGGGCAACGAAATTACCGATCACATATTCGATGGTCCGCTCAAGCATGAGATATTGCGCGACGAAATCTATTGTCAGCTGATGAAGCAACTGACGGATAATCGCAATCGTATGTCCGAGGAGCGTGGCTGGGAACTGATGTGGCTGGCAACGGGACTCTTTGCCTGCTCGCAGGGTTTGCTTAAGGAGCTGCTGCTATTTTTGCGCACACGCCGTCATCCCATCTCACAGGACTCGATGCATCGATTACAGAAGACCATACGTCACGGACAGCGCAAATATCCGCCGCATCAGGTGGAGGTGGAGGCCATACAGCATAAGACAACGCAAATCTTTCACAAGGTCTATTTCCCCGATGACACCGATGAGGCGTTCGAAGTGGACTCATCCACGCGCGCCAAAGACTTTTGCAATAATATCTCACAACGTTTATCGTTGCGCACCAGCGAAGGCTTCTCGTTGTTTGTGAAAATTGCCGACAAGGTGATTTCGGTGCCAGAGGGTGATTTCTTCTTTGATTTTGTACGCCATCTGACCGACTGGATAAAGAAGGCGCGACCGATACGCGATGGCGCCAATCCACAGTTCACCTATCAGGTGTTCTTCATGAAGAAATTGTGGACGAACACGGTGCCAGGCAAGGATCGTAATGCGGATCTAATCTTTCACTATCATCAGGAGCTGCCGAAACTCTTGCGTGGCTATCATAAGTGCTCACGTGAGGAGGCGTCCAAGCTGGCCGCGCTTGTCTTTCGTGTTCGTTTTGGTGAAAACAAACAGGAGTTACAGGCCATACCGTAAGTGCATTATCCATTATCCATTATCCATTATCCATTATCCATTAACAATTAAAAAACGCTCATTCCAGGCAAATGCTACGCGAACTGATACCCTCTGATATTATGAAGATGCAGAGCACTAGTGAATGGAAACGCTCCATTGTTGCCTCCTATAATCAGGATGGAGGCATGAGCTCCGAGGATGCCAAAGTTGCCTTCCTTAAGATTGTATACAGGTGAGTATCCGAATGAGCTAATGTGTACCTTGAACTTATTATTATCATATATATTTAGATGGCCCACCTTTGGCTCCGCATTCTTTGAGGTAAAGCAAACCACCGAGCCAAACTATCCCGAAATGTTGCTCATTGCCATTAACAAGCACGGCGTGAGTCTCATACATCCAGTAACGAAGGTAAGAACAGATAACAGATCGATTGCGATTAGATAATAATAATTATATTACCATCATAAAATTTATAATAATTGTAATATCAATTCTTGTGCAATATTTAACATTTTTATATACTTTTGCAGGATATACTGGTCACACATCCATTTACACGCATCTCGAACTGGTCATCGGGCAATACATATTTCCATATGACAATTGGGAATTTGGTTCGTGGCTCGAAACTGCTTTGCGAGACATCACTGGGCTATAAGATGGACGATCTGTTAACGTCGTATATATCATTGATGCTGACCAATATGAACAAAAATCGAACTATACGAGCCAACTAGTAAAGATATCTTAAAAGAAGAGAACCACACACACACATTCACATACATATATTTATAATAATTATAAATTATAAATGCAATAATTGATATAACTAGAAATTATAGTTAATTACCTATTGTTCATTCCCACTCTCTAATACACATTCGATTTTCCCCTTTAGCTACTTTAGCTAAAAAAATTTATACCAAACTCTGTTTCATATTAATATTATGCATTTCTTTTGTAAAAATGTGCAAACTCTTGTTTTTAGTATCCTATGCCACCACATTCCGTTTATTTAAATTATTAATTAAACATATCAAATAGAAGGTTTTGCAAATTCTTTATATAGATAAGCTATTGTATCTAAACATTTTGCACGCTATCTAACTTTATGTACATCTCAATTGCATATCTGTACTGATGACGTTTTGTATCAAATACATAGAAATGTTCAATAATTTAATAAATTATATAAATATATATACATACAAATATTAAATTAAAAGCTTTTTTTATTTTAAACGTTTCTATTATGAACGAAATTAATTTTTCAGAGCTACGTTTATTATCGTTATAAAAAACAATTACATTAAGATCTGCTAAATCTATCAAATGCTATCGATGTATCACTGTTAAAGCGTCTGAGTCCTGAAAAAGTGTAAAAAATGAGCAATCGATATCGAGCTTAGCCTGTTAAACTTCTGTTATGGCGCTGTTTGCAATAATTCCCGTTATATGTGAAAATTTTTGCACAATTGTGTGCGGAGTGAAAAATTGTGAAGAAAAGTGATAAAAACAACTGAAAACTAATGTAATTGTGATAAAAAGCAAGCGAGGTAAGTTTGCGCATTGTACAAAATATCATTTAAATTATTTTGCAATATATTAAAATCAATTTGACAATGTCCGCAACAATTGCGCATGACCAGGCCACTATAAAAATTTAATTCAAATCGTATAAGTACTAAGGGATGTAATTTATTTCTATTATTTATTCAATGCATACATTGTCTTTATACATGTACAATATATATATGTATTGCAGATAAAAATAATATTCGACATACACTATTGCTTAATACAATTACCGGTAACGCCTGCGTCGTTGTCTGCGCCGGCGTCTATCGACTGCGCAGCTCGTCTGCCTTAACTGCTGCATAGCTAGTAGCGACGCGTCGTAGCGAATTTTTCTACCAGTGTGCAAGGTCTGCGTACAAGCTGAGTAGGTTTGTGTCTTCGATAAATTAATACAAACAGAAAAACTTGAAGCTTTTATATTTTAAATATTATTTACTTTACGATAGCTCTTCTATTTTCCATGAAATAGATTTCAAATTTTATAAAACTTCGGTAATAGGCATATATCGAAGGAACATTTAAGAACATTTCGTTGTATATATTTGATTTTCTTCTATTAATATACATCTTATGAAAATAATTGATTATCTTTGGAGTGGATTAAAATATCAACACATGGAATATTTGCAAGTTGAATTTGATTAACTGCGAGCCGCATCTCCGGATCCTGATGCCAACAATTTACAATGAGAATTCGTAATTCTTCGCAATTCGGTATTAAGTCATCTAATGATGGTCGTTCACCATTAACCGTTTTAAGTATTATCGCAGGTGCAATTGGGTTCTCCAAGTGATGAAATGGCTTCATGCGTGCCATCAGCTCCCAGAGAACAATCCCAAAGCTGTAAATATCGCACTTTTCCGTATATTTTATTCCCTCCAGAACCTGTGTTTGTGTTAAAGTATTAATATTTAATTTTTATGCAAGGCTTAGATTACGACAACCTCTGGGGCTATATAAGCGGCTGTGCCACGCTCACTTGTCATTATTGATCTCAGATCCGTCGCAGTGCCGAAATCTCCAATTTTCAATTGCTTGTAATTTTTAGTTAATAGTAGATTTTGAGTCTTTATGTCACGATGAATAAGCGGTTTTGGTTCCATGGAATGCAAATGATTAATACCCTATAAATGAAAGTAAAGGTCAAAATTAAAGGTTATGGTTTTTCTTATTGTATAAAAATTAACCTGAATACACTGAGTCATCCAGTCTAAAGCCATTGCCATGGTATACTCTTTTTGTTCGTTTCCGTGCAAGTATTTATAGAGCGATCCACACTCTGCGTAATCCATGACTAAGTATGCGGTGTCCTTGTGAAAACAACTCCCATATAGTTTTATAATATTCTCATGCTTTGTGCGGGATAGCTGTTTGACCTCCTGTTGGAAACTTGTATCTATTTTTTTACTTTTTTTGACAGCGACGACATTTGAATTCCATTTTGCTTTGTAGACTATGCCAAAGCCACCGCATCCAATGATCTGAAGAATTAAGTTTAATTAACTTGGCTAGGCGTAATAATAATATTAATATGGCTATGTTTGCTAAAGCACAAATCTCTAGTATTTGAAATATTGATAATAAGGAAGTAAGATCATAAATGTTACCTCAATTAATTTAACATCCTCATAGCTTACGTCTTTATAAAATCTTATTAACATATTATTGTTAGTATATGAGCTATATGGAAAATATTATATCAAATGATTTAAAATATATTTAGGGATAAAATAAGCGCCGATCTCACCGATAGGTTTCAAGACCTATTAGCCAAAAATATGGATGTGGTCGTTCTAGTCGATCCCAATGCCAAGAAGCTTCGATAAATTCTTCAATAGCCTCCAGTTCCAAGTATTTAATGTCACTCAAAGCCGGACGCATGCCTGTAACTGTTTAAATATTATAATGTTTTCTAATCCATTGATAATTTAATACCTTTAATTATTTTCAACAAATTATGTGGAGGAACAGTGATTAAATCATAGTAGGGCTTTTTCCGCGCGAGGACCTCCCACAATATAATTCCCAGGCTATAAATGTCACTCTGGTAATTGGTTTTTTTATTACCAAAAACCTGTGCATGTAGAAGTTCATATATATGATTAGAATACTACTTAGTCTATATTATATAATTTATATAATATATTCTAACCTCTGGTGCTATATAGGCTATTTCTGAAGTGGAGCTCAACATAGTTGCAACGTCAAAAGGGCAACAATAATCGCTTATCTTCAATCTTGTGTAATTGTTAAACAAAATCATATTATGAGGAGTTAAAATGTAGTTCATGAATATATTATTTAACTGCAATTTTCTGTTAAGAAAAGCAACACCCTAGAAGTAAATATGGAAACTAAAAACATTAGAAAATATACAACAAATATAGAGGAAAATGTGATAATACCTTGGCAGCATCTATCATCCATGAAAAAGCTGTATATACTGAATATGTCCTCTGCTCCTCGCCATACAAATAATCGCTTAAAGACCCACAATCTGAATATTCTGATATTAAATATGTTGATTCTTTATAGATTGAGACACCATAGATATTTACTACGAATTTATGATTTAGCTTTATATTCTTTCTAATTTCCTCGACAAAGGATTGAAGTTGAGTCCATTGCTCAGGCATATTTATGAATTTTGTTACGGATATTTGCTCATCCAACCACAATGCTTTGTAGGAAACACTAAAGTGACTATCTCGGATTGACTATTGATTAAAGGAAAACATTATATAATAAGCTTAAATATAGATTCTATAGAAAATGTATGCACTTTGGATGATTTTATGAGTTATATAATATAGATCGTGTACACTACCTCGTATAGCTCAATATCTGTAAAGTCTATTATTGCTCCAATATTAGCTTTCAGTACTTGATTAAGTTCCGTATCTTCCTTTTGA
Source organism: Drosophila koepferae (assembly GCA_030914345.1). Taxonomy (NCBI): domain Eukaryota; kingdom Metazoa; phylum Arthropoda; class Insecta; order Diptera; family Drosophilidae; genus Drosophila; species Drosophila koepferae. The sequence goes on from JAUESR010000207.1 coordinate 11,762,139, forward strand.
GTGCTGTAATTAAATAGTTAATTTCATTGATCATTGTACATTTCATAAACTTCAGTTTCAAATATTCCGCTCACAGGATAGCATTGAGTGTAGATATGACATCTTGAATAGAAGGTTTCTCTTCTGGACATGGGTGCCAACAGTTTTCAATTAAACTCTTTAATATGTTATCAATTGATATTTTGATATCATTTACTGACGGGCACTTCCCTAAGTAAATAATAATAATTGTTGTAGCATGGTGTTATTCTATTATCAATTTATGTACCTCTCGAGAATGCTTCATATATTTCTTTCGACTTAGAGTTAGTGTGATAAAATGGCTTTTTACGTGTTAATAATTCCCAAATGGTAATTCCGATCTCCAATATATCGTTGCTTTCTCTAAAATGCAATTCTTCAATACTTTTTTCCCTTCCGTGTAATGAAAGTTGTTGAGGAAGCACAATAATTTTTAAGTAGCGATAGTTATTCGTTAACAGCAAACAATTAGAAGTCAAACTGTAAAACGCCGTTTCACTAAATTGGCGTGAATGTAAATACTCAAGGCCCTAAAAAAGCGTGAAGTAATAAATGAGTTAGATGAGTAAGGTTAATTATGAAATACCTTTGCTGCCTGATACATCCATTCGAGGGCATTTCGAAAAGAATATTCTCTTTGCTCGTCGCCATGCAGTAATTGCTTCAGTGATCCACAATCTGCATATTCCAGAAGTATGTGATCATGGACAATTGAAATATATTTTAATACATTTTCATGATTGAGACTAAGTAATAATCGAATATCATTTAAATCACTTATGTCAGCTTCTATGTGTACAAGGGAACTGTATGTGTATTTAAAGCCGACTCCAAAATCACCGTAGTCTACAAACTGTGAAATTTTTTATTTTAAATACAAGACGTATTTTCTGGTCAATTGAAACGTACTTCTACCTGTTCGATTTCGGCCATCTAGTTTCCTTTTGCGTAACCTAATAATATATAAATACAAAAGACAAGCCAGAAGTAAACTTTCCCACACGACAAACTGCAAGGGACTGAAAGCAATAGTCAATTTTTTTTGAGTTGTTACAGGTATCCCAATCTTATCAGTCTATTGCATTCGTAAAAAGCAGTGCAAACTAAAGAGAACGACTTTATACCCATTATTTACTTTAAGTTATGTCCACAGATAATCTAATTATTCATCTAGTATTTAAGATAAACAAATAAAATCGTACTTAAAAAATAATTAAGTAAGAAAATCTGTCAATAAAAAAAATATATAAGAAAATAAATGCTCATTTCAAAACAGTGTCGAAATCTCCAATTTTCGGTTGGAGTAGATTTTGAGTCTTTGTGTCATGATGCAAATGGTTAATACCCTATATTTGTTGGTTAGGCTTAATAATAATAATGTGTGTATTTTAGGTAGTCCCTAGTATTTTAAATTAATTTACTTTGTTCATTTAAATATCAAAGGAATATAAATACTGAAGTGTTTTCGATGCAATGAGTATTTTTAATTTCAGCAATCCAAATTTCATTCCACGTAATCCCATAATCAGCAATATATAACAAACATGACAAACCTGAATGCACTGGAAGTATTTATCTAAGTATTTATCTTATCAGTTTATTGCATACATAAACATTATACCCTGACTTCCGTTTTTAACAGGTCCGGGTATAAAAAGCAGCGCGAACTAACAAGAACGTTAATATTTTAGGTATTGGAAACATGTATAATCTTGATTTGTTTTAAGTTATGTGAACAATATTCTTTATACTTTTTTACGAGACATTAGAATGTGCTGTGGGGTCATATAGAATCATATTAAAAATAAAAAAAAACGTCGTTATCTAGTACATAATATAAAGATATTAATTGACTTGAAAAACGAGTGTCAAACAAAATCATATTATTGATTCAATTGAAAGTCATTAAATGCTTGACTGCTGAGACATGATAACGGAATTTCCGACCATCCTCAACATTATAATCGAGTATTAGGAGATAAGAAGAACACTTGGGCGCAATGCGCCATTACACGCCAAGAGAGAACAGAGCTAAGATCGCTGTAGGTCATTCATTGAGTGTAACATATTGAGATAGCAATATGATTATATAAATTTTTCAAAAATATATACAGTATGAATATTTATTTCTCTTACTTTGTGCGACTTTTTAACTATTAAATACATTTCGTAGGATATAATCGCTTTGTTCCTCGTCATGGAAAAGTTTTCAGAAAAAAATAATTTCAAAAAGCCAATAATATTATTATTATTAATTAAACTATAAACTAAAATTTATCGCATTTTGAGTTATACAAAATAATAAAATTTTTATTTGTAATTTTAATTTTTCAAATGTTTCTGTTTTATTAATAGGAAATTGTTGGGAATCTTTGATAGCTTTCTCATCAGAATTTGTGAACTGTTCTAATAAGCTAATAGTAGTAACTAAATTGAATGATATAAATATATACTATATACACGATCTCTTAGTATGAGTATTTATTTATTTATTTCTCCTTCTATTTTATTACTATGATTGCATGCAACCCCATTTTGGCTCCCACACAACCGGCTGGCAATTCCCACGCATTGTATGTTTAGAATTTTCACAGCGTGTGAAAACCGGCAGCCGGCTTTAAAGTCAAGACTCTGATTTTCCAAGATAATTAGTGCAGTGGAAGCTCCTGGGAACTTTTTTGAAGACGCAATCCCCAGCACCTGTCGCCGCCCCTCCAGTGTCTCTGACCCTATATCTCGACCGCAAGCCAACGACGCATTCAAATGTCCAACTAGACACAGGGACCGAGGGAGAGCAAAAATTATGCACTCAAAATGTGAATGTTCATTAAAAATTCAACTAATTTCGTATTCAGCTTCTTATAAGATGCCGTGCACGGCGTTGGCCTTAAGAAGTTGCAGTTCCAATTACACAACCTGGTGGTGGTTTTTATTCTCTTCTCCAACTTGACCCCTTCGGCCGCTTTTCTCTCTCTCACTCTCTCTCTCTCTATCGCTCTCGTTTCTCGCTCATCTCGCACGCAACGACGCGTCGTCAAGTTTGTCGTTTAAGTCTTTCGTTTGCCATCTACAACGAAAAAATTCCCACCAAACTGGGGGTGAGTTGCATTTGCTGACTGCTTCGCTGATTCTGATAAGAATTGAATGTCTCAGTCATAATAATTCTAATTAAAACCTAGTAAGAGTGCCTGACTTAGGTGTTTTCTCAGCTTTTAATTGCTTAAACACAATATTTTCTTGAGAATTACAGAGCTGAAGCATTAGAATGATTTCATGATATTTTTATATCTCATTTATATAGCAATATAGCATTTATAAATAAATAAATATCATTTATATACATAAATATAATTCACATTTAAAATTAGTTGGGCCCAAAATAAATTCGTTTTAGCTATCTCTGAGAGCCAGAGAAATAGAAACTAAATAAATATTGCTAAGATTTATGCTAATATTTGGCAATAACTGCCGTTTGCAATACACATTCAAGCAACTCTTTATTGGCCAATTAAGGCTAGCTCTGTTCTGTAGAGCATTCAATGAAAGCTTCTCAAGTTCGATGCTGTGATTAGTTCGGCAATCCAAAACGGAAGCGCGATAATTAATGCAAAACGACGATTGTTAATTTGTAAATCTGTAAAACAACAATAACAGGTAGTCGGGCAAATAATGCATAAATATTAAGCAAAGATTGTTAAAATCATGAAAAAAAAACGAAACTAAAACAAAAACAAAAAAAAAAAAGGTTCTCAGCTTATTGTCAACGCCTTTTGGGGCTGTGTGAATATTCTGTTCCTTAAACTTTCAAAGCTAACAATGCTGCCTTATATATGCATAGACACACAGACAGACAGATATATGTACATATATAGTATATATATATATATATATCTATATATATTTCTTGACTTTGCGTTTTTCGTAATGGCCGCTAAAAATTCAAATCGACCAACCAACTGTAATTAAAGTTGAAGAGGCAGCCCACCGTGGGAAGTGCTGCACTTGTTTTGTTTAAGTCACACACAAAGAAATGTTCACACGACATGGCAACATTTTCCCAAGCCGATTTAAATCGACTATTCGCCTAACCAAGTTTGGAGGGCGGGCGCCATCAAGGGAGTAAATTCTTCTAACTCTTTTGCTCTTTCATCATCTTAGCGTCTGAGCTGAAGAAAAATGTTTAATCATGGCGAATTTTAAACTGTTTTTTTGACGGACATTCTTTATGTTTGTTTATTATTAATTTTTTATTATTTAAATGTAGGGTTTCTCTTAGGCTTACAACTTTCATCATTCAATTATCTTACAAAATTATATGATTTATATATATATATGTCTGGTCTAGAGCTGGGCTTGTGTTGAGCTTAGCTTAAGTGAATTAAGCGTGTTTGTCATATCTATAAATTTTATAAATTAAAATGTCGCAAACATTTGACAAAAACAATTAATCAGGCACAGCGCATTGGCCCAGCACATACATACATCTTCTATATATTATTTATATATATATTTATATATGTATATATAAATGTATATTTAACTAGAGTTACAGTTACAATTCTTCATGTCAGTGAGCTCTTTCGAGTTATGTACAATTATGTGTTCGTTATTGTTATTGTTTTTTTGTTTTAGCATTTATACATACATCTATTGGTACCGGCTAGCACTATAAAAAAATGTAAATATTGGTCAACTTGAAATTGATTTGCATTCGGTTTGTTCGTTTTACACACGGGGTTATCGCTTTCTCAGCAAGAAAGAAAAGAGCAATACAATGAAATGATAGAGAGAAGTTTTGTGTTGCTTATAAACTAGGCATAAATGTGTGCTAGAAGAGCTTTAAATAACTTGGCATAAATAAATGTATATGGAATTGCAAATAATAGAAATACTGCCGCACTCAAGACAAGCCGCTCCCATGGCTATTCCACTGCACTGCCGAGATCGAGGGCAGTGTTTGGTGCGTTTGCTGCTGCTGCTGCTGCTGTTGCATGTTCTGCTGTAAGCTGGAACCGCCGGCTGGTGAATTGCTGCTGCTGTTGTTGTTGTTGTTATTATTGTTGCTGTTGCTATTATTATTATTGTTATTATTATTGTTGCTGATGCCTGTGATGTTATTGTTATTGTGACGCGTACGCATAACATCCTCAGCCTGATTACAATGCGAACGCGGCCCCGGCTCCGGCGTATAGGTGAACGTCAGGCCCGTGGCATAAATGATGCCATCATTCCGCACTAGCGATATAGGCACCTGTGTCGGCTGTCTCACCTGAAAAAAAATAGATATATTTATATAGTATATGTACATATAAGATTAGCATACAATTCCAATTGCACTCACCCAAAGCCATTCGCCGCGAAATTGTGAGATTTCAGGCACTACACAGAGCAACGTTTCAGTGCAGCGATACATGGTCTCCGCTTCAACATCCCCGAACCAGACCTGTAAATGCGGCGTAAAATTATCGCCACTCAGTTCCAACATCGCCACATCGCCGCCGCCATTCAAATTCAGTGAATTAACAATTGGAACTGGCGTAACCGGAGATCTAAACAGATATTACTAATGAATATGGGAATCTATGAGATATATTCAATATGCAAATACATACGCCACTGGACCCATGCCCTCGTAGAATTGATATTCAGCTTTGTCGGTGGATATGATGGTCCAGCAGGCGCCATCGTTGATCATCTCCTTGTTGGGCTCCTTGGGACACGGCGTGGCCTGAAATTGTATAATCTTCTCCTGGGACAGACATAGATACATTCGATCCGTATCCTTCATATAGAAGGCACATTTATGCAGTTGCGACACCGGATCATCGGCCTCCAGCAACGCCATCTGTTTGTCCACTTTGCGTATGATTAGACGTGGCAGTGCCATGCCCGTCACCGAGCACACCAGCTTAACTGTCGCACCATAGTGGATATAACCGTCACGCACCTGAAACTCCTCCGATTCGGACTCATTGTCGTCGAGCAGATGTATCGTAAAGGCGCCCCACTGCGTTGACGAGGCATGAAAATGTCCATTCTCCACATGCAGATAGCGTGTGGAGACAGTTTGGGAGCGCAGGCGATTGAATAGGGCGACATTGGTGCCGCTGGCTATGCACAGATCGGCATTTTTCAGTGATTGCTTCTTTTTAGACGGCTTCGAGATGACCTTGATGCGTTTCGAATTGAATACACCAATGTCGTGGCCATTGCCATAGAACATTTTAACCGATAACATAAAATGTTTGCGCTTATCCGAATCGGATATGAACAGCGTCTTGGCCGCACAATACTGTTTGCCATTGAGATCCAGCTGCTGCATATCCTGATCGCTACTGCCAATGCCAATGAATGCGCATAGCTGTGCCCCCTGCTCGCCCTCGCCCTGCTGCAGCATCTCCTCGTAGCGCCGTCGCCAACCGCTGCCAAACAGATAAATGCAAGGCGGGGGGCAAAAGAAACGCTTCTCATTGCCATAGGATTTCTGTGCGACCTGTGCGAAATAAAAAAAGAACAAAGTTAAATCTAATTAATTAATTACATTAAATAATAAGAAAAATACAAAAAATAATAATAATTATCATTACAATAATCAGCGCTTCGATTATCGACAGAGACAAATCGTAACAAATTGTAACCGCAGCAATGCAGCTGTTAAATTTGTCGTATAATTAATTTCAATTATTTTATTGTGGCCGCCGTTTGCTTAATTTGGATGCAGTCAACTGTGAAGGATGCGATGCCTGGACGGCGGACGCTGGCGATGTCGACGCCGACGCCGCTTGAAGATAGCCGCGCTAAACCGCAAAAAAATGCCCAGACTGGAGCACTAATTTGCTGTGGAATGGCAAGTGGAGCTCACGTCAAATATATAGACGTAGATATATATATATAGACCTACATATTTTTAAATTCTACATAAAGCTGCTCTGAATCTATTATCTAATCTGTGCATGACTTCATTAATATAATATATATAAAATTATTATACGTTTTTAATAATTAATTCAATTATAGCTAACTTAAAATATATTTTAAACATACATTAGTTCTTAACATTTTATTTATTTAAATTTAGTTAATTATTTAGTAATATAATTCTCATTCGCTCACTAAAGTTTTACAAAATTAAATCAAATTTATTTATGTTAATTGTAATGGTTTATTAATTAGATTACTATATTATTGATAAATAGTAATAACCAAATTTAATAATTTATTTAAATATATATATGTAAATATATTAGAATATTTATTATATTTTCGAATATTTAATTATATTTATATTTTATTTAATTATATTTATATTTAAATATTCATTAGAAAATTATTTTATATTTTTTCAAAGGGTTTAATTTAGTTTATTATATTAATTAAAAAAAAAAAAACAATTTTAATAATTTTAATTATAATCTAAATTTTATAAAATCAATTCTAAATTGTCAATTGTTTTTATCTATTTTTGTTATAATATATATATTTTAAAATTTTATATTAATTAATTATTAGCTGCATTAATTTCATCTTAATTACTTCAAAATTTAAAAAATTAAATTATTCTTTCAATATTTTCTAGTTACAAAAATCTTGTGTATTTACACAATTTAATTATAATTATTTTTTTCATTATGGAAAGTAATTAGATGCCAAATTTTTAGTTGTAAGTTTCAATTAATATTGACACAATTTTTCAATTATTTATTTATGCAATTACAGGACTATTCCCATTATTTTTATTTGAAATATTTACATTTAAAATTGGTTTAAACTGAACAAGTAATGCTCATATTAATTATATAAGTATATCATTGTTCTAATTGGTTACACTTGTGACGTCACGCACTCGTGTTTTATCCTCTCGTAAAACGCAACCTATCAAAGCTATGCTTCTATTTTGTTTACTTTTTTTTGTTACTTTTTTTGTTACTGTTTTGAACCCACCTTGGCGTGCAATATGACGATGACCATGTCGTTGCGCTCGCGCATATATTTCTCCATGGCATCGCGCGTCAGCTTCTTTTCCTCAATGTGCGACCGGTATGGACCTGGCACAGCAACCGGCAGCATGGATAGTTGCATTTGTTGTTGTTGTTGTTGCTGCTGCTGCTGTTGTTGTTGTTGTTGTTGCTGCTGTTGTTGTTGATGATGCACTTGTAGCTGCTGCTGTTGCGGCGGCGGCGCACTGCCCAGTCCAAAGTGCGGCATATCCTGGCTGTGGCTGTGCAGCTGACTGTGGTCCACGGAGTTGCTATTGCTGCCGGCTGCTGCTGCGGCTGCGTTCTCGTAGACGATGGCGGGCGGTGCGGCGGCAACGGCGTTTAAATTAAATTGGCTGTAGCTCTTCATTTAAGCACATGCTGTTTAAATAGTCTTCAATTTATTTATATTTCTCTTCGATTATTTTATATATTATTATTATTATTATTTTTATTTTGGCAACTTGTTTAACAGTTTGGCACTACTTGCACTTGCACTTGTACTTTGTTTGTGTTCTTCCTACTTTAATTTTTTCTTCTACAAGCTGTTGTATCCTGGCACACAGCACACGCAGCAAGCAGCAGCTGTCGTTTCTCACGGTTTCGCTTTCGATGTTGTTGTTGTGGTTTGTTATTTTTTGTTGTTTTTTTTTTTTTTTGTACTTTAGAATGCCCGCCTGGCCATAATAAACATGTGTTGGGTTAAGAGCGCGAGTACGACTACAACTGAAGCTTGTTGCGGCTGGCGGCTGTTTAAACGTGCAACTAAACTTTGGTAACTGATTTATAATAAATAAAAACGAAACCAAACCCCACTAGAAGCAGCTACCAAACAAACTAGGGTTGTTGTTATCGTATCGATATCTTTAGCAACACACATATCGATAGCTGAAAGCGGCACAAGCGATATTTCTGCAGAATGAGCTATCGGTATGTTTGTGACGTCAATTTATTTGAGATTATTATATTAAAATACAAATTATATATGCAATTTGTGTACAATTTGCTTCAAATTAGTTAAAGTAAGGTTATTAAAATCCTTAAACATAAAATTTCATTCAAATGCTAACAATGCGTCAAACAAACATGTATCCCCTTACCTCATTGTGTTATGTTGCGTTCGTTTCGTTGTGACTGTTAATATACTGTTTTGAACCAGTTGGCATTCCTGAATCTGTCAGCAAGGCAGTTGGCAGTCAAAGTTCGTTGTGTGCGCTTAAAAATTATATTTGTATAAAAAATCTAGAGCCAACTACATAACAATGGAACAATTTAAAGGACTACAAAAAGCGCTCTACATATGGACGGATAGCGGGGAGCTGGATAAACGCGTACAAACACTGAAAGAAGCCACCGGCGGCGAGGTGGCTGTTGAGAACGTGCATCGCTTGTCGTTTTGTAAGTATTAACAATGTTCGGTGTGAGTCAGCATGTTTATAGCCAATTGCATGCATTTTAGCCTCCTACGCCAATTCAAGTTTTGATCTGATTGTAATTGAATGCGCTCAATTGACCGACAATTACGTAAAACTATTGCACATGCTCAAACCGAGCGGCAAACTGCATTTGTTCGCTTACATCGGACCGGCCGCTAATCTGTTGCAGGAAATCAAGCTGTCTGGCTTCATCAATTGCAGCGAGGATGCATCGGCCAATACACTGACAGCCGAAAAGCCTGGCTATGAGACCGGCTCATCGGCTCGCCTATCGTTTGCCAAAAAATCACCCAGCATGAATGTATGGAAGATAAGCGGCGATGATGAGGAGCTAATCGATGAGGAGGAACTGCTGGATGAGGAGGATAAACAAAAGCCAGATCCAGCTGGATTGCGTGTCTGCAGCACCACAGGCAAACGCAAAGCATGCAAAAATTGTTCCTGCGGCCTGGCCGAAGAGCTGGAGGATGAGAAGAAAACAAAAGCAGCAACCGAGAATGCAAAGTCCAGCTGTGGAAATGTACGTAAAGTGTTTGTGTTTATGTTCGTGGAAAAAACAAAACTTAAAATTGCATTGTCACTTGATAATTAGAACTTTTTAGAAATCAGAAGCGTCAACAGAGGGGCCTACATTGTGATTAGGTTACGTTCGCTTTAGGAAATTTACAAAATCAATTTGTTTTTCGCTTCATTATTATGTTTTGATTTATGGTCTCACTTTCAAGATTATATAACTAAATGTTTTGCATTTGCTTTTAATACTTCCTATATATTTTATGACTATGTTAAGAATGTTCGAGATAGTTTGACCGGCGAAAGTTATTGTTGTTCCCATTTGTTTGTTCTCATCTTTAATCTCTTTCATCTTTATTTTTGTTTACAATTTAATAATATATATAGTATATGGCAGTGCTGTTGGAGGCTATTTAAGTTATTGCATACATTCATTGTTCATTGTTATGATTTTTTTTTTGTATCTATTCAACTCTTTGATATTGTTATTAACAATATATAAGCTCATTAGTTATGAATAGTAGCAAAAGTGATCTATGCACAATGTTAGGTAATTAACTAGATTCTAAATAGAGCGGAACATGCACAGCGGTTCATGTTTGTTTGCATGATTTCTCTGTTAAGTTGAAAGCCAAATCGATTAAATCTTTAGATTTTTTAAAGGTTTTTGTTATAGACTAAAATCCAAGTGAGGCCAGTATATTTTTGTTTATATCTTTATATTTGGTTAAACTTATTTTAAATTTATATCAATGCATATACATATATAATAACAATAGCAACATATATTGAAGCTGCTCGCTTTATGTAATAAATTGAATAATGCTATAATAATACTGTAAAATTGATAACAAATCAAGCAGCTGTCACTCTACAAGCAAAAATTACTCTTATCTGTGTTTTATCTATTTATATACTGTTCAATGCTTCAGATAATTAAAATCAAATTTATTATATATTTTGTTCTTTGAATGTTTGCTGTCTTTAGCTCATATAGTTTATAAACTATTTAAAATTTTGTGTATATTTTATATTTTATTTATATTCTTTTTATAACGTTTATTTAACCTACCTCTTTTCTATTTTATTTTACAGTGTTATCTGGGCGATGCGTTTAGATGCTCCACTTGCCCCTACCTGGGCATGCCAGCCTTTAAGCCTGGCGAGAAGGTGCAGCTGGCTGATAATTTGCTGAAATCTGATATTTAGGCTTAGGACACAGTGCATTCAGATAGACTTGGACACTTTATTAAGTGAAGTTATATATTTTAAAAATACATTTCATAAAAAAAAAAAAAAAACATAAAAAAATGTTTAATATATGTGTGTAGTATGTACAAATTAATATTAGAGTTCACATGGTGTACCCTTGATAAGATCAGTAGTCTTTCCCGTCAATATGCGATAATTGACGGCATTATGATCCAGTTCCTTGTACAAATAGGTGGGCATGCGATCGGATAGCACCCAGAGTGTGCCAGTATTGTCCACCTTCAGATCGTTGGGAAAGACCAAAGTATGCGAATCGGATTCGATGAGTCCCTGCGTGTCGGCCGTATATGGTCGCTTGATATTCCAGCAGGCAATGGCATCTTTGTTCACCTGCGTATAGAAGAGCACGCCGGTTTCCTTGTCATACGATTCGGCAGTCGATTGTCCGTTCATGCCACGGTCACCGATCAGCTTGAAGTCGTAATACGAATCGCCGCCATTCACATGACTCTCGTTTTGGAGCACTCGATTGGAGACCTTGAACTCCTTGGTGCTGGCCAGGGCATGGAAGTACACATCCTTGGTATGATCAGGATTCAAGGGTCCTACGGCCATGCCGAAAACGCCATCAGTCCACTGGAAGTTGACGCCGCCCACATTGAAGTCGCCCTGCAGCGGATCAAAGTGGAAGTAATTGTGCTTCACGCGGTACGATTTATCATCCCTAAGTGAGTAGACAATGACGCCATATGCGCCCAAATCTGGCACATAGGCATACGCATCCTCACACTGCTCGCGGTCCACATCGACAATCTGAAACCGAGAATATCCGGAATATTATAATTGAGGTACATCAAACATGTAGCCTGAGTTTGCTTACAATATTGGCAAAGAATGTGTCCTCTTTGCTCTGATCGGCGGGTATGGCAAAGCGACGCAGCAGTTGATCCGTCTTCAGATCGAATACCAATATCGAGCTGGGTGTAATTTGCTTGGGATTGCCCAAGATGTCGGCGAGTCCAGTGTCCAGCACCCAGAGACGATCGCAGACATCAACGTTAATGCGGAAGGTGGAAATGATGGTTGCATTATCCTGCAATTGGACGCCAGCATCCTGTGCTTTGTCCGCATCCAAACGTCCGCCAGATGGCGTCTTCTGCTCCTGAGGCTGCACATCGATGGGCAGCTTATTGGCCTGCCAGCTGGGATAGGGACGCAGCTTTGGAGATTTCTCAGTAGTCGAGAGATCAATGTAGTTCAATGTGGCTGCAACGCCAGCTTTCCATCTGTGAAGCAGAGCAGAGAGAGAGAGAGAGAGAGAGAGGGCATTTATATTATGAATCGGGTAAGTTTAAGTGCATTATAATTATGAACAAATATTATTGGGTATACCATTATTAATTTGTAAATTTCTTGAACTATGAATATCGACTTGGCTTTATAAAATACAAGCGGTCCGATAAATAAATGGATTTTTAGCAATCTCTCTAAGAATCATAGTTATATAATAATAATATAAACTATATCCTTGTATAACCGATTTTCGAATTTTAGCTTTAAGAACTTTTGTGCGAAAGATTTTAGAGAAATTAGTCTGTTATATTATTTTAAGCACATTTACTTATGTTTGATATATCCATTAATCGATAATGATCGATTTTTAAATTGAGTTTTAAGGAAGAATATATATTTGGCAAAACGTTTGAAATATGTATATAACTTTTAAAATATAATTTATACAATATTTTACTAGAAGAACACATTCTTTTCAATATCCATTAATGTACTATGTACTAAATCGATAATAATCGATTATTGACTTTAGTTGTAAGTTTTGTCGAAGGACAAAACATTGCTTAAACAATTAACTTCATTAATTATAAGCTTTATCTTTTCAACTACTAGGAGAAGCAAATTAGTGAAAAACATCCATATGCCAAATCGATAATAATCGATTTTGGATTTTACACGAATTCTAACGCAATTATTAAAGATATCAACTAATTTCCAATTATCCCTGCATATATTTTTAAAAAGTATCTTTAAGTTGGGTTTTATTAGGCTTGTTTTTAAAGCTTCATTATTTTTTAATGAGCATGATTAATAATGCTGTTATTATTCTGATTATATTTTGATTTCTATAGAAATCACCAATTATTTTGTTTGTTTGTTTTGATCTACTAAATATAATTAGGTAAAGCACCGATCTGTGATGACGTCATATACAGCTAGATGAGCAATTTCGGATAGACAAAGATTAAATACATACTCAGGTATATACATATATGTTACCTATATGCCCAGCTACTTCTTCTCAATTAAAACATTTTGCTTAGGCATTAATCAAGTTATTGTCATATTTGCATAACAGTAATCTAAAATGCAAATAGTTGTAAACTAAAAAAGAGCTAAAGACAAAATCAGCAGCAACAAATAACCGGTTTTTGAGTCAATCTCAATTGGTTTTTCGCAATTCCCCGCTTTCAAAATAAAAATATATACATATATGTACGTATATATATACATATAAAAAAAAGTACACAGTGTGTCAAATTCAATCGCAAATTTGTTTGGTCACCTACCTTGGCACAGTGACAAAGATTTTGTTTTCCCAGCGCTCCACGCCAAGTGGCAAATTGTTCTCTGCAATATAATGGCCGCTCTGCTTGGCCTCCGCCTCGGCCTCGGCGCTGGGCCAATCGAAGGTCAGCTGTTTCCACGAGAACCGTTCCTCCAGCTTGGCATTGACGCCCAGGCAGCTGATAAAGCACAGAGCCAGCAGCTTAATTGTAAACATGGCTTGTTTTTTTTTTTGTTCACTTTATGTTTGAATTTCGAAAATGTTTGACTTCGATTTGGGATTCTTTATCTTCGTATGGTGAAAACGTTGAGCCACCGTAACGTTCGAGCTGAGCGCGCTTACTGCATTGTTTGAGCGCTGCTCAGAGCTTAATATGCTCGAAAAGCTTTCGCAAAGCTCTCGCACACACGACATAAATACATATCTCGAAAGCTTAACGACAGCTGTCGTTGTCTTCTGTGGGTGGGCCAGCCAAATTAGCATTGGCGGAAGGGAATAAATGTAAGGGTAAAAATAAATATAATGGAGCAATTAAACAAAAAAAAAAAAAAAAAAAAAAAAAAGAAAGAAGAAAACAAAAGAAAAAAATATCTGTAAGCCGACTGAGCTGATTTGTAATGCAACTGGTTGGTAATTCATATCGGATCAGAGGCTATTGTGAACTGAATTCAGTTGCAAACTAGTTTGCAGTCCAAAACAAGTTCTCAGAGAATTGTGACAATCCAGCTGAGCATTTGGAAAACTACGGGTAAAAGTTAACAAATAGCCGGTTGCGTTATATTGGCAGCATCAGAGCTAGTTTAGCTGCATTTATTATTTCATGCTAGAGTCAAGATAAGGCATAAGAAGAATCTCATTTGTATTGTAGCTAGTTATAGAAGTGCAAGCATTCCCGACTATTCTAGCTATATTTGAAATCGCTCTATGTAGCTATAGCTAGAAGCTTTCGAATTCTAGCTCAACTGTAAATTATGCTTTTTAGCTTTTAATGTATGTAAGCTGAACATATTCATATAGGTAAAATTGCTAAATTGAATTTGAACTAGATGAATAGATTCAATTTTACCTATGTTGAATGTTTATTGACATTTCCATTCATTAAACATTTGAATGACATTCATTTTATTATTCGATTTAAAAATGTTTAGCTACAGCTTAAAAAAAAATTTGACTTTAACTGGCATATATTAACTTGAATGGCGCTTGCTTCCTCCCCGCTTCATATATAATTAAAGCGTATTTAAATTATATATGAAAAACGCTTATAATATTTCTTCAAACACGATAAGTTATAAATAAATAAAACAAATAATTATCATACCTGTTGGCACGGGTGCAGATTGCATAAATTAATAAATAAACTGAAAGAATTTATGCAAGTTCAAAGTAAATATAAATTGTATATAAATTGAGTTTAAAATACAATGATGAAAAGAATATGTATACAAAATATAAATAATTGATAAAAATAAAACAATAATTCTTTGATATATTATATTTCTTAGACAATTGAAATTAGGTTTTTTTTTCATTCTGTTTTTTTTTCTTGCTTTGTTTTTGTTTTTTTTTTTTTTTTTTTGTTTATTCAGTAAAATTCTCATATTCCGTTAATAAGACTTTAAATTAATTCGTTAATGTTACTTTCATAAGAACATACCGAGTTTTGTTTGCTTCATATTGCTACCATTGTAATTGTTTTTTCTTTTACTTATTTTTTTTTCGTTATCTTTTCATTTATTTTTTTTTTTTTTCTTTGGGAAATCAATTTGAATTTTGGATTATTTTTGCTTGTTTCTTTCTTACAACAATTAGCTTTGCTAAAGTTAGTTATTAACTTTTTAATCTGTGTGTGTTCTGAGACGGAAAAGCAAAGAACTGAAAATGAAATTTTTTAACATTTGAGATTCTTTTCTTGTTGTTGAGTAAAACTTGCAATTGTCGCTAAGTTTTTTTCATTGTGGTTTTTGTTTAGCTTAATACGCTATATACAATATACATGCTTTTTTTCTTTTTCTTTCATTCTTTTTTTTTTTTTTTTTTTTAATTACGACTACCCTAACAGCATTCCCTATATATGTATATGAATTAAACTACAAATTCCAACGATCCTTAACAATTATTAAATGTCGTTTTTTTTTTTTTTTTTTTTTCTATTTTCGCTTCATTTTTGCAAGGTGAAAATTACTCGTATTCATAATATATCATGAATATTTGCATTAGTATATATACTATATATAGATATATGTGTATGTGTGTGTATAGTTTTATTTCATTTAACGGCTTAGATTTTAAAGTCTTTCATTTCGTAGGAATTTGATGTTGTCTATGTGATGGTTTTTTTTTGTTTTTTATTTTTTTTTATAGCACTTTTCGTGATGGAGTAGAGTGATTGAATTTAAAAAAGGTTCCATTTCGTTTTTTTTTACTATATGTATATATTAAATATTTAATTTGTTGAGAATTTTCTTCAATAGTTTTCAGTTTTCGTTTGTTTTACGCTTTTATATAATGTCAATTCCTATTTAAATAACGATGCGCTCATTTATTTACCAATTAATTTCTTTCTGCATATGTGTATATATGTATATATATTTATATACATATATATATTCAATATATATATATATAATTTATATAAATGCAATTTTAGAACTTACAGTATGTTCGAAAATTTTATTATTTGCTTTTTCTTGAAATTTTTAGATTGCCCCAATCGTCATTTCTCTATGTATATAACACTAAATACAAATTAAAATGTTGCTTGAGCACATAGACCCGCCCCAAAGTATATATTTATCTATATGTATATATGCAGATACTACACTAGATTAGGCTATATTATTAATTATCTAAGATTTGCTATGCGCTGATTTTTTTTGTTTTTTTTTTTTTTTTTTTTTAACGTTGTGCTACTTACGACTTACGACAGAAAATTTAAACTATTTTAAAAACATTTTATATCGCGTGCAATAATAATTATAAATACGAGAATTCGTTTGGACAGGCCACAAAAAAAAAATAAATAGTGTAAACAAAGGAAACTATTTATACACACACGTACACACGAGCTCTATACAATAAAGTCACTAACACTAACTTAGGGCTACGAGTTTAATAGGCCAAAACTTTGTGAAAGTTTTTGGTTACTGGAGTCTATAGGAGTCAAGGACTGCAAGTCCTTCACACGAACATAAAACGATGAAATATGGGAAAAGGCCGCCTTGGGAAAAATAAATGCATGTGCTATGCATATGTGTGTGTGTGTGCATGGATGTCAGTATGTGTGCATGTGTGTTTGTTGCTCTAAGAGACAGCGCACTGAGCAAAAAAGGTTCATGGGGTAAATTACTCGTTATACAAGAAACATATGTACTAACACAACAATTTGTTTTCGTTTAAAAATTACATTATCTTTAACATGATTTCGTTTAGAATTATATTTCATTTATTTTGTTTTTAGTTTTGTAGTTAAATGACTTGACTATGTTTTGTGGTTTGTGTTCAACTTTAAAGCCTAACAATTTTGCTTAGTTCACATTCTAATGTCGTTAATTAATTGTTGTAATTTAGAAGTATATTTCGATTTAAGTACTTGCTAAACACTTTTAAGGTACAATACATATTTCAGTTAATCTACAAAATTGCTGCTACCAATCCTCTCAATATATATATATGTATATATATATATATATATAGCTCAGCTTAAAGTTGATACAAAGTTCATTAAGTTACATACACATATATTAAGTTATCATTTAGCTTCTTCAATTTTTCATTTGTATAATTCACCTATCACGCAAAGGAAATTGACAAGTTTTTTCATGTACGGTGCTCATGAGTATCTGCAAGAGAGAGAAAGAAATATAAGTATATTTTAAATGTACCTTCGTTGCATTTTAAATAATAACGATTGCAATAGAGAGCGATGATACCCAACGATATATCGATAGCTTTTACAGCGATAGCTTTTAACAGTGCACAGTGAGTGGCAATGAGACGATCATTGGCATTTTTACAGTGTCAGTTGGCGCTCTGTTAAGCAACACAAGCACCGTTATTTGTGAAAAAGTGCGAGTGTTTAGTGTTTCTCTAATAATAAAATTGAAATTATATGTAGTGGAAATTCTGTAAATGGCAAACATCGAAATGCAATAATGCCCAGTTGAGTGATTTCGTGTTTAATACAAATAAATAAATAAATGACAAATAACCTGTAAACTCCAATTGGAAAATATTCAATCGATTTTCTCAATGCCCGCAAAAATGGCCAAAATTTCTAATGTAAAAAGGTAATGAAAACATATTTAAAGCAACTACTGCTACAGACAAGCTTGTAGCTAATTAGATTACTAATTGTTCACACTCACCTTGTGTGATTGCGAGTGTGGCTGCGGGCGTGGGATGCGCCGAGGCAGCTGTGCTAATGATGTTTCCAGCCATTGGCTGGATTGCCAGCGAGGTTGTGGCTGTGCCGCCATTGCCATTACCATTACCGTTACCATTGGCGCCACCGGCACCCGATGCCCCATTCAGTTCTGTGCCCTTCACGTCCCGCTCGACAAGCCGTTGCCGTAATACTCGTATCTTTTCCTCTTTCTGTTCAACGAAAATAAATAATGAATATTAGAAATTATTTTTTTGTTAGAGAGGTAAATATATGTAGGCATTTTTAATTTACCTGTGTTATCAATCGTTGTAGTTCCTCGTTTTCGGTTACCAGTTTTTGATAGCGTTCCTCATCCTCCTTCGATATGGCCGAATCTGGATTATATTTCGATTCGGCTTTATCTTTTGGATGTCGTATGACCTCAATGACCTGAAAATGAAGTTATTGTCAATTAAACATAAATTTCTAACAATTCTATATATTTATGCACATTACCTTTGGCACAAATATCAGCAGCATGCTTAGGAAACAACAGAATATCACAGCTAGTGCAACAAAGGCAAATGATGCGTCCTGCTGCGATGCAATGACCATGCCAACTGGGGCTGTAATCAGGCAGAGCACAACCACATTATAGATGCTCATGCCCACATAGCGTGAATCATTTATCTGTTTCACTTTGATCGAACGTGTCTCATAGGCCAAGAATAGACCAAATACCAATATAAGACCCTTAACGCCATAAACAAGTCCTGCAAAAAGGAATTAAAATTGAAATGAAATTGAAATTGAAATTGAAATTGAAATTGATATTGACATTCAATTACTTACCTAACCACATAGAATTGCGTTCACTTTCGCAATGCTCAAGCTCTGGACGTATTTTAATATCATCAGTTGTAGATACTGGATCTTCGAGTGGGAATGTTTCGAGTATACGCTGTAGCGGATCAAAGATCTGCCAACACAATAATATCACTAAATCTATTGATAAGAGCCCCGAAACCATGGTGTATAGCTTCCAAGGTTCCACTTTTTTCTGCAAAAAAAATAATTAATAGAATATAAATACAGCTATCAAAGTTATATTGTAGTTGAAGTTTGAATAGCTTTACCTTTGGGTCAGTTTTCGCTTTTGTTGTAAATCGATGCACACGCCAGACTTTGCTGAACATAGCACCATATGCTAATGTAAAACCGGTGGATAATAGCCAAGCACGTGCTTGACAGATCTAAATAGAAATAGTTATATAGTTCGAAATTCCATAATAAGATGTATTATTATAGTGTAACATTACCTTTGGATATTCTTCTGGACTGACAAAGCGTCCGTCCATGCCCAGTAATATGACTGATATAAGGCAGATGATAACGCCAAATAGCATGATCGTATTGCAAACTGGATGCGAGGATTGTATTACTCTGTAAAATCAGGAGGCTATATTATGGAATACTATTAAATGACGTATTTTAGAGCTATGTAAATACCTTCTATGCTTATTCCATATATTAAAGATGATCAGAGCAAAGGCCACAAAGATGCCGCAGCAAGAGATGGTGCACATACAAACAAATAGCGGCAAAGAGACTGTTCTCAGCACATGGGTAACAATTGTGCGATCCTGAGGGACCTATAGAAATTAGAAAGTAATAAATATATGCTAAAGTCTTGCGATAGTGAAGTTTGTCTCGGAATTTATTTACTATTAGGTGTTATAGCATGTATTTCAAATTTCTTTTTATAATGCATCATGTTGATGTTTTTTTTTCGTTGTGCTCGGATTTTTCGGATGCACACGAAGCATTACTTGTCCCAAATCAGGTCGATTATTCTCTATATTTTGTGCCCAGATTTTAAAAGTAAACTTATGCGTTTGACCCAATTTCAAGTTATTCAATCTGACTGCCACCAATCGATTCATATCAAGTTTACTATTGAAATGAAGGTTCCTGTCTTCCGCTTTGATATATGGAAATCGGTCGACATCCACATATTTGGAATTAAATGCAGGTTTCGGAAAGTATTCGACTCTTATGAACGGCTTAGAATCGCATGTTAACCAAATATAATCAATAAGCAATTGTTTTTCGGTTGCATTCCAAACAAAATTCATCAGACTGTCATAATGTATCATATCGAAAGAGGCTATATTAAGA
Source organism: Drosophila koepferae (assembly GCA_030914345.1). Lineage (NCBI taxonomy): Eukaryota > Metazoa > Arthropoda > Insecta > Diptera > Drosophilidae > Drosophila > Drosophila koepferae. Next base: position 11,782,422 of record JAUESR010000207.1, read on the forward strand.
TCTTCTAGTCTCTTATATGCCTGCGTTTTGAATCCAAGCAAACGATTTATTTTTATAAAAACGCACGGAGTCCAGCTGTCATAGCCAAAGCTATTTGCGATCTGGCAGGGCCCAAAACGTTTGATTATATAATCAGAATGACCATGCCTTTCCAAAAACTTGGTCACCTTATCGCGCATATGCTTGACTTCTGAACGATTTGTCATATCATATTCGATGAGACGGTAATTGGATTTGCGTCCGATCGGTGCGAAGCTCAAATATGGCTGTTTCATTTTAATTTGTGGCGCAACCAAATTAAAATCAAGCACAAAACGACGAAAAACAATTCGGCCAAAGTAGATCATAAAATACACAAAGGCGATAAAAAAAACGAACGTATAGATCCAACTTTTTGGCCTACGCGATAGGCACTTATTTCTCTCGCTGTCGTAAAAGAACTTTCGTACCAAGTGTATGGAGCGTGGAAAATGATATTCACATGTCGGATATTCCTTGCGATGAGTTCCGTCTATTTTGTATGATTCGCGCTCGAGTGGTAAACGGACTATGCCTTGATGCGGTACGAACTGTTCGTTGGCTTCATCGATCGTCAGCGGCCCCGTGGCACCGGTAAATATTGATTGTCTTATCAAAGTCTTTGTGCTCAAATTGCTGATAAAAGTGGAGTCACTATCGGTCATATCATTGGATAAAAATGGAATCCTTACTTTGATAGAGTTTTCTGTTTCTATAGACTTTTCTGAAGGTTTTTGAATGCCATCTGCACTTTCTAATACGTCAATGTTTGAGAGATTCACTTGATCATCGTTTAAATTTTCTAATAGGCTATCTTTGTCATAAGAATTTTTGGATTCCGTGTGTTCAGGAACTATTTTGTCTATTATTTCCTCTTCATCTTTGGCTTTATCTTCATCTTCATTTTCAACTTTATCTTCAACTTTATCTTCACCTATATCTTTTTCTTTATCTTCGTCTTCATGGATGATGACCTTAGCTTTCTCCTTATCATTATCTTTATCTTCCTTATCCATTATTTAAGTGTTTTATATTATGTTTGTTTGTATTCTAAGTGTAGTTGACTGAATCATAGCCTATTTAGTTTACCTTGCCGCCTATCCATTGCTCCGTATTTAGCCAAGTTAGATTGTCCAGCTGTGTATCGTAGTAGCCCAGCTTTTCGTATTTTCCATTCACCATCTGCTCAATTTGTGTGAGCGCAATTCGATCGCCCTGAGAGCTGAATGCCACCACGCCCTAAGGAAATTCACATAATATTTAATTATATATATATATATATATTTTTGGAAAATTAGAAATATAAATTCACTTACAGATACGCCCAAGAACTGTGTCGAATTCATTGCCGAATATATATCATCGGCAATTTCCTTGTCTGTATACGTAAAATCTCGCAATGATTTTTTTCTAGTTGTTAAACGTTCCATTGTCTTGTTGAAGGCCAATGCCACACTCCAGACGGCATCATAGGCCAGTGGTGCCTCCTGATAGCCCTCCGGATATCGATCATGATTTATATCGTAGCCCTCTTCAATTAGCGCATGATTCAGTCGATGTCTAGTTCATATATATATATATTAATATCATAAATATATATTATTCATATCTTTAAATATTTTAATAGAATTTACCTAAACTCTTCAGCGGTCATGCCCGATATTGTTGTCTGATTGTTTTGATTCCACATTAAAGCCTCGGTTGTTAGATGTCCCTCGGCAGCAATGCGCATTTGTTCCACGGTGCACGTTATGCCCTCATTCTCCAGATTTGCCTCATACCAGTTGTCCTCATACCAGCCTATGTGTATCGAATGTATATTTATTAATTAGTTATCGAATTGCTAATTCACATGTAGCTGCCAAACTTAACAAGAGCTCATCAAGTACTTTGACTTGTTCTAATTAATTATTAAAGTAGTTTTTGGTTTTGTTGACTGAATTACTTGAGTGTTGGCTTAGCACTATTATAGATATCTATGTGGGATTATCTATTCAATTTATCTGTCAAGTTTACAAAGATTTGTCGCATTTTTTGCGAGCATTGAGATTAGGTAAGAATAGAGATGTGAATTTTCTTACAAGGTTGAAACATACTTCTAGCAAGGCTAGCTAACAAACTTTCATTGAAGAGCTATATATGTTAACATTATGTTAACAGGAGAATGTTAAGGGACAAGAATAATGAATGATATTATTCTTTGTGAGTATAATTTGAATTCGATTTAACAGAATTTCAACAGCTAACAAATAGAAGAGAGATTAAATACTCTTTAAAATAAGATTTTTTTTTTTAAATAAAAAGACTCTTAGATATAAGAAAGCTGAATTTGAGCAGAGCTTAGTAAGTGACATACACTTTAAAGGAAATATTACAGAACTCTTTGATAAGGCATTGAGGCGAGTTTCTCTGTGGAAGCCCTCTGCCACAGCTAATAAATAGTTCTCCAAGATATCTTAAAAAATATGCTAAGTTCTATAAGAGTTTGTCAAGAGACATGATCTAGAACTATTAGAGAAGTCTCAAAACGCAAGCTCTCTATGCATATATGTATGTATAACTCCTTACCTATAAAGAACCAGACATGAGCACGCCCATAGAGCTGCTGTTTGTACATCTCGCAGAGAACACGTCTTGCTGCTACCACATAGAAGAGACCCACAATGATGCGGGCATCCTGGCGTCTTAAATTACGTACGGCGTCTGTTGGATCGGATAGAAATGATTGTCTAGTTACGATTTCGACGCCAGCTTCCATGCAGCGATTCTCAAGATCCTCCACGGTCTATCAAAAAAATCGATTCGAATATTAATTTTTTTAAAATTTTATCATATTATAAATTGAATTTACTTACCGATATGAATACCTCTTCGGCTTGCTGTAGAATGGCAACGCGTGACCAGCCGAACTTTTTCATCAGTTTAATACGCGTTGGATTGTGCACCGTGGCCGAGGGATGGGTGCGAAACAGTGTTGGAAAGCGTTTGCGATCGGATAGAGCGGGACTTGAAGCGCCATAACAGAGCTACAGTATAGGCAAATGGAGATATACATACATATGTATCTAGTATAGATACTATTCATATATGTTCTATTCAATTGGCTTACCACAATTAGATTCCACATTTTGGCCGCCTCCGCAACGGTGGTGCAGACAGTGCTGCAGCCCGCCAAGAGCATTAGCTTTTGCGGCTTATTATATAATAGATTGTACATCACACTGGCGCCCAAACCCGGTTCGCACTGTACAAATAAGATAGAGAAAGTGAGATAGAGAGAGAGAGAGATATAGTTAGAGATAGAGATAGAGGGAGTGGAAGAGTGAGCGAGTCAATTACACATGTCTACAAATGGCATTTGGCAAAGGGCATGACCCAGTTTGTCAGCTGCCAACAAACGAGTCAGGCTTGAATGCAAGTTTACATAATGCATCAAATCAAATAAATAAATTTAAAAGTAAAGAATATTCGATGCAGTCCATTGAATATACTACCTCAAGCACTGCTGGCAGGCTCTATGCTAAATTAAATAGAATTTATTGATGTTTCTCTTCTTTTCTTCTCATTCTGTTTCTCTTTAACTTGGTTAAATATTTAATATTGTGGCGAAATGTTACTCTATATCTTTCATTTGGTGCAAAGTTTATTATTATTTTTTTTTATTTATTTATTTATTTTTTTTTTAATTTTACCGAGTTGTTTTTATTATTTAATTTAATATTTATTATAATTCTCACGCACGCATATTCAAATGCAATTTATTTAATTTCATTTGATTTTTGTTTGTACTTCTTTTCATCGTATATAATATTTCTAAATTGATTTTTTGTTTAAAGGCAAATATACGTATACGTAATCTGTGAAGCCATCTCAGCATCATTTGTTGCACAATGATAAAATTGTAAAACTTAAAAAATTAACATTAAAATTAAAAATGCAAACATTTTTACACATTTATAAAAAAAAACTTCTATAATGCCTAATTATTGACTTTATTAACTTAAAAAATTTATTTACTAAAATATTTCACTGATTTTTGTATAGCAAAGAATTAAATGCGAAGTGTTTCTTATGTTTCCAGAAATATGTATAATATATAATAATAATAATGTATAATATCTATGTATCACTTTAAGTTGTTATATATAACATTATTGAGGCATATTAAAACATATATTTTAATATATCTCTATATAAAGAGACATACTAATGTATATCCAAATAGTTCTCATATTGCACACAACTTAAATGAAAACCTGAACTTAGTTGCAAATTCCTTTCTCATCAGCTTGGTTATTATATATTATATTATAGCTTCATACCTAAATAATGATTTACTTAATGTACTATAGAATTGATTCACAACTATGACAATTGTTCTATTCAAATCCAAAGGGGTATTTGAAGCTTCATGAATTACAGTTCGTGATTTCTAATCAACAATTGTTTTTATTTCGTTAATTTGTTGCTATTCATATTTGGAGTTGAAGCGTGTTTATTTATCTATTCGATAGATAAAATGAATAATTGAATGTCCAACTGTTAGAGGTACTCATAAAGCATGCATTCATTTGCATTTGTTGCACGATGGCAACTACGATGATGATGATGAAAATATTCATGATGATTCATTAAATTCATGCCTTTAATGAAAAAGTCATTTACGCTTTGTTTAACTTGACTTTGCGTGTAAACAACCTTTGTAATTGGTTTGGCTTCGTGTCCAGTCGCATTGTGTTACTTGCCTTTCCCTTTCTTGTTTTTTTTTTTTTTTTTTTTATTATCCTGTACGTGGCATAGCGAGAGCAGCATGTACCAGAGGAGGTATATGTTATGTACATTTATATATGTATGTACGTATGTATGTATGTATGTATGTGCATACATATAAATCCAGAGGGCTCACCGCATTATGAGCGCACTTGTTTAATCATTTCGGTGTGTGAGCGAGCGCGCGCGTTCCTCGGGACAATTCACACATCAAAGTAGGTCAAGCAAAAAGCAAAGGCAAAGGCAATGCGTGCGACCTTTGCTGCTGCTTGCTGTCGCCTACGGATGCTAAAGATGATCATCATAATGATGATAATAATGTTGATGCTGCTGGTGATGGCACGTAGATGGTGCAGAGATGCGAACTAATTATGCAGCATTTAACGGAAGCTGTTTGCCAAAGCCGCTGTGACACACAGTCGCAAAGCGAGCATACAAATATATATAATATATATGTATTATATTTATACATATATACATATATATGTATAGTAAAAGCCCTTTCAGTAGCAATGCCCAGCGAAGCGAAACCAAACTGAACTCAATTCAAGCAGCACTTAACATACTCCCATATACAAATACATATATATATATACAGAATAATATACATATATATATATATATAGTCTACATTATATAGTCAGGTTTGTGTCTGTCAGCCTTGAATAAAAATAAAAATAAACTCAAACTGAAACAGCAATGATGAGACGAGCGCGCCAAAGTGACCTCATTCAAAACTCAAAACAAGTTTTCGGTAAGCTTTCGCTCACTTCAAACTAATGAGCTACGCCTATAAATAGGCATCCTATGTGGTACGGCCAACTGTAACTGTAGCTATATAGATGTTTAACTGTAATTGTACAAAACTGTATTGTGTGTCCTTTCTTCTTCTTCTCTTTACTTCCACTTTCACTATCCCATTGCCGCCATTCATAAGCATAAATGCTCTGCTCGCATTGATAACATTTCGTGCTAGCCTGCGCGACAACAACTAGCCATTAATTATGACACATGACAGTTATGCGAGTAAATAGTATATTTAACTATACTAATATATATATACACACGCATATATTCAAGTATTTTTTTAGTGTTCTTTAAATCATTTTCGCCAAAGGTTTGGATTTTTTATTTTAGGAATAATGCTAGATTATTAAATATGCGCCATATAATAAATTCATAAAATAAAAAAGTTATTTTTATTAAAACTAAAATAACAAAAATATTTTAATATGAATTTTTTCATTTTGTGATTTTTAATTTCTTTTAAATTTTATTGTTAACAGTTCGAACATTCCAAAGAATTTATGTAAATTAAAAATTAATTTTCGAATATATTAAATAAATATATTAAATAATATATTGAATAAAAATAATATTCATTTATATATGTATTTTTTTTTTAAGTTTAATATTTCTTAGTGTTTAGTAGTTCGGACTATAATAAAACACGTCGAAATTAAAAATCTAAAAAACATGAATAACATTTTTTTTTTCTATAAAAATGATACAAATGGAAATAACTTAAAAAATATGGACAGAAGTAAAAATGTTAATATAAATTTTAATAAACTTAAAAAAAAGGTGGAAAAAATAAAATTATAAATATATTTATATTTATTAATTACTGAATATAAACATAAAAAAATATTTTGAGAATATTTCTCGTTTATTTTTAGCATGTAAACAAAAAATAATTCCAGCAATAGAAAATGCTAATTTCAATCAAGTAAACAATCATTTATAACATTTTCTAGAAAAGCAGGAATGAATACGTTCATATATTACAAAATAGAATATAAAATAAACAATATATATTCTAAACAAAAATATTTTTAATTAAATTAAATCTTAACCCAAAGCTTAACTGATTTGGAGAGCTTCAACAGAGTTCACAAAGCCACTATACCTAACCGTACATATGCATATATCAAATGGATTTGATTAGATGGCCCAAAATAGTTGATTGAATGAATGATAATAAAAGTTGTACGAAATTGAGTTGAAATTGATTTGAAGAACACTTACGTCAAATACCCTTTATGCGCAATATAACAAAAGCATAATAAAATGCTACACTCTGTGTGTGCGTGGTCCCCTAGAGAAATATGCTAATGAATGCCACTAGTATCCGACCAAACCCTCCCAGCCAGCCAGCCCCCCCTGGAGAAGCGTAACAGCCCAACCCCTGGCAACGACAATGCGAGGCAAAACGGTTGCAAAAACAAAACGCAAAAACGAAACAAAATAAGTGAGACCCAAGGGGTCGACTCTAGACTCTAGCTACACATGCTAGAGAGTATTGGCTGCCAACTTATCATAGTAAATAGTATATACTATATATATATATATATATATATATATATATATATATATATATATGTGTGTGTGTGTGTGTGTAGATATTTGTGTATGTTTATTTGAACTCACCTCGCTGTCATTGCTATGCAGAATGAGCTTGAAGCCGGGCAGAAGATTTGGCTCCTTGTTGACATCATCCAATGCCAGTCTTGCGGCCGGCATGCAAGCCTGCCCACCCTGCCATCCTCCTTTGCCGGCAATTGGAAATATGCCGCCAATATGCAGCTCATCCGGCCTGCCCGCTTCGCTGCCCTCCAGCTGCGGTGTTCCGATCAAACAAAGCAAAAATATCCAAAACGTAACAGCACCATCACTTGTCATATCCTGCAAAAGCCAAACAAATGAATGAAATGTCCACAATCTGATTACAAATCACAAATGCCCAAATACAAAATCAAACGCAAATGGACAATGGAACGCGAAATATATCAGAATGCGAAAAGTGAGCAGCGAATGGACAAACGGAAAATGGGAAATGGGAAATGCGAAATGGGAAACCGAAACGTGCCTCAAGCGACATTTTATGTGTCCAGCACTTTTGTTTTTTTGTTTTTCTCTCTCTGTCTCTCTGTCTCTCTCTCTCTCTCTCTCTCTCTCTCTCTCTCTCTCTCTCTCTCTCTCTCTCTCTCTCTCTCTCGATTTTTTTATGACTCGCCTCGGTTATGTTTACAGCTAACGCAAGCAATTTCTCGTTTTTGGCACACAAGGTGTGGGCATCTCATATTTTTCGACTATTTCATATTTTTCGTTTTGTGCTTAACAGATTTCTTGTCAATTTTAGGGGTGCGCATCACGCATACAAGTCAGAGTATGAGACTTGTTATTCGAATTTTTGTTTTTTTTTCCGTTAAAGTTATTCGAAATGTATTATATATTGATCATTATTACATATAGCTATTACAGATATTATTAGTTATATAGTTTTAGTACATTTTATTTAATTATATTTGATTAAACAAATAATTATTAAATTTGTATATTTAGTATATTTTACATTGAAGATATTCGATTTTATTATTATATATTATTGAACATTATATTGTTAAATATATATTTTATTTATTTATAATATTTACTGATAAAAAATACTAAATTTTTCATTTTTATTTTCAATATATTTATATTTATATTAAAAAAAAATAAGTATATAACTAAAACTATGCATTGACTATATTGCCTCAGCTCAGATAGTCACATAAGAGAAATTTGAATCGTTGCTTCTTGTTGGTTCGTTGACCTCTTTGCAATCATATAATATTACATATTATATAATCAATTGTACTTATATTATTGAAAAGAAGTTATTTCTTCAACTTCTTAGGCAATACACAACAATGTTCAGACTCAAGTAGTAAAAGTTGCTTTTTATAAACGAAAAGTATAACAAAAAGTGTGTTTTATATGCCATTTCACTCCAAGTGAAGGTCCTTAAAGAGAAATAGCCAAGAGCAACAAAGACATGGCAAGAACTGTGGCGTATGTCATGAAGGTTTATTGACAGACTCTGCCAAATACATACATATACTATGTATATATATATAAAGAATTGTTGTTATATTTTCCTAGCTAAATATAATGCAATCAGACTGTTACGTTTGTATGCCATTGCTTATAACTATTTTTGTGCGCACTTTTAGCAAAATGCTTTAACACGCCTGTCAACTGTAATCAAGGCTATCGTTTAATATATTTATATATAGATAGCTGGCAAATGACAGCGTGTGAAAGTCGTTGATTACTTTTACCGTGCATGACCCTGTATGCATTCGATTTCAATTGACTTTTAGCAGTCTTTTTCGTACTGCAATTTTTTGTTCATTTAGCACTTTCAATTCGTACTATTAATATATAACAATTACTCAGGTAGAGCAGGTAAAAATAAGTGAGAGTCGAGAACATTCCAGATCTATGCTTGCCATCGACTACGCTGGCTTCTATGGCTGGCTAGGCAGTTGAAGCGCTATAAGTAGTTGAGAATTATATGATTGCAGGAGGTCCAAGGGTATGAAGTCACATTTCACTTAGCATGAATTAACATATTTAGTTTTATATAATAGTAATATATATAATATTAATATATATAATAATACCTATCATATGATTTTTATTATCTACATTTCTTTAGCTAATTTATTTAAATTGAAATCGATTGCATTATATTTGGCTGTTCTAGTTCTCGTAATTCGTTGCATAATATATGAAAATGAAGTAAGAAAATATAAGAAACTTGGAGAGATATATTTCCTTGTTTCTCAAATCTAAACTGCATAACTGCATCATACATATTTCCCAAGTTCATATTATATATGTAATATACTCGTACAAGTTTTGTATCATAATATAGTAGAGCATATAGTTATTTTTATAGATTCTCTACTAAACTGCTACTATATATTTCATATATATTCCGTTATCCACTATATTATGCCCCATTAGACAATTTTCTTTTAGTTCTCTTCTTAGTTTCTTTTTTGTTTTCTCTTATTATCTTTTTGATGCTATAGCAAATATCCATAATTTGTTTATCAGACAAATATGATCAATGCCCACACATATTATTATATTTAGTTAGTATATAGTCTCTTTCATTATCTTTTAGTCCATTTAGTATTTTGCATTAAAATTCGATAAAACGAAATTGATATACTGTGTTCTTTTCTTTTACTTTTTCTTTTTTTTTTTTTGTTTTTTTTTTTTTTTTTTTTTTTTTTTTTTTGGCTGCCATCATGTCGCTTGTGTGTGCTTGTCATGTCGTTCTATTTTATCTTAAGGTCAACCGTTGCCTGAGACCAATTTCATTTTATCCTTAAATAGTTCTGATTTGATTGCCAGTTTTCTATTTTAGTGTTGATTTGGAAGCTTTTAAGCTTTAGTTCAACTGACATTTGTGGCAACAAATAAATAAATAATTAGATTCTATTTCTTCTACACGTATTTGTTTTTGCCTTCCTTTTTGCGTGTATCTTCATTTCTATCTCTATGCCTCTCTCTCTCTCTCTGTGTCCCTCTCTCTCTTGTTTTCTCTCTTTTGCTCTCGCTTAGCAAGGTCATTTTATTTGACGTTTCGTTTTATAGCTTAACCTCCCTCTACGCAAGCACACACATACACGCAAACACACACCGCAATCGTCTTGTTATAAACTTCAGCAAGCGATTGCTTATGAAAAATAAAGAAAGGAAAAAAAGAAAATGTTTTTCCACAGCCTCATGAGGCGGCGGCTGTCGAATCAGTTGCGTAGCTACACGCTCATTGCGCGCTCGTGTGCCTCTGTGTGCCTCTCTGTGTGTGTGTGCGGGATAGATACAGATGGGCACATAAACAGACACACACACATACGCACACAGAGACCCTTCCAAAAGGCACGCACGTGTAGCAGGCGAGTAAGCAATACAGTAAAAGCTCAATAATTGAAACATTTAATGATGCCAATTTGCACTAAGTTCCATTGAACTTAAATAATTAAATGCACTTGGAAATTCAAGTGCATTTTCTTATATGTAAATTGTGTTGGACTAAAAGGCAGCTAATAATTGTATTGATATTTTTGTAGAATTAAAAAAAAAAATGCATAAAATGTAAAATATATAAAATGTGAAATATTTTGTGCTGCTGTTTATTAAAGGTTAATATTTTTAAAAAGTTGCTTCAGAAATTGTAACTGTTTAATTAACATTTTAATTGTAATAAATAAATATAAAAATACACTTTTAAAATATTATATTACATGAAGTTATTTATTATATAAAATTTATTTGAATAGAAATATAATATAATACTTAATAGGATAAAAAATAATATTAATGCAATTCAATAATTAATAATAATACATAAAATAAATGTATAATAAAAGCGAAAGAACACAATATTTAAATATTTAAAAATCTTATATAAATTTTGTTAAACAATTTTTTAGCTGAATTTATACTTTTCTTTACGGTTCGTTGCTAAACCCATTGACAATGTGAAATCAGTGCATAATTTCTAATTTTATTACTATAAGTTACTAACAACAGAGAAAATCAGAAAACGCTGCTATGATTGCTTACTTTAATCTTTTTTTTAATTAGCAAGAAAATAAAAATGCTGTGAACAAAATTTTGACAATGCAAAGTTCAGTTATATTCACTGTACAGCTGGCATTTTGTACTTTAAAACATTTTCATTTTGCCATTAAAAATTTACCAAATAATTTCAATGAAAATTGCAAATGCACTTAATTTTGATTAAAATATCATATGTGTGTGTGTGTGTGTGTTTACTGTACAGGTGGCATTGCGTGCGTACGCTTACTGTCAGTGACAATGTGTATGTTCTAAAGGTTGATGACATTATTTTGCACTGGCCGCCCTCAAATGTGGGCAGAAAATATGATTTGGTTTGCTCGCTGGGCATACGAAACGCTCGCCCCCAAATGTAGGCAATATATTTTTTTTTATGCGCGCAACGCCGCACAGCATACGGAGCGACGCGTGTGTGCCCCAATAGGTAGGCAACATTATTTTGCGCGGCGATTATCGGCAAAAGTGCGCGCTGGTTGAGTGGTTGACTGAGGCGTTAATCAGCAAATGCGGCAAACGCATTGCTTTGACACCTTTATAAGTGAGTTGCTGTTGCGGCTGCTGGTGGGCAACTTCCGCTGACCTAGTTTCAGCATACACACACACACACAGAGCAACTCCCACTTACACAGTGAATAATTACGCGAGCAGTGCGATTGTGACTGAGACCGCGTTTTTGCCACTTAAACACTTGAGTGCACGAAGCACACAACTGCTGTCCGTCCCCGCTTTTGCTGACACACCTGCTTACATACTACCTGATCCCCTCACACACACACACACACACACACACACTCTCTCTCTCCCCCACTCTTTGCCTCTCTCTCTCATTCATTCGTTTGCACGCCCTGAAACGTCTCGCTTCACATCAGTTCACACTTAACTTGATTCAATTTCACTTACTTTTGCGTATGCCGTTCAAAAATGTGATGCGATTTTCTGGCTGCTGTTGTAGTTATTGTTGTTGCTGTTGTTGTTGTTGTTGTTGTTGTTGTAGTTGCTGCTGTTGATAGTATTGTTAGTGCTGCTTCTGCTGCTGCTGCTGCCGCGGCTGTTTCTGTTGGGTGTCTTGGCCCGGCGCTTCGATTGTTTCATAAGACACACAAAAACTCTGCGTTTCTGCTTTTCTTTGCAATTCTTTTTGTTTGATTTTTGTTGTTGCTGCTGCTGCTTTGTCGGCTAGGCAAAAACTCAATGTTTGTTGTTGTTACTGTTGTGGCGGCTTTGCTGTTGCTGTTGTTGTTGTTGTTGTTGTTGTATTGTTTGATGACTGCGCATTACAATCGATAATCCCATGCACAAATGCAGCTCAGCGCAACGGCATTGGCGTAAATCCATTTTAATGAAATGCCGTAAGCCTCACAGATTATCCATTTAAATGATGTTTATTAGCTGATGCTGTAGTGCAATTTGTTGTAATGTCTGTATCTTTGTCTGTTGTTGTTGCTGCTGCTGCTGTTGTTGTTCTCGTTGTTGTTGTTGTTGTTGTGTTTATTGTTGTTGTTATTGTTGTTGTTGTTGTTATTGCTGCTGCACTGTCAGCAAACAACAACAATACGAGCATCGACAGCCGAAGGGGCGTGGAGCTTTAGCCAAAAAGGAAAAAAAAAAAATAAAAGAAAAGGAAAAAAAAACAACGCAGCATAAAAAGCTTCAAATTGAATTTTAAATTTCTCGCAGCAAAATTTGTTTCCCTTTCTTTTTCAGGTATTTGCTTTTTATATATTTTTCTAATTCAATATCGTTAAGTTTGTACGCTTTGAATGATATTCTAAAGCGAAATTTTGTATGCAAATTTTTCCTTTATATTATTTTGCACGTGCTTGGCATAAATTTGATTTCTATAGATATATATTTATTTTATTTATTTATTTAATTTTTATTTTGTTGTTTAGCAATTTACACACACACACACACATGCACACACACGTCGTATTGGCTTGGCTTGGTATTGTGCTTGTATTTGTTTTATACACAATTTTTGTAAAAAACTTTTTCGCATCGTATTTGGGGGCGAGGCGCACGTTGTTTTATTCGCTGCGTTCCACATGTATCCGACGACTGGAACTCCATGACTGACATTCCATACACAGCCGACATTTGGCCTGAGCTACGCTCAAAACAGACAGCGGCCAGCAGCGGCAGAGCAGCAGCAGCAGCAGCAGCAGCAGTAGCAGCACCAGCTGAAGCTTTGCTAAAGCTTTCTGGAAGGCGTCGCTGCTTTTGTTTGCTGTTTGCTGCTTGGTGCCATATTCCAGCTAGGCAAGTGCGTGAGTGTTGGTAAAGTTTGATTTTTAGTGGGCGCGAAGTTGATAACTGTCAATTCGGCCTGTGTGTATGTGTGTGAGTGTCTGTGCATGTGTGTGTGTGTGTGTGTGTGTGTGTGCCGTAATTATGACTGCGAAGGTCCACTTGGCCAGCGGGCATTGAGTTGCTTTTGTGGCTGTGTGACCGGCATTTTAGTTGGTTCTTTTTTTTTTTTTTTTTTTGTGTTCCTGTTGTTGTTGTTGCTGTTGCTGTTGCTGTTGCTGTTGCTGTTGCTGCAAGTTGTCAAATGGCCGCTAAAATTGAAGAACATAGAGCGCTTTATGGCCAAGGACGATTGGCTTTAACTTATGGCCAATGTCAGGCGGCGTTTGTTTTGAAAGCGAAAGCCATTATTATTGGCCTGGCCGGTGCTGTTTGGGGCTGGCTGATGCCTGTGTTCTGGCATTGCATGCCAAAGTTTTTGGGGTCGTAATACAGTCAAACATGCAAACACGCACAGGCAACAACGTTGCCGCTGCCAGGCACGCGGGCGGTCATACACAAACACACACACACACACACGCACACACACTCACATATATACACACTCACTCACGTGTACCCCGTGCATGGACATGGACAAGGTGAGGTCCTTGTCATTTAACTCACTTGCCAAGTTGACCTTTTGCCGTATGTTGTGTGTGTGTGTGTGCACTTCACAACACAACCTAACAACAACGACAACAACATCAACTTTATTGCTAATACCCAAATGCCACGCCTTGAGCGCAAAAAAAAAAAACAACAACAACAACTACAAGAAAATTAAGTACGCAAAGAAAATGTACCCCGGCACGTGCATGCTTGATGAGCTTATCAAGGCTCAAACTTATTGAATTTTAAATCGATACATTTCCGGTGTAGCCAATTAGTTTTGCTAATTGCATTGAATTAACCATGAGCTGAGCAATGTAATTACATTTCATCTACATACACATACACACTCTCACACGTCTGTCACATTACGTATACGCACCGAGACAATGACAACGAAGAGAACTCTGAAGCTCTTCAGATTTGTGCAAATGTATGCTCGTATGCCAAATCAATGCAATCGTTGCGCATATCTAATGCAAGAGTATATTTCATATGCATTATTTAGTTTATGGCTGTGCGTGTCGTATGCAATTCAGCTGAGAAGAGGATATTAATATCTAAGTGTATTGCTGCTATTTTATGCAGCAACAAGGTGTGCCAAGACAAGGGCATCAGCTAAATATTCACTCAATGTCTATGCCGCACAAGGCTTTCTTTTCAAGGCATTTCAGGCTGGCAATCGTTATCATTGGTAATAGAAAATGTTTTCTATATATGAATAAATTTCATAATTGTGCGAAATGTGGACATTGACATTGATATTCAATTTTAATAAGCAAATGCTACTAATAGAGACAAGCTGAGCCAGCTGCTGTGCTGCTTCTATTCAGCATTTATGCTCGTTCACAAAGTGTATAGAGTATATTGGTTCTGTGCGCGGTTCATCTTGCTGCGCGTATGAGCTCAAAGCATTTCACAGCCATTGAAACGAGAGACTTGAAATTTAAAACATATGTACTGTTCAGTGTGGGCATTTACACTCCATGGGCGTGGCTAATTGAGCAAGACTATACATGTTGAACTGTTGCCATTGAAGCTAAATTAAAACATGGAATGTATGCGTGTATATAGAAGCCTTGGCTAAAAATATATAGTACTATATGTATGTACTAGAGACGACAAACACTGGGAGGCGTGGCATATTGGAAAAAGTATAATATCTTACATAGTTTCGTAGCTGGGAGCTGCTTAATTTGACAATTAAATTTAAATTGAATAAGTTTTTCATTTCCAGCTCTTAAACTTTGGCAGTTATATATTTTTTCTATGTGCCTGGCCCTCTCATGAGACTAGATATATATTTATAAATTTGAGTATTTTTGTGCGGGGTTTGTATAATTGAGTTCATAGCGACAGCGGGAATAGATTCTTTTAAGTTTGTAAACGACTATAAACAAAATATAAGCAATTATAATTGTATCATTATTTTATTTAAATTGCATTTTTTGCAAGTAAACAAGGTACACAAATATAAATTTTAATTTAAAATAATAATTCTTAAAAATAATATATTAAATATTTTAATTTTAATTTTGTATAAGTAAAATATTTTAATTTAAATATATTTGATAATAGTATATTTATAATTATATATTTATTACAAATATGATAAAGTTATAAACAAAAATGTATAATTTAATTTATTTTTATTTATATAACTTATTTATTTCAGATATATTTTTTTGACAATAAATAAACAACATGGAAAATTTAATCAATTACAATTTTGTTTATTACGGTAAGCTAAAATTATGTTTTATTCATTATTAAACTTGTGTAATTATTTATTTGACTGATTTACATATTTAGCAATTAATTTATTTATTTTTAAATTATTTAATTCAAAAATCTATATTTGAATCTATTTTTAGTTTTTTTTTTTAAATTATTCTTTTTGTAACGTAAAAATATGAAACCTATTCAACTTTTTGTATATCTCTTTGTTTATTTAGATTCAAATAAAAATAAAATATATGTAAAAAAAACTATAAATAAGAAAATATACTTTTTTATTTATATTTTATTTTATATATTTATATATGTGAATTTTGAAAAATTCTAGCTTAATGATAATTGCTACGCCCCAAGCTCATGCAAAATATTAGAAAAACAAACAAAAATTCAATGTTTGTTTTTCTCAATAAAGAAAACAAAAACTTTTAAACAGTTTTGCAATAGAAACTAATTTGAAGGCATTTAAAGTTGAATTTGGTATGAAAGTTAATCTAACTATAATATATAAAAGCATTTGGTTTGACTTAAGACATCATAAGCCACTCAGATAACTGATTGTTTTCTTAAAACTTTGTGAAACTTTTGTTGTTTTTGTTTTTTTTTTTTTCGTTCTATTGGTTCTTCTTCGTCTTCTTCTACTTGGTATTTTGTGAATGTCTCTTTTTATTATTCATATCAATCATGAATGGAATGAATCATTCTTTCATTGGATGGCAAAGTTCAAGTTTGCTTTTTTGGACAGGAACCACAAAAGATTAACATGCGCTCAGCCCGGATCGGCTCATACTTTTAGTGTTTCTTTGTGTGCATACATACACTCACACACACTCATAGATATAGAGGCACTCACACACACACACACACACACACACACACATACTGTGACACGCATTCACATCTTTTTAAATTGTTGCACGCCTCATCCTAAGCAGCGGGCCCCTTGAGCCTCACCCTGGGGCCAATCCTTGTGAAAGTTTAGCATAGCGCACAAGAGGCGACAGAGGCGTCCAAGAAGCGGCACAGAGGGGGCTAAGGGGGGATGGGTTGTTGCTTACAACAAAGGCAAATGCCTGGCATGCGTTTTTCACATTGTTCCATGCGGTTGAATAAACACAAGCCGTTACAAACTCACACACATGCACACACACAGGCACACTTATGCACATATACACTTATGCATTTTATGAGCTGCACACGAATACACACACACACACATTGACACACAGACACTTATTCGCTCGCTTGCCTCGACAGGCTTACAAAATAAACATTGCGGTATGTATTTTGTTTGTACACACTGCGTATACGTAATGTAAGGCCACTCATTTTGCCTACCCACCTGGCTGACTGTCAGTGGCTAACGACACACAAAAGATACACACACACAAACACACACACACACACACACACACATACACACATCACGTATACACATTGCAGCAGAGCTCAGCAGCCCGGCAAACCATTGTGGCAAAATGATTTAACCCATATCTCAGTTTCATTTGAATTCCAGGAAAAAAAAATATATATGTAAATTTATTTGTTTAGAACTTGGCTTCAACGCATCATAGTTGTAAAAAATGTTTTTGTTATAGCGAAACCAAAAATAAATATATAGAAGTTTTTATTTATTAATCAGCATTCAATTTGAACGTAATTTTTCCGGCATGATTTTCCACTAAAAGTGAATGTTAAATAAATAAACTGAAATTTTTTAGCCCTTGGTTTTTTATTCTAGTGGGAAATGGAATGTTCTAGTTTTTTTTTCAAATATATACGAGGGTGGATTAACAAGTGTTTGATATACAAAGTCAACTATAAAAACATTATGATACTGAAAAAAAAATTTAAAAAAATATAATATAAGTAGCAGGTATAGGTACCGAAAAATACATCTAAAAAAAACTAGAAATTCATTTTAAATTATAAATTAAATAATTTAATATAAATTTATTATTATGTTTAAATTTCTGCTTTTGAGAATTGTTATTTAAAAGGATGACGACCTTTTTTAATTATATATATTTTTAAAGTCTTCACGGGTGGTTTAAGAAATTAGTTTTTATTTTTATTATACATTTCCAAACAGAAAAAAATGTACAAAATGTAAATTATATGAACAGAGAAATGTCCACAATGTTAGCTCTAAATTGAGTCCCTTTAGAGTCAACTCAACTGTAATTAAAGTTCTTAATTTTTTCGTTTACATATTTAATGAAATGCTAGCAAGTTTTATTATCAACTATTTGGCAGTAAATGAAATCTGGTAAACACACATGCTCAAATGCAAGTCCTGGGCGTTTTGATGGGTTAAAAGTGAACTAATTTGCATAGACCGCATGGAACAATGCGCAGGCGGCTGCATGAGGAGGTAACAAAAAGATTCATTAGGGCCAATCAGTGCAAAGCGCGTCAGGCCGAGGGGTAGCAGGTGCTAAAGGGTAAGAGCGAAAGCAAAGGGGACGGGTCGAGAGGGAAGGCAATATTGTGCCACGAGTCGGCCGAGTCCTCGCTCTCGCTTTGTGTATGTGTGTGTGTGTGTGTGTATGTGTGTGTATGTAAACAGTTTTGTTGTTTGCCTTCTAAATACGCACGTTCTACTTTAAACAAAGCGTAGCGGACGCACACACTCATACATACACATATGCTGTTCTGTTGTAAACAACATGCATGTATGTGTACATACATATAGATGTGAGTGTATATGTGTATGCGTATGTATGGCTGCATGTGTGTGCAAAACAAATTTAAACTTTACGCCCAAAGTTTATTTTTATGAGCAAAACTTTAAATAATGAAATTATCTGACAAGAACTTGAAGATGGGCAAAGCATCACACAAAGAGAGATGAGAGCGAGATTGAGACGAGAGAGGCAAAGGACAGTGAGCGAAAGAGAAAGAGAGAGGGAGAGAGAGAGCGAGCTGTAGAGGGAGAGTGCAAAAAAATGAACAGAACAAGAGCGTAAGCAGAGTGGGTGTGTGTGTGTGTGTGTGTGTTTGAGTGTGCTCGAGATCTTAGCCTCTCTCATACACACACATACACATTCACACATACGTTGTACAAGAGCCAACGCTTATCCTCTTCTGTTGCCTTCATCAAGCAATCAATGGTCGTAATTTATGCCGTTATTTGGCCCAAACTTCGTTTCATACCTTCTCGTTTGTGTTATCAAATATTTATTTACACTTGAGCTATAATAATTCATTGATGCATTGAATGCCAGGCACAGGCTCGCACCCATACACACGCACACACGCACATGCACACACACGCACACACACACTAGGTAATCGGTCTCGGGCACGACCCGGCAACGTAAACGTCAGGACTAACCTTTGCCCGTTGTCCTTCAATGGCGCCGTCGCTGTGAAAGCAACAGCTGTGCGCGTTCTCTTTACTCTCACTCTCTCGCCTGAGCTCGCTCTCTCTCTCTCTCTCTCTGCTAGCTCTCAATACATATTCCCTGTGCATTCCATAAAGCTTTTCGGCTATTGCCAAGCGCGCTTCCAGTTTCGAATTGGTTGGTTGGGCAAAGCTTCGTTATCAAAGCTTTTCAAACGTACTTTAGAGATGCAGGTATTATCTGAGTTGTATGTTAAGGGTTGTATGATAAGTTGGCTATAATTAATGTTGACATTAGAAAATTTATTTGAACATTACGTTGAACTATTATATTTGTATAAAAAAAAAAAAAAATACGATTTCACAAAATAATGTTTGTCTTTTAAAATATGTTTTAATAGAAACTAAACAAAAATATTATTTAAACTGTATATATATTTTTCTATAAAGCCAATATCCAATATATATAATAATTTTGTTTATATACTTCAACAATTTCAATTTTTTTTCTTCAACTTTTGAATACAGTCTGTTGAAATTAGTATATTTTATATAGCTGTCATATATAATATTTTTAGAAATCATTTCTTATATGAAAAAGCAGTTCTTTACAAAATAGCTTAACTAAAATCAGCAAATACAGTATTTATTAAATTGTACATAAAAGATGAATTTCTAACTATAGAACACATTTTTCAAATCTTATGTCTATTATGCATATTCAAAAACATTTTCTCACTTAAACTAGTCATACAAAAAACCTTGAACAATTTATAAATTGAAATTTTATCAACTGTAATGAAAATGAATATTAGGGGTTTTCAAATACACTTTTCAACTTAAATTATATGCTCTGATCATGCTGAGTATGTGTTGTAACTATTTAAAAATGGAAAGAACAAAAAAGCGAAACTTCGAACATTGATGCAAATAGATATATATAAGGACTTTAGGGTGCGCCCTTTGGGGTACACAAATCAGTCATCGAACTCGAATACGGGCTTGCCATTGGCATCCCAGCTGTTTTTGCACTTCTTGAAGGCACACACCAGATAAAGCGCTGAAAGAGAGAGGGAGAGACAGAGATAGAGAGATGAAAATGAGAGACGTATATAATATATAGATAAACTCACTTGTTGCTTCCCACTCGTCTTTGGAAAGTGTGCCCAAAGGTCGGCCACGCTGTGTGCCCACAATGCGACGCACATGCTCGAACTGATCGTCGGTGCTGCAGCGATGCGGCTGAATCGTTTCCAAGCCCGACATACGCTGCAGCAGATGCCGGCCCTGGGACAGTGTCTCCTTGTAATATTCGGCGAATGTGCTGCGCCTGACCAGCTGCAAGCCGTGACGGCGACCCAGCTTAACAAGCGTGGGGAAATGTACCAAGAACTCGGGGCAATCAACAACGCCCTCCAAATGGAATTGATATTTGGCACCGAATAGTGGGATTTCCTCTGTGTTGCATTCAAACTCAATGCTATAGACATCGTTGCCAAATTTGCGCGCATTCGGTCCAGCCGCTTTTAATCTCTTGATAATCTCGTAGGCATCCGGTATGGTTGCTATGAAATAGCCACCTGGCTCCAGGCACTCGGCTGCATTGCGGACCATGCAATCGGCTTGCTGCAGTGACTCGAAGCAGTAGTGGAAGGCAAACTGGCAAGAGACCAAATTCAATTGCAGCGATGCATCCTTATAGCGTTCCCTTAGTCGCACCATTGTCGAGTCGCAGGCAAAGAATTCGGCTGTGAATTTATGCCCGAATTTCGATTTCTCTGCTCGCTCCAAAATATCCTGATAGCGACGTTGGCATTGCTCCACAGACACCTCAGCGATGTCGGTGCATATCAGATGGGATATGGATGCCTTGTCCCATTTTAGTAGATCGCCGCCCTTCCCGCAACACATGTCCAGCACGCGCAGAGCATCGCCCACCCGTTTCTGCTGCTTGATTAGGGCCATATATTCGTTAATTAACTGACTCTTGATCCAGTTGTTAAAGTTACGCATGAAAAAGATTTTCGACTTGTGTCGTTCCTTGCGTCCTGCCTCCTTTAATTCATTGTAATGATGTGCCACAACGTGTGTGTTGGCTGCTCCACTTGCCTCGCCATCAGCATCAGCCTCGGCTTCGGCATCCGGATCAGCCTCAACATTTGCTTCATCATTCTCCAATCTGTCTCGTTTGGCAGTTGACAGCTCGATTGTTGTTTTTATATTGTTATCTTCGCTTTCCTCATCGTCTGACAGTTTGACTGGCGCAAATTGTTCATTTGTCGCATTTTGTTCATAATTTATACTCATTTTTTTTTTATATTAACACGCTGAATGCAAATAAATATACAGCCGCCGCTTAATAATGGAAAGTACGGCTGCGATACTTTTCCAACAGCTGTTAAAACTTTAAGGTTGCTTATCGATAGTTATCGTCAGCGACAAGTCGCAGTGTGCTGTGAAATGTGTATAAACGAAAATAAAAGAGGTTGTCAAATTTGTATATATAGAAATACAAAGCTACTAAGTAAATGAATATATATAGGCTAGATTGGGTTGTTACTATATATGCAATTAATATAATACAATTATATATAAATATGTTATATGCATATATGTAGTGAGTGTAATAATGTATTTGTGACGACACTAAAATAAAAAGCTTTTGCTTAACCCTGCGTTATCTTGCACATTTTAAATATCTTTGTTTAACATGCGGTAAAAAAAAACAAAAATTGTTTTTAATGCATTTCCGTGCACTCAACGCTGTCGTTAACAAATTTTTGTTTATAAATAAAAGCGCAACAGCGCTACACACACGCAGCATGGCCTGCAGCAGATACGAATATGTTAAATCGTACGAACAGGATGATAAAATATTGCCAAATGTTTGGATTGTGATACGCATCGATGGCAAAAAGTTTCACAAATTCGCCAACGCGCACAAATTTGAAAAGCCCAACGATGAAAATGGTGAGAAATGTGAAATGCGAATATAATTGAACCAAATCGAATACAAGAATTTATTGAAAATAACGTGTGCAGCTTTGAATGTTATGAATGCGGCTGGCATTGCTGTTATGGAGGAGTTTCGGGACATCGTTCTAGGCTATGGCCAGAGCGATGAGTATTCTTTTGTCTTTCGCAAGGATACGACGGCATTCAAGCGACGTGCTGCCAAGCTGCTGAGCTATGTGACGAGCATGTTCACCAGCAGCTACGTATTGAGCTGGCCCCAATGGATGCAACGGCCTCTGAGCTATGCCCCCTGCTTCGATGGCCGCATTGTGCTCTATCCGTCGGACGAGAATCTGCGCGATTATTTGAGTTGGCGGCAGGCTGATGTCCATGTGAATAATCTCTATAATACGGCATTTTGGAAGCTGGTATTGGAGTCGGGTCTAACGAATCAACAGGCCGAGGAGCGGTTGCGCGGCACATTTTCCTCCGACAAGAATGAGTTGCTCTTCCAGGAGTTTGGCATCAACTACAACACGTTGCCGGCGATGTATCGAAAAGGCACGATCTTGCTCCGTAAGCGTGTGGTACTAGACACGCAAAGCGAGCAGGAGAAGGGCCGGCAGGCCATAGTGCCAATACATGAAGATTTAATTGGCAACGAGTTCTGGAAGCAGCACTCCGAAATTCTGGGCAAATATGTGCCGGGCAAACATGTGTAAAGCAGCTTGAATGCACATCTGGAGAAGCAGCTGGCAAAACAGCTGGAGAAGCAGGCAACGATAGCGGAGATTTGACTTATGACAATAGTTTAATTACAATTATTACAAATTACATTAAGCGCAAAGCAAATAAACTCGTTCGTTTAGTAATCATCGTCGTCATCATCATCATCATCCTCACTGGGTTTGCTCACAAAACTGCTATTTCCCCCGCTCCCTCCTCCGCCACTAGCGTCTTTATCCATTTGCGCGGGTCGCTGAATCAGTGCATTGCTTTGTTGTACGGCTGCCGCTTGCATGCTCATCCATTGCTGTTGCTCTTCGCGTGCCTGCTCTTCGCGCGCTTTGGCGAACAGCTCCTGTTGTTGGCGCAGCAGCTCCTCTTCGGGTATGCCTAGATTCTCTAGCCGTGTGCTCTGTCTTCGTCGTTTGGCGGCTACCTCTTTGCAGTCGTGTAGAACAGCCTCGGCCTCCTGTTTGTAGTCTCGAAATCCAAGACGATCGAGTGCCTCGAGCACATGTTCAGCATTGATGGTTTTCTTGCTGCGTTGATTACACACCTCGTTCGCCTCAGAGCTAATCAGATGGATGAATTCGGAGCAACAATTGAGAATCAGTTCACGACTTTCATTGGCGACGCGTACCGTGGGCACCAGCTCTTTGATTATTTTATTAATGCTCGCCCGTGGCAATGTTAGCTCATCGTCTTCGGCATTGGGCGGCAAAAGCTCCTCCTGTGGGTTGGACATGGCGTGCACGTAAAAAACGTAAACAAAACCGCGCTGAACGAAAAATAAATAACAACGATGCTTCTGCTTCTTTCTGCTACATTTACAGTGCTGTAAAACGGAATACATACACGCGCTTGCTTATCGATAGTTTGATATTCTGGAAACATCGATAGAGGAACATATGTTCAAAAATTAGCATTTATTTATTGCAAAAATAAGAAAGCAGTATCAGTATTTGGAAATAACAAAATGGGCGAATATGATTCAGATGAAGAAAAATCACAAGTGGAGAAGCTGCGCTATGCCAAAGTGCCGCGCGGCATGTTTGTGAGCGGCTGGGATGATGATACCGATGATCTCATTGAGGAGGATAAAAATCCACAAGGTACACATTATTTATTAAAATATTGATTAAATATAACTAAATAAATTCAATATACAGCCAGCATTGAACGCATGATATTGTGGGCTGTAAGTGAGAATCGCCTAAGCGAGGTACGTGAAATTCTAAAACTGGATGCCGACACCGTCAATGCCAGGGATAATGACGGCTACACGCCTCTGCATCGCGCTTGCTACAACAATTTCTTAGACATTGCAAGACTCTTGCTACAGTATCAGGCCAATCCCAATGCACGTACCGAGCTGGGCTGGACCCCATTGCACTCGGCCTGCAAATGGAGTCATCCGGATAGTGTGCAGCTTCTGTTGCAATTTGGGGCAGATGTGAATGCCGAATCGGATGGACAGCAAACGCCGTTGCATGTAACGGCCACTGTATCCAATTGCAGGAATGCGGCAACAATTCTACTCATGGATCGTAATATCCAACCGCGCAAGGAGAACAACACCGAGGAAACCGCAGCTGTCATAGCACGTCGCACGGGCATGAGCTACTTCATCTTTGAGATCGCCAATGAGGCTTACGATTGCAGCACCGGGCTTATTGACTAAAATGTCATTTGGTTTTTTATTAAATATAATACTTAATGTTAGTTCATAAATTATAAATTGAGTTTTTGTTTAGCTAGCGGCAGCTGGTGTGCGCACAAAGTGCTCGTAGAATGATTTCGTATAGTTAACCATTTCGTCTTGCATGGCAGCGGGCACAAAGTAGGGATTACCTTGGCCGCCCTCAATGGTGCCTTTCGCCGTGTAGCGCATGTAGCTGGAGACGGTTGTCTCTGGTGGCAACACCGCGCCATCTTCGATCACACAGCAATCTTTGAGCGTGCAGCGACGGCCCTGAATTCAAAATAAATCCAATAAAAATATGCATAATATATAATTGATTGCCTGACTCACAATGATGGCATCTTTGCCAATGTACACAAAAGAACCAACGTTCGCCGCTGATACGACAGCGCCTTCGCCTATATAGACATGATCTCCGATGTGCATGGGAAAGAAGGCGATGCCTTTGCTGAATTGTTTGTAGGGCGGTCGAATCACAGAGTTTTTACTAATTACACAATAACGTCCAGTTCGCACATTGGCCAAATCGCCGCGTATGATGGCGCCACTCTGCACAATCACCTTCCCATTGAGCACAATATTCTGGGAGCCGCAGAGCACCGTGTGGCGGCTCACCTTGTTTCCGGATGCCTGAGATGAGGTCATCGAAAGAAAGTTAGAATTTACTATAATTCTTTATATTTTAAACATACTACACCTTACCGTTTCTACATATTCATCTTTGCTGTAATAAGTATCCGGTATTTCCATGATTGTAAATAATATGTGTAGTAGCTAAATCTTTTCTTTTCTCAATTTTCTTGTTTGCGTTTGCATTCGGTGCAGTTCAGCTGTTAACTCTATCGATATTTGGGCTATCGAGTGAACAGCTGCTTTATATCTACAGAGTTGCCAACTATAGTTGTATAGTACAGGCTGTTAACAGATTATTTAAAAAAAAATAAAGAAAAATTTCTCAAATATCTATATTTATGAAACTTAGAAATATATTTATTAATTTTTTTTTATTTATTTGACATATTTGTTAATTAATTCAGTCATATTAGTTCACGTATTTAGTTCATATTTACATTAAGCTATTTGTGCAGCTGCAACTGACAATTGTTGCTGCCAGACGCGTTGCCAACTACTGCTAGTGGGCTGTTAACTGTTAAGCACTTTAAATATTTTTTTTATGTACATACATATTCATATACTTATATTTTAAAATACTTCTTATTATTTTTTTGTTTTTAATGAGGCGTATGCTAGTGGTTGCTTATATGCAATTAGTGAATGCGGGTGCATGCCAATTGCAGGTGTTTAGCCCATGTTTAACCCTGAACTTTGCATGCAGTTGGCAACAATTATGATAGTTACTGTTGTTGTTTTTGTTGTTAGATCGTCTGCTAATAATAAGAAACAAAAACTATGCACATCGATTTCTAGATAAATAATTGCAACTGACAGCTGGTGGAACTGACCTTAGGCATGGCAAAAGTTTTACTTGTCCAACTTTGTTTTTGCTTCAATGATGTTCCAATTAAATTGGTCTGTTTTTTTTTTTTTGTATTTAATTATAATCGGGTCTGCCCGGCCCCTCCAATGGCCTTCGGTGCAGACAGCACACGCTTGAATGCCCAATACCCAATAACCAGTACCCAATGCCCAAGTGCCCTCCAGCTAGCGTCAGCTCGGCCACATTCGCTAATTGGCAAGCAAAGAGTTTTAATGCCTGGTTCTGCATGCAGAGAACATTCATAGCCATATTTATGGTAATCCATTATGATATGGCCCACCTCTACAAATAATAATAGTAATAGTAATAATAATACGTCGCATTGTTTTGTGCATGTAAATGAATTTGCTTTGCCATTTCGGTATGGGGCTTTACTTTGAAAGCCATTAGAGACGTTCAGCGGGTGCTCGGGTGCTTGGGTGCTCAGCTGCTTGGCTCGACCTTACCAATAATTTATTTTATTTTTCGGCCAGTTGACCATTTGAACTTTTTGGCTAATTTATTTACACCACAACCAACAACAACAACAACAACAACAGTAATAATGAATAGAGAGGCAATTACCTGCAAACAAAAATTGAAACTGAATCTTGTGCGATCTTTGTAGATCCGCCGCCAGTTGAAGGCTTTGAGGCTTGCGCCTCTGGCCCCAAGGGTCAATAAACTTCAACTTGAAACCTGCTAAAGGTTAGAAGCAGCATTTCATGTTAAACATTTAATTGAAAGCCAAATGCAAGCTCTAACAAACGAGCAAACAATTGTAGAAATGATTAAACAAGCAAATAATTCGAATTTGTTTGGCTCTTGTCATTGTTCCCAAGAGTATTGGGAATTAAAGATAGCTATCAGTGAGTTTTGTGAAGAACACCGAATAGAACTATATATAGAGAATTTTAAAATGAATTAAAATGAATGAATTATAGAGTATGCACTGTTAAATTTGGAGTTAGCCTCAGGCGCATCTTTAGATTGTTGAAATTCAACACTAAAAACAACAACAACAACAGCAACAACAAGAAACGAGCAAATATTACATTGATAGCTGCCACAATTCGACCTTGACCATGCCGCAGACGAGCATTGAATGCTGCCAATCTCCTTCTGGTGGCATCTATGTAAATATTTACAAAAGCCAGCGAAGCGATGGCCTTGTTGATAGCCATTGTTGTTGCCATTGCTGCTGTTGTTACCATTGTTGTAGTCGTTGCCTGTGTTGTTGTTGTTGTTGTCCATATTATTAAATTCCGTAAAAGCTAATCAAGATTTAGATACACGCACTGCACATCCGCCTAGGCCGCTATCCAAACCAATTCTAGCAATCGCACGATCTATTTGCTATTTAAGTTGATTTTTATTATTATCTTCTTTTTTTTATTTTGTTGCTATTGTAGCGAGCGTGTGTACAACTTAAGAGTGTTTGTTTGTTGTTATTGTTTTAGTTGTTGATTTTGAGCGTTTTAATCGATTTTTGTTTCGAAGCAGAAACTCAAGTGCGCCCAGAGGCTAAGGCAAAGACAGCAAAACAGAAGGAAAAGAAGAGCAAATAAAATATCATAAATAAACGCATAATTAAACAATTTATAAGCCAGATTGATAAGTATATTTTCAAATGAAATTACAATAAATTTCTAGAACATATTTCATGCTATGAATATTCTAAAAATATATATTTTACATATACAAATTATTTTTATTTAGTTAAAACAAAAATAATTTGCTTAAAATAATTTAATTTAAATTTAAAGAAAAACAAAAGAAATATCAACAAATTATTTATCACCTTTAGCCTAAAAACTCTGTTAAAAATAGTATAATGAGAACAACGCAACAAAATTAAGAATGAAAGAAAATAGTAAACAATTCGAATTGACTAATTAGTTAATTAAAAATTATGAAAATTGTTTCACTGAACTCTAATGCGCACAAGGTGAAGCGTCATAAGCTGAGGGCAGACAACAATTTCATTAAATATTTTCAAATTTTTGCATGCAATATAAGCAGGCGAGAACGAGCAACAAGTTTGTTGTCTAAGTCTTTTATTTTTCTACAGTAACAAAAATTAATATATTGTTACTATTGTAATTTAACAGACTCAGAGTCACGCTCATCCTTTGCCCCTGCTTCTGCTTCTAAATACGTGATTTTCTCTGTCTTAAGCTCAGACTCTAGCTGGGCCTCCGCTTCTGCTTCCGATTGTGCTCTGGCTTGAGCTCAGATTGAAATATAGCCTCTGCTTCTACTTGTAAATCTGTGATTGGCTCTGGCCTTGACTCAGACTCTGCCTGCGCCTAAGCCTCTGCTTCTGCTTCTGCTTCTGATTCTGTTCAGCCTGAGCTCAGTCTCAGATATAGTCTCTGCTTCTGATTATAAATCTCTTATGATTGACTCTAGCTTGAGCTCAGACTCAGATATAGCCTCTGCTTCTGTTTATAAATTTATTATTGGCTGTAGCTTTGCCTGCGCCTGAGCCTCTGCTACTGCCTTTGTTTCTGATTCTGCTTCTGCCTCTGCTTCTGATTCTGCTCAGGCTTGAGCTCACTCTCATATTCTGCTTGTAAATCTGTCATTGGCTCTAGATTCAGCTCCGACTCATATATAGCCTCTGCTTCTGATTGTAAATCTGTGATTGGCTCTGGCTTTGACTCAGACTCTGCCTGCGCCTGAGCCTCTGCTTCTGCCTCTGCTTCTGCCTCTGCTTCTGCCTCTGCTAATGCCTCTGCTTCTAATTCTGTTCAGCCTGAGCTCAGTCTCATATATAGCCTCTGCTTCTGCTTGTATATCTGCCATTGGCTCTAGATTCAGCTCCGACTCATATATAGCCTCTGCTTCTGATTGTAAATCTGTAATTGGCTCTGGCTTTGACTAAGATTCTGCCTGCGCCTGAGCCTCTGCTTCTGCCTCTGCTTCTGCCTCTGCTTCTGATTCTGCTCAGGCTTGAGCTCTTTCTAATATTCTGCTTGTATATCAGCCATTGGCTCTAGATTTAGCTCAGACTCATATATAGCCTCTGCTTCTGATTGTAAATCTGTAATTGGCTCTGGCTTTGACTAAGATTCTGCCTGCGCCTGAGCCTCTGCTTCTGCCTCTGCTTCTGCCTCTGCTTCTGATTCTGCTCAGGCTTGAGCTCACTCTCATATATAGCCTCTGCTTCTGATTGTAAATCTGTAATTGGCTCTGGCTTTGACTAAGATTCTGCCTGCGCCTGAGCCTCTGCTTCTGCCTCTGCTTCTGCCTCTGCTTCTGCCTCTGCTTCTGATTCTGCTCAGGCTTGACCTCACTCTCATATTCTGCTTGTATATCTGCCATTGGCTCTAGATTTAGCTCAGACTCATATATAGCCTCTGCTTCTGATTGTAAATCTGTAATTGGCTCTGGCTTTGACTAAGATTCTGCCTGCGCCTGAGCCTCTGCTTCTACCTCTGCTTCTGATTCTGCTCAGGCTTGAGCTCACTCTCATATATAGCCTCTGCTTCTGATTGTAAATCTGTGATTGGCTCTGGCTTTGACTCAGACTCTGCCTGCGCCTGAGCCTCTGCTTCTGCCTCTGCTTCTGCCTCTGCTAATGCCTCTGCTTCTAATTCTGTTCAGCCTGAGCTCAGTCTCATATATAGCCTCTGCTTCTGCTTGTATATCTGCCATTGGCTCTAGATTCAGCTCCGACTCATATATAGCCTCTGCTTCTGATTGTAAATCTGTAATTGGCTCTGGCTTTGACTAAGATTCTGCCTGCGCCTGAGCCTCTGCTTCTGCCTCTGCTTCTGCCTCTGCTTCTGATTCTGCTCAGGCTTGAGCTCTTTCTAATATTCTGCTTGTATATCAGCCATTGGCTCTAGATTTAGCTCAGACTCATATATAGCCTCTGCTTCTGATTGTAAATCTGTAATTGGCTCTGGCTTTGACTAAGATTCTGCCTGCGCCTGAGCCTCTGCTTCTGCCTCTGCTTCTGCCTCTGCTTCTGATTCTGCTCAGGCTTGAGCTCACTCTCATATATAGCCTCTGCTTCTGATTGTAAATCTGTGATTGGCTCTGGCTTTGACTAAGATTCTGCCTGCGCCTGAGCCTCTGCTTCTGCCTCTGCTTCTGCCTCTGCTTCTGATTCTGCTCAGGCTTGAGCTCTTTCTAATATTCTGCTTGTATATCAGCCATTGGCTCTAGATTTAGCTCAGACTCATATATAGCCTCTGCTTCTGATTGTAAATCTGTAATTGGCTCTGGCTTTGACTAAGATTCTGCCTGCGCCTGAGCCTCTGCTTCTGCCTCTGCTTCTGCCTCTGCTTCTGATTCTGCTCAGGCTTGACCTCACTCTCATATTCTGCTTGTATATCTGCCATTGTCTCTAGATTTAGCTCAGACTCATATATAGCCTCTGCTTCTGATTGTAAATCTGTAATTGGCTCTGGCTTTGACTCAGATTCTGCCTGCGCCTGAGCCTCTGCTTCTACCTCTGCTTCTGGTTCTGCTTAGGCTTGAGTTCATTCTCATGTATAGCCTCTGCTTCTGCTTGTAAATCTGCCATTGGCTCTAGATTCAGCTCCGACTCATATATAGCCTCTGCTTCTGATTGTAAATATGTAATTGGCTCTGGCTTTGACTCAGATTCTGCCTGCGCCTGAGCCTCTGCTTCTGCCTCTGCTTCTGATTCTGCTCAGGCTTGAGCTCACTCTCATATTCTGCTTGTATATCAGCCATTGGTTCTAGCTTGAGCTCAGACTCAGATATAGCCTCTGCTTCTGTTTATAAATCTATGATTGGCTCTAGCTTGAGCTCAGTCTCAGATATAGCAGTACCTGACTCAATACGTTTTCTAGCATAAATTTTCATTTTCCACTCACTTGAGTTTGATAATGTACGAAACTTGTGTTATTCAGGGCTGTTTGTATAAAAACTAGGAAGTAATCGCTGTGAATGTCAATTACACGCAACGTCATAAATAAGCGAGAGAATGCGTATACGCCATGTAAGCGCTGGCATATCAGTTTGCCTTGGTTTCTGAGCTCGTAAAAAAACTGTCGACTGCGCTCGCAAATTAGATTCATGAACTTCAAATACTGACTTTTAAATCGAAATCAAAATCAAATTCGAAAAAAAAGTCGACTGCAAACTGTTGCCAGCATATGACGCGGCAAGCATGTGACGAGGACAGGCCTCTACGCACCTCGTCTCTCACATGGCACAGTGGCTACCCCCAATCAGACTGAACGCCCCTAAAAACTTGTGCTATTCCATGCACTTCTAGTAGAGAGTATATTAGCTATGAGATATAAGAAATAAGAAATCAGATATAACATATAACATATAACATATAACATATAACATATAACATATAACATATAACATATAACATATAACATATAACATATAACATATAACATATAACATATAACATATAACATATAACATATAACATATAACATATAACATATAACATATAACATATAACATATAACATATAACATATAACATATAACATATAACATATAACATATAACATATAACATATAACATATAACATATAACATATAACATATAACATATAACATATAACATATAACATATAACATATAACATATAACATATAACATATAACATATAACATATAACATATAACATATAACATATAACATATAACATATAACATATAACATATAACATATAACATATAACATATAACATATAACATATAACATATAACATATAACATATAACATATAAAATATAACATATAACATATGAGATAGCTTTGGTTAGTGTATGCGGCATTCGTTCTGCCTATGCTTGACTTTCCCTTTTGAGTTTTGATTTTGATTTTGGCTTAGGCCGCGCGTCGCTCGCTGCTCGCTGCCCACCGCCCGACCAAGGTCAAGTGCACGACGATAAATGTATTTTATATTGTTTCTTACATTAGTAGCAAAGTTTTTTGTTTAATTAATTTTTAATATTTTCGCCTTACAAGTGACTGCGTTGCGCTGTGCCTGATGTATGTGACAAGCGGCACGCAACTTGGGCGTTGCTCGCTGCTAAATGATTCGCCTGCCACCTCTGGTTGCTTTATGGACTGCTTTGCCTGAGAGCTGTTTGAAATTTGACCATGATGAAATTACCAGGTGAGTAATCTAATTTACAATGTTATTTCATAAGTTGAAATGTATTATAAAGCTATGCAAGCATGCAGAGCATATGATGAAGAGGTAATTGAGCTGTGCTGTGCTCTTTCTTCAGCTACTTCTTCTGCATGAATTGGCTTGAATTGAGTTTTGTTATTAGACACTCATAGCTGTTAAGCATCGTATTAAATATATATACGTATATATATAAATGTTTAGATAATATAAACGATGATTCATGTTAGATAATTTTTGTTATATCACATTATTTAGATAGAAATATTGTATGATTTTTAAAAACTCTCTGTTGTTTTCTGTCGCTCAACCTTCATATTGAATATTTGTTGCCCTTGTTGCTTATGGCTAAAGAAATTCCCATGATCGTACAACATTTGCTACTCGTCTTATCCGAATATCAAAACACGCGTCGAATTGCAAAATACAATAAAAAAAAAAAAAATAAAAAAAAAAAATTTAATGAAAAAAAATGAAAGAGATAGAAAACAAAATTGTTTTCCAATTAGGCACCCACAATGAAAAATCAGCTAACAACTTCCTAGCCAAATATGTGTGTGCTGAGACAACCTTCGCGCCGGTTGGCCATAATAAGCCGGGCCAATGCTCCACATAAATGGTAGCTATTTTACCAGCAGCTAACAGCATGAAGCGTAAAGCGTGTTTGCAACAATCTATAACACCTGAGACCTGACACATACGCAACTTAATTGTCAATCATTGTCAATCAACGTTCGGGCCACCCAGGCAACAAACATTTCGACAATGACACTGAGAGCGACAAAGAAACCTTTTAAAGTTCACTCAACTTCAAAGTTGAAGAGATTTAATTGGTAGCAGACAATGCTTATATAATTTATATACATATTTGATTATATATCTTTTATTTATGTATATGCTGCTGTTAATTGTGTTTCGTATACCCTGTAAATGTGTGTCTTGTCTTTAATTAGAAATATTTACTGGAGAGCGAGATTGAGAGAGAGAGAGAGAGAGCTTCTCCCTTAATATATGTCTATATACAACAGCTGGAATTTATATACACTTCAAGTATATCTTAAATCTCTGTAGATCTTTGATATTGCTTAAATAATTCCTTTGCTCATAAAGATTTTCCTCTAGCTGAGCTTCAAGCGCTTAAAGCAAGCTCAAATATCTCGTCTACATTTAGGTATCTAGAAATATTATATATATATTGTCAAATCTGGAAATAGTTCTTAGATTCAGTTATTGCCTGAGAATTTAGAGCATAGAGAAAATATCTGTATATATATAAATATGATACTTAGATTCTTATCATATATACACTCATTATTTATAAATATTTCATATATTTATAATTTCGTAAGACAATCGTTACTTTTCATAAATAAATGATTTATTACTCTATTAAATATTATTATTAAATATATTATTTAAAACCGATTTCCCAATAGTTAAGACTTAAATCCATAATGCTGCCAAAATAAAAATACTTTAGTCTTAAGATTTGCAAAAACCAAATAAATTCTCAATAGATTAGTCATAATATTTGATTTTGCAATAACTAACCTATATTTAATCGAGAACAATTAGAAGCCACCAAAAATATATCACAGGGTAACTGCTAATATCAATTTGTTATGCAAGCATTGCTGATTTATTAATTAACGCTTATCAAAGTCGTTGTTGAAATGCTCAAGGCAAGAAAGTCAAAACCTTAGTCCATTTAATCTCATAATTTGCCAAAGCTCTAATTGACGGACTGCCAAAATAAAGAGACCCTGCCCAAATAATAATAATAATCGCCTGGCTGCCTGCGTCGCCTGACCTTGCCCCTGGCACACAAAAAAAAAAGCTGCGAAAATGAATACGAAAAATAGTTTCAGGTTCAAAACTATTAGCGCCCGCATGCAAAGGCGATAAACCGATCAAAATTGGAACAATCCGTTGGCATGTTGAACAAATAAAATAATCAATAAACAATTGACGAGATTTTTGTTTTTGCTTGCTGCTTGTCGTTTGTCGTGCGTCGTCAGTTTCTCTTTTGCGATAATACCCTTGCCAAAAAAATGGCATTTTTATAGTATTTGAGGTAAACGACTTGATGAGCCAGCAAATGCATTGCAAATTGTTTTTATATTGGGCAAAATTGTATTATAATACAGTTATTTAGTTGGAATTGAATGCAAAACTAGATAATAAGCACAATCATAAAACTTCTTTGAAATAAAGTTTTGAAAAGAAATTTATTTGAAAAAAAAAACTTTTATTATAAAATAAGATTGAAACAAAAGAATAAATTTTCACATTTTCAATTACTTAAAAATTAAATTGGTTTAGATTAAACGTGAACCAATTGAATTTGATATTTTTTCATTTTATAAAAAAAGTTGTTGCTTTTAAAGGTATTTTACTCATAATAAAAAAACTTATTTTTAAGTTATACTAACCAAGACAATACAATACAACAACAAAATCTGAAAATTGTATTTTCTTTTATTGATAATATAAAAAAAATCTTAAAAATTGACTAGAAATTATCAAATTTAAAAATTGAAAAATATTTATACATTTTTAAAAGCATAACCAAATTATTATTATAATTTTTTTTATTATTAATTTAATTTTTACTTAAAGAAATTTAAAAAAAAAATAATATAAAAAATTTTATAAATTTACTAGAAATTATAAAATATATAATTGAAAAATATTTGAACATTTTTAAAAGAATAACCAAATTATTATTTTAACATTTTTAAAGCATAACCAAATTATTATTATTTTTTTTAATTAATTTTTTATTATTAATTTAATTTTACTTAAATTAATTTTTAGTGTATAGTTTTTTTATTAATTTATATTTTTAAATCCAACCATTGTACATTATTTAATATCTATATCAAATAATTCCAATAAAAACTTATAAATTGAATATTATTTTACTTGAAAACATTTATTAAATTTTTATCAATTCACTAAATAATTTTAATGTATTTTTAAAAATTGCTCAAAACTATAGACTATTTCGTTGAGTTTCTTAAAGATTTTGTTAGA
Organism: Drosophila koepferae; assembly: GCA_030914345.1. Lineage (NCBI taxonomy): Eukaryota > Metazoa > Arthropoda > Insecta > Diptera > Drosophilidae > Drosophila > Drosophila koepferae. Next base: position 11,817,647 of record JAUESR010000207.1, read on the forward strand.
GTATTTAAACTTTTACATTTATTTAAATAATTGCACTTTTTTGTTGTTATTTTGATTTTATGACAGCTGACAACTGTTGCCTACCGTTTCAAAAAAAAAAAATAAATAAATAAAAATAGTTGTTTTTGGGGCCACTTGTCTGTCGAATTTTTATATTTATTTTATTTTTTATTTTAATGTTATTTCTTTTGCTGTGCTTCCATTGATCGATTCGCATGTGCCGCATGCAAAAACTCAGCCTCGGGGCATGGTTAGTGGCAGCTGAAAATAATGTTTTAATTAGCAGCGCGCACCACACGCACACACACACACACACACAGACACTTTGATTGGAGCTGAGGTCGAGACGCGCTGCTCAGTTCTTGTATTAGGCATCCACGCCCCGCCGCACATTGTAATTATTATTATTATTATAATTATAATACGTCGGTTTGGGGGCGCACTCAAGTTTCACACAATCATTTTTAGTGTTGTTTTTTTTTTTTTTTTTTTGCACATTTATTATTAGTTTTAATTTGTAGTTGGTGCGACGTTAAGCGCGCACATTAACAATAAAACATCAAAACGAAAGGAAAATCTAAAGAGCAAAAAAAAAAAAAAAAAAAAAAAAACGCCTCAGTGAACAGCAAATCCTCACCTGCCCAAGTAACTAGCTCCCGTCAAGCAACCTGTTGGCGCTGACACGTGCGTGACACGACAGCTTAGACATTGATTGGCCAATGAGAACAATGGAAAGAATATATAGAGAGTCTGAATCGGCAAAGAATCTTACTAATATAGTTACTTCATTGGTAGGCAGTCTTTCCAGATATTCTTTTAGTTAATTTATAAAAAATACATTATATTTTACTTTATTAAAGAAAACAACTTTTTGATTTTACAGCATGCCAAACATAAATAACATAATATAAAAGTTATAAAAAAAAATTTTAAATATAGTATATGTATTTTGAAAAAAAAAATACTCAAAATAATAAAAAGAATAAAGTTTAAAAAATGTTCAAAATAAATAATAAAATACAAATGTTAAAAAAAACGAATAATATTTATTGCATTATTATATGTATTAAAAATACTAAAAATACTAAAAATACTAAAAATTAAATAAAACAAATATTCAAAATAAATAAAATAAAAATGTTTAAAAAATAGGCAAAAACTCAAAATAGTAATAATAATAATAAAACTTAAAAAATAGAATAATAAAAATGTAAAAAGTAGAATGTAAAATATATATACAATATTGTACTACTAAAAAAAAAATTAAATAAAAATATAACATTTAAATTTATACATTTATTTAGAAAAGACTATTTTAACAGAAATCGTCTTGAGGAGTCTTTTCTGAGTCGCCTTGATGATTAAAAAATGATTAATCTCATAAGCGATCGGAAAGAAGACTCTATATGCTCAAAATATGATTTCTTGAGAATACAAAAAACATATGATTAAATTATGATTCGAAAAAGAGTCATAAATGATTAAAAAGACGAGTCATAAGCGACTCATCAGGAAGAGTAGCGGCCAGGATACCATTTTCTCCCGACGGGAGAGTCATTTATGATCAGAAAATGAGCGCATATATGACTATTTTCGATCAGTGCGTGGCTCATAAAAGACTCATTTATGCTCTGTTAACATCAAAAATGCTTGCAGATTTTGAAATTTTGTGAAATAGCTTTTTGCCTAACAGATCATAACTCATAAATGAAATCCAATATATATATATATATATTCGATAAAGTTAAGAATACATACTAATATTTATATTCATTCAGCTTGACATTTCACGCTCTCATCACTAGCTGTAAAGCTAAAACCACAGAACTCACTTAGCTATTGTCATTGTTTGGTATATAATATAGACCTCTGTGTGTGTGTGTGTGTTTATTGCTATCCAGTTTATAATGTTTTAATAGAATCGTTAGTTAGTTGAGTTCTTGAACCCGCAGGGGAAAACTTGAACGTATGCGCTCACAGCCATAACTAATCTGTGTCAGTCGATTCGAACGTCGCCGCTGCATAGAACTCTTGACATGAGGAAGCCATTTGGGTTGCTTTTTGTGTAATCGCTGTAATTAGTGGGCATATTAGTTGCCATTAGTGTGATAGAGATGGCACCAAGCAATCATTAAATATACAAATATATATGTATATATGAATGAGTATATACATATATATTTAAAGTAGAAGCAGTAGCTAACAATAAATGTTTTGGGAACAACTTGTGCGCCGCAGCTGCTTAGAATCCAGAGAGCTATAATTATGCAACCTTCAAGTGGGTTAAGCAAATGTTTTTTTTTAGACATTAATGCTTAAATTGATAACGATGGGAATTATTGAATTTTGTAAACAATAAGAATATGTATGGAAAAATAAAAGAAGTTATATATCTAAAAAAAAGAATTTATATATGTAAATATAAATATATGTTATTCTTGCTACATATAATAATCAAAATTTGCATATATTTCTGCTTATTTTTTTAAAGTATTCAAATATTGAATAGCTTTAAATTAAATTTATAAAAAATTCTTTGATGATAGATATAATAAAAAAATGCTTAATCCTTAGATGATATCTCAAATTATATTTTCTTGTAGTAGCGTTGAAAGTATTTCGAATTTATCAGAGATGAGACTCCGAGCATTTATAATTAAATTTATATAAATATAAAAAAAAAATAAATAAAAAAATTATTAATGTAAATATAAAACAAAAATATCAATAAAACATATAAAATACTTTAAAAAAATATTTTTTTTAAATAGAACTAAATTATTTTATTAACAGATTTTATTTACAATAAATAAAGAAGATTTGAATGTTGTATAGCGAATTTTTGGTTTTGTATTCTTATTCTTAATCTGCGAAAATATTTGTACCAAGAGCTGCCGAATTTTCTATGTATTATAAATTTACATAATCAATATTTACTTTATGAATATTTTGTATTTGTCAGAGCTTCACTCAATAATACTCTCGACTGAAGCTTTCTCTTAGCTGTTTATCTATATTAAATTGAATAAATCAAATGCAATGCACTAATTTACAAACATTTCTGTTTTGCTTGGAATTCCCAACTAGTTATGTCAGCTGAGCTACTTTTTTTTTTTGCCTTATCTGTTATGTCATTAACAACCAGTTGACTTCAATTATTAAATAACAATTACAATTGACTTTCAGCATATGAAAATATATATACACTTATTAACATAATTACATGTTGCCCTTCCACAATGCCCCACTGACTCAACTCAACTCAATTCGACTCGACTTGACTCGAATCGCAACTCAAAGTAAACTCGACTTAAATTCTCTTTCACCTTGAACTTGAGCTAAGTGCATAAGCTTGAGGTTCCCTTTCCCTTTTTTTAATATATATGATAAATATAGTCTGCTTCTTCTTCCTTTACTTTGACTTTATTTGCTCTGCTTCTTTGAGCTATGAATCACATTGAGCTTTAGCTTCTGGATAAAATTCCGTAGCAGCAGCTGGCGCGTGTTTTGCATTCTGAAATCACGTCGTCTCATGATATGTACTTTTAACACTATAAATATTATAAATATATGTGTACACATTGTATATAATTATTGTTGTTTTTTTGGTTTAGTTAAGACCATTGACCGACCGTCCTCGGCATGTTTTGTGCGCATTCCGAGTCGCTGGCGACACATCCGTATGGCATTTGATTCTTGTTTTTATTTTCATTAAATCTCCGGTAGCCGGTAGTTAATTTCTGTTATTGTTGTTGTTCTTATATTTTCTTAGTATTTTTTTGAAACATTTTTCGGCTGATTCATTTTGGTTTTTATTGCCTGCACAAAGTAATTGTTCAAAAAAGGGCAACTGGTCCCAGTCCAGTTCATCCAGTTGGCTCTTCGACTGCTGCTGCTGCTGCTGCATCTTCTTCTTCTTCTTATTCAGTCAGTGACCGTGGACGGCCTTGCGCGCCAATTTAGTTAATTTTATTTTGTGCTAAGTTTGTTGTTGTTTTGGGCTGCTGTTGATTATTGAAGTTCAATCAGCTGTCGGCAAGGCCATAATTTAGCATTAAAATAGTGCTAGAACAAAAGACTTAGGCAACGAACTTGATGCTGCCAAACAATCGATATGTTTTATAATCGATAATTTACATAGTTCTTTTTCTTTATATTGATGTAGATATAATAAATTTCAAAGTGCTCAAGCAGAGCGAACGTGGTCATAAATTTTGCTGCTAGTCATGAATATTGATCTTGAAACGAGTTTAAAGAAAACTATAGTAGTCTGAAAAGTTAGTATTATAAATGGAGATTTTGTTAGATGTACATATATAAAGAGTCGATATAGTTAGATGTATATAAGTTACTATAGTTGTTGATTAAAATTTATTGTTAAAAAATAAAAAATAAATAAATAAAAAATATTTTTAAAAAAATTAAAAAGTTTTTTGCAATTAAAAATAGTAAATATAAATAAATATATTTTTTATGCAGACACCAAGAAAACATAAACATATTTACTAGACTATTACTATAAATTTCTTATTAAATTTGTTTACATATTTTATGTAAGTTAGGAAATAAGTTTGCTAAGTTTTAATTATAAATATAGATTTATAGAGCTCTAATAGATATATTTTTAGTAAAACGTTTTAAATAAAATTATACGAAAAGATTTAAATTTTAATATTTAATATTTACGTTTATTTATGTACAATTATTATAAACCCTCTAAAGAATTTTATGTAAAATTATAGCTAAACTTTAAAATACAAATAATAATAAAATATATATACATGAATTCATTTTGAATTAGATATTATTTTGTACGTTAAGTAAACGCGCAATGCTTACGCATTTAATGCATAAAACTATTATTTCTGCGTTTATCTTAACAATTTGAGTACGCATAAAAACGATTGGATTTTATGTACTTATATATAATCTATATGTTTGCACAGTTATATGTGTGTGTATTTTATGGCTAATTTGGCACATCATAAAAGTTGCATCATGCGTACACCTCTAGCTCTACCTCTACCTCTACCTCTACCCTGTACCTCTAGATACGTCTAACTGTGTACAACTATAATTAACTCTTCTGAGTGGTTCTGCCTGGTTTCGTGTTTGTCTGCCAAATTTGCAACTGTCAAGATCTTTAACGACATAGACATGTGTGTGTATACAGACATATATATATATATGTATATATAAACATAACAGTGTTCAGATCAAAGAGGATGCAGCACGGTAGACGGCACTAAAAATTCAATTAGCAAATTAAATATTAATTATATGCAATGCTCAAGCGTTACTCATTACGATGCTAATTCAATTAGCAGATGTTACCAACCTGTCAGATATAATATTGTATTTTTTTTTTTTTTTTTAATATATTCTTTACATATATGCGATAGCAGCTGTGCTTTTTATTTACCTTCTATTGATTAATACAAATTCTTGACTTGTTTATTAAATTTGATTTGTTTCTGAGGTCGTCTCAAAGTGAGCGAGTTTTTTTTTTTTTTGCATTCTTTGCATTCGCTAAATGGCTTGACAAGGTCCACCTTAGTCAGCAGCAGGAGTTTAGCCCTCGTGCCTGTTAAATTTTATTAGAGCATAACTTCACACTCTCTGTGCTAAAAAGCTTTGTTTTTGGTGTCAAAAGCTCTTTAGCACTCGCACGCGCTCTCTCCCTTGCTCGCGCTCTCCATGTGTATTTTGTCTTGCGCTCAACACTTAACGACGCTCAGTTTGCCAACGACAGGCGTTTGATGCGGACGCGACGGCGCAAGTAATAACAGCAAGACGCGAACGTTGCGCGCAGGCGCATTAACCAACAAAAACACGTACGAACGAAAATAGAAAAAAAAAAAAACAAACTGTGCTTCTTATTTTTGGTTTGTTTTATGCTTTTGTGTTTTGTGCCATGCGCCGGGCGCTCAGCTAAATTCAAAGCGGCAAACCAAAAAAAAATCAAAATAAAATACAACCAAAATTTAAAATCGCAAACAAAATCCAGCTAAAATTCGTATAATTTGACGAAAACGAGAAAACAAACTATAACGGCACTTGGTATGCTCCTCTTTCTAGTAATTCATAGCTATGCTTTGTCGCCGTCTTTCTTTGTAAAAAATGAATGTGATTCGTGAAAATTGAGCAAAAAAAAAAAAAGTGTGCAAAGGCAATTAACGGCAATAAAATTAAATTGCACATAATCAGAGCTAATAAAAAAGTGAGCAAATTTTTGACATAATAGTGAGAGAAAAAAAAAAAAAAACAAAATGCATTGAAGCGTTTTCCTTGTTATTGTCGTAAGCAAGTGCTAGTGTGTTGTAATATACAAATTTACAAAAGTAGCGCGAATAACAGCAATAAACAAAAAGATGTTGATGTAAAAAGTGGTTAAATTATCATAAAATACAAAAACTCAAAACTCGTCATCAAATTTCTCACTAAAAATAATCAAAATTCAATAACGACTCATCGTTTATTTATTCTATTAAAGCATTACGAAAAGCCATGCTAAAAATTAATAAAAAAAAGAAAGAAAAAACAATAAATTAACAAATTAAAAACTCGTGGAGACTAGAGAAACATCGAAATTCAATGCGAGAACTTTGTAGCTTCTGTTCGCTCCTATGCTATTTATGTAGCTATCTCTTTCGCTCTCTCGCTCTACGTGCACAGCGTATTTGTTATGCACGTTTTCCCTTTGCCTTTGTGTGCGCTCTTTATTGTTGGTGTCTCTATTGTAGACTTTACCGTTTTATCGCTCTCAGTGTGATGTCCGTGTATGGGTCTGCGCTGTATCTGTGCGTATATGCATCAAGTGTGTACAGCCGATAGACGCCCATTTAACGCTATTGTTAAAGTTGCTGCTTTTTTGTTTTCGACAATTTCTTAAGGTGCGTTGCAGCAGTCGGTGCTGCTGCTGGTGCTGTAATTTTCATCTTTCTGTCGATTACTTCATCTGTTGTTTATTTCCTATATGCTGTGCGGACACATGTAACTGACCCACGCCAAAACTGACCAGCGCAAAAAGCGCAGCAAAGCAAAAAGCAAAAAGCCAAAAACTATGCACAGAAACAACAACAAAAATATCGCAAAAAAGCCGGTTGAAGGCGACTCTTACATATTTACACGCACCAGCGCTCATTGAACACACACAGCAACAACAACAACAACAACAGCAAGCAAAAAGCAAACAGAAAGCAAAAGCAGCGGCACGACTCAAAAACCTGTAACGCATTCAGCAAGGCGACGTCGACAGAGCTTTTAAAACATTTGCAGTCCGCGCCGCGTCTTGATTATGTCAATTCCATGTTTACTTCATTTCTTCAACAAAAAAAACAAAAAGAAATACAAAGACAAACTGAGCGGCAGCCAGAAGAGCAGAGCAATAGTAATTTCACTTTCGTTGGACTTGAAAAGCTGCAGCAATATGCTGTGAGAGTGCGAGTCAGAGAGTAAGAGTGAGAGTGAGAGTGAGTGAGCGAGCGAGCAGCAGCTGCATTGGATGCCGCTTCTGTTGATGCTGGTGCTGCTGGTGTCTCACTGGGGCGTTGCTGTGCTGCTGCTGCTACTGTTTTGTTTTTGCTTTTGCTTTGCTCTGGCATCGCATAGTTTCGGTTTCATTTTGTAACTGTAATGCCTGTGCCATTGTTGTTGCTGCTGCTGCTTGACAGACACACACGCAAAGCTCTTTTTTTTTTACTTTTTGTATTTCTTTCGTTAAGTCGTTGTGTAGTAAGTAACGTAATAACGTAATGCGCTTTAAGATTTCCACATGCACTGCGCTGTCGCGTGTTACGTTTTGGTGCCAAGTCCAGCGTCGACGCCGGCAGCTATAGCAGACGCAGTCGTAGCCTCAGCGGCAGCGGCAGCGACAGTTGCATTGTTTTTGTTGTTAGGTAATCGAGCTAATAATGCGCTCACTGCGATGACGACCGCGACAGCGACAGCGACAGCTCCTGCAACAACTATGCGAAGGTCAGCAGCAACAACAGACAGAGCCACATATCAGGCGCCCCAATGAGATTTTCGATTTCACGTTTTACACGCATATTTGTTTTTATTTATTTTTGGTGTTGCTATAAAAATTTTCGTGTCAGTTTGTAAAAAATTCTAATTATAAATGAAACAATTTATTACCGGGTTTTAAAAATAAAATGCAATTTATGTGCTAAGTCGCGCGGCGTTGACTAGCCAAAGCCAAAAACCGGTTTCAGGCAACATCAAGCTACAACAGCAACAACAATTGCCAAGTGGGTGCAATGAAAAAATAAATAACAAATAAAACTAATAGTAAAGAAAAATAAATAAATAAATAAAAATAGAAACACATATAAAATTGGAAAAAATCCAAAATTTTGCAAACATATGTAAAAAGCTGTGAAAACAACGGATAAAAATTTATTAAAATTAAATAATAGCATGAATCGTTTTTGCAATGTGTGTGTGTGTGTGTGTGTGTGTATGCGACGTGCTTCATTAATCAAACATAATCAATAAATCAATAGATATTAATAAATGTTAATTTTATTGCTTAGATATTATTTAGTAGCATTCGCATTCATTTAAGACACGCTAAATGCATTAAAAATTGAACGAAATTGTGAATTGGATTTACGAGACGATTATCAAAATATAAAGAAAACAACAAATACAACAAATTAAAATTTAAATAAATTAAAAAATAAATAAAACAACGAAAACCAAACAAACAACGATATTTATATGCCGGTTTTGTATTAACTGACAAGTTTGGTAAGTGAACTTTTGCTAAAGAATTGCAAATTAATTAAAACACTGAAAGAAATTTTAAGTGTTTTTTTTTTTAAAGATACATTTAATCAATTTAAGCACTTTCAAAAATTAGAACGAAAAATATACAAGCTCCGAGCTCTACTTGAAACTTGAAAGTCGTTTTTGCATTGGGATAATTTAGAATTGAATCTCTAAAGTATTGTAAAAGTTGAGCAAATTATTTATTTAGCTCTCTGTGAAATCGAGTTAAAAATTGAAAGTTAGCCTCAATTGCACTTAACAAATTATTGTTGCATTAAACATTAAATAAATTAAATAATTAATTTGATTAAAATGATACAAAAAAGATTATCAAACTACAAATTTGTAGAGAATGTAGATAATACTTTTCTAATTCGTAATATCCATTTGATAAGAGAGTATAACAAAAGAAGTATTTTAAAATATAACAGATTTATTTACAGTTCTGACAGTTCCACACGCTGAGCGCATTAAGCTTCAATGTTTGATTCTCTCTTCTTCTTCTTTTTTTTTCACCCAACTGTTGCTTCATTAAAACTCTCTATCTGTAAGTGGAGGCTGGCACTGATTGTGGCCCTCAGGGCGGGCCGGATCATCTGCAACTTTCACAAAGTCAGAACTTGTATTCGCCGGCAGGGAAAAACCCCGTTGCTCCGATACTTAAACACTTGAAGACTTCAATCAATAATAATAACAAAAGTTTTACTTACATCCGCGTGCCAGCGTACGTAATACCTTGCGTATGCGCAATTCTCTTTCTTTCGTCGTTTATGTGCTCGACGTCCGTTTAAATGAATAAAAAAAGCTATATATGTATCAGTTGTATTGTATTTATTATAAGACGCCAACAAGATAAAGGCTAATTGAAATTTAAGTATTAGAATGGCCATTGAGCTAAGTATGGAGTGATTTCATTTGGAGATTGTCATGAAGCTTGAGTTCTAGATGAACGCCTGTCTATTCGATTCTCAAAAAAGTTAACTTTTCAGAGGGTTTTATTTTTTTTTTTTTTTTTTTTTTTTTTTAAATTTTTATGCTTATGTCATTAACTATTATGGTTATAAATATTTAATATAAATTTCCTAATATCTGGTTTATTAAATTTAACCTAAACAACGCCTTGATGTTGAAATTTTTAATGATTTTTATGTGGCGACTGATTTAAAAAAAAACCGGATTTAAAAAAAAAAAAAAAAAATGATAAAGAAACACGAAAGTCTTTAAATTTTAGTTACTTCGGCAGATGATATGGTTAGTTAATTTAGTATAGGTCGCAGTTGGACTAGCGTATTTAAAAATTCGTTATGCTTAAGGCATTATTAAGATTCACTTATTCAATTTGATCGGCACTTAATTATACATTTTTTGACTACGTCATTCTGAGCAACAGCTGATGATGATTATAGACGTTGCTATTTCTATCCATTGTTGTTGTTGTTGTTGCTTTTTGTAGCCCTCCCGCGATGGCTTTTGTTTTGTTTCTTAAATCCGGTTCTAAATCTTAGGCATTTCTGGTTTTCGAATCTCTTAGTTTTAACAAGTTTTTTTTTCGAGTGCTGCAAATTCAATTCCTTTGTTAAATTTTTTTGTTTTTATTTTGTTTTGTTTAGTTATTAATTCTGTATTTTTTTGGTTTCATAATTCTAGTTGGGTTTTATCTTTACATTTCCGGTTGGCAGGGGGGCTTTGTGCTCTACTGAGCTCTGCTCTCTATTTGTTTAACTAATTTAGCAGCTGAATTGGTTGCATTGAGCTGCTGCTGCTGCTGCTGCTGACTGTCACTTGTCTATAAGTCTCAGCTTCAGTCGCAGTTGCCATCTCCATCTCCATCTCCATCACGCAGTTTATATTTGTTGTGGTCTATCTGCAGCCTAAACGCTTAGTCACGAACCAAAGCGATCCGCTCCGAGCTGTAAAAGTGCAAATCCATCTGCTACTTGGCAACTGGCATCTGGCAACGGGCAGCTGGCATAAATACATTTAATATACTCTTGCTGTGGATATGCTGTACGTTTTATAAAATATGTAACACTTTGAGAGATGAACTAATAAAGCCTATCAAGTAGATAATAAAATTAATAATAATAATGATAATAAATTGGGAAGAAAATTAAAAGAATATGAGTAATAATAATATATAATATAAATATAAATCATTTTGTTGTGGATGCGGTCTCTGAATGATTAGAATTACTTTACAAAGTGTATTCAAAGTGCGATTGAGAAAATATTTTACTATTATTGCTTATTATTTCTTTACATATCTTGCGGTTGCATATAGTAAGAAGTCATATCTACCCACGATATGTTCGTTTTTTTTTTTTTTTTTTTTTTTTTGGTCTTGGCTTAATTAAGCATCGCTGCTTTAAGCACGCACACAAGATATGCAAATTCGCATTTTAATTGACTCTTGAGCTCACATCTAATAATTACAAGATATTGCAAAATATTTTACAAAATACAAATCTCAACTTTATACATATTTTATTAATTTTTAATTGTTTTTCTAGACACCAGCACACATAAAGGATAAATATATCCAGCATGAAGGGCTGGTTCGACGCATTTCGAGACGATGGCGGTCCAACGCTTTATTCATTCTCAAATCGAACACCCGTCACAGGCGATGTGTCCATTGTGGCTGTCTCAGTGCTATTTGCCACATTCTATGTCGCATTTCTGGTCATATTTCCGGGTGTGCGTAAACAGGTGAGTGTGGAATGGTGTTTTATTTAATTGACTCTTACAAATTTGGCTGGCACTTAAAGCCTCATGGTTTTTGTCATTTATTCATAATAGAATTTTATACTTTATATAGAATAATAGAATTTATGAAACCTGTTGTGCAGGAAAACGAAGTTAAGAGGTTTTTTTTGTTCTTTAGTTTGTTTTTTAATTTAAAACTTTAACAAAGCTTAGTTTTTCCTCTAGTTCCTCGAACTAGTTTATGTGCATGTCAAGGACTTGACTTCACTTTAGTACGACAATGCCAAAGAACCTGTTCAGTTGCTTTTATATAGCACTTACGTTTTTTAATTAACTTAATAATATCTTTGGACTGCACTGGGCTGGGCATGGGGCTGGGCCGAGGCTGATACACGTAGTAGTTCTCACGCTGCTGCCGTCTTGTCTACGTTTCGCATTTAAGAGTGACAGCTGTAATCATAATCGGCGGCACGTTTTCAAATAGATGTCAGAGATAAATCTATAACCAGTTTGCCTGACGCGCCCTTTTCTTTCACGCTTCTCTATCTCTATCTCCTCCTCCTCCTCCTCCTTCTGCTCCATCCACCAATCTCTCAGCTCGTTTGGCCAATTGAGTGGCTGGCTTATTCAATTAGTCAACCAATTGGCAGACTCGTTGAACATAACTGGCTTTAAAACGCTTACGTCTTATGTAATTACAGTTTCACTTACAACACACACACTCACACACACACACATACACACTCGTATAGCTTGAGCATCTCATTATAATCGACATCTCGTTTTCATATTCACAGAAGTTCACAACATTCTCGACGGTCACATTGAGTCTCTTTGTGGGTCTAGTCATACTGAGTGAGTATTTTGCCTGTCTGACGTGGCGCGTTGCTATGCTGATTCCATATTCACTGAGTACTTTTGCTTCTTCTTCTTCTTCTTCTTCTACTTCTTTGTCACCTACAGTTACCCGCCTGGGCTCCGCGTGGCATGTGTCACATGCAACAATCATTGCACCATACAAAGCATTCTCACGCGAGAAACTGCCCGCCCGCATCGGCACCCACATTGGACTGATGCACGTCAATGTGACGCTAACAGGTGAGTTGAGAAAATGAATATGAATATGAATGTGAATATGAATATGAATATGAATATGAATATGAATATGAATATATATATTTGTTTATAGATTAATTATTAAGTGAAGCGTTTATATGCAATAGTTGATTACAAAATTGCTTTATATTAATAATATTGATTAATAAAAAATTTAAAAAAAAATTTTTTTTTACAAAAATAATAATAACAAGAATAGAAAAATATAAATATGGATAAAAAGTGATTATAAAATATTAAAAAATAATAAATATAAAATAATAAATTGTATGAATAACTAATAATGCAATTTATGTAAAATATTTAAATATATTCAGATACAAAACTCTAAACATAATTTTTAACCATTTAATGCACATTAAAATTTGCATTTAATTTACGATTTTTTGATCTGCCCTCGTCACATTTTGATAAACTATCTTTTTATGGGTTTTATGAAAAGCGTATTTATTTTATGTTTAAAAGTTATTAAATCAGTAGCCTTAACTGCAGCCCCAACAACAACAACAAGAACAACAACTACTACCAGCAGCAGCAGCAGCAACGTCAGCGGGGCGACAGCAGCCCTAACTTCCATGAGGCCCGCCCGCTTTTCGTGCTGTTGATTGAATGGCTTTTGTTGCCAACTGGTTTACAATTATGAATGTATTACCAAAAAACAAAAAAAAAAAAAGAAAACAAAAAGTTGTTGTTTTTGTAATTCATTAGCAGAAGATATATGCCCAAGCTAGGGAGCTCTTGTTGTTGTTGTGCCCCTTTGCCAGCTGATGCCAAGCGGAAGATAAACGACGTTCGGGCAATAGCAGCAACAACAAAAACCACAGCGACAACAGCATCGAGTTGAATATGTCGCAAGCGGCAACAATTGAGCAATTTTCATTCAAAGATTTAATCGGTATTCAAAAAGATTTTAATTAAATTTGTACGCTTGGAGCAACTGTTGCAGTTGCAATTTGCAATTTGGCCTTTTGACTGCGTACGTTTTGGGCCTGGCTAATTAATTTGCCGCCATGGAAGTCGTAAACGTATGTGTTTCTCTATATAAATAGATATCAAACCAAGTTTGAGGGTGTGACGTCAGCAGGTAGCACGGCTATTGGATTTGTGTTGTGCTCTATGGCCAAGTGCCAAGTCAAGCTGCATGTCACGATTCCCGCATAGACAACAGCAGCAGCAGCAGCAGCACCAACAGCAACAACAACAATCCTATAAAATGCCACTCAACACCTGCGGAAATATTCGCACAAGTGACTGCTGACGCGCTGCCTTTTAACCGGGCTTATACACTCACCACCGACACAAGCAAACACATAGATATATACTCATGCATATTCGCATTTGTTTGTTTGTTTGCTTCAGTCAGTCACTCACTCACTCACTCAATCGCACATTTGTTCATTCATTGATTCGTGCACTCGAGCATACAAAAACAACAACAGCAGCAAGCAGAAGAGGTTTGAATACAATAGCAAAAAAAAGGTGAAATGCTTGTTTGAAGCTGACGCAGTAAATCAATTCAAAATGCCATGCCAATCGAAGTAATCCTGGTCAAATGTTAAATCAACCAAGTCAGCCAAGAGTAGCACACTACAACTTATAAATAACATATAACAATAAACTTAAGAGACAGTAAACGTGTACATATCTAAATATATATTTTATATATATATGAATGTTTATGTATGTGATGGATTAGCTGAGCGAAGCTTGAATACTCTAACTCTGTATAGGAGTAGATAAAGATAAAGTTTGATATAGATAGAGATTGAGATTGATAGAGGGCAGTGATAGATATTGAGATACGAGATACCAGATATGAGATATCAGATACCAGATACGAGATATCAGATATGAGATACAGATAGATATACATAGATACACAGATGCACAGATACATAGATACATAGATACATAGATACATAGATACATAGATACATAGATACATAGATACATAGATACATAGATACATAGATACATAGATACATAGATACATAGATGCATATCTCATAGATACATAGATACATAGATACATAGATACATAGATACATAGATACATAGATACATAGATACATAGATACATAGATACATAGATACATAGATACATAGATACATAGATACATAGATACATAGATACATAGATACATAGATACATAGATACATAGATACATAGATACATAGATACACAGATACGAGATACCAGATATGAGATATCAGATACCAGATACGAGATATCAGATATGAGATACAGATACATATACATAGATACATAGATACACAGATACGAGATACCAGATATGAGATATCAGATACCAGATACGCGATACAGATATGAGCTACAGATAGAATCTACCTAGATACCCAGATGCACATGAGTAATAAGATACATAGATAGATAGAACATATACATAAGATAAATAGAGGATACATAGATACATAGGATAACATAGAACAGAGATTACACAGATACGCGATGGTACCAGATATGAGATATTCAGATACAGATACGAGATATCAAGATATGAGATACAGATAGATATACATAGATACACAGATGCACAGATACATAGATACATAGATACTAGATACATAGATAACATAGAGACATAGATACATAGATACATTAGAGACAGAGATACATAGAAATATATGCATATCTCATAGATTACATAGATACATCGAACATAGAACATAGATACATAGATACATAGATACATAGATACCTCGCTACATAGATTACATGGATACATAGATACATCGATACATATGGATACATAGATACATAGATACATAGATACATAGATACATAGATACATAGATACATAGATACATAGATACATAGATACATAGATACATAGATACATAGATACATAGATACATAGATACATAGATGCATATCTCATAGATACATAGATACATAGATACATAGATACATAGATACATAGATACATAGATACATAGATACATAGATACATAGATACATAGATACATAGATACATAGATACACAGATGCACAGATACGTAGATACACAGATACATAGATACATAAATACATAGATACATAGATACATAGATACACAGATACATAGATACAAATACACAGATAAAGTTACTCAGATACAGATACATAGATACATAGATACATAGATACATAGATACATAGATACATAGATACATAGATACATAGATACATAGATACATAAATACATAAATACATAAATACATAGATACATAGATACACAGATACAAATACACAGATAAAGATACTCAGATACAGATACACAGATGTAATTACACAGATACAGATACATAGATACAGATACACAGCTACAGATACTCTGTTACAGGAACCTATAAATACAGTTAGATATAGAAATACCTATTAAATTAATAGTATTATTATATAGATAGAGATTAAGATTGAAATTAAGATAAAAAACGAGACGGATATGCAAATACAAACTGAATACATATTGAGAAACATATTGGGCTTACATTCGATATAGAAACAGATAGATATATGATAATAGATACGGATACAAAAAGATGTAGATCTAGAGAGGTAAATGATCAACGATATTGAAATGAAGAGAAGCAGTAATCAATGCAAATACAAAATACAAATGATAAATAAGCAGTATCTATCAGTATCTATGTATATATATAACTACCTATATAGATAGTTATAGTTATATAGACATGAATTTTAAATCGCCATCCATTTAAAAAAGGTCAAGGTCAAGGTCAAGGAAACTTAAAACTGAAAATTTTCTCAATATTCTATAATACATATTTTTTTTTGCAGCTCAGCTCTACTCAGCTTTATTTATACATATAGATTATGCATAGAAGCATATTTTCAAGTTGTTAACTTTTTCTATGCTTGCCAATTGTTTTAGAATTTCGTTGGATTG
Organism: Drosophila koepferae; assembly: GCA_030914345.1. Taxonomy (NCBI): domain Eukaryota; kingdom Metazoa; phylum Arthropoda; class Insecta; order Diptera; family Drosophilidae; genus Drosophila; species Drosophila koepferae. The sequence continues at coordinate 11,834,155 of JAUESR010000207.1, forward strand.
CATTCGATTTGCATTGCGTTGTCTGCCAGAGTATTTTCCCTTTGTTCAAGCTTCTTCAGCTGCATGCAATTTATGCCTGTCTAACATTTATGTCGGTTTCCATATTGGTTTTTAGTCTATAATACAGATTTTACGTTAGCTGCTAACTTGCATTTTTCTGCGCCCATTTACCTGCCCCCTTTAGGCCTTCACTTTTCTCTCTGCCTCTCTGTCTCTGTCCCGATTTCAGTCTTTCAGTAGCAGTTTTCGAAACGAACGCTGCCAAAAGTGCTTCATGTTTATTTCGAGTTGGCATTGTTGTGACTTGTTGTTGTTTTGTGTGTGTGGGTGTAGTAGCAATGTCTGTGTGTGTGTTTGTATTGTGGGCGTGTGTCAGTTTGTGGGCGTTGCTTACCAAAAGGGCAAACGTAGTTGCTCAAGTTGACAGCCAAAGTGTTGAAGTATGTGATGTAGTTGGTATTAGATACCCTGTACTAGTGCACATAATATGCGAATGTGCTTAAGCAGAGCTAACGTCTAGAGCTTTCATATGTAACTAGTTACAGGGTATCTCTTGGTGCTCACTTATTTTTCTTCTTTTTATACACCATAGTACTTACTATATTTGAATATGATAATTGCGTATGTCAATTTTTGGCAGTCTGATTATATTGAGTAGTTCAGCATAGGCCAAAGCTGACAACTTAATTGTGGCCCCTCGAATTGAATTCAAATTGAAATTGAAATTGAAATTGAAATTGAGGCGCTTTAATGCAATGTCAAGTCAAAAGTCTTTATTCATCTACAAATATCAAATGTCTAGGTGTAATAATTTGGATTGCGGCTAAGCCATTACTATTGCCATTATCATAATGACTACGATGATGACTGTAATGATGATGATGATGATGATGATGATGTTGGTATTTATGTTGGTATTTTGGGAGCCAATTTGCTATTGATTTTATTTAAGTTGTTTGAGTTGCACTTTTTGATATATGTTTATGCTATATCATAGCAGGAGGCTAGATATATGTATTATTGCCTTGCACATCGTGGGTGTGTGTCACGCTCCAGCAGCCGCCACATTTGGAGGCATTTGTGCATTGGAGTTCTGTATTTGGCCTTTTTTTTTTTTTTTAATATTGTGCACCTGGCTTCAGTTCAGTTGCAGTGGCTCCGATCGGGCGCCCGTAAATTGCTGAGACCTTATATAGCCAGGCTATTGATTGCCAAGCTACAGTCAAATGACTAAGCAAACGAGTTTTTTTTTTCTTCTCCATTCGAAATATAATAATGCATCGAATTGAACAATAGAAGTTGTCTAACGTTTGGGGAAACAACATTGAGACTTTGATTGATGTTAATTGAACAATATAGCATAGAATTTTTCAAGAATTTGTATTTGAGTCAGAGTGAAATGAACAATGAGATAAATATATGGAAAATATTTATATACAAAAAAATTATAAATTATAAATTATTTTATGTCATTGAAGGCTTCGAATAGGTTACAGATTTTATGGCATAAACAGAAAAGTTAGAAGATTTAAAATACTTAAAGATTGGTTAAAATTTGTTAAAATTAAAAGATCTACTAGGGAAACAGAAAATAAATTCTTTAGATTGTGTGTATTATAAAATTTTTAGAGTTGATTATTGTATAAACAAATGAATTTAGATGAAACTAGGAGCAGAGCTTTTATAGACTAGCCTGTTTTATAAAAATCATCTAATCAAATCATTTTCATAGGCCACTTTAATTTGATGAGAATTGCAGAGAAAGGCTATAGTTGAAATTAAATATTCCAACAATTTTAAAATTTGCAGTGCGTATTCAATTTCTGTCTATAAATATGCTGTATAAATATTATTTATCAACTTGGAAGAGATATCTATATATAAATATCTTTAGATCAATTTCATATTTTAGTAACAAAAGTAGTCATTTCTAACCTTAAATTCTATTTATTGTCAAGCACTTAAGATGACACGCCCACTCTATTAAAATGAATTCTAAAATATTGTTTTATACACATGTTTTTTATTTGATTTTTGTTTTTGCTTTTTCTTTTTTCTAAAAATGAAAATCGTCAAGTTCTATTTGTGAGCATTTATTATGAATTTGGACATGGTACACTCGAGAGTTGTCAAAACGATGACAGATGCGGAACATTTATTTATTTTTACACACATTTGTCACGACACACAGTCCATAGAGCAGGAGGCGGTTCGGAAGCGTTGTTAAACAGTTTCTAGTGTTTCATCATTGCTGTTGTCGTTGTCGTTGTCATTGTTGTTGTTGTTGTTGTCGTCGCTTTGTCGTGTGCCTTTGGTCTATTGTCAGAAAGAAAAAAAAAAAAAACTGATTATTAATTCATTTTTGCTACAGCTGCTGCCAAATTATGTGTGCTGTGCGTGAGTGTGTGTGTGACGCCTACTCCTACCCTCGTTTCCCTCTTGCCGCCTCCCTCTTTGGCACTTGGCTGGGGCAGCAAAGTCAACATATAAAAATCAGCATAATCATCACTTCACAATTATGAAAAGTCATAACAACAATTATTTGGTTGTTGTTGTTGTTGTTATGCGTATTTCTGTTGTTGCTGTGTTGTACTTAAGCGCGAGCTGCTTTGCTGCCCCGCTCTGTGCCACAAGCAGCATCAAATAGGAAAACATCAATTTGATTGCCGCAGATATGGTAATTTTTCGTTATTGCTCTTAGCTTGCATTTAATTATTTTTTATTTTTATTTTAATTTTTTTTGTAGTACAAGTTTCAGGAAGTTTTTGGCAACTGTTAATTAATGAGAGCGCTTGTTTCTTTTTTATTTTATATTTTTGTTGTTGTTTTATCAACAGGCTTTTGTTGCTGATTGAAAGAGAATTTATCTCATTTGTTAGAATAACTTATGGCTAGCATTGAAATTAAAGTGATTTAAGGTTTAGATATATTTAAGAAAATCATTTTGAGAAGAAAACAAATATATAAATTATAAATTACAAAATAAAAGCAAAGTGCAAGCAACAAGTAATTTTATCGTTCATATATTTTAGATAAAAGATACATTTTTATAATGCTATTTTAATATAAATTTAAATTAATCATATATATCAATCAATATACATATTACAAAATAATTAAATATTAAAAAAAAAAAAACCAAAAATAGAAAATGGAAAATAATTTAAAAACAAATTTTTTAAAAATATAACAAATAAAATTAATTTTTTAAAATTAGGCAATGATAAATAAAAATATTATAAATAAAAAAAAATAATTAAATATGAAATTAAAAATAAATATTTTAAACAAACAAATTTATTAAATAAATAAAATGAAATAATAAGTAGGAAAAAAAGAAAACAAAACATTTTTTATTAATAAAAAAAAAGAGAATTATAATAACATGAATAAAAAAATGTTTTTTTCCAATAATATAAACAAGATATTTATAGAAAAATGTAATAATCTCTTAAATTAATCTCTCATTTAAGTTAATGTAATAATAAATTTTTTTTATCGAACTTTGCATTATTAGTTGTTGTATGTAGCTAGTTAAATGTTCTGCTTTCATCATGCCCCATTGACGCCAATTAATATAGGGTATAGGGCGGGCAACATTTGATTCACACTCTGCTCATGCATCTTAAACATGAGTTCGATGAATTTCAAGCGAACATTTGCGAACCCAATTCCCACGCTCACAAGAAACGGATACTGATTATCATTTGTAATGTGACTCATACGCCGCGTAAGCGTAAGCCGCTTAAAAATTAAATTCGTGTCTGCCAATTGTGATGCTCAAATTCCAATATTGTTTAGATTCCTACAATGTATGCGACTTTACATATACGTATATATATATATACGTTTACATCTGTTTCAATTGACAATTACATAAAAGCCTCAAGTCGAGTCGACAGGCAATTCACATAAATTGGCCTTAAACTCGCGCCAAGGTTTTCGTTTGTGCCCAAAAATGGGAAAATCCAATCGAAAAATGTCTACGCAGCGTCTGCGTTTGTGATCGATCACAAAAAGTCATTAAACTGCCGAATTGATACGATTTCCCAGTTGGTGGCTGATCACAATTCAACACATTGCTTTTGGGCTTGGCAACTGTGAGTTGTTTTTGCTTCTTCCTCTTTTTCATTATTCGACCGGTTCAATTTGTTGAACTATTTGCAATGCTAATTGTTGTTGTTGCTGAGGGGGATTAGAGCGCTATTATAATATAGATATTCATCGACAAGCAGCAAATGTGAAAGGTATAAATATATATACATACAGATACATATATATATAGTGAGAGAGAGGGTAAAGGGAATGTATTATGCTCTTAATGAACTCAGGCAGTTGGGTATATAGAACAGATTTATCAAAGGCATTATTGCAGTTCATTTATAGCAGAATAACATATTGACACGCACTTGAATATGCCCACTTGACAACTACTTGACAAGGCACTACAATTTAACGGTTCATTTGACAAGCAGACCCTGGCCGCAACCTGACAACAACGACAACAACAGCAACAACTATGCAACTGCAGCACCTTCAACAACTGCAACAGCAACAACAATTTGCAACCTTCGCAGTTATGAAAAGCAATTGAAAAAAATCACTTCCTGTCGCAGCCGGAAATTGTTGCAGCTGCCTGACGGCCTAACTGCAACGCGTCAAATTGACGGCCACGCGGCGTATGCGTAACGTGTGTGCAACGCATTGCAGCTTGTTGCGCTGCCTGGCTGCAGCCAGCCCACACGTTGCACGTTCGTTGGCTTCGTTCGCACTTTGCAATTCATTGTCAATGGCTCGACGCTAGCTCAAGCTAACCTTACATAACTACAACAACAGCAATAGCAACTGCTAAGCACAAGCCAAGTCGAGTGAGCGGCTTATAAGTGCTATAACAACAACAACAACAACAACAATAATAACAACATCGCATAATCAATTGCTGCAGTTGCTGCTCAGCAATGGCAACAGCAACAGCAACAAATGTTTGCATATTTTGTTAACATTCGTCAACATTTTCCGGTTTACAACAGCGCACGCGCTTTCGAACAGCTACCAATTTAGCGAGTGTGTGATCGTGCGAGGGATATTTCAAAAGTTCTAGTATTGCATGCAAACTATAGTGCAGCAATGAAATACTGATGAATTCAGTGATGAGAGAGGGAATGAAAGAGAGAGAGGGAGAGAGATAAAAACAAGATGGAAAAGTTGAGGAGAAAGGGAGGAGTGATAGACACAGAGAGGGAGAGAGGGCTGGATACAGAGAAACAGGGTGAGAGAGAGAGAGAGAGAGACGGTTAAACAGAGGGAGTGCAAAAACAGATAGAGAGCGATAGAGAGAGAGAGCGAGAAAAGAGAGAGAGAGAGAGAGAGCGACAGAGAGAGAGAGCGAGAGAGAGAGAGAGCCAGAGAGAGAGAGAGCGAGAGAGAGAGAGCGAGAGAGAGAGAGACAGTGGGAGAAATAGATATAGATTAGATTTGAGGGGAGTGGAGCCATGGAGAACGAGAGAGACACTCAAAAATAAAAAAGTAAATACAAAAAAAAAAAAAAATAGAAAAAGAAGGAAAGACTGAAGTTATACACAGAAAGGAAGCGAGAGAGAGAGAGAGAGTTTTACACATAATATGTGTTTTATATGCACTCAATATGATTCAATTAAAAAAAAAATCTTTTGGAATTAAAATCACCTTTTGAGCCATTTTTTCTTAACAATCGAATTTTTATATTTGTCAATTTTTTTTTTTTTTTTTTAATTTTATTTAGTAGGAAGCACCGGAGCAACTTGTCAATGATTATTAATTAGTTTATTTGAATAACTACATCAAAATAATGAATAACTAATCTGTTCCATCGTTTTCTGGGATCTTTTTATTACAATATAAAAACAAAAAGTTATAGATATTTATATTTGATTATAATAGATATTTTAAATATTTTTGTATAAAGAAATTTTAATCAATTGTGAGAATTTATCAAAATATCATTAAATAAATAAGAAAAGGAGCTCGAAAGCTAAACTAATCAAACCAACCTCTTCTTTATTTTGTTGATTTTCGAAATTAATTTTTATTTGTTTGCTCATTTTTTTTTCTTTACTTAGTTTAGCATTACATTTGCATAATTTATGAATAATATTTTGTATTTGCTTTGCTCCTATAATAAAAAAAAACTCTTGCAATCGTCGTTGTTGTATAAAGTTATAGATGAATATCAGAGTTATGATAATTGGATTTAAGCCATAAGTGCGGCATGAGTTGAATAATCACAAGAAGATCAGAGGAAATATATATGTATATACAAAAAATATATATGTATATATATATTTGTATATTATATATTACTGATCAGACAACCCATTGTGAAACATAATCAATGCTCGCTTTAATTTTGTGCCTTTGCCTTTCGAATCTTTGAAAGATCTTTTGGGCAGCGGCCCACGCTCTTTGATTTTCAAACAATTTGTGCTTTTAATTCTGAAAGCATTTTGGTTTATTCAAACCATTAATCTTTTTCTTTTTTTTTTCGCGTGCTTTTTTGGTGTTACTTTTTAACAGTTAAAAGGGGTCTTCAGCATCATCATCATCATCATCATCAGAAGACTGCAGAGTCAAAACTGAAATGATATATGATTTTAATTTTTGCCTCGCTTTGTTGTTTGCTGACGCGCGCGTTGCCAAAGTGTCTGGCACCGAGTGACAAAATATGCAAAAGAAGAAGAAGAAGAATAATAACAAAAAAATAAAAATAAAATAAAATAAACAAGAACAAGAACAAAACACAAAGAAAAAATGCAAAACATATGCTGTGAGACGATCTCTTCTGACGGCATCTTAAAGTAAAAGACATCAAATTCTTCTCTATTTTTTCGAAAGTCTAGAAGACGTTAGCAGCCGCTTCAAATAATTTAAATAATATTAAAATAAATATACATAGTATATATAAAATAGTAGAAAATGAATCAGCCATTTTCTGAGTAAGGCTAGCATAAAAATGTTGTCATATGGTTGAGGCGAAATTAATTTACATAATAGGAAGCAAAAGCTAAAAATGAAATATTCATTTTTTGAACAGTAAAAAAGTTTGAACAGATTACAAATTTTACAAATTTGCAAAATTTTCCCCTTAAGTTTGTCTATATGTTTTATTTGTATTATTAATTAATTTATATTTGTAATATACATAATTTATTTATTCGAAAAGTTAAAGTAATTATAAATTTATCGTCTTATATTGGTTTTAATTACTTTAAAAAAAAACATTTCAATTCCCTCTCGGAACTCAGCCTCGTTTAGCCTCATTCTGAGCTTCAGACTCAGCTTCAGACTCAGCTTTAGACTCTGGCTCAGACCTCAGGCTCAGGCTCAGGCTCAGGCTCAGGCTCAGGCTTAGGCTCAGGCTCAGGCTCAGACCTCAGGCTCAGACCTCAGGCTCAGACCTCAGGCTCAGACCTCAGACCTCAGGCTCAGGCTTCAGTCTCAGCCTCAATCAGCATTAGGCTCAGGCTCAGGCTCAGGCTCAGGCTCAGGCGTCAGCCCCAGGCTTCAGTCTCAGTCTCAGACACATATTCAAATTCTGACTCAAATTCAGGCCTCAGCCTCAATCATTTACTGTACTTTTAAAATAGCTCACAACTTACATTGTATTATTAATTTCTAATTAACTTTTTCGCTCTCTCACTTTCTGTCTCTCTGCTCAATAGCAATTCCCATTGGCAACTGGACTCAGCCCGATATTGATTACAACGAACGCTTCAGCTGGGAGGGAGCGAACGATATGAGCGCCAATTATCGTTTGGCTTTGCAGCGTGGTTTACCCTTTCCCATACTGACGGTGGCCGAGTATTTCAGTTTGGGTCGCGAGGGCTTCTCGTGGGGTGGTCAGTATCGTGCCGCTGGCTACTTTGCCAGCATCATGCTGTGGGCCTCGCTGGCTTCGTGGCTGCTAATGAATTTGCTGCTGTTGGCTGTGCCACGCTATGGCGCCTATCTGAAGGCCCTGACTGGTGCACTGCTCGTCTGCACGGCAGTGGGCTATCATTGTCTGTTGCCGCAGCGGCCGTTGTGCATCTTTCTGGAGGGTGGTCGACTGGAGTTTCACTTTGGCTGGTGTTTCTGGCTGGTCCTGGTTGCAGGTGAGTTTGCAGCATTAATTTACTCCTTTCGCTCGCTCTCTCAAGTATCTTTCTTTGTCAGGCATTCTCTGCTTTATTGCCGGCGTGTTGATCTCCATTATTGATCTGGTTTGGCCGCACACGTTCTCCACTGTGCTGGAAGTCTACTATGGCACCCCTTACGATCGCCATGTTATACTAGAGGAGTCGAGCGATGTGCGCTATCGCAAGCCGCGCAATAGTCGTGGACTTGAGGAACCGCCAGGCCTTGGTTCGCGCATACTGCGTCGCCTTAGCTCCAAGGCACGTGATATGCAACCAACGCAGACCACAGCACCGAGACGTGGCAGTCATGCCGGTGTCTCCAGTAGTGGCGTGGAGAACAAAGCATTTCAGGGCGATGTGCCAAAGAGTCCATGGCGTCATCCCTTTCGACGTGCCCAACAGCTGCCGCATACGTCACACGCTGCGCAATCGCATCCGCTGCACCAGCACCAGCATCATCATCAGCAGCAGCTACAGTTTGTGGGCGGCGGTCCAGTAGGCGCACATCCCATGCATCATATGCAGCGTACCCTGTCACAGGACTCGGGCTCCAGCATAGCCTCGGCTGCTGTGCAAATATCACCTTTGCACAAGCATGCAATGGCTCGAATGTTGCCGTAATTAATATACAAATTATGATCTAAATACGATATCTAAATAATGTATATCTATACCCTTCCAGCAATCCGCCTGTGGAACGCATTCGCGATATGGATCACTGGTAATGTGCCTTGGGCGAGTCTTCAACGATTTCTTGACAATTCAACAGATTCTAATTGACAACAAAAATGAAATGAAACAAAAACATCAAGAAAAAACGCTACAAAACAATTTGTGATAATTTCTTAATTTAAAAAAAAACAACAACGAGGAAGATGAAAAGTAAAAGAAAAAAAAAAATGTTTATAATAATTGACAAGATTGCATAATTTACCTGACGTACTTATATACAAATTTAAATCAACTTAAGCTTAATTAAATTATTCTATTATATTTAAGTTAAACAAAATTGTAATTTGTAAAGCTATCATCGAGACGTGATGTTCACTTGTGATAAGATAATTTAAATCTTCTGCCACACGACGGACACAGAATGCGTGCATTTTAGTTATATATATATATACATGTACATATATGTATATCTATACGATTCGATGAATACGAATGTAGATATAGATATATATATATATATTTATAAATGTCTCTGTTAATTGTAAAATGAATTCCATGCCAGTGTATGTACGATTAGCTTACTATTTTATGTATAAAACAAAAGTGTTTAATTTAAGTTTTTAAGTTGTGACGATGTTTTTAAAGTATAAATATATGGAGAGCAAGAAATGCAACGACCTAAAGTCAAGTCTACTGAAATGCAGAGCGGGAGTTTCAATATTTAAATATGGATTTGTATATGGAAAGCAGCATCTCCATTGTTAAGGAATTCTTTGTGTATTTTCTTTTGCATTCAACAATCTTTTGAAGAAGTTTAAACTTTTTATTAACTATTTTGCAGGTAAGCAAATCAATTTAATCATTGTCATTTCAACCTATTCGATTTAACTATATATAAGTACCTATATGCTATCCATACATAATAATTATTCATAACATCATAACTCCATAAAAACTAACGCCCAACAATCACATTCTCTTTCATTTATCTCACTCACACATCATATTTTCAGCTGGATAGTAAAGTACATAAAATTGGAAAATTTTTTACAACTCTATTGGGAATATTTTCGCACTATTATCATATCATTATTGTTGTATGTAAGTAGCTTTCATTTCAAAATTTTTCATATCATTTATGTACTACCACTATATAATTTCTACAATTGTATGATTGAAGATATCATATATAATTAATTCTATTGAGAACCTCTTTAATTGCGACTTGATTTGATATTGTTTAGTTTAGTCAATAATTAAATTCATGAAGTGCGATAACAATTGATAGACAGTTAAAAAGAGATAATTAAAATGTCTATATCAATGTCTAATCAACTTATATGTAGAAAACCCCCAGCAACACCTGCATCTGGTATAGATAGATGGGTGGTGTATTTCCACCAAAAATAATGTAATAATATATAATATCATGATATAATATATTATTTCAAGTCTTTGAAATTGTATTTTGAATCTTTTTCTGAAAGATTATTGTAAACAATGTTTGCCAGTTTTGTTTTTTTTTTTTTTTTTAATGTTTTTATAATCTCATATTTCATTATCATATGCATAAATAATTGCTCTACATCTCATCGATACATTTACTGATATTTGGCAAAAAGTTATCATAGCTGACAACAACCTCATTGGTGGCATCGACGAAACAGGTTTCTGTGTTCGGTGGCAGCTTGGCTATCAGCTTGAGGGCTGTGTTGAGTTTACGGGTCAACTTCATGATGGCCTCAAAGAGCTTCCAGAAACACTTGAACGATGTCATTTTGGCATCTTCTTCGGCAGCACAGATAGTGCTGTTCAGATGAATAATATTCTCGCATATTTCGATGATGTCCTTGCAGCATTTTACAATTTTAGCCACTTCCTTGGGCACTGCCATGCCGCAGGCCTCAATAGAGTCCACATATTTGGTAGTCGCTATCAAAATCTCAGCAACGGTTTTTAAGCAGCAATTAACACCTCGAACTGTCGTCAAAACTTTCATTAGTATATTCTCGATTGTCTTGATGAAACCATCGTCGCCATAGAGTTCCACCGCCTCGTAGCCAAAAGAGTTGTCATTGATGGAGTTGGCCTGAAATTAGGAAGGAACTATTGTAATAGAAAGAAAATTAATAATCGAATAAAGTTTTCGGCAACTCACATTAGAGCTCAACAGGCAGCTGCCAGAGACGAGCACCAGAAGGCAAAGAGTTAAACTTTTCATATTGAGGGCCTAACGTGAAATGTTCAATTCCTGAGAGATTTTTTCGCTTTTAAAGAGCTCATCTATCTCTATGAATTAATCATATCAGTCAAGTTCAATTAATTATTTCTATATTATATACTATATACATCAAATATATTTTCTAGATTAGATATCAATGGTAATTATAATGAAAATAATTATCTCTCTTATTCGGTTACTTACATTTGGAAATGGCTCAATATTAAATTAATTGTCTTAGTTTGATATGGGTTTGGTTTAAATGCCTAATAAACGACACTTTGAGATAGTCAGAAAGATAAGATAAACATACAATTTAAAAAGTTATTCATCTCAATTTCTTTTATTATTTTTTTTTCCGACAATTTAGCTATTATTACTTATTATTATATATTATATACATTATATACATATTTAAATATTGGAGCATTCCATTGTCCTTGCGTCATACATATACATATGTATGTAAGTAGAGTACTGCATGCACATCATATTGTCTCGCCTTTTCAAACGTTCGCACCAAGTGATCAGTGCGCGTATGTTGCTGTCCCTCTTACTCTTTTGAGTTACAATACTCTCTTTACATATGGAAGTTCATTTGGCAACTAACGCGCTTTCATGTCGCAAGCTGTTATATTTTTAGCAACGAATGCTTTGCTCTTGAAGAACTTCACTCTCCTCGCCTGTCCCTCTCTTACCCAATTTTTTTAAAACATAGATATAAATCAATTATGTTCATACGTGTGTGCATATAAATAAAAGCAAATAAAATGTACTTCATATGCACAGCTGTAAATAGACAGTTATATTGCCAGACACACACACGCACACACACAGAGTCCTTTTATCGCACGCTCTTTGGTTAGTTGCAGAAATCAAGATTTATGACATTTTTATTACAAAAACGAGCGCCGCTTGTTGTGGGAGCGACTGTAAAAATACTACATAGAACACACACCCACACACATACATAGTAAAGTGCAGTGGTAGGTAGGCACAGGGTGTTAGAGTAGGACAGCGACTGTTTGGGCGACTGCCTGCTGACTTTAAAAATATGCAGCCAGGCGCATCAAGGCCTTATTTGTTGTACTCGCTCTCTCACTCGCGCTCGTTGGCTCGCTTGTTAGTTTGCTGAGGCTGAGCATGCTTTGGCTCTGGTTTCTGCTGCCGCCGCATGCAACGGAAGGCGCATAATTCACAAAACAACGGTACTGTCTAGGCAGGGTAGAGTGGAGAGCAGAGGCTTTCTCCCTCTCGCTCAGTTTTTGCTGATTGTTGTTGGCAGTTAGCATTTGGCAAATGCAATACGAAAAATCTGTGCACCCGGACCTTAGGACGCGTTTTTGACTCTCCATTTTAATATAAACAAATTGCAGCGCCTCTTATTTATGATTTCTTTTTTTCGCGCAAGCTGTTTCTGCTTCTTCTTCTCCTGTAACTGCTGCATTTCTTTTATTGTGGCCTGGATGTTGATTTTGATTTTTTTTTTATTTTCGTTTTGTTTTGCTGCTCCAATAAATCTGCGAGAAATATGTGGACAAAAATAATATCTCAAATTTCAATATAGACATTTTTACATATTTAATGTAGTTCACTTTTAGGGAGGGTTACCAGAAACTGAATTCTTTTTGTAGTACTGATTTTATATATTTATTTAATTTTTTTTTTTTTTTTGCTTCGCCTTAAATTCGTTTAACAATACGCATCAATTTGCATCGATCACTGGGCTAACAATATGTCCAAAAATAGAAAATGGAAAAACGAGAGAATATAAATAGAAACAACAAAAAAATGGCGAATGGCATGAAAAATAAGATAAATTCCAGCCAGCAGCTGCGCTAACGAGCATCTCAGAATAGGTGGGCTGGCTGAGTCCTAAGGGAGTGGAAGGGGGACAGCGCTGAATGCAGTAAGTGGCGTGGGTGAGTGGGATGGAATGATTGCTGCAATTTTTAGTTTTCTTGTCAAGCAGCGAACGCAAACTGTGCTGAGTAATGCGCCTGGGGGAGAGCGAGTGGAAGGGAGACAGTGCCTGCGAAAAGTTGACGGCACTTTTGGCTTTTCGCTTAATACAAATGAAAATGGATGAGCTACTAAATGTTGTCATTGTTTCTGATGTTGTTGTTGTTGCTGCTGCTGCTGCTGCTGCAGCGAGTGCATCAAATGGAATGAGCGCAGAGTAACAGTAGCTAAACTCTAACTCCTCTCTTATACTCTTCAGTCTAAGCTACGCTTCGGCCATTTCTTAGTTGTAAATTTGATGTCAGGCAATTGGATATGTGCGTGTGTTTGTGTGCGCTTGTTTGTTTGTTTGTATGTGTGTCATGCCCTTTGAATGTTCTCTCACACTCTAGCACTCTATTCCCCCCTCCCACTCGCGCTGCCGCTGCTGTTCTAGCAATGCATGTGTTTGTCTTTGTTTTTTATGCCATTTATTTATTTAAGTCAATTTCGTTGAGTGTGTTTGAACATTTTGTTGCAATTCGTTTTTGGGTTTTGCTGCTGTTTCCTTTAGAATTCCCTGCAATAAATATAGATTGTGTGGGGTTGCTTCAGTTAACGAATGCTTGGCTAGTTAGAATTTTGTGATTTATATTTAAACTAAATTCTATCTCAATTCTTATGTATAACTTACCTTTTATAGTTGGTAACTATTTTACAGGGTATCTTAGGCATGTCAAGCTTAAATTTATTCCGTTTTTTTAAAAGAATTCGTAATATAAATATGTTAAAAAATATATAAAAAATTTACGCATCATAAAACTCACTCATGCCAATTACGGGGTATTTGGTTTGTCGTTCATTCATAGCACTAGCCTTTACAGTTGTTTTTTATGCCATTTTTTCTGTTAGCATCTTCTGTGCGAAACTTGATGACAATTTTTACTTTGAGTGATTGCAGCGGCATCGGCTGCAGCTGCAACTAAATGAGTGGGACAGAGATGGCAAACAAAATGGTTGAGTTTAGAAGAGAGGGGTGGAGTGCGGTAGATTGAGTATTGGTGTAAGTTCACTAAAGCAATAAAGAAGCGCACTTGAGAAGAAGCAGAAAAAAGAGCATACATAGATATGTGCAATACACCTACATGTGTAAACGTATGTTAGTGTTGGAAAACATTCAAGTTAATTGGCTGGCATTGCAGTGCGCTGATTTTAAGTGTGTGTGTAAAAGCTGGAAAGGCAAAAGTGCTTAACATGGGATGTTGGAGTTAATTATCATAACAGATGAAATTCTTATTGGAAATGTTTGGCACAAAACAGACTGCAAATAACTCTAATTATATATTGGCTGCTATACATACACGTTAATTATTTACTTGTTTATTTAAACTGTATTAAATAATGACACTGTCTGTTTTTGCTTACATCATAAACTAATAATTTATTTATTTCATTTAATTATTTAACACATTTAATTCAGACTTAGTACAGTCTTAACTTAATAGAAACACTTAACACATAGTCAAGACAACAACCATTTATGCCTATTTTGCTTGCTCTCTTATATACATGAATCTCGTAGTTTTTACTACTAGATGGCGCTTTGTGTGCGCTTATGAGTGCTAGTGTGAGAGAGAAGAGCATTCGAAAGTCTTATACTGAGCGCAACAAGCACAATGTTAAACTCCAATGCGCTGTTAAATGTAGCAATTTAGAGATCATAAATAAATATTTGATTTGTAAATATATACATTGACTAGCTATTTTGCTAATTAGCATATAGTCTTATATTAATATTTAAAAAATGTTTATTGTATTATATAATTGATTAATGTAATAGTCAATTAAATATAAAACTTAACTAGTAGTCGTACTGATCTTATACAGTTCAAGCTCAGAAAAACGAGATTGCAATTGCCATTGCCTCATTGATAACAGACTCAACCGTATTCAATCGTAACATTTGCCTGTATAATTACAGTCGCAGTTTCGCTCTCTTTCTCGCCCTCTCTCTCTCTCTATCTCACACACTCCTGCTCGTTCTCTCGTCGTCGTTGCTCTACGCCGTCTCGTATTCAGCAGCTTCGTTTGCTCGTATCTGCACTTCGTGTTGTTGTGCCCGTTTCGTGGCATCGTACGCTGTCGTCCTCTCGTATGGTCGTATACGCATCAATCGCTTCGTATTTCGTATGAACGATGCTCAACGAAGCGGCTGTTGTCCATTCTAGCTTCAGTTGAAGCTCAGCCGTCGGAGTGTACTGAACATATGCAGAAATGCTGTCGCTTGTCTCGCGCATAAATCGTGTACGTTCGTAACGGTGAATTCGGCAAAACGACGCAAATCGAAGACACAATAAAATTACAATTATCAAAGAGTTTATTTAATCAAAACCCAAACTCAGATCTAGGCTAAACAAATATATCAAATTAGATTTGCGATTGCAACGGTAAATGTCGTGTTTATTGTGGGTGAAGCGCAAAAGCAATCATATGCATATCTCTATGTATATGTAGTTACAGTTAAAAGGATGAGTGAGGCGCGAGTGCTGAGAATTTCATTTACAGTAATAGTAAAGTGAAGCAAAGTAAAGTAAACTCACTCGACTCTTGGCAACTTTCGTCACTTGCTTTAATTGTTGTGCTCTGCTCTATATTTTTGGCATATATATATTAAAAACGTGTCGGCAACAACAAAAGCAACAGTAAATTGCGGGTGTGTGTGTGTGAGTGTGTTTTGTTCTAGCTGTTGTTCCGGTTTAACTCCTTGGTCACGTGGCCAAAAAGTTTGAGCCATGTTTTGTGTACGGCCAAACCACTGCTGCCCATGTGCGTGACACAGTCCAGCAACAATAATAACAACAATAAAGAAACAGAACAGCAGCAGCAACAGCAGCAGCAACAATAACAGTAACAACAACGATAGTAGCAACAGCAGCAACAACTCAAGGATTATCAGTTCGCCAGGCCAAAACTCAATTTGTTGGCCAGGTAAGTTTTGGCGTTATATATTGCCAGCAGCTGCTTTAAAGCGTCTGCTCAATATTCAAACTTTATTTGTTTTCTTTTTCTCCGTTTTTGGCCATCGGAATTTTGCGGTACTTTAAGCTCTTGTCTCGTTGCGCCAGTTTTTCACTTTCGCACACTTCTGCTCTGCCCTGTCTCTGTCTCTGTCTGTTCTGTTGCCTTTCTACCCAAGTGCCGTTACAGCGACTTCTTCGCTGTGTCGATTGCCGTAACTTAAAATGCGCCAACTGACTGCCAAAAAGTTGGCAAAACTTTTGCCTCAAGTTTATTTACTTGTTTTATTATTTTATTTAAAAAATTTTTTTTTTTTGCATTCTTCTACAGATATATGTATGTATATATAAGTTTTATATATATATATATATATATATTCTTCTATATATTTTCTTTTGTGTTGCTTAGCTGAAGGAAGTTAGATAAGTTAGCCCAAAAGCCGTATTCAAATGCTTTTCCGTTGTGAGTAGTTTTGGGCCATTTGAAATCTTAATGTTAGCTAAAATTTGAAAGAGCAACAATTACAAAAGTTATTGTACTTGTAATTGCAGCAAATTTAATGTAATAATATTTAATATTTGCAATCATTAAAAGTATAAAATTAAAAACAAAATTATTTCAGTCTTACAAAAAATTAATTAAAAAAAAAAATTGATATTATTATTGAAAATTGTAACCGATATTGTTTAGTTTTGAGGCACAATATATTTCATTGATATATTATATAGATCATAATATTTCTTGTTGAATAAAAGCTAATTCCAAGAGCTAAATAAATAAATAATAATAATAAAAAAAACGTAATAAATAATAAAAAAAAAATAATAAAAAAAATATTTATGAAAATAACCAGAGATAATATTTATAAAAAAAAAAAAAAAATAATAAGAATAAAAAAGAATGAAAAATTTAAAAAGCAATAAAAAAAGGTTTAAATTAAATTAAACAATAATAATATGCAAAATTAAATTTTTTAATTTATATATAGAAATATAATTATATAAATAATGATTGAATATTGATTAAATAAAATTCGCAAAAAATAATAAGAATATACCTCTGTGACCTATCTTTATTTACAATTTTATTCAAAATTTATTATTTACTTTAAATATTTAATTTATTCTTATTTTATTTTCATGTTTCAATATTATTTAACCATAATATTCATAATATAATATTTATGTACATGTGTCAACAAGATTTAATGATAAATATAATATTGTGAGAACAATTTGAAATTCATGTAAGGAATGCATTATTAATAAAATATTTATTTCTTTATATTATTTATACATTTATATACTTTATAGTAAAGTTATCAAATTTTTTTATTCAGACTCGGAAAAGTTTCTTAAAATCTCATTAGACTTCAGCTGAAAATGCTCATATATGCCTTAATCAAGCCTAGCGCGTGCTACAGCTAAGTTTTAGTAAAGTAAATTTCTTTGTTTTATAAGTTTTACATTCTCGAAAGAGCTACACGTTATGCTCGACTCTCTCAGGACGTTTGTTTATTAAATTTGTAGGTTTTCATTAGGGAAAGCTGCTGCTGCTGTATCTCTCTCTCTCTCTCTCTCCTCTCTCTCTCTCTCTCCCTCTCTCTCTCTTTTTCTGCTGCCTTTTGCAGCAGCTGCTGCCTGGCTGAAAGCATTTCCTGCAGCTAGTTGGCGCCTAGTTAAAGTTAATGTAAATAAATTAGTTAAATAAATAAACAGCAGCCTCACGCTAGCTCCATCTCTATCTCTCTCTCTCTTTCTGGCTCTACACGCCTCAGTTGACAATTGAAATATGTAAATGAGGCTGAAAGAGGGAACTAAAAAACCAATTTCGACTTACACAAATGACCGGGCCAACCAATTGGCCAAAGCACGCACGAGCAGGTCAAAAGCAGCAGCTGAAGAGCTATATGTGTGTGCGTGCGTGCGTGTGTGTGTGTGTGTGTATGATGGCAGCTACTGTTACACAAACTTCGCATGCTGCATTTTTGATAAGCTGCTTCTGTCGCCCAAATGTCCACAAAATTTTGACAATGTACTCACACACACACACACACAGAGGGAGACACACACACACACACACACAGGCAATCATACATCTCTAAACAAACGCACGATTTAAGCCTAGTGTCTCTGGGGAGCTTGCGGCACAGTTGGCAGGGAGGCGTAGCTTAGCAATGGGCGGGGTCGCGGCCTGATGCGTGCTGCGTGCCAAACAATTGTTGAAATTTATAGCGAAAAGCCAATTACGTCTGCCAGCTGATACGTAGCAACGTAGTTGAGAGTTTTAACTGTCTGCCCGCCTCTATAGAAAAGGGTTCCTGCTGTTTATATCAATACATACATACATACATATACATTTATATATATGTATATATGTATATATATTGTCATTGGCTTATCAAAGTGCTGAGCAAACCGAAACCCCAATTTGCGTGTGCTTTGTGTACTTCACATTTGGGCATTAAGCAAAACGCATAAACAAAAGTTACGTAGACGCAGCTTAAAGCGTTGACGGGTTAATGTGATTTTAATGTACTTTTTAGGCGCCCCACAATTCCTCAAAATGTGTGTGAGTGTTTGTAGTATGTGTGTGTGTGTGTGTGAGTGTGTGAAGGGTGCTTAGAATAAGTTTAATGTAATTGAGAACTTTCAGTTTTATTTTTTAAAATTATATTTGTATTTTCTTTTTGCTTTTTTTGGTAGCATATAAATTAAATAAATTTAATATTTTAAAAATTAACTATATTGTTAATATTTAATAAATTATAAATTTAAATTACAAAAGAAAAATAATTTTTGAAAATCAAATAAATATATATAGAAATTAATAAATATATTAAATTAAATTCAAAATATTAATTATATATAAATTAAACTAAATAACTTGAACTTAAAATTAAAAACTTAAAATTAAAATAAAAGAATATTAAATAAATTAAAATAAATAAAAAAATAAATAATACTAAATATTAAAAAAAAAATTAAATTAAATTATTAAAATCAGATAAATATAAGAATTTAATTATTATATATTATTTATTATTATTATTATTTAACAAAATTTAAAATATTATGAAATTAAGAGTATCTTCATTATTTATTATATATTAAACTTATATAAAAATATAAAATTTTAAAAATAAAAAAAATTGTTGAATAAATGCTAAATTAAAAAAAAAGTACATATATATTCAAAGTCAATGAATATGATTAAAATTTGAAATTAAAAACAACTAAATTAAAAAAATATATATATATAGAATTCGATATTTTTTATCACAATCTCACTTATTTGATTGAAAAACACTTGTAAATAATATAAAGTAAAACCATAAAAGAATATATCGTATATACGTATATTTCATTGTTTTTTGGAAAGACAGCAAATCATAAATGTTTTATGCGTGTGCTTCACATGAAATGAAAAGAATTTCACCTGTTTTTACCTGGCAACAACAATGCTAAATATAATCAAAATGATCTGCGCTTGACAGAACAAAACCAAATAAAAAGAAGATTAGGCAGAGGCGTTGCGTTCCTCTCACTGTATGTGTGTGTGTGTGTGTTGAGCAGTATTTTAGTATTTAAGTATTTTTAGTATTTTTGCCTGGTTTGAGCCTTGCGTGTGGCTGCCACAACAACAACAATGGTGGAAAAGGACGCAACGCTTTGAAATCAATCTTCCTAATGACAGACAACAACAATAAGTGCGTCTGCAGGGGGCACAGAGGAAGGAGAGAGAGAGAGAGAGAGAGTGAGTGAGTGCGTGCGAGGGGGGCATGGAGATGAACCTGTAGACACGTGCGCTTGCGTTTTTACGCTCAAGTATCTGGCACTTGTAACGGTAATCGATCTGAACAACAGCAACACCCACAACAACGGCGGTTAGCATGAATTGGCGAAAAAAGCCAAATAAAGGAAAAGCAAAGCAAAAGCAAAAAAAAAAAAAAAAAAAGAAGAAAAACAAATGAAAGCAACAATCCGTCAGGGCGCATAAAACTTGAGCACCCCGTTTGTTGTTGTTGTTGTTGTGTGTGTACTAAGTGTGTGAGTGGGTGTGCGTGTGTGTGTGTGTGCCACTCTCTGTAAAATGAGAGTGGGCACATGGAAAAACGGTGCCCTTAGCTGAAATTGTGATAATTTCAAGTGTTACTGAAGAGTTGGTATGAGTGAGTGTGGGCGTTTCGGGATGCAGTCATTAAATGTTAATTCAAGCCATATAATATTTATATTGTTTATTTAGATTATACTTACGATGTGAGAATAAATTCAAAATGCTAAAACTGAAGTTGACTTTGCTTCTATTGAAATTCCCAAGTTAAATAAATAATGATGAGCTAAGCATTCATATAACTATGATTGTATATAATTATATATTATTTGTATAATATATTAATATAATACTACATTAACTAAATCTGCTTAATGTATACCAGCTGAAAGTATTATTTTGTTTTACAAGTCTCTCAAAAATGCTCTTAGATATTATTAAAGATATATTAAAATTTTTGAGGATTTCCCATATTTTTCTGTTGTTGAAACTTTAACTTTGTATTTATTTTTATGGTTGGCTTTACCTTCGTTGCTTATGTTAAGCTTAAGCTGCGTTACCTTACCTGATACCTTACCTTACTTTATACCTTTACAATTACCAATTAAACGCAGCGAAAACTAAATCTGAAAAAAAAATTCTTGACAACAACTGATAATTTTGATATATAATTCAAAATCACGCTTCAAAGGTAGAAATATTATTTTTAAAATATTTTTTTTATACAAATATATTACGGGATTCCCAATTTTAAGTACTATTCTTCTTTGGTATATTTTTAATCGCTTGAATTTGTTCCAAAAAATATTAATCATAATAATTTTGCAAATCAAGTTTTGATTATGAAAGCATTTTCCAAAAAATCCTCTTGTAGCTTATATTTTTTACTCACATTATTCACAGGCCTAGAATATCTCCTGTTATAGGTGAGAATATACTCTGATATGTTCATTGAATTATGCAAGCTCAAATTTGCTCGAAAGAGTAAAGACTCAAAGTAAAACATTCGCTAATTTATTTAGGTTTCCTTCAAAATGTGCCAAAGGAATCAATCAGCCAAAAGCCTTCAGTATCAAATAAACCAAATCAAACAGATGCCAAACACACAGACAGACACACAGCGCGAAGGTGCTGATATACCTGTCCCCTATTTTCACACACACATACACACACCCCGACACGAACACAGATTTAATGCGAAGTTCGCCTGTTTCAATAAACTTATGCAAATACTCAATTTGAGGCATTCGTTTGTGGCTCTTTTTTTTTTGACAAATGATAAGGCCAAACAAAAGGCAGCCAGGCAAACAAACTTTTCACACCCGAAAAAAAAAAAAAAAAAACGAGAAGACGTACGAAACGCACAAGAAGAAGAAACCGTCTGAAAAAGGATGTGCCGCATTTGCTTATCAAAATTAAAATGAAACCACAAGAAAAGAAAAAGCGAGCTGCGAAATGAATTGAGGGGGGATGTCATAAAGGCGGAAATGCAGAGGTCTAAAACTTTTCAGCAGCAGGTTTCCATCATGCACAACACACATAAAGATGTGCAGATACAAACACACACACACACACACACACACACACATACATATTTATATAAATGTATAAATGGGTATATATAAATGCGAAAGGACTGCGTGTCCTGGCTGGTTGACTGCTTCTTTAAAAAAAAAAAAAGGGAACCCATAGCTGTGCACAAAGTAAATTTCAATTTAACCTTCATCGAGCAAAACTCATTTATATTTATAAATGCGCCGACAACGCAAGCGGCGAAAACACAGGAAGCGAATATAAATAAATGCCAAACTGAAGAAAAGACAGAGAGAGAGAGAGAGAGAAAAGGGGAGCGAATGAAGAGATGGGAAAACTCCAAAAAGACCAAAAGAAAATACAGGCACAATAAATAAACTGCGTGTGTCTGCTGCCATAATAAAAATATACAAAAAAATAACAGAAGAAGAAGAAGAAAGTACAAATGCAGCAAAGCAACACAAACTAAGGAAAGGCAAAGAGAGAGAGAGAGAGAGAGAGAGAGAGAGAGAGAGAGAGAGGGAGAATGGGGGCAGAGGTAGCCGGAGCACAGGCATAATAATAAAAATACATAAGCAGGCGTCTGGCAGGCTCAGTTCTCAGCTCTGTGGCTCCCCGTCCAACGTAAAGGATAAAAATCCATCAAACTTGCAGATAAGCCAAAATACAAGATGAGTTTCGAGCAATGGGCAAACGCCACGCCCACACAGCTCCACAGCCTTCGGCCTTTTTGAAGCCAGCGCAAGTAAAATGCCCCTAGACTACGTCTGCCCAACGCCAAGACCAAGACCAGCTCCAGCTTCAGTTACACTTCGCCAAACTTACCTCATAAAAGGCGCAAATAAGTATATATATATATATACGGTATTTATATATATATAAATATATACATATATTTGTAGCATACTTTTCGTCTTGCTCAGCCAAAGAAATGTTTCATTTCGTTAATAAATGAGCGCTCATCATTGGAAATGTAGTACTAAATGCAAAAAGGACGAACAAACCCCATAGGATCGAGTAACGTAATGCAATAAAAACAGTAAATGTAACGCTAGTGTATTATAAAAGTAACGGTAAACTGATGACTACATCAAACCGAAGGGCAAACGTGAGATTATTTTTAGATATAGCACATATTTGCACAGGAAGTTCAAGTTGAATTAAGCTAAGAACAAATAGAATAAAAGGAAAGAAAAAGAAATAGGCATCAAGATGAATGAGATTGAAAACTGAGTAAGAAATCATGAAAGAGTGTGAGCGATAATTAAAACT
The DNA here is from genome assembly GCA_030914345.1 of Drosophila koepferae. Lineage (NCBI taxonomy): Eukaryota > Metazoa > Arthropoda > Insecta > Diptera > Drosophilidae > Drosophila > Drosophila koepferae. The sequence continues at coordinate 11,857,018 of JAUESR010000207.1, forward strand.
AGTTGAAACTAGGATATAAGTAGAAATAGAAAGTACATAAAATGGAGGAAATATACCATATGAGGACCTTAAGTTACAAATATTCAATTTAATTGAATAAAAAATTTATAGGAATATAAATAAAAGTAAAAAAATAGGATTAAAAAAAAAAAAAATAATAATAATAAATAAAAATAATTACAAAATATTATATTTGTAATATAATAAAGACTTACGCAATAAGACAAAGACTTAGATTGAATTCAACCTCTGAACATTGATGCTCAAACATATATGAACTCTAAAAATATTTAATATTTAATAAAAAAATTATATTTATATTCAATAATATATTATATTAGAGGCATTGATGATATATAATACTAAACGCAATGCTAATTATTTCTTAGTGATTTTGTTGAATCTAACCTTGTTTATTTTTATAGTTTATGTAAACTTTTTTATTCTATTTTTTTAATGATTATATTGATTAAGTCATCCGAGATAACAATTATCCTTTTGTGAACTTTATCATCTAAAGATTCTACGCTTTTGGGCTCGCATTTTATATATTTTTCTTATCATTTAATATTTCAAAATAACAAAGCTCTGCCAACAAATAAATAATAATAATAATAACACCACTTATTCTATAACATTTATATATTCTCTATTTATTTATAAAATATTATTCAATATTACATATTTTCTTCTTCTTTTTATTATTATCATTATTAATCTAAAACATTTTATTTCAAATTCTATTAAATTTCTATTCACATTAAGCTGAGCGCAAAAACTAAGTATTACAAGCTCAGCTTAATGAATTATGAACATCAACATTTATGACGCATTTCAGTTCAGATAGCAAACATATGTTCTGCCAGAATATATATATTAAACATATATATTTTTGTTGGTTTATTTTTTCCCCTGTCATTTCTTAAGTTTATGCGAAATTTGGTGGCAATATTAAAAACGCTTTCATTTCATTTGGCGCTGACCGCAAGTGCCGCACAGACATAAGTGAGGCCAATAAATAAGCGAGTACTCAGCGGATGTGAGGGGGAAGAGCGGCATATATATATGTATATACATATATATGATATGATATATATAAAAGTTGGCGGCATAAGCTCTTGGCCATAAGTCAAGCAACGAATCAGACGACGCGCCCAGATTTCCGCTTGTGTCCACAGCGTAGCGATTCGTTGGGGCGATAAATCTCATCGACACTAAAAATCAGATATATGCGCTATAAGTTCAGATACCAGAGAGTGGCAGGGAGAGAGAGAGAGAGGGGATAGGGAGTGTCCAGCGGGGCTGGGGTGTGAGTAATGCCATTTATATGTCACCATTAATGTCGTGTTATGAAAGTAATTTTCTTAAATTCGCATATTAAACGTTTTGGCCATTAATAATGGAGCCAACAGTTTTTGGTGGAGGTTGCCATGAGCTTGGGCATAATAAAAGCAGAGTGAGAAAAGTTGAGAGAAAGAGAGAGAGAGAGGTAGAGGGTGGGCGGTAGAGAGAAAACGAAAATAACAAACATGAAAATGCTGTGCATGTTCCGAATGATCGCTTCAATAACCACAAAAACCATAAGAAACAGCGCCAGCAGCGAGTGAATGAAGTGAATGAATAAATGAATAACGCTCAGACTGATGCTAGCCTTGCATGATGGACTACACACACACACAGAGAGAGAGAGAGAGAGAGAGAGAGAGAGAGAGAAACATTTTAGTTCTGGCACATGATAAAAATTTATTTAGAGCAAATAGAAAAGCATGAGACTTGCGGGAATAATAAACTACAACGTGAAGCTGGGTTAAGTTTTATTCTCTGCTAGCAGCAGCAGGAAATGCTCAGGCAGATATTGACGGCCCATTGTCTAGAGTGTCTAGGCAAGCAAACACACACCAAGAGAGTGAGACGGAGAGAAAGAGAGAGAAAGAGGGAGAGAGAGACAGAGAGAGTAGAGGCATGTATGTGCATGCCATATGAGTGCATGTCAGTAGCAATTGCTAGACGAAAAGCTGCCACTGCCACTGCCACTGCCACTTGCTTGGGGGGCGGCGGCTGCCTTCATGCAATAAAATGTGTCTATCAAATGTTTTCCCCATTTCCATTTTGTCCTATTCCTTTTGAACTGAAAGCATAGAGTATAACAGGATAATTGCATTTGTTGGCTTAGCTTTGAAATAAAAGCAAAATGTTGCAATTGCTTTTACTCTGCAATTTTGAGGTTTTTTAATTTTTTTGTTTGATTTAGAAAATATTAAACATTTAGATTTTAGAGTAGAGTGAAATGTGGAAATTACTTGAACTTGCAGAATAATTTGAGAGATTTTTATATCTAGTAGCGATACTTATTACTTAAATTGAGCAGATATATTAAATGCTTATCAGAGCTAAGGGGGCTTTATAGATTCTTCCGTTCATAGTTTAACAAAATTTGGAAATTATAAATATAGAAATATATCATATAAATATTAAAATGTAAAATATTATATATATTTTATTTTTATTTATCTTTATAAAACTACGTTATATACTAAATGTTTGCTTAGAATTTATATTTAATATTTATAAATCTAATTTATAGAAGGATTTTACATATTAATATTTATTTACTATATATTTATTATTTAATATTATATATTTAATTTATAAATATTTGTTTATCTTAATTCATATAAAATTTCAAATTTGATAGAGCATACACAATTCGTCTTTAATTAATAATGCATTTGTTGTTTTGCATTGCTTTGGTCGTCGTCGTCTTTCCTGTTGCTGTTTGAATGTTTGTCTATTGGTCGGTCGCTGGGACGTTAAGCTGGTGTGTGTGTGTGTGTCAGTGTATGTGTATGTATGTGTGTGTATGTGTTTGCTTGGTCCGTTGGCCCGCTCGACCGGCCGACGTTTCCGTTTCCGGCGCCTGTACGCCATGTTGATTTTGCCTGGTCCCTCTCTGTTGTTGTGTTTGTTTTGTGCTCTTTGTGTGCTGTTGGATGTGTTTGTTCTTTGGGTTAATGTGCGCACTCGACTGTGCGCAAATTGCTCAAGTGTAGTTGAAGCTGTCCATTCAGTTTTTATTCCCATATTCTCATATTGTGCGATATTTAAAGAACCTAAACAAATTTCTCATACCTAATTGTCGTCGACCCATTAGTTTTATCATCATCAGCATCAGCAGCAATAGGAGGAGGAGGAGGAGGATGAGGAGCAGGAGCAGGAACAGCACTGGCTGTGACAGCAACAACATCATTATTAACAATGTCATTATCAGCAGCATCATTATGATCATCTGGGGCATTATTATTTCACTCACATTGGCACCTTCCCATTGTTGAGGCTGTGCCGTCGCTTATCTGTCGGCCATTTGGCCGCTTATTGCAATGTCTTACATTCTTATCATTATTAAGCGCCTCCCCTTATTCCCGCATCTATTGCGCCATATTCAACAGCAGCACCAGCAATCCACCCAAGCCCAAACCATGCCTAGCCCCATTCTATTCCACTGACGACACTCGGCGGACGCGTTGACAAAATGACAATGGAAACAGAAGTGCCAACAACAAAATTAGAAACTAGCTAGGTGAATAGGTTAAACGAATTTAAGTTACTCTACTTTTTTTTCTGTATATTAAAAGCAGTTGGTTGACTTATAGATAATTAAAATTTATTTAAAAATGTTGTAAAATATAATAATAAAAATAAAAAGTCATAATAAAAATAAAAATAATAATAAATAAATAATAATAATAAATAAAGATAATAAATAAATAATCATAATAAAAATAATAGTCATATAATTTAATTTAATAAATTAAAAATGTCTCCTTTTTTTTATACATTTTTTTTTTAATATTCACATTAAAATTATATTTGCTTTATTTTTTTTTTATATAAATTTAAAAAGTCTAATTTGTTTAAAATTTTTGTATTTATTTTTTTAATATATTAAAAATATTCATACAATCTTCTTTAGCCTTTTAATAAATATAAAAATTCATCAATTTATTTTTTTTTATAATTTTTTTTTTTTTTTTTAATAAATTAAAGTCAATTTTATATTCATACAAATTTACTTCTATTATGTTTTAAAAGTCCAATTTTTGAAATATTATAAATAATTCATCAAAATATATAAAAAATATAATAAAATAGAAAAAATTACGCTTCATAAAAAATTTATATACCTCAGAAAACTAAAAGAGTATTTTGGCACAAAAAAAAGGACAGGTGAAACTTAAAAATTGCCCAGGTTTCGTTTCTATTGATTTGCCGGTGAATTTTCTTATTTCCAGCTCCACCGCTCAGCCGCCCACATTCGAGCAACCATTGAGCCAACCCATTCACAATTTTGATGTCATTGTGAACCTTTGGCCCTTTGGCGTTGTTGTATCTGTTGCGAGTCGCTTGCTCGTGGCCTCTGCCTTTGTGTCTATTTATTAGCGCTACCTTTCGCTTGTCAGCGTTTCTTTTACCTTTTTTTTTTCAACCTTTTTTCCTGTTGGGGTTTTCCACTTTTACCTCTTTTTCTTCGTCTTCTTCTTCTTTTTGTTCAGCTCTTTGTTGTTGTCAGCTTCATTTTGTATTTGCAAATCATCACTATTATTTGCATCTGAACATTTTTATAGAATTCATGTTTTACCTTCTCTCTGCCTTAGCGAAAAGATATATGAGTGGTTTTTGCCTATCTGCTTCTTCTTCAGCTGATTTTTTTGTCGTATGTCATTTTTGTTGTTGCTGTTTCGGTACCTTAATTTTTATGTTAGTTATTTATTTATTTTTATTTTTGGCTTTCTCTCCTTGGCATCCCTTTTGAATTTCCTTTTGCTCACGGCAATATTTTTTATCGAGCCGAGTTAAGGGACTTTTGCCGGAAATTGTAAATTTTTTGTTTGTTGCTGCGTCGCGGCATTATCTGCATAGCTACTTGGCAATAGCAATGCGATTGCGAACGATATTGGCTGCTATACAAAAGGAGCTGCCGGCTGCCGGTTGCCGGCTGAGTTGGGTTTTGAATTACATTGCGTGTAGACGACTCGGGCCAAAAGCATATGAAACATCATTGAAATTCTGAGCGTGTGTGTGTGTGTGCGTGTGTTGTAGCTTGTATTAAAGTAAAAAATATAAGTCTCATTGCTTTCATCATTGAGATGAATATTGAGTTTTGTGCAAAATTTCTATGGAATTGCTGAAATCGTGCGGTTTGAGCAAATTGTATTACTGAAATATAAATAAGAGTACCTAGACTGAAAGCTGTTAACTGTCAATTTATTATTTGATATGCATATATATATAATTATGTATATATATATGATTTTTTTCATATTAAATTAAGTGGATTTGACAAGCTGTTGACAGTTTGTTCAAGCGCAAAGTACAAAATAATGTTGGATTTCATAATTATAAATTATTTAGGTCTCATGCACAGCATTCTGTGGAAATTAACTTCATAATTGCAGAGAATTTTTTCTTGTTTCTTTCATATTAATATTTAAATGTTCATACATAATAAGTGAAATTGAGCTTTAACCTTTGACCTTATTTCAAACTTTAACATTTTCTATTATTCTTCAATAAAATATATAAATCTTTTGCTCAGAATATATGCACACACTTTAAACAACTTGAGAAGTTGATGGCCTTAAGGAATAGGAATGTACGAAACTTTTTCAACAAGTTGACAAACTGAACAGTTGCTTAAAAATGTTCATTTCCAATGTGGCTTAGCTCCTCTAACTTGCCCCAGGCTAAGACACAAACACACACGCGCGCCTGTGTGTGTGTGTGTGGGTGCGCCTTACAACTCGATAATTGCGGCTTCAATTTGACTTTAACGAAAACTTTCACAACTTTTTAACTAGCTGCAAGACCCCTGGTCCGCCTTTAGAACGCTTTAGAACACTCTTACCCTGGCCCCGTCAAAACTTTTCAACGTACTCAATTGATGGCATTTCAATTTTTTCTTTTCTTTTCTGCTTTTCTTTATTCTCTTATAGCTGCTGCCAGCGCGGCGCCAGTCGAATGTGCTACCACTAGGCACAGCAGCTGTACTTGTAGCAGCAGGTGGAAGCCAAGAGAGAGAGAGGGAGAGAGCGAGCGAGGGTGCAGCATAAACTGGCAACCAGACGGGCCAAAACTGCAGCTGTGACTGGCAAAATCTGCAAACCAAATCCAACTTAAGTCACATCAAATTAAAATCAACAAGCGTTCCACACAGCACATAAAAAAACCCCCAAAAAAAAAAAGAAACGAAGAACAAGAAAAAGCAGCAGAAGCAAACTGCAGCTTTTGGCCAAGGAAATTACACAAAAAAAACAAAAAAAAAAAAATAGAAAGCGAAGAAAGTGCAGAAAGAAAATAGGAGCAGCGCATGAAAATGAAGTGCAATAAAAGTCAAATGGCCACGTTAACAATGTGGAAAATTTTTATGGCTCTGCTGGCTGTGGCTACGGCGTTCGTAATGCCGTTCACATTAGCGCACCAGCACTCGATGCTTGGCGGAGGCGGCAGCGGCGGATCTGTAGGCGTTGGCTTGGCCGCTGGACATGGCGCCGGCATGGGCATGACCATGGGCATGGGCATGGGCATGGGCTCTGGACTTGGTAAGGAAGCACACGGTAAGTCTCAGCTCTTTTTATTTTATTTTTTTTTTTTATTGTTGTTGATTATTTTAAATGGGTCGTCGCCAATAAATAAATTTAAATATTTAACTAACTCACAACGAATTCAAGAGTTTTGCCAAAAACGAAAAGCGAAAGAAAATGAACTTTAACACCTCGTTGCCAAAAAGCTCGCAAATGGCGCCATTTGAGAACTGAGAACTGAGAACTGAAAACAGAGAAGTTGCAACTAACAAGCATTGCACGTGGCAGCTGCTCTGTGCGCTGCCTCGGCACGTGTCCGGGCATTTATGATTTCACTTCTGTTTTTGCTTTTTGCCAGCTTCTGCTGCATCAGTCTCTGTTACCCCTGCCCTTTGCATTTATGTATCTGCAAAAGCGGCGGTGCGATAAACGGTGCCACTCGCTCGTCTAAACTCTCCATTAGCAGCAGACATACGCTTATGGAATTTTAAAAATAATATTTATATGTCAGACAGCTCTAATATGAATATCTGACTACATAAATAGTTAAGCATTTGGAAATGAATGAGCTATAGAAATTTGCTAGACATTGAATGAGGTTTCGCCATTTGATTTATTCATGTTTTTGAAATATTTCTTTATTTATTATGATTTAAACAAAATTATTTATATTACAGAAACTATGAAATCGCTTGAACCTTCAAGCTCTGTTCATGAGATAAATGAGAAATACATAATACTCACTCAACTCCCGCTCTGAGCAAGAGTGTTCGGTTCATTTCGTTTGGATTTTCGGCGTTGAACTATTCGTGTGAGGCTCTTTTCGCGAACATTGTTTAGAGAGTCATACGATTGATGTTCGTACAATGAGCTTCAGTAAGTCAGCAAATAACTCAATGAGTCTATGCAAACGATCTTTACATTCACACATACACTCGCGCTTACGCTCAGGTAATGATGTGCTGAGCGAAAACAATTCTCGCACAGACATCAATACATGCACAAAAGACTATTTGCTGCATAGAATGCCGAGAGAAACCGGAGCGATAAAAATATCTCTGTCGCATCGTATCGTATCGTGAAAGAAGTCGTTGAAAGCCCAACGATTACTCACAGAGTTTTTCTAAAACTGTGAGTAACAGATACTGCATTGTAGACATTGGGAAACAGTCAACAGATATTTGCAAGCTTTGCTTAAAATTCAAGATGTATAATAAATTTTAAACGATCAATATGCAAAAAAAAAATAATAAATAAATTTTATTTATTTATTAATTTTATTTTAATAAAAAATAAAAAAATATATAAGTATATATATATTTATATAATAATATAAAAAAAGTAAATAAACAAATAAAAATATAAAAAAATATATATATTTAAATTACTCATAGCAGGAAATCATATGCGATCGTACAGCAATCTGGGTTTATATTTATTTATATGCATATCTCTTTAAATTATTGTTGATTATACGAATTCAAAACAAGTCTAAATGTTGTCATAAAATAATAAAGTATTTTATATTCTTTTCTATATCTTGTTCAATTATTGATGGTGAAAGAAATCAATTCAGCTATAAATCTTGCTAAAAAATTAATAAAGCATTTAATATTCATCTGAAATTCCAATTTCCTTCTCTCTCTGTCTCTCTCTCTCTCTGTCTCTCTCTCTCTCTCTCTCTCTCTCTCTCTCTCTCTCTCTCTCTCTCTCTCTCTCTCTCTCTCTCTCTCTCTCTTTGGCATTCTTAGAATCTCTCATTCCATTACCAAAATTATAATCATATTTAATCATGAACATTTACTTAATGCACATTTGTAGTTTATATATTATTGCTCATCGATCGCATTGAAATGATGCGTATTAAATTTGATGTCCCAGCTGTAAGTGCAGCAACGGTTTATGTGCTGTCATTGTCTTGTTTTAGTATTTTCTTGGCTCTATTTTCATTTGCTGTTGCTGCCCATTCTCTTAAAATATGAGTAATACCCATTCATATGCAAGATGTCAGCGTAATCGCAATAAAAGTAAAATTTACCATTTGCTTGTTGCTCGACTCGACTCGGCTTGGCTGGGCTCTTCAACCCCTTGCATGTTGTTCTTGTATGTATTGTATAATAATAACATAAAATAATTTATGGTACATGAAAGTCACAAAAATGCGAGCCCAGCTTTTTAGCCCATACTCCATATGCCATTGGAGTTGCTGCTGTTGCTGTTGTTGCTGCTGCTGTTGTTGCTGCTGCCAGTGGCAGCAGTTGGCAACTCATTTCAGGCGGCTCTTTACAATTTTGTAGCATGTTTTTTGGTAGCCCTCTATACACACTCGCACTCACGTACAGACTCCTATTTTCATACAATAAGTCGCAATTTCTATGCCTGGCATCGTATAGAAAATACCTTAAAATGGAAAACAAGTAGCTACGCTGCAGTCGGGTATGCACTGCTGTGCCTTGCGCTGTCGAAATGGAGATGTGTTTGAGAGTTGACTTGAATATAATTTGCTTAGCAGTGAGTCCTAAACTGTGAGAAGATCAAGGAATGAGAATATTGAGCATAGACTGCATTAGAGGTTGTCTGATTATATGGATGATGATTGAATGATAATTATACATTTGTAGATCAACTAGAACAAGGCTAAAGGTTCTAAATCAAATAACATTTAATATGTAAAATCTGGTTTCTTGATTGATCTTTCAATATTAATAGCAGCATATATAGATGCTTGCAGCATAATACACATTTTTAATAAAATTTTGTCGAGTCAATGTCAGATTTCTGTTTATTTTTAATTAATAATTATTAACAAATTAAAATTAGTAGAAAATTGTCGCATTGTCTATTAGGAATCTTGAACTTTTCAACAGCAGACTAAGATCGAAAACTTGTTTGTGATAGACTTTCCAAAACGTGACCAGCTTCAACAAATTGAGAATTCTATGCTCTCGGCATTTGCAAAGGGAGAGAGTGTGAAAGAGTGAGAGAGAGATAGAAGCATCAGGGTTCACATTCTGTAACATGCAAACTTTGTCGAAAAAAGATGCACATCGTAATTATAAATTCAATATATATATCGATTCATTTATATCTAAAAGCAATTGCTCGACAACCAATATGCCCCATCAACAACATATAGAACGAGAGAGAAAGATAGAGCGAGAGAGAGGGCGAGAAAGCGCGTGCGAGAGCTTCCACAATAAAGGGGCGAACAACTTTCATTCAGTATGAACACATTTTTTTGGGCAACAAGCGCTGCGCTTTTCTAAGCGTCTGCAGCGATGCGTCGTCCTTTTGTAATGCGAACTGTGTTGCGCGTTCACCATCCTTGTCGCCTTGGCTTCAAGGCGTTTTCGCATTTTTGGCTCTTTTGTTTTAAGATGAAGGAGGTTGGGAGAGGCTTTTGCGCTATGAATCCTTTTGAATTTGAGAGGCACGCGCTGCATTTGATGTTGGCGAAATTTGCCGCTCGACGTGAAATTCACAAATTCTGTGCGCACAAAGACGCGCAAAATGCAGCAGACAAAAAGACGAAGGACCTAACCAGGCAGCCAGTGTCCTTTGTGCCCGAGCACGTAAATTGTGCAGATAAGCGACGTAATTTGCTTTTTGTCTCGACTTGCCAACTACTGGTATAACTAAAAATGAATCACGAACACGGGGTATGCCCGTTGCCCAAGATACGTTGTTTTTGTCAACTCGTAAGACTAATTGGCACTTGGTAAAGGGTATTTACAGTCGTTAATTGAGCCGAGCCATAAAAGTCACAGCAAGCCACAAATTTATAGCGCTATCAAATTACAGAAACACCTAAACCAAAAGACTCTTTTAAATATCCTGCAGATGTTTTCCGCTTCAGCTCGTTTTAAAATTTCCCAAGACAGACCAAAAAAGGGAAAACTTTTAACCTGCCGCACACACAGGCTGTCGCTGTGCCCGGCTTCTCTCTCTCTCTCTCTGTGTGTTTGTGTGAAAGTTGTAGCTTCACTCTTAATTAATTAAAGCCGCTGGTGGGCAACATGAAACACCTGCCAACCGCTTGTCAATTCATCTCAGCGGTAATTAAAAATTCAATGAAAATTCGTCACCAGCCTCCAACTGACGTCAACTTATTTTATTAGCTATTCCGACAGGCTTTTGTCATGGCCAGAGATTTTCCTAAAGATTTATAGTTTCAACCCGTCAGCTGTCAAGGGAAGTAAAGGACAAGCAGACGTAGGCATGGCCATTTGCGTATCTCGATGGAAATTCTTAAAGTTTCGTGATTCTCTGTGATTTTTGTTTAAATATTATATTGTATATATTTTATCTAGACAACGAGCTGAATGGGTATATATTTTAATAGATATATATTTATTTAAATAAATATTACTTATATTTAGGGAATATTTTCTTTACATATATTTTTATCAAGTTTCAGTTTCGCTTTATCAACTAGATTAAGATCTACGTCGAGTTAGTTACTCCCTTTCATTCTCTCTCTATCTCTCTCTTTCTGTCTCTCTTGTTTGTTAATCTCAAATGCAATTAGCTAGTTCCCAAATAAGTTGTTGATGTTGCCCTTGTTTGTTTTATGTGCCAAAAGAATACACCCGAAACCCACTCACAATGCGGGCTAGCACAATGGTTAAGCTTGCTCCCGCAGGAATGCAACTGTGGAAAAAAAGGTAAACCTGCGCGCAAATAACAAACACGTGCTCATTTTTGATGACAGCTCTGCTATTTCATTTCTTTTTTGGTAGATTTTTCATTTTAGTTAGTTGCAGTCATATACCCTGTAAAGAGAATGTAAATTATATAAATGGCACATGTCTGCTTATATAAAAATTAAATATTTTCCAAAAATCTTCTTGTAATGAATACTTAGCTATATATTTATTTTACAAATATTTATGCTCATTATTCTATTTTCTTATAAAGTGTATATATCTATAGATCTTTTCTTTCTTCTTCTTCTTTCATTTTCATAAGTTAAAACTTTTGTGCAGCATGAATCAGAGTTTGATTTTCATAATTTCTTTACAAATTTTGTAGTATTTTTTATTTCTTCTGCATCGACATAGTTAGCAACTTATAGAGCATCCAGCCATTCAAGCATGCACTGTTCACCTATTTTTGGCAGATTTTTTCCACTTTTTTTTATATTTTTTTATTGCGCTTGCCACAAAGTTTGTGCTGGCAACTGCGACGACTTGTCCCGGAGGCGGCTGCACTCAACATGTTGACAAGTTTTTCGGTTTGTGCGGACAAACTTAGCAAATGGCCAACTGTCAGTTGGTCACTCACTCACACAGTTAGTCAGTGAGTCAGTCAGTCAGTCAGAGAGTCCGTTAGTCAGTCACTTGACTTAGTCGCTGTTTACTGTTGCACGTTGCATAGTTTTAGGCGCATGCTTAGCTGCATTGCCTTACGTTTCTCGCTCGCTTGCTGCAGATTTATTATGGCCTGACTGCTTCTCTTTTCTTTCTCTGCCTCTCTCCCTCTCTCTCTCTCTCTCTTGCTGTTGTTATTATTGTGGATTTTGCCTGGTGTGATAAAATGCTTGACACTTTTCTAAACGGCCAAAGTTTTTGGCTAGCAAGAGATTGTCGTTTGCTGGCAGCAGAACTCTGCAGGGCTCTAACCCTCGTCGCACTCGTTCGTAACTCTCTGCAGCTACTTTTTAATGCGTTATAATGCTTGTCTCCCACTGCCTTCGCCTTCGCATCCGCATCCGCACCCGGACACACTGCTCGTCCATGTTGCCATCCATTCGGCTGCTGCTCAGCGTCTTCTGTCTTTGCTGTTTGTTGACATTGTCTGGCTTACAGAGCGCATAAAGTGGAAATGATTTACGCAGTTGCCCACTTGCATGCATGTGTGTGTAGGTGTCTGTGTGTGTGTGTGTGCTTGGTCCAAAGTGCCAGGCATAATAAATAGCCCAGCTTTTGGCCTGGCACTTTTGTCAAATAGCTCGCAACGTTCCAAAAAACATGTGCAAAGTGTTTTGCTAAAAGTTACCTGTGTGTGTGTGTGTGTGTGTGTATGTGTGAGTTGCTTTTGATGCTGCTGCAGAGCTTAGGGCCAACAGGGAGTCGAGCACAATTTCCAGCTAAACAACGTTAGCCAGGTAACTTAGCCTTAACCAGTTGACCAACAACTTTTCCATCAACTTGCCTTTTGCTGCTGTTTAGCGCATTTACAAGCTCAAGACTTTGTCAGCCAAACAATTTATTGCGCAATTTCATATAGTGTGACGATTGACCACTGAATTGTGGGAAATAATGCGGATGGAATATAAATTTTACATAATTTTTTTTGATGAGAATTCAATTAAAAGGAATATATTGATATATGTTTAATTTTGATAAATATTTGTTATTTTGATTGAATTATTTTTAGCGTGTATATGAAAATTATATTAAATATTGACAAATAGTTTATAGAGACTATATGATATAAGATTATAGAGAAATCGATACAAATGCAATACAATCTTAATGCAACTATTGGTAATCATAGAGTATTCGCCTGGGAATCTAGGCTTTTTGCATACACAAACATTATCTAGATAGAGCGTTTACAAACGGATTTTAATGGTAGCTTGTGCTGGAATAGTAGTATATTAAATTAGTTATATCTTCCATCTTTTCTAGATTTGCAGGGCATGTTAGAATTTTTGTTTAGTTTGTACAGAAGAAAATATATTGAATAAATGTGGGGACCACTTAAGGATCTTGAGATCAATAATACCAATGGATTATCGGTTCAACAATTGGAAAAGTAGTGAAACACTTAGATTAGGCTAAATAATGTTTGCAGTTGACCTAGATGAAGACTAAATATCTAAATTATATTACAGTCATGTACATATTCTGCAGCCATTAAGATACATTTTAACAAACTCATTAAATCATGAGCTTACGAGTTCATTGGGTTAGACGTAAATCAAAGTAATTGCTGAAACTTTTCAGTCAATTAGTTTCACTCTAATTGATGGTTAAGTCGTTGTATATATATTTAGATATTCCGCTGTTCAAGTTGGAATAGGACTGTCTTCCAATCAAATATATCAATTAAGTGCTTTAGCAATTTGCTGCACATGTTGTGTTTTTCTTTTTTAAATATACAAATTAATGAAGATATTGAGTTTGATGTCTTAACCGATTATGACATGGTACCTATTTTTGTTTAATTCTTTTTAATTTGACATATACTAGGTTATTAGCGTTGCTCTTTGCATTTGCGTATTTATAGGCAGCAATTTAAAAATAGACCACGCCTCACAATTCCATTGTAATTGGCTTTGGCCAGCAGCGTCTTAGCCTAACTGAAATCGTAATAGCAATTGAAGTAACAGGAAATGTTGCGGGTCAAATGGTCAACCCTTTTGTTGATTACTCGTGCTTGTGCTCTATTTTCTGTTTCTGCTGCCTTATTGTTGTGTTTTTAATTAATATTTATGGCTGACAGCGCGAGCAAATGTCAGCCGGAATGAGCACTATATATATTTATATATATATATATATATGTACACTAAAGCAGCGAGTCAATGGACTTGGCTGGCCTGTTCTAGGAACGTGTATGTCCTTTGGCCGTATCGTGCGGCCGAGTGATTATGTAATAATTAACTGTACAGTAACTATTTGTAACCATGAAATTCCACAAACACACACAGAGCTAGCTAACGTGGTCAAAAGCTAAAAAAAAAAAAAAATAAAAAAATTAATAACATAACATAACAAAAGAGAGAGAAAAATATTTGTGTTTAGCTAGCTGACACGGAAGCAGAAAAGTAAACAAAAGTTTTGTTAGATTTTAATGCAAAAAAGCAAGGAACGAGCTCAAAATACACTAACGATTGTAATAAAGCAATAAAAACATGTGAATAGCATGTATTTAAGAAATTGAAAATTTAATTTAATATATTTTGAATTTATTATTATTAATTAATTTTTTATATATATATATTTTTTATATAGTAAAATTCATTTCATAAATTTACTCTACATTCTAGTTCGGCCATATGCTCTACGGAAAGCGTATTTTAATGTTGCTAATCAAATATGAATGCCTAATTTTAAGCGTAATTTTTACGTTAAATTTAACACTCAGCGCTAAAGAACAGTGAACAGGCCGCAATGCGTATACGTAATGAGCATTGAAATATGCGAATGTGTGCGAATGTTTGTTTGTGTATGCCTGGCAACTATAACAATAAATCTTATTTATGTGTTTTTGTGCGATTTTTATGAGTTGATATTTGATACAGAAATATTTTCATTTCGTATTCGCCCTCGTTTTTTTTTTTTTTTTTTTCTCTTTCGTTTCGTCAAATAGTTTAAATAAATGGCCATCCGCAAAAATGAAAATAATGCTATAAAATTCAAATTCCTGCGGAAGCGGAAATGGCAAATGCGCTGGTCACGCTTCACACTCACAGCGCGTGGGGGGTTGGGATGGGGTGGGTGTTGTGAGGGGCCGATGAAGAGAGGTAGGGGAAAAGCTCTCTAATCTAATTTAAGCTGCCATTAGTGTTTAACACTCAGCCAGGCCCACAATTTCGGTTCACTCGCATTCACATTTCTGCTTCTCCTGCTCAAAAACTTCATCAATCAAAGGCTACGCAATGCGCCGTTTGCATGCTTTCGAGCAGCTGCCCAAATATATAAATTGAGAGTGAGTTATGTGGGGGCGAGCTCTATGTGCGTGCCATCAAAACGCGTTCGCTGCGCAATTTAAGTTGAGAACTTGTACAAAACACGCGCCACGCCACGCTGGTTATATATATACATATATATGTGTATATAATCTAAATGCAAGCAAGTGCCTCGAAAGTAGGCTATGAATTGCCCAAAGCATAAGCATTTCAGGCATATGTTAAACTGAACGTGTCGCTGGGCAAACATGCTGCACATTCCTCTGGCCAGTTTTGATGAGTTTAGCCAACAGATCCATCATGCATGGTAGATTGTATGAAATTTGAAATCAACATTGAATCTTGTTCGTTTTTTGCTACTCGAAATGAAATGAGTATATATGGTTGTAGATTGAACTTATACAATTATCTATATGCTTGATTATAAGATTGCTAGATTATTATATATAAGAGCTGTAGAATCAGTAAGTCTTTAAAAATATGAATCTCAATATTCAGTACAGGAAAAGACAGAGAGCATATATGATTTATGCCCAAGTGAAAAGTTGGGAGTATCATAATTAAATAATAATTTATATATTTTTTATTTTAGAATAATTTATATATTTAAATAATAATTTATAATAATAGGTTTAACATAAATATTTTGAAATGTAATTGCGATAAGGATTTAACATTTTTTGAAATATATATTAATTTAGTTAAGAGTCTCAAATTCTTATATCTACACACATTGCAAACATGTCAACTCGTTAAATTTCTTACCTTTAATAAACGTAGGCAAGTATTGGCCAGTCGACTACACCCAATGTTGAAAATTTTCGCTTGTTTTATCAATTAATTTGGGACAATTGCAATGCAATTTGATAAGCAGCTTAATGGAATTATGCGCATTGAGAACTGTTTTTCCTTTGTTTAATACAATTGAGCGTAATTGCAACACTATGAGAATCGGCGAGAAGAGCTCTGTAAGTGCTTATTGTGTGTAAACACAGGAGGATTAATTTGAAGCATATCGTATTTATCTATTGCAGCACTTTCTTATCGATTATTTCCTGCGAATCGCATTTCATTTTGACAACAAACATTTTGCAGCCTTTTGTCGTGTGTTTTTGGTTCGCCTGGCAGCTCGATTTCTTATTGTAATACGTTGAAGTAATTGATTTTTAAACTTGACACCTTGCGCTAAGCGGCTTAGTGATGGAAAATGCGCGACCCTCGAGACCTGAGAGGTGCCAATGGCGCGCCCCATCCGAACTTCCTTTATTTCATTGTTCGAATCGAGGCTTTTGTTAAGGCTGGCGCACGCCACGCCCCAATGCCTTGGCCGAGGCCTTTGTGTGAGTGCCACGTGTTTTATGTTGTTGTTGTTGTTTTTTTTTTTTTTTTCTAATAGTTGACAAACAATACAAAGAACCTGCTTTAGGAATTTGTAGTTGGACGTAATGTGATATGGCTCATTAGGGGATGCGCTGGTGTGAGGTGTCAGGTGATTTGTATACGCATTACATTAGAGTCTTGTACGTATTTGATTACGTAAACTAAAGTCGGGGGCCATTTAAATGGTCATTTTCCATTCCATTCTGAGCTGCAATTAGATTTAAGTGCGTTTCCCAGCACTGGTTGCTGGTAGCTGCCTGCGGGCTATGGGCTACGGTCTACGGGCTACGGGCTTCGGACTGTAGAGTGCTGGCAAATATGAACAGCAAAATGCTTTTAATTTATTGCGACACTAATATACATTAATGTCTTTGGCCAACTTCAAAGGCGTTGCTGCTGTTGCTCTTGTTGCTGTGGCCAGGTCAAATCGGCAGAGACCCCAACAGACTCAGCCAGACAATTAAAAGACCATGGCCCAGAGAAATGTTAATGACATTTCACACCATGACCCACTCGACACTGCTGGACGACAACTCTAAAAAGGAGCTGGCTCTAAAAACCATAGAAAGCCACGATAGAGATGAAGTCTATGGGGGAGGTGGGAGTGTCTTTGGCCCATCGCAAGTCGCGGCAGTCTGCACAAATTTGAAACTAGCGTAATTTGCATATTTTAAGTTGACTTTTATTGCATTAAAAATGGCAGTGGCTTTGCCATTTTGGCCGCAGCTGTAAAACTGCCATAGCCAGCCACACAGTCCAAGACCCTAACTCCATGGCAAAAAAATGAAGGCTAAGGCGTTGCCAAATGCCGCATGAACTGTGGTCGACAGCCACGAAAACAAGTTGCTAAAGATTTGGGGAAAATTTGAGAGTTGTTAGGATATTCGAACTGAATAAAAGGTATATGTGAATACGGGAAGGAAGATGTGAAATATAAATAAATATATAAATATTATTTATATGTTATGTATTTAAAAAAATTTAGATATGAATTTGAATATATATTTATTATAAGAATTTATAATAAATTATTAAACGGAATATTAACAACATAATAATAAGTTTTCTTCTTCTGTATCTCAATGCAATCTCTATCAAAAGAGTTTGGATATTAAGATATGATATATCTTTATATAATATATATATTTAATTTTTTTAAAATATATTTTAGTATTTAATATAATCTCTATAGTTCAGAAATGTTTAGTAAGTTCTCATGTATTTCCATTTCATTTTCAAATCTAAAACCACTTTTCGCTTATGAATGTCTCGCTTAATTGGCAAAACAAATATATCTCTTGTAAATTCTAAATAAATAGCCACAAGTTAAAATGTAATTTATTTGTTGATTTTCGCACCACTGTGCATTGTTTAGGCGACGGCTGTCTGGTGGCTATCGGGTGTCTAGAGTCTGGTGGCTGTTTGCTTTGGCCGCATGTAAAACTAGTGGAAGACAGATTACAAAAATACAATTAAAATGTTTTAGTGAAAATTAACTGCAGTTTAAATAAAATGCTACGTTTGGCATAGTGGAACCCTCTAAAGTGAGCCGGCGACGATGACGTTGCTTGTTTTCTTTTAGTTGGTTTTAGTGGTTTAGGGTTTAGCGTTAAGTAGACGCCGAGTGGTGCGAGGTGGGGTAAACTGCAGGTGGCGAAACTGTTTGCTTAAGGTGTGGCTTGATGTGGATTTTGCAATTTGTTGGACTTCTTCTTCTTCTTCTTCTTCGTCTTTACCTTCTGCTGTTGCTGCTGCTGCTGCTGCTGCTGCTGCTTGTTCTTCTACGGCTTGGACGCTGTCGCCAACATCATCATCATCATTATCATTATCAAGAGCAGCTGCTTGTCTACTTTGTGGCTGTTGTTTCTTGTTGCTGTTGTTGTTGTTCTTCTTCTTCTTGCTGTTGTTGATTGTTGGCTGTGGCTGGCCTAGAAACTTAATTGAAAAAGATACACACACACACACACACACATATAGACACTCTCACATTTACACAAGCGTTTGGTTTTGAAAAAAGGTTTAATTTAAATAAACTACAAGCACCGTCAGACTATATTACCCAACTAAATGGGTTCGCTTCGAGCAGTTTGGCCCTCGGTTCAGGTGCTGGCAGTTGCTGCTGCAGCTTAGACGCTTAGATCTTTTACCTTGGTCATTTAACGCTGCCGCTGCTGTTGCTGCTGCTGCTGCTGCTGTTGATGTCTATGCCTTTAACTCTTGTGCTGTCTGTACCTCTGTCATGAGTCGACTCATGTCGCCTTAAGGGTCTTCTGTTCAACTAAACCTAAACGGCTCAGCATGTACATGACATTGAGTTGAAAAATAGTTTAGTTACATATACATACATATATTAAATAGTTAAGGGAAATGTAAACTAAATAGATGGTTGCATATTTTATTTGTGTTTCTATTTAAATAGAGTTCCAAGAATTTGGGATTAGTTTTATATCTATGTTTATAGCGTTTATTAAAGGATTATTCAATTTATTTTTAATTTTTATTATTGTTCCTCTTTTCAAATATATTATAAAATCTATGTGGCCTACATTACTTACTGGTCATCTACCTTCGCTCAATCATCTTCGAAACTCACACTCTTTGATAATTTCCAACAGCTGCAAGGCATATTAGTTTGCCCTACTTAATCGTGACTTTTATCTAGCTCTTAGCAATCAATGTATGTATATATATCATTTACTCAGTGAAATGCAATCAAGTCGTCCGCCTGTCAATGATCTCGAAATAGTTTTCTTTGCCTTTAGCTGAAATTAAATTTAAAATTTCAGACTTGTCCTTTTGGGTTAGTTAATGAAGGGCACATCGTTAGATATGCTGGCCCAGTAAATTGGGTGAAAAAGGAAAACTTGTTGCCCAGCTGCTGGAATGATACAAAAATAAATTTAAAACTCACTCAATTACGTTGGGGTCACTGGGTGAGACTGAACTCTTTGATCTATTGTGGCTGCTGCTCACGCAACGACACACTGACACGCCCACACGCCCACACGCCCAGACACACAGCCAGCACCTACATATAGTATAGTAAATTATACAAATGCCACTGCCCTCGGCTGCCCAATTGGGCAAGCTCTACTAAAAATAGTCCATGAGCATGGCCCGAATGTGTTGCCTACTTAGCTGGGCAGCCATAAAAACAAATGCGACTGATGAAACTTTAAAGCTGCAAGGCAAAAAAGGCAACATTAAGTTTATATAAATTTTTAATAAAGTTTGCAGCTAGAAAACTGTTATTTTTTTTTGGACAGACATCGACCCAGAGATGGCGTCAACGATGACGCAGCAGCCGTGACAGCAGCAGCTGATAAAATATGACATTTATAGCGCCAGAATACGTAAAAGTTGAACGCACCCGTTGAGCAACAACAGCCAAAGGAGCAGCCACAGGGGCAATAGCAGCACTTTGAATTTTATGTAGCTTATATAAAGAACTTGGGTATGGATAACTTGGCTCAGCGGGTGCGAACGCAACTGGCGGCGATTTTCATTGCGGTTTCCATTGAGTGCAGAGAATGGGCCAAAGGGTGTGGGTTGGGTGTGTTGGTGTACATTAAATTGGCAGCTGGTGCCCGCTGCTGATTTTACAGTCTGCATTTTATACAAGTCTCTTGCACTCAGTCAGCGAGAATGTACGTGAAATGATATTAAAAATGTTAAAGTGTAAGCGAATTGCTCTACAATATATTCAATATGTACATAGGAGGAAATGAACGAGTTCCTAAATTCTTTTACACTTTTCCTGCATAGCAAGAGCAGATTTCTATGTTGTTTTTGCTTTGCAATATCTTGATATATTATAGATAGAGCCTTGCTCAGAGTCAGTTCATCTTTCTTTTCACATATTTTTCTTTGTATATACACATATATTCTTAAAACAACAGACAATGTTTGTCTTGCTACAAAACACAAGTCAAAAACTGTTGTCATACCTCATGTTCATAGTTTGGCTGAAACTCAATTTCTGTGAATTAGTTAGCTGCACATGAATATTATGAATATCAAGGACAACTCGATTTTATCCTAACACAAATCGTTGGCTGAACATTTAGCAAAGTTTTATTAAATTTTTGCCGCCTTGTTGCCATAAAGCACTTGGCAAATGTAAATTACACATGAGCAAACAGCACAAAAGCTGGAATAATATTTGAAGCAAGCAGACACACACACACATATAGAGAGAGAGAGAGAGAGAGAGAACACTCATAGACATACTCACACAAACATATATATATAAATATATACATACATACAAAGGACATTTATGGCAACACCTTCTAATCAAGCAAAGAGCTTAAAATAAAGTAAAGCAAAGAATGAAATAAAAGATATTATGAAATTTCAAACACACCCTACACACAGAGAGATGCCACACCAGGCGTGAGTGTGAGTGTCTGTGTGTGTGTGTTTATATGTGCACACATACATACATGCTCGCTAGACAAGGAAGACAGTCCCTCGGCTTGCTGGGGTAGAGCAGCTCAAAGAAGAGAAAAAAAAATATTACACACATAACTGTCAACCGGCTGAGTGTGTGGGATGGGGGAAAGAAAGAGAGAGAGAGAGAGAGACAGGGAGAGGGAGAGAAATTCTGTCTAACAGCCCCCAAACGCAGCCCCGCCCACTTTTGTGCGTGTTTGTTAATGAAATGTTTGCCTTTCGCATTTAGTTACGCTACGTTAGACACTTTTGCTTATTAGTGTAAAGCGCAACTTAAACGTTGAAAGCAAAGCGCAAGACAAAGAGAGAAACAGACAGACAGACATGAGAGAGATAGAGATGGGTGAGAAGCAGCGCCTAGACAAGTCAAGATAAGGCAAACAACAAAAATGTCCTTGTCTTATTATTAGAAGACAAGTCAAAGAATTGTCGCTGTGCAGCCAGCTAACAGTCGTCGTCGCATTTACTTCACATACAATATCAGATGCTGTCAGCACAAGGTTCAAGGTTATAAATGTCGTGTGTGTGTGTGTGTGTGTGTGTGTGTGTGTGTGGCATAGACGACTACCTACGACCAACGTTGGCAAGTTTTTTGGGCAATTAAAAAATTAAATTGTGCATATGTCACGTAGGAATTGGGCATCCTTTTAGACAGGCTAAATGGCAATGGCAATGGCAGTGGCACTGACAGCGTCGACTTCTTGCCTTTTTAAGTTTAATTGGATTTTGAGCGCTGCGCTGTGAGACGAGTTCCAACAACAATAATGCTTAATTAAGCGCACACACACCCACATAGCTAGGCCATGTGCGTGGGTCTAGCTAAATAGTTGTAAAATGTTGTAAAAGTTTTATAGAGCCTTTCATGTGCCCAATTTAGGTTTTAGGTTTATATAATTGAAATGAATTTTTAAGAAATTCCAGGCAACAAATTAATTACAATCTAAAACATTGTAAACGTGTTTTCATTTTATTTTTATTATATACAAATATTTTCTGCCACATTTAGTGTCAACTTAATCTAGTATATATCATTATATATATATTATCTATTTGGTAAACATATTCAATGTTTAATAATATTTAAATGTGATTTGCTCTGTCAAATAGCAAATAAATTACATATGACAAATTTTAATGGATTGCTTTTATTTTATTTTTATTATTTAAAAATATTTAAACAAGTTTTCTGCTACTTTTAGTCTCAACTTCATCTAGTTCTGCATATATATTATTTATTTGATAGATATCTTTAATGTTTAATAATTTCTAAATGTGATTTAATATGCCAAATGGCAAATTCCCAACATTTGTGGCCTCTAACTAACGCCCTACGCCCACTTCTACTACTGCGACTATAATAACATTTCAGTGTGGCAGGGAAATGCCGCAAGAAGTGTTTGCATAGCGTCAAAGTAAAATATTTTATCGACACGCACATTCAAACGGAATATCCGCAAACCGTGTGCCGTCTGAATGTAGCCAAAAGACTTGATTCGCATGTTAACAACAAGCAGGTTGGGGCAACAAAATACATTGTATATAAATATGCATATATATGTGTATGTGTATGTGTATGTGTATGGCTGGCAGCATAGGTATATTGTATTTTATCTTTAGATTTAACCTTTGTGCGACAAAAGCTTTTAATATGCAAATGACTAAATGAGCGGCGGCATTGTCGAGTTGTTTAAGTTGCTCCAACCTGCCTGTCTAGCTCCACCCACACTTCTTTCTCTGCTTTCTCCACTCTCACTCTCTCTCTCTCTCTCTCACTCTCACCCTCTGGTCGTTTGGTTTTTGGTATGCGAAATGTGCCTCGGTCAATTGGTACATTTGCACATTTCATTAACGCGGTCAGCACAACATGACCTGCCCTTCGGCTGGCCCGCACTCCAGGCTCTTAAAGAACAGCTACTATTACTCACTCCACTAAACTCTTAACTAGCTGACGCAGCGGGAAAAGTCCTTGCTTTGATGTTGTTGCCTTAACTTCACCAATGGGCTATATGGTAAAAGTCTGATGTGTGTGTGTGTGTGTGTTGCACACTTCAACACACTTATTCATGCACATTTGCATATCATTATGTATATTTGGGCCAAGCCAAAGGCAGCCGGAGCAGCAGCAGCTCCAGACTAATACGCCTTCACTTCCAGCTCATCGGTTCTCTCTCTCGCTCTCTCTCTCTATCTTTCTCTTTCTTACATGTTCTCTGGCTATCTCGTTTACTCTCTCATAAAGCGTAGATTTAAGATTATGAGCTGGCTGAGTTTTGTGGCTAGCCGCTAAAAACATGTTTGGTATGTCAGTTAGTAAATCTGTCTCTGTGTGTGTGTGTTTGTGTTTTGTTTCGTTTTGGCCAAGTTAGCTGGCAGTGACGGGCAGGTGGCGGGCAGGTGTCGAGCCATTAACTTGGCATTCCTGTTCCTTTGACTTTAGTTGACTTAAAGTCTTGACTGCCAGTGACGAATTGTTCATTAAATCTCAGCATAATAAAAGGAAAAGAAAAATATGAATAAAAAATAGATTTAGATTTTTCATTCCTTTTGGCTTTATGAGAAGAATATGGAAGTATTGTAAATTTTTTATTATTATTATTATTATTATTATTATTATTATTTGATTATTAATAAAAGAAAAGACAACACAACTTTCATTACTTGCTGCTAGAGTTCTATAAATTTGAGCAATATTAGTTATTTTTCGCAGTATTATTGCAGTATTAAAGTTTGCGGCTGGCATACTAATAACAAGGCCGTTGCCATTTCATTGCTGATGTGCCACATTTGCCACAATTGTTGTCAGCTGAAGCTATTTCAATGCCACACACTCACTATACACACACACACACACACACACACACACACACACACACACACACACACACACACACACACAAACACGCATTTATATGGCTGAGCCGACTTAAAAGGCCGCAACAATCGGTGGCAGCTGCTGCCAGTCGAGAGGATGCTTAGCTCAGCATAACATAGCGAATTGCTGTTGCCAACGTGCATATATAAGTATATATGTATATTTTAACTACATACATGTATATTGTGCATATAGGTTATAAAGTTCAATAGCGACAGCCTCTGCGCTTGATCTTTGCCCCTCCCTGGCCGCTCCTTTGCAACTGGCAGCTGGCAGCTGGCAGCTGTGAGCGTTGATATGATGAGCGATTTTAACACTTGTGCGTTGGCATTTTTAAAGCAAAATATTGCAATATTCAACCTACTTTTATATGGCCAACAACAACGATAACGACAATGATAGCACTGTTGTTGCTGTAGAGTAAAGTTATGACATTTGCCCATTGCGGCTTATGGCGGCAGCTAAACGAAATGACACAACGTGTGGGTTAAGGAAATCAACTGAGTTGGGTTAAAGCCTACTCAGTTTTTGATGACAGCTGTGGCATACACTTTGTTTTATGTGGACTTATGAACTTTATCTGGGCTGATTGACACAGAGATTAAAGAGAGCTTTACAATAGGCCATAGAATGCATATGATATATATAGTATAATATTTTATAAAAATATTGGAAAAAAGGCAAATTTAGTATGAATTTTTCTCGATTGATTTTTATATTGATTATGAATAGCTATAATAATAAAATTGCTTTTTATTTAAGAATTTATTTCGTATTTTTTAGTATATTAAAAAATACATGAGCCATTCATTTTTGAATGCGATCAAAATTGATTTAGTATTCTTTAGTATTTCAATAAAAATCTATATAAATATTTTTGAAATCTTTAAAGATTTTGATTAATAAAAAATAGGTTAGATGGTTTTCTAGGGCGGATCAAATTACTAAAAACATGGAACATTTCCCTGTTCCAGTTTAATATACCTGAATTGTACGATCACCTTAAGTAAATATTTTTAAATAAAACTTTATTTAGCAAATGTAATAAAAATAATTTCTGCATTAATTATATTTTAACAATTTAGGTATACATTTCGGTTATCTGCAATTCATGTTGCCACAGCTTGTTAGAGTATATTGAATAATAATCAAACATAAATGCTTATATTTCATTGTGATGTGTGGCAGTTGTTGTTGTGCCGTGCTTAGCCAAAAGCAACATAAGCAACTGGCAATGACATTTGACAGGCACACAAACAAACACCTCACACACACACACTCACACACACACGCACACACTTATATAGACGTGTACACTTACTCACATAAGCATACACATACATATATATATATATATATTGATAAGCGCGTGTTTACATTTACACTGGGGAACCACCGAAAACGAAAACGAAAATGAAAACGAGGCATATGAAATGTTATTTATGCGAAACGAAAAAAAAAAAACTGCAGAGATAACAAGTTATATTATTTTGCTGTTGTTGTTGTTGCTGCTTGTGTGTGTGTGTGTGTGAGAGAGAGTGTTTACGTTTTTTTTTTGTGGCTTTGTTGTCTGTCCTGGGGGAGCATTGCGTTTGGCTTGTTGAAATTTCATGCGCGCTGATTTGCAGCGCGTTGAAACGAATGGCAATGGAACACGCGGAGCATGGCATGGCGTGCACAACGGGGCGTATGCTTCATATTTACAGCACCGCACAGACAATCATTTTTAATTTATTTGCAAGCCGCACAACACTGGGCGTGGAATCCTTTTAAAATCTGCCACGCACAACAAACGAAATGTAATTTAAATTTAATTAGCTCCGTGCGAGTCGAACTCTAGCAGGGAGCTGCGGTAATAGTAGTGGGCCAGAGCAATAATTCTTGAAAAAAAAAGAAAAACTGCAGCAAGAGAAGAATATAAAAGGAAAATTGCAACGTTGACTTTTCCAAGAAATAATTACAATAATTTATATTTATCAGCGCAGCGAGCGTAAACCTTCATTTTTATGCAGACAACAAGGACATATATCAGATATACATATGTTGTACATATATATATATATACATACATATATGTATATGCTATGTCTATCTTCCTTTGTCACTGATGCTGCGCTTTTCTTTCAGCGTAATTGGATCAGCATTAGCTGAGCTGGCGCAGGCAGCTTCCTTTCATGAAAAAAAGCAGGAAATGATATAGTCAAGAGGTCACAGCACTAATACGACCAACTAGCCGGCTTAGTGAACTACACACGAACACACAGAGAGAGGTAGCGACAGAGAGAGAGAGAAAGGGAGAGAGAGAGGGGGAGAAAGAAAGAGATGAGCAGAGAGTGATAGAGTAAGAAGTGGTGTAAGTAAGATGCATAGACAGAGTCCATAAAGCGGCATTCACATGAGACAGCGGCTAACGAGGTCAATTGTAAGTTATTTCCTCTGCACAACAAGCAGAAGCTGTAAGAGAAGCAGCTAAAGCAACAGCAACAGCAACAGCAACAAGAACAACAAATACCACAAAGAAACAAGAGCGAACAAAAAAGAAAGAAAAAGAAGAAAGAAATGACGACATGTATATAGAAATTTGTGAAAGCAAACCAGGAAATAGCCCAGCATGAATATCATTATAGCTAAAGTGCGTTAAAGGTTTTTATGCCAGCAAAGTTAAACAAGAAAGAATATGCGTGTAGCAGAGTGTAGGTATGCAGTAGACCCAACAACTCATTGTTATAATAGAGTGTGTTGGAGAGCGCGATAAATGATAAGAATAAGAAAATATTTGTAAAGTTGCAAAGCCTATAGACTGTGCATATATGAAGCCGATATTTGAATGAAAATTTATTTTAAAAGCTAAATTGATCTTCAGCTATTATAGCTTAACTGCGAGTTGTACTACATTGCAAATAATTTAATGCTTTCCTTTTTTTTTAAATTTTTAAATTCTCAATCATAAAATTTTACAGATCTATACACATTTTTATTATATACCATATTTTGTGTTTATCTAACTTGATTCTCATTCAATAAATTATCTAGTTTTTTCTGCCTGAATAATCAACTTTTCCATAAAGTCTATCTCTCTATTATTCTTCTTCTATTACATTGCTAAGTTATTCGTAACTAAATGTGATGGAAACTCTTATTGTATCTCATTAAGGAACTGCGGATTCAGCTGGCTTCCAACACATATTCGATATTCATGCAGAATTTTAATTTATGCACAATATTTTCCACTTTTGCATGTGCAACGAGAAACGCATTTCAAATGCCATCAATGAAAATGCATTTTAAATGTGGAAAAAATACCCACATACACACACACAGTTAGACAATAAAAAGAAAGGGAAAAGCGATGAGAGTAAAGTGAAATTGTGTCACCTAATTTTACAATAGCTCTCAGCTACGCATCATCGCACATCGAGAGAGTGAGAGAGCAACAAACAATTACGCATACGCCAGGTATGCCGGTTAGCTGTAAAAAAATGTGAGCTTAGAGCAATTTCTAAACGTGTATATATATATGTATATATATAGCTCTTTGTTTTGTTGTCATTTAAAATGAATTTGAGCTCGCTCGACCATTCTGTCTCTCTCTCTCTCTCTCTCTGTCTGCTGCACTTCTCACATTTTTGATGCGCGCAGACAGCGAGACAATTGTATGCATATTTCATAATTCATAAGTTTTTGGGATCAAAAAATATGAATATTCAGCAAATGACAGTACACAAAAGAAGTAAATGAATGAAAGCGTAGCGCAAAAAAAAAAAAACAAGAGTAGAGAATTGAAAAAAACTGAGAGAAATTGTGACTTGCCTCGACGCCACGTTCCATGTTTCACGTTCGCAGCTCGTTTACAGACTGTCAGCTTTAATATCACCCAATTCCCATAGTATACGCTCTCACAGTTCTTCTCACTCTTTCTCTCTCTCTCTCTCTCTCTATCTCACTCGTATGAGATAAAAAACTTGTCCCTTATGTCGAGCTATTTGATTTGATTCTTTAAAGTTTCGATTGCATAAATTTGGGTCAATGTGTGTGCTGTTTTATTCTGTTCACTATTGTATTCCCAGCCCACTTTTGTTCAGAGTTATTGTTGCACAGCCACAGTTATTGTTGTTGCTGTTGTTGCGAGCTCTACTTATGCCTTGTTTTGTCTGACGACGACTAACAAACGACAGGCAACAATGCAGAGACAAAAGTACAACACACAGATGCGCATTGGGGACCTGAAGGACATACGTGCTTTGTATGACTCAATAGTGTGGCTTACACACACGCACAGCAAATATCCAAAAAACTTTTATTTTATGCAAAATAGTTATGTGTTTTTCGATGCTCTATCTACAATTGTTTCTGCTATTACACGTTTTACCTTTTCATTCCTTATTTATTTATTTATTTTTTTTTCGAACGTATTTGTCTTGTATTGATTTTGGCATTTTTAGGTTCCACATAGGGAGGCTGTACAGTAGCTAAGAACAGTTACACTCCCACACACATACACGCGCACGCACACGCATTTAATGAAGCCGTTTTGTGGCCAGATTTATGGACAAAGCCTTAAACGTGGCTTTAGCACACGCTGCATCAAACAAAATGACATTTTTTTAGCTATTGCTGTTGCTGTTGCCGAGTTTTACAACTTATCGCGTCAGTGTCAGGTCAAATGGAGGTCTGGGAAATCCACTCGAAGTCTATTCAAATAAGTTTTACTATAGCAAAATGATTGACAATCATTTGACGACTAATTTAGTATTAAATAATAATAATATGTAACAAGTTTAATTCTAGGAATTTCAGATAAGCTGAGGAGGTTGTGAACTGTTTAATCTTAAATAATAATATCAGAAGAGTATTATTTGAAGAACTTCTGATGAGCTAAGAGAGAGTCAGACTTACCTAACTTTAGTTTAAAAAACTCTTTACCTCAGCATATTATAGTTTCTAAATCCTTCTTTTCTTTATCCACTTCAAGTCTCCACTTAATATATATTCTTAGCAATTGTTCAGTCGTGTAGTTGTGTAGCTGGTTAGCTTTTTAAACGCTGTCACTTACAACAAATTCAATATGCGTAACACATTTTGCTTGAAACATGGTCAACACCTCTGAACTTTCAGACTATTTTGCATAAAATTGATGCTGCAGCAGCAGCAGCAACGGCAGCAGCAACAACAAGAAAATAAAATCAACTTTTCTATAGCCTTGGCAGCAGAGTTCATTGGGCCAGTTCAGAGGTTGGTGGCTCTCAGTCGGGCTGTGCACAGATTTCGCATTTTTGTTACTTTATTATAAACGTGGGCTTATTTGTCTGCTTCTTCTGCCTGGACTGGCTCGTTTGCTTGGCCCTGGCTGCTGGCTGCTTGCTGCTGGCTGCTCCAATGTCCTTTTATCCTTTCGGTTGCTGTTGCATTTTAACCTCATTGTATGTAAGCTAGACTCAAGTTTATTCCCGTGCTTTGTCAGTTTCTTGTTTTCTGCTTATTGATTGTTATCTCATCTCGTTGCTGCTGCTGCTGCTGCTGCAAGTTGCTGCAAATAAAAATTGTTGTTGAGCTCTTTGACTTTTGGCTTCTGCTCTGTTGTTGTGGCTCAATTTCTGTGTACTCTGAATGTGCATGCAAATTGGTCTTTATTCAGAGATATTAACTAGATTCTTAAATTTAATTTTCAGTAATTGCTAAATATCTGTTGTACATAACAAATTGACTCCATGCATATATTTAATATTTAGCTGTCACATCAAAGAGCTAATCTCTACAACAGCTGGCGCCACTTGCAGATCTTTATGTTTTGTTTGTAGTCAGTTCACTTAATACCCAACTGCACTTGGCTATGCTCTTTGACATTTTAATCGAATTTGATTATTCTCTTGGTTATTTCATAACAGAATTGCTTTGTGGTATTGTTTTTTGTTCTTCTTCTTCTTCGTACTCCTCTACTGTTTGTGGTTGTGAAATTTGATTTTAATTCAGTTTTTGTGTTTTTCATATTCCAGACAAATTTCATTTCAGTGGCATTTGCAAAATGTTCAATCCCAGCCAATTGCTGTTACGACTCTTGTTTTGCCAAATTGAAATTTGATCAAATTTAAAATGCAATACAACAAACATGCATTTGTTATGAACGTGCAATGTTCGTTTTGTGGTCATTTGGCCAGTTGCTCGGCTTTAATTCCATTGCAGCTTAAATTGCACATGAAAGGAAAAAAGAAATGAAACTACGATTCACTGATCATCATTATGATGATGGGTGGATTGTTAATTGCATAAAATTAAATATTCTTAAAGGTAAATTTCAATAAGGTTAAAATCAAATTTACTTTATTCTTAACAATCGTCGTGGGTTTAATTGGCAGCCTTTGGTTTATTCATATCTTAAAAGCTTAAGCTATTGAAAAGGAATAACAAAATTTTGATATTTATTTAATTATGCATAGTTTATTCGCTTGTGAGTAGAAGCTAATTTGATTGAGCAGTTTCTGCTAACAATTGAGGGAAATTGAGTGAAGCTTGCATTCAGCCTCTCTCTCTCCAATCGCATACCATTGTGGCTTATCTTGAGAGAGCGCAGCTCTCATATTGATAGCTATGTATATGTATATCTGTGTGTATGTATATCTCATATCTATATAAAATTTTGAGGCTACATTTAAAGCTGCGTTAATTGCAGCAACTGTGACTGCGTCAACCGCAACGCACGCAGCAAACAGACTCTGTCTCTCTCGCTCTACTTCTCTGCCCTCTCTATCTTTCAGCTCAGTGATTTTTTTTAATGCAACCACAAAAGCAGCTCTAAAAGTCAAACACATGTCTGATGTGTAAAAAGTGACGCATTAAATTGACGGAAAAGAATAATGTAAAAACTGATTTAAATGGGCAGCTGGAAAAGGCAATGCTTAAATACTATAAAATTATATTATTTATATTACATTCAATATATATATATATATATATATATATATATATATTATTTATATTATAATTTATATATAGATACATATGCGTGTATGCAGCTTTTGTATTTTTTCATATTCTCCGCTTAACGAATACAAATGTTTCAATAAATTTAGTTATATTTTTATAACAATATGACATTTGAATATAATTTTATTTATTAATATTATTGATGTTTAATTTATTAATTTATTACATATATTTATGCGAATGTGACATTTTATTATAATTTTATTTTATTATAATTTTTATTTATTATTATTAGTATTATTCGCTATAATTCAATAACTTTCGATTAGTGCTAAGAAGTCAGAAAATGATTTCTCAATGCGCACCAGACCAGCGTAGGCCAAATTGTTAAAGGCTGAGATTAGACGCTGTTCGCTTTGTTGCGCCGATGCGCTTAGTTGACGTATCTTTGGATTTGTTATATACGCAAATATTTGAATTTCCCTATTCGCCTGTTGCAAATTCTGTTCAGTTATGATGGCATATGCGCCATTTGTGTAGCGAGACAAGCGCGCTAGACCCTCCTCTTCGCTCAACTCGGAAATTCCAAGAATTTGCATTAACTCGTCCAAAGCCTCTTCAATATCGGAATCGCGCAAAGACGTCATCGCTAGTTTAGTCAATGCTCGTCGTTTATATTCCTGTAGCTGATGCCATTGGCGAGCACTCACAACATTTGTCACAATAATGGAATCAGTCATTTCGATGATGTTACGCAACGATTGCTGCATTAATACAAGTTTCGTTTGCTCTGCCGATTGCTTAATATCTGCTAACAGGGACTCATCCTTAGAGGTCAGAGCACTGGCAAGGCTCTAAAATAGTTGAAGCGCATATTTATTTTCGCATTTCTCATGATATTATATTCACTTGGCTTACCAAAGTAACTAAAGTAAGAATTAAAACTGTTGCGTACTGCATTATTAAATGTTTGCAATTCAACTGAAATAAAACGAAAATTATTTGCAATCTATAAAAGATTCTAAAAAGCTTATCAGCATTAATGCATTAACTATATGCATTACAAAATATATGTTGGTATACATACTGATAATGCAGTGTATATACTAATGATACTGATAAATAAATCTATAAAATATACATAATAATAAATTAAGTATATATGTATAAATAATTAAATAAAAAATGTTGTAATAATATTTCTGCTCACATATATATAAACAAATTCAAACAATATTTACCATGTTTTATTATTATTTTCTTATATATTTAAATGCGCTATTTGACAATTTTCCAAAACTCTTAAACAGATTTTGGTTTAATCTTATGCTTATTCATTGGCTGTACGAGCTGTTCGATTCATATGAATTTTTCTTTACTGTTGCAGCGCGCTTAAAGACAAATCCATTGAAAACCGCGCAAACCACAAAAACAAGCAGATATATGTTCATACACATACTTACAGATACAAGCATACATATACATATATGCATCGTAGCACACACACATAGTTAAGAATGATTTCAATGTATATTTAATGAGTGTACAACGTTGCGTTTTCCCAGCGGTCTTCATAAATATTTTCACCACTAATGAGCCCGACGATTAATCGCAAAGTATCACACATACATTTACAGAGTATAAGAGAATGAGAGAAAGTGTGTGTGTGTGAGAGAGAGAGAGAGAGAGTGATAAGCTTAAAGGCTGAGAGACCCTTTCATGTGGTGATGTGTAGTTGTCAACAAAAAATATTTTGACATGAAGTCAACGAATTCCAGAAGGGAACAGATGGAGAGAGCGAGAGAGAGAGAGAGGCTCAAGTAATTGTAGAGACGGGGGCGTGGTATTGGCTTGCGTCATGGTGAATTATGTATGCATGTGTGTGTAGGAGTGTGTCTGTGTGTGTGTGTGTGTGTATTTATGCTAATTGGAGGGCACAAGACGCTGCGGCAATTACATAAGCGAAGCCACAACACCAATGGCAATGGCCATACTTAAATATCAATTAAAATGTTTCAACGTTTTTTTTTTTTTTTTTTTTTTTTGTTAAGCGCGTTACAGCTACGGCTAAAAGCCGGCAGAGTGCGCTGCATTAGAATGTACGCATGTGTGTGTGTGTGTGTGTATATGGCAAATGCATTCGGAGTAAAAGTTGTCTGTGCTGAAAAGCTGCACAAAACTATTGTCACAGCAGCAGAAATTCCATTAAAGTTTTGCATTTCAAATTGCATCAAGAATGCGCCTGGGCGAAGGCTGTTGCAAAGGGGCGTGGCACACTAGAGAATATCACTCGATAAGCGAATGCAGCCGACGAGTGTGTGTCTGAGCAGATGAACTGTGAGCTGGGTGTACGTGTGGATGCATGTAAATGCATAAGATGTGTGCGTGTGTGCGTGTGTGTGTGTGT
The DNA here is from genome assembly GCA_030914345.1 of Drosophila koepferae. Taxonomy (NCBI): domain Eukaryota; kingdom Metazoa; phylum Arthropoda; class Insecta; order Diptera; family Drosophilidae; genus Drosophila; species Drosophila koepferae. Next base: position 11,890,266 of record JAUESR010000207.1, read on the forward strand.
GTGTATGTAGAATTTAGGTTAGTTTAACCCCAGTAGGCAATAGCTTAGCAAACTTTCACTTTTAGCAGTGGAACATTAAATATTTATGCAGTCGAGTTCGACAGCATTTTAATTTTCATTTTAATTGAGTTTGTTAATACAACTCAAAGTAATTAAAATTTGCTTCTCAATACATTTATTTAATTTGATTCTAACTGTTGCTATTTTTGTTTTCAATTATCCAAGCAAATTCACGTACATCACAAGATGGCTGATATTTCCTTTTGCCATAACAAGTTATTTATAGCTCGAATAAATAAAGCTCGAAACGCTATTGCGATTAAGTTTGTTGGTTCTTGACGCACTTTAACAATTATAGGGTTAATTCATGCGAAAAGGTTAAGCAGAGAGAGAGAGAGAGAGAGAAGGCACATGCTGAGTCTGAGTTGACTTGCTGATGTGTTCTGTGTTTCTTTCTTTCTTTTTTTTCTTTCTCTCTTTTGGCAAACCAAAACTAGAGCTAAAGCCAGAGCAAAGACTTGCTGCCCGGCTGGGAAATGGTTAGGGCTGGCATGGAGCCAATCAAGGCATTCAAAGAGAGCATATTTAAATAGCTTTTAACATGCACGAGCTGTCGAGCTGTAGAGCTATACAGTTCGTTCTCTCTAACTCTGCCCAGACTCTGACTCTGACTCTGACTCTGTCTCTGTCGGTGCTGCTGTAGTTGAGTGAAGGCCAAGCAAAGGCGACACAAAAATGCAACCAAAAAAAAATCGAGAATTCAACTCTTGGTGCCTGAGTAACATTTTTCAAAGTGCCTCGGCCCGGGTAGCAGTCGGAGCATGGGCAGCTCTTAAAGTCGTTTAGTAATGCAGTCAACGTGATGCATCTTTGCCTTTGATGCATTGGCATTTTGCAGTCAGAGTTGCGGCGCAGGTAGACAGGTAAGAACAAGCAGGCGCCCCCTAAAATTGCAGTCTAATGGCCGGCTACACGCTTATCACCTGCCCCAAAAACCAAAAACAAAAAGCAGAAAGAGAGAAAAAAAAAGAGTTAAATTTAGCAGGCAAAGTTCATTCCGAGACCGAGTCAAATGCCAATGAGCTAATGGGCTTTCATTGATCTTTAGGCTGGCAATTCATGATTTCTAATCTCTGTCAATTTGTGAGCTGTATCAGAAAGAGCTGAGCAAGTTTTCAGGCAGCTTATCTATCGTTGCAAATGGAAATTTTGCTGTGATTAGAAATTTGACTTTGACTTTATTTAGTTGCTATTTTAAATAGTGCTAAATGAATATACGAAATGAAGTGGTGAAATCTACAGGAATAAACAATTTTTTTTTTTTTAATTTCAAATTACTTCTCTAAGCCTTCGAAGAAATGATCCAGCAGTTCGTCATTGACCTGGCCAAACTTCCAGCGTTGTCGCTCATTTTGCTCATTGCATCGATTTGTCACAACCTTTCCGACACCATTCGCAACGAATGCCTCGAGACAGTTTCTGCCGTGAAGGCCATGGACAAGCCATTGATGCTTGCGATCATAATACCAGAATTGATTGCCACCTTGATTATGGCAATCCCACATCCAGACTGTGGCATTCGGATGCGAGTCCTGCACATCCAAACAGGCATCGTCCATGCGTCGCAGTTCGCGATGGGATGTTAAGGCCCAATTCTGATTCTCTTGCGGATGGCTGCGATTCTGTGCGCAGGCGTACATGCCAACGGGATGATTGGAGCCCAAGTTCAAGCAGTCCAGGCAAAGGTCCTTAAACGCTACACTCTCTATGGCGCCCGAGGCATAGGCAGGCGGCTCTATTGGCGGGAATTTGGCTAGAAAATCGGGCGCCACCTCCTTCATGAACCAGTCAAACGATTTGCACTGCAAACGCTCGCGCACTGCGCGCTGCCGCGTCAAATCGCCTGCATCGATATTATCGTAGGTTGCAGGATCACGCTTATAGACGTACTGCTTGTACTCATCCATCCAGACCTCTGCGACGCGTTTGTGATTCTAGAAAATGAATTTGTAATAAGCTAAGTGTTACATCAAATTCGCATTGTATAATTTACCCTGGCCACAAAGTTGTAATTGCGTGGATTGGGTCGTGGATCCATTTGACCGCGAAAGATGTGCGCAACCCGAGAGCAGGGCACATCGAGCAGCATGCCACCGCACATCCAGATCTTGAAGCTCAGCTCGTACTGTTCGCCACCCCAAATTTCCAGCTGATCATCGTAGCCACCCAAATCCCAAAAGAACTTTGAATTGATCGCGAACAGTCCACCCATCATGACTGGGCTACGATAAGGCAGAGATTTGTCCACACTATCCTCGGGCAGCACGGGCAGCTGCTTGTAGAAGAAACGCCAATCGAAACCGCCGCGTGAGCCCTCCTGATAGCCACCATTATAGGCGAAATTATTATGATCAATAATATCCACAATGGGACACGTTGCAATCTTATTGTTGATGACGATTGGCTCTAAAAGCGGCGGCAGCTGTAAGTGCAGTTTGTAAATGTGAATTTCTTAAAGAGAGATCTTAAGATCTCGATATTAGTCTTACTCAAGTAAAATTCATAATAATGACGATAACTTGCAGAAATTGAAGTAACTTAAAGCTTTATAGCTCAAGTTTCTGTAGAATCGAATTAGTACTCGACGTTTCACCTTTTCAGTTACTTTTAGAGTTGCGATTTGATATTTGCATTGCTCTTAAAGGTGATTTTAATTATAGTAATAGAACATTTGTAAATTATAAAACCTGATTTGAATGCCTTTTCAGCATAGCTCACATTCGCGCTTCGGTTCTTATCATTTTTCGGTTGAGCACCTTCTACTGAATTCCATTCGTGTGATGTTCTTTTCACGAATGTTGCTTAGAGAGCGATACGATTGACTCCCGAGGTTCAATAGGTGAGCAGATAACTGCAAGAGTCTAAGCAAACGATCTTTTGATGTGTTTAGCGAAGTCAAGCCTCGTATGCACACAAAAGACTTGCGAACGAACTCGTTAAGCAACCGAAACTTTCTTGCTCTCTGAGTTTTTTTTTTTTTTTAATGTGAGTGGAAGACACTTATTTGCCGGCATTGAGTAACGGACGACAGATAATTACGAGCTCTGCTTTTAGGCATAGTTCATAGCATGCAAACAGCTTTCGCTCTTTATTGAGCTGAATTGTGCAAAATAGATCTATATCGTATTCTTTGACTTTTGCTTTATTATCTTCCGGGCAAAGGTCTTTAACTGACTGCTTCTTTCATTCTGCATCTATCTCCCTCTCTCTCTCTCTCTCGCTTCTATCTCACTCAAATTTCATTGACTTCACTTTTGCACACTCTCGAGAATTCCTCTCCTGACTTACCCAATTATAATTGACTTCAATGTGCGAGTCAAAGAAGACCATCACCTCACCGGTGGCAACTTTAGCGCCCGCTAAACGTGCTCCAATTAGGCCACGTCGCTCGGGATTGTGCACCACGTCAACTAATTCGGGCCACTGTAGGGCAACATAGTCATCCAATTGTTTTTTAAGCGTCTCCCATTCACTGCCATCGTCCACGAGCACAATTTGCTTAAGCAGCTCGCGTGGCGTGCGATTGACGATGCTATAAATGGAGCGCAGAAGCGTCTGAAAGTGTTCGTTGTAGAATATGAAGATGATGCTGACATTGGGTAATTTGGCTAGATATTTGCGCGTCTTGCAACTACCAAAATAAAGAGAAAGCGAGAGAGAGGGAGAGAGAGCAAATCTTAATAACCGTTGCAACTGCTGATTTGACTTTAGCTTACGCTTCCTTTCGCACATCGGGCACTGAGCGATTCACTGAGATTCTGTCGGAGAGATAGCCATTGAAGCCATTCCTGCGATACTCCTGCTGTTCTAGCTCCCGCTCCGATGGATCCACACTGGCCGGCTGTCCATGTTCTCCCAAGCCGACACGTGCCTTGTCCGCTTCCATTGCCTTGTAATCGTGCCAGTCCTTGCGCTCGCCCAGCGGCGTTGGCAGCGTAAACATTTTCAATGTCGCCGGCTTGGGGTTCTCCGTTTGCGGTTCACGCTCAGCATCGCGTATAGAATTGCGATCCTGAAAAGGTGGACGCGGTTGGCGACGTGTCGGCGGTACATTGGCTGCACGAAATTGCGGCGTTATTGGATCGCCATTCGGATCCAGATTACTTTCGTCCTCCGCATCCGCTGGCTTTGCTTTGCCCAGACGCTTCTCCACAATCACTGTGGTCAGCAGCGAGATGAAGGCGACAATCATTATCAGGAAGATGAACTTGCGCATCAACCGCTTCACCTGGCGCTTCTTTATGGCCATGGCCAATACGTTTTGCTGCTGTGAGTCTATGATTCAGAATGGTTTCAGGCCCGAGCGGCCAGACACGTTGAGTCAACTGCAACTGCGTGGCATGGATGTCCATTAATCTAATTGCAACTTTTTGTATCTCATTTTTTTTTTTTGTTTTGTTTTTTATTGTCTGATAAGGTGTTGGTAACTGAATTTCGCCTCGCTTGAACATCATTCTTCAATATCAATCAGAGAGCTGCTATCTATTAGTTCTCTTGCTACGGCCCAACTAACTGTAAATCAGCTGCCAACTACTTTCGACTTCCACTCACCTGTTTCGAGTACGATACGAGCGTTTCTACGCTGACGCCATCTGGCGGAACTAATGCGAACTAATTCAAATCAATTCGACACGCTGATAACGCCAAATACACTGCAAGAAAAGATATAGTAATTACAGTTTTTACATTATAAAATTTGTATTTGCGTATTCTTCGAACTGTAATCTTGATATATAACGACTGTAGATGTTGCCGAGCCTCTTGCCTTGTTGAGCTGTTGCAGCCGGTTTTATGGTTAATAATAATTTATTTTATGCAATTTGTTGGCTCGATACGATCTCAATGTTTATACATTATTTAGCAGATGTTGCACACAGTTTACACTCGGGCGTTTTTAGCTCAATGACAGCTGTGTCTACACCACTGTACCAACAATTCTAAGCAAATACACTAATACACACACAGATACACACTCCCACACACACGCACACACACACGTATATGGTTTCGCATTTAAACGCATATTTATTGTACAACGCGCGGCGCATTCACAATAAATTCTCACAAAATTTCGACGCATTGTGGCAATAAAATGACATTTTTTCATATTTACACACATAAAGTCAATGCCAAAAACGCTGCCATGAAGCACCAGTTAGGAGGCAGAGTTTTTTTCTCTTTTGTTTTTTTTTTTTACATTTTTTATGGCCTTTGCTTTCACATGATGTGAAATATTTTCAAGGCAGACAATTTATTTGTACATGAAAAGATATCCATATACTGTGTATCTATATGCGTGATATGAAGACAGTTGTGTGATAATAGAGTAAAATAAACAAAAGTGTTAACGAATAGCTAATGCTCAGTGTAGACAGCAAGTAATACTGATAAGATAAAATTTTGAATTACATTTCAAATCTGAAATATATCTTTTATTTTCTTTTATTTTCACAAGTTCAATGTGTTACAAATTTCATTAACGATTCGATATGCCACATTTTAGGGCATTCAAAGTAATAAAAAAAAATGCAACAAATACAACTGTGCCAGTTGGCCGCATTTGACAGCTGCGGCTGCTTGTTGTTGGGGTTTTCAGTTGAGCTTCTGCATTTGGCTGGTTCAACTGCCAAAATGTTGTCGCGGCTAAAAGCGCAGCAAAGCAATAAAAGCCAAATATTGTAAAATTTTATAAACATTTTGGCGGCAGATAACAAATGTGTATACAGACATATTTAAATGTAGCAGATATGGCATATGTATATATCAATTTTTATATATCTAACATAACATTATTAAAATATCAAATATATATATAGACATTTATCTAATTGGCTAATAATTAAATTAAAATATTATTTGATTTACGCATAGCGCAAAGAAATAATTAGTATAAATACAGCTGTGGCTGCTAATTGGTTTTATATTTAGATATTTGATAATGAAGCGCAACTTGTGCGTGTGTTTATCTTTTATCACAAACAATAACTGTTATCACAAACATCTGTTCACCTGTCGCGTTATCAACATTTGCTTATCATATGCCACCTTTTGTTATCTTTACTGTGATTGTGATCGATTCATGCATTGCTTATCGTAAAAGCCATTAAATGCAATAATTGAGACAAATTATCAATAGATTTTTTTTATTAGAGTTTTAATGAAATTGTACGTTTTATTAGATCGTTTTCGGCAGAGAAATAAATATAAATATTAATAAGAGTAAGTGCTGTCAGTTCTTTTACATTTTTGTCTCTTACTATACTAAAACAAATTGCTTCACTTTTTTCCAAGTCAACTCGGCATATAAACCCCATTATTTTATTTTAGAAAAAAAAAATCCACAATATTTCATAATAAAAACCTCATTTAGCCTAATTGATTTACATATCATATTACATATTTAGTTAGAGATAAAATTTTAGTTAGAGATAAATTTTCTCTAATCTTCTTTCATAATTTTCATGGTTTTTGGCTAAACGCAAAACAATAAAAACTCTTCAAGCATTAGAAACACTTCTAATGCGCAGCTAAATAATAATAATGTAATTAATAATTTTATCTAAAAAATCTTTAAATAATAGTAACATAATATGTTTTTTTTTTTTTTTCTAAAATGCAATCAAATTAAGGCTTAGTAATACTTTTTTTGTTATTAAAGCTTAACTTTTTGGTTTATTTGCTAGCAGATTTTCGCGTAAAATATTTCGCTAGCTTTTGGTGGCAAGTGGGCGTGGCTCACAGGCATTTGCACATGCATTATGCATAAATAAAACGCAGGCTACGCTCGCCTCATATAAATTTACGCGTTTGTAATTACGTAGAAATTAAGCTGGCATCAACATTTAATTGCTAAAAGCCCCAGACGCACGGCTAGCCAGAGCTAGCTCTATATAGGTTTAGATATATATTCATATAGAGTATATGTGTGTGGAAGCAGCCACGCATGCTAAAAAGGGAACGAACATTTAATTAACAAATTTTACGCATTTATTTTCTATTTTCATGTGCGCCGACTACAACTACGACGATGATGCTGACCAAACCAAACCAAACCAAAAAAAAAAAAAAAAACCGTGACAACATAATTTGCCTGACCCCGTACGCATCGCTACCAAAAATAAAATGGCGGCGACTTTGTTCCCATTACAACAACAACAACAATAACAACAACAACAACAACAACAACAACAACAACAACAACAACAACGACGACGACGACGACTAATGCCAACCACATCCACAAACCACAATCGGCACAGTGAAAACGAAGGACATTGATGCCGTGGAGGGCAAATCTGTGTCGCTGCCCTGCCCCATAGCCGAGCCCCTGCATGATGTTTATATGGTCTTATGGTTTCGTGATAATGCGGGCATACCTCTATATAGGTGAGTACTATCCCCAAGCACACACACACACACACACACACACACACACTCTCTCTTTGTTTATGTGTGTGCCAGCCTCATTTGGCTTATTGTCTGCCTCAGTGCGAATGTGTGTGTGTGTGTGTGTGTTTATAAGCATTTAATTAAATGCAAACGAGCCTCGAGAGCAGCTGCCTTTTAAATCGTGCGGCCCCGCATCGCACAAAAGTATGCTACAGTAATTTTCTGCCCTATCCTGTAACTTATTTTGGCTATTGGGTATATACTTTTGTAATATTTAATGAGAATCTCTATAGTAAACTCTCGCTTAAGGACTATTTATGACTGCAAAATATATTCATAATTAGCTTGACTGGGCATAAATGTTTCTTAGCTCACAAAATCTGATACAACACTTTAAGAAATGTTTAGATTATGTGCAACTTTCAGCAGGGTATTGCCCAGTCGTATATACGCATTTTGCGTAATTAAACTTAAGCTGTTTATTTTTTGCACCTGCTGCCTGGCGGCTGATAAGTGGCCTTTGGTCTCTGGATATGTGATTTAACTTTTGTGCGTACGCGTGTGCACGTGTACATGTATGTGTGTGTGTGTGTGTGTGTGTGAGTATTGTTTTTGTCACAAAGCGCACAGTAAATTAACTTAATTATATTTACCTAATTTCCTAATTAACCTCAGACGTAAAGCCACAAGAATTATGTGGATAAATGATGTTGAATTTCTTTTATATGGATTTAGGTATTATCGTTAAGCTGTTGCCAAGCTTGTGGCTATTTCAAATGCTTGTTGCCATTTGCTTATTATTGATGTCGTTGCCTGGGCAGCAACAATCAGCAAGTTCATAAAGTACTCTATATGAGAGTGCTTGCAAAGTGCATAGGTCGAGCTACCTGGCCCACTACCTACCTGGAGCTGCTCTGCTAATTGCATTCACGACATTTTCGCGCCACGTTGCGCCTTTTGGCTGTCAAATGCAATATTTAAGTGCTATATCTAGCTCGAGGAATACCAAATTAAGTTCTGACTTGGTAACTAGCAGTGGCACAACTAGTTCAAATATTTGTTAAAAGTTTATGAAATGAACGGAGTTAACATCAAGTTTTTAAGTTTGTAATAGATTTGTATGTATTATTATATATATATTATATTATATATTATATTTCATATTATAATATGAAAATAATTAAATTTATATATAATATAGGGATTTAAGAATATATATATATATTCTTATTCACTTCATTTCACTGCAATTTCTTTTTCTATTTTTATTTATTTTTTATTTGAAATTTCTATTATGATTTATATATGTATAGATTTATGTTTTTTTTTAGAAAATTAGCTTTTCGTCAACATAAGCCAGTCTTGATTTGTTACCATATCCACAGTGCATTTATATTTCATACTCTCAGCTTTTGGCCATTTTCATTACACTCAATTTGCTCGGGTTCACGTAGCATATTATTTGGTCATAAACATTTGCAGCATAGGCCCCTAAGAGCAGTTATTAAGCTTAGGCTCCATAGAAGTCCCACAGCACGTTTCACTCTCTTTAGCCACATTTTGCTTTGTTTTTTTTTTAATATTATTTTTTTAGTTTTTAATTAAAATGGCAGGCAGCAAAACATAAAAACCAAAAAAAAATGAAGAAAGTGAAGGCAAATGCAACAAAATTGGGTTAACGTTGCTCTCGCCTTCACACTAAAGCGTGCACGCGCTGCCTCCATCTCTCTCTCTCTCTCTCTCTAACTTTCTCTCCCTTGCTCTGGCTGTTGCTTTTGCTTGAACTGCAGCCCGCTTGGCACGCAGCAATTAAGTTGTTGCATTTTGCACTGTCGCCGTCGACGTCGACGCCGTCGTTGGCTGCCCGCATAAATTATTGCGTGTTGCATACAAAAGTGCGCTTAACGGCCCACTTGCCGCAGAGGCTCTCAAAAAGTGGCTGCTACAATAACAGTAGCAGCAGCAACAACAACAACAACAACAACAACAACGAATGCAATTAACCCCCACAATGCTTGACTTTCCCTTTTTTGGTAGTCATTGTCGCAGCAACTCTGCTAACAACTGTTGTCATAAATTTAAAAACAAAAACCATTATGTGATATGATTTTAATGTGCATATATAAAGGAATAGATGATAAATAAGCGAATATATAATATAGAAAATTTATTTGAATTTTATAATATAATTATTAAAAGTAGCGCTCTAGTAAATATGCTTTGATCACATTGCAAAATGAATCTATTGGTCGAAAACTGCCGACCAGAGCTTTCTTAATTGTTTTGTATTGGAGTTATGTTTAATTAAATTTTTAAATAAATTTCTTAATTTAAAACCCTTAAAGAATTTACTAATCTACATTTAAATGTAGCTAAAAATGCATGTAATTTAAAATTTATAAAAATAATGAAAATTAATATAGAAAAAAATAATAAAAAGGAATTCAATAATTCAGTTAGTCTTTATATAAATTAAAAGCAAGAAATAAAATAATGTAATTGTAATTTAACAATTTATTTGGTCATATATTTGAACTCTTTCGTTACATTCCTAAGATATCATGCAATTTTATTCAATTTATGTCTAAAACCAAATTATGAAAAATCAAATAATAATGAAAACAATCAAAAGAAAAGAATTTCTCATAAATTGCAATAGCTTCATTTATTTATGCTTTAAATTTAGTATTTGAATAACAAACAAAACTAACTTGAATTGTATAAACCAATTAGGAAAATTTATATATATTTACACATAGATATATACTTATTTATCTTGTTTGTTTGCAAATGAGATTCTTGCAAATATTATGGCTGCAAATATTATGGCATGCAAGTTCAATAGCGCCGAGCACAAATGTGAGGCAGGTTTATGGCCATTTGAATGCAACTGTAGTGCTCAGCATTTAGCCAGGTCTTAAGTGTTATGGCCTTCGCTGTGCTGCTGCCGCTGCTGCTGCTGTTGGAGCTGTTTTTGCCTAGGTAAGACTTGGCGCATTTAATGCAGCAGCAAGAGGAAGAAAATTGAAAAAAAAAAATGTTTATCTGCGGGCCCATAAATTCTATTTTGGCAGCTAGCCCGCCAGCATGAGCATCATCCGCTCCTATACCCTCGCCCCCTCTCGCTCTGTATCACTCTCTAATGAGCGGGTCAGAAATAAATGAGGCTAATTTTTGGCGCGCGCAATTCTCGAAATGAGAATAACAAAAAAATTCAATTATACTATATACACAGAAAAACAAGAGCTGAATCCCGAGCCGCTCATATATAGCCGACGATATATAAATGGGTGAATTTCAGAATTTATATCAACCTGATTTCATTTTGTTTCAACTAAAATATTTACGCTCCAGCATGATAATAATAATAATTTTCTTTTCTCTCTCTCTCTCTCTGTCTCTCTCTTTTGCAGCTTCGATGTGCGCGATAATATGGCCATTGAGCAGCCCAGACATTGGTCAGCGCCGGAGGTCTTTGGTTCACGTGCCAAATTTCATTTTGACTCGCAGCCAGCAACATTGGAAATTAAGGTAAGATTCGCCTTGGTTAACCAATAGCGATTTTCGCAGTTTCCATTTTCTTTTTTTTTTCATTTTTGTGTGAATGATAATACGATTTCGTACTAAATGCATTCTTTAAATATTCCCTGGAGTAGAGGGGTTTTTGAGCAATACTTAAAATAACAAACTCGAATTGAAACATTTTGACTACTTAAAAGGCACAAATATTTTGGCTTGTTAAAAATTAAAAATTCAATTGAATTTTGTGCGTTGAGCAGAAATGCGTAGGAAGAAAATGTAAGGAATGAGCATGGATGGTATGATAGACTAGAATATGCTCTTGAAATAGATTAAAACTCGGACAACAGCTGAAAAGATTCATAATCGATATAGATATAAGGTCTAGCTTAGTGAATTCATAGATCCAATTTAATGCATTTTATAATATTTAATTCACTGAAAGTTTTTAGACTTCCAATTCAGTTAGTTTCGGTTTTCCAATTGGGAAAATCTGCAAATGGCAATTGGCATTGCGAGTGCGTGTTAGGAATTAAGTCAGTGCGAATAACAGCAAGCGGATGTACCGAACATTTTGCAAATGGCCAAAATGGTGGAATGCGGAATGCCAAATAACGTTAGAAAGCTGCGAATGCGACTGTGACGGTGACTGCGACGGCGACGGCGACGGTGACTGAGACGCTGACTGCGACTGAGGCAATGCGAAAACAAATTTAGATATCAAAAGTTGTTAAATTGCCTCGCGCACGCGAAATGTTTATTAATGTCTTGCATGTTTACAGATAACTTGATTTACCGTTATTGTCATGCAATGCACATAGACACACACACACAAGCACTTTCATAGAGACACACTGTGTGTGTGTGTGTGTGTGTGTGTGGCAGCTACTTGAACTAACGCCTCGGCATGTCTTTGCGCCACATACCGTTGACTCTTAAAGGCCAACTTGACTTGGATTCAGGTTCCTGACTGTTGGAATCCTTGGACAATTCATGGCTTAAGACAACCTGCTGGGAAGGCTAACGAGCTGCATATTCACACACACACACACACACACTCACGCACACACACACTCACACACACACACACACACACACACACACACACTCACGCACACTCAACTAAGCAGTTGAAAATGAATGTGAAATGCACACGAAGAGGCAGCCTGAAGTATTCTCCCATAAATTTGCCATTCGCGGTTGCATCAGGCTTCATAATGCAAAGCGATATAACTGAAATTTATATATGCATATATGTATATGTATACCTTTATGCATATATATATAACTCAAATAGTCCCATGAATTATGTGCGACAAATGGTTGGCATCTGGGTGAGGGAGTAGACTTTATAAATGAATTTTAATTGCCTTTCAATTGCCGGGAAATTAACCTAACGCCAGCACGACTATAAATTACAAACAAGTAGTTAGAGAAATTCGCCCGCTCAAGCGAATGCGATACATTTGATTATATCAATAAAGAGTATGAGCAGAGACTGGAGTAATTATAATTATAAATAAGTATTGAATCGAAATTTTTAATTTCAATAATAATTTAATTCATTATCATTATTTTTAAATATCGAAATAAGTCAAAGCTAACTAGCTCACAGAACTACTTTTGTATTCATTAAGCATTTAAAAAAAAAGAAAACTAATGAGGCACATATTATTTACTGAAATTATGCATTATTCATTGATCGATTTTTAAGGTAGGCTGAACAGCATTTACTAGTTCAGGGAATTTATTGATGGCTCATTTAGAGATGTCCAAAGTATATGCTTGGTAAATGAACTAGAAAAAATGAACTAGTCGCCCTTATTTAATTAGCCTTAACGCCAAAAGAGTTAGAGGAGCCAGTCTTACAATAATTTCAAGTCAATCGAACTAGCTCATTAATGAACACATAAAACAACACAGTGCATATCTTATAAGCTTTTAAGCTCTACTAATCATTAGGCAACGATACATTCAAAGAACTAGTAAAATGTTCAATGCAAACTATTATAATTTCCTGATAGGTTGTTAACACTGATAGCACTAAACTCTAATTGAACTGTTCTACGGATTTATTTAATGCACACATGCTAAATTGAAACCATTCATTGACTGAGCTGCTCAGCCATAATTAACTGAACCTACAGCTGAGAGAACTAGTTGGCCACAACCAGAGCGCCTAGACCGGACGCAGGCTTACGATATATATCTCAAGTGCCATGACACAGACCACAGAGAGAGAGAGAGTAGTCGTGCGACTTGGGTGACATGGAATAATTGAAAATTACATGTCTGCAAGCAGAAACAGCCGTGTTATGTGGACAGGTGGTCGAGTGGCCAGGTATGCAGGTGTGCAGACGTGTAGGCGTAAGAGTGTGTGTGTATGCTAATCATCTGTTTCCTTTCACAAACTCACACATACATATGTACACACGGGCATGTATTATAATTTAACGTATGAAATTTTGCAGGATATCAAAAGACATGATCAAGGCATTTACCGTTGTCGTGTCGATTTTCGCACAGCTCAAACACAGAGCTTCCGTTTCAATTTGTCTGTAATAAGTGAGTATCCAAAATGCAGACACACACACACACACACACACGGATATATACACGTTCTATACCTACATATCTACCTATCAATTGTTGCTGTTGTTTTTAGTACTTCCGGAGCAGCCCATCATACTGGACCGTTGGGGTCGTCAACAGAATGGCACACAATTGGGTCCCAAGCAGGAGGGCGATGATATTGTTATCACTTGTCGTGTGGTGGGCGGTAAGTAAGCCCAACTATCCTTGCTTAACCCCATTGCCAATGGACACGCCTCCCATTTCTTTATACGGTTTCTGTTTTTCTTTTTTTTTCCTTTTTTTTTTGTTGCTCTACACATGACTATATCCGCTCGACCGGCTAGACAATTTCCTGTTAATTTCCTTAAAAGCTTTGGCAAAAAAAAAAAAAAAAAGGAGAGCAGAAATTGGAAAAAAAAAAAACCTCAAGCCGCACTTTGACCGAAAATGAAAATATCACAAAGTTTGCGTTTGCTTTGCTTTTCGTTGTCTTTGCGTTATATTTTGTTGTTGTTGCGTTTTCTTTATTTTAGCCCTGACAAAACTTGACTTTTTAATTTGCGCACCCTTTACTTGCCCCCTCCCTCTCTCTCACTCTCTCTCTCTCTCTCTGTCTCTATATGTCCATCTACAATTGTGTATTTTTTTGTCTGTTCGTCTCTTTCGACTGGATTTGATAGGTCGACCGCAACCGCAGGTCCGCTGGCTCGTAAATGGACTACTTGTCGACAATCAAAACGAGCACAATTCCGGCGATGTTATCGAGAATCGACTGTTGTGGCCATCGGTGCAGCGCAACGATTTGAATTCCGTATTCACATGTCAGGCATTGAATACGCAATTAGATAAGCCCAAGGAAAAGAGCTTCATACTGGATATGCATTGTAAGTGGGACAAATTCCAATATTCTTAGCTACGACTAGATAGAATTATCTATATATATATATATATATGTTGAAGCAGCTGACCCAATTAGGAAAAGTTTGACTCATTTAGCTGAATAGTAATCTAGTCTATATATTCATATCAGTCATGATCAAATTTGAAATGTTTTCGATAAAGGTCAACTGGCTAAACAGAGAAGATTCATTTGAATCTTAACATTTAAATACCGATTCAATTAGTTGAATGAAAATATTATTGTGCAAAGGGCAACTTCTGAATTATTTCCAGCACATTGAATTCAGTCAACAACTCTTGTATAAACATAAACAAATCTAATGCAATATATTACATGATTTCACGATTGTAGCGCAACATAAACAAAGAACACAAGTTGAATATTGCCCACATACATGTATGTATGTATGTATCGTAGCGTTTATGTAGCGTCCTCCAAGTAGCCATTAAATAATTACCACGTTTACAATGAAATGAATGAATGAAGGGGCGTTAGACCTAACATTAACCTCGCTCTATTTTCTGCTGCACTCGTGCTGTCCATTAGGTATGCAGAGGTAAGAGCAGACATATGCATGTGTGTGTGTGTGTGTGTGTGTGTGTGTGTGTAGTCAGCACTTGAGTTGAGACGGCTCTTAGATGCTATCGTACGTCGAGCAGATACAAATTGTTAAAGCTTCGCATTATTTATATAAACTTGACATGCTACAGATAGGCCGAATAGGTTCAAGCAGAGTAGATATGTAATTAACCAAAGAGATGCAAAGCATGTTGAAGAAATTATAACATTTATTATTAATTTACTTATACAAATGTTATTTGCAGATCTCTGTTAAAGATACTTTGAATACTTTGCTATCTGCAGCAATTTATCAAAGTATATTGAATTTCCATTATATAAAATTGTAAATTTGTTGTTCACAGTGAAACCATTAACCGTGAAAATTCTGGATCCGCCCAGTTCAATGATTGCCGATCGACGCTATGAAGTCACCTGTGAATCATCCGGTTCACGTCCGAATGCCATCATCACCTGGTACAAGGGAAAACGTCAATTGCGACGCACAAAGGTGAGTTAGAGATTGGGTTGTGGGCGTGGGCGTAGGCTTGATTCGCACCTGACCGCAATTGGTGTACCCGGGCAACACTTGTGGTGGGTGGCCCACTGTCGTGGGGCGTACTAAAGGGGCTGTTGACTGACTCACGATAAGTTATTGTATTTGCATAGGCAAGCCACAGACCCCGACACACACACGCACACATAGACACTGCAGCTCGTAACTCTTTGGGAATGGAGAGGGCGCAACACCCACTTGTTGTCCCTGGGCGTGGCACACACTCGCCGCGCTCCGCACTCCGCACTCACCGTTAGAATAAACACAGATAATGTGATATAAACTCTACAATACACAACGTACAGCAACGCCTACCCGTCGCCCACTGCCACGCCCCGCGCACCCGCACCGGCCATCCCATGGTTTTTCATTTTATTTGCTACGCTTTTCCTTTTGCCATTTTCATTGCTGTTGTTGCTGCTGTAGTTTTTATGTTTTTCTTTTGTCTTTTTTTGTTTTGTTTCAACTTTGGACAAATTTATGGGAGTTTTAGCGCAATTTTGTTGCAATTCATTTTTGTGCCGCTCCGCTGTTGACTTGCCCCAAAGCCGCACTCGTACCACACACCACCCCAGCCACCCCATCCACCCCATCCACCCCATCCACCCTGCCCGCTTTGTCCCGGAACCCCAAAAACAGTTGTTGTTTATGTCCATGTCTGTCCGCCTTATATGCATACTCGTTTATGCATACCAGCGCTGATTGCTTTGCCGTTTGCAGCTACACTCCTTTAAAGGCCGGAAATGTTTTTCACTAGTTTTTCACGTGGCATAAAGTTGCCGTAATGCGGCAAAAGGCCGCCCTCTCGTCTACGGCAGCCAGCCAGCCAGACAGACAGACGGACAAACGGACGGACACACACATATACAAACTGAGTTAGAGCTAGAGAAGTCCAATGTACTGGCCTTTAGACATGCTTTTGCTACATGCCTTTTGGTGCCTTAGTTTCCACTCTAATGTGTGGACGTTGTGGGTGGCTTTGATGTGTGTCTGTGTGTGTGTGTGTTAGTTTCTCTCTTTCCCCTTCGTTCACTGCCTTTTTGTGTGTGTGCCAGACATGGGAATATGGCTAACATAAAACAAAAGTCTAGCAACTTCATATGAAGCACGACATTAATCAACGTTTTTGAGGCCAACGACTTGGCCGACAATCGAGTCGCTCGTTACGAATCGCAGCTAATTAGATAGTTTGAGTCTGACTCTGACACCGACTTTGAGTTGGTTCAAAACATGTTATTTGCATTGCTACAAAATATTTTTTCAAATAACTAAAGTTTTCAACTAGGTTAAACTATTTTTTATATACATATATAAATAGGACGGTGCATTTCAGCTAATTAAAAAAAAGAAAACTACGTTTATATAATCTAGACAACTTCCAACCAAATTTTAATTGCATATTCGTATATTATTTTGTATATTTGAAATATTTACAATTTTGAACTTTGCTTTGGCAAGTTGGGCAGTGAGTGCTTAAAACATTTTTATGATGCCCATTTATTTCGCTAACTGTTCAGCTATTAACACCTTTCGAAGAAGCGACTGCACAAAAACGTGGCACTCCAGCAGAACAGATCCCATACATACTTTTGCATGTAGTTGTATGTGCATATTTCACGCCTTTAGCAGCCGTTTAGCAAGTTTTGGCGTTTGGCCGCCAGGGGGCGACACCATCACACACACACACACGTGCGCTTAAAAATGAACAATTTTATGACCTGTTCAACTAACAGCAAGAATAACGACTACAACGGCACAACTAATTATGTGTTGTTGTTGTTGTTGTTGTTGTTGTTGGTGGTGCTCGGCGCTATAAAATTTATAATACCCACACAAGGCACATAAAACCCAAAGTATGCAGCAATAAATTTTAAATTGCAAACATAAAATATTTCGACAAATTTGCAAAAAAAAAAAAAAAAAAAAAAAAAACACACACACAGAGAAAGAAAACAATGAACAGAACGCCTTAGGACACTGTTTTTTTTGTTGTGTAAAGGGGATCCCAGACTCGCGCACTCTCTCTCTCTCTCTCGTTCTCTCCCTCTCTCTCTCTCTCTGTTTAGCTGTAAGGCCGAAACTTAATTAATGCAGAAACACATTTTGCAGGACGACATATCAAAGAACTCGACACGCTCCGAGCTGAGCTTTGTGCCCACCACAGACGACGATGGCAAATCGATAACATGCCGTGCGGAAAATCCAAATGTGAACGGCCTCTATTTGGAGACCATGTGGAAATTGAATGTCGTTTGTAAGTATTACAAATTGTGTTTAAGTCTAAAATATATACATATATATATATATACGTTCTGTATGCTAAAAATAACAAAAAAAAAAGTAAGTATAAGCATTTGCCGACAGCTAGCAGAAAGGTAGACAGCCAGCTAAAATTTATTACGTCGTCGTCGCCGCCGTCGCCGTCGCCGTTGAAAGCCTTTAAAATGCAAATAAATCAAAGACAAATGACAAATTGTGAATAATTTGCTATGGGCCAGAAGGCAGCCGCCATGCTACCACCCAAAAAACCGTCCCCAGCTCCACACCTTTTCACATTCAAACCGCTGGCGCAGAGCGTTTCAGCGCACTCCCCACCCCCCCAATGAAATATATGGGCTAACAAAATGTATGGCAGGCGCTTAAATTAAATGAAGGACTTTACGTACTCATCCCAATTCTATGCCTATGTCACTCCAAAAACAAAAAGGAAGGAATCATATCAAAGTAAATGTTTTGCTTTAGCTAAGATGTTTTCCTAGTTGTAACCAGGCGCTGCTGTTAATGGCAGCTATAGGAATTTGGTTTTGAAGTATAGCCAACATAGGTTGGTTAAGTTCCATGGGGTTAGGGTAGGTCAGGCTGGGTAAGGAAAGGGTGGATTGCAGCTTAGGTTAGGTTAGGCTAGGCTAGCAGCTTATTGATTTCGTTAGCCAAAGTTTGGTCTGGTAAAGGGAGGCAAGGACATGTTGACGCACATTAGATTGACAGTAGAGATATGCTTACGTAATATATGTTTCTATACCGTATGGAATAGATTATGTAAGCATAGGTAAGGCGCACAATAACTAAGTATAGAGTCCAGCACTTGCTGAAGGTCAAGCTTAACTTTTTGAAGAGATATGAAAAAATTTCAGAGTAAATATAGGTAAAAGAGCGTTTGCATGATTTACATATATATAAAAAAGGATTTTACGTACTCGGACCCATTACATGCCGAGAACAGAATAGGAAGAGAATAACAAATATTTATATAAATATATATATATATTTATTTATTCACAAATAAACACAGTTAAAAGTTGCATTCATTAAACATGTTGTATATATCTATTCCTTTGCTACTTGATCATATATGCAATCTGCTGCCAGAGCTATAAGTTATTAATGCTTTGCCACAGAAATCAAAGCAAAATCTATAAAGATTGTAGTTAAAGATTAACCAACTGCCAAACATTTTGTTGGCCCCAAATTGTGCAGTCAATGGGTCAATAGACGCCAAAGTAAGCACTGCGGACATCGTAAAGTGCCAAAGCCAGAGTTGTGTTTGAGTTTACGTTACGTATACGTCGCGTTGTATTTTATTATTTCGACTGTGTGTACATTGTGTACACACACACACACACACACACACATGTACATGCGGCACATCACGTAATGTTATTTCTTTGCTTTTCACTTCCTCAAATATTAAATTTTTACTGCAATCTGCTGACGTCAAAAAAAAAGAAAAACCATGTAAAGAGAAGAAAAGAACAAAATACACAGGAAGAAAAACATGTTGCTGTTTAGGCCTGATATTAAACCAAACATACATATGTATTATATATACATGTTATATATAAATGTATACATATAAGGTGTTATTATTATATTTTTTATGCGCCACACATACTTCTTGGTTTCATATTTTATATTTTAGAAAATTATTTTTTATTATTTGTTTGTTTTTGTTATTTTGTTGTTGTTGTTGTTTTTTTTATTTTTTTGCCGTTTGGGCAATGCCGTTCGTAATATTGACGCAAATAAAGTTTATGATCTGCACGTACGACAGCATATTCATATATAAATACACACACACACACACACACACACACACACAGATACTGGTAAGGCAAACGCTTGATTTTGAAAGCAAGTAAAATATATGCATATATAAATTATGCTTTTTAATTTGAGCGCATGTAATACCCTGCAGTCAATTTGAATACGTCTTAAAAAAGTGCGTATAAAATGATAATGCATTTTTATAGTCCTGATTTAAGTCTTAATCAGAAAGATGTTGTAAAAATTATGTACTCCTACGAAATTAATGACTTAAGATATGCAATAGTAGAGAAAATTATTATCAATTTAAAGAAAAGTTAAAAAAAAATCTTAAATAAGTGAAATATATGAAAAATAATTGTAATGAGTAATGAGATCATAAAACAGTATGTTTTTATTATTATTATTATTTTTTTTTTTCATTTCATAATTTGCATATTTATTGCAATATAATGATAGCATTTCTAAGAATTTGATTTAATTTAAATAAATTAATTTAATTTTGATTTAGTGAAAGTGATATATATTTGCACAAATTGAATTAGAACCTTTTAGGAACTTTTGAATGCTCTTCAATTTTCATAACTCAAAGAAAGACAACGTTCCCTTCTACAATTTCAACGTACGCTACGACGAGCTTAGATTTCTATACTAATTCTCTGAAAGAGTTCTGCTCTCTATAGCTCTCTCCTTCATTTATTTACCCTATATATATGTAATTCTCTTAAAGATTTCTGCTCTCTATAGCGCACTCTCGAGTCGCTTCTGTCTATTTCATCTCAATTATTTATGTTTCATATTTTTAATTTGAACTCACATGGCAAATATGTTCCGCATCGTTTCGCATTTGTTGCTTGTGCTGTCGTATTGCATCGTGTTGTGTGTGGCATGTCCTTGTTGTTATCCTGGATGTTGCTGTCGTTGTTGTTGTTGTTGTCTTTTCTATGCGATATCTCTATTCAGCATCATGCCTGAGTTATTATGCCAACTTCGTTTTGGCTTCTTAGGCACGGCATTTGGCAAGGCCATTTGCCATGCTTTATGCCAGCCAGCCAGCCAGCCAGCCAGTCAGCTAGTCAGCCTGAGGGGGCGTGGCAGTGTGGTGTGTGCTGTTGCTGTTGCTGTTGCTGTTGCTGCTGCTGCATTCCGTACGTATAATTTTCTTTATGTGTAAGAGCGCGCGCGCTCTCTCTGTGTGTGCGTATGTGACACGCTCGTTTTAAAATTTATAATGTGGCCCCAGCAAACAAGGCAGCAGGACAACAAAACATGCAATGCAATCACAGACATAGAGATTCCCATGAGCGCACTACACAGACAATATATTTATGTGTACGTGTGTGTGTGTGTGTGTATGTGTGTGTGTGTGTGTGCTGTACATGTCCCTCGGCCGTTGTTTATGGCTGGGCTACATTGGCGCTTGTGCTGTGTGCGTGCCTCGCATTTTGGAAAAGCGAAAGCATCGCGATATTTTTCTCAATGCTGCAATTTGAGTTGATATTTTTAAAGTGGACGCACGCCAGAGCATAGCAATAGAAATGCCAGCTTATGCTCTCTAGATATGATATATGCACATATCTATATATAAATATCACTGTATATATGCATTCATATATGTAAGGCAGCCAGGCAATCATCCAAGATTACTTTAAATTCCATACTTTAAAGCTCTGCTCTGCAAAGAGCTATAAAAATATATTATTGTCAGTTGTATTTGTTGTTGTACTTATGCTCGAAATATGGCACAAGCTATGATTAATGATGAAAGGCAGAGAAAGTATTTGTTAAGAGAAGGAATCGATAAGGAGAGAATTGATATAGTGGAAATAGATATTGCGAGGAGTTTCTTTGTGAATAAAAAATTTATAGAAATGTAAAATATGAATGCAGTGGAAAATATAGGAATAAATTTAATATATATAGAGATCATGTGTAAAGTGTAGATATTTACGGAATTAATTAATAAAGAATATATGAAGAGCAAAGATATAATATGAATATATTATATAAAATGTTTTGGAGATAGAATTCAAATACATAAAAAATATGTAGAGAAAGAATAGTCAAAAATTAATAAAGTATTAAAAATATGAATATCGAAAAAATGAATATAGCAGAAATATACTATATAAAAGGCAAAAATATATAAATAATAAGCATGCAAAATATAGAATTTATAAAAAAAAATGGAATTAATAAAGAAAAAAAAAAATTGCTATCGAAGTAATAAATGTTGATAACATTATTAGAAAATCAATTTATATAATAAGAGTATATAGAAAGTAAATAAATATAGCTAGAATTTGAATGAAGGGAACAGGAAAATTTGATTTGAAGAAATTTGTGTACAAAGTAGTGTTTGAAAGGAATATACTTGGGAGAATGGGCATATACATATATATAAATAAATAAAATAAGAAATTTATATATTTTTATAAGAATCAGCAGATATGAAAATTAGTTAGAAAGTATTCTAAAATACCTGACATGTCAACTAGTACTTTTAACTTTCAGAATTAAATAAATTTCATGAGGATATTTCAACAATTCCCTTCTACTAAGACTAATAATTTTTATTGCAACCGCAGCTGCAGCAAAACAAAAACTGTGCAGTTGCATATGTTGCTAATTTTTCTTGATGTTTTAATAAAAATCGAGCTACATTATTTTCTTCTTTCACTCAGTTTTATGCCCTTGCCACTCCACATCAATTTTTTGCATTTTCCAGCTAATTTTTGGCTTTAAAAAGCCCCTGAGTTAAGCTTTAAAATTGCCAAATCGCAGCGCATACACATATATCATTTCATGTGTGATATAATAAGGCAACTTTCATTTGCACATAAATTGCTGGAGGCTTGAAACGCAGCAGACGCTGCGATCGATAGCCTAAAAGCGAAAGAAAAAACTGCTAGAGTTGGGGTGTTTGGGAAGTTTGCCATTTCTTTCACGCTTCCACTCTTTTGGCTTTATTTTTTACATTTTGCTGGCAGCTAACGGTAAATGATAATCACAAAAATGGCCTGCAACATGTGTGCGGAAATACGGCGTCGCGACTTTCGACGAAAGAGTTTTTGCAGTGGGTCCCTTTCGAGCACTTTTGCTGATTGGCGAGGCGACTGCCAGAGCTCAGACCTTTGCGCGTGATGGACGAGAGCGAGAGAGAGAGAGAGAGAGAGAGAGAGGAGGTGGGCAGGTGGAGAGTAGGCGAGTAGACGAGTAGGCGGTTAGAGGCGGGTGTAAAGTAAACTTTGCGAGGCCATTCAAAAGTGAGCAAACTTTTGGCCTCATCGTCGTCGTCGTCGTCGCCGTCGTCGTTGTCGTTGTCGTCGACGGCGTAGACGTTGGCATCGTCATCGTCTAACTCTTGACTGGCGCCGTTTGGCTTTGGCCGCCAATAACTCAACAATATTAAGGTTGGCACGTGGCACGTCCTTCCTTCAAACGTTCAACGTTCAACGTTCAAACTGCTGGCCGCAGCCTTTTTGAGGTCCTCTACTCTGCTGTGCCGTGCCGTGCTGTGTTTGTCGCAAAGTTTGTGGCTCGTTAAGCAAATTCAAACGACTTAAGCGGCAACACATGTTCGCAAGCAGCGCCAGAGGCCAGGCCAGGCGTAGCGATCCGTATTACTTGTCCCCAGTTGCCATTAGGCTGTGTTGTTGCCATAACTCTTTGTTGATGTTGATGTTGCTGTCGTTGCAGCAAATCGCTCATATTTGCAAGCACTATTAAATCAAATAGATCACTCGACTTATTGCACAGCTGATGGCAGCCAATTGCAGATAAAGAGGATGAGAGACAGTTGAAGATTGTAGAGCATGAGTAGGCTACACAGCTGGAATCAGATTACAGCAATGAGATGAATGCTTAACTTGGCTAAATTAAAAATGTATAGAAGAGATACCCCAAATGAAGAAGCTGTGGAGTATACGTATGTCGTACGTATACTTAATTTATAATCATATATCATCAAATACCTATGCTCATCGTCTCTCAAACAAACCAACAACTGTAATAGACACTTAATCATTTATCAATTTATTGCTCGTCTCTAATACCTGTCCATAATTGTTTGCAGATCCTCCATTGGTGACGCTGCGTTTGGGCTCCACACTGTCACCGGATGATATCAAGGAAGGCGACGATGTTTACTTCGAGTGTCACGTACAATCGAATCCTCAATGGCGGAAACTGTTGTGGTTACATAATGTAAGTCGCGTGAAGCCAGCTGGAAATGAAGTCTCATGGCGAACTCCAAATACCTCCAAATACACACACACACACACACACACAGACATACAAAATGTGAACAGGAACTGAGCTTCAGGTCGTGCTCGAGCCTGTGCTCGCTGCTCACTGCTCGCTGCTCTGACCCCGGCTGTCTGCTTGGCTGCTTTCCATTCATTTTCTGTTTAAGTGTCAATAGCATTGGCTAGTTGCGTAGAGCTGCTGCTGATGCAGGAACTGATGCTGCTGCCGATGCTGCTGCTGCTGCCATTGCTGTTCCCAGTTGCATTTGCTCATTTCAATTCATTTCACACCAAGTCTGATGGTCGGGGCAGGAGCTAAGAGTGACGCCACCATATGCCATTTCATTTCCCAAAATAGTTTTGGGATTTGTGGCATTGATTTAAGCAACGTTTTGCCTGTCGCTCACTTGCACTCGCAGTCATCTCACCCTTAGCCTCCTTCCTTCCTCTCAATCAATCAGCAAAGAGCATACGTTGTTTGGCTGCCTGAACTGGACTTTTCAATGGAAACGGCATCAGTATATCAATAGCGCTCTCTCGTTTGCGAATGGACTTTGTCTGGCCTAACAAGCTCTACTTGATTGTTTCACACATCTCAGGCAAATTGAAATTGCAAACGTTTGCTGAAAATATGACAGAAGCTGTTAAGTAAATGCCTTGCCAAAGAGAGTCTCAACGAAGGCTGTATATTAATTGAAAATTGATGTTTTGAAAATGCTGACGGAAACTGACAAAAAAAACAAAAAAAAGAGAAAGGAGAAAGAGAAGAGTAAATGGATGGCAGATGTGGAAAGAACTGCTGCTATAAGAAATTGGCAAATATCTAACTGAAATATGTCAGAGATGAAATTATTTTATCTCTGCCTATTTCTACAGCGATAAAAGATTCCAGCACTGACTTTATTCTTATTTCTACATCATTTAATTAACATATTCCTGCATTGTCACGCTTTACCATAATAACAAGAAAATATTATTTTTCTCTCAACAATAAATATCGCTTGCTACTTCAAACAGGGCATTCACTTGGAACACAATACCTCGGCCCGCGTCATACGCTCCAATCAGAGCCTGGTGCTGCAGAAGATAACGAAACACTATGCGGGAAATTATGCGTGCAGCGCCATCAACGACGAAGGCGAAACGGTCAGCAATCAGTTGCCGCTGCGCGTTAAATGTGAGTATAACAAATATGTGGACACATAAATGCACATAAATACCCATAGAGAGAGGCTGGCAGGAAGCAGCACGCATATACCCTATAGGGTAGGCAGAGCTGTTGCCTGTTCTTTGTTTTGCAAGAGATCGCTCGAGGCAGCTCTATTCAGAGATCAGTCAGATATCGTATAATACTCTGGAAGCGAAGTCTATGCAATACATAGATCAGTCATATTCAGATATACTCTGTAATCCTATGCAGCTCTTTTGTTTTCTCTCCGCATCAGCTGGTCTTACTTAAGCGAATGGAATGCCTCATCTATCTAGCTGTCTGGCTGACCCTTTGACCCATGTTTCTTATCACACAGCCAGACAGCGACGTTGTCAAGCTGCAGAGACAACTCCACGGCTCCCTCTTCACAACAACCTTTACGGTTTTTTTTTTTTTTTTTTCTTTTTTATGTATTGCTTTTTTTTTTTCATTTTTGTAGCGCTCGACCGTTTTCATTTTACAACTGGAGCTCTTGAGCTGAACTCGAGTTGAGTTGTTGTCGCTGTCGTCGTCATCGTCGTCGTCTCGATGTGGCGCAGTTGCAAGTCAAGGCTGTGAAAATATTTTTCATTCCGCTTTTTGCATAAATACAACATTTTGCCAACAGCAGCAGCAGCAGCAGCAGCAGCAGCAGCAGCAGCAGCAGCAGCTACTGCAGCAGTAAACCTCCTTGCAGACCCTCATCATCCTTGCTTCGCTTATCTGGAAAATCCAGTCGCTTTTCATATGCTTGCCACATGCGTTGCGTCATATTTCATTGCAGCTGCCGCGGAATTATGCTTCAATTTAACAGGCCGCGAAATGTTGCCAGTTCCAGCTCTTCTCTTGCTGCTGCTGCTGCTGCTGCTGCAGCTGCATCTGCGCTTTAATTCAAGCAATTTGACAAGCTGCTTCGCTCGGCTGCTGATCGCGCTCATAATGAGTTTCGGAGCCGCATTTAGCGGCATATACTATAGTCTGTTGGTCGTCCTCTTTTACAGTTTTTTTTTTTTCTTTGCCTGTGAGCCATACACATGTTGCAACAGCAATTCAAATGCCACTTCTACTTCTCATCCTTGCCACATGCAGCTAGACAGACGCATTGCTTCGAGCCATAAATTAAATGCCTCGACGAAGCAGTCCCACTGCTGCTACAACTCCTCTTCCTCTTGCTGCTCCTGCTCCTGCTGCTGCTGCTGCTGTTGACGTCTGCTGACATTTTGGTTTTTGTTCAAGCGACAAACTTATATTTATTTTTAGAGTGCAGCTAATGCTCAAAGAAGCATTTCATATGTGCATATATTTAACTTTATTTAAGCTTGTTTCGATATATATATACTTTACATTTTAATTAATAAGGCTAATATCGGCCATGCTTTAGTATAGTTATATAAGTTAACACCATATTGACTTCAGTCGATCTGCATTTGCCTCATTGGGCGGCTGTTGCGGCCGCTGTATAAATTTGAAAAGCAATAAATGATTTTTGTCCAAAAATAATCAACTTGTGTTTTTATTTAATAGGGCTTCTTTTCTAGCATTCATATTCAAAAATCAACTGTCAAAAATATGCATCATACTAAATATCGTTGCATAACTTAGGGGGCTGCTGCTCGAGGTAACATAATTATGTTAACTAACAGTGCACTTCTGTTAACTCACTGTTAATAACCATTTTTTACCCTACTACTCATTTCTGTTCGCCTGGTACTTCGAGCTTCAATAGGCATGTAATATCAGTAAGTAGGATGAAAATTCTACTTAACAGTAGTGTAACAGCGAACTGTTGTGGTACTGTTACTTTACAGTACGTTAACATGAATATGTTAACTAACAGTATATTAATAGTGTTATGTTAACTCTTTGTAAATTAACATTTACACCTTGCAGCTCATTTATTTTCGCCTAGGACCTAGAAAATTTGAGCCCTATTGACCACAGCAGCCGCCCTTCAAGATATGCAACGATTTGTTATATTTCGCCTTCTTTACCAGAAATTTTTCATTGCATAGTTTTGGGTGGTGAATTTTAATATTAAAAGTCTCTGCCCAAAAGTATGCAATATAAAAATATTGCCGTATTAGAAACAAACCCCAAAGCTATGCGACTATGCTTTGCCTGTTGCATATTTCTGACCGCTGATTTTTGATTATGAATGCTAAGAAGTTCTGTTGAAATAAAAAATACAGCTTGATTATTTATTGATAAATATGTTTTAATGATTTTATTTTTTTAAATTAACACAGTAAAAGAATTAAGTCTACATTCTTTATAAATATATAAAGCAGCTTTACTATACTGGAACATTTTTGCTTTACATATTTACGTCGCTGTTAAATAATATGTGATCGATGATAATCATGTTATTGGACCCTCTTAGCTGAAGAAGCGTGTATAATCTGGAAAATAAAAGATATTTTAGAATACAATGAATTGCAAGAGAGTTAGAAAGGCTGTTTTGAGTATGTAAGGTTGGGTTTGGCATAGGTTTGTACTTACCAGTGTTTACCTATGATGATTACGGATAGCTCCAAACAATAATTGCTCTCCCAGCAGAGAAATCTGAAAGGATATGGTTCAATTAAAGCAACGTGAATTTATAAGAATTGTATTTTCAAATGCCTTTTATATCGATAAATCTTTTTGAGCTCGCAAGGGAAAAAGGTTTAAAATTTAGAAATTGTACTTTAATAATAGCACTACAGCTAATAAGCAAAAAACGTGGTTTATAGATAAATTCAGCTTAATGTGCACACTCTTAATAAGAAAGTCTAGTTTATTTATAGAAGTTTCTGCTTTCATTTTCCTAATTAAATCTATTAGTAATCTAATCTATGAGGAATTTCAAATATTCAGCAATTTTAGCCTTCTCATACTCTTAATCTATGTACGTTATGTACCAAAAGTAAAAGCTAATGCTTTCTCTGTCTTTCCCTCACTCCCTCTCCCCCTTGACACTCTGCCTCTCTATCTGCGCCTCGCTCCCTCTCAATGTCATTATGTTTGATGTCATTGAACTTTGGGCGTTTGTATAAGCAACAAGTGCTTATTCAAGTGCTGTCTCGAGTGCTGCCTAATTAGCTGTCGACTGATCAAACAGCCCTCGTGAACTCGTAATTTAAATAAGCAACAGCAACAATTACAAGCAGCAAGGAAGAGGAAGCCGAAGAGGAATAGGAAGAGCGCAGAGCTGTTATTTTTTGGCTAATTAATTACGCCCTTTTGTAAATTTTTAAGACAAACAATTCATCAAAAATTCAACTTGCCTGACTGCTAATGCGTTTGGTTTCTCTCTTGGATGGGTTTGGGCTTTGGGGTCTAGAGTTTGGAGGTTGGAGGTTGGGGGCTTTTGGCCTTTAACGCGAGTGGGGGCGTTCTGTTGACAACAACGTGAAATTACGCATACGCCACGTGTGCTGTCAGCTAATAATCCTTTAACATTTATGAACGCCTTATTTACCTGCGAGTACTAAATCATGTTGCCACATCAATTAATTTCAAGTAAACAAGAACGCCAACGCGTTGCCACCCAGCGTTGCCTTTGACACTGACTGACTGCCGCTATGGCTGTAACGCAACCAACCCCCCACCCCCATTCACCCATCCGCATCCCCATGCCCATCCACACCTCGCAACGCCCGCTCGCAGTCTAACTGATGAGTGAGCCGCCCAGCTGTCTAAATCACTTTTGTGCGTTTGCCTCAACGTGATCAACGCCCCAGCAACTTGGCTAGCAAAAGAAAATGAGTTGCCTCATTTTTCTCTGCGTTTTTCTTCTGTGTGTGTGTGTGTGTTTTTTTTTTTCGCTTTTTTTTATTCTTCTTTTCTTTTTTCGTTACAACATTTGTGAACTTGGTGACTGCTATAAATGTGACTATAGATGCCTCGTCTTGATTACTATATGAATTATTTTTGGTCTTATTGATTTTGTGAGAATCAGGTTAAATATCATGTGTTAAATAAGACTTTGCAAATAATTGTTGAATAATTATTTCATAATAAATAAAAACACATAATATTTAACGTGGCAAACAAATACTTAATGCACAAAATATATAATAAATATTGAATATAGTAAATAAATAATCGATGTTATATATACAAAGCAAATAACAAATATTTAGTTTAATAAATAATATTAAAAATGTGATATTGTGATAATGTGATTTTTATTACAATAAATTTAGCAATAAATAATAAAACATGAATTTCTAATGAATATTTGAAACATTTTTAATGTCATATTTATTTTTATTTATTTTATTTTTTTAATAATATTATTTTATATTTATATTCAATTTTTTTATTTATATTAATATTATTATTAATTAAATTAAATTATAATTATTTATTTAGTATTATTCAATATAGATCCCATATTTATTACTATATTCAATATTTGAAATTCATTTTGTATATTCCCCTGCCTCAATCCATCTCTTTAGGTTGGGTATACCCAATTGCATGCTTATTGAAATTTTTCTAATACATTTGCTTATGTATTCACAATTCATTCACTTTGCTTCTCCTTTCAGATACACCTGTTTGCAAGCATGCGGATCGCGTTATACTAATTGGTGCCTCCAAGGATGAGACTGTTGAGGTTATATGCGAGATACAAGCGGATCCGCCGCCACGGTAAGTATTTACAAAATAAAAAAAAAAAAAAAAGCAGAAAAGAGAAGAAAACAAGAAAAAGAAAAAGAGTAAAGAAATTTCATTGTCCTTCACAACCCTTCACGCACCCCTGTGAATGCTCTGCCTTTGCTCTCCTCTTTTTTGTTGTAGGCAATTGCTTCCGGTTTCCTGTTGAATGGAAGTTTGCTAAATTGACAAATGGCTGTAATTGTGTGCGTGGGCTGTGCGTGTGTGTGTGTGTGTTTTTTTTTTTTGCGTGGGTGTGCGAAACGGAAAATGCTGTTTATATGTTAGGAAATGTGCGAAATTCAACAATATTTTGATTTGCCAACACTTCAAAGCTTTGTCCCTGCTTGCCACGCCTTCCTGGCAAGTGTGAGGCACTTTAATTTATTTTAAATATGCAGCTGCCGCCACTAAGATACAGATGGGCAGAGGGAAGGCAGCTGCTGTTCCGCTGCTCACTGCTGGACTCTGTTAATTCGCATTGCCACATTTGCCTCACTTTAATGTTTTTTTAATGAGCCAGCCGCCGCCTTCGCACCACAACGCACCGCTGTGGCCTGTCGAGCGCATTTTATGTCCGTCTCTTTTCCCTTCTCGCTTCCTCTCTATCTCTCTCTCTCTCTGTCGCTGTCGCTTTCTCTGCGTCTGTCCAGCTGCCTTGTCTTGTATTTAATTTCAATTTTTCGTTCTGTTTCTCTCTTTTTTTTCTTTTGTGTGTTAGGGCTTGCTTTTTTCGTTGCTGCTGTTGTTGTTGTTGGTGTCTGTGGCTGCGTCTTGAGTTGACGCTTTATGCTAAAATAATTAATCATTAGCTGGCGCAAAATATGCGCGTTGTTGCCGCTGGCAGCTCAGCTGCCCTGTGTAATTGTTGTGGTACAGCTGCGAGAGCGAGCTCTAGGCGTGGCGAGGCAAAGCGGGGCTGACTGCGGTGTGTGTGTGTGTGTGTGTCGCCCGGGGGCCGTTCTCTCAGCTTGAGCATTAAAAAAGCTGCTGCATACTTTTGGATGCCAACGGTAGGGCTAGAAGCGAGCTGTTGGGCTAGCCCAAGGTGGGCGGCTACAAGTTAATTTATCAGCATTTAACTGCTTGACAGCGATGCCAGCTATTTTGCTGATCCAGTTTTTTCGGGATTGCTTTTTTTTTTTGTGTGTAATTTTTAAATTAAAGTATCATTTTGTTAAAAGTGCAAATCATTGGGTAAAATAAGAATTTAAGCGGAGAAATCTTGAACAAAATTTAAATGAAGTAAGGCTAAAAGAAGTTAAATTTATACTTGATATCATTCATTAAAAGTATTTGAAATATCTCTTTGAAAACTGCTGTTAATCTACATAAATGTTAGCTGTGATGCAGAGTTGCTGGATTAGCGGTTAACAGAGCTCAGTCGCCTAAGATCTTTTCTCTCTTATAGCTGGAAATTGCAGCTGAAAGAGTTCGTGAAACTATGTTATGTTAGAAGTAATACATCATTTTGCTGTTAATACAGCTGCATCTGCTCAGCAAATAATTTTTTGTTCTGCTACACAATTTGCCTGTTAGCGTTTTATCCGCTCTCTAGTTGTTGCTGGTAGGATTAAGCGCATTTAACAGCGCTGTTAATTAAAGCTGTCTAACTGTTAGCGCGCATAGTCCGCTCGCTGGCTGTTAACAGTAGGCTTGAGCGCTGGCACTTAACAGCGCTGTTAACTCTCTTCTCTCTTCTCTTCTTATTTTTGTGCTACAGCAGATTGTATATTGATTGATTTCATTAATTTAATATATATTTATATACATACATATCCATATATACATGGTTTTATACATATATATTTGCATATATATATTGATAATTTATAAGGGCAGTGAGAAAATCTGAAAGCGTCCAACCGAATATGCCAGAGATAATTAACCTTTTAAGAGGCTTTCCATGTGCGTGGCGGAGTCAACTCTGCTCAACTGTAATACTGTAATACTGCAAGAGTGTGCTTGTGTGTGTTCAACCTTTAATATTTTAACGAGCTATTTTAAAAATGTAAGACTTTTCAAACATGCCTCACTCTTCTGTTTCGATCTCTTTCTCTTCCGTACGACATTCGCCCTTTCGCCTGGACTGATGTTTCTGCCTTTTGCATGCGCTTCCAACTGACAACGCAACTGTCAAAATGTCAACGCAATACAAACAACAACAACAATGATAAAAAAAAAAAAAAACCAACAACATACATATGCAGAACATTTCGCTGGAAATTTAACAACTCAGGCGAGACACTGGACGTGGGCAGTGAACGATTCAGCGTGAATGGAAGCCGCAGCATTTTAAAGTACACTCCGGTTACAGATCAGGTAAATGCCGCCTACCTTGACCAATTAAGAAGCATACATATACGATAAGTCGCTTCTGCTATAAAAATATGAATATTTTTTTACTTTATATATTTTCAGGATTATGGTACATTGTCCTGCTGGGCAGCTAACGAAGTGGGCACACAGCAACATCCCTGTCTCTTTCAAGTTGTTTTAGCAGGTGAGTCTACAGTAGCTTAACAACTACTATGTTAATGAATACTCACATAAAAGGTTGCTACGCTTTATTTATAACTGTTATAGTATTTGTAAGGTCAGTTATCTGCACAGCATATGAGTAAACGTGAGTGCGAGTAAGTTAGATGAACGGCAGGGATGGTAGCCCTGACAACAAGCAAATCGCCACTGAGCGGCCATTCGTGTTTGGAGGGTATAAAAAAGCAGCTACTATTATCACTCTTTGTTGTGATCCCGTTTCTCGTTTCATATGATTACACAGTAGAGTAAGGAGAGTAGCTAGTGTTGCTAGCTCAACAGAGCAGCCATTGTCTTAGAGAGAGGGAGAGATGAGTCTGTTGTCATTGCACTCACCGTTCTGTTACAGCAGAGTAAGGAGTGTGGTTAATGCTCCTAACAGAATGAGTAACTTAACAGAGTAGTGATTAGTGTTAAGAGCAGTAGAAAAGGTCTGTTGATATTAGCGCACTTTGTACTCACATCATAGCAATGCCCGCTCTGTTAAGTTGCGCTCTCTCATTCTACTCTCACTCAGCTGCACGATTTAGTGATTATGGCGCTAGCAGAAAGTTTCGACAGATCAGCGATTGCCAGTGAGTGCGTGTCAATAGTCAATACTAAAGTAAAGAGAGTAGAAGCTATATGATTGTGAGTGTAATAATTGCTCAACACAGTTGCATAGGGAAATAGTCTAACTTGTCATTAAACGCTCTTTATTATGATCATTCTACTACTACTGATGGAAAAGAGAATAGAGAAAGCATATTCTTCAGAATTATATATGAGATTCAATATTTAAAATCATACGTATAGTTAAAGTGAAGCAACTGTTTTCTGTGCGTATATCTGTCCGTTGAGTGTTTTCCCTTTGACCTGACCAAGTTAAGGCCACAGGCAAACACTTCTGGGCTTCTCTCTCGCTCTCCCTATCCCTTTCTGTAACAGCAGAACAACTATTTATTGCTCTTCTTTCTCGCCCTCTCGGTTTTTCATTCATGTTAATTTGCTGCTGCATATCCTGTAAACATTGGACCACATAAATCTCGATGCGGAACATCTGGACGCAGCTCTGCCAAATATGGTTACCAATTGCAGCACCTTCAATCGCACCGAACTGAGTGTTGACATACAATGCATACCCGGCTACGATGGCGGCTTGCCACAAATATTTGTGCTCGAAATGTTTTCGACACGCACCGGCGATATCAGGTAAGCATATTAATCAGCTACACGTATAAACTGACAACTACAATAAACGGACGAGCACACACACAGATACAGATACAGATACACATATATATGAAGCACGTTTTCTCCTGTGGATTGCTTATAAGCGGATTACGTTTGGGAAACTTTCCTTAGCTTGCGCCCCAAGACTCAGCTTTTCAGCATATGTCAAAAAAGTCAAATATGCGATTAAATATTACCTGAGGTTAATCAAACTGGGTGGCCAGTGTATTAATAACATAAAAGTGTTGAGTTGAGCAGAAAAAGAAAAGGAAGACAAAGAGAAAGAGAAGAAAAATAAGACTTTTATATATATATATATCTCATATATGACTTTAAGTATAGTAAATGCATTTCATTTAGGTAATGAAATGCTGAGTATATATGTATATGATATATATTTAATATTATAAATTGCGAAACATAATATTTAATCATTGAAATTCTTTTGCCTGTAACTATTTAATATGTCAATATCAACAGAAACTCATATATAAATATGTATACGGTTATTTACATAACATATACAAATAAAAGATATGTTTATAATGGCCTCCCCCGCCCACTTCAACTCCCACACACAATAATAACAACAACGTCTATCTGCATTTGACAACTCCCTTAAAGCGATATTATTCAATATCAGTTTCAGTTGGACAATTGGGAAGAGAGATTGGGTGGCTGGGGAAATACGAAGCATAACTTAAATAAGCGTGCATCCACACCTCCTGCTCTTAGCAGGGGGCGGGTGTGTAATTAGGCGTAAAAAAGGAGGCCTTCGGGCTAAGTTGTTTCCATTCCAAACGTTTTGCCAGCGCAAATCAACAATTTATATGCATGTCAAATGCGTGTTTAAAAAGATGCGCATTTTATTACCGAGCTCAAACCCAACAAAAATTCGAATCTTATTCATATGCACACACACATAAAGAGAGACACACCCACCCACCGACAACATTATGCGGCAGGCAATGTATAAATTTTCTCGAAACGAATCGAAGCAAAACCGCAAACATTTAATAAATATTGCTTATTAAAACAATGCCAAAATGGCCTGGAGCGAGATGTGTTGTTTGGGCAGCAGCTCTGGAAAAATATCAAAGGACCCTCAAAACGACGCAACAAACGTCGTCATCAATGTAAAAATATTTGCTGAAGCAAATGGCATATGAGAAAAAAGAATAGAGTAAAATTAGTTGGACTCTGATGAATTTTCAATGCTCTATAAAAAGGTAGTAGGTGAATCAAAGAGATATCTGGCGTAAAAAATTCGAAGAAGCGTAAAAATATGGAAAGAGAGACAAAGATAGAGATAGAGATAGAGATAGAGATAGAGATAGAGATAGATAAAGATATAGAGATAGAGATAGACATGGAGATAGATAAAGAGATAGAGATGCAGATAGAGATATAGAAACAAAAATAAATACAGATACAATACAAATATGAATCTGATTCAGATTGAGATTGAGATACAGAAGATTATAAGGAACGAAAATGTGATTAATATAAATTTATAATTTAGATAAAAGGAAAGTTAACGCTGTCAAGGCAACGCTCCTATTTAGGCAGGGAATCTCCACTGATTTAATTTTCTTATCTGATTTATTCTATAGAAACTAATAAAAATTTATATAAAAAGAAAACCTTTTCAGTTGAGTTTCAATCATTATAAATTCTGATTCAGTTCTCGCTCACATTCTATATACATATATATATATATATATTAGTAAAGGTTATCCAAGCGTTTGTCGCAACGTAATATTACGTATTGCTTCATGAATCTCTAATACCTCAAACCGAGAGCATTCAAGGGGATGATGAAAAAATGATGCAAAATGTATATAGACATTGAACCCTAATATTTCAGAGTTTGGCAAAAATAAAAAAAGAGAAAAACGAGAGAAAAAAGACAGACTGGAGACAAGTGAAAGCCGCAACAAGGCAAAAGGCATCAAATTTAAATTGAGGTCATGATTGGAGCAATGCTTTCGTGAGATTTGGGCTTTCAGTTTGTGTGTGTCTGGGGCATTTGCCGGACCGAGCTGTGGGGGTATTCGCTTGATTTGGGCCGCATAGTCCAAGGCACAAATGTAAAAGGCGTAAGCTGCCAAAAAAAAAAATCTATATATATATATATATAGATATCAGTAAGAGGGTTTTTGTGCCAAGCTGACATTTGATTGCACATGATTAAGGGCTTAGAGCTGTTGATTTGCCATGCTGATTTAATAATACATAATAATGCTAATGATAATAATAGTAATAATAATATTATTGTGAATGATGACGTTCTAAATCTTTCTACAGATTCAATCTGAGCAACACGGAGGAGCCGCTCTTCTCGCTGGAAAACCTAGATACGCTCACCTCGATTATAATGCAGGAGAATAACTCGTGGAGGCTGCGCATTTACTCCTACAATCAAAAAGGACGCAGTCCAGTGAGGTATCTGGTTCCCGATTTCATAATTGGCTCAACAGCTTACAAGACAGGTGAGTGGCACGCAGCATAACATACACACACACACACACACACTCACACTGAGCCTGCTAGGCTTGATTGATGGATGGGAATTGTAGGGCTGCTACTTGCATTTGACACTTGATAGCAGCCTCTGAGAGCATCATAGTAGCTCGCTCAAGTCAGCTGCTTTTCAGTGATTTTATGTTTTAATCCCAGGCCCAGTCGTCTGTTGTTGTTGTTGTTGTTGTTGTCTACTACACGCCCACTTGCTACTTCACATATGGTGGCGACACTTGACAGGTACCAGAATCATCTGCAGTGCTTACAACATCAACATGCCCAACTTTGTTGGCTTAAGATATGTGTAAAATTACTTTCTGATGTGCCAGCTGCAGTGCAGTAGCAAAAGCAGCAGCAGCAGCTGTAGTATATCACAGTGGTGCTTATAGTACATTAATATATTAATTTATATATTTATTTATTTATATATAATAGAGGTACAAATTGATTTGTATATATGTATATTACTTCCCATATTGTCTTTCATGCATATGAGTAAGTCATGAAGAACCCTTATAGCTGTGCTTTAGCGCCTGTATAATTCTACTTCAAAATTTGATTTCATTGCGTAAAGCATTTGAAAATATAACTCATATATTTAATTTATTTATATATTACAATTTATATTTTTGGATTTAACAACCTCGAAAGGTCTTCAATTAATAGAGAGCTAACCAATATAATAGGAAATATTAAACACTTCATTCCAATTCCACATGCTCAGCTCAAATCTTGCAGTGAATTTAATCATTTAATATATATTTATATACAATTACATTTCACCAACATTTCTATACAAATCACACCACTGTGCTGTGTCTTATAATATAAATATAGCTTACGTTCACTAAATTACTAAATTCTTCTCATTTTCATATGCTCACACAAATCGCCTAAAAATAAAACTGTCAAACGTTAAATTGAATGGAAATGTCTATATGCCATATATATATATACACACACACACACACACTGACTACATCTATATAAATACTGATGTATATGTGTAATATTTGCGATGGCCGATGGCAATCTATCTAAAATTGACGATGATTTATGACCAACGATTGTCAACCTGCAATTACGACAATAACTGATGACAACAATAATAACGATAACGTAGATGACGATGTGACGCTAACGTTGTCGCCGGTGATTGTTGGCAGCGTTCTAACCATCATAATTATTGGGGTAGCCATCGCGATACGAATATTTGTGGTTACATTCGTGCACAATCTGCGACGCAATCGCCAGCACGGCAACAAGGCGACAGCAGCAGGTGTGGTCGTTCAAGCAGGCGACGTCTTCAAGGTGAGTGTACGTGGGAAGATACATTTTCCCTCCCCCGCCCACACTTTTTCACTTTCCACTTTAGTAATTTTCTGATTTTTCATTCGCATGCAATTAATAATATTTGATGACATCTTGCAGAGCAACAATCTGGAGAAACCGCGCTGGCAGCACACGGATATAAAAACGAAATCATCTGAGGATTTGGTCGAGGACGAACGTGATCCAGATGTTATACCCTCACAATATGGTAAGCACAAGAAAAGCTATCAGTTGGGTAGTTACGAATTACTCTTGCTTATGTAAGGCAAGATATTTCTCATGAATAGTTAACAAGTCAGTAGAAATTATTTTGTTTATCTTGAAACTTTAATTGTTGTTCGATTGCTCTCAAGCGTATTTGGGTTTCGACTTGATATTTTGGGCTGTTTGCTCATTGGGGATTCACTTTGATATTTTATAGTGCACGACAACGTGCAGCAGTTCGTGCGTTAAACTTTAATCAAATGTTTATGGCTACTTTTCTGATATTTACTTTCCATGTCACTGTCTGGCTACATAATGCTGCTTTCTGATTTCTGACAATGCGGACAACGCGTAATCGTAATCAATCTCATCAACACAACAATACGACCGATAACAACAACAACAACAACATTCATCCACTACCACGCTAAACCAATCCGAAACGGAACCAAAAACCAATCCAATCCAATCAACGAATGCAATTTTCTTTTAATCGTCAATATTTTTAACGATGGCCATACGCCAATCTAAAACGCAACCGCATTCTCACATGGTAACCGTGCTCGGACTCGTCCACTCGTACTCGGACACCCCCAAAAAAACGTGGCAACAACATCAATAAATTTCAATTGCTCAGTTGGCGGCAGCAGCGCTGGGAGCAGCGGCAGCAATGCCTCGAATGTTGGCAGCACCACAGCCACGGGCACAGCCACCGGCAGCAGCACATCGACAGCGGTGGCAGCAGCTGCGTCTGCAACCGACCGCGATGCGCATCAGTTTGCGGCGGCAACAGCAACAGCAACAGCTACAGCAACTGCAACAGCACCAGCAGCAGCAGCAGCATCAACAGCAGCATCAGCTGGAACGCCAACGGCCGTTGGACTGGTTGGCAGCATTTCCAAATGGTCACCCAATGGCAATGTAAGTAGCCCTCATGAGTTATATACCAAATGAACAATATATGTTTTGTTGGCGTAAATAGTATTAAATTTCTTTAATTGAACTGAGAAACCTTTCGTAGTGTTATTCAATATAAGTGAAGCGCAGTTATTGTTAATAAGGCTCAATGAAGCAAATGAGTAAATTAATGCGAATGTGTAAAATATATATCCTAATGGGACTCAAAAGAAAGTCTCAACTAATTTATGGAAACTTAGCTCTAAGCGGGCATCATTCAAGTTAAAAATATCTTGAACTCAAATGACTACTATAAGTTCTTTAGCTAACTAAAGTGTGTAAAGCTTTAAAAGAGATAAAGATAACTTGAATATATCAAATATTTACGAAATAATAAATTGAGTGAAATGAATTTAATCTTTGCTCAAACTTAATGTGACATTTTGACTACGAATTAATTTGATTCGATATTCTGATTTCTGTAAATATTTAATAAGATT
Organism: Drosophila koepferae; assembly: GCA_030914345.1. Taxonomy (NCBI): domain Eukaryota; kingdom Metazoa; phylum Arthropoda; class Insecta; order Diptera; family Drosophilidae; genus Drosophila; species Drosophila koepferae. Next base: position 11,929,153 of record JAUESR010000207.1, read on the forward strand.
CATTTAATTCGTGAATCCAATAGTCAAAAGAGAACTGAGCTGTATGTGTCTAAAGCAATCGCTCAGTTAGTGATTTATTAATGCTCAAAAATATCTATATCTATAATATTTGCATATAATAAATACAACACTTTTGATATTAAATTGGAGCAATTTGACTTAAGTCATGCAACGTTGCGTATGAGCAATATTTCTAATTTGTATATTTTATTTTCTTCAAGGGTGTTAAATAAACATTTACTAAATTAAATAAATAACAGAACAGCAGAATTTGTTCAAATATGTGCAAAATATATAGTAATTTAAATTCATTCGTAATATAGATTTTTGTTGAGTTTCTAAATATCATATTTTTCTATATTTTGCATTAATTGAGCTACACAAGTTTCTATACTCAATACATACTTGATGAGGATTTATTAGAAATAAACTTCTAGTATCATATATATCATATATCACTTGATTCAAAAAATATTCCTATAACTTTGGACTATAATTAAAAAGGGCAACCCGAGCGTAATAGGAATTGCTTAGAGTGTGAGCAAAAAACTGAATGAGGCAGCAGCTCAGTGATTGCTTTGACATTTGCATTGGCATTTGATTGCTTTGGCTTTTGGCAATCGTTTCTGCTGAGGCTTTGAGGGTTTCGAATTACTGCCTCGTGTCAGGTTTATTTTGTTGGTTATTATTAGCCACGTTGTCAATTTCTCTGTTCCACTTTCTTTTTATTGGGAGCTTTTGGTTAGTTTTTCATGGTTTCGGAAAACCAATCAAATACTCAAATTGCCAAATTGCTAAACAAAAGTGTGGACAACCGCAGCACGGGCATCAAATTCCAATTCAAAAAAAAAAAATAAATAAATAAAAACCCCAAGCCAAAAACCTCAAACCGAAAACCCCAAAGCATGCCAAAGGGTGTTTATTAAAAAAGCTTTTAAACTGTCAGAGCGGGCGCACAACCGCTCGCTCTTCCACTCCCTGTACGAGAGTTATAAATAAAAGCCATTGACTAAGTCCCGGGATAATGCGGCAAGCATTTCTCTATTGCAACCAAACAACAGCCAGCAACCGAGAAAACAGGCAACAGGCAACTGGTAACAGGCAACTGGTAACTGGCAACAGGCAACCAGCCAAGAGCTAGCGACAAGGTAATTGCAAGCTACGCTCCTTATTTCGTCCGTTAACAAACACAATACATCATGTCGAGCTAACCATAATCAATCAATATTCTCAGTATTTTTATATTGTTCAACATTCTGTTGACTGGGGCATAGCGGGGCAAGGGCAAGCACGGGATTTTGTGGCCGTAAATCAGTTGAATGTGATTGAATGTGCAACATGTGTGCGCTATAAGTTTCATAGAAAAAGTATATTCAATAGCAAATTGACTCAGAAATCTGCAAAATGCAAAGTTTGGCATGCTTAAGCGTGATGTTAGAGAGATGAATATGAGGGAATAGGAAGGGAGATGAAGTGAGCAGAGAGAGAGAGAGAGAGGGAATCATATATATATATATAATGCGAGCTAAATATTTGATTTGATTTTTAGCTGGAGTACATATGTCGCATTTTTAACCGTTTACCGATGCCTGCAAATAAATGTCTTTCACTCTCGTTTTAAGAAAAAACTGTGAGAGCAACCGATTGCTTCGTTTCGAGCTCGTTCGCGATCGGACCGAAAACTTTTTCTTCGCTCTGTTTTTTCTCTGAAAGTATGAAGCAAATAGTCTTGTGTGTGTGTGTGTATTGGTGTGTATGCAAGGGTTGTCTTCGCTAAACACATCAATAGCATATGTGAATATAATTGTGTACATGTGAAAGTGAACATCGTTTGCTTAGGCTAGTTATTTGCGAGCGTCAATCGTATTGCTCCCTAAACGATGTTCGGCTAAAGAGCGCCACACGAACAGTTCAACTCAAAGCGCTCAATCAAAAACCAAAGCAAAGTACAAATTTACAAATATAAATTTTTGTTAGACTCTTTTTAATATTTTTTGATATATATCAAGAGGCAAATGATTTTTTCCATTCAAAAATTTCCACTTCAGAATTGATTGCCAGTTTTCTGATCAGCTCTATTTAGGTTGAGTTTATTTAAACCAAATTTAAGTTAAATTTAACCTGAGAAGACACAATTGTGCCAATTCATTCAAATATTTTTAAAATATTCAAAATATACTGCTGCATAAAACAAATAAATTCGCTTCTTATATATAACAATATTTTAAAAACAAAAATGTGAAAAATTGTCGAATGTGTGAAACGTATTTAAAATATTCTACTTTTTCTTTTTTTTTTTGTCCACCCCGAAGAGTAAAAACAATTAAAGCATTTATATGCAATTATAATTTTAATAAATGCATAAATTTGGGACAACGAATGTGTTTGCACTATTTATTATTTCTATAAAATATTCGCATTTTGTAGTTTCTGTTGCTGTTGTTGGCTTTAATTATGAATGCGATATAGGAGCATCTGCGCATCTGATGCGCTCGCTCAACCATTTGTTTTCATTTCATTAAATTTGCAATTAGAGTTCATTTATGGATTTTGGTTTCGAGTCTAGTGGAGATGCCCGGCATTAACATAAGCTGTTCCGAGTGCGATCAGAATGCTCCCAGCTCCTGACCATATGGCCATATATTGACAACAGGCCAGAGAGCTACAAATGCATATCCATAACAGCTCATACAATATATATTCTATATATGCATATATAAATGTTATAGCATTATATGCAAATAGTATATCGTGCATGCATTTTACTAAGCCTGCTTGCAATGCTAGAACAAAATTAATGGGGAATAAGTAGAAATATTCAAATGGACTGTACGAAACGAAAACATACTCTGTAGATAAATGAATCAAGCGTACGTTAATTTAATGTATATTCATATTAAGGACGTAGAAATGCTTTTAGAGTATGGGCTCGCCCAAAATATATTATACATTAATATATTTAGCTGATATGTTCCAATAATACGAAACTTCAAGGAAAGTTCATGTCGAACAGGTAGAAATATTTTAGGACACTGCGTGTTCGTCTGTAACTCACACTGTAATTATAAACCTTCAGGGTTTTTAAAAGAATATATAGATTATAGAAGTACGACTAAGCGTTACGATATTTAAAATTCTATTGAATCGATAAAGCAACATCAGCATGAGTTTAAATTCATTTCTACTCTCTCACATAATATACAAGTATTTTTGTACAAGAAATGCAAAAAGAAAATTACACATGTTGCAGAGATAAACACCAGCCAGGGCTATTGGGTATTGCTGTGTGGGACTTGGGGATGCAAATGGAATTTTGCTGCACTGATGTCAATTACATTTAAATTAACAGCAGACAGCATGGGGGTTGCTCGGTATTGGGCATAATTCAATTCGTTAATTAAATATTTTTAAATATTGGCAACAAGCACTCGAAATCTGCAACTCAACAGCAGTAGCAGCAGCAGCAGCAGCAGCAGCAGCAGCAATGCAATACAGCAATTCAGGTAATCGCATCGAGAGATTTTCAATTAGAATTTCCAATTCAACTGGCAAAAATTAAAAATACAAATATTTTTCTATAATCAAGCGTTCGCTTTTCATGCTCTCACAATATTTTTCGGGTCAGGCTGATCAAAATTTGAATAAAAATGTGAATGCGCTTGAAATCATAATAGGATTAAAGTTCATTAAGCATATAAATATAAATGAATCTGTGAAATACAATAATATGTGGTTAGCAATGATTTATCGAATACCAAATAATAATAATATTATTAATATAATAAATAATAAAATATTTATATAGACATATTTAATTACATTTGTCAAAGGGATAATATGGATATAAGAGGGAATCAATATCTCTCTTCTAGTGTATAGAGATTTCTTATAAATAAACTCAAAATGATTTAAACCACTTTAATTGGCAAATCTGCAAATGCCGTTGGCAAAAACTAGCTCCACACACATCCAAAATATCGGCGACTGTAGCTGATATATACAATATCTATGGGGCGACTGCAAACTTTTCAGTTGAGTGATTTTTATGCATGTTTTTCTAACATTTCTATGCACATCTTTGTTTGCAGGCACCGGCCATGACGACAACTACGGCGCTGTCCAGTGATCCGGCGAATCCGCCGGTCACCTACAACCAGATCAATGCACAGCGAGCGCAGCTGTTGGCCGCCGTTGCAGCGGTCGGCGGTGGCTGCAGCAGCACCGTCATCTCGCCCAGCAGCAGCATGATGGGCAGCCTAGGCATGGGTATGGGCATGGGCATAGGCATGGGCATGGGTGGTGGCAAGCCGTTGACACTGGGCATGGGTGGCACCGTTATTGGATCGCCCACATCGCTGTCCTCGACTGCTACGCTGGCAGCCCATTTACAGCCGGCGCACAGCAGCGGCGTGGGCACTCTGCCGCCCGGTCTGGGCAGTGGCGGTGGCTATATAATGAATGCCTATGCCAGTGGCAGGCTGCAGCATACACAGGGTCACACAGCCACCTTGAATCGGCATCAACATCAACATCATCATCAGCATCAGCAGCAGCAGCAGCAACAACAGCATCATCATCAGCAACATCATCAGCCGGGTTCCGGTTCCAGTTTACTGCTCGGCAGCGTGGGCAGCGTAATGGGCGTGGGCGTAACCTCGACAACAACCACCTCGTGCAACTCGTCACAGGATTTGGATGATAACATCAATATAAATGCGATTAAGGATTGCCTCATGACACAACGTGTGCCCGAAAGCTGTGTCTAAGCTGCAAATTATAAAGTCTAGACGTTAGATCTACGACTATAGCGCTACATTTAAGGGAAGCAGACCTAGACATAGACCTAGACTAGATAGTCAGCTAATCGTGTTAATGATATATATATATATACATGTACTAAAAGATATATATGTATATATGTGTGTAAGTAGTTGTATGTATATATGAATATGTCATAGTTCTGTTCTCGTTAAGGTGCTGTGCATAGCTAAGTTCTATTCTATTATGACCATCTGGCATATCTTCCGCATAGATTTCAAGGCATATCCGTTTCCAATATCAAAAAAAGAAATAACGACAAGCGCATATCCAAAAATCAGTTTTCAATATAGTTATATGTGTATAATTGAAATCAGAATAGCGACGCATTCAATAAATCGAAAACGTATCGATAACATATCGATTAAAGTATATCATTTAATAACATTTCACATTCAGTCTAAAGCGAAATTATAAAGGAATAACTATAGGGTGTGCCCCTATTTAGTTATTCACATATGTTGGCTATATCTCTTCAAATCGGAATAATCTTCTTATATACTGAAAATTCTCTACATTTACAGTAACAGAAAAAAAGAAGCGTAGAAAAAAAACTATAAGTAAAAATCAGTAAAAAAAAAATAAAATAAAATAATAATAATAATAATAAATAATTGTAAGGCAACTTCTAAAAGACTCTGAAACTTGGTAGAAAATTTTTATTTGTAGCAAAAATGTTCCCAGCAATATAAAAAATAAATATATGAAGAAAACTTTGGATATAGAAGTACGATCAAGTCAACTTGTACATAGATAGCCTGCTGCATAGGCAAATACTTGTAAAAAGCAAAAAAATAATTTAGACTACGATTTTTGTTGTACATGCATGTATGTATATTTATCTATATATATATATATAGCCAACTACTGACTGTAAAGGCAGTTTGATTCGGTGTGAGAGTACCCGTCTATTAAATCGGGAATGTCCTGCATAGTAAAAGTAAATATATATATACATATATGAATATAGAGAAAAGGTAATGATAATGCAAATTGTTAGAGCGCATTGCGTATAAGCAGAATTTAGTGACAGAGTTTTAGTTAAAGGAAAGTGTGTTAGTCTAAGCATAAGAAAAATCTATGCGTATAAATTGGTAAAACAATTAACTAAGTCATAACAAAATGTGACAAAAAATAAGAATACTAAGAAAATGGTAAAAATAAAAATTATTAATTATTACAAAAATATTCACACGTGTTTTGTGTAATTTGAATTGGGAATGGGTTGAGGTTATGGGTAAGTAAATTGTATATACATATATATCGATTAAACACAATCGATTATTATAGAATTGTGATAGTTTTCCAGTCATATTTATAAATATTTTAATAAAAAATGGGCAACGAATATATATACATATATATTTTTATAGCTCAACAAGCATAGCTTAATATATTCCAAACAAAATCACCTTCAGCTCTGAAGGATTACTTCCGTATTTATGTCAATTCTGTGTTTCAACAAAATCAATATTCAAACAATTTAATGCAAAATATACCAATTATTGATAACTCTAATAATAAAATCGTAAACTTTATTAGCACATAAAACTTAATGTAACTCTTTGACTAAGTTCAATCAATTAAAACTAAACAATTCATTTTTCGCCTATCGCAGGTATCTTTAATTTTTGTAGCTTTAGCTGGTCTCCCTTGGCAATCAAAAAGTTTCAGCTTTCTTATTCATTTATCACACGTTCAAATATAATTTTGGGTGACCCACATCCACAGCTGGACCAATTAAAACCGCTGCTCAAATACGTGCCACAGCTCTGGGGTGGCCAAAACCACAGTTGGCCAACATACCACACTTGATAAGCCGCAAGAGCTGTTGAGCAAGGCGTGAAGGCTAGCCGTGGGCATGGCAAGGCCCACTGTGCTGAGAGGGAAAAAAACTATTTTAAATTTCATATGGTCTCGACTCGGCTCATTAGCAAATCAAATTTATACAAGACACGAGAGATATTTCTGGCCAGCTCAGCAGCTCGAAACCGACGAACCAACCATGGTTGACCACACGAAACTTTTTGAACTGTAGCAAAATTGACAGGAAAAGTGAAACTTGCCTTTGATTTGTGGGCTATCCATGGAAAAATTCCATTGCCGACAAGTTTTTGGGATTCATTTGGGTTTTGGATAATTGGAAACCGCGCTGACAGCTAGCCCTCAGCTCTGTCGCTCAGGAGTGTCCGTTTTTCTTGTGTGTGTGTGTGTGTAGCTCACACACACATACATATATGTATATACACCCATTTGTATGGCTGTTAACCTATATAGCAACACCAATTGACACCAAGGCAAACATGTGGCGCAATCTACTTAATTTGTAGAAAAGCTACTTTTCCGACCTATATAATTATCGAACTTGAGCGTTTTAATTTGTTTGTCATACTCAATTACACGATAAATATATAGTGTGCAGCACATATCATATTTTCCGAATTCTTTATACTTGAAATATCTAGAAAATTAATTAACGAATAGATAACCAAACACACATGTTACATCATCTGCTTTCATTCACACACAGCAAACTAGTCCATTCATTAATTTGAATTTCAGTTCGAACCGTTGAAGTAGGTTAGAGGTTAAGAAGTTTATGTAACTTTGTGATATATCAAATATCAATCTACTGCACATTCATATCCGTCTGCGTGGCTGGTTAACCTATAAAGTTATCAAGCTCACAGCTCGGCTTACATTAGTGTACTCTAATTTATCTAGATACATATATCTATTACACCATCCAGGCTAAAGCGAGCCACTTCAATTCACTTCCGCTACGATTTTGCTGACTTCCGTTTGCACATTTACGCCAGTGGCGCGCCTAATAGAAAACTGTTCACACGTGCTGCAAATTACACAGTTTGAAATCCCAACCACTCGACTGGCCCCACATACAAAGCAGATCCCGCACAGACAGACTGTCCGTGCGGTCAATAAATGTAAATAAAATGGACGCGAATGCCTATCCCAAGCACCACGCCCCATTTGTCGTGCTTTATCTGAGCAAAAACTGGGCGGACAGAAAGAGAAGGAGAAAGAGAGAGACAGAAAAAGAGAAGGAAACTTTTATAGAAATTGCATAGCGAAAATTGTAACAAAATTATGCAGGTAATTTATGTATGTGTTCTTGTTGTCTTTCTGTGGTTCCATTTTTTTACAATATATATATATATATTTTTTTTTTGTTGTGCTGCGCATTTATCGATTTTCGCCCGTGTGAAAATTAAATTCCCATTTGAAGCTGCTCTGACCCGACTATAAAGTTTTGTTAGACGTCCCTCCGTCGCTCCCAAGCGCCGCGTCGGTCCAAAATTGAATTGAAGCGCGCTGTATAAATCAGCGGCTCAATAAAATCTAATAGTCCCGGGCAGATTGCGGCGCGGCACGCACCCAAAAAAAAAAAAAAAAAAAAAAGAAAGAAAACTCAATGAGAGTCAACGGAAAACGCTGTCTAGAACTTTGGGTACGAGCACATAAATTAACAGACGCTAGTGACGAACATTCGGCAACAAGCACGTGAACGTCGTCCTTGACAGTGGCAGCGAGCCGTACAACAAAAACAAAACAGCACAAAACCAAAGGACCCAAGAGATCCTTGATTAGCCGAAACAGTCATGCTCTAGTTAACTGAATTCATTCAAGTTTACGCATTCAAAGCTAGAAAGTAAACTTACATAAACGAATATTTTCCTTTTCCCATAATGCATTTCCACAGAGATTTCAATTATATGCCAATGTCTGTGAATGAGAAAGAATATAATTGTTTTTAGTTATTTTATTTGCTAAGAGCATATAATAATTGTAAATTAAATCAATAATTTTATTAAATATACATTTAGTTGAGGAAACAAATTCTAATCTTATAATATCAAAATGATGATGGGAGAATAAGGAATTATATTAAATTATTTGTAAGTTATTCAAATTTTGCTTATTTAAAGTTAAGAAATTTATTTTTAAAATATTAATTTTAAAAATTAAAGGAACAAACTAGAAAAAAAACGAGAAAATGAATAACGAAGTTTTATTATATTTTAATTTGTTTTTTTATTTTTTATTTATATTTATTATAGTTTAATATATTTTTATAGTAAATTTCTTTTGTTAAAACAGAATTATAGCAGATTGTTTAGGCTGTGAGCCTATGCATCGGCTTTGCTTATATAATATTTTATATATTTTATATACACAAACTAAACTCCAACTACAACTCAATTTGAATCATTCTGAACTGATTTAATCTGATTTGATAATTCTGAAAAACTGATGCCGAATATATTCATTGTAAGTGCTCTCAGCTCTGCCAACTCTCATAACAAATTCAACACAATCCCTTTGGCCAGGGTATCGCAAAAGCCAACTGAAGCAGTTTGGCAAATTAACTAATGACCCCATATTAGGTGCCAGGCATCTTTGCCGAGAGGGGGCTGGGAGTTGCTAAAATCAAGGGGGAACTTGGTGTGTATTTGAGGATGGGGGCAGCATTAGGAAATGTTGGCTCGCGCGTTTGTTTAATTGTCGTGCGACCCGCTTTTTGCTCGTTTTAATGAGTCAATTTAAATTCCGATTTCGATTGTGGGACACACACACACACACACACACACAACCAATGCGCAGCGCGCAGCTGACGTGAGTCTGCGGGCAAATCGATGTTCATTAGCAGAAGGCGCCATAGTGCCCACAAAACAAGAAGAAGACCAGATGTGAGATAGATAGAATGAGGCTTTTATCAGTCACATTGTCAACGCAATTAGCTGAAGCTTTAAAGCTGAAATTGCTCTCGAACTGGCCCGAACTGATGCAAAAAGTCAAGTATTGAATATTCAATTTAAATAAATATATACAATAAATAATTTTTGTTCGCTTTTGGTTTTTAATATTTCAATTTATTTTTAATTAAAAACTAACCACAATTTTTGTTAGCTAAATTAGCGAACGAAATATTTGCAATTTAATGCTCTTTTTACTTAACTAATTGATGGGGTTAATGGATTTGTAACATAATGAAAGGGAATATTTTATAAAATATATATACACATTTGTAATTCAATAAGTAGATTACATTAAATATTACAAAATGTTTACATTACAGTTTTTTTTTTTTTTTTTTAGAGTGATTATTGATTGATTTATACATTGTAGAAAAAGATTATTTATTTTGCTTATTATTTTCTTTAACAAATAAAATATATATTATATTTACTAATAAGTATATTTACAATTTGATTAAAGTACATAATATTTATATTAATAATATATTTCATCTAAAGACTGAATTTCAAAATCCTTTTATTAAGGTATTCCTTAGTCAACTTCATTAAATTATAATTTCTCTTTCTAGTTTTTGCTAATTTTTTTTTTTTTGTAATATTCATAGCAGCTCTAATTAAAACATCAGAGCTTTATTATTTGATTTATTATAACACCACCACCACCAACAACAACAACAACAGCTGACAAACGCATGTGTAATTGCATATTTGAACTCAATTAACCGTTGACTTGACCGCACCAAATTTATAAAAAGGGTTTGCAAAAGTGTCAGCGAGCAGAAAGAGCTGGCAAAAAGGATGACGGAGAGAGCATGAGAGAGAGAGAGAGAGAGAGAGAGAGAATGGGGTCCGGCTGGGTAGTCGTCTGCCATAAATTTGCTTCTACGCACTCAGTCAACTTGACCCCGAGCATGCGAGAGAGCGACAAGGATATTTTGTTAAGCGCAGCGCTGCATGAAATGAAATTTAGCGCAACGGCCTCATTCCATACTTTGTTTTTATTTATATATATATTTTTTTATTTTTTTCCTTTTTATATATGCTGGCCAAAACAATTTATGGCTAAGCGCGCATGTTGGCCTAAAAATTTATATATGTACAGTGGGTAACATTAATATTCGGTTTTTTGTTTTTTCAACTTCAAACGCAAATAAAACATAAACTATTTATTAAAATAAAAAAGTGTAAATGGTAAGTTTTAGATTGAAAAATTACCTTTTCAGAGAGGTATACATAAAGGTATTATATTTAACATAACTAATAGAAATTATACATAAACAGGAAAAACACCAAATTTGGCGTTACATTAATATTCGGTTTTTTCTTAAACAACTATCAAAATTCGAGTTTTACTGAAAAATTGATCATATATAATACTTGATATGGTATCCATTATTTTCTATTATGTCCTTAAGAAATTTTGACACATTGTTAATTTTTTGTTGTTGTGTCCTTGGAGCCGATTTTGGCCCGCTCTTCCTGCAGCCGTGTCTTTATGGCAGATATTGTTGATATCGGCATTCTTTGAGCTTGGCAGTCCAACTTGATCTACAAATTCTCTATGGAATTGAGATCTGGGGATTGAACTAGTGTTTCCAAGAGGTTTTGGCAATTGCAAATTGCAACCAGGACATTACTTTATGGGCTTTATAGTGGGGATCATTGTCCTGTTACAGCTTAAATGTGTCTAAAATACCCATTTTTTCAGTCAACTGCCTAAAATTTTCTTTCAACATGTTTTGAATAGTAATCTCGAGTCGTCATGCCATCTATAAAACCCAAATTTCCTGCTCCCTTGGTGGAAATGAAGCCCCAAATTATAGCGAAACCTTTGCCGTGCTTTACGGTTTTCATTAAATATATTTTTTCAGCTTCATATTAACTTTATACCACACCCTGGACTTTCCATAACTTCTAATTGATAATTAAATTTGCATTCGTCCAGGAATATTATGTCACCCGACCAGGTCAGGTCCACTTTGGAGTAGTCTGAGGCTAGCAATATCCTTTATTTCCGCATACGGTCAGAAAAGAATGGATTTTTCATAGCAATTAAGCTATTGTACCCATGTATTATTTCTGGTACACCAAATGTATCAAGCTGATTCGAGTTTTCTATAATCGGCAATGGGATCAGCTTTTAATTCTGGAGCACTTGGTCAAGGATTGTCTTCTACTTTCCTTACAATCTCGGTATATCCTCGGAGAGTAAGTTGTTTAGGTTGACTAATTTGCTTAATTGAGGCGATCCTTCACTCATTTCTGAAACTTTGGAGGATAATAATAATAAGACTATTATTATTTAGCTTATTTTTCAGAATTCAAGCAATTTCAGCTAAACTTTGCCCTCCAACTGCACCTGGAGCTCAAGTTTTCGCTGCTCCAACGATGAAATTGGTCCTTTTTGGCCTATTGTGTATTTCAGCTAAGGAATTCAGTTTTGCGCTAATTTTTTTTGTTAGATAATGTGAGTTATATATTGCTTTTTCGATAAAAACCATTAAATGTGCCATTTGTGGCTTTTCAGAGTTGCCGTGGTACTTTGTTTACAACTTTGCTAAAAAACCGAATATTAATGTAACGCCAAATTTGGTGTTTTTCCTGTTTATGTATAATTTCTATTAGTTATGTTAAATATAATACCTTTATGTATACCTCTCTGAAAAGGTAATTTTTCAATCTAAAACTTACCATTTACACTTTTTTATTTTAATAAATAGTTTATGTTTTATTTGCGTTTGAAGTTGAAAAAAACAAAAAACCGAATATTAATGTTACCCACTGTATGTATATATTTATATATGGCTTGCATGCGTACATGTGCACACACACATGTGTATATATAAATATCGTTATATAGAAACACGTCAATAAATTACAGGCCCCAAAGCCTGAGACGTAGCCAAGTTGAACTAATGGCACCACCAGAGCACCCCCTTCAAGCCCAGCGGGCGGCAATAAAGAGAAGACACCAAATTTAACTGAAATTTAGATACCCTGCAGAGTGCGAGACCGAGAATATATATGTATGTATGTATGTATGCATTTCAAACTGAAATCTGGAATGATCTATATTTTATTCGAAATAAATCTGCAAGCTTGCGGGGGGGCGCCTACAAATGTTGTCTCGCTTTGAAGTCTGATACGTGTGCCTTGCTTAAAATACAGCAAATCTCAGCTTTGGGGTTAACAAATGCCATGACGTTTTAAGCAATACCTTGTCAAAGGGTATTAAAAAAATAAAGCATAGCAACACGAAATATAAATTTAAATTCTGTGTCAACATGCAGCTAAGCATTGATGGAGGGGGCGGGGCTGCGCGTTCGTTGAAGTAGGCTCTACAATTTATGCAAAAACGCGACAGCATTAAAATAACAACAACAGCGGCGGCAACAAGCAGTTGTAACTGTATGCGTGTGTGTTAATTAAAATGCCTTAATTAAAATAATTTCAAATGTTTGCACAAAACAAGAGACAGTAAGAGAGAGAGAGAGAGAGAGAGGAGAGAGAGAGAGAGAGTGCGAATAAAGGAGAAACTGAAAGAATCGCAGTTTTTTTTTTATGCTCATTGACTGGCGCAGAGATTGACAAGCATGACAGAGGCAACTGGCACGCCCCCAAAGACCAAACTCGCCCCCAAACACCCCTAACACACACACATACACATACACACATACAGACACACAGTGGGCGCTGCTGCCCCAAACGTATTAAAAACTTTACAATTTTGCAGTATAGTCAAGTTTAATTTTTTGGTTGAGTTCATGCGAAAATTGCAAAAATCATATTCCAACTGTTTGGCAAGCCATCAAAGGTATGACCAGGCATCAGGTTGCAATCCAGCTCTAAGGGGATGATGGAGCTGTATGTGCAAGTGTGTGTGTGTGTGTGTGTGTGTGTGTGTGTGTGTGTTCAACTGGTAGGGTAAAGGTTTTAGACCGCAGCGCAACGTAAATCGAAATGACAGAAAATGAAATGTAAAATGAAAACTGCAGTTGGTCAAAAGTGCTGCTGCTGCTGCTGCTGCTGCTGCTGCCAGCGAAGTGGATGAGTAAGAGCTACAACAGTGAAACGGGCAGCGCAACATGTGTGCCTGATCTGTAGCCAACAGACCCTGCTATAGATTTATTTGCATAGCAAATTGAAAAAAAATTTTCCATAAACAGTGCTGACTGCAAGTCTCTGAACGTACAGCAGTAGGGGGCAGAGCGCAACAGCCGGAACAGCAACAGCAGCAGCAGCAGCAGCAATTGTCTAACACAATCGAAAACCCTCGTAGCCCAGCTTGCGCCTTAAGTACTCTCGACTCCGACATTTTCGTTTTGCTCGTCGTATCTGTTTCTTTTTAATGTCTTATCTACGTGGGTTGCCTTTTCAAATTAAGCAACAAATTTAACACAAAACACACGCGCAGTGCATAAAAACCAACAGACAATAAGAACAGAGAAAGAGAGAGAGAGAAAAAAAAAAAAAAACGAAAACAATACGAAATACTTTCAACTGGTGAAATCTACACACAGAACTGCTCCCAACCCCAAACCGTTAGCAACCACAAGCTCCACTTGGAAGAAAAACCCCAGCAGGAGTCATAATTATACCCGGCCCATCGTGCTGTGCTCGGCACGCAAAACATTTTTTGTAATTATCTCTCTAAAACCAAAAACAAAAAATATAAAAAAATATATATATAAAAAAGGGGAAACACTTGCAACAAAAACAAAGAAAGTGTTGTCTAGTCGGAAGTGCTACACTAGCAAATACCCTAACTAATGATTCGAATTGTTGTTGTCAATAATTGCTTTATATTCTTTTTCTTCAAGTTAATTTGGCATATTTATTATTTCTAAATATATTTAAATACTTTCATTATTTGATAAATAATTCTATTTCTGAGGTTATTAAGATAAGAATTTAAAGGATTTTATAGACAGATACAGATCTTTCTTCTGAGTTTTCTTATGATTGTATCTAAATTGAATTGATATTCATTTTTAACCTTTTTTTTTTGGCATTTTAATTTTATGATGTTTAATTTTTTATAATTTTTTTTTATTTTATTTTCAAGTTTTAAGTCCATAGAAATCTGTATTTTATTTTAATAATAAAAAAAAAATTATAATAATAATTATAAAATAAAAAATGCTTCCTTTATATAAATCAAGTTTTATAAAATATTATTTTATATATTAGTCAAGTATTTTATGAAGATATATTTGTTTGATATAAATTGTGTATATTAGAGCAACTTAAATTTTAAATATTAAAATTTTTGTAAATAATTTTTTTTTAAATATCAAAATAAATATATAGTAATTTTGTTCAGTTTCTGGTATCCAAACATTAGATATTTGAATGGCAAGTCTCTGTGCTTTGCATTCATCCGAATAGTCAGTAATTTCCAAGTTTTATTTAATCAAACACAACATAGTTATGCCAAGGCATATACACTCTCGTGCTTAGAGTATTTGGGAAACAACAAATAGCAAGCAAATGAAGTTATTGCAGCGCACGTGATGCAAGAGCCAAGCAAAAAAAAAGGGATCCACAAATGACTGCTCGGAATTTAAAGCTCTTATCGTATCTTAGTGTATTATGTATGTGTGTGTGTGAGTGTGCTATAATTAGCAACAAAACAAAATTTCCATTTTGTTAAAGCAACGACGAGGAGGCTAAGAAATCCTGAGGTATTAAAAATTAATCAAATATATAAATAAATTAATAAAATAAAATATATATAATAATTAATTAAATTAAATTAAATATATAATAAAATAAAATATATAATAATTTATTAATTTGTTTCAAATATGTAAATAAAAATAATAAAATAAAATATATATAATAATTAAATAAATTAAATATATAAAAATATATCATAATTTATTAATTTGAATTTATCTATTTTAGAAGTTAATATCATTCATAAATTATAAATCATTAAGCTTAATCTTTTTTTTATGATATGCTAGCTACATGTTAATATCGAGCATTTGTTAGAAAATTTCAAAAACTTCTCTTAGCTGGCTATTGCAAGTGCAGTTAGTGAACAGCTCCACCTGCCACTTAACAAGTGAAATCAAGCGTTTGACAAGTTGTGTGTGTGTGTGTGCGTGTGTGTTGGGCGCGAGCTTGTGGCGTGGGCGTGGCTGCCTAAGGAGGTTGGTTGTGTTGTGTTATAGCACGAGCTTGCTCGCTTGCAACATTGTCACTTTATGGGTCAACGGTTTGGCTGCACTTATTGCTGTTATTGTTATGGTTAGTGTTAGCGCTGTTACGGGTTGAGCGAATGGCGATAATAAAGCAAACATATGACAGCAGCAGCAGCAGCAGTAGCAGCAGCAGTAGCAGCCGCAGCCTCAGTTTCAGCAACAACAAAGTTTTTGGCGCCGGCAGCCAAGACGGGCAACCAATAAAGTCAAGAACAAAGTCATGAAAATACGTTGCCAAAAATGAAGAGCGCATCTGATACGGAAGCCAACGAGGCAGCTGTGTGTGTGCTTGTGTGTGTTAGTGTGGTGTGTTATTATTATTTTTACTGCAAGGCATTCGCATAAAGGACATAATCATATTTTTCATCAAAGTCAGCAGCAGCGATAAAAACTACAACAAAAACGCACAACGGCCGCAATAATACAAGCCACTAGCTGTGCTTGTGTGTGTGAGTGTATACGTGTGTATGTGTGTGTATGTGAGCCATTTGCTGTCTCTTTCTCTGAGGGCGCAGCATATCTATTCTGCAGTTGCTGTCAACATTTTTCATATCATAAACACTTTTTGTCTTGATATTACCAACAATAACTTTTGCCCACACCCACACAAATACATACATACAATCATGTGTGTGTGTGTGTGTTTGTGTGTGCCACGCCTTCTTTTTGCGTTTGTTGTGGGCGGTCATGCGACGCACTTCACGTTTGGCCCACATCGCCAAATGTCGACCTTGGCACAAGAAACGTTGCGCGCTGGCTCTCTCTCGCTCACTCTTTCTCTCTCTCTCTCTCTGTGTGGTCATATCGATGCCTGCGCTTGACTCCTATCAATGTACATGTGTGAGTGTGTAAGTGCATGTATGTTATGGTTCACATATTTTTTAAAACATAACTGCTTTAGCTTTAAGTTTTGGAGCAGAAAAAAAAAACTTAAATATTTCTAATATTTAACCATGTGTATAAATATATATAAATACAAATATTTATTTTTTCTTTTCAATAAAAATATATATCAATAAAATCATTATTTACAATAGCTGCTGGCAGCACTTTTTCATGTTTATTTGGATTTCCAGCTTAAATCAATAATAGAAGCACATTTGACATTTGATACGCACTTTTTGCTTTGTTTTTTCTTATTCCCAATGGCTTTTCAATCAAATGTTTGACAAGAGCTTAAAGCCTAAGACGCTTACGCAATGCATGCAAATATCAAATGTGTAAATAGCCAAAAAGCATTTGAGGTCGTAAGATAAAGCCAGCTGCGATTGAATTGCCATTCCCAATGCCAAGGCTGGTAGCAAGGCCGAAGAACAATGTCTGGTTGACCACAGCAGCTAACAGCCCAGCCAATGCTCATCATAACTGATATGGATATATACATATATATGTGTATATATACATATGTATATATTTATTTCTATGTACTTAGCTCAGCCACAAGTCAGTGTAGGCTAGGCATGCAGTTGTTAGCTTGACAACAGGCTGCTTGGCCTATGCACATTGGGCAAAATTGCCAAATAAAAAATTGTATGGAACCAAAAATGAATTCTGTTTTATTATATTCAAAGTAGAAACCCTATATATGAAGAATCAAACAATATTTTTTGCTAAAAATGCAATACTTTCATTATAATGAAGTTTCAAAGTCAGCTGATTTTGGCGTCAAAATTGGTGGGAAATTTTTATTCAGTTTGACTGCTTGGCAAATGTACAAATCGAAAAAATAAAATATTGTGAAAAATAGATTTTGAAGGCCTGGGTATGTAGAATGAATAAAAAAAAAAAAAAAACATTTTGTGTTCATTTTTTGTTTAATGTTATATATGTTTACTGTTTTGTATTGTCCATAATGATAGAAAACCCATCCAAAGTGTTCATCTTGTGTGGAGTAAAACTTTACCTTCTGCGTGTTTGTGCGTTATATACTATATCAAAATAAAGTAGAAAGTGTGTACTAAAAGTTAGTAATAACCCCCGGCTCTTGCGGTACTTTGCATTTGCAGCTCAGCTTTTTTACATATAGTTCAATAGTGATCACGTATACGCATTGTTGCCCTATATAGGCTATTTTTGGAGGCGTGGTCAAATGACTTAAAACTTTGTTTTTATATTTAGAGTTTCAGCTCGATATGTGTAATATTAGACTTTATGGCACTTTTTTGGCAATTTTGCCCAGTGTGCTATGTCTATTCACACACACACACATATTCTAGTGCGTGTCTGTTTATATATTTCTCTACTTATTTAGGCTAGGTTTTTTAGCCCACGCCTTGCTTATCTTTACACAAAGATGACATTTGTGTTGAAACAGGCAAATTAGTATTTATTGCCTTTAGCTGCTGGTGCTGCCGCTGCTGCTGCTGACATATTATTTTATTTGTTTAATTAATTTACAAAACAAGAGGCATGGGGAAAAAAAAACAAAGCATGTAGAAAGAGGCACAAAACACAATCAACAACAACAAGAACAAGTATACGAACAAGAACAATGGCTAGCCAACCCCCATTATGTCATATGGCATATGGCAGCTGTAATAAATAAGCATCTAGCAACAGATAACCAAAGACATTCCATTCCATCTAAGAAAGGAATCTTCACTCCAACCTACAGCGGCTAAATTTTATGTGTAGTTTTGGGTTGATTTAATGGTCATTCTCTCGTGCCTTTCTCCACTCCCACCCCTTACTCCAGCATTTGCTTCATTTCCTAACTGTCCACATAATTAAATCAACTAAATATTTAACGGCACATTTATTTGGCTTGCCTGCCATGTACTATGCCTCCTGCCGTTGTCCTTTGTCCTTGATCATTTTGCCCAGAATTTTTATTACATTGCTGCGGCATTAAGTGGTCGACCGACGAGCCACGAACTGAAGCTCAAGTTTGAGTTCCATTCCTTGGCCAGTGCCCCAGCCGGCCCACCCATAAATTAGCAATGGGCTAAGCAAAATTGTATTAAGTAAATCATGTGGCAGCCATGCCCACTTTCGTGCACCAGCTCGAGCTGGCCTGGCACTGGCATTTAATGCTTCCTATTTGGCTTTCACTTAATAATTATGAAGTGTCGATTTGACAAATGCTTTAACAAACTTTAACATTTGCCAAGCGTTAACTTTAATCTGACAAATGTTGTGAAAATATTTTATATACAAGTTAAAGTTCATCAAAAAAAAGAAAAAGTTTCTGTAAACTAATTTCCATATGCTGACCAAAGTCTCATTACATTTGAGTTCTTTTTGTTTATCTTGTTGAACATTATGTGTTTTTAAATTTCAATTGACTCTTGTTTCTGTCTGTTGCAGACAATGTAAACTTGAAATATATTTGTGCACACGTATATTTATATTCAAATAGAGATTTGCCAAACTGGAGTTGCTGAACATTTTGCTGAAGGCCATTTGCTAGAGAGACATTGTGTGGGTGGTATTCGTGTTGGATTTATTTCACGGCACATTTAATTCGAGCACGCGCTTGACGGCACAGCAAGCATATCCTTGACGATGCGACTGACAGCTTTGAGGACAATTCGACGACAGTTTGAGAAATATTTGGCGAGGGCAATACATAGACAACAAAAGAGACAGAGAGTAGAGTGAGAGAGAGATGGGGAGATGGGGAGAGCGACAGCGACTCCTGTGTTGTAATTTGTTTAATTTTAAGTAGCTGTAGGAGCACTATTTGGCTTGTCCATAGGTTTTTAGTGTCCAGCCCGGCGGCTGGACGCGTCTCTTCTATTCCCACAGCTCACTTATCAACTGTCTAGAGAGTTGGTGTTTGTTCTTGTTGTTGTTCGTGTTTCTATTGTTGCTGGCAGAGGCCCATAAAAATCAAAAGAGCATAAAAATACATTTGATAACGCAGCGAGTTCTGTTTGCTGTTTGCCTTAGCCTTCGCCCTAGCCCTCGCCCACGCCATCCCCTTTGGCCCTTGGCGTATTTGCCTTAAGTGCTCATTTCAATGTCGCCAAGTGTCAGCCGCCAAGACGTGGGCCCCCCAATAGCACCAGCAGCAGCAGCAGCAGCAGCAGGCTTTAGTAGCCATAGCCCAGGAAATTGGCAATGTCAAAGCCTCACAGAAAAAAGAAAGAGAAAGAGAAAGCAAAAAAACACTGGAAAGCAAACGAGCAACGGCTACGTCCAAAAGTGAATTAAAATAAATTTGCTAGCGGGGATTTGGGGATTTGTAGCTGCTGCGCATCTTTCGTATGACATTAAGGACACCCTGGCTACAATTTTGGCTTTCACACCCAGGGCTGGGTAAATTCCCACTCAAGTGATTTACAATAATAGTTGCCTGCAACTCGATAGCAACTAAGTGAAGCAGCAGAAGTAATGTTTGAATAATTGAGTCTTGAGTTGGCAAACAAAGTTGATAGTTAAGCAAATTACATATGCTTAATACCCTGTAAAATGCTGTGCATACATGTGTATAGGCATTTCCATGTCTGCATCGACATTTATTCAGTTTTCCTTTTTTCCTTTGATTTTAATCCTGTTGATTCAGTATTTTATTTTTAAAATCGATTTTTTTTGTGTGTGCCTCCGTCTGCATTTGTTTTTACAAATTATTTGCATATTTATTATATTGTGTTTGGGAATTTATTTCACTTTTTTTTTTTTTTTTTATTGACTGGCAAAATATTTATCTTTAATTAAAAATTAATTTGCTTTTTGAAATATTTATAGCTGCCTTTATGTCGAAACAGTGTTTCGAATGGAATCCACATGCAAGTTCATATTATTAATTTGCTATTGTCTAAATGCTCAGCCCTGAATTAACGAAAAGTAAAAATAAATATATATATATATACATATATATGTATGTATATATATTTCCTTTGTTGTTTTCCACAATGTATACGTAATAATAATATTGTGCATTTCGCAAGG
The DNA here is from genome assembly GCA_030914345.1 of Drosophila koepferae. NCBI lineage: Eukaryota > Metazoa > Arthropoda > Insecta > Diptera > Drosophilidae > Drosophila > Drosophila koepferae. Next base: position 11,949,851 of record JAUESR010000207.1, read on the forward strand.
AATGAAAGTCAATGTTTTCTTGCCTCTAGCTATTATTTTTATTCAAGAAAGACAGAGAGGGAGAGGAAGAGAGAGCTTAAGCCCTCTGGTCTTGTTATCGACTTTGGCTGTTTGTCTATTGACATAAGCATACGGCATTTATATAATTGTTATATCAAATATCAGACATTGTTGAAAACACACTTTAAACACTCAAAATGCCATCAAATTGATGGCTTTAAAATTAGCGTAAAGTCAGACCAACTGAAAGGGAAAGGCGGAAAGTGGGGGGCGTGCCCGGCCTGCTTCGCTCGGCTCAGTTCTGTTCTGTTCTGTTCTGTGCGGTTCCAAATGGGCTGCCACGAAATTGTGCTTGGGTAGGAAGTGCGCTGTGCGCTCTGAGCTCTACGCTCTGCGCTATACGCCTCCGTCGCATTGATAATGACGCCATGGTGGCTTGTGTCTTGGGGCTTTTTGCTGGTGGTGCGGGCTTTTTGGCTCAGTTTACAAAACTTTACAATTAGATTTGCGCGCGGCTGAGCTGTCGTAAGACCTTTTGGTCAGAACGGCGAACGGCGAAACAACTCGAAACGCGAATGGCCTCGCACTGTGCCCCACCACCAGCACCACGCCCAGTGGGCGTGATTTATTGGCACATTGTTGGTTTGTTATGGCTAGCACATAAATCAAGTAAATATGCTGCGACTCCGTTAAGAAAACTCAACATATTGCGCAAAGACTTTAATAAAAACCAAAAATAATATTTAAAAAAAAAAGAGAAGTAAAACAGCAACTAAAATAATTTCAATCCGTTTCTTTCCTTTTTTTCTTTGTTTTTGGGTCGGTCAACGACTCGCCCTAATGATTACAACATAATCCAATTTTCATTACGTCTACATCAATTCAAGAAGATAAATGAAATGTTCAAATAATGAGACCAAAACTGAGACCATTTTACGTTAACCCTTTTTCCTTTCCCAGCAGCTCTTTGACGTTCTCCTTTTTTTCTTAACATTAACCGGGGAAAAAAATTGTTGGAATGAGCTAATGTACTCTAACTTTAAAGAAGTTGGTTGACTTATTATTTGAACTAAAAATTATTTTTCTAATAAAAATAATTTATGTCTTAAGCATCATAGATCTCAAACACATATTCTCAAGATCGATAAAAAAAATGTAGAAAATTTTATTGCTAGAATATTTAGTGTTAAGAAATGTAGAAAAAAAATTAGTAAATAAATTTTTTATTAAATTTGCAGTTTAAAAATTTGCAAATATTAAATTCAACAATTCAACAATTTTTGGTATATATTTACATAAAAAATTTGGGAATTACATAGCTAAAACAAAACAATTTTTGCTGTCTGGTAAGAGTAATTAGATTTCAGCTTGCCAAGTTGAATATTTTTTTGCGCTCTCGTTTTTCATCAGTTATTTTTTTAGCATTTGCATAATTTTCTACAGATTAAACTACAATTTATCATTTTTTTTTTTATATATTTTTTTTTTTTATATATATTTTGCTCTGACATGTTGTTGTTTCTCTTTTCTGTTGTTGTTGTTGAGTTACGGCCGAATGCTCAAAGTGATTTTTAATAGCGGGACAACGGTTTCTTTAAGACTAAGCTCCCTAGTCCTATTACCCATGCTCATTTGTTTATGCTTACAGCTGAGAAAAGGAAATACGGATTGCTGAAAGAGCAGGAGAGCCTTGCATGCAGACGCCTTTTTATTTTGCGTTTTTTTAAGTTTCTTTTTTTTTCTGCAATGCAGAGTCAGCGAAAAGGGATAAACATACATCAAAGGCGGCCATAAATCTGTGGACTGCTCGACACGAGTCGAGGCGAGACGAGACGAGGCGAGGCGAGTCGTGTTCTGTTCTGCTCTGTGAAAATGCGAAAATCACTTTGCAATATTAAGCAGAAGCGGGCGAAGAGCACATAAAGCGCCACGCACGATAACTTGACCAAACAATGAGCGAAAGACACAGATATAAATCCAACTTGGCAGCCGTAAGACATATCAAGAGAATGAGAGAGAAAGAGACGGAGAGAGAGACAGATAGCGAGTGTGAGGTAGAGTGAGAACTTTTGAGTTGAAGTCAACACATTTTCACACACAATAAATTTTTGCCAGCGTTTGCAGGAAAATCGTATACGAAAACGGATACGTGCACTGAGAGATGGCAAAGGCCAGCTGGTGGGGCAATGATGGTTTGAGTGGGGGGCGTATTTGGTTCGCTTGCCTATTGATTTTGTAAGCAGCAACTTAAAGCACAAATCCCTGCCACATACAGCGGCATACATGGCGTATGCGCAATTTCGCAATTTGAAAATTTTGTGGCACAGCCAGAAAAAGTTTGAACGTGAACAACCTTGAAAAGAGAAAATTGTATGGCTCGCATTTGCCCCTCAATTGAAAGATGTGAGCAAATGCCGAAGCGTTAATCCAAGTCAATTAGTTTCTTTGTTCATTTTTGGACAACACGCCTGCCTGCCGGCCAGCCAGCAGCAGCAGTCAAGTATTTGTTTGCTACTCAAGTTATGGCAAACTTTTGGCTCGTGACTTGACGAAAACTTTGACGACGACATTGATGACCTTTGCACCAGGCACGACCCTGAAAGCCCAAAAGGTAAATGCAAGCCATCGGCTTCAAAGGTCAAATATAACCACAATTATGGCCAGGTATTATTTGTTCGCATTTGTTCAAATGTTAAATTAATGAAAGATGTTTTTGCAAAAGTGAGTTTGCGTGAGCGAAACTTGGGCCTAAGCGAATTAGGAAGCTGAATTTCTAAAATATTTTTAAATATATATATTTATAAAGATAAATTTTAAATAATTAAATACAATAATTGAATAAACATTATTAATTTAAAGGATGCTGAATTTTTAAAATATTTTTTAAATATATATACTTATAAAGACCAAACTTAAAAATTAAAAAAATAAAATAAAATAATTGAATAAAAATATCTGACTTAAACAGAAGCTGAATTTTTAAAATATTTTTCATATATATTTTATAAAGACTACTTTTAAATAATAAAATTAAGAATTTGAGTAAAAATATTTGATTTATTTAAATTTTATATTTATATTCATAAATAATTAAATATATAGCTTCAACAAAAAACTAAATATTTAAAATAATATTATACAAAAAGATAATTTCATGACACTAAAGAAAAATAAAAGAATCCTTTAAAAAAAATGTCTACTTCTTTTTCTTTTTCTCTTTCTTTTTTTATACGATATCTCACTGCCTTTTGAAGCTTGATGTCTTATTTGTAACATACCATGCAGAGAAATTCCCCTTCAACGCCTATACCACGCCTTATGCCTCAATCAGCATGCCGCTTTCCCACTCACTCACTCAACCCTTTTTATGGGACGCTCTCTCGCCTACGCCTACGCCTGATTTGCTGCCATTGAATTGAATGATTTTGTTTTTCAATTTATTGGGATTTGCCCAACTCGACTCGCTGTCGAAGCCGAGCTGCCATCTTCGCATATACATATAAAGCATTTTTATTATAAAGGAAAAGGACGCACGATATTATCGATGTTGATTTATTTGCCTGTTAGCCTGTTAGGCAAATGCTTAATGTTTGGGCTGCCATTGGATTAAAGCCTTTGTTTTATTCTTGATTTTTTTTTTTTTCATTTGCCTTGCATCAGTTTTCAGCGCAATTTTCTGACCAAAACACGTTTCATGCGTTTCCTTTTTTTATATTCGTTCCGTTCGCATAAAACACATTTTCAAATACACCAAATTGTTTCTGCACGAATTTATTTAATTAAAATGCTTTTGTTAACGCTCATAAAAGTCAACGTCACACGCAGCGACACTAAAAACATTAAAATAAAATAAAAACACACTGTCCAACCAGATTATTGAAAATTGTTGAGTTGAAGAGAAATCTAAAATTTACGAGTTTTTAAAAGAGCTAAGAAAATGGGGAATGGGACTTATCAAAGATTTGACCAGAAATTAGGTTTTTAAATAGAATTTTTTAATTGCAATATACTTAAGAAAATATATATAAAAAAATATATATATTAATTAAATTTTTAATATTTTATATAATATCATTAATAAAATTTGTCAAAGATTTTTTGGCACAAGATCATCTAATTAAAATAATATATTTATAAAATTTTTGTCAAAACTAAATCATGAAAATACATTTAAAAATAAATTTTTGCACATTTTAAAAATGTAAGGAAATATTTTTTAAAATAATACAATTTTTGGAGTATTTTAAAATGTATCTGTATAATTAGGAATATGCTATGTTTATATTTTATTAAATTAATAATGACATAGCTTAATGTAAACTTGATCAAGTCCAAGCCAAAATATATTCAATGTATTATTTTCTTTACATTTTGTTGCTCAGTGCCATAATTTCTTTTGCACTAAAAATATTTTTAATGTTATTTTTGTTTGTTTTTATTTTATTTTGTTTATTATTTTAAAAAGGAGCTAACCGCAGCGCTGTTGGCCACAAGCGGCTGATGGTTCTTTTCGCTATCTGACTGGTTATTAAAAACAAAACAAAAACAAAAAACAACAAAAAATCAACAAAAAACAAATAAAAAGGAGCGAAAAAAGAGAAAAATACTTGGAACTGGCCCGCAATACGTGTGTGTGTGGGCTAAGAGAGGCGTGGCGGGCGGGTGTTGAATGCAGGGAGTTGCGCTGTGAATGCGAATTCGCGACGTCCATAAATCCCGCTAGCATTTCACATGTGTATAGGTTTTTTATTACCATGTGTGTCTGTGTGTGTGTGTGTGAGCGTGTGAGCCAGAAGGCAAAACGCTTGGCGCTGCTGTCTTTGCAATTGCCACGGGTTGACCCCTTTTTAAGAATGGCCAGAGGGGACAGAAGTGGGGTTCACTACGGAAGCTGGCGGCGAGCTTTGCGCTTAAGTCTAATGCGAAAAGTTGTGAATAGGCTCAGTAGGAAATCCTATTTTATGGCGCAAAGTTACTGCAGTCATAAAAACGTTGGGCAACTCTCTCTCTCTCTCTTTCTCGCAATGAGAAAGGGAAAAGAGAGAGAAAGAGAGAGAGAGTGAGTGTGTGCGTTGTATAGAGCAATATTGTTGCTTAGAATTTTCGGTTTGTTTGTTTTGCTTATGTAAATATTTATATATTTCGTAGATAAAGTTCAACAAAGAGTTTCAACTGGTAAAATTGGCCAAAGCAATTGAAGCACTTGATAAAAAAAAAAAAAAAAAATTGATAAACAAAATATATATTTAGCATGAAAATGAACAAACATTTTTGTAGATAATTTCATTGTAAATAAAATACATTGTTTTAAGCTGCAATTTTGATGTTGCACATTCAAATATATTTACTTAAAAATTGAAGAAAGTTTAATATTTAAAGAGGTAAAATTTGAGTTTAATTTACAGCTCGAAAATATTGTTTCAATTCCATTCTAATCTCTTTTACTTACACTTGGAAAAAAAACTCACAAAGCAACCGATTTGGTCGGTTCTTGAACAAAGTTCGTTTGCGATCGGCTTGCATTCGTTTTCTGTTTTGTTTCAATTTGCTTGTTCCGCGACCTTTTGGTTGAGTTTTATGAAACAGAGAGTCGTTTGTGCATGTGTGAATGTGTATGTGACTGTGAAGACCGTTTGCATAAACTCTTTGAGTTTTCTCTTCACTTGCTGAAGCTCATTATACGAGTGTCAATCGTATCGCTCCCTAAACGATGTTCGGCAAAAGAGCATCTCATGAATATTTCCGTGCGAGGCGCTCAACCGAAAATCAATACGAAAAGAACCGAAGCCTTTTGTGTTCAAAACGAGAGCGAGTGAGTATGATTATTTACGGTTGATCTCGTGAAGAAATACATGAGTTATGTTATCAATATGATCGAGCTGTTGAAATATTCGATCGTCTTTGAAACATCCTAAACTTGGCAAATCTGTGAAAAACATAGAACAAGTACTGTCTACCTCATATAGCGTAAACCAACTTTAAACATCCTCTGAAATCCTCTCAAAATGCAACTGCAGCTATTCTAGATTAGCTTATAATCAGTATAACTATTATACATGTATTGTATTAACTTAATGACAACAATTAAGACTAACTGCAGCATTTAAACAGAAAAATGAATTCAATAAAAAAATCAATTTATTGATATTTTATGCTAATGTTTGGCTAAAGCTGACTCTACATATACTCATAGCACTTATATATCCAGTTGCCGTTGCAATTTATAGTTTGTTTGAATGTGCTAATAAAAATTGAATTTAAATTGGACCATTGCCATAATATGCAAATAATTTGTTTTCAAAGTTTATTGAATACGAATGCACATATTTTAATTTGCATAAACATGAGCACTGAATAATGGTAGCATTTAATACCCTATATTTAGCTATGTAATAAAAAAATATATAAGACTCCCACTTTCCGTAACAGCAGTCGCCAGCCGTTCTATCTGTAATATGTATGTGTTGCATTGCATGAAGCTGCGTGACGAGCAAATCCGACACGTAAAATAATAAGCGGAAATGTTGAAAAATTCAAAGCAGATTCCGCCATCTGTCGCTTCAATGTCTCAACAGCTCCCACAACCCACATCACAAAAGGTAAAGCAGCTTTTGCTGCTGCTGCTGCTTCCATTATCGCATTGACGTTAGCTAAAGTCAAGATTTGTGCGCATTAATGGCACCGATTCAATTTTCAATATCTGCGGCACGTGACTGCCGCCCATCGAACCAATCGTTGTCATTGAAACCTGACGTGCCCAACATGTCTAATTGTCGGCAACTCTCAAGAATATTTAAAGCACAAACAGCAAGCGATGAGAGATGTAATTTTCAGATGAATTAATGTATTGCAAGTTAAGTTGAAATATAAAAATAAAATAAAGCATGTGAGACTTTGATAGATCTATTAATAATAATTTTATTTAAGTATAAGCTTGCATATATGTATTGCATATATTGCATGAAAGTGCTCTATGCATTGATCGTAAGATGTATATATAAAACATTTAAGAAATTTTATCAATTTAAAAAAGAGTTCTATGCTCTTAAATTTAAGATTTCTGCTTTGCTTATAAGTTTTCGAAATATACTATATGAAATCGATTACTTGTCTACTTGTCCATTTTGCAACATCAAACACGCAAACATAATGATCATAAACTAAATTTTTTTAACAGCTCTCACCACATACCCCATCAAATCACATTCTCACATCATATTCTGCTCTAGTCTGCTTAAAGTGTCAGCTAAAACAGGCCAAAACAAAAACAAATCGAAAATAATAAGAAGCCGTCGACAACGATGGGCAGATTTGGCAGATCATAAGTTACGCGGAGATTAATAGCCGCACTGAGTGCTTGGCACCTATCAAATTCAATCAAGGACATTCATCAATTTTCAATTTGGCATTTGAACGTTGGGCCAACGACCAGCGATACCAAAAACATTCAAGTCCCACACAAAACTACAAAAAAGAAAAAAACATGAGAAAAAGAGAAGTAGCAAATACAAAAACAAAAAAATAAATAAACTGGGACGAAAGGCGCATGCTGGGGATGCAATTTCTTGCCAACGACAGCAGACATCAAATGAGAGCTTCCAACCAGGTCGAAACCAAAAGGCAAAGCGTAAAAAAAATTATTAAAAAAAAGAAGGCGAAAAGAAAATTCGCACAAAATATGAAAAATCGTTGCTGACCGCAATGAAAAAAAAGAAGAAAAATACAACAACATCAAATCACACACTCACACACACACACACACGCACGCTCTTGAAATTGATTCAATGTCATAAATTAGATTTGAAATACTCAAAAGGCAATGGCAACGGCGGCCATAAAAATGTGTGAGAAATTTTGCTTTTGTCGTTTTTTGACATTTTTTTTGCCCGCAGTCAAAGCCAAGTAGGAAGTTAGAAGCATAGTTGTTGCCGAAAGTGAATGGAGCAGTGGAAGCCAATGAAATAGCACACAAAATTGCTCAAGTAAATTATATTTACGTGTACTTTGCATAGCAATAGCGTTGAGTTTTGATTTACTTTTATGCTCTGGCGTATACCTAACTTTCTTTTTTTTTTTTTGTGTTTACACAACATTGGCGAAAATGTGTGCGGGAAATGCCAGCGCGTGCCTTATAAATGATGTACAATCAATTAATTTGTGGCCTGTTTACAAAGCTCGACTAGGCGAAATTGAGAAAGCGAGCGCGAGGCCTAAATGCGCCAAAGCAATAGGAAATACACACAGTCACAGTTTGGAGGCGCCACAAAAATGTTTGACGCAATTTGCCAACAGTTTTTGTGCATTTATCACACTTGAAGGCAAAGTGTTTTAGCTAATGATGCCAAAATGTTTGATTTTTTTTAGGGGCGGTGGCTTATTGAATCGAAATTTGTTTGAGTTCTAATGCGAATTCAATTGGTATATTGATCATTTGTACACAATAGCAGAAAATATATAAATTCATTTGTATGGCTTTAAGAATATAGTTAAACTGAACAGCTGTCCAATAGAGCAAGCATAATCTTGTATTTAAATGAAATATAAACTATTTGAACTTGTAGATTTATTAACAATCTGTTTCTCATTTTCAGCTACAATTAATTTATAAATATTTTACATAAATTAATTTTGCTTTATCTGCCAACTTAGCTAGCAATATTGTATATGCTAGTATACTATATTATATCTATGCGCTGCAGCATTTGAGAATCAACAATCAATCAATCACTCAAGCTAACCACTCAGCTCGACTCCTTGGCTGAGCAACATGTGACGACAGCGCCACGCCCCAACTGCTCGATAGAACTCACACAATCCTGAAATGTCGTTGACACTTGGGTGTCACTCTAATTAGTGAATGGAACGAAGAGCGAGTGTCGTGTGTCGAGTATCGAGTATCCGACTAGCTGAGTAGCTGAGCAGCTGAGTATGCGAGTATTTCAGTGCAGGGCACAAGCACTGCTGCCAAATGGGGCATCCATCATTTGGGACAAGTGAGCGTGAGCGTGAGCGAGAGCGAGACAGAGTATAGGGAAAGCCTATCAATATGATTTTAATGCGAACAGTTGCACAAATCACAGAATCACGGCACGAAAGTGGCTCCAATCATATCATATCAGTTATGACTGTGATTAATCATGCACACAAAACTGGGCCAGACACAGCTGGCAAATGAGTGGGTAGCCAGCCAAGCAGTGGCAGTGGGTGGAAAAGTAACCCCTGGGAGCTTTGCATGCATTTTTAATGACCATCTGCTGCTCCCACTGTTGATGCTGATGCTGATGCGGCTGCTGCAGCGTATTTAAATAATTTCATCATAAAGCCGGGACTTCATTTTGTATGCCAAATTTTACGAGCTGAAACTTTTGACCTTTTCGCTTTTGCGGGGGACCAACAATAACACCAACAACCAACAGTCAACAACAACAGTCAACAACAACAACAACAATGGCAACAATACAATCAACACGTTTCGACAATCGATCGATTTCATGAGCAATCAAACGATGTCACATGCGGCAACCAACCAGCAAACCGATGCTGTGAACTGGACTGGGACAGCGTAAAGGAAATGGAAAATGGGGGATAAAGGGAAATCAACCCTCGACCAGAAAGTTGCGGCAAGTTCAAAGTTCTTAACCCCCGCATGGCTAGCGGCTGTTGGTCTGAAAGTCTGAAGCAACAAACACTCTGAAATAAAAGAAAATCCATTTACCAACCTCTCGTACCTTCACTTAACTTCACTAGCTCTCTCTCTCTCTCTCTCATTCTCTGCCTGGGTCATTATTACGCTATACCTCGCTCTCTCTCACTCTCCCTTATTTTTTTGGTGACAAACGGACAAGCTCAAAAACAAATTCAAATTAAATTTGCGCCTGTTGTAAAAGTTTTATTTCTCACTGTTGTTTTAAATTCATCAATATTTTGCCAGGCAGCATAAAATTTGCTCAAGTTTTACGTGCAAATTCAAAACAAATTATTAAACTGGTAACAAATATCTTGGATAGCAACAACTCTGGGAATTGTAAATAAAAGTCTAATAGCTGATGATAAAATACTATAAATTAGAAAGCAATTGGAAAATAATTTAATAAAATCTTCTGTTTTACTACAGCCAGTAGACATTTAATATTGCCTCTCATTGGCCATTTATTTAATAAGATTATTTGAGTGAACTATTTCAATGAGCAACTCAAATATTTGCGATGTTTCTCAATTAAATAATTGTTAATATAATATATTTTTATATAAATTATATAAAATTATTATTGTTATTGTCATTAAAATTATTTAATGTTATAAATATATAGTTTTTAAATTAAAAATAAAAATATTTTTCTTGTTATTAATATTATAATTATTTTAAATTTATTTATTTTTTTACTTTTATTTTTTTATTTTCAATAAAAAAATTATTAAGTTAAAAAATTATTCAAGATATTAAATTTATTTATTCTCTTATATTTTATTTTTTATTTTCAATGAAAATAATAATTAATATTAATAAAAAAAATTAATTTATAAAATTATTCCAGATAAATGTTAAAGGAAAAATAAATATTAAAATATAAAATAATATTGTATTGTAAATTTTAAAATTAAATGTAATTTTATGAAAATTTAATTTTTTTTTTTTAATATTTCATTTCTTTAAAGAGCGCATACACATAGTTCGGTGTACTGTTAACAGCATAATAGAGTTATCATATTCTATTCATGACCAGGCACAACAGAAGGACTCGCCTTTACTTTCGCCTGCGCCTGGTAAAAGTTAACAAGAACACGTAGTCAAGATTTTGCCGTTAAGGTTTTAATGCGATTAGAGTGGCACAAAACAGCTGAAGGAACACAGCAACAGCAGCAGCAGCAGCAACAGGAGTCGAAGTTGTGAGCAACAAGCTCGAGCAAGAACCAAAACCAGATACCAAGTTGCTCTTTTGGCTCTGTGATTTATTGCTAGCTCCAATCGAAACGGCTGGAAGCTAAAAGGATAGCCGCCAAGCTACTTCTACTATGGCCATATTTAACTTAAAAAATTTATCAATTGGATTTGCAAACTGCTTTGTCATAAGTTCTGCGGCCTCTGAGATGCGCCCCCCCGCACACACACTTAACAGAAAAGCCAAGCGAGACGAAAGCAAGTTTTCTGATTAAGCTTAGGTCAAGGCAACCGACTTGGACTTGCTCGATGGCTATAACACGCACGTGCCGGTATTTTGTATTTGATTTACTGCTGAGTGCCCAGATGCCAAGCGGAAACCCTAAAGGTGTTGTGAAAAGAAGATAAGGCTCGTGGGAATCTAGTTAGCCGTCTGGACTTATCAATTGACAAAGAGAAATTCTAAAAATGTCAATGTGTTCAACTGAAACGGATTTAAAAGCATTTCACAAATATTGACCTAAATATTTGAGATATGAGAAACTCGAATCATAGCCCAATAAATGTATAATATTTAATTATATAAAGAGCATATTTGATGGAACGTTATTCCTTTTATTAAGCATACTCAAAGGGCTCAATATTTCGTTCATTGAACGTTCAGCTGCATAATGATACTTAATATCCTTATGAAAACGTAAAACAGATTGATTTTATAGATATTCAGTCATATTTGTTAATGATTTCAATTAATGGGAATTACTTAACTTTATGCATAACAATTTACAGTTAAATCCAACAACAACAACAAAAATTGTCAACGTTGTATTTTCATTCTTATTTCTTTTTTTTTTCTTTTTTTTTTGCTGTTGCGCTAAATATTTTAATTAAAGAAATAATTACATTTAATGTATGGGCGCAGTGTCAGGCATTGTGCCACGCCCACAGCAAAACGCCGGTTGGCAATTAATGCGCGGGTTTGCTACTTAAATACCCTAGGGATATGCTTCATTTCCTATGATTTTCTATTGTGCTCATAGATACCCATTGATGTTATATTAAATTTTTATTCTTGTCTTCATAGACGAGCAATTTATATTTATTATATAATTGCATAATCTTACAGGGTATTTGAAATTGGTATACTCTACTCAGTTTATATTGATGCACTTTCTTTTTAAATAAATTTATTCAGCCGATTTAAAACTTCATTAAACGAATTTATTGTGAAGCAGACGGAAATATGCAAATTAAATGAAAAAAAAAAAAAAAAACGGATTTTATATATACATATGCACACATGTATGTGTAAATATGTATGTACACATATATAAATGAACTACATTCAAATTTGTATATATTTATACATACATAACATGTCCTTTTAGGTCATCAATGAAATGCACACCTACGAAATTGTTGCTTGCTTAATTATTTCAATGAAGGCAACATTTTCATTACACATTATGTATATATTGGTTTAAGCAGTTATATAAAGCATATAGACATATTAAGTTGTTGCGAATTTTCAACGAATTTACACCCACAATTGTGGACATTAATAGTATAAAATCAACTTGTATTTGGCTTGACAAGTTCAGCATGTGAATTGACATTTTCAATAAGATAAAATTGAGTAGCTTAAGCTGTTGATGTGGTTTAGATCAATCATATGAGCTAATATATTAATATATGAAAATGATACCATATCTAGACAAAAAAAAAAAAAAAGTAGCAGAACAACAATATTTGAGTTTATAAATAAAATATGTTTAGAGAAAACTTTATAGAAAGCATAATACTGATTTCATTAATCTTTTCATTTTTACCTTAACAAAATATAGCTATAAATAAATTATCTACAAGATAATATAATATGTATCCTATTAATGTAGCCTACTATAAATATCTTTTTAACAAAATTGACCGCTGAGATTTATTACAAATTTGATATATTTGATGCTCACTTGTCTTACACTAATTCAAGTATTCTATAGAATTGTAAATGCTAAAAAAAAATAGAAATGTTTTTATACAATTATGTAACATACATATATTTTCATCAGAATTCTAGTACAAATGCTTCAGAAATGTTTCTTGTTGTTGTTGTTATTGTTGCTGCTCTCAAATATTTAATAAGAACGCATTAAAGATGCGACACATTTGCAGTCAAGTCAACAAATTGCCGTCAGCAAATCCTGCGTCCTTCTGCACTCGCTCCTGTGTCTGCTATGTTTTTAACAATATTTCATCTCCGTTTCTTTTTCTCCCTTCCCCTACTCTCAGCCGTCTCTTGTCACGAGCTTCTTGTGTTTTTTTTTTTTACCAACCTGGCGACGTGCGCGCTTTAATCTTGTTTAAAAATGCGCAGCTGTAACAACAACACTAGTGGCAATTGTTGGGCACGAGAAGGGAAATTGCGTGACTGCGCGTAAAGGACGAAGCAAGCACACACACACACACACACACACACACGCACACACAGAGCAGCTGTAGGTGTGGGAAAGTGAAAAACGTTGCCTGCATTTAGGCGAGCTGCCTTGTCAAATCTGCGCTGTGAGCATTCTAATGAGAAGTGCTTGCCAGTTTCCTTAACTTTCTTCCAGCTTACAAGGACAGCAGCAACAACGACAACAAGAGTAACAACAATGCCAGCAACAACAACACAGTGACGCTATCACGGCCACATAATCAAAGGGCGCTGGGGGCGTGGCTAGCACTCGTCTTGAACTTTCGTTTTCGCCTGCCACTCCAAGGGTGCTCCTGCTGCTGCTGCTGCTCCACCTGCTCCTGCTGCTCCTCTTTATGTTGGAATTTTTTATGCGCGATATATAATTTCATATTTTTTAAGATAATTATGTCGATAAGTCGGAAAAGGCAACGCACAACGCTTCAAAATAATAATAACAACAACAACAACAAAGCACAGGTTTAGAGCAGCAGCAGCCAACTTGCCTACAGGGCATACAAATAAAGAAAATATAAAGCAGGAAGCCGAAAAAAGAAAAAAAATATATATATATGAAACAGAAAATAGAATAGGTTGAGGCCAGGCAGCACATAAAAGGGAAAATCATAATAATAGCCTGCAAAAGGAGAACAAAGTGAATCAGTGGAATATCCTTTACTTATACAAGTACATACATATTTATCTATACATATATATGTATGTATATATAAATATATATAGCTTGTAAAGTTAAGCATCAAAAGAATTGTAACATAATTAGAGGACTATCAAATAAAATTTTTCTTCATAACTGCAGAGAGAATTTTCGATGGGAAATTGATAGTCCTTTAACTCAGGTACGAATAGCATTTAAAGCAATTACAGATAAATAGCAAATCAAAATTCATATAGCTTTTGTGTGCAACTACCCTAAGCAATCAAATGCACTCAAATGAGGATGTTAAGAGTTTATTGCTAGGAAATATTTCGCTTGCAAATATATTCCACAAAATAATGGAAAGTTGCTTAACATTTCTGTAAATTATTGAAACTTTTTTCAGTTTTATACTTTGTATTCGAATTATTTATATAAAAATCAATATTATTATGGAACATTTTGCTTCACTAGAAGGTCTAGTCTCTAGTCGCCTGTTCGCTTTCACTTCTTCCACTACAGCAAACAGGCAACAAGCAAAATGAACTGCAAATTTAGTTGGTTTGCGGATGAGTCCGCTATACACAATATCAATAACAATATGCACAATAACAAAATGTCATAATAATAATAGTTGCGAACAGGATTAACTGCTGGTTGGGTCTGCTTTGCTAGTTCCAAGCAACATCTCGAGCTCTGTACAGTCAATCGATACGATTTCATTAGGCTGTCGTTGTTCGAGGGCAAATACTCAACAAACTGTTCAGACAAGAGAGAGAAAAATAAAAATAAAAATAAAGCAAACAAAAACAAACTGGCAAACAAAATATATATTTTTAAAGGAAAAGATCATGGCGTTTTATTAATATTAATCTAGGGGGTATTATAGCTGTACACGAAAGAGACTCAAGGTATTTTACAACAATCTTTTAAGGAATCTTGACTCTCTCTCTCTCTCTCTCTCTCTCTCTCTCTACATTGACAAGCAAACATAAATTCTAATCCTGGTTATTCTTATTTCTTCCACATATCGAAAACCTACATATATACATATTGACAACTGTTCAGCCTTCTGCAGTTGTGGGTGCATATCATCACAGCTGTAAGCCTCTCTCACTCAAGTGTAAAGAGCTGCATATGTGAGTGGCTGGCAATGGCACCCAGTTGCCTGTTTGCCAACACACTCACACTCACACTCATTCCCCCGCTCCCCTTCTCTATTTGTCGTCTCATTCTTATTATTCTTCTTCTTTGGTGTAATAACTTAAAATCCCATAATAAAGCTACTTACTGCTGCCAACTTGTTAGAGAGGTTTGCTCGCTCTCTCACTCTCTCTCTCTCTCTCTCTCTCTCTCTCTCCCTCTCTATCTTCTCATCTCGTCTCTTGCCTAACAATAACTATTTTTCTTTGGATTTGACTGTGGCTCGAATTGACTTCTTCGTCGTCTTGCTGCCTTTCGCCACAAATGTGCAAGTCAAGTCAAGTGCATACGTCACCGGTTCCATTCATATATACATGACCCAGCCAACCTCTGCCGAGCACTAAGTGCAACGTATGTAATTTCTTTTAGTTCGGCTTTAAATACTCTTTTTTTTGCATAATGGTATTCTGTATATTAAGAGAATTTGTAAATTTATTAAATTTTAATTGAATTGAATTAAATTAAGATACAGAGTACACTAACGAAATCCAATCTGATTTCTTTAAGAATTTTAAAAAAATTTGAAAAATTTGTTGAGTTAATATTGTAAGCGTATCATAAGAATATGTTTCTTTTTTATTATGTATTTATTTTATTTGCATTATATTTCAATTTTATTTTATTCATAAAATTTGTGTATATAGACCTTCATTTTAAGTTATTTTTATTTTATTTTATTATTATTTTTTTTTTTTTTTAATAAACTAAAGTGCATTTATTCTTCGTTTTAACACTACGTTTTTCTTTTTACAATATTTAGTTTTGTCTGCGACAAAAATTTCCTGTTAAGCGAGTGGATTAAGATTGGATTTTATTTTTTTTTTCGGCTGAGAGGGTATATTGGGTGTAATGCTTGCGCAGAACAGTATTTAATATGGAGAAAGTGTGATACCTTATATCAAAAACATCAGAAGGACGGGACTCTCTGGCTCTGTTAAACACGAAATAGTTATATAGTAATAGTTATATAGTACATATATTACTTCATCAAACGTAGATATCCGTAAGTTAAATATTTAAATATCACAATATTATATAAGTAGAGTATATTCAAATGGTTTGCTAAGCAAAGACTTCAAGAGCTATAAATTCCAGCTTTTGTAATACTTAGGGTACCTCTCAGTCGCTCAGTACCATAAGCTAAAGCCTCGTTTTTTTTTGCCATTGTGTTATCTCGTCGTTGCCAGGTGAAAAGTCGTTTAAATCCACATACACACACACTCACACTCACACACACAGACAAACACTCGCGTGCACACACGCACACGTGCACTCATATTAACTGCTGCTAAAAAATATTTTCATGTTCAAATAGAAATATTTCGCCATTGAAATTGGAAACGTTTCTGCCATTGTGTGGCCCGGCCGGATGTTGTACAGTTATTGGAATGTCTTTCGAGAGTCCCACCCCCGTCACGAACGTAACCAACTATGACAATAGACTTTGACTATTAGCTGGCATTTTTCTAGTATTTGCTTTATTGTATGTCTTCTACCATATGCTTTCTGTTGATTGCCATTCAGGCAGGAAATGTTCAACTTATTTCTTTTGTTAATTTCGGTTTTGTCGGCTTCAGCTGCCATTCATAAACTGACGGAGAGACGCAGCTGTTGCATTTCATCTAAGACCACAACGCTTTACCCTCATCTGCAGACAACATCTCAGAACTGAGCTACATAGCTTTTTGCTTCGCATACTCTCATAGCTTAGATACCACACCAGATTGTGAAAATATTTTGCTGCTCAATTAACCTGCAACTCAGATGCCACCACTGCCTCAACGAGCGTAAATTGTTTTGTCTCCCAGCTAGAAGTGGCCATGCTCATCGTTTGTCATTGCATTGCCTGCGTAACTGAAGCATGCTGAAGTCATGAAGGCATTTGAATTGCCAAGTCACAAGTCTCTCTCTCTCTCTCTCTCTCTCTCTCTCTCTCTCTCTCTCTCTCTCTCTCTCTCATAAGCTACGCAATTTGTCTTGCAAATATTTAACAACTATTCTAGCATTGAAAATGCTCAGTGAGTTATTTAGCAGCATCTGTTAAAAATTGTTATTTAAATATGCCAGAAGTTTACAAAATATAATAAAATTACAAAAATATACATTTTTTTTAAATGTTAGAAAACAATTGACACAAGTCTACAAATATATATGAATCAGAACTTAAAAATATGACTTGAGCGTTTCGCAATGTCTGCAAATAAATGTCTTTCACTCACGCTTTGAGAAAAAACTCTATGTCGGCTAAAAAAAAGGTCTTTTACTGATACTTTGAGAACAAACTCAGAGAGCAACTGTGTCGGTTCTTCAACGAGTTCGTTTGCTATTGGACAGAAGCCTTTCTTTCGCTCTGGTTGTTTCTCCAAGCTTTTGAGTTTTATGAAGCAAACACTCTATTGTGTATACCTGAGTGTGAATGTATGCATGTGAATGTGAATGTAAAGGTCGTATGCATAGACTCTTTGGGTTATCTGCTCACTTACTTCTGCTCACTTCGTACGAGCATCAATCGTATCGCTCCCCAAATGATGTTCGGGAAAAGAGCGTCACACGAATAGTTCAATACGAAACGCTCAACAGAAAACTTCTTGCTGTGAGTATGCTCTTTAATCTCGTGAGCCGAGAACAGAATTAAATAATCAAATTTTTAAAATATAAATAAAGTGTTAAAAGCATTTCCATTAATTAACGCTCAGCTGATGTTTAAAGAAAGTGAAAAACTTATAATATATAAATATAATAACAAGTAAGAAAACTCTAGTCGAGAGTGCTCGACTAGATAATACCCTGAACCCAATGTTAATAAAATAAAATAATAATCTGTACTGTGATGGCAATCGCAAGTAACAGACTAATCGTTTTACAGAACACAATTGAAGTTTCAGTGATGGATAATGTCTAAAATCTGTTAAACATGTTCCTTTAGTTATTGCACCCACATAAATGAATGATAATCAATCAGACAATTACTATTTATCACCATAGCTTGAGAATACAGATATTTTTAATATCATTACTCAATAGTGATTATACTTATTATATTATATAAATCAGAAAGTATAGATAAGAATGTAGCGTGTTACGTTCAAAATGTACATATGTATGTACATGTATATATACATATGTGTGTATGCATTGCCACAAAAATAATAATAGATGGCGCTTATATTAGTTGAAATTCGAAACATTTTATATTATTAAATATCATTAAAAATAGAGCCAACAAATAGACGTTCCTCGATTAACACGCATCACCTTAATTAACACAGACACTTCATAATTGTAAAAGAAATATATCAATGCCACTCGAAGCTGTATAGCCATAATAAATAAGTTCACTGCTAAAGCGCCATCTAGCAAGTTTAAATTCTTAGACCATGCTAGGCTAGTTTTGTGTATACATATGTGTGCATACATATAGGAAAACTCTTACCGCAGATGTCACGTGCTTTTGTTATTTGGGCAAACTTCTGTTCTGTTCATTATTTTCTGTTGACTTAACGGAATAAAATATAATTGAAACAAAAACACTTTCAGAAATTATGCTATTAAATATTTGAAATTTTTGAAAAAAAAACGCGCTTATTCACAATTAGTTAAACTAGCAACTGACTTTCAAAGATATCAAATACAAAAGAATAAATAATAATACAAATATATATATATATATATATATATATATAAAGAAATTAAGAATGTCTCAAGCGGGACTAGAACCTGCGACACCTACATTCGTTTCATCTGTCTAGCCATCTACACCACGGCTCACTTAAACGACAGAGTAGCGAAAACGAATGAAATTCGCCATATACGAAAAAAAAACTAAAGCAGTGGCTGAAAATACAAATACAATTCAAAGACAATTCTAACGCAATTCAAAAACAATTGTGATTCTTAGAATATACACGCATAGCAACATAGAAAACGGCCCAAGATGTTTTGTGTGTATATGTGCACACGCATACGAAAATTGATTTGCATTGCTCAACGTTGCTTGCATTTCCATTGTTATTTTAATTGTTTTAAAATTTTTAAAATATATAATGGAATGTAATGAGAGTTTCAGCATATGATCTACATATTCTATTTAATATTTTACTTTTTTTTTTAGAAATCATAACTCTTTTACAATTAGCTTTACATGCACAAATATGTACATACATACATATGTATGTATGTATGTACGATTGCAGCCACACGCTGATCTACGCTTGCACACATATACATACATATGTGCGCCCGCAATGCGTCTTGCTGTTTCGCTGCCTTGCTTGCTGCGCCAAATGGGTTTTGATGAGAAAACTTTATAGACTAATAATTCTGTTTCTAGATGGACAATCGTATTGATATGTTCAGATTAAGATTAGGATATTCATATCTATATGCCAAACCAAACTGCATGTCTCTAGTATTTGAAATGCATTTTTTACACATTTGGGGGTGTGGGGGCGTATTGGTGACCGGAATCCAAAATCTGACAAAAACCGAAATTGTATTAAATTAGTATCTATATATACGCAGAAGACTTGGAGACTCTAACTCTAAAGATGAATTTGTTAGAATTTTATAACTGGTCCCCGATAAATTCATTTATCGATAACTTTGCAAATATACAAGTTATCGAATTTCTGAAACAAACTCGTACTGCGCGCGCAATATACGGACCTAACACAAAAAGAATGAACTCTCTAGCTTTTGTATCTTCGGAAATCGACGCGTTCAAACATACGGACAGACAGACAGACGGACAGACGGACAGACGGACAGACGGACAGACGGACAGACGGACATGGCTATATCAACTTTTCTCGTCACCCTGATCAAGAATATATATACTTTATGGGGTCTGCCACGCCTCCTTCTGCCTGTTACATACTTTTAACAAAACCATTATACCCTGATTTCCCATTTTCAATGGGTTCAGGGTATAAAAATATAGCTCTTTGAGCTATATTTACAGTAAAACAAATATAAATAAAACAAATATTTATTTGTTTTGTCTTTCGTCTTTCTTTAATTTTTATTTATTTATTTATTTATTTATTTATTTATTTTTTTTTTAATATTTAATTTGCATTTTTAATAAGCCTCACAAAGAAACAGATTTAATAACGAATCGAGAATATTCATGGTAATATAGATATCTGATATGAAGACCCAAACCAGCATTGGATGTACATGATTTACAATCATCAATAAGTATCATATAAATTAATATCTCTATATAATCGATAAATTAAGCAACTGCTGCAATATTATGATCGAAAATAATAAAACTTTTATATGCAAATTTACGTTTGTATTTATATACTTGATATCTACATCAGTCGTCAGCAATGAAAAGTTACTAATACAATTTTGATTAGTAATTGATGGGTGTAGCATGAATCTGTTTAGCATGTATTTACTATGCGCACATGTTCTATTTTATATTGCACGAACTAAGTCAATTATAACTCGATTGGCGGGCAATTGAATGCATTGCCACGAATTTGTCCGTTTGGTTTTTGGAGCTACTGACCGAAATGCAACCAAATATTTCGTATGTCACTTAAATTAGTTAATTTTGTGCATAAATGCAAAAATGAACATATATATATATATACATACATATATATGCGACTGCGGTCGAATGCTAACCAATTTCCACTATCACCACTCTCTCACCTACTCCATTTCGATTGCCATCATAATTATTATTCCGTTTTTCAATATTTAATTTGTTTTTGGTGTGGCCCCGTGTGTAGCCTCGGCTCATTTAGAATGTGGCAATATTTCTAATTAAAGGTTGCAAACGAAATCAAAACAACCGCGAGCCTGTTACGCAGCAGGACACCCTACCAATTTATAAGCGTGTGTAGTGTGCGTGTGCACTGTTAAGTATGCTATGATTTATGCATCGCTGCTAAATGTTGCTGAGGTTTTTGCGTTGATTTTGTGCAATTGGTTCGTGCTGCGCGGCATTGCTTCTACTCTGCTCTGTTCACTGTTCTGCTTTGTGGTTCGGCCCGTGTGTGGCCAATGTCAACTATTTCAAATTCAAATTGCATATTCCACATGCACGCATAATTTAAGCTATTGAGCATGCATTACGCTCACACGCTCACACACATGCGAAATTTGCGTTGAAAGCCAAAAGCGTTATAAATGCTCCAAAAACAGACAACAACAAAAAAATGTCATTCAATTATGTGCAAGAAGAAGCAGTAACGAGTTTAGTGCAGTGGCAGATAATACAAATACATTTAAATTTAAATTTAAATTACAATTCCTAAATAAATAAATATGATTAAGATATGCAAAAACTAAAAAATGTAATTTTTAATATATTTTAAAAACATTAAAAACCAAATTTAATGAATAAAATATGAAATGAATAAAATAATGCAAATAATCTCTTTTCTTATAACTTATAACTTATAAATTTCTACAATTTATATTTCATTAAATTTAATTTAGTCAAAAACAGATTACCAATTATATGAATTATAGAAAATAAAAAAAAAATATATATATATTTAATTGAGGTCTTCACTCGCAACATACGTCAAATAGAAATCATGCGAAGTGAATTCAGTTGAGTGAGGGAGCGCTTCAGAATTCATTGGGAGAGTTTTAATTTGAGCGCGTGTTCAGTCACATACCATACAGTCTGCAGTTAAATAAATGAGAATAACTAAACCATAAAACGAAATGAAGCATCTGTAAAAGCCTAAAGGCTTCGAGCGAGTTTAATGTGAGTCCACTCACTCAACTTTTTTAACTAAGCGCATTGTTCACACACTTTGTAATGTATGTAAACTGCAATATTGATGTAGATTTTATATTTATATATATTTATATTATATTTTATTTTTTTATATTCATTTATTATTCATATCATTATTATATTACGAACAATTCATGATAAAAAAGTCCAAGTTCATTTCAATCCACTTAAATTCTCGCAAAGTCTTTGCAGACATTAAAATATCATAATATATCATTAACATATCACAATTCAAATGCAATAAATTTCCAAATATATTCAGAAAATTATATTAACAATTGTTGCATCTAACTCAGTCAGATAAATAGAATTTAATTCCGTTCTTTCGCTTTGCAGTATTATGAATAATGTAAAATGACATTTTACAAGAAAATTACCGAAACTTGAACAAAATTTTCCTTTATATAGTTAACAAATGCCTGTATGAGAAGCTGCTTCAATTGGATTTGGGTTCATTCCACAAAAAAAGAAAAAATTCTAAATAAATAAAAAAACATTTTCACTTGAACATTTACAGATAACAATTATCTATATATGCTCATGTTTCAAACTGTCAAGTTGCAATTATAAAGCACTTATCCAACAGGCGAAGTTATTGTACTTACCAAATTTAGGTCAGCTGCCAAGTTGTGACAGTTCTTTACGGGACGCTTAATAAAAAATGAAAACCAAAAAAAAAAAAAAAAGAATATATCGCGTGCTCCCTTTTTGACCTAGTTAATAATTTAGATACAATGAATGGCTAAGATGAGTGTTAGCAGCATTTTGAGTGTCACATTTGACACTAAGACTAATTTAATGGAAAACCGTCAAGACTTTGTGTTTACTACTACTGTTGTTGCTAATATTAACCTTGTTGTTGTTGTTGTTGTTGCTATTGTTGCCGCTTTAGCACGCAACAATTTGTATGGCCCGAAGGCTTAGCGAAGCGCCACAATTCGCATGTATCTAATATTTAAGGTGACATATCTATTCATATGCAAATGCCACGCCTTCCGGGCAAACACACAACCAGACACACCCACACACCCACACATTCACACACCCTCACATGTATTAGCATTATTACCTGGACTTGTGTGGCAGCTTTTGCTATGTGTGTGTGCCAAAGAAGCTAAACTTCCTTTTTCGTCTAAAATACTTCGCGCAATAAATCACAACACATACGCGCCACACACTATTCAAGAGTTGGAAGGCAAAAAGGGTTATCAAAATAGAAAAAAAAAAAAAAAACAAAAAAAAACTAATAAATCTAAGGCCAATTAATTGGCTTAACTGCTGCCGGTAGAGAGAAGTCAAAGAGGCGAGAGCTGAAGCCAGCTCGACTGTGACTCTGACCAAGAACAGGCAGCGCCTTTGCGCTGCCCTTTGGGGTACAGAATTTATGGCCCAAACATAAACTTGAACCCGCATATAATAAATCATAACATTTTACAGATAATAGAAAACCTGCTGCTAGCATACATGAAATCTTGAATACTGAATCATGTATCCAGTATCCTTTCGAGGCTCGTGTGTGTTTTAATCGCAACGCCTGCGGCTTACAATTTTAATAAACAGCTGCAGGAAACAAATCAGAAAAAAAAAAACCATCATAGTGTAAAAAGTGGAAATGGCTTATTTTTCCTTTACACACATAACTTAAACGTTGGTTGAGGCCAGACAGCCGCACGCTTGCACAGGATGTGCTCCTTGTAACCGCCGGCGTCACATTGAAGCCGACGCCCAACCACAATGCTTAACCAATTCCATCCAATCAAAATGAGCCGAGTTTCTATTAGTTTCTGCTTTTCCTTTTATTGCTTCTGTAGTTTTTCACGCTTGATTGGCAGCGATCTTTTTCTGTCCTCAAATATTTCAGCTTTAACTATTATTGCATAGCTGATAAAAAGAATGTATTTTATTTTAGCTATGTAGACTATTATCTAAAAAATATATATATCGGATTTTTCTATGCGTTTCGTTTATTTAACAAAGTAGCCCAACATTTATCAATCAGCATTTGGTATAGCTTAGCATTGAGTTTTTCCCAAATGTTTAGTATCAACTCAAAAAGCAAATAGTTCACAACGTTTTCCTATGAAAGATTGTTTTTTTTTTTTCTTTGTTTCTTTTTGGATATAAACTTCCCTTTTTTTAATGTTTTGTTTTAAGTCGAACAAATAATGCAACTGAGGTAAGTCGAAAAATTAAAACCTTAATAATTTTTTTAAAGGCGCGCGCTATCGAACATGCTGTAAAGCTTCGCTCGACTGGGCAATGCAGACAGCCAGCCGCTTGACCACGCCCAACTGGCATGTAAAGACATCATTTACATGGTGCAACAACATTCATTACAAGCAATTGTTGGCGCCTGGCTTAGCCTCGTTTGCATTGCCTTGCATTGCCTTGGTTGGGCGGAGGCGTTGTTATAGAAATCGCGTCTAATTCATAAATCAACGAGTTTGGTTGAAGCATTTCAAGGATAGATTGAGAATGCAGCAGCTGCTTGATATACGTTCCTCGCTTTAAATGTTAAATGTTATTTATTCTATTTTTTTTACAGCGCAAACAGGATGGCAGCTTGAGTTCAGAAAGATCAAAAGGCCTGGATTGATTTTTATGAAACAAAAGTTTAAACAAAATTTGGCAAAAATTTACAGCAATCTGCAAGCTACCTAAAGGCTAAAAATTGGGGGGGAACGCATCAACAGGGCAAAAATACCAATATCATAAGCCGCAAGCCAATGGTATCTGAATAGTACGATTGAAGTCAACTATCGAATGCTGTTCTGTTTATGCTCAGTTGGACACAAATCAAAATGTCAGCCGATTCGAAGCAATGCCCTATACCATCGTCTCAAGGAATGTCACTCAGAATGCATTCGAACCATCGATGAACTTTGCATTGTACGGAATATTTTTCAAAATTCAATGTTATTTTTGTTAGCATAATTTTAACACTACAAGACGTCCACTACTACATATAAAAAATAATGAAAAGAATATGCTCCAAGTGGTTTTATTTCAGAGGAGTTATTGTTAGACAGCAAATTATAGATAAAAGGAGAGTTATACATGTCTATTAAAGAAAAAAGTTGTAATGGTTTAATGCGGAAATATAAAGCAATTCTTTATTGTCAATCAAGTTTTTACTATAGGCACTCTTGTTGGCTTTCTCTTAGAGCTTTGTAAAGATTAAAACATGAGTTTTTTATATAATTCAATTTAATTTAAATGAAAAATTGTTACTGTATTAAAAATAGTTTTCTTTTTTAACCTATTGTTCTGAGAGATGAATTCAATCAGTTTAATTTACATTATTCCTAATGCATGTGCTCTTTGAAATCCTTAAGATATTCAATTTATATTTTAGCATTGCTGGCTGAAGCCTAAAGTTCATTGAGTTTCAATATATTATTTACAAAATATATATGTATATATATTTGATGCGTACTTTGTGAGCCCTAATTTGTATTCAACAAAAAAATATTTTTAAAATACAGCTGAAATCATAATTTTATCATATTAAATAAATAAATAATAATAAATCATAATCATAAATAAATAATAACAATAATAAATAAATAATAAATAGTCAAAATAAATAATAAATAAAAAATAATAATTATTTATAGATAATAAATAATAAATAATAAATAATAAATAACAAATCTATTAAACACTGATTTCTAACTTTCATTATGTTCGGAGTATAAAAAGATAAA
Source organism: Drosophila koepferae (assembly GCA_030914345.1). Classification (NCBI taxonomy): domain Eukaryota; kingdom Metazoa; phylum Arthropoda; class Insecta; order Diptera; family Drosophilidae; genus Drosophila; species Drosophila koepferae. Next base: position 11,975,513 of record JAUESR010000207.1, read on the forward strand.
AACTATAGTTTATTTCAAGAACTTAAAATTGTATATTCTAAAATAAATTCTGCTCGATATTTATTTTTATTTATTATCAGTCAAACGAAGAAATGCTCAATTGCTTGAATTCAATCTTATCAGACCAACAAGTCTCTTCCTCTTATAAACTACAATCGTACTGAAAACAGATTCAAGTTTACGAAAAATTGTGAACCTAAACTCCCAGTACAGTAAGAGTACGTGGTAGATGAAACATAATTTAATCAAAGTAGCTGTTTTCAAGGCTTTGAATTTAATAGCATAAAACCTAGTAATCCATGGATTAACAATCATTGACCAACAGCACCTAACAAATCTCGGCTACACAATATGTTCAGTATTTAGTTACAGCCGTGAAACAAACAACCAATTTTTTTTTTTATTTTTATATTATATTTTGGAATTTGCGTAATAAATTTTTATGTGATTTTAAATTGTTTCGAGAAAAAATATATTTTTAGATAAAATTTGGTAAGTACAACAGAAAATCAAATAATACATTTTTATTTATTTTTTTTTTTGTGTGATAAATTGTTTTCGCCCTGTGATTGAAGCAACTCTCGTCGTACGCGCACGCAACATCAACAGCAATGTAAAGGGTGCTCTGTGTGGGCTTTGTGCTCTGTCTGGGATAATGTCGAGGCAGCCGCTCGTAAACATAAATCCAAGTGACGCTAATTGTTTGTTGCAATTACTGCAGCAGTTGCTGCCACTGTACGGCTACGTGCAGCAAACCAGACAGCAGCAGCAGCAGTTGACAGTGCGGCGGTTGGATGTCTAGGGGGCTCAATGCATGCAAATTTTGTTGCAGCTGCTCTGCTCCTCCTCATCCTCCTCCTGCTGCCACTGCTACCTTTTGCTGTTGCAACAGCAAACAATTACTCAAACATTGTTGCAACTGCACGTTGCACTGCTGCTGCTGCTGCTGCTGCTGCTGCTGCTGCTGCTGCTGCTCGTTGTGCGTGCTAAATGGCAACTATTCTGGCGGCTAATGATAATCGCTCAACGCCCTCTGCACTTACCTTTTGTGCCATCAGACAAGCTCTGCCCGTCGCTTCGGTTAATTCCTCTTTTAGCTCTCGCTTGTCTGCGCATCTTCAACTTGAATTGCTGCCTCGCTTGTCAATTTCTTAATCAAAAGCATAAAGCCCCATATAACTAGCTGTCTGATACACTTCCTATCTCTACATATTTTCTAGTGCAAGTCACTCGGCTTTAGCCACTTTCTTTGTAAGCCTTCAAGTGCCTTCCTGTCTATTGCAGTCTCTTGTCAAGAAGCTTCTTTACTCTTGATAGTGTTTACTATCACATTTAGTCCATTAACTAGCTAAGAGTTCCATCGACACAGCATGTTCGCTAATTCTGGTTGCTTGTGTGTAACCATGTATCACATGGTCGATATACAGGAAATGGAAATCTAATATAATTTCATTCTTTTTCGAAACAGTAAAATGAGCGATGACGCAATTTTATCAGCTCAAAAGAGCTTTCTTAGAGGGCCCGTGACCAACAATGGGTTTGTGAATTTCATGCGAGATTATGCTGCAAAGTCAGGTGGACTGGATGTACCTGATGCAATAACCGGTGGCAAGCTATGGAACAGGCTAACCTCAGCTCAACGGAAAAGTTACCGTATGGTAGACGCCGAGGGCGAAGATAATGAAAATGAAGATAGCAGCAGCGATAAGGGTAGCGACAATGAAGACGTGGAAATGGGAGATGGGGATGACACCGATGACACTATGGACGACGGTTGTTGCCCAAAGAAACGAAAGAGGAAACCCTGCTGCCCACCGCCGTGTCCTAGGAGGAAGCGTCGTAAGCCATGTTGTCCCCCAAGTCCCTGTTGTCCAAAGAGGAGAAAGCGAAAACCATGCTGCCCCAAACCGAAACCATGCTGTCCTAAACCACGGCGTAAACCATGCTGTCCCAGACCAAAAAAACGCAAGCCATGTTGCCCAACACCGTGTTGCCCGAGGCCAAAACCTCGCCCGCGACCTTGCTGCCCGAGACCGAAAAAACGACGTTGCCCCAGGCCGCGACCTCGTTGTCCAAAAAAAAACAGATGCATGAGACCAGGCCCAATTACAAACAATGGATATCTGAATTTCTTGCGGTTCTATCGACGCAAGCACTGCGGCCTCAAACCCAAAGAGTTGATCATGAAAGCAGCTCGAGCATGGTGTAGACTACCAGAATGCAAAAAGAATTTCTATCGACGCCAGGTTAGTTTCGTGATAAGAATTAACTAATATACTTATTCTTCAATATAGTCTGATGTTTCAGGCATGCAAAGTAACAAAAAGCTGTCGCCACAAGCGTCGCAGAGTCTGCACTGGTAAATAAGTGATGTCCCTCCAATACAAAATGTGCCAATCCTGTCAACGATACTAACTGTCGACTGTGCTGCATTATGTCCTATTTCCTCAACAGTATCGCCACAATACTGCACTATATTGAGGCTGCTCTCCCAAATGTTGTCTACAAAACCAGCTGTGAAAAGTGTTCTGCATGTTGCCCTATTTGAAATTCGCGTTACCTAATCGTTTACAAACAAAAAAAACCTGTAAGAAATTATTTGTTTAACCTATCAATTGATACATAATATTATAGTGAATGTTAAGTAAGGAAAATAAATGATTTTTTCATTACTAGGGGTAACTATAAGCAATACATTTACTAGAAAGTAAACTAAAAAGTTATTAAACAGAATAATAATAATCATGATTGCCTGATAATATGATAGCCTTATAAATATTATAAATATACCTGGAGCGAACGCTTGGACACACAATTCCAGGATCGATCGCAGCAATAGTTTTTTTTTTTTTTTTTTTTATGATAGTTCTAAACCAAAGAAAGGTAAAGATTATTCGATTAGCCGCCAACGTGCGTGTCTAAAAGTATTTTCAGTCGTCGGCTTGTTCAAACCAGGGAGCGTAACGTTTATAATTTCTATTTTTTTAACTATTTATGAATTTATAATTTTTTGTAATTCATAACTTTGCGGTCTCTGGTTCAAAAAAAATTTTTTTTTAATATGAACATCATATTCACTATAAAGATTTTTTTCTACAACAAATATTGATTACATCTAGCAAAATTCTATTTCAGGCACATTTCGAAATTATTCGAGGTAAAAAGCTTTAATGGCAGCAAAGAGAGTAACATTAAATACTTTTCTGCCGAGAACAGCAAGCGGGCGAATATCGCGTGAGTGTCGGAACTTAGATACATTTGTATCTGACATCAAGCAGAGCCAAGAGAGATATGGCTGGAATCAGTGAGGAGCATGCCATAAATGGGCATAGCACGTGTAGCTACTTATGCAATTGTGCAGGCTTGTGGGCCAAATTCAATTTATTATTCCGCCATATGAGCTTTCGCACTTAACTTGCATGAATATATAATGAGCCGAGCTTGTATGGCCATGGTAGCGAAAATGTGGAAATGTGGGAATGGAACAGTTTTCGCTCGAGAGAACAGGTGTGGGTTTGCATTTCGCTCATCGTTGCGTGTTTGGCGCCTGCTGTGAGACAGTCAAATTGAATTATTAATAACACGCAGCACGACTGAAACAATCTATAAACAATCTATATATATATATATATATATATATATACTTATATATACATATTCTTAATATGCTGCGCTATATGTGTGGAAAGAAACCAAGTGAAAAGGCGACAACCTTGGGACACTTGGCCAACAGAAACTAATCGTGCCACTTATGATCATAATTTGTCAATTTTCTAAACAATTCCCCAAAGTCACATAAAATGTCGTCCGTGTGTCTCTTTTGGCTTTTGGCACCCATTACGCTCATTTTTCTTCAGCTATAGCCCGCCACCATGCCTCCCGCACTTTTCTCTTTTCGTAAAACTGTTTTGCCTTTTATGAAAGGGACGCTGTGAAAAATGAAGGCGAACCCAAATTGCTTGCTATGCTTTCTTTATGTCTGTCTGTCTATCTGTCTATCTGACTGACCGAGTGACTCGACTTGACTCGACTTCACTCGTCTCAACTCTCGTCTCGACACGATGCGAGAGAGTTGGACAGAGTTGCTCGTTGCTAAACGCATTTAAATGCCATTGTATGCATAAATTACTCAGAGTCCGACAGCTTTAGCCTAAAAGTGTAAATGAGTTTGTGGCTCACTCTGAAATTCAGCTCTGGTTTTCTTTTTTTGTACTATATGCAAATTGAAATAAATGCGTGGGCAACTCTCTCAGCATTTGTATTTTTGGAAGAGTAAACTTGTTGCAGACTTTCCAGCTTGTCAACTGAAATATGTGTTAAGCTTAAGAGCAAATGATGTGCACGGACTTAAGACTACAAGGGAAAAAGATTCATTAAAAAATCTAACCTTTATAACCTGAATTCGCATTTTGAATGGGCTTAGATTAATAATTAATTTATAAAGCAAAAAGTCTTGTATTCCATTTAAAGTTTTAACAATGAATATTAAGATAAAAAATATAAGAATAATATATAAACTGATTAATATTAGTATATTGATAATTTCATAAAACTTACATATGAGAAAAGTTTATTGCAGCCTTATTTTCCCTTTTTAAATTAATCAACCAAGATATATATATATCTCAGCTAGGAATATTCTGAAAAGAGAAAGAGAATTATGTAGTTACTAAACCTTTGCTAAAACATATTTTTTATCAAATTAAAAAATATATAAATTCTCATTTAAGCAAAATACAATATAAGCTTAGAGAAACTAACCAAAATCTAAGCTTCGAAAAAAATAATGATATAAATAATAAAATATTATTTTCTTAGTAATATTGAAAATGCATTTAAAATTATATTAGTAATATTATAAATTCCTTAAATATATTTTTTATATATTATTATATTATATTATATTATATTTTATTATATATTTTATTGAACAGAGAAAAATCAATTATCATAGACCCGTTTCTTCATTTAATATTATTATTAATATTTATTAAATATATAATTCTAAAAATTATTATATATATATATTATATCTATTTATTTATTTATATTTATATTTTTGCATTTATCATAGATCCGTTTCTTCATGAATATTTATTTCAATTGATATAATTCTAAAAAAATTTTATACATCATAGATTTTCAAACATTAATCGAGTAAAAACTGTTCAAAATAAATATTTTATAAATTGCACTTAACAGTAAAAACGAAAATGTATCGAAATGAAATCAAGGATGACTAAATGTTATTGCTGCATGTAGAGCAAACACACTTAGCCAGCCAGGGGATATAAAATAGTGGTGAAGCGAAACGTAAGGAAAAATGAGAAAAGTGAATGTGAACTTAAATGGAAGCCAAGCACCTAAATGGCCACAGAGCATTTGGTTCTTTTCTTTTAATGCCACACAGCGACTCTCTACCACTAAAAAAATTACCGCCCCTTTGTGTATTTGGTCGCAGATAAATGTCAGCCAAATGATATACATTAGGCCAAGGTAACACACACAGCGAGTGCGTGTGTGTGTGTGTGTGTGTGTGTATGGGCGCAAAATCAATTCAAGCTCAATTTCCTTTGATGAAGTGTGCAGCGGCTCGGGGAATCGTTGCGTACGTGACAGTTGTGCTGAACATATACAAACGGAAGCCAAACAAAAACTCTCTATATATATACATATATATGTATATAACATAAACGATATATAGATTTATATATGTGTGTGTGTATATGAAGGATAATATGCCGCATTATGGCATTAAGTCGTAGGTTTTGCAACTGCATGAACAAACGTTGCATATCGTTCAATTAATAACGCAAATCCCTTACAGCCCAGTTACCAAGGTTGCCAACGTTAATTAATGTGCTCGACGCCAATTTAATGCACTCGCTACCCGCTTGGTGCTATGATTAATGTTTAATTAAATTTCCAACATTTGCATCCAAAAACATTAATGCAACAACAAACAAAATAATAATAATAAAAAAAAAGAAAGACAACAAAAAAAAAAAACAACGATGAATGGGAGAAAATTGTTCGAACAAGCAACGTCGGGATTACATCATAATTAATCGTAGTCATTATTTATAACGAGATATCAGCCAGTGCTCTTATATATATTTATATGCAAATGATGTTGAAGTCGCATATATGTTGCTTAATATGTGCACTTAAGCGATCATAAGATATTTTAAAATATATATGTATATAAAGTTAATTAGCGATAAGGAAAAGTACTCTAGTCGAGACTGCTATTGATATTCCAACAATTCTACACTCTTTTGCTTCATACATAAGAAGCAACACACGCATACATACGCACACTCACACCAACACATTCATAGGCTGAGCCATGAGCCTAAATCTGATTGAGACATGAGTCAAAGTCTGAGACTTGAAACTGAGGCTGATGGAGGCTGAGCCTCAGTTTGAGTTTGAGTTTGAGTCTGAGTCTTAGACTGAAGTCTGAGGCCGAAGCCTAAAACTGACTCTTTTTACTGAGCCTAAGAGTGAAGCCTGACTGAGGCGTGATTTTGAGACTGAGTCTGAGGGCCGACTTATATGCTGGAGTCTGATGTTGGATTCTGAGTCCTGAGTTTGAGCCTGAGGCTGAGGCTGTGGCTGAGGCTGAGGCTGAGGCTGAGGCTGAGGCTGAGGCTGAAGCTTGGGCTTGCCTGAGGCAAATTGATGCTGTGGCCTGAGGATGAGGCGTCTGCTTGGATGTGAGACTAGAGTTTGAGGCTGAGGCTGAGGCCCAAGACCTGAAATCTGAGGCTGAAGCTCATTGAGGCTGAATACTAAGGGTGTTGTGGGATTTTGAAATATTAAAAATATAACAAATATACTTTTATAAAATATACATAAATCTATATGCAAAATTTTAAAATTTATAATATCTGATATTATATTAATATTATTATTATAATACTTTTTAAACAAACACACTAAAACTTGAATAATTCTGCCTTTTCTATACAGACATTCAACAAAACCATACCATGATATTCCATTCACAATACGTTGAGCGTAGAAAAACGTAAATTTTGTATTTAATTGAGTTGCTTCTGGCTTAAACACAATATTCGTTACATTTGTTTGGTTTGCATTTCCCAGCTGCTTAAAGCTAAAGACCATTGAGGGTCACGTGAATTAAACATGTTTATTTAGCTTATTGTAGTTCATATTTTGTTTTTATTGTTGCTATCTGCACTGATAGTCAGTCAATTAGGTTTAAGATTGAAATTTGAACATTATTTACACATGCTGGGCAAATTGAATGACATGATTCTGTTTTGATTTATATAATTGCAATTTATCCAGTTAATAAGATTGTTAGCTAAATGCAACAATCTGATAATTGGTAATTGTAAACCATTATGCAACAGACTTGCAGCCAGCTGCTGCTTTTCATTGAGAACATTAAATAATTGAAATTGTCGAAGACGTGCATTTTGAATATTAATAATTTCACAAATGAGTGGACAAGGCAGAAAAAGCAATGTAGTCGAAAGTCGTCAAGTAAGTAGTCTAGTTGAGAGTAAACGAACTGCAGATATCCTGAAATAAATACTAAAAAATATATGTATATGTTTAACAAAAATAATAACAATAATATATGAACAAATATAAATTCATATATAAAATTCAAGTCTTTAGCCTTTATGGTTATGGTTAGCAAACCATAAAGGCTAAAGACTTGAATTTTATATATGAATTTATATATATATATATATATATATATATATATATATATATATATATATATATATATATATATATATATATATATTTTATGGGTTCTGCCACACCTTTCGCATATTTTTTTTTAACTTTTTTTAACTTAAACATTATTTGTTAATCTTTTCATTAGATTTGACGTATAACGAGTTGACTGAACATATAAATTTTTAACTAATTACTAGCATTGAACTGGGGAACAGTTTTTAAAATATGACAATATATGTTATACGTTTTATTTAACTTTGCATTTCCACTCACTAAAATTTATTAATTCTGAATTGCTCAAAATTTCAAAGTTTGTTATGGCCGATATGCACGAGAGTTTAGTAACTATCATTATACTGTTATATCAGTTAATTGTTTACGCCGTAAGTGCATGAGTATAAACATTTACTTCAAATTTACAATTGATTTTTGATTTTTGATCCACTTTAATTAGCGCGCAATAAATCCCATCAAGCGTGATGCACTCTTGCTTGTTATGCATAATGTATTTTTGTACTATATCATAAATCGGTTCAAGCAATTGGCACAAAGTAAGTTAACTTAACGAATTGTCGCTATATATGATAAGGAATGTATGTGTTTTTTTTTTTTTTTCATTGCTGCACAGCTTCTATTAATTATTCTGGTCCGGTCAACACGTTTTATTATGTACCCTTGGTCTATGAGGAACCTGCTATTAACCTAACTCACGAGGATATGCATTTAGTTTTAAAGTCTTCAACATGGCAGTTTTTCGAAACACTTTTTAGACATCATTTGGCTTTACTGCTGCCTTTCTTACTCGCTTTGATGGTGCCGGTAAGTTATAAAAAAAAAAATTAAAATAAATAACTAAAAAAGCATTTGATTTAATATCATTAATTTTGCAAATTAGGCGTGTGTTTCTTAAAGTAGATTATTTAGTTAAAAATAAAATATGCTTTTTTTTTCTTCTTTTTTTTTTATATTCGAAATATAAATAATTAAGAATGTGGCTTAAATATAGTTTAGAATCTGAATGAGTATATAAATAAATATATAAAATTTATAAACATATATATTTATTTAAATAATTTATATATACACGCTTTAGAGTTCATCCGATTTGTTTGTTCCACTCCCAATCATATCAAATGCTGAACAAAATAAGAAGAGCTGCAGAGCAGTGCTCCAAAGTATTTCTCTCTTTGTATAAATTAAATGTAATCTTTGAAACAGCTAAAGGTATTCTATTTCTGTATCACTCCAAGATCGTTATTAAAATAGTTCAGGGAGACGCCAAGTTCGATTTTGAGCGGAAATTATAGCCTATCTAAATGCAGGAGAGTTAAATAACTCAGAGAGACGCCAAGTTCGATTTTGAGCGGAAATTATAGCCTATATAAATGCAATAGAGTTAAATAGCTCAGAGAGGCTCCTAGTTCGATTTTGAGCGGAAATTATACCCCATATAAAAGCAGCCTGCTGCAGCTCGTATTCAGTCGTTCTTCTAAATCACTTGCTGATCGGTCGTACACTGCAGCGCTTCTCAGCTCTTCTTTGTGGTAAATATTCAGTATTAACATGTATTAGAAATACCCTCAAATCAAAACTACCATAGTTGCGCCAATTAGGTACGCATTGTTAATCGAGCAATCGACTAGAGCATTCTTCCCCTGTATTATATTGCAATTCAATTTGACTCTTTGCTTTTCCCAACTCTTAGCGCTGCAAACTGGTATATGTTAGCACTCTGATCATACTGTCGAATCTAACGTTGTGCATGTGCTTCATCTACGCCATATGGAAGTGGCTGATATTGAGCGGCTTATCTTTGAGTCTGCATCTATTGCCAATCATTTTCTTAGGTCCGGTGGTGCAATTGATGCTCATGTTTCGTTTTACTGCGCATATGTTGGTGAGTCTCTGACAAAGATACCATTTTGGCTATGAAATTGTAAGAAATGCAAAATACCTTCTAACCGCCAGCTCAACCTTTGGATTGTTGTTTGAAGCTGGAAATTGACTGCACCAGCACTAAGCCAACGAACGAAGACGTTGTCCATTAGAAGTCAACTTATTGGGAAGAACATGTGGATGGCTGGTGGTGTTCGGTGTAAATCCAATGCAAAAAGTTTTGCATCAAATCAAAGCAATAAACGAACAAAACTGACTAACTTCAGGCACTTGCATAAACCAAAAACACTTTCACTCAACAAAACAACAACAACAACAGCAGCAACTACTATGGCAGTAGCAAGCAAGAACGTCGAGAGCTGCCAAACTGCAGGCATTTATGACACTCCCCAGCTGCTATTGGGGGAAGGGGGCGTGACGTGTGGCAGGCAAATCGCATAACGAAATTGTTGCTGAAAAGTTGAACAAATATTGAGGTCAGCAAAATTTTGTGAAGCGAGCCCTGCAGGCTGCAGGCGGCAAGCGTTCTTTGTGTTGTTGCTCTGTGTGTAAACTGTTTTGTAGCCTTTGGCACAAACTTTTGACACGCTCAGGCTACATACACACACACACACACACAGACACAGACACTCACACGCACACATGCTCAACTCCATACAGGCAAAAATATTCAATGAAAATCGTCATCAGTTCCAGTCCGACAGTTCCTCAGTTTGTCAATAATAACACAAAAAAAAAAGCAGCCAACAAAATAACTTGCCTGCCAGGCTGCCAGGATGCCCGGCCACCACCAGTTATTGTCCCCGACTCGTCGAAGCACTTTCAGCTTGGTCCGATTATGGCGCATTGCAGGCGCACACTTAAGCCTTTACACTGGCCCTGGCCCTCGCTCCCGCCCACTTTCGATGCTCATTGAGAGAAGTTGACGCAAATGCCTTTCGATTTTTCGTTCTGCTACATTCGTGGATACAACTTGGCATTTCGCATTGCATAATTGATTGTCTCTCTGTATTGTATGTGTGTCTGTGTGTGTGTCTTACTTGCCCTAATTTATGCCCACTTTCAATATGCATTCAGTTTAGACCGTATTGTGATTTAACTTGGCGTGAAACATTGAATTTGTGTTAAGGAATTTTCTGTAGAATTTCACTTTTATTTACCTTTTGGCTTCCAAAAGTTAACTTTTCAAACAATTCGACATTTGCCCAAGAATTGAAATAATCATTAAGCAAAAATGTCACAACTTTGTTTCATAGGCAATATTCACGCTCTTAAAAGTTCGAGAATATAGTTAATTTTTTTCACAATGTTTTCCTTACATATATAATATTTTTCAGATTTTTGAATTGAACTAAATAATTGAACTAAATATTTTTCGATAACCAACATAATTGAAAAACTATAAAATAAATAAAATAATCTAAAAATAAAAAAAAAAATAAAAAACAAGTTCTATTTTTCAATTGATTTATGTGAATTAAATGAGTCTTAGTTATGAAAAAAAATTGTTTTTAAATACAAATTTATATATTTATTTTTATATGAAAATATTCTCGCTTGAAAATGGTTGATTCGCTTTCAGTTTATTTACTTATTTTTATTATTATTTTGTTTATTATTATTTATATTTATATATATTCTTTTATTATTATTTTATTTTCTTTATTCATTGTTTTTTTTTTTTTTAGCTTTCGTTCAAAACACTAAAAATCTATTTTAAAAAATCTATAAATTGCAATCATTTGCACATTTTGCGAGCAGATTTTGACAGTTCGGCATTGCGAATGCAATAATATCAGGACATGTGCATAATAGAATACACTCACATATTAAATGGGTGTGTGTGTGTGTGGGAGTGTAAAAGTGTATTGGGCATCAACTGTCACACTTTGTTGATTTCATATGTAAACTGTGCGAGTTGGAAATTTGAAATTCATGTGCAATAAAATGTTGATATTCTTCGCACACAGTCGACACCGCAGGCCTCATTACAACACCCACGCACATACACACCCACACACACACCCACACACACACACAGTCACATACTAGCTGGCAATGGTATGCTCTCATGTATTTATGTTTTCATTTGATAAATATACTTATATACAAAAACTGTCATAGCACACGCTCTTGGAAAGATTGCAAATTGCATGCGAGAACTCCCACGAGTCTAATAACAGAGCAAAAACAAGTATGTTAATTTAGCTGGCTCAACCAGCAGCTGGCATACCCTTACCAATCAAAACATGTCATCAAGATAAGTTCATTAAATATATTTACTCTTACTGAAGAGATTTGTTTGAATCTATATGGACTGTATTGGTGAGAGCTATCAAGACTTTTGCGAGTCGCAGAAATCACAAAAAATTAATATTAAATAATGAAAATACATAAATTAAAAATATAAAAATAATATAATAATAAAATAAGAAATAGAGAATAATTTAATAAAAAATAAATAAAATAGATTTTAAAAAATAAAAATAAATAAAAAAATGTATAATTACATATTTATTAATATTTTAATCTATATTAAATAACTAAATAAATAAATTTAAAAAAAATTAAATAATAAAATAAGAAATAATGAATAATTTATAAAAAAAAAAAAAAATAAATAAATAAAAATAAAAATAAAAATAAAAAATAATCTAAATTACATATTAGTAAATATTTTAAAATAAATAAAAGTAAAATAATAAAAAAAAAAATAGAGAATAATTTATAAAATAAAACATAGATAAAAAAAAAAAAAATCTATAATTACATATTAATTAATATTTGAATAAAAAATTACATATTAATTATTATTTGAATAAAATACTTCAAAGTAAATTGTAACTATTCCATAATTAATAATCATGCACAGATTTCAGATTATTATCTGAACTCAACTTTTTTTTTTCTACAAACACCTGCACATAGTGTATACACTCTGCTACATTAGATATACACGAGATGAATCTGAAGTCGTGTTATAGTCATGCATAGTAACAAGCCACGGACCGTGCCTGACTGTATAATGATGAGCAACGATATCGCTGTCTCTTAGCATGAGAAATTTAATTTTTACCCATACACCGTATATACACACTCACACACACACACTCACACACTCACACACTCACACGCTCACCCACTGACGCAGACACCCACGCACAGACGCAGACACCCACCCACCTAGACACCCACAGTGAACCACATAATTGTGTATTCAAGTAAGAGATATGGGAGTTAAAAGAAGCTTCTATCGCTGTGAGGTGCACTAACTGGCAAGGGAGTTTGGTTTGGGTTTTGGTTCTGGTTCTGGTCTGGGCTCTGTATTCTTGGCTGACTTAAATTAAGATAATGACACGTGAGAGACCCCAACACCGAGCCCCGGGGGGTTGGCTAAGTTACCTTTTTGCTTTAAAAATTATCCCTCGACAGTCTGCCTCAGTCGGCTTCACTGTTCGGCGTATGAAGCACTGGACTATTTAAGTGTGTTAAAGGAAGCGCTTGGTAAATTGCGATAAGGCCAAAATGGCGCTCAACTGAACTGGCTTACATTTACACACTTAACCCTTGAGTTGGGCTGGCTGGCTGGCTGGCTGGCATAGAACATGGCATGGCACGCACTTTAAAGCCGCCAATCCGCCAATTTGATGGCAAACTGCCAAAGAGCTGACAATGATGTCGACGATGATGACGTTTGCGACCTGCATGCCAATGCGCTGCTTCTTTGCAAAATTGAATTTTGTGCCTAGCTTTGTGGGCGGCATACCAGACCATGCCAGCCATCCAGCCATCCAGTCAGCCAGCCAACCAGCCAACCAGCCAGTCAGCCATGTCCAATGTCCTCGCCTCGATTCGCAGTGTCCTGTGTCCTTTGTACCTCGAAACTGGCACAGATTACAAATCATTATTGGCTGCCATTGTTGGGGTTAGGCCAATGGAATTGGTAGCTTATGCGCTCAGGAATTCAGTCCATAGACGAATTGAAATACGTTAAAAGGAATACTTAAATAGGTGAGCAAATATACCTAAAATTCCAGAATTTAGGTAAAATTAGTTTCCTAAGAAATTAGGAATTTCAAGGGTTTTTTAATAACGAAAACTTATAGAATCCGATTCGTATCGTATCAATAAAAGGGTAAAGCTATATTCACTTCGAAACTCTAATTGCTGCCCGATTAACTGTCATTGATTTCTCTTTTAGCATTTAACTCGGTTCACACAATTGACAGCGCTTTGAATGTTTCCATACCAACAACAACAACAACAACAAAATGCAATGGAAAAGGGAAAATTAACGTTAAGCCATACCAAAGGCACGTCAAGTCAGTCAGTGGGTAATCCGTGTATCTCCATGCTTCACATACCTTGAATATAAACAATGCGATGACGGTAAATCCAAAAAAAAAAAAAAAGGAAACCTCAAACACTGGAGCCACATGAAAGCCAACTTGGAGCACAAATTTTCTTTGATTGATGCGCAAATCAGCAAATCAATTGGAATGCCACAAAAATAAACTAACACACAAAAAAAAAAAAAAAAAAAAAAAAAATGGTGCAGAGCAGAGCAAGCAAGAAATAGATAGACAGTGAATGAGCGAGGGGTAGAGAGTGGAAGGAGTGAAGGTAGTGAAAGAGCGAGAGCGAAACGCGTTGGCAGTTCAACTTTTTACACTAAATTTGCATTTCCAATGCCCGCAGGTGAATGTGGGCGTGGACGTGGGCGTTACATGTGATTTTGATAGAACTGCGTGATTTGTGCACTGCGGAAGGAAAGGAAAATGAAGCAACTAGGAAAGTGAAAAAGGACAAACCAAATGTATGCAAAAAAAAAAAAAAAAAAAAAAAAAAAAAAAAAAAAAAAGTTGCCAACGCTGACAAAGCATAGTTGCCATCGTCGGCTCTAGCACACGAATTGAGATATTCGTGTGGTCCAAGTAAATCACAACGCGTCGCTGGGACTGTATACATACTGCGGTGTAAAGTTAACGAAACGGTTGCTTTGCCCAAAGCTAGCCCCCTGGGAAACCATTTCAGCTGCACGCACCCACCTAACAAACGCGTCACGATGCTCATGCACAAACATACATAACTACAAACGCACATATACGCACACTAAGCCACGCTGAAGACTTCACCAAGATGCTGCATGGTGGAGCAAAGCTGTCAAATAATAATCAAAATAAGCAATATACATATATATTTTTTTAATTATGTTTGAAAATAATAATATATATATATAAGCAATATTTTGAAAAATATGTTTTACAAAATATATTTTAAAATAAAATTTGTAAATAATATATTTCATATATATTTTCAAAAAATAACAATTTTTAGAAACTTTAAAAATTAATATAAAGGATGCATAAATTACATACATTATTTTTAACAAATCACATTAAGCTCATGAACCCATTGAAAATGGGAAATTGAAGTATAATGGTTTTTTATTATTTTATTTTTATTATAATTCAAACTTGCAATAACCCAAAAAAAAAAAATAATAATAATAATAATAATAAATAAATAAAAAAATAAATAAATAAAGTAAAATAATTATTGATAAATATTAATAAAATAAATTAATTTAAAAAATATATAAATAAAACAAAATAATTTTAAAAAATTAATAATCAATATTCATTAATTTTTTCAGTAACACTATTTTTTTTAAATTAAACTTCAATGAAATATTAAATATATATAAAATATATATAAACATTTTTTAAACAAAAAAGTAAAAAAAAAAATTAATTAATAAATAATTAAAAAAAATAAAATGATAAATAATAAAAATAAAAATTAAAATAAATATCAAAATAAAAATAATGAAAATCTAAAACAAAAAGAAATAAACATTTTTCCCCCAATATTATTATTATTTAATTATAATTTATAGTTTACTTAACTATTTATATAAGCTCAGCATGTTTAATATAAATATACTCCCCAGTAGAAAATATTGCATTTTTGATGCAAATTCAAATTTGTTGTAGTTCTCTATTGGGGGGGACACAGTGCTCTGGTCTTGAGCCTTGTTTTTATATGTAATGGCATTTTAATTGCGCGCTACAACTCAGCCAAGTGTCTCTCAATTAAAAGTGTCTGCTTGGCTCAAAAGGATGTCGTCGCCGTGGGATCTGCGCCATGGTGAAGGACAGGCAGGATGGGTTTGGCTGGGGTTGGGATATGGCGCCAAAGTGGAAAGGGAAATGATGTCAGGCACATGTCGTAATTTGCCGCACAGTGAATCAGGCTGCTTGGCCCCAGCACCGGGACCACAACATGGCCCGTGCCCGTGCCCGTGCCCACAATCATGTAACTGTTAATTATGCAACGCAGATAAGAAGCACGACAGACGTCTAAGAGGGGTAAAAATGGCAACAACGAAATGTATATATGTGAATGCCACTTAAATGCAAGAAGCTCTTTATTCCTGATGCTTTTGCAACTAACTGCTTTGACATTGCCATCAAAAAAACAAAAAAAGAAAAAATAAAAATGTTTCATTTTGGTATTTAATAAATTTGGAAAATTTAAATTTGTATAAATTGTTCGATGTCTGAGATCAGTGAATCGAATTTTCGCCAAGAACCAATCAATTTTTGGCTTGAATTTGAGTGGAAGTGTTTTGGTTTGCACCATCATGCGCCCGAGGATTTTTTCCGATCTCAGGTGAAAGATTTTGGTAATATCATTTTTACTTCCACATAATAATAATATGTCAATGCTTATGTCGTTCAACAACTAGTGGCAATCGTCAGATAAATCTTATTATTTTCTAACCTATCGCTGGTGTTTGGCAATCTTCTCCAGCAGTTGTTTGTTTGTACATCTGGCTAAATTTTTTGTAAGAGGATTCTGGCTTATTTATTTTGCCCATTGGGTTTTTGCGTTAAATGTCGTAACCACACTGAGTGGTGCAATTTATGTAAGCGTTTATCATATGATACCACAGAAAATGAGTAAGTGTTATTTTTATTAATTATAATTTTTAATATAATAATATTTTTATATTTTTGTAATATTTAGCTATAATTTAAATTAATACTAGCTTATTATATTTATTATTTATATGCATTTTTATTTTAATTTTATTAACACGTAATTTGGAAGCTGATTTTAAAGGAATAATTTCTTTCTGAATTCTTCATCGTATAGCTCGTCAAACGGCGCTGATTCAAATTTATTGGGCCTGTTCCATCTCCAGTCTCGTGCTTACGTATGACATTTTCATGGTGTATTGGTTAACTATTTTTCCCTACGAGAGCGACGGATCGAAGCCCCTCAAAATTGATGCGTTATTTAATATATGCTCTCATGTTATGCCGACAATTTTTAGCACTGTGGATCATATGACTGTTGCACATCCAACTCGTATGTTTCATTTCATTTATCCGGTTGCTTTCGGCATAATATATATAATATTTGCAATGAGCTATTATTTTGCTGGTGGCCGTGATCCGTAAGCATTACATACGTAAAATATATACATATATCGAAATGTGTTATTTAAATCGAAAACTATTTTTGCAGCCTTGGTAGACGTTATATATATAAGATATTAGACTTTCAAAAGGCCCCCACACAGTCAGTCGTAACTGTTGGTATGGTAATTTGTATCATGATGTCCTGTACGGTTCTACAATATTTCCTATATCGACTGCGTGTCTGCATTGCGCGTCGGTTCAACAAATTACAGTAGATCAACTATGTAGTGTGAAGAGTTAATAAATTGTAGTAGTGTAATCAAATGTTTTGTTTTAATTGCATTTGATTATTGGATTTCATTTTGAAGACAGCACATACTCCCTCCTGATTGCTCATGTCACTGGCACGTGCCTTGCATACCCTTATAAAAAGAAACGTAGCCGCTTACATCTATCCACATTTGTATCTATATAGCACGGTTTGTTCTACTCGCACCCTCTATTATGCAAAATATATTGTTATGCTCAAGTTTGCTCTCGTTTGCTGCTGTGTATCACAATTTGTTTGTTTTTACTTTCAGTTTAGCTTTTTTTTCTGATTGTTATAATTTTTTAAACTTTTTTAGTTCAATATTTGAATTAGGTCACGAATATGACGCAAATATAATTGTGTTTTGGTATAAACATAGACAAATATTTGTTGTGCACATTGAATATTTATTTTCCTAACTTTTTTGATTGTTTTTTTAATATTTTTGAATACTTAAAATTTAGCGCATACTTAATACTAGAAACTTTTAAGAAAGATTTTCAACTGTATTCAATTGATTTAACATTCTTTCTATTCAACTATATCTTTTAATTTACTTTCACTTTTTTAAAAGTCAAGCTTATCCATATTAAGTTATCTAGTGTAGAATATATATTTTTCTAGATTGCTTGATCTAAAATAAAAATATTTCTATATATTTTTTTTGCACAATTAGCATTCATAAAAAATCAATCATATTATAAATTTTATTTTATTTTTTCTTTTATCCTATTCTCACTCTATAATTAATCCTGAGTTCTGTAGTCAAGCATAGCAACACAAGTGACTCTAAGCCTGGCATAATTTTGAGGTTCGTGTAAATGACATTACTGAAAAATTGATGACAACACAAGCAGGCAGAGTTTGACAGAGTAGCTAAGCTAAAGCTACCAGAGAGAGAAAGAGAGAGGGAGAGAGACAGTGTGTGTGTGTGTGGCTAGAGTTGCCAGAGCTACCAATGGCGCCAGTGGCGTTTGGTATCAAGTTACTTAAGTGATTTCAATTTGTACAACATTTGACTGCTGAGTGCGAGTTGATGGATGCACAGTTATGAATGGGCATGTGCCGAGGGTGGGCGTGGCACATTTAGGCAACACTGTGAGTGCAGCCACTTAGCCCAGTTAGTTGCAGCTGGCTTGCAGTCGAAACATATCGAACGTTAACGTATTTATGACTGCACTTTACCCAGACAACCGCAGAGTGGGCCTCTCCAAATGGGGCGTGGCAAATGGAAGTGTATGTGTGTGGTGTGTGTGTGTGTGCAGTGTTAAAAGCACACTTAAAGCTAGCAGCAGCAGCATCTTAAACGCCTAACGTCAACGCCTAACGCCCTGGGGCTGCCACCAACTGAAGCATTCTGCTTTACTCCATCCTCGTAGCTAACAAGGCGCAAAACATTTTAACATTTTAACATTTCCGCCTTCTTGCATTCAATTTAATTTAACATTTTAACATTTATATGCTTATTATACTACACCGAGCGGCGTCGACGTCACTGTCGCTGCTGTTCATTGTGCATAAGAGGTTTTATGCTTGAAATACGCATACGCTGCGTATACGTATTGTGCATTTTGTAGCAATACCTAGGGCATTTTATAAGGGTAACCGTTGGAGCAGGGGTGGCTCGGTAGAAAAAAGAAAAAAAAAAAAAAACTACCCACTATAAATTTGTGCACACTTACAACTCGACGCTCGTTCGAAAACAACAACAAGAACAACTGCAACTTAAATCTTAAGTAGCTCAACTTGTTTATTTATCGAAGCAGAAGTTAATGCATTACCACGGCGGGCGGAGAGATCTGCGGGTACGAGCCAACGAGCATAAAAAGTGGGCTGTAAAAAAAAATAAAAAATAAACGCGTCGTCATACAATTGTTATAGTCAAGTTTTTATTACCGTGGTCTTAAATTGCTTAACTTGCAGCTATTGTAATTTTTGTTAATAAATAATTTTGTTTAATTACATATAATTTTGTCAATAATATTAATTACTTTAACTCATTTAATTTGAATAATTTAATTTACTTATTTTTGTTTTTTTTTTTGTTTGCTTTACGTGAAAAGAAAAAAATGTTTCGCAAAAAAAAAAAAAAAAAAAAAAAAAAAAAAAAAAAAAAAAACTAAAAATGTTTCTCTAACTATAAAAATTACAATAATATATATATTTTTTTTATTTTACAATTTACTAAAACACACTTTTAGTATTTATTAAATATTTATATTTATATTTATAGATTCTAAAATGCAAATGTATTAATTTTGTTGCATTCTTTGATTTACTTACTTACCATTATAATATATATTATATGCATAAAAAAAAAATAAATAAAAAATACATATTTCACAGTACCATTCATTTACGTATGTATATCTAAACACTCAAATATTTTTTAGGAACTAATTTGGGAAATTAAATTGTTACGTCATAATCATATATAAATGGTAAAATATTGAAGGAAAAAATATATAGATAATCAAATCTTGAACAATAGGCAAAAACTATTTTGCATAATAATCTATTGTTGTGATTCTCGTGAAATAATTTAAATACATTTATAGGAGATCTATTGGAGCGGCATGAAACTTGATTCTTTCGAGTGCATTCAAGTGTTAAAATATGTATATGAAATTGATTGGCTGATTAAACCCACACACACACACACACACACATAGACACATAGACAACCAGGAATTCACACGCTTTTGTTGATAAATCTATATATAAATTCCATTTAAAATCTGCATACATATACATACTTTTTGTTGACTTTAGGGACTTTTGTTGTATTGAACATGTGTGTGTGTGTGTGTGTTGGTGTTGGGGTTGTCCTTGGTGTTTTCGTGTTGATTTGCTGCGGAAATGACGCAAATAACGCAGCAAATTTAAGCCAGTCACACACACAATTTACACACTCGCCTGAATCTACACCTTTTTCTGGGTTATTTATGGCAACAACAACAACAATCAAGGCGGGCATCCACCTAGCCAGCCGGGCATTCAGGCAGGCAGCTGGCTGTTAACCGGCAACAGGATGTTTTATATTATGCCAGCAAAATAAGGCAGCACACACACACACGCAGTGAGAGCGAGAGAGAGAGAGAGAGAGAGAGAGAGACATCCGCAGACACACAATAAAGGGATTTGCTGTTTTAATATTTTGCATACATTTATGTATTTTTCTTTGTTTTCCTCTCTCTTTATTTTCTCTTTCTTTTTTATTTTTTATTATGATTTCACCTCATTTTATGTCACTTTGCTGAATGAAAAATTTAATTGTGGTGCTCATTAATGGCTCTGTCGTCCCCGAAAAACCCGAGCGGAAATATGTGATTTCCGGCAATAAATATCTCTGTGCCACATGCACATACATATAGATATATACATGAATATGTACATATATAGATATCGATAAATGAGGGCGCAACGCACTACAGTTTAAAACATTTTCGCTTTCGCTTGCGATTTATGAGTTTAAATACATAAATTTATAACTTGATTATCGCATTTGCATTTGATATGGGGCGTTTGCTTCTTTTTTTTCTGGTTTCTTTTCCTTATTTTTTTATGGACTTTTCTGGCCCTCCACAAAGCAAACAATCATTTAAGCATAAAACCATAAATCTATGCGCCAATAAGAGGGATTTCAACCAAGTAATACAAAATACATGCGCAAAAAAAATGGAAGGTATAAAAAAAAAGAATGCGGGACATGAGCCAGCAGAATTTGCAAAAGGGACAGTCGCCAGCTTGAGTGGAAATTTTCATAAGAAAAAAAAACAATCAGACCATGAAAATACTCTACAGTAAGAAACTTTAAAATATTTGCGCAAGTTCCCTTATGAATGTAAAGTCTTCCATATATATTTATTTGATTTTCTTTCTGCACTATTCAGAAATTATAATAAATCAAAAGTTTGCGTAACTGCAGCTACCCTTTCGCAAAGCCAAGTATGCGGTATGCCAAGCCAAGCCCAAAATCAATATCAAAAGAGACCCAAACCAAAATCGCAGACGAAGCCAATCAGAGGCAAAACAATAAACAAGCATGACAATAAATATAAATAAATAAATAAATAAGCAACAGCGTCGTACGTCAGGCAAATTCAAAGATTGAGCTGGTCACAGTATATGGCAAAGGCAAACGATTCAAGCCATATAGCCAATAATAATATTCCAGCTCCGGCAGAATCAGCCGTAGCATTTTATTTGCGTGAAAGGATAATGACGCATCTCGATTCGTGCACTGCAGTCGACACTATTGAGCTGAAAGGATGGCAAATGGGAAGAAAGCAAAGGAATTGATTGAACGACGCATTAAATATAAACCACAAATACAAACACAGACTCTGACAGGCAATCCATATATATATATGTGCAGACGTAGACGCAGATGAGTGAGGAGCACAAGCTGCGCCTTGACACGCTTCAGACAGCAGGAAGTTCTTAATATTGCTGTTTACGCAACCGACTTCAATTTAACAGCTGCTTAAATCCGTCATTTCAAATTATTTGCTGATCACTTTGATGTGCTGGAACTTTGAAAAATCTGACAGTGGCTTAGACTGAATTAAAGTATTGCTGGAGCTTACGTTGTGATTTGACATACATCTATTTGTTTTTTTAAATTTCTTTCATTTCATAAATTCACTCTTAAAAATACTACAATATATTGTTAATTGCATATTGTAATAACACAAAAAAAAAAATCATAAAAAATAATAAAAATATTTAAAAATTAAATTTTAATTTAAAAATATTTAATAAAATATTTCAGACTTGTATATCATTAGCTGTAAGCCGTAGCAGAGTCAAAGCCAGCGTCTAATTGATGTATGTTAAATGTTAAATCATATGTAAACAAAACAAATCCTTTAATTCTCCAAATCCGCAGTAAATTCTCTTGCCCATCATATATTCATCCATAGCAACGATATACAAGAGCTTCAATGCATTTCATGAGAGATTAAGACAAGATTATTCTCTCATTTAAATACCACAAACCACAAAAATCTCGCAAATTATATAAGTAGAATAATGAAGAGGAATGCAAAGGTATTATAATTTTTATTTTATTTTTTTTCCTTTCTCTGGCATAAGTTGTATAACAAATGTACGAACTCTTTGCAAGTTTTATTTTGTTTTCATTACGCGAAACGCTTTCAATGTAGCTTCACTTCAATTTAATGGCTACTTAAATCCATCATTTCAAATTATTATCACTTGGTGCTACAAACTCGCCAAGTCCAACGCTCACTTGGCCACGCATCAAATGGCCTTCAATGGGCATTAACTGTAGAGACGAGTTGGTTAAACGGTAAACGGCAAAGGTGTGCAGAGTGCAGGTGCAGATGGTGCAGATGGTGGATAGTGTTGGGGTAAATGAGGCCCATTAAAAGGCCACCACAGAAAAGTGCTGACATCACGACTGGTGGCCGGTGGCTGGTGGCTGGCGGCAGCGCGAATTAAAAAGTTGCCTTGATAATCCTTTTGCAAAATAGACGGGATTAAGTTAAAGGCTGCGTTGGAAATTTATGCAGCCAACTGTGGCCAGGTGGACGTTGGCCAGCAGCTGCCATACTTCACTCTCTGTCTCTCTCTGTCTCACACACACACACACACACACACACACACACGCGCGTGCACACTCTTACTCTGTCGCTCCTCGTGCAGCACTTAAAATGTGCCACAGTGTTGCAATAATTACCGTTAAATGGTCGCTGTTTAAAACACTTAAGAGCTGTGCCGCAAAAGGAGGTGCTCGCAAAAAAGGTTCAATCTGCCACAGCAGGCCGTCTGTTATTATCCTTGCAGCAGCAACTGAAGCAGCCGCTGGAGCATCATCATCGCCATCATCATCATCAGCAGCAGCAGCAGCAGCACGAGCTCTGCCGTGCGTTCAGCTTGGCTGCGTTTTTGGCCAAGTCTTTTGCTTTTCTCTGATGTCCTGCTGATTGCGGTGATTTGTAATTTTAAGCAGCGTATGATTAACTTTTGCGCGAGAAACTTACAACTGGCAGAGAGACAAAGAAAGAGAAAGACAGCTGTAAAGTATAACGCAATTGTGCGTACTTATATATCTATCTATATATATATATATTTATATATATTTATGTATATATGTTGGCTCTGAGTAATGATTGTGGCGTGTTCTTGACAGTCGCACCGACAAGTTGGCGTTTCCTAATGCGCTTACCTATTATTATATTGCTTAATGACCAGACGTGGATGTGTATGTGTGTGTGTGTGCTCACAGTATTTGGCTTTGTTTTCATAGCGCACTGGCAATTAGTAGACCGTCTTATTCGTCTACAATTTAGTATTTACTTTATTGACGAAGCTTATTATTTTTCTATTAGAGTGACAGGGGAATTACAAGTTCAAGTCCCTTGGCTTGCTATATTAATAAGCAATTATTGCGTACATTATATATTATTAAATATTTTTTATTAATAGAACTAATTAAATTAAATTTAATTTTGTTTAATTAACTAACTAACAACGAACTAAAAAGCACAGCAAACATGAATCTATAATTAACACAGCACATTTCCTGGTAGCATTATCTATAATCTACACATTGTAGCATTTGATTTGATGTGGCAATAGCATTAAGCTTGCGACACAAGCAACTTTAGGCTGCAACCAAAATTCAATTACGAAAAACATATTTATCTAGCATTAATTCAAAAACATAATATGAACTTACGCAAATGTGAAACATCACATAAATTGGTCTAATTTAATTCCCCAGTTGTTCATAATAAATGCATACAATGAATACATTCATTGACATATACATCCACATACAGATACAGATTCGTATATATATATATATATATATATATATATATACTGATGAATATTTGATGGCCGTGTTAGTGGGTGCCACCTGACCGCAGATTGCCTGAGCCACACACAAGTCATAAAAGTATTAATGCCATTTTAAGTACTTCCGCAACGAGAACTAAACACATACAGATGCCCAAAAAGAAACCCATACATATGCATAGCAAACACACACTCCCACACACACACACACGCGCGCGCACAAGTGCGAAAGAGATCGCCTTACACTCACATTCATATGAGACAACGAGCCGAATGGTGAAAAATGCAAAGCGCACTAATTCTAACTGCAGCATAAATTAAAGCGCTCATGAATAATAATTCAAGACATTCAGCCACCACTACCAAAGCGCAACAACAACAAAAACAACAACAACAACAACAAAATCAGCAGCATCAGCAACAGCTACAACAATAATAACAACAACAACAACGGCAGCAGCAGCAGCTGAAACAGCTACAGCAGCAACAGGAAATGCTGCGTCAAAAGCCACTTGAGTAAATGCGATTGCATTAGCAGTAAATGTTCCAAAAAACATATTCGCTAGTATTTTTTAGCTTTTTATGCTATAAATCATAATTTTTCCCCATGTAAAATGCTCACTAATTCTTTAACTTGTATATATCAATTATATAAATTATCGTACATATGTAGATTCATCAAATTATGCTATATACATACATTGTATTAATGCTAGAATTTATTAAAATAAAAAAGTTTAAATGGTAAGTTATAGATTGAAAAAAAATATCTTTTTAGAGAGAGATATATATAAAGGTATTATATTTAACATAACTAAAAAAATTCTACACTGATTCAAATAGGATTAATATAAAATAAATAAATATAAATAATTACTGGGATATTACTACTATTACTATCCTTACTAATTGTCTTTTATTTTATAATTGTATATCTAATATATATATTTTTTCATTATTTCTAAATTTTTATTTATTATTGTCAATTTTATTTATCACAATAAAAATATTGTTTTTTATTTTTATTTTATTTTATAATTTTATATTTAATATATATATTTTTTCATTACTTATAGATTTATATTTATTATCAATTTTATTTATCATTTTATAAAAAACATTTTTTTATATGTCTTTTATTTTATACTTTTATATTTAATATACATGTATATTTTTTATTTAAATTTTTATTTATTATTATCAAATTTTTTTTTTTTTTCATTTTATAAAAATATTGTTTTTTTTTTTATTTGTATTTTATTTAAAAATTTTTTTTTATTTTGCTTGTAATTCAATCGGTTAAATTTTGTAATATTTATTGGTTTATGTTATTATTATATAATAATAATTATTCACATAATTTATTAATTAATTATATAATATATTATTATATACATATTTAGTTAGTAATTACAAATTTAATTCATGCATTATGTAATAAATTTTTTATCATAAATATTTCACACAATTACTTCTCAAACATTTCCGCTCAATTTCAATTGCCCTTTTGGCTTTCTCTGGAACGTGCGCTTAGTTAGTGTCTGTTGCTGTGTTTGTCGCAAAAAGCCAACTAAATTTTATAGCCGTTGTCATTATTTCATGTGCAGTGCAAAACGCCCACAACTCAACTATCTATGGCAGACCCCGGGCCACGCATGCCCTTGCCAACCAAGCAGCTTCCGTTCTGCCGCCGCCTGCCGCTCAGTTGCCACAAGCAGCGAGCGTTGATCATACGCAGCGTTGTGCTTAAAATTTCAAATGCATGGCACTTTACTGCAGGGGCAGCAACAGCAGCAGCAGCAGCAGCAGCAGCAGCAGCAGGAGAAGCAACAACTCATGCCACACACACACACACATAGCGACGACAATATTTGGTGTTTGTTGCTGTTGTTGTTTGTATGTGATTTTCATTTTCATATTTATTTATATGTTTTACGCTGGCTAAACTACAAGTACAAGTGCACACTTGTCTGCAGCTATAGCAGCCGCAGCAGCAGCAGCAGCAGCATTCAGTGGGGATTTAAAGTGGGCATGGCCGACGGGGTTTGAGCCGTGCAACGAGGTCGAGCTCTGTGTTGGCTTTTAACGCTTCGCTTGGCATCGTCGTCTGCACGCTCCAATCTCCCCTCTGCCAAATAATCCTCCAGCTCCAACCCTTGCCAGCTCGTCTGCCTGATCGCTTGTGCATTAATTTGAATTTAGTTTGCGGCTCTCGTTTTTTTTTTTTTTTTTTTTTTTTTTTTGTATCTTTTTTTGCCATTTTTGCTAATGTTTTGGGCAAGCCGATTTAATGGCGGCACATTAGTCTAGTCGGCTACGTCCTGGTTGCCCCGCAGCTGGTTAAGTGAATGCAAATAATGTGTCTGGTCGAGGCAATTCGTTCTAGGTGAGTGTGTGTGTGTGTGTATGTGAGACTGTCTGTGTTTTCTCGTGAGTACATTTGACAGTAAATCTTCATTTAAACAAAAAATGCAAAGTGGTTTAGGAGTTTATTGAACCGAATTCGGGTTAATCAAGAAGCAGGATAAGAAGAGTTTGAATATAAAAAAAATATATATATTGAAACTAGAGCAGATAAAAGTCAAAGAATATAATGAAATCAATGAAGAATATGTAATGAAATAAATAAAAAAGATAATATATAGAGAATTAATTAAATACTATTAAATATAATGAAATAAATAAAAAGGCAAAATTTTATGAATTAATAATGAATGAATTAAATATTAATAAATATATTTAAATAAATAAAGATAGTAAAAACCTAATATAATATTATTTTCAATACAATACATAATTATAATTTATTTCTTTGTATTTATTTTTATTAACTATTTATTAACTTCAATTTATATAACATTTTAAAAATTTTAAAATTATTTTATTTTCTTCTTTACTTTATTTTAGTTTTTACATTTAATTTAATTTATTTGTAGAGCTCGATTATTATTTTACAATTCGAGCTATAATACCTTTTCTGTTACGAGTTAAATTTCATAAATTTTTTCTTTGTTCTCCTCGCTTTTCTCTTATAAAATTGTCAATTTTTTTTACAATATATCACAAAATATAATACAGTAAAGTAAAATGTTTGCTTTATTAATAAATTAATAGAGAATTCGATAATGTAACGAATGAAACTCAGCATACAAAATTTATCTGAACTTTTATTTATTTATTTATTTATTTATTTTTTTTTTTTTTTTTATATATATATATATATATCTTACCCTAATTTGTTCGTACAAAGAGTAATAGCTTTTTTATCAAATATGCTTTTACAAAAAATAAATAAAATACCATAAAGCTCAGATAGTACTTTTGCTCTGCTTCTATCACTCCGTCTTGACTGTTCTACTTTCTTTTTTATTACAACTATTTATTTAAATTGCATTTGCCACGATTCGCTCGTTGGCTTAATTTATACGCTTTTATTGCACTCCATCCACTTGTCAACTAAATAACTCATTCGAAATTTATTTTCCCAAATGCCAGGCATTTTCAGCAACAACAAAAAATTCATGCCTTCAATTAAGCCTCAGTTCAGTTGGAACTGAACATTGTCAACAACAAAAGCGACATTTGCGACATTTGTGACATTTGCGACATTTGATGTGCAATGCAGAGAAATTTGATTAGCTCTGATTCAGTTTGGGCCAAAATCATTTTGTTAGCTGCTTATAGCCATTCAGTTTAAGCCAATTTACATTTTAGTTTCATTTCACTCAATTTTTCTAGTTTCATTTCATTTCATTTTTTGGCAATCAGTGCTGGGATTTGTTTATGGCATTTTCATGCTTATTTTTATCTAGGTCTTTTTTATTTGTTTGTTTTGGTTGCGCAGTGATAAATGAAATTGCAGTTTTTATGCGACAATTTATTAAATTATCAAACATTTGCATAAACAGCAACAGCAACAGCTACAGCAACAACTTGAGTTGATCTCTTAAATTAAGCCATGCTCAAAATATTCAATCTACCCATCCACATGCGTAGTTCTTTGTTGTTTGAAAACTAATTAAAAGTTTAAATGTTTGTAATTAGCGTCGAAATAAATGTCTGCCAGCCACATTATGAAATTAGTAAATTTTATGCGAAACTTTTTGCCGCACTGCAAAATATACTAGTAGCAACGACTCCAACGCAACTTTTCTTTATATATGTCTGGTTTAGTCAGTTGTGGGAGTTAATTGTGAACTCTTATGGAAAACTTGCCGAATTTTAATACATAAATAATTGATTGGTTAAGCTAGAAATACGAATTGGAATTCGAATTCAAATTGTTTTATCCATTTCTCACAAGGATTATTTATGTATTTAATTTGAATCGCAAACAGAAAGTTTGCTTTAAATCGAGCTTAGTTTTCTAATTATATTTTCGCTCATTTATTATACAACCTTGCTTTAACCTAGAATACAAATTGAGTTTTGTTCAACTCCTTCAAATTCCTACAATTTATTCGTATTGCTGTCACTGTCGCTGCTCTTTCAATCATTTGCGCAAGCATTCAATCAACAATAAAAACGCACACGCTTAATTAATTTAACCCGAAAAGTCAATCACGCGAAATATTGACGAACGCCAACGGCAGGACAATGGGCGAGGCCACGCCTCCAGTCCACTGACATTTACTGGTCCTTTTTTTTTCATTTCTTCTTCTTTGGGAATGGAAAGCCTGGAAAATATGGCACAATGACAACATCGATAACAAGTTGTTTTTGATTTCGTTTGTTGCATTAAAATAAAAAGTCAAATTGACAAGGAGAAAGGCCACAATCAAAATTGTTCTGCTCGTTGCTGCTGCTCTCGTTGTTGTTGTTGTTGCTGCTGCTGAAGCACATAAAAAACGGCAAAGCAACAAAGGGAGAGTGGGCTTGGAAAAGGCAGAATAACGACAATTTTGTTGAACAATAAACGAAAAAAAAAAGAATTGGGCAAAAGGTTGTCGCATTCGTTTTTTGGCTACTCGACGCTTTGTTAATGTCGCACTAAAAGTTCATTGAAACGTACAAAATAAAAATTTTTTAACATTGGCATGCAGACAAAGTAGACAACTGCTCAAGCGACTGAGTTCTAGATACCCTATATGAAAAGATCTATAGTATATGATCGGGAACAGTTGGAAATCTAGATTTTTAAAATAAAAATTTTTTTTTTGTTTTAAGCGCAGCCAAAGCTAAACATTGAAAAATAATTTTAAATCAATGCATTTGCCTGCTTTCAATGTATTTCATACCCTGTAAAAACTGCTCAAAATAAATAACTTGAATATGCATACAGCAAACAATGAACCAAAATCACAACAAACACAAGAATCTATTGAAGAGCCTTTTTAGCTTTTTCCTTTTTTTTTTTTTGCCTTTTTATTTTCGTTTCATTTTGTTGCTGCTGTTGCTTTGTGTGTAATAGAACTGAAACATTATCGCATCTATGATTTTCATAACATTTCAACGTCGCTTAACAACTTTTCTATCTTTTGTTTATTTACTGCGCGTCATTACGCATTGATGCGAAACTTGTTCGAAATGCAGGGCAAGTGCTGTCTGACATATCCCTACTCAAAGCTGGCCAAAAATGTAATCTATTTTTAACGAAAACAAAAATGGTATTTCAGTGAACCAACGATATATAAAGCTACTTATTTGCCTGCAAACTGTAGCATTTGCTGGCCAAAAATAGTTACTCTCGCACACACACACATCACACTGGCCCCCCGTGAGTAAAAACACCTTCGCACTGCTTAAAATAAAATTCGGGGAATATCCAATGGAGAATTTACATATTTGTAAAGTATTTTCTAAAATCCCCAAAGGTAAAGGGCATATATTTTTTTCTGTCAAATAACACAGAACAGCTTACAGCAGATTTTAGTAAACATTTTTATAAATAAAATAAAATAAATAAATTTTTATACAAGATTTGCCTAAATTTTAAATTTTATTGAAGCCTAATTCTCTTAGTATTACTCTTTGAATCTAAACCCTTTTTTTTTATCGATTTTTAAATATAGTTCGAAATGCTATAAAGCAAACTGCCAACAAATTTGTTTGCTGATCATACTTATTAAATATTTTATTTTGTATATAATTTCTAAAGTTTTCGCGTTTTAGCACACACAGAAAAAATTCTGAATATTTATAAGATAAATGCATTAATGTACATTAAATTATATCAAAAAACATTTAAAAAATAAGATGAATGAGTAAACAATAAAATATAAAAAAAATATAAATATCAAAGCTTTAAAATTTTATTCAACCCAAATACTATAAATATTATGCTTTGAATATAAAATAATGTGTATGTTAAAAAATAAAATAAAATAAATATAATTTAAAATATTTTAAAGCAAGCTGCCAAAAAATATCTTTGCTAATCGTACTTATTAAATATTTGATATTTTTTATATTTTTATTTTCTCTGTTTTCTCTAAAAAGAATTCTGAATACGTATAAGAATAAAATATTTACAATTATATGCATATTAAATTATAAATATATTCTAATCTATAAAGTATATATATTTATCTATTTTATTTTAATAAATTGTTTTAGAGAACTCTATTCAAAATGCTTTTGGTAAATACACAAATTTCGACAGAAATTGATCTCTAAATAATGCATTGCTGTTAATTATACACAATTGCAGCCAAAAAGTCAGTTAGCCACGTTGCTTTTGCCAGTTGCAAGTTGGCAGTTGGCAGTTGGCATCGATAATGATGATGGGTTTATTGATATGCAGTAAGCGCATTTGAGTTCACATTGGAGTCATTTTGAGCCACTACCCTAGATACGATTATAGCTATTGTGCGATATCGAATGGATTTGGCTCGTGCCTAGAGCACTTAGCACATAATTACATTGAGCTGCGTTAGTGTGTAGCCATCTCTGTGTATGAATGTGCTTGGCTTAGTTAGTTGTTGCCATTCGCTCGATGTGGGCGTAACACACACACAGAGCTAACCAGGCAGGCAGCCGGGCAGGCAGCCAGGCAACCAACCAACTGTCGAATACTAAACCTTAATTAAGCGTTGTTGGCATAGGCAACGTTTATCTGATGTGCTCTCCCTAACGTTTCCTCACTCTCTTGTTATCAACCTCGCTCTCTCTCACTTGAATTTTTCCATCTCTCTCGCTCTGTTAGTCCGGCATATTGAATATTTGTGGTATCCTCTTTATTGCCTGCGGCCAAAAAATGATTGTCGACTAATGAGTTTATGTTTGTGCCGGACAATTTGCTAACTGAAATGAAATTTTACTTCATTTGCAGCGCATTAAAATCTTTGATCTTGTTGTGGGGCCCTTATTGCTTCTACACATTCTCAAATTAGGCAACATGGTGCAATAGGAATTTTAAAGCCCAATTAGGTATATATATTTTTTTGTGTAATTTCGTTTTTCACAGATTTGGCTTTATGCAAGCTTCTTTTACAAATTTTAAATTTTAGAAAAAAAAATAAACTCTAGTACTTTATATATGTATTCAATAAAACGGCAACTTTTTCAAGCTGTCTCCGTCAAGCTCTCCCTTTGATATTCCCCTTTACTATTTTTATTTTATTTATTTCTTATTTATATTTTTTGCTGACTCAGCGGGACGAACGAACGAACTGCGGGCGGGTTAAATGTCGCTGTGTTGACCGGAAAAACGCGGGAAATTAAGGATAATGTAATTTATTGATGCATTGTAAAAGTTAAGCTCCAGTAGCCGTTGCCGCTGTCTCGTATAAATTACAATTTGACAGCCTAGCGGCAGCGACACACCAAACCAGACGAGAGTGCGAGAAAAAGCAAGCAAGAAAAGAGAGACAGTGAGAGAGAGAGAGAGAGAGAGAGAGAGTGTGTGTGTGTGAGCTGGGCAGAACTTTTTGTAAAAGCATGCGGGTGGAACAAAATGTTCATAATACTTTGTGCCCACAATTTTTCGCACAATTAGCAACTTTTGTTGTCTCCACAAACAAACACACAAACACTTTCACACACACACTCAGACGATTTACATAATTTTTTATGCACGCATCACGTAAAATGAAATTAAAGAACCAAAAACGAAAATTATATCAACTTTTTATATGCCGCTGCACGTTTCAAAATATTTACAAATACTCTTTGGATGAGGATATATGTGTGTGTATATGTAAGGGAGATACGCCAATAGACAAAAGTCAAAAGTTAAATGTTAAAAAAAAGTTTCTCAAATTTTACAAATCAATTAGGCATCTAAGAGAGGTTTAGTATCAATAAAATATATTTGTAAAACTAATTGAAAATCTTTAACAAATATTTGCTTGCTAATATAACACTTTACTAGAGCTCGCAGATATCTATTACACGGTCAATATGTGTCAATAAGTGTCTTTCACTCACACTATGAGGAATATCTCGGAGAGTAATCCGATTGCGTCGTTTCTTGAAAGAGATCTTTCGCAATCGGATTTATCTTCGGATGCTTGTTTCACAAAGCAGAAAGTCTTTTGTATATAAATTGGTTTGCTTTAGCTAAGCCCCTCAACATGTGCCAGTGTTTGTGAAAATGAAGAACGTTCGCATTGACTCTCTGATTAATCTGCTCACTTACAGAACCTCATTGTGCGAGCGTCAATCGTATCGCGCTCTAAGCGATGTTCGTCAAAAGAGCATCAACCGAAAAGCAAAACGAAAAGAAACGAAGGCTTTTGCTAGTATCGCTCTCTAAACGATGTTCGGGAAAAGAGCATCACACGAATAGTTTAGCACGAGGCGATCAACCGAAAAGCAAAACGAAAAGAAACGAAGGATTCTGCTAGTATCGCTCTCTAAACGATGTTCGGGAAAAGAGCATATACCGAAAGCCAAAACGAAAAGAAACGAATGCTTTCGCTATTATCGCTCCCTAAACGATGTTCGGGAAAAGAGCATCACACGCACGAGGCGCTCAACCGAAAAGCAAAATGAAAAGAAACGAAGGCTTTCGCTCAAAGCAATTGAATACAATTTCATTCGGTTGATCTCATGAACAGAGTGTGAGAGTTAACAGTTATTCACATGCAATGTAATTATTATTATTATTTTAATTTTTTTTTTTTTTTTTCAAAAAATGAGCGAGAATGTTAAACTATTTAACAATTGAATCTATTTAACAACAATGCACAATTTGATCATATCAAAAATATATTAACAAAAAGTAACTTATGCAATTTCTATTGCTCTTCTTAGATCACTCTCAAAAATAAGAGCCTATCAAACTTTAAAATTTGTAAGCCAAAAAAATATATTTATAGCAAACCATCATCAAGCTTTTAAATCGAACTGCATTATCTATTGCTCTGTCTTATTCGAAATGTGTTATTAATTAATAATAATAATATTATAATTGATAAAAACAACTTGTGACTTCGCTGTAAAATCAAATTTATTAAATTAATTAATAAATTACTTCTATCAAAATAACAATGCATAAACCGACTCATTGAAAATTTACATTTAAATTGAAATAAAAGTAATTTCAAAGTAAAAGCAGGAACAAAGTAATACCAAAAACTACGAGTTACGATTTAAAATATATATATATTTTTTTTTTTTAATTCATTCATTAGAATCTTGTTAGGTTTCTGTTTTGCACACACAGCTATAAAACGTAAATGGAAAATGTGCTCTGGCTCAAGTAAGTTTTAAACTAATCAGTTAGTTTATTGCATGACTCGTATTTAAGTTTTTTTATGTGTGCATAAATATAATTTGTTTTCACGCACATTCTCTGTGCTCTCTGCTGGTCGTCTTTTGTTTTGCTGCCATAGCAGCCAATTATGTGTGACAATAAAAACAACACAAAAATGGGGACAGTTTAATTTGAGAGGAATATTTTTGCTGACCTTCTGTGTGGCTATATCTGTGTCTGTGTCTGTGTCCTGTGTCCTGTGTCTCTTCTCTATAGAATTTGTTGGCTCAAAGCGCGCGCGCACACACACACACACACAAACACACACATGCGGACAACAAAGCAAAAACCTTTTTAGTTAGCTACGACATTTTTGTCGGTTCTGACCAAACAATCTACTCACACATGCACGTAACACTAGCACGTAAGAGCATGTACATATGTGTGTGTAGACACATAGACAAGTATGTGACTTGGGCCAACATATTTGGCCAACTGCCTTTGGCTTTAATTTCGAAATATTCGAGGCGTTGGCTTTTATTTTGTCTATTTATAACACCCCCTGCCCAAGTGTAAGTGTTCGCATTCCAAGCATGTGAAAACTGCAAAATAGATGCTCATCTCAGCAGCACGAAGCCCCAATCTCTCAATTGCCCGCTCTCTCTCTCTCTCTCTCTCTCTCACACACACTCTTTCTCTCTTTTCATCCAAGTGCAACTGCAACTTAGTTGAGAACCCGCAGCGCACATCCTTTTAGATGTTGGCTGAGTTCACATGCCGGGACATAACTAACAAGACGACCGCCGCCGCCTTGCTTGCTAGCAGCTCGTATTTCAACAGCAATACACACACATACACATCCACACCCACACATCCACACCCACACACACACACAGTCAATGAGAGATACTCAGCTTTCGCTAGCTTAGCAGCGAGATTTATGTGGAAATTCCTAAAAGAAATCCAAGTCAATTACTTGCTTAATTATTTCCTTTGAAATTTATTGATTTTTTGCTAAAGGAATTTGCGCAACGCTTCGCTACTATTTGTTTTGTCTTTCGCACACTCAACTCTTGACTACAATGTGTAATGAAATCAAATGAAATGAAAAGGCAACAGCAACAACAACAACAACGACGACGAAGGAGAAGGAACAACAGCAAATGAATAGCATTTGTTGCTTGATTTTCCCTTTTGATTGGCAGCTTTTCTTTTTAGCTTAAAGTTTTTCGCAATTTATTTTATAGATGCAAATTTCTTTACTATTATGCAAAAGACACTAATAAATTTTTAAACGGATTATTTTTATCATGCAAAGACATTTAATATAAGAAATATACAAATATAGGCTAAGGAAAGACGAGAAAAATCTACTTAAATAGAATTTATTTATTTATAAATCTCGAGTGTATCAGCTAGTCGACTGTAGTGCAACTTTTCTCAAGCCAAATTAGTTTTGCGGTGAAACAGATAACCGCAACTGAATATTTTAAGAGAATAAAAAATTAATACTTTGATTTCAGCTTTCATGTTGAAGCTTTAAGCATCTTAAGACCACAAACTATATTTACGAAAATATTTCAAGAATGTTCAGACGAAAAGAAACTTTTTAAGCAAACAAAAAAAACAAAAAAAAAAGAAAAGAAAATTGCAGAATTTATAAATATATATATATTTTTTTTTGTTAACTTTTACGCGCTCTTTCAAGTGTTTGCTCAACTGGGCGTATGAGTAATATGCATATGAACTAACGCTTCAATGAATTTTAGTTGTTGAAAACAATTTTTATGTTGATGGTTGTTGTTGTTGTTGCTTGCTACTGTTGTTGTTGTTATGAATTATTATTCAGAAATTACACTTATGCAGGGGCTTTTTTTTTTTTTTTTTGAACAAGTAGTTAACGCTCTCGAGTGGCCTTTTCATCCACTTGAGAGGCCCTTTTGTGGAATAATCGAAATATGTTGCAAGTGAAAAAAAGCGCAAAAAAAAGAAGATTTAAGCCGCAAACACGTGTTAAATGAATTAAATAAAACACTCTAGCTTAACTGTTTACCGTTTTTTTTTTTTTTTTTATTTATATATATTTTACAAGCTTCTCTGACGAACTATAGCAATTATTTGAATGCTCTGTTGATGACATTTCCCCAATGCACAACGCGTTCACTTTGTATGCATTGGAATTACAAAACTGTCCCTGGAGCAGCTCAACTGATTTAGTTCAGTCTCATGAATGCAAATAGTTTTGTGCTTTGTACAAGATTGAATTGAATTCCAGAAAATGATTTCCACTTATTGAAAACTGCTCTCACTAGATGCAATCGTTAACATATAATATATAAATTATATTAAATAAAAAATTATATATTAAACTAAACATATTTGAATAATCCATCTATTGAAATAAAATCTTAAAAAGAAAACATTACTATATTTTGTATTAACACAATCCCAAGACAACTCCTTAGAGAAACTAACCAAGTTTTTCTTTTTTGGGCTCCACAAGAAATGAAATTGGCATAGAAAACATTTTGTGGAGCAACCAGCAGGCGCAACACATATCCGAGCCAAAGCCAGACGATGTGCAAAATCCAGCGGGTTGCGACAATTGTTTACAGATTCAGCCAACTTTTATACAACAGTTTGCTCGTTTTTTTTTTTTTTTTTTTTTTTTTGTTTTTGTCTGCTTGCTGGCTCGTTGTCCCTGGGAAATTTTTAGCAGCATTTTTGCCAACGGGCAACGTCAACGGCAGCCACAGTGAAAATCTCTTTATTGGATTATCCTGCAAAATTTACGCGGCATTAAAAGCGGCAAACGTGTCTGCCACCTCACCACGCCCACTGCTCACCCTTGGGCCGTTGGACGCCAAGGGGTTAAGCACAAGGTGAGCCACGAACGAAAGAGACCCAAACAAAATAAAAATAAAAATACCCAGAGAGACAGAGAGAGCGCGAGAAAGAGAAGACGAAAAAAAAACAAACATTTATTTACATTTTAAAGGTCGACGCTTCCATTAGCCCAAAATCCATTAGCGTGCCGCATATTTTCGGCGCATTGCCTACTTACAGGACATTTAAACTTTATGCCGCTCGCCCCTCGTCTATCCTTAGCCCATTGCCCTGCAGCTGCAAAATCTGTTCAGAACACACACACACACACATCTAAAACAAAACAACAGCAACAAAAAAAGGTACAAAGCGCCAAAGGAATTTCCGCTAGTTGGTCCATAGAAAGAAAAAAAAAAAAAACGCGAATTCAATTTGGTAAGTGTAGGGAAAAAGAAACATTAAAAAAATGGCCAGAAATGTGTAGAGCAAAACACGTGGAGTTTTTCTTCTTTTTTTTTTTTTATAGAATCTCGAAAGCTTCCCAGGGACTTGCCAAACACGTTAGATAAACCTTTTTCACGACCATAAAGGCAAATGGGTTTTCGAGTGCGAACAACAACATTCCCAGAAACTTCAGTAAGCAAAACTCTCTTTTCACCAAAGAGTCAGAGCTGCAGCTAAAAGCTAACGAAGAGTTCTTCTTTCAAATGGATTTATAGAGTGGAGCATAAAGCCCCCTCCCTCTTCTACTCTCTTTTTTGTTCAACACAAACATAAACTGAATACTCTCATAATTCCATTTGAGTTCGTTCTTAACAGCAAAAAAAGAAAAACTAGGCTTTCAGGCTAAGCTAAATGGTCAAAACATCCATTCAGTATTTGCAAATTGCTTAGAAAGCCCAGCAATGGTCGCAATTGCCACAAGGTGAAACATGGATTCAGAATATATGAAAAAAAAAAAAAAAACAACTTACAAAGAGTTTTCCAGCATTGCTTTGGCTGCATTAAATTGAAAATGTTCACACGTCGAAGTCGTAGCAAAACATACGATTTATTTAAATTGCACGATAGAATGAAAGAATGAATTATATTACGTTAATAGAGAATTAAAGGTATTTAATATACACTACAAAAGATACAAAAGATTGTAATAATATAGATGAGATTTTCACTCCAACAGAGAAGATTGAAAGTTTGCGATCAATCAATTTAAAATCATTAATAATAATAATAATTTAAAATAAAGTAATATTAAAATTTTCTTAATATTTTTATAATATTAAATAGTAAAATATATTTTATAATTAAAGAATATACTCTATAATTATATAAAGAAGCGTTGCATTATTTTATTTTATTTATTTATTTTATTTTAAAATTAAGATAAAAAATGTATAGAGCAGATTTTCATTAAAAAAGTCAAAAAATCTATAAAATTAATTATATAAATAAATTTGCCAAAGAAAAACATAAAACCAAATTTAATCACAAAAAAAAAAAAATTAAAATATAAATTGATTAAATTAAAAATGTATTAAAGAAAAAGAAAATTGTATTATTAAAAATATATAAAATTAATATACTGTATAATTATTTGTATATTTTTGTACAACAATATAATTTCCCAAGACCAGAATAAATCATTAATAAAAGTTAATTAACAATATATTTAAACCAATTTCTATTAAAAATAAGTTCATGAATTCTATCAATGCACGAAAATTAAAATCTCTATAGATTATGCTGCAAAACCTATTAAAAATTGAATACACTACCCTTTTACACTAACCTAAGTAACGGACATAAAGCATTAGTTGCCATAACTACGGTAATTCACTA
The DNA here is from genome assembly GCA_030914345.1 of Drosophila koepferae. Taxonomy (NCBI): domain Eukaryota; kingdom Metazoa; phylum Arthropoda; class Insecta; order Diptera; family Drosophilidae; genus Drosophila; species Drosophila koepferae. The sequence goes on from JAUESR010000207.1 coordinate 12,014,001, forward strand.
TAACATGGAAATCGAATAACTGCAAAATGAAATCAAAAATGCCATTGTGAGACTTGGGTTGCTCGCAACTTAGCTAACTGTAAGGAAAATTCACATTTAAATGCTTGCTATTTATGATTTTGCTATTACAATACGACGTATGTAGGAGACCGAGCGAGAGGGTGCGAAGCTAGATATGTGAGCATTTTACTACGCATTCAACTCTCTCCCTCTCTCCATCTATCTGTCTCTCTCTCTTTCTTTTCACTGATATCAAAATGCAAATGCATGTTTCGCATATTTAATGCGTCGTGTGTGTACACGCAAATATATATTACGATACATATATGCTTTATATAGGTTCAGAGTGAGTGAATGAGACTGAGAGAGAGAGAGAGAGAGGGAAAGACAGAGGAAGCAGTATATGAAAAGTTCTTTTTGTTACCCACAGCTGCATCAACACAATGGACCAACCGATATACTCCTAGCCCCTACCAAATCCCTTCAACAAAAAATGCTCTAAGAAAAAACCACGCATGACAAAATACCAAGTGGCAAAAAGGGAAAATATTTCGAATTGAAGATTTCCCTATATTTATTTCCGAATACCCTGCAAATGCAATTAATACCTTTAAAAAAAAAAAGTGAAGTATACATAAATATTAATGTTTAAAAATATATTGTATTATAGATAAACATCACACTAATTCATATTACACAAACACATTAAATTCCGAACTTTTCTTATCTATTTTCCCAATTCTACGTTATAGAAGTCATTTATCGAGATACTACTTAGCAAAAGGAATCTATCTAAAATGTATATGCAACTCGATAAGCTACGCCGCAAGCATTCTCACTTACGTTACTTTCTAGGTTTTTTTTTTCGGTATTTTACTCTTTCGGCCAGCAATGACTTTTTACAATTTTCATATGAAATGAACCATTAAATTGAATTGGCATTAAAATTATGTGAATGTGTGTGTGTGTGTGTGTGTATGGCTGCTGATGCTGCATAGAGAGAAATCAAGAGAAGGGCATCAGAAGAGAGGGCGTGAGTGGAAGAGAAGCATTGGAGAAGCTACACTCGCTTTTGGCACTTTGCATACGCCGTCGACAACGCAACCCATCCAAACTTATTTGCATTTTTATTACAACAACAAAGAAGCAGTTGGAAGCTTTGCCACATGTAAGAAAATACTACAAAAAAATATATATGTATATATAAAAATAAAATAAGAAAATTCAAATAAATGTTTGTTAAGTATTTTTGAATTGAGTTTTATGCACACACACACACACACACACACACACACATACACATACATTCACGCATGTGTGTGTGTCGCATTAGGCAAGTTGAATAGCAAAGGGCCTGGCATCCATCCATAGCATGGATTGGTACACCTGCTGCTTCTCATAGCAGCTATAACCGTAAATCGCAATGGCTGCGACAGCTGACAAGTTAAGAAGAAAAAGCAAAATAAAAAAAAAAAAAAAATTAAGAGAAATACCTTGAAAAGCATTAATATACATTATTCATACATTTTCCACGCCTGATCATCATTTTATACTTTCCGCTGCTGCAATTATCATTCGAGCAAACGTCCTTCAAAAACTCTTTCAAATGCAAATTCAATAGAGAATTATTATTGAACAGCAGAGCAGTAAAATTTAAGAATTAACAGATGGAGACGTAATATTTGCTTGCAGTTTGTTTTTGTTTTAGGGAATTCTTAAATTAAGCTGATATTCAAGTTCATATATTTATTAGTAGGATAAATTTTTATTGATATTTGGTTTCTTCTTCAATTCTGATTCAATTTCATCATAATTATATATACATTTTTTGTTATATTTAATTATTATTATAAATAAAATTCTTTAAAATAAATAAATACTCAATAAGCCCTCAATTAGCATTTTTCGTATATTTATCTAAGTATTTTAAAAGTTTATCAAGTGTGATAACTGCTTTAAGCATAATTCACAATTATTTGCTCTGCTTCCAAAGCATTCACAATTACTAACGCTGATCGCAATCATCGGTCTCTTAGCGAATGTTCTTAGTAAAACTCAAGTTTAAGTGCGCCACTGGGTGGCTCGGCATGTGTGCGAAAACGAGAGAGAGAGAGAGAGAGAGAGAGAGAGAGAGAGAGAGAGTGAGCAAGAGCACAAGTGAGTGAGAGCGCGAAGGAAGTAAGCAGTAAAAACTTGAAAACTTGTGAACTGCACGCACCGCAACAACAACCATATAAATGAAAGTGTTTTTAAAGCGAGCATATAAGAAAATATATACCCTCTTTTTATTTAAATATAACTTGAAGATAATTTTAATTATTATTGTCTGAATAAGAACAGAAAACATAGAACTAAATAATAAATTTGTAGTATAGACCCTCGAGATATATACTTTTAAAGCATACCCTTCTGTACTTTACTAACAGCCATAGGGTATACGAATCGCCAACAAGAAGAATAAGTATAAGAAGCAGTAGCAATAGCTATTGCATGACGCTCTCCAAGTCTAACAACAGCCATAACAACTAGCACAACATTAGCAGTGGCAGCGCGCTTCGAGTCGCGGTTCGAGTCATTGCAACTGAATGGATGTTTGGCGGCATCGTTGTCATGGTCACGTGCAGCCGCTGCTACTACGGCTACGGCTGCCATAGCTTTCGCTGCAGTTGCGCGCACGAATGGACTAAATGTCGGGCATGGGGTTTTCATGTTCTTCTACTTCTTCTTATTTGCCACACCGCAACAATTGTCAAACAAGCGCGAAAAATTGCCGGACACTTTGGCATCCACTTGGGCTTGAAAATGCTTCAGGCACTGCGGTTTACCAATGATAATTTTTGGTTGCCGAAGAGCCACGGAATTGGGGGAAGTCAAGAGGTCGCGCTATATTCGAGTTAAAATTTAAGCTACACTGCAAGATCTAATGTCAGCTAATATTTAAGACTTAAGATAAAGCTGCAAGTTTTTAGCAAATCATCAGCTTTATTATGAATCTACATTTTATTTGTCTGTATGATATTATTGCGAGCTGCAGCTTACCATATATTCTTCTTCTTCCTTTTCTGGCAGCATGTAATGCAGCTTCGGTAATGGCGACGGAATTTGAGCAAGTACACTTCTCTTATAGCACATTATGTATGTATGTAATCATATTTACGTGCATCTTTTTTACGTGCACACGTTTGTTATTAAATTTCCACGTTAACACACAACTCACAAATCGCTTCGTTTCTTTTAAAACCTGATTTGCAATGAGAAATTTCACGATTTCTGCAGCCATCGTAAGTGTTCGCTAAACACAGCTCAATTATCGTGCAGCATTGCAATTTGCATATACATCATGTGCAATGGCAGATATGCAATATAATTCACATATGTATGTATACTGCATTAAATAATTCATTTTCACAAAAGCACTTTCACTGTAACACAAATGTTATCTATATATAAGCACATACTTCATTATTCACAACGATCAACATTGATAGAAGCGTGTACCAATGTCAATAAACACACTTCAAATGACGTCATACACACTTGTTTGCTGCATACGCAAAGTTCAGTATTTCTCAATATAAAACAGAAAAGTAAAACACACTTTTATAATTCATAGGCAGTTGCTTTGCAGATAAGTACCTTTGACTTTTTATACACTCGTATGCTAAACAATCTTAATTTTCACCCACAACTTGCAAATCGCGGCGTTTGTTTTGCTGCCTGCTTCGCGAACAATAAGAAATATCGGAAAGATCACTACCGATAGTAGTATCACATTTAGCTCAGCTATCGATAAATATTTGGTACACAGCAAATAATTTGCCATTGGAGAAAATATGAAATATTATTAAGTGCGGTATTTAATATTGCTTGCTAATTTATTTATTCAGATGATCTGTTACTGTTGACATATATTTATAGGCAATTCACTGGAAGTCATTTAACCTGTTGCGCTAAACTAATTTTGTCTCTTATACATATGTTAATTGCTTGGTGTTTTGGTAAAAGGACAAGGTTAACACGCTGTAATGTAACACATCGCTGACGCGCTGCTAATGAGAGTCTAATTAACGCCAAAGTTACAAAATGTTTGTTAATTGGAATTCACATTTTATATTACTATATTAATTCTTGCAGGGTGCTTTGACAAGTGAAGTAGCGAAAAGACTTCATGAAGGAGCGAGAGGAAGCACAAGGCGTGACATATTTTTAATTTGTTTCACATATAACTTGTTGCCAGAAGGAACACGAGTTGCTGCAATATAATTTTTATTTTCCTTATATGAATTTCATACAATATTTTAAAATTCTAAAAGAATGTTTAAGAGACATTTTATGTGAGTATTTATTTAATTACTATTTTTATATAATTATATAATGTATTATCATGTATTTGTAGGCAATAGATGACAGATGGAGGACATCATTTGAAACAACTTCTTGCATGAAACTTGCATATGGTCAACTATTACATTCATTTACTGAAGCCTTACACCTTAATCTACACAATCTTTAAGAATTGTTAGACATATTAAATAGACTCTCTGTAAGTGCATACTGTATAACCAACTCTCTCTAAAGTTTCATTTGTTTGCTTCACAGCTTCTGCTACAACCTGTTGCTAACTTCCAAATGCCTGCGACAAATTTGCGTGCTTCTGCTACAGTTGAGCCAACTCTCAATGAGGCCGAACATTTAACAGCAAGCTGCAGGCGAAGCCAAGCCAAGCCTCCACATAGAAGTTCCGATCTGCAATTCAAACTGCAATTGCAAGCTAATAAACTGCACTCAACTGGCAGCCACTGACTGGCATTTCTTTTTTTTTTTCGCTCGTTGCCCTCTCGAACTGCCCAATTTGGGGCAGAAGCTTGCTGCAATTTTATGGCAGCTGCATTGGAAAATGCAAAAAGTGGGCGGCAACCCGAAATCGCAGTCACCGTTGAGCGTCATTAAAGACACGCGATGCGGGAAATGCACGTAATGGGAGCTGCACAGCAAAACGGACGGCTGGAATAAACCGCATTCGGTGTTGACCCGGCTAAGGAGAACTTGACAAGGATATTGCTAAAGCAGGCAGCAAAGGGAAGGGAAGGCCACAGCAGTTGGCAAAACAAATTAGTTTATGTCATTGGCTTTATTTTTCTGAAATTGGTCAATGCATTAATTTTTTATTGCATTTGCTAAATATGCAAATTATCAGTTCAACGAAAAAATCGAATGTTCAATTTATAGCATTTATATTTTGTATATGTAGGCTGTTTAAGCGCTGCGCTCTTTATTATACATATATCAGTTTATTTATACAATTTGAAACATGAAACCACTAAAGAAAATTTTAAATAATCCGTCTTATCCTAAGGTCTGAGGCTAAATGTATGAACAGATTCATATAACAGATTGTAATAACAATTAAAATTAATAAATAATTCACATTAGTCTTGTACTTCTGTATACTAAATACATTTAATTTAAGCTTCAATTTAATTTTTTATATTATAGAATAAGTAATTGATTAATCATTGTAATCTTTAATACTGCCAAGCATTTTAAAGTGTCAAAACCCTTTTTGTTATTAATAGAATTACGCATTATCTATGTACAATATATATACAACCTATACTGCACATATTGTTCAATAGCTCAAAAAAAGATTTGCTTTAAATTGTAATGAGTCTAATGAGGGCTTTATAAATATGCAAATGTGCAAAAGACATGCCATTTTTAAAAAGTAATTAACCATAGATACTTACAATTTAAAAGTCGTTCATCTTGAATGCTTTGCAGAATTATTTAATTATATTAATTAATATATGTAGATTAGCAAGTGTATTAAAAACTGAACTGCTTTTTGAATGCAGACAATCTATAAATATTTAGTATGTTAACCTTGTTCATTCTGATCTCTTAATATTCATAAATTTGGGTATATTTAACTTTGTATTATATTAAATAAATCATTTAAGCATTTTTCTTGTTTAAAGTAAAATTCAGTTGCTGGCAGTTTAAAGTAAAATAACAATAAGAAATTTAAAGAAATATGGATTAGATTTACATATATATTATTATAATTACCTGAGCTAATGAATAAGAAATTTGTTTATTCTTTCGAATCATGCATAAATTAATGGTTTATATATTTTTTATATGAAATATACATTTAAGACTTCTCTTGAAATACCTGACTAAACTCTAACTTATTTTTTAATAAAGTTTTTTTTTTTTATATATTCTCTGAAAAATCTGCCACCAAATCTTGTTTGTCTAAAGCCACCAAAAATTATATATCCATTAAAACCCCCCCTAAAAAAAAAAGGCAGCAACCGAAACCATAAAACTTTAGAGGCGTGCGCGTGTGGCAGTAAAAACAAATGTCGACTTGCAAAAGCAAGTAGAGAGAACAAGAAACTCCGTGAAAAGGCAAAAGGAAAAACTAAGTTTATTTTAAGCTTGGCCAATTTCAATGTGGATTTCATGTTTAAAAAGGATTCCAGCTCGGCCACTACTTGAGCAATGTCTCGAGCTCGAGGTTTTGGGTTTTGGTTGTCAAGTTATCTTCAATTAGTTGAATGAATCGGGCAGCTACTTGTGGCAAGTGACTCAATTGTGCCAATTAGGCTGCTCCTGTTGCTACTCCTGCTGCTGCTACTCCTGCTGCTGCTACTCCTGCTGCTGCTGCTCCTGCTGCTGTTGCTGCCGCTGCTGTTGCTGCCGCTGCTGTGTAGCATTTTCATTAGCCAAATGCACATTTTATGGCCCAAAAGTCATTTTCAATTAGCGCATCTCCTGCCAGGCAAACAGCCCGACAGACAGACAGACGACGAGGACATCTACAATATAATTTTCGGGGCGCAAAACTTTGTTTTATGACTTGTGGCTTTTCTCACTCACTATCTCACTCTATGCCACTCTCGCTCTCTTTCGCTCTATTTAGGCAAAATAAACATTTACGTAATGCTGCTCACAGTTTGCGCCTCTCTCTTGCATATGATGCAAAAGTTGTAACTGCCACGCCCACCATGCCACAAAATCTCAGCCCCGAAATCCTGTTTTATGTCTCACACACAGAAAAAGTTGCCGCAGTAATAAAGGAGATTACCTACACATAACATGTGAGTGGGCTCCAAAGACAAAAATTATTATATATATGCATATATATATATGCCAGTTCTTCTTCTTCTCATTCAGCCACAAAAAAACAGTCAGTGCATGGAAGCTGCAGTTGCAAGAAAATTTGAACTGCATCTGGTCAGAAATACATTTAAATATATTTCGCAAATTTAAGTGAAATTCCTTTTTTTGTTATTTTATTTTTATTATTTACTTTTTTTTGGTTTTTTCGCCTTTAGCCAAGGCCCAAGGATTAACCCAAATAGAAATGTATAGCCGTAAAATCTTGGCTGTGAATTTTCATGGCCTGGCAGGGCATAAGTTGGCCTCTAATCCACGCAAATGCAACCAGATGAGGCCTGCGATAGAGATTTTCCTTGCCATGCTCAAGACAATGGAAATTGCGCTGGCCACGTTCGGGACAGTTGAATAAAGGATATTGGAGCATTTAGGGGTTTTTCTGCTAGACTAGAGATTAGATTAGGGAATTTGGTTGATGGCAATGGAAATGGAGGATATTATATATGTATATAAACTGAGATATAAACTGAGCTATATTATATATAACTAAATATCATATATGTTTAGTAGTTGGCATAGATATTGAACTTTAGTTAAGTTAAGTTTAAGGTTGTTTAAGTTTAAGTTGTCAGTTGAGAGCATCAGACTTGGATATATATTTTGAGCTCTGCTCAGGGCCTGCATTTCAATCATTCCATGATTTTTGTTAGACTTAGCTTCTGTAAGGAATATAAGTATCTACTTTATGGTATCTGACACGCCTAGCAATGCCTTTTTACTAAATTTTCAACAAACTCCTTTTTTCCATGGCCTTTCAAAAAGTATTTTTTATATTTATTATTATAATATTATTTACTTCAAATAAAATTTTAATGTTGTATTGAATTGAAAATTAATTAAATATTTATTGAAGAAAGCTTTCAACGCTTAAATAAATAAATAAAAAAAAAAATAAAATAAAATAAAATAAAAAAAAAGTATTTCCTGATATTGTAAATATTTTATATTTAATTATATGTATATATCTATATATCTATATATCTATATAATAAATATATATTTCAACTATGCTAAAGTGTCTAAAGCTTTGAAAAGTCTTTTGCTGACTTTTTAATTGCAATTAAAAAGTTTTGACATTCACATGCTACACACTCTGCCCCCCTCTCCCTCTCTCTCTCTCTGTCTCTCACTCGCTCTGCCTCTCTCTCTGCGTGTCATCTCCGCTGATAGTGTCTCGAAGGTCCAGTCATAATGACAATGCCAAGCAATAGAGTAGAGTGTAGAGTGGAGAGTGTAGAGTGTAGAGTGTAGGGCAAGTTCCATATACTGAAGGATGTGTTGCTGAAAGTCAATCCCGCCCGGAAGAGCCACAAAATGGCTATGCAACAAATTTGTTAGCAAAAAAAAAAAAAAAAAAAAAAAAAAAAAAAAAAAAAAACAAGTGAAGCTCAAGTTTCTTTCTCCATCTCTTTCACTCCAAGGTCGCTGTCTGCCCGTCTCTTTTCGTCTCTCTGGATTTCTGAGTGCTTGGCAAGTGGAAACTCTTTTAGTGGCTGTCCAAGCTGCAGACTTAATGATTTTTGGCTTAAAGTTTACCAGTTAGCAGTATTTTTGCAAGTAGTTAAAATTTTATGAGGCAGCGCCCGCCCCCCAAGGCATTGTTTTTGCATTCAGCTGCCCAGTTACTTGACTTGTCTCAACTCTATACCTAAGCTCCACACTCCCCTCTCTTCCACACTGTCTTATATGCTATATCAACGTTGCTAGACGACAGAAAAAAAAAAAAAAAACAAGAGAGAAAAAAAAACACATCTTCCGAAAATAAAATGAAAACTTGATAAAAACTTTTATCATAACAATTTGTGTTGTACTGCGGTCCCTGGAACAATGGACCCAAGTGTGCCACATAGTCAGTGAAAATGTGTGCGTGTGCGTATGTGTGTGTGTACTGGCCTGTGCCTAATGAGAAAAGTGTAAGTGCAACTTGTACAGTAACCAAGTCAAGGCAAAAAACTTCATCCAAGTTGACTTAGTCTGGCAAACAAACCAAATAACGTTTTTAAGATCGTTTGATAAAAGATTGCAAGATATATATATAGAGAGATAGAGGTAAAAAGATATAGTATATATTTATAAAAATTTTATACTTCGAGAAGTCTTACTTATTTAATTATTATAACACTCTTCTCAGAGCTTAAAGAAAATACTCTACAAATATTTCTCTCAATTTTGAATTCCGCACAATTGCACTCAAACCACTTTATAGGTTTAAGAGCAGATTGTATAAGATCAGTTATCGAAGACACGCAATATTTTAAGTTATTACTTGCACAATGGCTCTCAAACTGTCGCATATATAAGATCAGTTTAGCCGTAACACAAACCCACATCAGCTGTGCAGCTAGACGCAAAGCTTTCACCTATATTTTGTGGCTTACTCTGCCCGAAGTATTTAAGCCAAAAAGGCTGGGCGACACAAGGCACTGTGGTGCAAAAGAGCAATCACTATGTGAAAAAAATTATATAAATTGTTAATGGTGGAATAATTATTATATGTTACAATTGAACTATCAATACAGAATTGTTCTACAAATTCCATAAATAGTTTTACAATGTATACTTTATTAAAAAAAAAAATGAATAAATAATTTCAGTTATTTTATTTTTATATACTTCTCGCAGATACTTTGAGTAAGTATTGTTCTAATTCTGATTATTATTATTGTTTATTAAATTTTTTTAAAAATTATTTTCATATATTTCTCGCAGATACTTTGAGTGAGTATTATTCTTCTTATTCTTATTATTATTTAATTATTATTATTATTATTTTTTTTTTTTTTTTTGTTAATCTTTTTTATATATTCTCGCTGCTACTTTGGGCAATTAAAGCTTGAAATCTTAATTTGAAATATATAATTAATATATATTTTATATCAAATTTATTTTGACTATTTTTAAATAATTTATGAATTGATATTATAGCATATATTTATTCAGACTTTTATATATTTTTTATACTTTATTTCATTCGTTCTCCATTCAACAATAAATTATTAAAAAAAAAAAAGCATTTATTCAAACTTTTACATTATATTTTTTTATTATATATTTTTATTTATTTATTTATTATTTATTATTTATTATTTTATTTATTTTATTATTTTATTTATTTTTCTTTGATTTTATATTTTCATTTAAAACCTCTTAGCTCATTTGTATTTTTGCTAGCTTTTTCCACCAACAGAGCCCACTGTGCGCCGCTGAAGTCAAGTTCGCCATAAAACCCTCCGAGCTGCGCCTTAGCTGATTCAGTTGGCTGCTGGCGCTTTGCCCAAGTGATCGTCGTCTCACTTAACGGCATAAATTTATGGCTAACGGGTTTTTCGATCACATTTCAGTTTCGTTCGTATTGCCTACCTAGGAAGTGTCCCAAAGAAGAAGCAGCAAGAACAGTGAGTCGCAAAGTGGCAAAGGCTTGTGCAATAAATAAATAACAATTAAAGCAATTAGCCAAAAAAAAAAAAAAAAGAAAAGAAAAGAAAAATATATATATAAAATTTATATAAGAAACAGCTAAGAGCGTTAAGTTAAAGCCTTGAATGCGGCGGGCCAAATGTTAAAAGTTGAATTCAAGTAAAACAAAGTGGTTTTTGTTTTGTGTTTTGTTTTATTTTTGTTGTTGTTTTGACCGGCTCAAAGCAGTTACAACTCGTTACAACAACAACAACAACGACTGTCAATAAGCATAAGCTTAATTGCAGAAGAAAGAAGAAGAGGCAGAAAACGCAGACAACTATAAAAGAAAAGTCAAGCAGCGGAAGCTTTTGGCAGCAACAAGCAACAACAACTGCAACAACAACTACAACAACTACAACAACAGCAATAACAATATCAGTTACATATTTAACTGTTGCAGCACAGGTAAGGCCCAGCAAGTTCTCAATGGCTCATTGCAGAGTCGCGCAGCTGCGCATGCGCGTGACTAGTTTACACGCTGCTGCGGTTAGCCATTTGAAGCTCAGGGACAGACAGCGCTGGCGTGGCTGTTGCAGCCTAAAAGACGAGCTGAAATTGCTCAAGTTGAGGTTAATCTTGAGTGACAGCGATGTAACTGCATACATATTGGTTAAGCTTTTGACAGAAATCGAGTAGTTTTTAAAAGTTGATGTTACGAATGAGGCTGCTTTAAATTACTTCTTTAACTATTAATATTTCAATTAATATAGTTGTATTACTTATTAATATTTCACAATTATTACTATTACATTTACATTTAATTTTGTCTTTTTTATCTATTGCAATTATGTTATTTTTACATTTCTGCAAGTATAATACTATTAAAAAGAAAAACAATTTGCATATATTAGTTGATTTTTATTTGGAATACAAATCCTAATTCGCTGCTCAAATAATTTAGTTTTGTTCTGTTATGATTCATCACAGATATATATAAATAATATATGCAAATTGTAATCTCATATTTTGTATCATAATTTATTAAACGATTTCTTTATAATTGCATGAATTTTGTCAAAGGCAAGCCCAACCCAAGCATATTTTAATTAATATGGGAGTGTAAAGAGAGTTAGCTTTATTTATATACCAAATAATTAATTACTTTTTAAATTACAAATTAAATATTTTCTGTTTACATATTTATATTCTTTTTATTTTAAAATTTGTGCATAGTTATATTATTATTATTTTTAAAATAAATTAATATAAAATTTTATTTAAATCTATTTTTATTTTATTTATTTATTTAGTTTAAATTATTTATTTTATATTATTATTTTTAGAATTTTTATTTTATATTATTCTTTTTAAAATAAATTAATAAAAAATTATATTTTTTTAAATTTATTTTGATTTAATTTATTTTGTTTAAAATATTTATTTTATTAAAATAAATTAATATAAAATTTTATTTAATTCTATTTTTATTTTATTTATTTATTTTAATTAAAAAATTTATTTTATATTATTATTTTTAAAATAAATTTATATAAAATTTTATTGAAATCTATTTTGATTTTATTTATATATATATTTTTTTAATATATTTTTTTTATTTATTTATGTTTTATATATTGCATTTATAAATTATGTATATATATATAACTTAAGCTATTGGCTATTTATTTTGTATCAAGTAAGAGTATTTGATTGTCGCTTGTCAATTTATATTTTTTTTAACTTTAGTAAAATTTTGCATATGAATTTTGTTTCTGTTTGCTTTTGTTTGTCGTTTTGTCTGTTATCTATTTGATTTGTGACGTATACGCAATGTATACACTATGCTCATTAATATTTTTTATTTGTATTCGTTTTGTAGTCTATGGGGTCTTTTTTTATTATGTTTTTGGCGCGGCGCGTAACAAGCACGCCATGAAACACGTTTTTGCATGCTAATGCAATGGATCTGAGATCGGGCGCTTTTAAAGACGAACAAGCGTCAGTTGAACTGGTTTATGGGGCGCTTGGCAAAGGGGAAGACCTTCAATAATGGATTTGACAAATATGAAGCGGAATTAAAAAAAAATGATTAATAATATTTGAAAAAGATTATAGAAACATTTGAATGAATGAATCTGTAAAATACTTTGAATGATCATAGAAAAAAAATGATGAAATTATTAAATTAAATATGCAAAAATATTGAAGTGTCCCATCAATACTTCAAGAACTTTAATAAGTATTTAAAGTTTAAGTTTGCTGGTACTGCATCCGTTTTCCAGAAGAGTTGCTCGAAAACAACTTTCAAGTCTTCAGCTTCAATAACTAGTTGAAACCGCTCTCAACTGCTTTCGTATGCCAAGCACTGATGTCAGAGTTTTTCTAGAATCTCTTCAAGCATAGTACTTCAGTCATTATTTCAACATAATTTTTAGACAGCTCAGAAGTTGACTCATCCCCTGATGTTGGCTTTTTGTTCTTAAAAATAAATACAAATAAAAATGAACAAAAGAAATATAATTTTTTTTAAGCAGCATTAAAAACCTGTTTTCTCGTTGTTGTAACACAACATGCGGCTTATTTTCGGTACATTTATTTCAGTTTTTGGCTTTTGTTTATTTGTTTTTTTTTTTTTTTTTTTTCTTTTTTGGCTGTAGAAATTTTGTTAATTCACTGCTCCAGACAGACGCTTGAATTTGCTGCGCTATCAGTGGCTTATTAAATAAATTGTATATATTAAATAATCATACAAATTATTTTGCAATTTTAGGGCGAACATTGACCCAAAAAATAGAAGGAAAGATAATGCCAGATCTATTTATAATTGAGGAGCAAATTGTGGGAATTTTTCTCTTGCTCGGAAATTATATTTGCATTTTTTTTAAATTTCATTTTTATTTATTTATTTATTTTTTTTTAATTTGGCATTTAAATTGGGAAGAGTAGCTGAAGAGTGTTCGCAGTATTGTGCTTAGCATTAAAACATTTGTCAAGCACACAAAGCTATAAATTTTTAATTAGATTTGTGTTAAATTGTGCTTGAATTGAATGTATGCAAAAAAAAAAAAAAAAAAAAAAATAAATAATAATAATAAAATAAATAAATAAAAAACTGAAAAAATTTTATAAAATATATAATATAATATGTAAAACGGGAAAAGAACGCTATAAAAACTAAATTATTTCATTTTATTTATTTATTTAATATTAGAACAACATTTTGCTGTAGAAATTGAATAAACCACAAAAAAAAACTTTGAATCATAAGGCAACAAATAAAAAATAAAAATAAAAATAAAAAAAAATAATAATAATAAATAAATAATTTGAAAATAAAAATTATAATAAATAAATAAATAAAATAAAAACTATAATAAATAAATAAATAAATTGAAAATAAAATTTTTAAGATAATAAAATAAAATAAAAATATACAAAATATACAAAATATATATCACATATTTATTTGAATTAAAAAAATAATTTTTTAAATTTTAACATATTAATGTGAGAAATAGTTTTAACTAGTTTGAATAAAAAAATTAATAGGTACACTATATAATAGAGCTATTCACTTCTAGTTCGGGGAAACTTCTCTACTATATATAGCCTTAATACCACTATCACATAGTAAACTTATTTTCCTTGAAATAGATAACAAAATTCTTACAATTATGTTCCATAAAAGTACACATATAGCTCATATCTTTAAAATACGCTTCTATAAAAAAAAAAAACTACAACAATTATTATTATCATGACAACACTTTATATGTAAGTTAGCTACCAAAATTATAGATGTACATATATGTTTGTTATCAGAATGCGCTTTGATGTTGAACCGAGGCATCGTTTTCTTTTTCAATGTTCAATATCTTGAATTATGCTAGCTCATGGAATCATAAAAATATAATGAACTATGAACAATGACTTGCTCATCATTATATAATTATACTCATATGTAAAAGTGATTTATAAACTAAACGCTTATTGACTTTAAGAATATATATCTTCAGCTAATCTCAATACTGCACAGATTTATATATGATTAATTATATATATATTTCAAAGTAGTTCCTTTAGCCACTCTCTCCATATATTCTGCATGCATCATTTATATCTTGATTACGTTTGGCACACGTCAAAAAGCTGTTAACCCTGTTGAAAATTAAGTTAATAGCCTTTTGTATTTTGGTTTATAAACGCCATAAATGAAATGATGTGTAAATTGTTTAAACAAATCGTGAAAAAGTTACTTTTTTATCAGCGTAAACTCCGTTAGGGGTGCACTTGAATGGGAATGCTCGACTAAGCCAAAGATGTGCAATATATTTTCTTCGATTTCGGATTGACTATAGTGGATGGGATTATGGTAGATATACTAAGAAATTTAATATTGTTTATATTAAGGAAATTCTAATTAAGATTTAATTCGAGTCAAACAACAGTAAAAATTGCAAAATGTTTGTTTATCGATAATAATCGGCATTGATTTGAATCGATTTCATGCAAATTTGAGAGCCTATCGATAAGTTAAAACTAATTTATTTAATTTACAGCTGATATAAAATTTATTCTATAGTTTCCATAGATTCTCGTTGTATTTATACATGCAATTGATCTAACTAGATACAGTCATGGCTATACCCATTCGACTATTAAATAATTATTTAGAGTTATATAGTTATATATATGTATATATTTAACCTTTCACTTCATCTATCGGTTTACCAAAAACAATATACCCCATTTACAAATTTGGTATGGTAAGGCTAAATAAACACAAAAGCTATTCTAACTTGTTGGGATCGTTATCTATCCCTATAGAGGTGTCGGGGTAAACGTTTGTTTGCGTGTCGTACAACATACTATATTCAAGTATAATACATCTTTAAAAGATATCAGCAGTGATTGCATTTTAATAGGTGCACTAATTTGTGTTTACTTAGATTTATTAGTTTTTTTGTTCTATGTTTATTTGACATTTCCAGGCATCTATCTTATCTGTATATTAGTCGAGTGCATTCTATAATCGTCCATTAAATAATTGTTGTTACCCAAAGCAAATTAACTATAAAAGTCGGGCTTGCTTTAATACGAATTGGATCAATAAAGCCAAATACATTGTATATGTCCATATCGTCTATTATATATAGATTTTATGAATCTTTGTGCGTTCTTTATCTCTTTTATTTATATATATTATAATTCGCACTAGCAACAGTTTTTTATGTTTTAGTTATCATTTCGTGGTGCATTTTTTTGGCTGACTTGCAAATACAAAATTGTCTCGGATCTTTATCTTAAAATAATCGCAATCTATTCTGGCTCGTGGCACTGACATCATTTTGAATACCTCGTGCCTTGTATAGAATTAGGTTCGATAGCATAGAGTGAGTTAAGACTACTAAGGATTTGCTTGAAGAAAATATATTGAGAACTTTCATATATTTCTTATTGGTTATATATTAAGTGAATATAGAGAGAGAAGGAGATAAAGAGAGAGAGAGAGAGAGAGAGAGAGAGAGAGAGAGAGAGAGAGAGAGAGAGAGAGAGATAGAGAGAGATAGATAGATAGAAAAAGAGAATAGTCTATGAATTGTGAACTAATAACATTGATAGAATTTTCAGTAGTTGAATTTCAGTAAATATTTTAATTATTCAAATTACGTAGAGACTGAAATATTTTTTTAGTAAGATTTATATATAAAATAATTGAATTTAATTGCAGAAACTATAATTTTAATTTGTAAAAAACTATAGTAGATAAATGTTATTGATTTATTTATTTTTTGTTTTTTTTTTTCAATATTATAATAGTAAATTATTGTATATATTTTATAATAAATTCTTAGTTACTTAAAGAGCATCTTGACTTAGAATCCAACTACATGCAGCTTGCATCTTAAAGCTAGCTATTTGCGTTGACTATACATATATGTATATATACTACAAATCTCAGAAATATATCTTTCTTAAGTTATTTAAAAAGTTAAGTTTTTTTTTAATTTTTATTGAATTCATTACAAAAAGTTTAATTTAATTTTTAATAAATTTAAGCTTTATTTTTCTTCTGTGCTCTACATTAAAAAATTGCTTAATTTTTATCAACTTTCATTCCTCATCCCAAACGTATTATTACTTATATCTTTTCAATGCGTATCTTTTCGTCGCTCAAACCTTGTGCGGTAGCAAACTCAGTTTTTATCTAAAAGTCTCTTACTTTTATCTGATTGTCAGTTTTATGGCTTGTCTCACTAGCAAAAATCCAGCAGTCAGTGTTAATTGCACAACCATAGCTCATGGAACAGCAGCAACTCTCACGTTCTCTCTCATCTCTCTACAATACGCAGATTCCACAATGAAAACGTCGCAACGAAATCCAGCTTTTGTGGGCGACGATGGCAATAGCACAACCAGCACATTGGCCATGTCCGTAAGTGTACCAAAATCTATGGCCAAAAATTTCGAATGACCTATAAACTAATCGCACACCAATACACTCACACACACACACCCACACACATACTCATACACTTATAGTCACTGCCAGCAGAGACGCGCACAGAGGCCGAACAGGAAGCTGACAAATCGACGGCCGGCAGACAGGGTGAACGCGCTACGTGGGGCAAAGGCGTAGAGTTTCTGATGTCGTGCATTGCAATGTCCGTGGGCTTGGGTAATGTGTGGCGTTTCCCGTTCACGGCACTGGATAATGGTGGCGGCGCATTTCTAATACCCTATCTCATTGTCCTATTCCTAATTGGCAAACCGATTTACTATCTAGAAATGGTAATTGGACAGTTTTCGAGTCGCGGCTCCGTAAAGGTATTCGATTTGTGCCCGGCCATGAAAGGTAAGCGAAAATCTATGCCGAAATTATGGCAAATACTTGCCAAGTGCCAAATGTGTCGAATTTTCTATGCACTTGCTGAGATGAACTGATATGGACTATAGATTGTTTTTTGGTATGGAAGTTTTTCGGAGTCTATTTGATTTGATTAATTTACTTTGAATGAGATGTAGAACATTTCTTTGACTTTGAATGATTTATGTGCGTAAATTGTTCAATTTAAATCAATAAAATTAAATATTTTAACAAAACTAAATCAATTAAATGAAAAGTTAAGCTTAACAAGCATTTCTTTTTTTTCATGAATTGAACTGAAATTGTTTGTTTGGCAAACCATTTTTTTTAATTGAGTAAAATTCCATTTTTTGTTATAAAATATTTCATTTATAAATAAAAAAAATTTTGGTTTGTTTATAGTAAATGTAAGAAATTTAAAAAAAAACTTTATTGCTAAATTATTTGCTGCTAAAAATGCTAAAGCAAAAGTTTATTACAAATTATTTAAAAAATAACAAAATTATTTAAAAGTATTTTAGAAAATAACCAAATTATATACTTTTCATTTTATACTTTCCGAATAATATAAGATATATAGTTAATTATCTGTATTTACTTAGCGAAGAAACATGTCTATATCTAAGCTGCAAGTGCATATGCAAAATATCTGAATTTTAATTATATATATTTGCAATAGCTGTGAATTTAATTTGAAGAGTATTTTAAAGTCTATTAAATTAAATATTAAATAGTATATATTGTAAATTAAAAGTGAAAATATTTTCAAAATTAAAATAAAATAAATGAAAATATTAAAATTAAAAATAATAAATATATTCTGAAAATATTAAAAATTATTGAAAAATTAAAAAAAAAATTTCAATAGACTATCAAAGAGTATCTATATGATTATTGGTATTTTTCATTTAGTATTTTTTTCTGACTCTTTTGGAATTTTTTTTAATCGATATTCTTTTTAATAAACAAAAGTCAAAATTAAAAAAAAAAATAAAAATAAAAATAAAAAACAGTTTTCTCATTACAATCCTAACATAAAAGAAATCTATCAAATATATTTAAATTTTCTACTATCCTAAATCTTGAACAATATTTGTTGCCAATTGAAAACTCTTGAAAAATGCACAGCTATTCTATAATGTTCATTCATAAATCATATATATCATATACATGAGATTTCTGCCATCATCGTATCAAATCATAACCTCTAGGCGTTGGCATCGGACAGGTGATATCCATATCGCTGGTTACCACCTACTACGTTGGCATAATGGGCATAACGTTGAACTATTTTTACGATTCGTTTCGTAATCCGTTGCCCTGGTCCGAATGCCGATCCGAATGGGGTGCGCACTGTGTGGCCTCCAGTCGTGGCAACATCAGTTCCAGCGCAAGCGCCATTTCCAGTCTCAGCACCAGCTACAATTCCAGCTTAAATACGATTGGGCCGCAACAGCAGCGCGTTGCATCCGCCGAGCTATATTTTCTGTAAGTGGATTTTATACCTTTTGCGGTGTTTTTGTAGTATTAGTTGTTATGGCTTGTTGTTGTTGTTGTTGCTGCTGTGGGTCGGTTGGTTTTTATCAGCATTTTCGGGTAATCTTATCGCAATGGAGGGCAAACACTCTGGCATTCAATGCCAGATTCAAGTTTATGGTCGTTCAATGCTCGCTTTATTGACGTTAATTGAATGAGTCCCTAGCATAGGCCCCCCCATAGCAGTACCCCTCTGTGGCGCCTAAATTGAGAGCAATTAACGCTATTGGAGGTTAGGATGCTGCAATAGCCCCTAGGCGATTGCAACAGCCAAATGATAGGCGACATGTTGCAAGGCCAGTTCAATTGGCTGTCTAATGCCTCAGACAAGAGACCTTACCTCTCGTCTAAGTATCAGAGCCATACAGCAGCAATCAATAAACAACTGGAAAGCAAATCAAATTAAGATTGATATTTGGATATTAGTTATTAGATGTTTGTTATTTGATATTTGATTTGATTAAATATTAGACATTTGATATTGCATATTAGTTATTAGTTATTAGACATTAGAGATTCAATTTTAGATATAGTTAAATATATTTATAAAGAGAGGATCCTCTCTATCTGGCTTTACTTTATTAGAGAGCTTTTCCAAAATAACCTTCGACAATCTCTCTTAAGTTTTTATAAACATTATGAATGGGAAGTCAGGGTATATAAATTTTAAAATCATAAAATCTAGACTCTAAAACTTATAAATGTGTATTCTATAAATTTCATCTCATAAAACCAATAATTATTCTTGTTGAATATGGAACTCTACATTTACTGTACGTATTACTGTAAGGAATACACATATTTCGTATATTTCCTCCATTTTTCTTCCGAATTCGGAAAAAAGTAAAACACATTTCAATTACTTAAGAGTTGTCGCGTTACAACTAGGCCCATTTCATTATTACGCTTTAAAATTTTCTGTAACAAATTCCATCTAGAATAAAAGTTATTTAACAATTAACTGCGCAGCAAGCAGAGCGCATATATATGGAATAGAATCACTGCTCAGAACAGGGCTCATGGAATCTATTAGTTACGGACTATTATCAAGAGTTCTTTTTGTTAAGCTTTCCAAATAAAGGAATACAAATTCCTTTTTGATTTATTTCTCCTAAGTTTTTGCTTATCTAATGAGTGTAGAAAATATACCACTAATTTTGAATAGTTAATAAGCCTCAAATATTTTATAAACTCATTCTATCTTTTAATCCAGCTATCGTTTTTGCTCATTATAATATACTATACTAAATAATATAATGAGCTCTCTCAGCTAATTTCTACATTATAAATTGTCTTTAACTTATCAATAAGAGAACTTAGTAACTTCTTTTTTCCAACTAAAAGCGAATGATTTATAAATTTGTTTCATCCAACTAAAACCAACATATATCATAACCATTATATCATATCATAATTATATCATATAGCTAACCTTAAACCTTTCTGGCATCATCTTTAATCGTGATTAACTCTTTCTCAAATCAAAATATATATCATCATCAAAGGTGTTGGCGTTGGCCAGGCATTCCAGGTGTTCATGTTAAGCACTTACTACGCCTCACTGGTTGCCATATTTTGTCGATATTTCGTCGATTCGTTCCACAGTCCGTTGCCATGGGCAACGTGCCGTGACGAATGGGGCGAGAGCTGTATCAATTCAGCGCCCAGCGACCCAAACGATGAACAAAATGGGATACTAAATAATACAGATCGCATTATATCCAGCTCGGAGCTGTACTATGTGTAAGTGCTTTGGGCTTACATAATGGGCATAACTCTAACGTGGGGTGTTGGCCGTGCATGACATAATGATTTGATGATTTTCTTTTCTGTCATTTTACGGAATTTAATGTGGTTTCCATTGAATTACACTTTAGCAAGGAGGTGCTGCGCGAAAAGGACCAGATAGCGGATGGCATTGGTCTGCCCAACTGGGAACTGGTCATTGGCCTGTTTGTCTCTTGGCTGTGTGTCTTTCTGATCATTAGACGTGGCGTGAAGAGTTCCGGTAAGGCATCATATTTCTTGGCCCTCTTTCCGTATGTCATCATGGGCGTGCTCTTGATACGTGCCGTCACGCTGCCCGGCTCACTGGACGGCATCTACTATTTCATCAAGCCCAATTGGGGTAAGATTTTGGATCCGAAAGTGTGGTATGCGGCGGTCACACAATGCTTCTACTCGCTGTCCGTTTGCTTTGGCAACATCATAATGTATTCGTCGTTCAACAAATTCGGACACAATGTGCATCGGGATGCGACCATTGTGACTGCCTTGGACACGGCCACCTCGCTCTTGGCGGGTTTCACGATCTTTGGCATTCTGGGCCATTTGGCGCATGAAATTGGCACTGAGGATATTGGCAAGGTCGTGAAAGGTGGCGCTGGCTTAGCTTTCATATCCTATCCGGATGCAATAGCCAAGTTTAAGCAGCTGCCACAGATCTTCTCCGTACTGTTCTTCCTCATGCTCTTCGTGCTGGGCATTGGCTCGAATATAGCGATGACATCCTGTACAGTGACTGCGATACGCGATCGTTTTCCCAACATTAAGCAATGGCAATGCTCGCTGCTCATAGCCGTCGTTAGCTTTGCCATAGGACTGATCTATATAACACCGGTAAGAGATTGAATAAGAGTTACTTTATTTTCGATATATTCATTTGATTTATATTAATTTTTGTAGGGCGGTCAGTATATGCTCACTTTGGTGGACTTCTTTGGGGCCTCAATGATCGCCTTGGTCCTGGGCATTGCGGAGCTCTATACAATTGGCTGGATCTATGGCACGGATCGTTTGTGCAAGGATATTGAGTTTATGCTGGGCAAGAAAGTCGGTCTCTATTGGCGCCTCTGCTGGGCCATTATCACGCCGCTCATCATGACCATTATTCTGATCTATTTCTATGCTACCTATGAGCCGCTCATCTATAATAATCAACCATTTCCAACCTGGGCTTATGGTAGGCTCATAGAGAACTAGTACTTCAATTTAATATCTAGCTTATTATCATCTCTTTTACCGTTTTCTGTCCCGCTCAGGCATTGGCTGGACCATCACGGCCTTTGGCGTTATGCAGTTGCCGCTTTGGATGCTCGTGGCCATCATTCGTGAGCCTGGCAGCACGCTGGGCGAGAAGATCTGCGGCGCGTTCCGACCCAAAAAGAATTGGGGACCCTCCGATCCGCTGCTACGGGAACAGTATAATAAGCAAATCGAACACGAGCTGTTGCCGAAGCGTGGGCAAGGCTTCTGGGCAAGCATTAAGCAAAATATCTTTGGCTAAATTTCAGATCTCTGAAGATGTCTGTTTTAAGATGTGTGTATATAGAAATATGTGTAATTTGTATGATATATTAAATCGATATTGATAAGTGTGCCAATTAAATGTGAAGAATTTATAATGGAATTTATAAAAATATATAAATTTACAATGAATTTGAATTTAATGAATTTATAATGGAAATTATTTAATAAAATATACAAAAATATTAAATTTTATATATATGTATATTTAAATTAAATTAAAATTTGAATTTTATGAATTTATTATGGAAATTATTTAAAAAAATATATACAAAATATAAAACTATATTATATTTGAATTAAATTAAAATTAAAAAAAATATAAATTTAAAATGAACTTAAATTTGAGGAATTTATAATAAAATGTATAATACAAATATAAAAGATATAAGTTTAATACACATTTAAATTTGATTAAATTAAAATGAAAATTATAGAAAACAACAAAAAATATATAAAAATTAAAAAAAGAAATATATTTTTAGCTGTATAAAAATATAAAAAATAAATATATTTTTAAATGTATAAAAATGTAAGTATAAAATGAATTTCAATATGATGAATTTAAAATGAAAAAAAAAAAAAAAAAATTTATAAAATATTATAAAATAATTTAAAATACACAAAAATATATAAAAAATATATTATTTAAAAATGAATTAATGTTGTTTATAATTATAAGGGGGAAAATATAACAATTATATTAATTTAAAATAAATAAAAAATTTTATAAAATATATAAATTAAAAATGTATTAAAATTTCTCATAATTATAAGGGAATTAAAAAATATATTTTTTTGCTTACATATAAAAATATAAGAAAATGTTAATTTAAATTCATAAAAAAAAAGTTTAAATTGAATTTCAATTTGATGAATTTATATTGAAATTTGAAAATGAAAATAAATTTATCGCATTTATAATAAAATTTATAAATTTGAATTCTTTCTATATTAAATTGAAAGAAAATAAAACTACTTTTTGAATTTTTAATGAGCAACTAGAATAAAGCAAAAGTATTCAAGAGTCAACGGATGGAGAAACTTCCTGCTTATTTTACATAAATATAAATTTAACATAAATATATTTATAATAAGTTATCATATTGAAAGGCAAAGCTTGACGAATTCCCTTTGAGAGACACATCTTTCTCACTCATATCGTTATCACAATTAATTTTACTGAAATTATATTGAAATTCTTTCATTTCCAACTCTACTTTAAAGCAACTCCCCTTTACAAATCTCAGTTGCAGACATTATCTCTTGCTCAGTTATCGAGTCAAACTTAAATTTATCTCTTCCACTCATTTAGGTCCACAGTTTTCGCTTCTAATCAGCTGCGTTTTATTCGGACCACAAGAATTTTCACCAGCTCTGAAAACTCCATGCACCAACTCCCTCGACATTTTTACACTCCTTGTTGCTGGCTGCTGGCTGCTGGCCACAAATTGACCATCACATTGACAATTTGGAATTTGGGCAAGAGAATGAAAATCAAGAGAAATGTTGTGTACTTTGTCTCCGTTACGTTTTCCGACTGGCAAAACAAAGACTGTGAAAAGCGAAAATACTTTGCAGCGGACGACGCCATCTTAGAGATAATTGCTTTGATAAGGACATGCCGGACCTGGACCCGGACTCGAACACGGCCACGGACACGGGTGCCAGCTCGTGATGGGCAGTTGTTATTTTTTTTTTTTTTATATTTCTTCTTTTTTTTTATAAATGTCGCCAAATATTTACATGTCGCGGCATTGTAAAGTGAACCCAACTTTTGTTTTTTCTTTTTTTCTTTCGTTTTCTTCAACATTTTTTCTTGTTTTTTTGGTGGCCTCTATGCGCCCGCATTTGGCTTGCGGCTTGACTTTTTGCGACTGTCCGGCTTCCTGGCTGGGGCGTCGAACGTCGAGCGGCCGAGTCCGGGATTCCGAATTGCGGCCGTGTTGCTGCAAAACCGCATAAAAGTCATTGTCACAGCAAATGGATTAATTTTCGCGGCACGTTGTCATATATATGTCGCGCTCACTCGCGCCCACGCACTCTCTCACTCGCTATCTCTCTCTCTCTCTCGCTCGCTTGGCATTTTCATAAAGAAATTAAAAAGCACGGCCTGTGGTTCCGAGTGGCTGGAAGAGGGATAGCAGCAGTGCTAGAGCAGTGAAAAAGAGTGAGGGAGAGAGGAAGAGAGATATCAGGGCGGCGGCAGGTACTAGCACTGCGTGGGGCGTGGCATTTACCGCAACAATAATTACGTTTTGGCCAGCGCTATTTATTCTTTTTTCTCCATTTTTTTTGGGAAGCTGCACGGAAGTGTATAATGTTGCTAAGTAGTTGCGGTTATATCTTGTTGCTGTTGTTGTTTTTTATTGTGTTTGGCTGCGTAATTATCATGAAAGGCAACAGGAGGTTTATTTCGCGTAATAAATACAACATAATTAAGTTTTGTGTTTTTTTGTTCTGTTGGGGAAGTAAGAAACAAAAGGTAAGGAAAATTGCGCTTAGTCTGTTTTCCATTCTTTTCTTTTCATATTTATCAAAATATTTTGTTGTAGTCTAGAATTAGATAAAGCATATTGTTTCTTTTTCGGTGCAACAAAATTAAATACAAATTTATTTGTTGGGCATAATTCTGATTTGTTTTTATGTGAAACAAGTTCATTTAGCTTCTGTTCATAGCATACTGTTTGGGGCGTATAAAAAATAAATATGAACAAAATTTAATTTAAGAATAAATACTTATTAATATTTAATATTATTCTTTTTTTTATCATTTTATGTCATATATAATATAATTTGAAGAATTAAAAAAATACTTTACTTTAATTAAAACTCTACTTTAATTAAAAGTCTCTAATGCATTTTGTCTATGGAAAATACATTGAGCAGCTTTTACTCGTTAGCTGAAGCGTAAAAGAAAAACCCGAAAATGGGCTAGCCAATACAATTAGCTAAGTTATTTGGTCTGGACGCTGCTTTGCTAAGTTTTTCAATTTCAACGATTGCCGAAGACGTCTGCCCTTTTTTTGTATTTCTTTTCGTTTCATTCGGCTAACACATTGCCAATCAGCAGTAAGTCCAGCAAGTAGAAGCACCTAACACTCTCGCACACACACACACAAGCCCACATTGACACTCACACAATATCCCATGTGCACACTCATGCAGACAGCACAAGTCTAAATAAAAATCTATTTAACAAAAAAGCTAAAAAGCGCGTCAGCTATCTCTGTTTCGCTCACGCGGTGCGTTCGCCACTCTTTTCCTCTTTTACTATTTGCCTGTCTTCTGTTTCTTTGGCGCTCTCACGCACGCATTTGTCTTGCATCAGCGGCGTGAACAAAAAAAATGTGCACAAAAGAGAACGAGAGCAGAGAGATCAAATAAAACTGCGAGCATACTCAACAGCAATGACATTGTGAAATGAACTATTGTTAGTTCTAAAATCATCGATCGAATTTGTTTGCATAAAAATTAATAATTAAGAAAATCCAATAAACATTTTGAATGTTTGGTGCTCGCACTTCAGCTCATACTACACTTTAGAATTTATTTACAGGGTATGCAAAGATTGCAGCTAAGAGCAAAACCAGCATGAAAAGGCAGCACATTTTTGGGAACTTGCAAGAAAGGTTGCGCGCTCATGCAAAGAGAGCCGCAAATGTGTGCGGAGTGCAGGCAGTCAGTAGATGGGATCTTCTATTTGCTTTTTAGACTCCAGTTTTTGCGCTCTTCCATTCTGTTTTCTTTTTTCATTGCGCCAACTGTGTTTTAGTGTGTGCCAGGCACTCGCACACACATTACGAACATTTCTATGTATGTACAAGTGAGTAGCGTTGGAGGCGGCTGTGTGTGTGCGCGAATTTGTTGCCAAATGCCTGGTGTTTAGAAGAGCTGACAGGTGGCCCCGCTATGCACGTCCATATTCTTCTCTTATCTCTCAACAGCTGTGTGGGTGTGTGCATGTGTGCATGTTTGTTTTGTGGCTGGCAGATGGCGCTCGTGTGTATGTTGGTATGTGTGGAAAGGGTGCTCAAAGAATTAAGTAATTGAATTTTCATAGTGCAATTGTATTTTTCTCTTTTTTATTTGCAATTGAATGGCTTATTTCTTTTTGTATGAATAAGATACATTTTGAATATATTAAAGATTTATTATCTGAGAGTACTTATACGTTGCATTTGTAGACGTACTATAATATATAGGATTCTCATACATAAATAAGTATATATCGGTTAATTGCATTCGTGAAAATCTATTACTTTACTGTTAGCGAAACTCCTTTTACTCATTTTGTCAATAAGCTAGCTTGTATATTGATAATATAATTGTGATAATTGGAACAGGCTTGAGTGAAAATCAAATTTGAGTGTACTAATTAGCCAACAATTTCCAACGGCTTGACGTTAATTAGCCGCCCATCAAAGGCAACGCACTGCGAGCGGCAACGGTGCGTATCTCTAGGTTAACCTTTACTCTGTCATTTGACACGCGTCAATTTGCACACAACCAACGTGTCGTAAACAATTAAAAATAAAGATGCCTAAAAACGGCAACTGTTTTAGCTCTTCTAAGATGTGTTAAGATCTGATGAAGCAATCTTCTGTAGTTAATTGTAATTTTCTTTATTCTGACGTCACAAATAAATAAAACAAAATTAGTTTTGTAGGAGCTGTGTTTAGTGTGCTCTTGATGTACTCCTTTATGCTTTTATCGATATTGATCCATTCGATAGTTTTCATTTCTTGTGAAAGCGCACGCAGTGCAAGTAATGGGAAAAAATGTGTGTAGTGTGCAGAATGTTACGCGAACTTTGTATAAAATGAATATAAAAAATACTTGCAAAAGTCAAGCTAAATTATAAGCAAAAGTTAGTTAATTTGCAGGCGCAAGATTTGCATACTTGTGGCGTGCTTAGAATTGTTGTTCACTGCTCAAAATTATGTTGTTACATCACAAACTGATGAGAGAGTGAGACTCCGCAATGGCGGCATTTCGTCCTTTCTCTTTCTCCTTTTTATTTCATTGTGATCGTTGTACGAGCTAGTGTGCTTTGCGCGGTGAAAAAATGGAGATGTTAATATACTGTGTGCCGTAATTTAATTATTTGATGTATTTTCATGTATTTTGTTGTATGGCTAAGCTAATTTAAAGATTGTTTGTGAGAGTATTATAATTATTTGTTGTCCGCTGTGTGAATAAAGCGAAAAAGTGTGTAAAATAACGTTAAATAAGCTAATAATAACAACGTACGTACGTACGTATGCATGCACGCATGTGTATGTAAATATGTTTATGTGTATGTGCAATTGGAAAGATGAGAATCTTAAGCAATGTGACCCGAGTAAAGTGTGTAAGCAAGCAGATAATAAGAGAAATGAGCGGCAAATATGCATATGTATATACATTTATCAAAAGAGTGTTAAGGTAAGCCTTTATTTGCTTTAATAACTATCTAAGAAAGAGTGAGTGAGAGAGATAGAGAGCATGCCATGAGACACAGTGCGGGAGTGAAGTATTTGATAAATTTGAGTATTTTTTGTTGTTTTTTTTTTTTTTTTTTTTTGGCTGGCAAAGCGAAAAAGGCAATCGACCGACACTTGTCAGTCGCGCCTTGACTGCAAGGGGCACGCGTTACGTGGGGCGAGGGACTGGAGATTGGCCACAGCGTTTGTGGTGCACCACAAGCGGATATGCAGCCCGCGAATATTCACCCGAATTCCTATTTGAGAGGGTGTGCGTGTGTGTGTGTGTGGGTATGTGTGTGTTTTTGTGCGTGTGTCTGTACATACTGTTAAATGTTTATAAATAGGCTGCGGTTCTTGCTTAAATTTAGGAGCGAGCATTTTAGAATAATTTCGATTGTACATCACAAAAACCACTGCAAATTTTTGGCAGTGGTTCACATCGATGGCTTTTGCTTAATTTCAGAGTAAATATTTAAGAGAAATTTAAATTTAAATTTAAATTTTGATATGCTTTAAATATATATTTTATTTATATAAATAATTTATATAAATATAATATTATAAATAGCAAAGTTTAAAATATTGTTGTAAAATATAAAAAATATTACGAGTATATTAATATTTTAAAATGAAATAATATTTTTAAAGAATTGAAATAAAATTAATATTAATAAATAATAAATATATATATCGTATTTTTTATTTATTTATTTTTTGTATATATAATATAGAATTTGAAACACAACTATCTTTTCTTTATACATATATGATGTACGTCTATTTATTAAGCAGCTTAGGGTATAACTTGGACTAGCTTCAACAAACTGGTTCCAGAACTAGTTCAAATATCGCTCTGCGAACCACAGTTTGTGCGAAATTTCTAGCTGCTCAATTACCTCGCGGAGTAAATTTTGAAAACGTTAGCAAATAATTTAATTTTTCGTCCTAATTTTTTTTGGTTTTGTGGTTTAATTCGTAACATAAAATTTACATTTAGCAAAATTTTGTATTAAATTTGTCCAGACAATAAAGTTTCAGGTCGAATTTTACAATTACATATTAAAATAAAAAAAAAAAAAATAAAAAGTCGAAAAACAAAATGTAAGCACAGTAAGCAGCCTGACACGCCCCTTGCACAATGGGCAATTGCGCCCACCTTTGGCCAAAAAGTTTCTAGCGGCACGCCCCTCGAGTTGCGCCCAAGTTCTGGCCGCAAAAACTAAACCGAACCAATGGCGACCACAGCGAAACAAATAACAACAGCAGCAGCAGCAGCAACAGTAACAAGAACAACAACAACAGCAACAACAAATATACACAACTCTCGCAATATCTGCAACATCTGTTTGAACAAATAACCAAAAACAAGGATGCGAATGGAAAGAACGAAGGGAGTAGCCGGGGGCTGCGCTGAATGGGAAATGGGAACCACAGCGAACCAATTTCCGTTGCCTCAATTCAGGCCAAGTTATGTCTCCATTGGTGTCTGTCAGAATTTTCGGGCAACTGTTTTGCTCTGCGTTGGATTTTCATTTGGCAGCAAAACAAAACAGGCCAAAATTAACGCTGCTTAAAAAGAGACTAATCAACAAAATACTGAAAGTATATAGAAAAGGAATTGGCGATATTTAATATATATATTTTAATTTTCTTTAATTTTATTTATAAATAAAGAATATTTTTTTTTAGTTATGAAAAAATTGAATTCAGAAGAGAAAAAATAAAAAAAAAAACAAGTAAGAAAACTCTAGTCGAGAGTGCTCGACTAGATAATACCCTGAACCCAATGTTAATAAAATAAAATAATAATCTGTACTGTGATGGCAATCGCAAGCAACAGACTAATCTTTTTACAGAACACAATTGAAGTTTCAGTGTTGGATAATGTCTAAAATCTGCTAAACATGTTCCTTTAGTTATTGCACCCACATAAATGAATGATAATCAATCACACAATTACTGATAAGTGATTGTAAGTTTAGATTTTCGCTGTGTGTAATTATTATACGCCTATTTATCATCATAGCTTGAGAATACAGATATTTTTAATATCATTACTCAATAGTGATGATACTTTAACTTATTATATTATATAAATCAGAAAGTATATGTAGATATGAATGTATGCGTGTTACGTTCAAAATGTACATATGTATGTACATGTATGTATATATACATATGTGTGTATGCATTGCCAAAAAAATAATAATAGATGGCGCTTATATTAGTTGAAATTCGAAAAATTTTATATTATTAAATATCATTAAAAATTGACCCAACAAATAGAAGTTCCTCGATTAACACGCATCACCTTGATTAACAAAGACATTTCATAATTGTAAAAGAAATACTATATCAATGCCACTCGAAACTCTAATAGCCATAATAAATAAGTTCACTGCTAAAGCGCCATCTAGCAAGTTTAAATTCTTAGACCATGCTAGGCTAGTTTTGTGTATACATATGTGTGCATACATATAGGAAAACTCTTACCGCAGATGTCACGTGCTTTTTTTATTTGGGCAAACTTTTTGTTCATTATTTTCTGTTGACTTAACGGAATAAAATATAATTGAAACAAAAACACTTTCAGAAATTATGCTATTAAATATTTGAAATTTTTGAAAAAAAACGCGCTTATTCACAATTAGTTAAACTAGCAACTGACTTTCAAAGGTATCAAATACAAAAGAATAAAAATAATAATAAAAAAAAATATATATGTATATATAAAAGAAATTTAGAAAGGCTCAGGCGGGACTAGAACCTGCGACACCTACATTCGTTGCATCTGCCTAGCCATCTACACCACATCTCACTTAAACGGCAGAATAGCGAAAACGAATGAAATTCGCCTTATACGAAAGAAACACTAAAGCAGTGGCTGAAAATACAAATACAATTCAAAGACAATTCTAACGCAATTCGAAAACAATTGTGATTCTTAGAATATACACGCATAGCAACATAGAAAACGGCCCAAGATGTTTTGTGTGTATATGTGCACACGCATACGAAAATTGATTTGCATTGCTCAACGTTGCTTGCATTTCCATTGTTATTTTAATTGTTTTAAAATTTTTAAAATATATAATGGAATGTAATGAGAGTTTCAGCATATGATCTACATATTCTATTTAATATTTTACGTTTTTTTTTAGAAATCATAACTCTTTTACAATTAGCTTTACATGCACAAATATGTACATACATATGTATGTATGTATGTACGATTGCAGCCACACGCTGATCTACGCTTGCACACATATACATACATACATACATACATACATACATATGTATGTATGTATGTGCGCCCGCAATGCGTCTTGCTGTTTCGCTGCCTTGCTTGCTGCGCCACATGGGTTTTGATGAGAAAACTTTATAGACTAATAATTCTGTTTCTAGATGGACAATCATATTGATATGTTCAGATTAAGATTAGGATATTCATATCTATATGCCAAACCAAACTGCATGTCTCTAGTATTTGAAATGCATTTTTTACACATTTGGGGGTGTGGGGGCGAATTGGGTACCGGAATCCAAAATCTGACAAAAACCGAAATTGCATTAAATTAGTATCTATATATATGCAGAAGACTTGGAGACTCTAACTCTAAAGATGAATTAGCTAGAATTTTATAACTGGTCCCCGATAAATTCATTTATCGATAACTTTGCAAATATACAAGTTATCGAATTTCTGAAACAAACTCGTACTGCGCGCGCAATATACGAACCTAACACAAAAAGAATGAACTCTCTAGCTTTTGTATCTTCGGAAATCGACGCGTTCAAACATACGGACAGACGGACAGACGGACAGACGGACAGACGGACAGACAGACAGACGGACATGGCTATATCAACTTTTCTCGTCAACCTGATCAAGAATATATATACTTTATGGGGTCTGCCACGCCTCCTTCTGCCTGTTACATACTTTCAACAAAACCATTATACCCTGATTTCCCATTTTCAATGGGTTCAGGGTATAATAATAATAGAAAATAAATAAAAAAATAAATAAATAATATAAATATATAATATAAATAAATAAATATTAGAATTATTGAATTTGTATTTAATTTTGTAAAATTTAATTTTTATAATGTAATTTATTTAACTTATAAATATATATCGCACCATAATTAGTTTAAAAACATGCTTAAAATCTACTAAATATTCATATTATTCTTTCTTCAAAACATTTATTAATTTACAAAAATGTTTGTAGAAGATTATTAAGTATTATTTTATTTTTAATTTATTTATTTAGTTTTTTTTTATTTATTTATTTATTTTATTTTTTTAATATTTTTAAGGTATCTCTCTCTCTCACTGTCATCTCTTATTCTCTTCTAAATATTTCAAAAATTTATTTCTCGACACATTTCAAAGATTTTTCTCATGCCTCGTCACATTTTTGCACTCAAAAAGTGTGTTGCGCAGTGTATTTAATAAAGCAAATTGTATCTCTTTTTTTTTTTTGTTTTTTCGTTTTTGCATAAATTTTCTGACCTTGATCCAGTCTTTCTGACGCTTAGAAACTATAAAAAAAAACGTTGACTTTTGCACTTCTCTTGCGCTGTTATGATTTGAAATGGAATTTTTTGTCACTGCTTCATTTTCATCAAATGCATTTGGCAGCTGTTATTCTTGTGACTCTTTTGTATGCCGTTGCACAATTCTGTCGGTCCGAATAAAATCTCATTTACGTTGTAATAACAAATGCCGCACAAAATCAATTAAAATTATTTCCTGTGCCCTGGAAAAAAAAAAGATTGTCAAATGACAGTGGTGGCGGCGCCATCTAGCGGCAGCTAACCGCATTATACACCATTTGGAGCATCTGTTGCCAACGTTGTCATTTCGCCACAGCGCGCCATGTCTGCCCCAACTCCAGGCTGATGCCGCCCCATGGCGCTATCATTGTTGTTGTTTTACATTTCCGGTAATAAATATACATTTGAAAATCAGTTAGAATGCGCTAATTGAAAGTGACTGACTAAGAAATACCTATTAAATAGAAGCAAAGGAAGGAAAATATTACTAATACAATCAGTGTAAAAGCAATATAACATTGATTGATTACTGCTTAGCATCGATCAGCACAGAAGAAGAGGGAGAGAGAGGGGGAGAAAGAGATCGAGAAGAAGATACTAATGTAGACGTCCATTCTTATACAGTATTTGTTGAATTAACAGTAAGAGTTATAAAGATAAGATATTCAGAATATTCAGTTAGAAAAGTGAGCTCTTCTTATTTATAAAATTTTAGTTACATACATATATTCGCACAAAGCAATACACCCACTTTACACAATCGCTACCGATACAGGGTATAACAACAACAGGGGACTTTGCTCTGTTGCCGACTAGGCAGCCTAGTGGGGCTGATTGGGGTTTATGCCCATTTGGCAAATTGACGAATGAGGCGCGGGAAATTGGAATTTTCAAATTATACGCTAGGTGAGAAACTTTGCGGCATTTCATTTCCTATGATTAATTAATTATTGCACATAGTGCGATGATAGCCCATAAAGCAACAATGCATTGCGCAGTGCTGTCAATGTAATTTGAAATGTAATCGAAATTTATGCTGCATGCAATGAGCATAACTTGAGCGATACCATTGGCAAATTAGGAATGCAGTTAAATAATGACAATGAATAATACATACAATAATAATGATACTAATTATAATTGACATTTCTAATAAATGTAAGCAGAATAATTATGATTCATTTCAGTCTTTATAGTAGCTGAAAAGTTTTCAAAACTTTCTTGTAGATAGCGTTGCCTCATAAAATATAGTTGCTGGCATTGCCTAGGGCTGACGGTGAGGTTGAGGCGAGGTGCGAGGCTGGCCGGGCCGTGGCCAACAAATTATTATAGTCACATATCCTGTTGACATTTAACTGACATCGCAACTGCACAAAGGCGACACAGGTCGCACCAGAGAGCAGGAGACAACAGCAACGGCATAGTCAAGAGGCATGCTACACCTGAGTCATAACCATGACCAAAGTCACACGACAACGGCGCACACACACAGTTCCACATCCGGTGACATCCGGTATTTCCTGCTTGGCCTCCATCTCTAGCTCTCCCTCCCTCTGTCTGTTTGTTCTGCTGCTGGCTGAGTTTTAGCCATTGCCGTTGCTGTTGCCGGCAGCATTCCTGTGGCCTTGTCACACGTTCGCTGCGCTCCTAACAACTGCCAACAACAACAACAACAACAACAACAACAACAACAACAACAACAATAGCCACATCATAGTTTATGTGCTAAGGCAACACTATCAGGCCAGCGCCAGAGTGGGATAGCATACACATGCAAGCATCGTGTGTGCATGTTATGTGTGTGTGTGCACAGCGAGTGGGAGAGAGAGGGGGAGAGAGAGCGTTAGAGGGGAAGAAGTCAGAGATGCCAAATGCAGTTTACGATACACTTTGCATGCCAGCTGGCTTAGCAGCGCCTTAGAAGAGTCAAATTTGGACTAAGGATAGAGAGGGACAGAGACAGAGTCAATGTGAGAGAGAAAGCTGCTATAGAATCGAGTTGTGGGCATGCTTGGAATTGATTTGCATTATCATTATGATCCAATGATCATATGAAAGACTTAATTCATTAAGAGAAACGTCTTAATCTTTCGTAATTTATCTGTATTTGAATATTATGATCAAATGATCATTATGACTGAATAAATTTTTTTTTCAAGCTTCTTTGTTTAGGTAACTTAATAAATAATAAAAGATTTAATTTTATTATAAATTTTTATTTTTGACTCATTCAAAAGCTTCAAAAACCTAAACATAATTAATTGATCATCATAATAATAATTTAAATTAATCATAATTCTAATCAAGAGTTTTAAATATTAATAACAATTTAAATTAATTATAATTCAAAAGAAAGTGTATATTATATTCGTATTGTTTTAACTGCCGACTTGTGTAGCTTTCTTGCTATGCTCAGTGGCTGTTGTTGCTTTTGTTGTGCATCTCTCTGGCCGCCTCTGTCATGCATCCGTTTTCAGGATGCACGAAATAATTCTGTTTGTTAGCTGTGTGCACACGATGTCCTTTCATCAGACGAGCGCTGTGCAGCAACTCCATATCCGTTGTGCCACGTCTAACCCCTCATGCGCCCAAGGCACTTGCCAGCTCTGCCTGACTGGCTGACTGACTTATTTCACTATTTCACTAGCTTTGGCTGTGGGCTGCTGCTGCTGCTGCTGTTGCTCTGGGGTAGACTCTGCATATTTTTTGCACCTAAGTGTAACAACCCAGCAACCCATCGACTACCCACCCGCGTGGCTGATCCAAAGTCCTATACTCACGCTTGATGTAGTTGGTGGTTTACTACTAATTTGCAACCACATCGTTTGTTTTGTGAGGCTGCGTCTGTCCCTGCTGTGTGAGTGTCCTTTGTGTCTGACAGTGCAGCAGGGAACGCTTTGCACCTCGTCCCCCCTCCCACGCTCACTACTCTCAACCACTGTGCTCGCCGCAATGTGCATTAATTTCTGCATTTGCTGCTGCTGCTGGAGGAGAAGATGCCTTCACAATGGCAGCTCGACGATAGCTTCTCCAGTGTGACAGCTTGAAACGCGCGCTACCATTATAAATGGTACTCGAGTGTTGTTTCTACTGGCCAGCGTTTCATCTTTGGAATTTTGTGTCTTATCTTCGGGATGCAACAATAAACGCGTTGCTCTACATTGTGTCAAAACAACAAATCGTTGTGACTTTACTTAGCATAAATGAAGCCAAGTTGAATAATAGCAAAATATGTTCGTTATTTGTGGGTTTAAATTATTAATCAAATGACTAAAATAAAAGTACAAAAATTTCGTTTGAACATAGTTTGCATATTGTGAAAGGCTTACAAAATTATTTTAAAAATATTTAAAATATTTACCTATATTAATACAATGTCTATAATAAATAGATATTTATGAAATTTATAATTTTAAAAGATAAGCGGATTTGCTTAGAATATTTAATAAATATCTTTGAAATTTATAATTTTTAAAGATAAGCGGATTTACTTAATAATAATAATAACAATAAAAAATAAATATCATGCTATTTTTTATAACTAATAAATAGTTTTAGTAATCTTTTCTTAGAATTTCCTAAATTTCTTCACATATATTCCAGTTAAGTCTAATAAATTTAGCTCAATATATATATACCTCTATATATATCTATGCACATCCATAGAACTAATCTCCAATTAGGTACAAAATTGTCGAGTATCTTTCAATTTAATTCCCAGCAATTATTTAAAGAATTTTGAGTGAAATACTAAGCTGTAGAAAAATGAATTTTAATGCCAATAGGCAACAAGAATTTTTTCTCGTTAAATTTAATCGATAAATTTTTGGAAAATGGAAAAATATTTTGCAGTTTTTGGTGTCTGCAATCAGTATTATGGTAAAATGTAAATATGTTATTTATACACATAATTTAGCTTTTGCCTGCTACAATTTATATATATAAATTTGCATGCCCTGTAAATGTGTAAGCTAGACAAATGGGAATGTTGCTTGCGCAGATGCTAATGAGAGAAATTTATTATAGAGTATAGGGAAAGGAAAGAGTAGTGCTGTGCTATACGAAATTTGAACAAGTTATATACAGAAATATATATTCCAATTAGATTTTAAGCTAGTGAAAATTCTAGGGTATTTCTTTGTTACACATAGTTCAAGCTACGTCTGCCTACTTGTTATTATTTTCTTTTTCATATATGAGACTCAATTTAAGCTTGTTTGTCTGCCTGTTGTTCCCATATCAAAACATAAGCCGATTATAAAGCCAATTTCTATAACATATACATATCGTATAGATGTTTATATTTATGTTGCATGTGTGCCTTACTCACACACATGTGTGTGTGTGTGTGCACAACATTTACATATGAACTTTCTGACTGATATCAATTTTTGTTGTTATTATTCTTACACAGAGGCTGCTATCTCTGCATGCCCCCGCCCTTATCTACACTGTTGGCTTGTTAACATGCTAAATACTTTTTAATGCCAATTTAAGAACGTCTCGGGCAGCACCTAAGCAAAGTCCCAAATTCAGTTGCAAAAGTATTTTCAGATGGGCTCAGTAAAGTTATTTTATTTGCTAAATACCATCGTAGGGTCTTTGCGTAAAGGAATAAATAGAGCATACATTGATGGTCATTATAATTCAAGTTACAGTCGGTCTCGATAATTCGTAATGGCAAGGGAACAGAATTTTTAACGAATTACAGAGGTTTTCGATATACCGGGGCTTCCATTTAAAAGATCAAATTACGAATTAAAGGGGATTCTATATTTCATGTCGTTTCAATAATTTTAACTTATTAAAAATAAATAAAATACTCATTCAATTCAATATCATGTATTTCAAAACAAAATTAAGCATAAACCAAATCATTTTAGCAAAAAATTAAGATAAAAAAAAGCTTGTAATTTTTGATTATTTTATTGTTATTTACCCACCCATATGCCCATTAACCTATCTGGCTATTTTTCACAATTTTCAGTCGTTTTAAGCCGTTTTAAGCCGTTTTTAGCTCTATTTCTGGTTTGTCCCACCAACTACCATTATACCTTCTTTCTAACCTTTCTATTCTAC
Organism: Drosophila koepferae; assembly: GCA_030914345.1. Classification (NCBI taxonomy): domain Eukaryota; kingdom Metazoa; phylum Arthropoda; class Insecta; order Diptera; family Drosophilidae; genus Drosophila; species Drosophila koepferae. The sequence continues at coordinate 12,051,410 of JAUESR010000207.1, forward strand.
TTTCTAACCATATTTATATACTTAATCACGATCCTGTTCATTGGTTGATTGGTTATTTATCCATCCATTTGCCCATTAATGTTCAATCTACATTTCTGGATACTTTCTAGCTATTTTTAGCCGTTTTTAGCCGTTTTTAGTTCTATTTATGGTTTGTTTCACCAATTACCATTATACCTTCTTTCTAACCTTGCTATCCTACTTTTTAATCATATTTCTATCTATTAATCATGATACTGTTTATGGGATGATGTCTAGTCCTATTTATCCATCCATATGCCCACCAATGCTTTATATACCTTTCTGGCTGTTTTCTAGCCATTTTTAGCTGTTGCTAGTTCATTTTCAGGTTTATCTCACCAACTACCTTTCTACCTTCTTTCTAACCTTTCCATTCTACTTTCTAGTCATATTTATATACTAAATCACGATCCTGTTCATTGGTTGACGACTAGTCTTATTTATCCATTCATTTGCCAATTAATGTTTAATCTACCTTTCTGGATACTTTCTAGCTATTTTTAGCCGTTTTTAGCTCTATTTATTGTTTGTTTCACCAACTACCACTATACCTTCTTTCTAATCTTGAATCCTTATTTTTAATCATATTTCTATCTCTTAATCATGATACTGTTTATGGGATGATGGCTAGTCCTATTTATCCATCCGTATGCCCACCAATGCTTTATATACCTTGCTGGCTGTTTTCTAGCCATTTTTAGCTGTTGGTAGCTCATTTTCAGGTTTATCTCTCCAACTACCTTCCTACCTTCTTTCTAACCTTTCTATTCTACTTTCTAGTCATATTTATATACTAAATCACGATTCTGTGCATTGGTTGATGACTAGTCTTATTTATCCATTCATTTGCCCATTAATGTTCAATCTTCCTTTCTGGCTATTTTCTAGCTATTTTTAGCCGTTTTTAGCTCTATTTCTGGTTTGTTCCACCAACTACCATCATAACTTCTTTCTAACCTTGCTATCCTACTTTTTAATCATATTTCTATCGCTTAGTCATGATACTGTTTATGGGATGATTGCTAGTCCAATTTATCCATCCGTATGCCCACCAATGCTTTATATACCTTTCTGGCTGTTTTCTAGCCATTTTTAGCTGTTGCTAGTTCATTTTCAGGTTTATCTCTCCAACTACCTTCCTACCTTCTTTCTAACCTTTCTATTCTACTTTCTAGTCATATTTATATACTAAATTACGATTCTGTGCATTGGTTGATGACTACTCTTGTTTATCCATTCATTTGCCCATTAATGTTCAATCTACCTTTCTGGTTATTTTCTAGCTATTTTTAGCCGTTTTTAGCTCTTGTTATTGTTTGTTTCACCAACTACCACTATACCTTCTTTCTAATCTTGAATCCTACTTTTTAATCATATTTCTATCTCTTAATCATGATACTGTTTATGGGATGATGGCTAGTCCTATTTATCCATCCGTATGCCCACCAATGCTTTGCTGGCTGTTTTCTAGCCATTTTTAGCTGTTGCTAGCTCATTTTCAGGTTTATCTCTCCAGCTACCTTCCTACCTTCTTTCAATTCTACTTTCTAACCATATTTATATATTTAATAACGATCCTGTTCATTGGTTGATGACTAGTCTTATTTATCCATTCATTTGCCAATTAATGTTTAATCTACCTTTCTGGATACTTTCTAGCTATTTGTAGCCGTTTTTAGCCGTTTTTAGCTCTATTTATTGTTTGTTTCACCAACTACCACTATACCTTCTTTCTAATCTTGAATCCTACTTTTTAATCATATTTCTATCTCTTAATCATGATACTGTTTATGGGATGATGGCTAGTCCTATTTATCCATCCGTATGCCCACCAATGCTTTGCTGGCTGTTTTCTAGCCATTTTTAGCTGTTGCTAGCTCATTTTCAGGTTTATCTCTCCAACTACCTTCCTACCTTCTTTCTAACCTTTCTATTCTACTTTCTAGTCATATTTATATACTAAATCACGATCCTGTTCATTGGTTGATGACTAGTCTTATTTATCCATTCATTTGCCAATTAATGTTTAATCTACCTTTCTGGATACTTTCTAGCTATTTTTAGCCGTTTTTAGCTCTATTTATTGTTTGTTTCACCAACTACCACTATACCTTCTTTCTATTCTTGAATCCTACTTTTTAATCATATTTCTATCTCTTAATCATGATACTGTTTATGGGATGATGGCTAGTCCTATTTATCCATCCGTATGCCCACCAATGCTTTATATACCTTGCTGGCTGTTTTCTAGCCATTTTTAGCTGTTGCTAGCTCATTTTCAGGTGTATCTCTCCAACTACCTTCCTACCTTCTTTCTAACCTTTCTATTCTACTTTCTAGTCATATTTATATACTAAATCACGATTCTGTGCATTGGTTGATGACTAGTCTTATTTATCCATTCATTTGCACATTAATGTTCAATCTACCTTTCTGACTATTTTCTAGCTATTTTTAGCCGTTTTTAGCTCTATTTCTGGTTTGTTCCACCAACTACCATTATAACTTCTTTCTAACCTTGCTATCCTACTTTTTAATCATATTTCTATCTCTTAATCATAATACTGTTTATGGGATGATTGCTAGTCCAATTTATCCATCCGTATGCCCACCAATGCTTTATATACCTTTCTGGCTGTTTTCTAGCCATTTTTAGCTGTTGCTAGCTCATTTTCAGGTTTATCTCACCAACTACCTTTCTACCTTCTTTCTAGCTCTATTTATTGTTTGTTTCACCAACTACCACTATACCTTCTTTCTATTCTTGAATCCTACTTTTAAATCATATTTCTATCTCTTAATCATGATACTGTTTATGGGATGATGGCTAGTTCTATTTATCCATCCGTATGCCCACCAATGCTTTGCTGGCTGTTTTCTAGCCATTTTTAGCTGTTGCTAGCTCATTTTCAGGTGTATCTCTCCAACTACCTTCCTACCTTCTTTCTAACCTTTCTATTCTACTTTCTAGTCATATTTATATACTAAATCACGATCCTGTTCATTGGTTGATGACTAGTCTTATTTATCCATTCATTTGCCAATTAATGTTTAATCTACCTTTCTGGATACTTTCTAGCTATTTTTAGCCGTTTTTAGCCGTTTTTAGCTCTATTTATTGTTTGTTTCACCAACTACCACTATACCTTCTTTCTAATCTTGAATCCTACTTTTTAATCATATTTCTATCTCTTAATCATGATACTGTTTATGGGGTGATGGCTAGTCCTATTTATCCATCCGTATGCCTCCCAATGCTTTATATACCTTGCTGGCTGTTTTCTAGCCATTTTTAGCTGTTGCTACTTCATTTTAGGTTTATCTCACCAACTACCTTTCTACCTTCTTTCTAACCTTTCTATTCTACTTTCTAGTCATATTTATATACTAAATCACGATCCTGTTCATTGGTTGATGACTAGTCTTATTTATCCATTCATTTGCCAATTAATGTTTAATCTACCTTTCTGGATACTTTCTAGCTATTTTTAGCCGTTTTTAGCTCTATTTATTGTTTGTTTCACCAACTACCACTATACCTTCTTTCTAATCTTGAATCCTACTTTTTAATCATATTTCTATCTCTTAATCATGATACTGTTTATGGGATGATAGCTAGTCCTATTTATCCATCCGTATGCCCACCAATGCTTTGCTGGCTGTTTTCTAGCCATTTTTAGCTGTTGCTAGCTCATTTTCAGGTTTATCTCTCCAACTACCTTCCTACCTTCTTTCTAACCTTTCTATTCTACTTTCTAGTCGTATTTATATACTAAATCACGATCCTGTTCATTGGTTGATGACTAGTCTTATTTATCCATTCATTTGCCAATTAATGTTTAATCTACCTTTCTGGATACTTTCTAGCTATTTTTAGCCGTTTTTAGCTCTATTTATTGTTTGTTTCACCAACTACCACTATACCTTCTTTCTAATCTTGAATCCTACTTTTTAATCATATTTCTATCTCTTAATCATGATACTGTTTATGGGGTGATGGCTAGTCCTATTTATCCATCCGTATGCCTCCCAATGCTTTATATACCTTGCTGGCTGTTTTCTAGCCATTTTTAGCTGTTGCTACTTCATTTTCAGGTTTATCTCACCAACTACCTTTCTACCTTCTTTCTAACCTTTCTATTCTACTTTCTAGTCATATTTATATACTAAATCACGATCCTGTTCATTGGTTGATGACTAGTCTTATTTATCCATTCATTTGCCAATTAATGTTTAATCTACCTTTCTGGATACTTTCTAGCTATTTTTAGCCGTTTTTAGCCGTTTTTAGCTCTATTTATTGTTTGTTTCACCAACTACCACTATACCTTCTTTCTAATCTTGAATCCTACTTTTTAATCATATTTCTATCGCTTAATCATGATACTGTTTATGGGATGATTGCTAGTCCAATTTATCCATCCGTATGCCCACCAATGCTTTATATACCTTTCTGGCTGTTTTCTAGCCATTTTTAGCTGTTGCTAGTTCATTTTCAGGTTTATCTCTCCAACTACCTTCCTACCTTCTTTCTAACCTTTCTATTCTACTTTCTAGTCATATTTATATACTAAATCACGATTCTGTGCATTGGTTGATGACTAGTCTTATTTATCCATTCATTTGCCCATTAATGTTCAATCTACCTTTCTGGCTATTTTCTAGCTATTTTTAGCCGTTTTTAGCTCTATTTCTGGTTTGTTCCACCAACTACCATTATAACTTCTTTCTAACCCTGCTATCCTACTTTTTAATCATATTTCTATCTCTTAATCATGATACTGTTTATGGGATGATGTCTAGTCCTATTTATCCATCCGTATGCCCACCAATGCTTTGCTGGCTGTTTTCTAGCCATTTTTAGCTGTTGCTAGCTCATTTTCAGGTTTATCTCTCCAACTACCTTCCTACCTTCTTTCTAACCTTTCTATTCTACTTTCTAGTCATATTTATATACTAAATCACGATCCTGTTCATTGGTTGATGACTAGTCTTATTTATCCATTCATTTGCCAATTAATGTTTAATCTACCTTTCTGGATACTTTCTAGCTATTTTTAGCCGTTTTTAGCTCTATTTATTGTTTGTTTCACCAACTACCACTATACCTTCTTTCTAATCTTGAATCCTACTTTTTAATCATATTTCTATCTCTTAATCATGATACTGTTTATGGGGTGATGGCTAGTCCTATTTATCCATCCGTATGCCTCCCAATGCTTTATATACCTTGCTGGCTGTTTTCTAGCCATTTTTAGCTGTTGCTACTTCATTTTCAGGTTTATCTCACCAACTACCTTTCTACCTTCTTTCTAACCTTTCTATTTTACTTTCTAGTCATATTTATATACTAAATCACGATTCTGTGCATTGGTTGATGACTAGTCTTATTTATCCATTCATTTGCCCATTAATGTTCAATCTACCTTTCTGGTTATTTTCTAGCTATTTTTAGCCGTTTTTAGCTCTATTTCTGGTTTGTTCCACCAACTACCATTATAACTTCTTTCTAATCTTGAATCCTACTTTTTAATCATATTTCTATCTCTTAATCATGATACTGTTTATGGGATGATGGCTAGTCCTATTTATCCATCCGTATGCCCACCAATGCTTTGCTGGCTGTTTTCTAGCCATTTTTAGCTGTTGCTAGCTCATTTTCAGGTTTATCTCACCAACTACCTTTCTACCTTCTTTCTAACCTTTCTATTCTACTTTCTAGTCATATTTATATACTAAATCACGATCCTGTTCATTGGTTGATGACTAGTCTTATTTATCCATTCATTTGCCAATTAATGTTTAATCTACCTTTCTGGATACTTTCTAGCTATTTTTAGCCGTTTTTAGCCGTTTTTAGCTCTATTTATTGTTTGTTTCACCAACTACCATCATAACTTCTTTCTAACCTTGCTATCCTACTTTTTAATCATATTTCTATCTCTTAATCATGATACTGTTTATGGGATGATGGCTAGTCCTATTTATCCATCCGTATGCCCACCAATGCTTTATATACCTTTCTGGCTGTTTTCTAGCCATTTTTAGCTGTTGCTAGTTCATTTTCAGGTTTATCTCACCAACTACCTTTCTACCTTCTTTCTAACCTTTCTATTCTACTTTCTAGTCATATTTATATACTAAATCACGATTCTGTGCATTGGTTGATGACTAGTCTTATTTATCCATTCATTTGCCCATTAATGTTCAATCTACCTTTCTGGTTATTTTCTAGCTATTTTTAGCCGTTTTTAGCTCTATTTCTGGTTTGTTCCACCAACTACCATTATAACTTCTTTCTAATCTTGAATCCTACTTTTTAATCATATTTCTATCTCTTAATCATGATACTGTTTATGGGATGATGGCTAGTCCTATTTATCCATCCGTATGCCCACCAATGCTTTGCTGGCTGTTTTCTAGCCATTTTTAGCTGTTGCTAGCTCATTTTCAGGTTTATCTCTCCAACTACCTTTCTACCTTCTTTCTAACCTTTCTATTCTACTTTCTAGTCATATTTATATACTAAATCACGATTCTGTGCATTGGTTGATGACTAGTCTTATTTATCCATTCATTTGCCCATAAATGTTCAATCTACCTTTCTGGCTATTTTCTAGCTATTTTTAGCCGTTTTTAGCTCTATTTATTGTTTGTTTCACCAACTACCATTATAACTTCTTTCTAATCTTGAATCCTACTTTTTAATCATATTTCTATCTCTTAATCATGATACTGTTTATGGGATGATGGCTAGTCCAATTTATCCATCCGTATGCCTCCCAATGCTTTATATACCTTGCTGGCTGTTTTCTAGCCATTTTTAGCTGTTGCTACTTCATTTTCAGGTTTATCTCACCAACTACCTTTCTACCTTCTTTCTAACCTTTCTATTCTACTTTCTAGTCATATTTATATACTAAATCCCGATTCTGTGCATTGGTTGATGACTAGTCTTATTTATCCATTCATTTGCCTATTACCTTTCTGGCTATTTTCTAGCTATTTTTAGCCGTTTTTAGCTCTATTTCTGGTTTGTTCCACCAACTACCATTATAACTTATTTCTAACCTTGCTATCCTACTTTTTAATCATATTTCTATCTCTTAATCATGATACTGTTTATGGGATGATGGCTAGTCCAATTTATCCATCCGTATGCCCACCAACGCTTTATATACCTTTCTGGCTGTTTTCTAGCCATTTTTAGCTGTTGCTAGTTCATTTTCAGGTTTATCTCACCAACTACCTTTCTACCTTCTTTCTAACCTTTCTATTCTACTTTCTAGTCATATTTATATACTAAATCACGATCCTGTTCATTGGTTGATGACTAGTCTTATTTATCCATTCATTTGCCAATTAATGTTAATCTACCTTTCTGGATACTTTCTAGCTATTTTAGCCGTTTTAGCCGTTTTTAGCTCTATTTATTGGTTGTTTCACCAACTACCACTATACCTTCTTTCTAATCTTGAATCCTACTTTTAAATCATATTTCTATCTCTTAATCATGATACTGTTTATGGGATGATGGCTAGTCCTATTTATCCATCCGTATGCCCACCAATGCTTTGCTGGCTGTTTTCTAGCCATTTTTAGCTGTTGCTAGCTCATTTTCAGGTTTATCTCACCAACTACCTTTCTACCTTCTTTCTAACCTTTCTATTCTACTTTCTAGTCATATTTATATACTAAATCACGATTCTGTGCATTGGTTGATGACTAGTCTTATTTATCCATTCATTTGCCCATTAATGTTCAATCTACCTTTCTGGCTATTTTCTAGCTATTTTTAGCCGTTTTTAGCTCTATTTCTGGTTTGTTCCACCAACTACCATCATAACTTCTTTCTAACCTTACTATCCTACTTTTTAATCATATTTCTATCGCTTAATCATGATACTGTTTATGGGATGATTGCTAGTCCAATTTATCCATCCGTATGCCTCCCAATGCTTTATATACCTTGCTGGCTGTTTTCTAGCCATTTTTAGCTGTTGCTAGCTCATTTTCAGGTTTATCTCTCCAACTACCTTCCTACCTTCTTTCTAACCTTTCTATTCTACTTTCTAGTCATATTTATATACTAAATCCCGATTCTGTGCATTGGTTGATGACTAGTCTTATTTATCCATTCATTTGCCTATTACCTTTCTGGCTATTTTCTAGCTATTTTTAGCCGTTTTTAGCTCTATTTCTGGTTTGTTCCACCAACTACCATTATAACTTATTTCTAACCTTGCTATCCTACTTTTTAATCATATTTCTATCTCTTAATCATGATACTGTTTATGGGATGATGGCTAGTCCAATTTATCCATCCGTATGCCCACCAACGCTTTATATACCTTTCTGGCTGTTTTCTAGCCATTTTTAGCTGTTGCTAGTTCATTTTCAGGTTTATCTCACCAACTACCTTTCTACCTTCTTTCTAACCTTTCTATTCTACTTTCTAGTCATATTTATATACTAAATCACGATCCTGTTCATTGGTTGATGACTAGTCTTATTTATCCATTCATTTGCCAATTAATGTTAATCTACCTTTCTGGATACTTTCTAGCTATTTTAGCCGTTTTTAGCCGTTTTTAGCTCTATTTATTGGTTGTTTCACCAACTACCACTATACCTTCTTTCTAATCTTGAATCCTACTTTTTAATCATATTTCTATCTCTTAATCATGATACTGTTTATGGGATGATGGCTAGTCCTATTTATCCATCCGTATGCCCACCAATGCTTTGCTGGCTGTTTTCTAGCCATTTTTAGCTGTTGCTAGCTCATTTTCAGGTTTATCTCACCAACTACCTTTCTACCTTCTTTCTAACCTTTCTATTCTACTTTCTAGTCATATTTATATACTAAATCACGATTCTGTGCATTGGTTGATGACTAGTCTTATTTATCCATTCATTTGCCCATTAATGTTCAATCTACCTTTCTGGCTATTTTCTAGCTATTTTTAGCCGTTTTTAGCTCTATTTCTGGTTTGTTCCACCAACTACCATCATAACTTCTTTCTAACCTTACTATCCTACTTTTTAATCATATTTCTATCGCTTAATCATGATACTGTTTATGGGATGATTGCTAGTCCAATTTATCCATCCGTATGCCTCCCAATGCTTTATATACCTTGCTGGCTGTTTTCTAGCCATTTTTAGCTGTTGCTAGCTCATTTTCAGGTTTATCTCACCAACTACCTTTCTACCTTCTTTCTAACCTTTCTATTCTACTTTCTAGTCATATTTATATACTAAATCACGATTCTGTGCATTGGTTGATGACTAGTCTTATTTATCCATTCATTTGCCCATTAATGTTCAATCTACCTTTCTGGCTATTTTCTAGCTATTTTTAGCCGTTTTTAGCTCTATTTCTGGTTTGTTCCACCAACTACCATTATAACTTCTTTCTAATCTTGAATCCTACTTTTTAATCATATTTCTATCTCTTAATCATGATACTGTTTATGGGATGATGGCTAGTCCTATTTATCCATCCGTATGCCCACCAATGCTTTGCTGGCTGTTTTCTAGCCATTTTTAGCTGTTGCTAGCTCATTTTCAGGTTTATCTCTCCAACTACCTTCCTACCTTCTTTCTAACCTTTCTATTCTACTTTCTAACCATATTTATATATTTAATAACGATCCTGTTCATTGGTTGATGACTAGTCTTATTTATCCATTCATTTGCCAATTAATGTTTAATCTACCTTTCTGGATACTTTCTAGCTATTTTTATCCATTTTTAGCCGTTTTTAGCCGTTTTTAGCTCTTGTTATTGTTTGTTTCACCAACTACCACTATACCTTCTTTCTAATCTTGAATCCTACTTTTTAATCATATTTCTATTTCTTAATCATGATACTGTTTATGATGATGGCTAGTCCTATTTATCCATCCGTATGCCCACCAATGCTTTGCTGGCTGTTTTCTAGCCATTTTTAGCTGTTGCTAGTTCATTTTCAGGTTTATCTCACCAACTACCTTTCTACCTTCTTTCTAACCTTGCTATTCTACTTTCTAGTCATATTTATATACTAAATCACGATTCTGTTCATTGGTTGATTGGTTATTTATCCACCCATTTGCCCATTAATGTTCAATCTACCTTTCTGGCTATTTTCTAGCTATTTTTAGCCGTTTTTACCTTCTTTTTACCTTCTTTCTAACCTTTCTATTCTGTTCATTGGATTATGACCTTTTTTATCCATCAAGAATAAATCAAAAGCAGGAATTGCGAGTTACAAGAGGTTTCGAAACGAAATTACGAATTATAAGAGGCAAGATCATCGCCGAGTAGGCAGAAAAACTACGATTTAATAAGGGGACCAAAGTGTATGGGATTTTTACGAATTAACGATGTTATTTCAAGGGACAAGCAGTTTCTTACGAAATATTGAAGTTTTCAATTTAGCGTGGTACGAATTATCGAGACTCGACTGTATTTATATTTATAAAAAGATTTTTTTTATAACTAATGGGCATCACTATTAACATAATACCATCATAGACTTATAGTTGCTCTTCAAACTGATATATTTTTGTATGCTTAAAATTATAGAGAATTTCACAACTGTAAGTGGAACTTACGCATTATTGCCGCATCGGATGTCAATTCACATAAATCTCTTTCACACACACGCGCATTATGACTTTGTATATAATATATATATGAGTAATATTGGAGTTCCCTTCGCGTTGTTGTATTCGCGTAACTCAAAAACCGTTTGCTCTATTCATCTTCCGCTTCGACGCGCAAAAATAAAAGCCAGAAATTGTGATTATCGAAATACCGAAAATTCGCAGCACAGCAATTCCACAATTCGAATTGCCAAGTGCTGAATGCTGAATGCTGAATGCTAAATGCTAAATGCTCTATTTACGCTTCACTTAATTGATAATCAAAAATTTATTGATAACATTTCTTGTTCTGTGCCATTGGCTGTTGCACTTCGAACCCATTTGTAATGCGCTTAATTTCGCATTGCAATTAATTTTGCTTTAAAAATGTTTATAATTCAAATACTTGTACAGCAAGTTTCTCTGTAGCTTAAATTGAAATATGATATTTGCTATATGCTAAGTCCGTTTTCCATACTTGTTAGTCAACTTTCGTTTCCTTTTCAGCTTTTCTGTGACTAATTAAAAGGATTTTTCCTGTTACTTTTCTTTGTTCTTTTCACTTTCACAATACTCGCTCACAATGTGAAAAGAGTATATTCATTTTGTATTATGTCTGATTTTGGGATTTTGTTTTAAACATATTTTAACTCATCTTCGTTCATGAACGAGCATTGTTGAGTTTTATACGTTCAGTCTGCAACATTCTTTCTTGTGTTTGTTTCCATTTTTCCATTCTAATTGTCTCCTTCGTCTGCTGTTTCTATTTACATTGTAAATTTATTTCATTTGTCTCTCATTTTGTGTTCATTTAGTGGCTCAACTTACACGAATCAACATATTAAGTTCAGGGCTGTCTGACTGTCGCTCGTCGTTGCCAGTGTCTGTGGCAGGGTCTGCACAGTTTATTGAACTTTTGTTTGGCCTTATAATGTTGAAGTTGATTGATTTTTAGACAAAGCTGTTGAAATGTGTTTTAAACTTGTGGGTCATACTTGCAAGGGGAATATTTTGTATTTGAATCTAAAAAAAAAAAACAATATAGTTGTCTTAGTTCGTTAATTAATTAAACTTTACTTCGCAGCTTTAAGTCAAAGTATTTTAAATATATACTAGAATATATATTAAAGGATTTTTATTTTATTAAGGTTCGAATTTGATAACAATTTATAGGTTGGAAAGCTTCATGCTATTACATAATATAGATAACATGAATTAAGCAATAAAATCTTATATTAATTACCTAAAAATTGACGATAATTTTTTTTTTAAATTAATAATAAACGTAATAAATAGAAATAATAATAATAATTATTGTTGTAATAAGTACAAAATCGTGGTTGTATTTCCTCGACTTTATTTAGTGTAAAATCTGTGTCTTCTTTCTTCGTAGTTAAGTGTAGAGTCGTAATGCCAAAAAAGAATGTAGGAAGAATATGCTAATCGCCGATTGCGAACCAGTAAGAGAACTGGAGTGGGAGTTATGCTATTAACAGCGCATACTACTGTTAATAACATATCATGACGATGTAAAGGAGAAACAGTTCATGTTAATGCAATCTGACATTAACAATTATAAATAATAATAATAATAATAATAATAATAATAATAATAATAATAATAATAATAATAATAATAATAACAATATTAATAATAAACAAATATTTGTAATAGTTTTGTTTTTTAAATAATTCAATATAATAAACTAGAAAAATTATTATACTTTATATTAAATTTTTATAATTTATAAATTTTGTTATTTAAAAAAAAAGAACTTATTTTATAAATACTTATAAGTGAAATGGTTTTCATCTATACGTTTCTATGCATTCATTTTTGAGCTAAAATGCTTTTGTGTTCTTAGAAAAATGCATTTGCGTTTTGTTTTGTTTTTGTTTTTTTTTTGGTTTTTTTTTTTTTTTTTTTTTTTTAATATTCTCAGTATTCGCTTTTATTCAATTATAGTTATTTCTATTTTCTTTTAATTTTATTTTTTTTTAGTTGCACTCTGCGCCATCTACATCAGTTGGTTTAGTGCAATTTAATGCGCAATTGCTTGGGTTTATTTGAGCAACAGTCAGACTTGAGTTGCCACCCACTCAAAGCACTCCACCAAGCAGATCCCCTTAACATGTTTTGTTTTTGCTGCTGCTTGTTGCTGTAGTTGTTGTTGTTGCTGTTGCTGTTGTTGCTGTTGCTGTTGTTGCTGTTGTTGTCGACGTCGTCTAGTCACGTCTGCTGTTGACAAGCGTCTGTTGAGCAAAGCGCCCGACTGGCACCCATATTGAATGTTCCTGCATAGTATAGCTGACCCCACCTCTCATTCTCTGCGGCTCTGTCTCTCTCTCTCTCCTTCTCTCTATTTCTCTAGTTACTCTCTGTGCATTTCTCTTTTGTCTATCAACTCCATTTCTCCATTTCCTCTCTGTTCGCTGCATGGCGCATTTTCAACGCCATTGTCCTGTAGTAGGTACGATTTTTGTGTCGCACAATTTACTGCACTTCCTGGCCAGTAAAAACATACACTCGCACACACACACACACACACGCACATAAACATGCTGCATATACTGCATACACAGAGAGAAATTGAGCCAGAAGCTGTGGCCCCAGGCAAACTTGGCAGCCCAGCGCGCATTGTCTTCAATAATTACCCATGTCCCTTGATGCTGCTGCACTGAACGCTGGCAACCATGTGCCATGTCTCTGCACCTCTTCGTACTCTTACTCCACTCCTGGTCCGTGTCTAGTGACCCTTGTCCTGGTTTTTTCCTTTTTTTTTTTTTTTATCTATCAACAACTTTTCGACAAAAGTTGCGCACGTTTTGGCCAGCTGAGTGTCGTCGACTCCTTTTCTCACATCATCTTCTCCACCAGCTGGTCAGCTCGTTTTCATTCCAAATGCAATGCTCGGCAACGGATTTCATAGCTGCAACGGTTTACATTCTACAGCCGACATCAAATACTCCACTTCAAAAACAGCTTAAAGACTGATTTTTCTTAATCTTAACTGAGAGCTTAAAGAAGTTGTTCTCTTGTTTGGCTTTAAATGATCAAAGCATCATGAAAATTGTAATCTGCTATAAAATTTATGCAGTACTGATTGTTGAGAGATAAATTATGAACAAGCTGATAATGAATTTGTAATTACATAAATATTTTTTTAATATATATAACACTCACATAAACAAATGGAGCACGCATAAATATTAAATCTCGGCTCTTTAGCTGCAGAAATGAAATTTTTGGCTGCAAGCTCAATTGTAGTCCAAATGCCACACAGTCAGCAGCAACAGCAGCAGCGGCAGCTGATGAAACACGGCACAAAATTCAATTGTTTTGGAGCACAACAATTTAATTTGACACGTACTTTTAATGGGAGGCTCGACAGCTAATGCCGGGCCTCTGGCCTATGCCGTATGACCGCACGGACTGACTGACACGCTCAGGGTAGACAGAGATAGGAGCATGTGGTGCCTGGGACAGGTTTCGGGCGCATAAATTGAATTTAGATACAATTTCCTGTGGATGCGTGACTGCCAACAGTATGATGTGCTTTTTGCCACCCATCAAAAACATAGATATATATATAATATTTCAGTATTGTGCATGCTTTGATTTCTCACATTTTAAAGGCACAATTTCCAATACTTTTTTGGCATTGAAAATTCTTGTGTAGCGTTAAACCAACAATAAATAAGCAATTTATATGCGCAACTGCATTTGTCGAATATTGATTGTTTTTGTTGTCCAATGCACAACAACAGCCGCCACTGCAGCCTGCCTTCTGCGCTATTAATTATATTTGTGATTCGATAAGAAAAAAATAAAAAAATATATATATTTATTTAAATAAATTTCAATACATATCAAAGAAAGAAATGTTTTGGAAAAATGCAATTTTATTGCTCACAAATATGAAATGCTCTTGTTTAAACAATTTATTTTTGTGCATATTAAAAATGGATTAATTATAGAGTAAAAATATGATTTTTACATGATTCTTATTTATTTATATTTTATTAATTAAAAAAGATTATTTATAGAGTAATAATGTATGCCATTATGTTGATTATGTTTTTATTATTTATATTATGAATTAATGTTCTTAAAATAAAAATAAGCAAAATGAATATATTTATATTAATTGTAATAATATTTTTAACTATAATTTAATTTAGTATAAAAATATATAATAAATAAAAATATAAATATAGCTATATATAGTTATTATTTTTTATATTTATTTTTAATTATTTTTATTTTTTAAAATTTATTTTTTATTTATTATTTTTACTACTTTAATTTGAATTATTTGTCAGCAAAAAAAATATTTCAATAACCTATTAAATAATTATTTAAATATTTTGTTGTGGACAAATAATTCAAAAAGTTGTAAGCATAAAAAGTAAAAAAAAGGTAATAATTAAAAAAAAATTTTTAACTATATATAAATATATTTTTATTATTATTTTTTATTATTTATTTTTATCAAAGAACGTTTTAAAACTCTTAGATTACAATTTATCTCATAAGATATAAAAAATAAATTTATTTTATATATATTTAATAAATTCTTTTAATGAGACTATCTGATATAGATATATACAACTTGCACATAAAGTTCAATTTGTAATAAAGCCAAAGAACTTATGTATAAATTGCAGAAAATAAATTTATTAGCTCTGAACAGATTTCCGCAGTGTTGGCCCTTTTAACAGATTATTGGCTCAGGGTTCCGTTCAGGCAATTCCACAAAGATGATTAAAAAAAAAAATAAAATGAAAAACAGTTTAGTATCCATTCGATGTGAAGAGTATTAAATGCGTGAATGCGAATGCAAATGGCTGAATAACCAAAAAGAGTTCGCCTCACTTGCCTTTTAATCATTTTGTATCTTTTTTTTGTTGTTGTTTTTGTTTATGCGACAAGGATAACAAAAACTCAATATTTAACTGCAAAAATAAATGTAACGAATGAAATACGAGCCGATGGGGGCTTAAGAGGTGCGCAGAGGGCGGGAATTTTGTGCGGCTTGCATGTAAATGCGGCACATTGCGTTAATAATTCCAGTGCTGAGTAGCCGTTGAGTTGCCAATGCGCCCATTCTTTTTTCGTGTCCTTGGTTCCCCCGGGTCCTTTGGGCAGCATCGCGTGCGCCATGAACATTTCAACGGTCATTTTTAACGCCAAAAGAAAAAAAAAAAAAATAGTGAGTGGACAAAAAGCTTCAACAGTTGGCTACAAATTGGATTCGAGTGCAATCCACGAAAAAATAAAAAAGAAGAAAATAAATAACTAAAAGTAAAATGTAAAAAATTTGAGATATAATTGAAATTGTTACCGGTTATGAATGATAAGCGGAATGTGCTTTGCCCTATGGCAGAATCTGCTGCACAGAGCCGTGAAATATTTCCATTAGGCAATTCTTAAATCGTTCCATTGCTTGCTGCATTTTGCTTTGGTTTGGGCAACTGTAATTGATTAAACATATTGATAACCATATTGAAAAATAACTCAACCCAAGCACAGGGCACTGCAAGTAGGCCAATCAAATGTTTGCTTGTCTTTAGCCATCATCAATTGCATGTTAATTACTCACTTTGAACAGGTGGGCAAGTGGAAAAATTGATTAAATGGATATTTGCGGCTTGGGCAGCGGCGGCGGCGGCGGAGGCTTTCATATAATTATGTTAAAAGGCAGCTTCAAATGTTTATATTGTAGTGTGAACATTTCAATTGAAAATGTTTAACAAAATTGCAGAGGTTTAATCGAACGTGTTATTGCATTGATATATATTTATTATCTTAGGGTAAATGGATTTATTTTATGTATATGTTGAGTAATTGTCATTAAGAAATATATGTATTTATAAATTCTTTCGTTTGTTTTATTATTGATATTTTTAAGCGATTGATTTTGAATAAACGGAACTCTTTATATTTTTTAATAAACTATTTATCATAATATTTATCAAATTTGAAATATGTCAGTGAACAAATAAGTTGATTAACAGCAGATTTATCTCAGTACAAAAAAGAAAATTTTCAAAAATTTTACTTGAAAAAATTATTTAAAAATATATATATATTTGCTAATTAGTTAATTAATAAATTGTAAAGTAAATCGTAAAGTAAATAATATATATTTGATAGATTTATCTAAGGATGAAGAAGACAAATTAAAAAATTTTACATAAAAAAATTATTTTAAAAATATTTAAAGAAATATATATATACATTTAGCTAATTAACTAATTAATAAACTGTAATGGCTCTTAAATCGTAAAGTAAATTATTTAAATATATGTATATATAAAAGTATTTTTAATCGGACAACGCTATGCCTGCAGAGTTATTTGCATGCTCTACTAAATGTTGGACGGTCTTTGTATCAGCATTTTAGGTTCTGCTATTTGCCAAGACAAATATTAGTTTTTGATGGGCTGCGGGGTTGGGTTGGTTTTGAACAGGAGACAGCGGGCTCAGCTGGTTGCGCATTGCAAAATTAATCACAGCGACGCTTTTCTCTGACATTTTCCGGGCACTTTGAAGTTTGCACAACTGTTGTTGGCAATTTGTATTATGACAAACGGTGCCGGCAGATGGCGCCACACATGTCATGCAAATTATGAAACTTTCGGCCACGCAAACACACACGGATACACACACACACACACACACACACACACAGACAGATCACATAATGCGAGTAGCTGTTGCACTTGGCTTCCGGCCACGCCCATAGCTAATAGAGAGATGGCTATTCCAAGTTGTTGGCCAAGTAAGTAGCTGTTTCATTTTGCCCCCAAAAAACTTGTCCAAATAACTTTTATTGTTTATTATAAACAAACAATGAGACTGTCAAATAAATACGTATGTGTGTGTGCGTGTGTGTGTGGCCACATGCACGCGCCAATAAATTTGCAACGTTCAAAACAACGAACAAGCCGAAAACTTGCTCCACTTTCGTTTTCCAAGTGAACTTTTAATTTTCCGAACACGTTTCGGACAAATGAAAATAGCCAGAGTTCCAACCACATACATACATATGTATGCTGTTAGAGGGTATCAAGTTTACCCAAACTCTCACGTCCCACACACGAACTGCACGAACTGTCTGGGCAAACAAATGGAGAATATAGAGAGATATTCTTGTTTTTCTAGTTCTTTCCGCTTTTACTGTTACTCCATGTTGTCGCTTTTATTGTTTGTCGTGTGTGTGTGAGGGCTGATATCGAATTTCGGGTGTCCAAAGCGATTTACATGCTTCGCATTTCCAGCGAAACTTTAAGTGAGCGCGAAGAGACTTTTCATTAATAAGAGTAAATTTATTTTAAAAAAAAATAATAATATACATATATATTATTTTTATTTAGGCAGGACTTTGAACGAAATATTAAATTCACAATTAAATTCACAGTATTTCGTGAATATTTGAACAGAAGATCACTTACTTAATTTCATTGTGCGAGCGTAAATCGATGTTCGGGCAACGACCGTCACACGAAGCGAAGTGCTCAGCCGAACACAAAAACGAAAAGAACCGGAGGCGAGAGCGAGAGCGAGAGCGAATTGGTTGCACTCCCAGTTTTTTTTTTTTTTTTTTTGTCTATGTGTGAGTGAAAGAGAGTTTTCGCAGACGTTGAGAAACGGTGAATAGTTATTTGCAAGCTCGGCTGGCTTCGGTTCTTTAACGTGTTCGTTGTTGAAGATCCGAAGCAATCGGTTGCTCTCGCGATCGGGCCGAAAAATGTCTTCGTTTAGCTTCTTATTTTCGCTCTCGTGTCTTCCGCGAACGTTTGCCGTACGTGAGTATGCAGTCTATGCCATAAGTTATCTGCTTACTTACTAAATCTCATCGCATCGCTCTCTAAACGATGCACATTGAAACTCAACTCGTTCACGAAACTCAAAACGAAAAGAACCGAAGGCGAGAGCGAGAACGAATGAGTATAATTTATTCTGTTGACATCGTGAGCAGAGCGCGAAGGTACAAACGGGTTAACAGTTATTTGCGAGCTATAATTCTTATACATTTCTTTACATATTTGAATTACGTTATTTAAATACTCAGTAATTTCACATTACACAACAATTGTCTTGTCATCAGAATTAAATGTAAAAAGTGATTTTATCAATATTGCAAAAAAAAAAAATTCAAATGATTTTCTTATCAATTTAATAATTATAGTTACGTAACAGCACTATTAAGAGACTCCCATCTTGTCGGTCTGCCATTTACAACGCTGTTTATTTGTATATAATTTCGTGTTCTCAAATCGAACGAATCGACCTTTGCCACAGTTTGTGGCACTTAAAATTAAGTGGAAATTTTCAGGGTCTGTTGCACAGCTTTTTGCCACTGACATTTTTGCTAATCACGTGTATTGGTTGGAAGCCCTTTTTATTTTTTTTTTTTTTTTGTTAGACTAGACACCCTTCAGCGTAGTTTCCCAATATCAATTCCAATTCCATCGCACATTCAAATTTAAATGTGCTGCCATTTGTGCAAAATGGGTGGACATGGGGCAAAGGTCACGAGCAGCCAGAGTAGCAGCAATTGGAGCAATTTCGGTATCTCGCTCGGCTGTGCAAAATGTTTGCCAAAGTGGCACTCTGGCTGCTCTGGCATGGGCGAAGGACGGGAACTGCGGGTGCATATTAGTAAGAAGCTGTTGAGAAAAAAAAAAAGAAAAAAATGCTGTGTGTAGAAAAATTGAAATGCTTTTTAGCCAGCATATAGCTGCCAGTTGTCGGTGCTTGCTCGCTTGTGTTTTGCCCGTTTTCTTTCTCTCCAACTCGAACTCTTTCTGTCTCTCTGTCTCTCTCGGTCTTTCTAGCTCTTTCTCAATAACGTCCACCCAATACAATTCAGATTTGATGCATTTACATTTGCACCTGTGCCACAAACACACACACGCACACACAGAGGGAGAGACACACGCACACATCGAAAGATTTTGTGTTGTAAGCTTAAGTGCCATTACATGCAATCGAGTTTTAAGTCGTATTGAGTTCAGTTTTGTGCTTTCAGTTGGACAGCGACGCCCCCTGTTGCCCATAAGCGTATAATGCATATTTAAGCATATTTCGTAGTCTACTTTTATGGGCCAGTAGCAATAGCAACATTTGCAGCAGTCGCAACAGTAACAGCAGCAGCAGCAGCAGCAGCAAGTGAACTTCATCTAGACAATTTGCTGGATTTGCTAGCCAGCTGCCGCCTCTCGTTATGTTTGTGGGCGTGTATATATGTTGGCCCTGGCTGCATATACTGTTTAAATATTTAACCTTTCTGGTCAACCATGTGCTTAAAAGTGCAATGAAATTTTAATATCGCTTGCATAAGCATTTTTCAAGGTAGTTAAATTTTGATTTGTATGTCAACATAAAAGCGATTTTCATTTTTAATCAATGAATATTAAATGCAAGTTAAATATTAATATAAAAATAAGCGTTTTTTTTTTAAATATATTTTTAATAGCACAGCGCTCTCGCTGCTATTGTCTTTAAAGGCTATGTAAGTTTCCTAGTTTATTATTTGTAAGGTTTCAATTCGTCAAATCGGATTAACGTTAACCTCTCTCAACTCGCTAGACAAATATAAACAACAAAGTCCTATGCCTCCTATTCGTAGTCACCTTTTGGTGAAGCACTTTCTGCCCCATGCCAAATGTGTTTGCATCACATTAGATCAGCTTTTACTTACTTAGTAACACAACTTAACTATGTTGTATGACATCTACTTTTGAAGCTGCCATCAGCAGACAACGACTAGCGTTTGCTTATCGCATGCGATAAGTATTGGTGAAATAAAAGTTAACCTTTACCAACCTGTAACATGACTGAATAAACACAATTTGCTTCTGTTTTGCTGCTTCGTTCATTCATTTCATTTCATTTCATTTCGATTCGTATCGATTCGTTTCGTTTCGTTTCGCTTCGGTTTTTTGTCAACAATTCAATTCATCAAGCGAAAGTTTCGTTTCGCCATCGAATTTCGTTACGTTCGGTTCTATTTTCTTTAACTGAAAAACCCTTGAGAGTTGTTATTTTTTTTTACCCATTCTGATTGCTAAAATAAAAGGGTATCTGTGGCTTGAATAAGCAATCTATGTGCAATATGCATGAGCAAAGTATTTGAAGAAATTTGTATAAGAAATTTGTATATTAAGAAATTAATTGAAGCTTTAAATAGCTATAAATATTAATATATGAAATTTTTTTATATTTTATATATATTATATATAAAATATATTTTATAAATATAATAAAGTTTTGAATGAACATATTGAAAACTGTTTTTCCATAAAACGAAGCAGAATAAACATAAGAGAATTAAAAATATTTATTTTATTTATTAAATTTTTTTATGCTTTATTTCTCTTATATGTTCATATATATTCATATTTACTTTTAATATTTATATTTATTTAAATATTAATATGTAACAAAATACAGAAAAATTTTATACATATATGATTAATATATAACGCATCATACATATATTTGAATATTTAAATAGTATGATTTACAGGGTATCTGTGTGTCGCATACTTTTAGAACATTTCAATTTGCTACTTGATTTTCTCTGCTACAAGTTTTTTTTTTTCTGTATATTTGATCATCTTAGCTGCCACTTGCAGTACACACACACACAGAGACAGAAACACACATTCACACATACACCCACATAAACACACTTAAACACATACAGGCACAAGCTCACACAGTCAGACAGTCAGACAGGCAGACAAACACTTCGTTGGCCAGAAACGTTGAGCGACCTTCTGACTGACATCCTTGACTTGCTGCCGCATAGACTTTTACTTTTGGCTTTGGCAAATATGGCAAATGTTCAACCATTTCGGTGTGGGTGTGCGTGTGTGTGTGTGTGTGCGAAGAGCAAAAAGTTTACAAACTTATATTGAAAAATGTTGTTAACACGCAAAAGTTTTTCGCAACGTTTACACAGCAGCTACAGCAGCAGCAGCAGCAGCAGCAACAACAACAGCTAGAAAATCAAGCTAAACAAGTGGAATTCAATAACTGGACACACTGTGCAAACAAATAACTGAAGCGTAGGTCATGTTAAAGTGCTTGGAAGATGCTAAGGGATGGGTCGTCTGCCAGCCCATGGGATTGGGCAAGAACATTTTCTTTTCTCTTTTTTTGAAGGAAACGCAGCTCAATTTGAATAACATGCGAATGTTGTTGTTGTTGTTGCTTTTTTCTTTTTGGAGTACGTGCTCACCTTTTGGTAGGGTCCTGTGTAAATATTTATTCGAGGTTAAGCTCAACAGCCATTTGGTAGGCTGCCCCCACTATATAATCTATAAGTATTTGTCTGTGTGTTAATTCAGTTTGTAGTAACTTTTTCTTCGGCTACTTCTTTTTTTCACCTGTTGAAAGTCTACTTAAGCATAGGCTAATTTGATTTGGTTTGCCTGTGAGTCGAATAAGATGCATTCAAAGTCAGCAACAGTCCCCAAGCAGCTGTCGCTCAATCAAGAAGTTTCTACACAAATGTGTTTTCTTAGTATTTTATTCAGAAATATTGTATTTGATGTATTAAATAGAAAATGAAATTGAACATATGCGAAATCAAGCGAGCTGTTCAACAGGTCAGCTTCATTAGAGCTGCAATCAATGTATTTGAAGTATTTCAAATATATTAATACAGCTTAAGCTGTTCTGTTTAATGCACTTAAAGAATTTTGCTCAACCAAAAGTAGCTTAAATATTGACACTGCAGAGTTGCCCGAACCATGCGGCTAAACCAATTGTTGGCAACCACAATTTCAATTCAATTGTTAAACCAACAGCAACCACAGCACAGCACATTTGCTGCTGTGTCTCTCCGTTTGTCTGTTGTCTGCTTCGCATCGATACATTCATTGATGCTAAATAATTCACACATAATTTAACAAAGAGTTGACATCGACTGCGACTGCGACTGCGAGTGCGACATTTTGTTGTTGTTGTTATTTGTCGCTTAGTTTCCTCTTTTCTTTTTTTTATTATTTAAATTATTTACCATATTAACAAACGTGTCACATGCAATACACTCACACACACGCAGTCAACTGCACACCAAACATATTCCACCCTCTAACCACGTTTTCAAGCTAGCGAAATGCTTGCACGTTCCGATACTTGCCGAGCATGACATGTGTGTGGGCATGGCATGGGGCGTGGCTGCAGTGGGTTTTGTGGGCGTGGTTATGCGGTATGCGTTGTTTTTCTTGCGATTTCAAGTTATTGCGAACTGCTCATACATAGAAAATGGAAATCATAAATTGTTGTGCAGAGCAACAAGCAGCAAAATGAAGTAACTAAAGTACAAATCGAATTTTGAATACTCTCACTTTGATCAGTTAATGTGAAATTAAAAATTAGATGATTATATTATTAATATAAATATTTAAATAAATATAGAAATGAATAAAACATAATAAAATATATTAATAAGTAAAATAAATATAAAATAAATAAATAAATTAAATTAAATTAAATTAATATTCAATATAAATCATTTTTTTTTTTTTTTTTCGTCAAACGTTCGTGGAAGAAACGAGAGCGAAAAAACGAGAGTGAATAAAAGCTAAACGAAGACACTCCTCTGTCCGATCGCGAGAGCAACCGTTTGCTTCGGTTCTTCAACAACGAACTCATTGAAGAACCGAAGCCAGCCGAGCTTGCAAATAACTGTTGACCGTTTCTCAATGTCTGCAAGTAAGTCTCTTTCACTCACACGTAGACGAAAAAACTCAGAGTGCAACCGATGGCTTCGGTTCTTCAACAACGAACTCGTAAAAGAACCGAAGCCATTGGTTGCTTTCACATTAGCGTGGAATAAAGCAAAAACGGCACGAACGATCGCTCTCTTTAAAAATATGAGTCTCTTACAAGGCCTACAATAATTTTACATATTACACTTTTCTATATTTTCAGTGCACCACAAAATTTGATTACGAAAATGTCAGCTGTTTTGAAACTGGTAAGTGAATCAAGAGACTTTGAGTTTTTTATAGAGTAGCTATGACTTGCAATACCCGTCAAGTGGAAAAGTCCGCGACCCAAAATGTTTCGCTTGCTTAAAATTTAAAGCAAAATCCAAGCAAAAGCCGACAAGTTGCTGCTGGCATATCGGTATATGTATGTATGTATGTATGCGTATGTGTACATAAATATATGATTATATTGAAGTACTCGTCGCGTAACGTTGTCATACCCATTCCGTATGTTTCATTCTTGTTGCTTTTATCGAGCACTGACTGAGCACCGACTGAGGGAGGTGTTTGCAAGCTGTGAGCCAGCTAATCATGATTTGCAATTTAATTTGTTTGCATTCGCGTGCGTGGCGCAAATAAATTGGCACCAGCCACGCCTATATGTATATGTATACAGGATACGTTCCCACTGCCAGCGTAAAACAAAAACAGTTGAGGGGGAGGGAAAAAAAAATTAAAATGAGAATGTTGTTTGAGATACTTGGCGCGTAGCGTTTGGTTTGACTTTGCACACACATTTTCATTTTGCAATTATTTGCATATTTGATCACGTAGATACGCCCACAACTTTGTTGTTGAGTGTATGTATGTGTGTGTGTGCTGCAAATAATTAAATTTCTTTGCCTTTTACAGGAAGCGCGTGTTAATTTGGCAATTGCATTTTAATGCCATTTGCCACTCGACGCTTTTACCTAACTTTTATTGCTAACTGATGCCCTGTACTTTACACATTTTTAATGGGTATATTGCAGTTGCAGTTAGCTGAAAAGGTAATCTGCTTGATCAAAATGAAAATGTGAAAATCATGAAGCCATTCACACTTAACCAAAGCATTTCCAAAAGCTGTAAATAGTTTTAGACACTTAGTTTGCAGCTATTGCATACTTTCTGCATCATCAACTGCTTTCAAATTGCATTTTGTCAGCGAACATTTGGGAAAAACTTTCTCTTTTTTTTTTTTTTTTTGCGTCTGTCAGTCAAACCTTGAATAAATTTAACTCATCTGAAAGTTTCAGGTCGTTGCGTTAGACAATAAAATGATCAACGCCAGGAATTCTGCTAAATTTAAAATTGAGTTACTTGAGCGTCAAGAGAATTGTAATGTAACGCTACATTTCTTTCATATATATATATATTTGAATAAAGATTATATGTTATCAAAATACTTATATTCACAAATTTTATTTGCATAACCATTTGTACTTACCTATTATACATATATATAAATAAATCCAAATTTACAAGCAGTATTAAGTTGCATTCAAGAAATTCTCTCATAAATTCTCTCATATTTTTATATAAATGTTAGGCAGTAGAAATAACTTGTAGATTTTAATTGTTATTCATGCGAAAGAGCTTTGCTTGAATTCATGAGAATCAGGAGAAGGGGAAGAAAGGAGCGCTACTTTTCGGGGAATCTAAAACAATTACAAAATTTGTATTGAATTCATGGAACAGGAGCTCCTTGGGTTTGCCTTGAACGTTTTTCTAGCTATTGTGCTATATATAGAATTATATGAAAATCAATTGATTTCGATCTTGTGTTTACGGTTAATAGCATTCCCAATCAAAATAAGTGCATACGATAAAGTTATTTAATTTATTTGTATGATTTCTGCTGCTATATCGAATATCTTATAAAAAAGTTTGAGAATATTGTGTATATTAAAATCAATGCAATAGAAATGTATTTTTTAGTACAACTAGATTCTCTTTGGTTGCTATATCTGCTTGTGCAATCAAGAAATGTGCAGCATGTCAAACAAATTTGTGTCGCATTGCTCGTGCCACCCGCAGGCAAACGGAAAGCGAGCAAAACTCTCTCAGGTAGCATAGAAACAAAAGCGAATGGCAATACAAATGGACAGATGAATATCGGAAAGCTCGATGCTTTACGAATGCTCGAAAAGCAATTGAAAATGATTTACGTAACACGTTTCACATTCACTCTCTCTCTCTCTATCTGCGTGTGTGTGTGTGTGCGTGCTTTGTCGTTGGAGCTGCAATATCTAGCTGGCAGTTAATTACAATTGGCACTCGGCTTTACATCGCTCTAATCGTGAATTAATAAACTGAGAAGATTTATGACATTGCGGTCGTAGAGTGAGTGAGTGAGCGAGCGAGTGAGGATGAGTGACTTTGATGAAGTGTTGCGCTGTGCTAATTCTTTAAACAACATCATGAGACAGCCCGCAACAATGGCAAATGCCACTCGAAACACTTGAGAATCAAATAGTGGAACGGTGCAGGGCTCCATGGCAATCTACACCAAGAAAAAAATGGCAAGCCAATGCACTTGAGTGCCTGCTCTAAACGACAAAGTGCGGCTGCAGCAGCAGCAGCAGCAGCTAAAGTCCATTGTTGTTGCTGCAACGGCTGCAATCCATACAATTTCTACTTCCTTATCGGCAGCTTTCAATCCTGAATCCATGGCAAGCCAAGCCCAACCATGAATGAGAACTTCAATTTACAGCGCCACAATGAGTTGTGCTTGAGTTTTTAGCCTGAGATACTCCGGCTTCAGATTCAACTTCAACTTCAACTTCAATTGCGCCAAACGACAAAAGGCGACAGCATTTGATTTATCAAAAGCGCAGCACAAAATAAGAAAAGCGCAAATCACTTTGCAAGTAAAGAAAAATGAAAATCGTGGAAGGAGCCAAAAGAGTGGCAGTACAATGTCAGTTTGAAGACGGTGCTTCAGCATGTTTATGACTTGAAATTTATTGCAATAGATACGAGTATCTGTGAATACAGTAAAGCTGCCATAAAGCTGAACTTTTTCCTTTGAGAATGATTAGCAGATATATTTGAAATTTTAGCTTTTATTTAAAATCCATTGAATGTTTACTTTATTTCTATATTAATTTGCTTGGCTTTAAGTTGCAGAGCTCAGATTTTTCTTGTCTATGCAGCTGATATATTAGATTTTACAAGTAATTTATTTGAATAATGTTTGATTTGTGTATGGTAAAGAAAATTATACGATGGTATTTTAGCTATTATATTTGATTTAAAACTTTTGACGTTTTACCATCCTGCATGAGTCTAAGGAATTAATTCCTCAATGCTTTTAGTATATTAAAAATTTGTATAAATTTTAAGTAAATCTTGTTCAACATGTAGGGTATCTCTTAGGTCTCATGCATAACAACTCTACTTTTACATCTCTCAGCTGCAGACTAGCTGATCTCTTTGCTTGTTTTGCATGTGGTGTCTCAAAGAAAAAGCCAAAAAAAACAACTGAACCCTGCAAAATTTGCTCAATACTCACGTATTTGATAGTTGTTGCTGCTGCTGCTGTTGCTCATGCACTGCAAGAAAAAAAGAGAGACAGCAGCACAACCTCACATAAATCTTAATAAGCTAGTTGTGGGCAGCCGCAGCCTCTCGATGCTTACTGCTCACTGCTTGTTTCTTAGTTTTCGTACGGGTTTTTCCTTTAGTTTACCTCTACAGCCATTTGGTTTGGATTTCCTGCATTTCCTCACACGTTTCCCCTTTTTGCTGCTTGTTTTGGAGTGCTGCTAATTTTTTGCACGCCCTCGCCTGTAAATAAAACACGTTGCGAATGGCACGCCCCACCCCTTTCAAGTGTAAATACCAATACACATACACACATCTTCTTACACACTCTCTGGCACCTGCACATTCACAATAGCAGCCATAATTCAACATAAAATAAAGCAGATACCTGGCCAAAAGAGCAGCCACTGCAGCTGCTTGGCAAATGTTCTCCAAGTTTTGCACAGCAACAGCCAAAAAGTTTCGCCGAGCAAAGTAGTTGCCAACGACCTAAATATTAATAGGTTATATTATATAACATATATATATATTCCATATATAAAGAAAAAATTTTAAACTAAAAGTCGGGCAAGAACTCTCGCTCTTAAGTCAACTATAATTTAAAGATATTTATGTAGAAAGAAAAGTGAAATTATTTGGAAACTTTTTCAGCAAACATTTATATGGTTTATATATTTGCTAAAATTAAATGAAATAAAAGTTGTTTTTAAAATTGATTTTTTATTAAATGGAAATATTTTATACGTTTTTATTTTTTAATTTCTACAAATGTATTTGTAGAAATTTATTATTATTGATATTTGGGAATTTTGTAATAAAAAAAATATTTTTTGCATTTTTTGTTGTACCTGAACTTTATTTTATTAATTTTCTTGCAAGTTTTCTATAGCAATAACATATATATAGTTTTTGTTAGCTATTATATTAATTTCTAAACTTTAAACTTTATTCCTATTCCTGCAAATCAAATGCAGAGCCACTGAAATGTAATGAAAACTGAAAGTCAAGGCATTTCAAATTTACAGACGTCTGCCGTTCAAAAGTAAAAACTACAAAAAAGACGAAAAAAAAAAAATATATATGCATATACATATATTATAAATATATACATGTACATATATATAAATACAAAAAAAAAAAAAAAAAGGAATAATAGAAAGAAAAGCCGAAACTTTTCTTATTTCGCATGGAAAATGCAAAACTTTTTTAATATGCACAAACTTAAATTTCATTTAAATCAAGATTGCTGCGGATGCTGCTTTTGTTGTTATTGCTTTGGCTGCGGGTGTTTCGCTTCCTGTCTTGACGTTTTGCCGGGGCTTTAACTCTTTTTCAAGCTTAACCAAAAAATAAATAAATAAAATAAAAATAATATAAATAAATATATATAAAAAAAAATAAAGGCACTTTCCAATTGAGCTTTAAACCACGGCCTTAAATACTATGCAGAAAAAATAATGCACACATAAGTATATAAAAGAAATACAAGTATATATGTATATATATTTAAAAAAAATGCGCTGGCAATTTGCGTTTGTTGTGTGTGCAGCCAAGCAAATGCATTGGCAAGTCAGGTGGGGGTGTTGGGTGGGGGCGTGGTTATAGGCGTGGGTGGTAGAGGGCGTTGCCTGTTTATGCATTGGATGTGCACTGGTGCGCATGCTGCTTATTGTTGACAATGCAATAACAACAACAACAACAACAATAGCAGCAACAACTATTACTGCAACAACAATAATGTGGCTGCTGCAGCTGAAAGTTTTGCGTGTGTGTGGGTGTGTACGTGTGTGTTGTTGGGTTAGAATGCTTTAATTAAATTTGCCAGCTGGCAAATTCTGAAAATCAAAAACAACAGAAATACACAAAAATATTCAAATAATTAAAAAAAATATTTTAGATTGAAAACTGTTATATAAATAAAATATTAAAAATCATTGAAATAGAAAAAAAAAAAACAATACTTACAGCATATTCTTAAAATTTTAAATTTTTTCGGCTTTATTTAATTATATGCTGAATACATTGCAAATTGAAATTCAATGTATAAGATTTTATTTTGTTTTTTTTTATTTCACTTTTGTGATTTTTTGACATTCCTTTGAAGTGAAAATGGAATGTGTTTACGCTCTCAAGCTATTTCTTTGGAATTAAAAAAAAAAAATGTATAAGGAATCTTTTTATTATTGCTGAACAACAAAATGCAATAAAATTATTAGAACTTGATTTTCAATTAAATGAAGCCAAAAAAATTTAAAAATTTAAGAATGTGCTGCTAGTATTACTTTATTTATATTTTCACTTTTTTTTTTATTACTCTTTTTTTTAGGATTTCCAGTAAACTTTAAGCATGTTAAAGTAATAAAAATAAATAACATTCAAGCTAATTTATTGCTTTAGTTTTTTTTTTTTTTTTTTACTACTTAACAACTAAAAATGTAGACTTTGGCGAAATGAAGTCGAAATCGAGTTGCGCTGCGATGCCAGAGCGACGCGCGGCTTTTAATGACATGCAACTGTGCAGTAAATTTGGTTCGTCTGTATAAACACACACACACACACACACACACACACACATACGCACAGTGAGCGGGTCACATGAGCGAGAGGGAGCGAAGGGAAAAATGTGGTTTTGTGTGCGTGTGTAAGAGAGTGAGACATGAAGTGCATGTAAATGCATGCATGCATGCCACATAGGCAGCCACAAATGCCAAAATTCTCTGCTGTGCGAGCAACCTTTGCTGCCCTCCGCTCTTGTTACTACTTAGCCCCTTCCGCGCCATTGCAATGCATTGTACTACCCCACGCTCCCGCTCTCTGTCTCTCGCTCTCTCTCTCTCCCACTCGACTTTCATGTGTCCGCTTGCTTTTGGTTTTTGGTAGTTCGTTGCAAGTCCATGAAATTCATTGATTGCAACTGGTTGCAAAACAAATACAAACATTCCGCTTCCGCTTATTGGGCAATAATTGGCGCACAAAATTATGCAATGGAAATTCTGTTAGTACTTGCGTCACTTTAACCCACAGCCTAACAATGGGGTTATTAAAATGGCTTCTATTGGGCGCCAAAAAAAAAAAGAAATATATATATATATATATATTTAATGAAAAATTAATTAAAATTGACTTTTGCCAGGCTGCTGGTTAGTTAAACTTTTGTTGGGGATTATAATCAGCGGGCAGTAGAAATTTGTTAATCAGTTGCGCAATTTATAAAGTAAATGGAAATCAAGTAATTAAATTGTAAAAAAAAAAAATAAATTAAAAAAAAATTTTTTAAATAATAATAATATAATCTTTATAAATATAAATTAAAAAATATGCATAAATTAAATTTATATACAATTGACAAATTATATATAATATTACTAAACAAAAATGCAAAAGAAAAACTAAAAAAAATTATATATACATATATTTAAATAATAATAAATAATTTTTATTAAAATAAATATAAATAAATCTTATCTTAAAAAAAAAAAAAAATTATTAATTATGTCTACATTAAATTGATAAAATTCGTATATGTTTTATATAATTATTTATATTTTAAGAAAATATTATTTGTAATTAATATATGCATGACTTTGTAATGCAGAGCATCTTGATTGCTGCTAGTAGAGTCTACATTAAAAATTAGAAAAATTGTATAAAATTTGTTGCTTTTGATGTTACCCTTGGAGCATTAAACAGGGTTAAACTAATTGCCATGGGCGCTGCCAACTCGTTGCGAATTGCGTGTCCGTGTTGAATGCGATGGAAACATCAAAGTGCGCTGCCCACTTGAGTTAGGTGCAAAAGCAATTACGCGCATTGACTTTGTAATTAAAATCGATTTTCATCAACTTTTACCGACAGACAAAAGCGCTTTTGATTTCCAGCATCAGTACACACACACTTAGACGTATATATTTATATATGTATGTATATGTGTGTGTATGTGTATATGCAGAGATGCGGGCAAACAATCAGTTTTTGTATTGCGCGGCTGTTTTTCGGCAATTTCGATTAGAAATTTGGCACGTTGCCTAAGTCAGGACTGTCTGCCTGACCTATGCAGCTCTTTAGTCTACTCTCTAGGAAAGACAATCTGCACTCTTTGAGAGTGTTAGCTGTAGCAGCTATAACATTCGTTATATAACCAAGCTTAAGTGTGTTCAAGCCTAGCAGCTATAGGTGATATGTGTGCAGACTGATCGATAGAGGAATTTAAGCAATTTCAATTGGATATATGAAAATCTACATTCAACATTTAGTGAAATAAAGATAGTTATTCCTATTGCCAAGATAGACTAGATACTAAAGATAGATATAGAAACATTATTAACTTACTTTATGCCTTTATTTTAACCATGCTTTATTCCAATAATTACATTAAATCCAACTTTAAGTTTTCCATTTCAATTGCTGAAAATACAACTGAAACTTATTTAAGCTCTTTCATGACTCTACTCAAATAAAAGACAATCCGCACTTCCATAAAATATTCTCAATGAAATCAGTATTATTGAGAGACAGTTCTTAATTAAAATATGGAACATTTTGTTCAGTTGCTCAAAATGAACTTCATCTTTTGGCTTTATAAGCCACACGAGAGCGTCATTTGGCAATGCCTTACGTTTCATTATGGCCATTCTGTGAATGCAATGTGCAAAATAAATATTGAAGAAAAAGCATATGCAATTGTATTTCATATCGTTGATTTCTCTTATTTGATTATTTTCAACCGAAGCTGCAAATATGAAATAAAAAAGCGGAAAATAAATGGCACATTTCGTCTGCTGCCTGACAGTCGCACATTTCGCAATTCGCATTTCGCATTTTGCATTTCGCATTTTGCATTTTGCATTTTGCATTTACTTTTGATGCATTGTGCCAACAACAATTCAATTCAATTGAATTAAATTTAACGCCATTACTCGAGTTCAGGTCTTCGCCACATGCATGCATGCATGTACACAGCTCCATATAGTAGTCCTCGGTACTACAAGTCATGTCCTGGCCAGCGTATTGTCATTGCCCATATGTGTAATCTGTTTGCCAATATTAAAATATTCATTCACCTTAATTGTCAACGGCCGGACACAGGGCCCACTGCCCAGTGCCCAGTGCTCAGTGCCCAGTGTCTGGTGCCTAGTGTCAGAGTCAGAGCCGGAGCTATAGCTGAAGCCAGAGACTGGTCAGCCCTGCATATGGATCGCCACAACCGCGCCAAAAGCTCTCCATACACACAAACACACGCATGTGTGGGTGTGTGTGTGTACCCACCCACACACACACACACACACACACACATAATAACTTGATCTCTGTTGAGTTGTCAGCAGAACATCACGAAAATTGTAACGAGCGGCATAAAAACATGGCATGCTTTTTGTTTTGTATACGCTACAACCAATAAGTTGCTTAGCTAGATGAATTTCAACGAATTTTTATTTATATATTATGATTAATAATCATATTATTAATTATAAAATATGTCGTATATATAAAAAACGAATAAATCAAATTATTATAATCATTTCTTTTCTTCAAACTTAAAATTATTTATTAAATATATACATATATATACAAATATTTTTTTTTATAATTTAATTTCTTAAATTTTAATACTATGTATAAAATATATTTTATAATAATTACTAATTTGCATAATATATTTTATAAATGCAAATTAATCATTATTATTACATTTACTTTTATACGTAGTATTAAATAAATGTAATATTATAAAATTTTTTGGTATATAATATTAAATAAAATGTTATTAAAATAGTATAAAATAATAATAATAATTATATTGAATTAATAGTTTTCGCTTGAGGAATAAATATTAAATTAGAATAAATTAAATTAGAGTCAATAAAAAAAATTGTTGTTATTAAAAATTGCAAAAAATTGTGCGCTTTAAATAAATAAACTATAAATATCAAACGATATAATCATAAAAAGTAAATATTTTATTTAATTAAAAAAATATATATATAAAATTATTATTAGAATTTAATTTTCTCCCATTAATGATATTTTGATATGATTTTTGTTTAAGATTAAAACATTTTTATTTTTGCTTTCTTTGATATATATTGCTTACGCTTGTAGAGTATTTCGTAGCTGTTATCAATTTATAAATATTATGTTTTTTTTTTTTCTTCTCTTTTACATTTCATTTTTGTGTGCGAAATTTTCGCCACGGCTATACGTCGTTGTTGTTGTCGCTCTTTTATTTATCTGCTTTCGTTGTGCTTTTTACGGCATCGGGCCAAGTGCCGGTCATATGGGGCAGGGGGCGTTTGGCTGAAGGACTGGGCTAGGCTCTGCAGCCATGGCTGTGTGCGAGTGTGTGTGTATGTGTGTGTGTGTGTTGTCCCGCCCCATCTATGGGCAACCCACAGCAGCACGGCAGCAGCACAACAATTGTAATCACTGGGAATCAGCATGTTTCACATACCAACACGAAAATCTGTCGAACATAAAAAGCAAAAATGTTGCCGCCCTCATAAAATGAGACTGTGTTGCTGCAGTTCACATGTGTGTGTGCGTGTGTGTGTGTGGAAGTGTGTGTGTAGATATAGGTATATGGCCTGGCCATACAGACATAAAATGCTGTGCTGTACAAAAAGTGAACGGACTACGAGCGGACCGTATGTCTCCTCTTTATCTCTCTCTCTCTCCCTCTCTGGGAGCCCTGCTAAATGTACAAAGTTGATCCAACATCCTGTACCCCTGATGCCTTTCACCTTTGCCACGCATATGAAAATTCAATTTGCTTTCCAATATTTGTCTCACTTATTTTGTATTTTGTTTGTGAAGGCGGCGAGCGGCATTTAAATTTCATGACAAGTTGTTCTAATTAATGATTTTTATGCATTGCAATAAAAGCGAAAAACAAATGCCAACAACGTTCAGTACAGCTCGACAGTCAAATTGTTCTCAGAGCAGTTGTAAAAGCGCGCAGTTATTTGTGATGTTCAATTAGCAGTGAGTGCTTCGGTTCCAAGAGATAATTACAATCCGAGATGACAGCAGCTCCTCTCTGCAATTGCGCTAGGGAGAATTATTTAAAAAAAAGTTTTCTCTGAATTGTCCGAAGTTCACAAACTATTATTCAAAATT
The DNA here is from genome assembly GCA_030914345.1 of Drosophila koepferae. Taxonomy (NCBI): domain Eukaryota; kingdom Metazoa; phylum Arthropoda; class Insecta; order Diptera; family Drosophilidae; genus Drosophila; species Drosophila koepferae. Next base: position 12,085,495 of record JAUESR010000207.1, read on the forward strand.
TAAATCGAAAAATTTTATTTTATTTTATTTATTTATTTTTTTTTTTTAATAAAATTTCATTATTATGCATTTATCTATTAAAAAAAAAAGTAAAAATTAAATTAATAAATATCATTCAAAATTTACGTCGAAATATTTTATTTCATATTGTTATTTTATTTTTAATGAAATAAAATTATCTATTAAAAAAAATTAATAAAAATTATATTTTTATAAATTTGTCTATTAAAAAAAAAAAATAAATAAATAAAAATTGAATAAATAACAAAAAATTAAATTAAATAAAAAATATATATATATATATATAGATTTTTTTTTAATAAAATAATTTATCTATTAAAAAAAATATATAAAAATATTATGAATTTATCTATTTAAAAAAAAAATAAATAAAAATTAAATAAATAACTAAAAAAAATAAAAAATAAAAAATAAAAAGAAATAAAAAATACATATTAGATTCGAAAATTAGTTGAATAATTAAATGGTAATATTTATTTACAAATAAAATTACAATAAATAGTTTGATTCAACATACTTCAAACATTTTTTAAAACGTAATATTTGTATAGCTTAAGATATATTTAAATATAATTCAATTTTCACATATTTAAAGACAATGTAATTATAAATATTAATTGCAATTCTTTAAAGCTTTCAAATTTGAAAATAAAAATAAAAACTTAATATAAAACCCTGAAAAAGAAAATAAAATTATTATTTTATTTAAAATATTTGAAAATAGTCAAATAGTCTTACAAACACAATGCTTAAATAAAGAAAAGTCGCTTCATAAATTTTTTTGTATCGAATTGTAAATATTTTAATATTTACAACTATTATGTATATCAAAATACTCTGCATATCTTTCATATATATATATAAAGTTTTGGATACAAATCAAATGGAATAACTCATTAAATTAATGACTTTATCTGTTGCAACATTTTGTGTGGTGATTTATCCATTACGAAAAGACTTAATTGGCAATTCGAATATGTACTCGATGAGCTTAATTTCCGATAAAGATTATTTAGCTACACACCCAGGGCTAATTTTGTATGTTCAGGCTATTTTGGTGGCATGAGATTTATGCGCGCCTTTGTTTGGCTACTTTTTTGTGCCACACCTCCCTCTCGACACCCACACAAGCGCAAACATGCTCGCAAATACACACACAGACACACACACACAGAGAGAGATGGGTGGCATGTCAATAAGCCATTTCGTGGACTTCTCTCGCTTAGTTTCGGAAATATCGCCTGAATGATTTTCGTGTTAAATTAATTAAATTCAATGCGTGCTCGGCAAACATTTGACCAACAGCCGATAGAGCCAAATGAAGCAGCTGCTGAACGCTTGCCAAATCAAAAATCCAAATCCAGTAATTGGCTAAATACAATGTTAGATGAGTCTTTGCTTTCAACCAAAGTCTCGTCGAGCTTCAAGCATATAAATGACATGAGCAAAAATGTTTGCATAGCAGCTTAGCAGCTTTTTAACTGGATTTCCAGAAAAACAATAAAAGCATTCTCTTCAAATAATTAATTGCAATTTGCATTGTTTAATATATTAATTGAAATTTTGCAATTGTATTTAATTGTTAATAAATTATATAAGCGATTTCTATAACGAGCGATTAAGTTAAGCTTTAGTTAATTAATGCAACATATAGCCAGCTATTTTATTGGTAATATATTATGCAAAATAATTTAAAATATTTAGCAGAAATTCTTTAAAATAAAAAAAATTAAAAAAACACACACACACAATTTAAATGTAGACACTCTTCTGCTGCCTTCATTCTGCTATATTATAACTAATTTATTTTGTATTATAATTATATGTCTATTTCTATTAAAACTTTTACGTTTTTCCATTCTTATATTAAGTTCATTAATTCAACTTATAAGAAGAAATTTTTATTGGTAATATAATATGAAAAATAACGTACATTTAGCAGAAATTCTTTGCAATGAAATAAGAATTTAAAAAAAATAAAAGAAAAGCAGTTTAAATGTAGATATTATTAACTTCCTTTCATACATATTAAAGTTTATTTATTTATATTTCAATTATATTTCTAGTTAAATTAAAATTTGAATTTTTCCATAATATTGTTTTTCTTTTTTCTATTTCTTTATTATTATTTGTTGTCCATACAAAAAATCTCTTTGCTTTTAGTTGAACAAGCAGCTTTCGGCTTCTTCTCTCCGCAGCACAAGTTCAACACGATCGATCGCTTCAATTTCGGCTTCTTCTCCCGGCAGCACAAGTTAAACACGATCGATCGCATCGTCCGTTTCGATTTCGGCTTCTTCTCTCGGCAGCACAACTAAAACACGATCGATCGCTTCGTTCGTTTCAATTTCGGATTCTCTGGATTCTGCTCTCAGCAGCACAACTAAAACACGATCGATCGCTTCGTCCGTTTCAATTTCGGCTTTTTCTCTCGGCAGCACAACTAAAACACGATCAATCGCTTCGTCCGTTTCAATTTCGGCTTCTTCTCTCGGCTTCTTCTCTCGGCAGCACAAGTAAAACACGATCGATCGCTTCGTTCGTTTCAATTTCGCCTTCTTCTCTCGGCTTCTTCTCTCGGCAGCACAAGTAAAACACGATCGATCGCTTCGTTCGTTTCAATTTCAAAGTATTCCTATTCGGTTAGTTTATGATATTGATGAAGAGCATTATGCGAGTGAATAGAGCGCTTAGATGCCCGCTCTTCGAATTTCTTGATGCATTTAAATACTATTGATAATTGACTCATGGCTGCATGCCCTGAACATCTGTAATAAAATCTATGAATATTAATAAATTTATTCATGATTTTATTTTTTCTTAGTTTAAAATTTAAAATAATTATTCAACTTTTAACAAATTTTCTCGAATATTTATAACATATTCAATGCATATTCATATATATAAATATTATATATATAAAAAAAAAAACGTATTTTTTAAGACATTAAATATTTATTCAAATGAATTGTTGGCAATTATTAAATTTCTTGTTTTTATTTATTATTCGTTTATTTTAATTCATTCCAAAAATAATTAATTATAAAATTGCCTATTCTTGATTAATTATTGTAATTTATTTGTATTATTGTTAGTGATTGAACATATTAATTAAATTATATATTTAATTCCTGATATCAACATGAATATAATATATATTTATGTACTTCACAGCGGTTTTGCATAGCAGCTGCTGTTAATTCATTTATAGTATTGCATTTAGGCCTTAATTAGCATACAGTTTATTTTTTAACATGTATGTTTGTTGATTTTATAATTTTCTTTTATTTTTTCATAAATACAAATAGTTTACAGGACATGCACATGTGGTCAGTGCTCCTTTGTCGTGTAGCAGCAGCAGCAGCAGCAGCTGTGCAAATATCTCTTATGTATTTTTACTTGTTTCCTCTAAAAAAAAAACTACTCTTTTTTTTATATAGCCACACACAGTTTGCCACCCGCTGCTGAGTAATTAAATTTAATGCTTAAAACAACAGCAACAGAGAGTGGGAGAACGAGAGAGCAAGCGAGGGGGGGATAGTCGATAAAATTGTCCACGCAAACAGAACAGAAACCGAACTGAAATGCAATTGTTAACGGCCTGAAGTTGGTTTTGCAAATCGTTTGACAGCAAAACAAAAAAAATATATATATTTATATAGAGAGACAGAGAAAAATTCCCATTTAAAAACAAAATAAAATAAATATTTCTGTGGTTGCGCCCACAGCTAATGGAAACGAGAGCAAAATTTGAGACGATGATGATGATGATGATGATGATGATGTTTATGTTTTAAAACGTTATCGAGTAGAGTAGAGGCATTGCATATAAATTGCCTGTGAATTATGTGCAAAAAGCATCGGTTTTTGAAGCATTTCAAAATTGTGGTCAGTGTGAAATATATATGCATATTTTATTAATAGTATTTGCTGCCGGCCTTTGTATATATATACATATATATTTTTATATAAATATATAATTTTTTTTTTAGTATACTGAACAACTAAATTTGGATATTAATTCGTGTTTATCACAGCTGTTGCTTTTGGATTAAGCGAGTTTATTTTGGCATTAATGACAGGCATTTGCAGTAATTGGAATTTGCTGCATAAGCGACATAGTTTTTAAAAGTATTTAAATCAATTGTGAATGACGTAATTGGCATGCATTTTTTTTTTTTTTTTGTGTTTAGTTAAGAGTAAAAATTTGTCAATGCGAAATAGTTGATTTTATTATGCTTATACAAGAGTTGTCCTAACTTGAATAAATAAAATTCCATTCGCCCCAAAATCAACACCCAATACAATGATATAAACTAATGAACTAAATAAATATTAATTGTCGAGCATTAACCAAAAAACTAGATTGAGAGAGAGAGAGAGAGAGAGAGAGGGAGAGAAAGCTAGAACTCTGTTTGGTGCGAGTCAAACGAGAACAAAGAAAAGTTGCCGCAAAATAAACAAAAACGAGTTTGACTAATTAAGTGGCATTTGTCAAAAGGTCTTTGGCTGCAAATTGAATGTAAAGCATACAGATAAGAGAGCTAGCAGCAAATGTAATCAATTCGAGTCTCTCTCTATCTCTCTGTGTGTGTGTGTGTGTGTGGTTATGAATGATGAGCAAACATTCACAATTACGGCAATTGCTCATACGCCCCCCCTGCGCGACGCTTGTAATTTTGTAGGGCTGACATTGAGGGAAGGTGGAAATTCAATTATGGCCAAGGCGACTTTGTCAACGTGCCCCGTTATTTGTGGCTAAAGCAGCGAAGCGTTGCTAAACCGGATGAAGATGGCACTGCCAACTGGCAACTGCTACGGCCTGGTCAATTGATGGGCACAGCCAACAAAAGAGAGACAGACGGAGAGAGAGAGAGAGAGAGAGAAGAGGAAGGCATTGCATGTAATCAAACAGTTTGCGTAGCAATTTTCGATTATCGTTTGACTGATTTCGTGTTAAATCAATTAAGACATTGCCCAAGTTGCTGGCCCAACGCAATGCGACGTGCGGTTGGCCAACGTTCTCGTGCCTGGTGCCCATTTATCTAATAACCCTGGCCAGCACACACACACACACACACACATACAAACATATATATAAGTAAATATGTATAGATATATGTAGTATAGAGAGGCGAGACAATTGTGTCTTGTGCCTTATTGATTGAGCCCGTGCTCGGCTTACTTTTTGTTTTGTCTTGATTAAAGCTCGGCGCAAATACTTTTCAAATTGTGCAATTTTCAATTTATGAAACAGCTACCGGCCACGCCCATCCGCCCCTCAGTTTAGCTGCTGCCAGCTGACAAGCGCAGAAGTTGCTGCCGCTGTGGCCAAAAGTTTGTCAAAAACTTTGGACTTTATTTTGTAGCCGCATAAACACTTTGAAATAGACCGATTTCAAACGTTGTCGAGGCGAGTGGAAAAGTTTCTACAGCCGTGCCGTTCTTTGCTGCCATCCTTGGCTGCATAAATGCTCGCTAACAAGCCGAAAAGATTGCAACAAAATTCAAATTGAAATTCGGTATTTTGCAAAAGAAAATTTGTTGCAAAACTGTCGCAATACTTTGGATCAAAAATGGAGGCCAAGATCTTAAAGTAAAGCACGTGCAAATCGAAGCAGGCAATTTCAAAGGCATATTTGAAATACAAATAGTAAAAAAAAAAAAAAATATGCAAAAATATTTAAGAAATTGAATTTATTTTTCCCCTTTTATCTTTCGTTGGCTTTCCCTTTATTCACTTTGCTGTTGTTTGACGTATGTTAATTGGATTAATATTCATTCGCTGATGCACCGCAAATCACCAACTGTAGCATACTTATGTGGGCAACTGTTAATCACATTATTTGTATTTACTTTGCTCTTTAAGTAATTGCGCCGCCTTGTAGGTGTAAACAATTATGCATGCATAATTGAACCTGGGGACTCGCAATGACTGTGCAATTCGACACTTAACCTTTTACTGTCGCTCTGCTCGGTTTCAGCTTTAGCTATAATGCAAGGCTCGATGCCAGTTCTATAAAGGGAGTGCGAGAGAGAGAGGGAGGTAGAAAGGCATGAATAGCCAATGAAGCAAAAGTACCGTCATATGAATTAATGAGCAGACGCTGTACTGAGCAGCAATAAGAACAACAACAACAACAGCAGCAGCAGCAGCTAGTGTTAGCATTGTGTTAGTTAGGGTATTTAAGACTATGAGATGACCTTTAATTTAAGAAAAAAAAATGCGAGAGGCATAAATTTGTAGCTTAGTAAGTAGAGCATGAAACGAAAAAATTAAATAATATAAAAATATGTAAATATATAAAATGTAAAATATATTTAAACATTTATATATTAATATCAATTCGTATCACAAAAGAGTGTTTCAGTGTCTATAGACACAATTAACTCGCTGCTTATATTGCCAACAAATATGTTTTATAATCTCATTAAGTACTTAACAAATTACATTTCTCTCTTATAGGGTACAATACACACATCTACACATTCGCATCTACATATCAAATGGCACTATTGAGTGCTATAATCTGCAGGCCTTTTGCATTTGCTTTCACTTTTGCCGAATGCCTTTGTGTGGCGTGTGAAATATTCATGTGTTGCTTGCCTCCAAGTGTGAGTGTTTGTGTGTGTGTGTGTGTGTGTGTGTATGTGTGTGTGAATGCCTGTGTGCATACATATAGTATATATTGGATTGTGCGTGCTGCGTGTTTGTGAGGTATGCAGCAATGCCTTGTATTTCATTTTTTTGATCGAATTCTTGATGTACTTGTGGGCAATGCAGCATGAAAATCAACGAAAAGCTTTTACAAAAGAAGCTAATCAAGGCAACTAAAGGGTAGAATGAGAGAGAGAGAGAGAGAGTGTGAGAGAGAGATAGATAGATAGAGCGAAGGAGAGAGAGAGAGAGAGTGAGAGAGAGAGAGAGAGTGTGTGTGTGAGAGAGCGAGAGAGAGAGAGAGAGAGACCTGTCTTCTATTAAGAGATTCATTTTATAATAGAAAAGGGAGACTTATAAATGTTATTCTAATAGACAAAAGCTGCTATAAGAGTGAAAGAGAGAGACAGAGGGAGAGAGAAAGAAAGAGATCAAATATAACATTATACTAATTAATACATATAGTCTATATTAAATATGCAATATGTTTGATATGAAATCTATGCATATGCTTAGTAGTTAAATAAAAATGAAATTATGAATTAAAATACTGGAATGTTAAAAATTTATCATTTAACTATTATTACTATAAAATTCCTATAAAAATTTACGCCTGCATCCAAAATTTAAAATTTCATTTAACATTCGCCTTTTTTTTCTACTTTCAATATTTACAGCTATTCGAAATACTATTGTAGTAAAAATTGCATTTAAAAAGCTCATCAAGCTCTTCAAAAACTACAACAAATTGCATAATAAACACAATCGATTTGACGAACAGTGTGACAAACGTAGCGGAAACTGTATGAATATGCGATATGAACTGCAATAGTGAATGGCTGGAGAAGATTGAGAAGGGGGAGGGGGGGGGGAGGTCAGCTAGAGGCAACGTTCATTTGGCAATGTCAAAAGGTTGGCCACTGAGCTCATTTTACCTAGCGCCACGCCCAACACTTTGCACAGATTCATGCATAAAATTATAATAAATCATGGCACGCAATAAATATGGCACCCACATTCCAGTCAGATACGAGTCTCCCACATCTGCTCTCACTCTCTCGCCCCCTCTGGCAGCATGTGCGTGGGCGTCGATAAGCTGTCCACCCTCGACCAAAAAAAAAATAACACATACCATCTAAACATAATCGAAAACGCGTTCGCTTCTCTGGCGCTGCTTTTCTTGTATTTAAATATAAATGAAAATGTTTTGCAGCCTGATTGCGGCATATTTTGACGCAGCCGCCGGGGCTTTAGCTGAGAGACAGCTAAGCGTACCGCTAGCTAGGGGAACATGTGCTTGTTGAGTGAAGGGGGGTAGGAAGAGGGGAGGCCAGCGGTATATATTTTGCTTTTCTTTGATAAAATCACGTACAGCTTCTGGCCAGAGAACTCTTCAAATGGCGCTTCAGCATCTTTGCGTTTAATGCGCCCACAAAGAACGTTGCGCATTTTTCTCATGCTGTTGCTGTTGTTGCTATTATTGTTGTTGTTGCTATTGTTGTTGTTGGTCTCAAGTATTGTTGTAGAGGCTTCGTAGCCTGATTGTCGCACTTGTGCTGGTTTTGAAAAGTCACACATATGAGAATCCTTTGAAAAGTCCCTTAAAGCTCTGCATTTCATAGCTATTTAACGTTTTCCATACCTTGGGAATTGTATTTTCAATTTCATGCCTGATTGCAGCAACTGCGCACAATTGATTGATTTCCATTGGCTTCCGTGTGCATAGAATTTGAATGTTACTAAATCTGTTCATATATAAATATATAAGCATTGCTCTCTGCTCTTTCAGAAACATAATTCATATAAATTTAAGCTCAAATTGAAGTTCTCATTTACACAAACTATGTTTTCATATCAAATGAATTTTAATATTAAAATATTTATAAATTCCTTAGTTTTGCTTTAAGTTATAGATGCTCTTTATATCAACAGTCATTGCTTTGCTATTTGCCTGCTTAAATATTTAGATGTTTTTAACTTCTTTTTAAGCTGATTTACCACTGCTCTATATATATATATATATATATATATATATATATATATATAGTATATATATTTGGAAATTCCTGTTCGGGCAATCGAGCCAGTCAGCGTCAAATGCAAATTTAATGGTCTATGTAAAAGGTAGCTGGGCAAATGCTTTTAACCACATCCGCTGCCATTAGATGCTACAAAAAGAAAAAGAATATATATATCAGCCACAACAACAACAACAACAATGCAAAATGACGCCAGTGGAAATGTGAAAATCAATGCGCATTAGTGGCTAGCGTTATTTCATCTTATTCTTTGCTATAGACGGCATCGCTAATAGCATATCAAATAGAGCTTGTTACGGCTCCACTTCCGTTTGGGTCGTGACGCATTTTGCATTTAGCTAAAGCTACTAAAGTAGTCCGTCCACCCGCAAGGCTCATCAATTTCAATAATATAAGTGAAATATACGGAAACCTTAATCAATTGCTATAGCTACAAGTACAGTAGCTATTGTTTAGCTGGGAAGAGAAATAGGAATTGCAGATAATGTTTCAGAATATATATTAAAAAATTGTTTATCTAGCAATCTGGTAGGTAAATATGTAGATAGGGAAGATAAAATTACTTTTATTATATATATTTTTTATTTTTATTATTATATATTTTATTTATCATACATATTTATCTATATAATTGTATATTTAATAATATCTATAAATCTGTGCATATACAGAACATATTTTTTGGCAATAAAGAAATAGTATATAAAATAATATAAATAAATATATAAATAAATAAGTTAATTAATTCAATTGTTAAATAACAAAATAAATAAAATAATTTCTTAGAATTAATTGAATTAATTAACTAATAAATAAATAAATAAAATACATTTTTAAAGCAAGAGAAATCTTTACCTAGTAAATTATTTAATATTTCTTTTGCATAAAAACATTTCCGATTTCTGAAAATAACAAATAAATGAAATTATAAATTTATGCAATTCCATGTTTTTCATTAGCAATCTTCACTGTAATTATGTTGCTGTCATGCCAGCCAAATGACAACATTCTCTAACAAATGCTGACGGAGCGTACAACTTCTCTCGTCCAGCTTGCGAATAGAGTTGCCTTTGCTGTTGCTGCTTCTTCGCCTTGTTCTTCTGGCAGCGCCTGCCGTGTCCTGTCATTCGTGCATGCAATCCTCACACACACACACACACACACACACACACGCATACGCGAACAACACACACTCACACACCGTACACAGGCAATGCATTCAAGCGCAAATTAAGCTTGACAAGCAAAAATTAAACTGTGCATTTGTATAGCATGTGAGATTGTATCTATGTATCTATGCGTGACACACTCTTCCTTCACTCTATGTATCTGTATTGCTGCTGGCTGCTGGCTTGCCTGGGCAAAATATAATTTCCTCATGTACAGTTCATTAAACAGAGCTAACCAAGTTGCAGGCAGCACTTAGCATAGCCTCCTATATGCGTGTGTGTGTATGTGCGTGCCGAAAGACCAAATAAATATGCAAAAACGAAAAAAAAAGACGTGAAAGAAGGAAAAAACAAAGTTGAAAATACGAAAATACTTTTTGAAAGGAGGTAAGAAAATGAACATTTAAAGAATTTGATAGTGCTTGCTATAGCTGAACTCTTAAATGTATAAAAGTGTTATGACATGAGACGGCATACTTTCAAAGAGTTAAATAGCTATGCAAATTGTAAAGACTTTTCAAATGGCAAGTGTTTAAATATTCTTATTAGGAATTTCCTTGCTGAGCTAACTATAAAGAATGTGTTTATCAATTATTATTACATTTTTTAAATTGTTGATTCGTATTTTTCCTTATAGTTGTAACTTCTTTATAATCATATGCTTGCAGCAAGCATTAGGAATACTATAAAATACATTAAACAGTTTGCAGCAGCTTTTCAATTGAATGATTAATCAAATAAGCTATACATAATACAACTTCTTTCGTTATTATTTTTATCATATATCATTTATCTATTTAATTATATTTTTTTTATATTTGCATCTATATTTATTTATATTTATCATATATTATTAACTTCTCTATTTAAATGCTATATTTTTTATATTTTCATCTATATTTATTTATATTGATTACATTCCATATTCCTTGCATTATATATTCGTCTTTCTCTCATTCTTTTCTCTCCATTCCCATCTCGTTTCATTCCGTTTCTTCTCTGTTGTTTCTAAATATTTCGAAACCTCATTCGTTTCATTTCTTTTGCACTCTCTCTTCTCTGTTCTGTTTTCTTCACTTCTCTTAACTTTTCTGCATTTACTTATATTTATATCATATAAATCACTAAAAACCTATTTCAATATATTTATATATCTATTGTGATTATTTAAATAGTAAATTATCAATGTTTGTGGTTTACTCAACTATTCATAAAATAATATTAATAATTCTTAATCATATGCCACACAGCATGCGTTATATTTAATAATATACACACAGTTCAATTATCTACATGCTGGACGGCTTATGTTTCAATCATAAAATCCTGGCATGCATTACAATTAACAGCAACTGATCGAAATAATGCCGTTTGCCTGTGGCCTGAATGTAATAAACCAAATGCGAAACAATTTATTATCCATATGAGGCAATATTTAATGAGTTATAGTATGATGCGGCTTTATTGAATAGCTTGCTTATTGAATTAGAATGCAGATATAAATACCACATATATATATATATGTTTATATGTATATCTATTATACATCATTGATTCATATTGTGCAATGCGCTTGAAACAATAGAGACATAAATTTTAGCTTGGCAGCAGAGAAAAGCAATTCATACTCGCGTCATAAATAAAAACCACTGCAACATAATTTTTATGTTTAGTCTTCCCTATAAAAAAAAAGCAAGAGAGCTGAAGGACCACAAAAAAAAAAAAAAAAATAGATGACAAAGGATAAGCTGCTAGACGCTGCTAGTCAAAGGACGCTTTTGTTTGTGCATTGGGTGAGGCCATAGGCGTCAAAGCACTTAACCGCTAGACACAAAGACAAAAACCTCACTCTTAATACAGAGTTTGAACCTCGTACCCTCTTGGCTCAAATCGAATGCTCAACAATGACAGCCATAAAATGTGTCTGCTCGTTGTTTTTCTTTTCTTTTTGTTGCCACACTTTCTTCCTGTCTCTCTCTCTCTCTCTCTCGCCTGGCCAAATCAAGCTTTGCTGCTAGTCCATAGATTTATTTGCTGGTTTTTTTTTTTTTTTTTTCTTTACTTTTTTTTTTTTTTGATATTCTCAATTTGACATTGAAGCGCATTAACTTTGACATTCGCGTGAGTCTTCCACGCTCTGCACCACAATGATTATGACTCTTGAGAGTTTTTTTTTTGGCCACTCTTTCTCTCGCTTTATATACGAAATTGCTCCTCTGCTTTTTCTGTTTGGGCATGACTTTTGTACTTTGCGCAAAGTTGGGGAAATTAATATTAGCGACTCGAGCAAATACTTTTCAAAATATTGCAATCTCATCGCATTCTTATCACTGCAGCTGTTGAAGTTACAAACTAAGTGCCTTGCATGACGTGGAATCAATATGAAAATCGCTCACGCAATTCTTGTTGGCTTTTTTTTTCGAGTATAGCTGATTCGTTTGGCTTTGTATAATGATGCACAAAAAACAGTGCAACTCTTTTAAATGTTGTTTATTTTAGCGCCATAAAGATTTCACTTGCATTTGGTATTCATATTTATAAAAAGTACATTAGGAATTTGGAACTAGTCCAACTAGTTAAATAATTAATATCTTGCTTATGATAAACTCAAATACCATATCATATTTGAGCATCAGATACCAAACGTTTTTATGAAATGCTCCTCCTTTATTTAAGTCTGAAAGAGCGTAGTTTATTTATAGCATAGAGTAGCGCAGCTGTGCGAGGTTTCAAGGATTCGCAACAAAAAGCTATTCTGCTGTATTTGTCATAGATGAGTTAAATATTAAAAGCTTTCAAACAGCAATGAACTAGTTCAGCATTGATGCATTTGCCATTCACATGAAAATGATATCTGGTTTTAACCAAAAATAGAGAAAGAATGAAAGAATGAGAGAGAGAGAAAAAAAAAAAAACAACAATTGCCCGCATTACACAGATACGCAGACGCATAGACAAACATGCAGACGTACTGTGAGTGCAGGTCCATAGAGTCAGCTCGGTAAACACGTAAGACAAATTCTATCTATATGCAATCAGCAAATATGGTTGGATGCTATACATAATGCAGGCACTTTTTGCAGGCAAGTGGAAGGAAATTATGTCAAAACAAATGCAAAGCCAAAAGCAACTCAAGTCATTCACTCACTGGCAAACTGACAGACAGTTGGCCAAACAGTTAGTCAGGCAGTCAGTCAGTCAGTAAGAGCGGCATTTCAATTATAGGCATGCACAAAGGCTCAACTAATATGTTATGCAGAGTGACAGAAAGAGTGCGAGTGAGAGTGTGTGAGAGAGAGAGAGAGAGAGAGAGAGATAGGGGAGGTTCGTATTTCAAATTGTTGAGAAATCGCGTCAAAGACATGAGAGCAGCAGCTGCCATTTATCAGTGCTTCAGCAATCTGCAAAAATTTCCACGCTGCACGCTGTTTTTTTTTTTTTTTTTCATTTTTATTTATACGCCATTTACAAAATCTTCTTGGGAGATGGAGGCGTGGCTGTGGGGGCCCTGTTTCACTTTGTGCAATTGCAGTGCAGCTTTTTTACATATGTCTGCTAGCATTTGTAAGGATTTGCCATGTCTTTCACTCCCTCTCTCTCTCTCTCTCTCGTTCTGTCTATAAGTGTGTTTGTATTGCAAGTTGACTTCATTCAAAAAAGTTAATTCATAAATCGCACAAAGCGCAAAGATACGAAAGACGCACATGATAGCTGCAGTTCCCCCGAGAGAGAGAGTGAGATAAAGAGAGTGAAAGAGAGAGAGGGAGAGAGAGAGCGAATAAAAAGCGCCATATGCAAAGTGCATTTAGACTGTAAGATAAAAGCTTGCTGCAGGCGTTGCAATAGGTACCTAAGCTGGTTGGCTGGTTGGGTGGGTGGGTGGATGTGTGGTGCGACCTATTCAAATAAAAGATTTCTATCAGGTGGCTCTTATGGCGCATGAAAGTACTTAAATTTGTTTGACTTGCATTTGCCAAGCTGCTGGTATGAGACTTGACTTTGCGACTCATTATGCGAACAAAGCAACGCACGGCCAAACAAATCACGATGGCAACAAATGCGACTCACGACTCGTTTAGCTTGCATTTTGCCAGTAGATTGCCTTCTAAGAGATAAGTGTTGGCAGATTGTGTTGCAGATTAAGATAGAGTTAGGAGATGCAAACAAATTTTGCAAATTTATTCAAAGTAATGTCATATGATGAAGTTTAGCATGATTCAATGAAGTAAACCTGGCAGTATAATGACAATAATGGCAAAAAACTCGACGACCATATATAAAAGTCGATAAGGTTCCGTGATATGAGCAATACGATTAATATGCAGAAGAATGCAAAGATCCACAAGAGATTCTTGTTAAGTGATAACTTCAACATTTCCGACTGTGTGGTTTCCCTTAAGAGCAGCTGTTTCGATTTCGCCTCATTCAGTTCGAAGCTAATGCAATGTCCAAAAAACGATTGTGGACTGACCATTTCTTGTTTTTACACACTGATCCAGTGCACAATTTGCTTGGATTCAGCTTGGACAGTAGTAGGGAATAAATGAGAACCATGGAACCTTTTGTTTAATCTAGAAATATCTACCTGGCATACAGTGCTTCCTCCGGCAGCTCAGGTAAAGCTGCCTGCGTGGAGATCGTTGCTTCTGCTTGACAACACGTCTTGGGAGTGCTGATTGGAATCCCTTTTCTGTTCTACCAGCTCTCGGCTGGTTATCTGTCTAACATGTTGACTATTTAGCAGTTTATCCAAATTCTGTGACTTAAGGATTGGCTTAATTCGATGCAAACCCCTGCGATATCTTGGCTTGCGACTCTTGAAACCAGGCAACACAATCGCTTTAACAACTTGAGGTTGGCATTGAGCAGTGATGAGTGAGCTTGATGTCGATGATATTATATCCATTAATTGTTGACTATTATTTAAATTTGCTATATTTTGGTCTGCCTTAGAAATTGCATCGAAATTAGGCTGATTGTAATTGGATATATTAATGCCTAGCTCGTCAATATATTTGTTTTGAATGCCAATCATTTCATCATTTGTTCTTAGGCATGTTGTTTGTTCGCCTTTGTTTCTCTTGAAGATCCAAGATTTTACTTTCGCAATATAGGATGCTTCGCATTTAAGAATCTATATTGTATATTTCAATAATTTTTTTTTTTTTTTTTTTTTAGATTTTTATTTAATTTTTTTATTACTTACCATTGTTTATATGGATTGTTTATGTGTGTGTATGTGTGTTTGTGTATTCTATAGACAGAATACTTTGCATTTACTTTAAACAAACTCTAAAAAATACAGTTTCAAATATATATTCAGACAGTTAAGCTGATGCATATTAATTTATTTATATTTTTACATATAAAACATATTTTCAAATTCAGTTTCAAGCCTTGTATGGAATGTAATGGAATTTTGTATTAATAAATATTTATATTTTAATCATAACTTAAATGCTCAGGCCTTCATTTAAATGTACTAAATATCTATATATTTATATATATATATATATATATATATATATATATATTGCCATACATATATATACATATAAATCATATTTAGAGAGTCGTGTCCTTGTGACATTGCCGACATAGAAAATCGAATCATTGTTAGCATCTGTTTGGGTAATACTCATGAATCATTCATGAAACGTTTGTACAATATGCAAATCGTTTTAAATCTTTACAACCAACAAAAAGCCGTTTTACACACACACACACACACACACACACACATACACATACATATTGGCAAACAAAAACGCCGACTAAACAATGTAGAACGTTAAATAATTATTGCAAAAAGAGCTGCGAAAGCTAACGAATGAAACAAAAACAATAAACATTTATTTACTGTTTACATTTTAGCCCATAAATTTATGGCCTAATGCAGCTGCCAACGCTTTTAGTATTTGGCTGTATATATTTTTTTTAAATAATAATTTAAAGCTTAGTTTTTTTGCATTAGCCTTTTTTTATAATAAAACATAATTTATTAAAATTGATACAAGAATATAATTAAATATTATAAATAAATTGCCTGGAAAAAAATAATTATGAAAATCATATCATAATTAAAATTAGATTTTTTTGTTTTTGTTTTTGATAGCAAGTCATGTTTAACAATAGCTAATACAATAATCGTTTGCTGTCAATATATAAACTGATAATTTATTATTACATTAAATAACACAGTTTACTCAAGTTTATGGCTAGCTTCGTTAATGGGTTGGGCCTTAAATATGGCAGCAATTCGAAAACTTTTGTAGCGCCCTTCCTCTTCCTGCATTGACCGGCAATTATATTTATGAATGTACCGAGGGGCATTTCTCAGTGTTTACTTCAAAGCAATTAAAACCAAACCAAAAGCAAAGGCAACAACAACAACAACAACAACAACAACAATAACAACAACAACAGCATCTGCCCCAACCATGTGAGCGAATGCTTTATCATATTTTGTATTGCGAGTATTTGCTAAGGTTTTGACTGTTGGCTAGGGAAGGTTGGGGAAGCGACATGAATGGCTGGGCGAATGGATGGTTAGACATACATATGAAAAGCCTTCCAGTAAAATGGCCACTCAGGAAACGAAGTTCGTTTATATTGTGTCAGGATATATAGTAGCTTTGTGTTTGTGTGCGAATGCGAATACGAATACGAATGGTAAATGGAACTGCGAGCTGGGAACTGAGAGTTGAGAACTGAGAACTGGGAACTGGGAACTGGGCAGCTTGAATACTGGGCTACTGGACACTGAAAAATAAATATAGAACGCAGCTATGTCTGCAGTGCACAAATAACCTCAGGGCCATAAAAGAAATACGTTTACTATGTACTAAAATTGAGTAAATGCTGCCATTACGGACTGCAGTCAAGCCTCCGACTCCCGCGCGCACAATGCCCATTGCCGCCTTGAAGCCAAGCCAGAGTTTGCCCTAAAGTGGAACCTGGTACTTGTCTTCTATGTGCTGTGCTATTATTTTGAGTGTGCACACACACACACACACACACACACACAGAGGGGGAGAGAGAGGTTGGCCAGCTCAGCAGTAAAAAAGACAACAATGGAATAGCCCAAGCACTGGGCTTCAATTGTTTGGCAATAAATGTGAGTGAGTGAGTAAGTGTGTGTGTGTGTGTGTGTGTGTGTGTGTGTGTGTGTGTGTGTGTGTGTGTGTGTTATATGGAGAAGCAAAGCAATTGTAGTTCCGTCGCTCCATTGCAATGGATTGAGCCCTCTGGGCAAAGTCTGCGTTCAATTAATCGTTTGCAGCGTTTGCTAAAATCAATTATCGCCTGCTACTGCTATTGATATCGATAATCGAATTAACCTCATTCAGACAGACAGCAACAATATCTCATGCTCTTTAAAAAGCCCCAGAGGAGCTCGAGCAAAGGAATTCAATCTGAGCAGCAGCTGGCAACAATTAAAAAAAAAATTCGAGAGCAGCTCGAAAAGTTTGAGCGTGTATTTGGGCAGAGGCAAGAAAAATTGAGGAATATAAAATAAATTTTATAAAATGTATTTTAAAATTTAAAATAAAAGGTTAAAGGTGTTTTTAAAAAAGTAATACAAAAAAAAAAAATAAAAATAAATAAAAAAAAGTAATACAAAAAAAAAAAAAAAAAGTTATACAAACTTATATATAAGGAATATAAAGTATATGGAAAAGAAAATGTATAAAAAATTTACAATGAAAATAATTTTATGGGATTCAAATAATAATATAAATAATATTTTATTTCGTTTTTTTTTTTTAATATATATTTTTATTTAATAATAATGTAAAGTATATCTCCAAAATATCATTTAAAATATTAGCTATTTGCTAACCAAATACTTAAAAAAAATGTAAACAAAAACAAACAATATTTTAGTAGTAAATTAGTAGTATTTTTAGTATCTTTTCAAATTGAATTCACATATTTTTATGCAGACCCTCGAAAGCATTATTGATGGCATGCATGTTGCATTTGGTCGAGGCATCGAAATTGCTGTTGATTTCTTTGCCATTTCGTCATAACAAAGCCAATTGTGTTGGCTAGAAAACGAAACAGTACAGCATTTTTCATTGGATTTTGAAATTTGCAAATGCGATTAGCAGCCTAAGCGAAAATGCCAAAGAAAATGAGCTTCGAAAAGCCACAGATACACACACACACACACACACACACACACACACACACACACACTTTAAAGAGTTGTTGTGTCCCGTGTGGCTGTCAGCAAGAAATAGGTAATGGAATGGAAGAGCTTCGAAATTCAACAGGAAGCCAATCGAGCTGCCACTTTGGCAACGTTTCGTATGCAAATTCACCAATACAAACGCACACACACACACACACACACACACACACACATACACACACACACACACACATAAAGAGAGAGCTTGAGATACAGATACACTTCAGGTAACAATCAAAGCATTTCACAGTCAAGTATTTTTGTGTTTTTTTTTTCTTTATTCTTTTTTTTTTTTCAAGTGGCTTACCACAGCATTTGGCATTGTTTGTATAGCACTTGTGCCACAAAGCTTGAATTTATCTTAAATGTTTAAGTTTTTGATTGTTTTGAGTCAACACAAAATCAAAATATTTATTAACTTGAGGTCAAAAAGAGACCCTATTGGAATAATCCAATTACATCTATACTAAATTTTCACACAAATAATTTTAATAATTTAGTTCCACAAAAAAAAATTGATTTCTTTTTTTTTTCGTCTTAAATTAATTCCATTTTGGTATATTAATACCGCCCTTTTTCAATGCTCTTTCAGCTTGTGAATAATAGCTTTTGCTACGATTGAGCCCCATCGAGAACTCCGATTTCTTTAACATTATCATATTGGTGAGAAATGCGCTCTTCTCAGCATTTCGTCTCTGATCTATCGAGTCGACTCGCTGCACTCGCTTGGGTTCTTTGTGCGACGAGTTTATTGGCGTTACAATTGTTGGTGGCTTATTATTTCTTATAAAGTGTTTGGCATTCTCGAGGAATTTCTTAGCTTCTTTTAAGCGTTTGCAATGCTTTTCATGTTTCTCGCGCAACTTTATCGGCAGAGTTTTATCATATCGATCGAGCTTCGAATAGATATTGTGTAAATCTAGATATATTTCCGCTACATCATCGCCCAATACCCGTGAGTGTCGTGCGTAGCAGTTTAGAGTTTGCTTCAAGGACTCCAACTCATCGTTCAGTTTATCAAAGGCATGCAAGTCGTAGAGCACCTTGGGCACCACCAAGCTCATTATTAAATCCAAATCCTCAAAACGGCAAATGTTTTGCATCTGTAACAGTGTCCTTCTTACAATTTTATGTACCTCCTTCAGCTCTGGTCCATCGCTGTCTCGTTCCACTAAGTTCTCAACGCCAATCAGTCTTTCACATGGTCTAGCCGTCTCATTCCGTGGACGCTCATATCTTTGGAATCTTCTCCAAGAACTTGATGACATTGGCGTATTCATTCTCAGCTACTAACTAACTTTTGTTGCTATTTGTTTTTTTTTTCTATTTTCTATTTCTATTGCTATTTTTGTTGTTATGTACCTGAATTTTGAGAGTTGACTTTTGTTTACTTCTAATTCATATCTGTCTGTTTTGTGCCTATTGAGGTTGCTTGGTGTTGCTCTATACAAATTTGAATGACGAATGACTAAGGCAAGTTGTCAAGAAAACACTTTTTCGACTGTTGATTAAAATATGCTTTATAAATGTATTATGCTTTTTTCTAACGTTATTTATTATTTATTGTATTTTTTTCTTTTTTTTTTTTTTTTTGTATTTTTTTATGTTCGAAAATAGCAGGCAGATTAAAATGGTTTTGTTTTATATATATCTTGAAGTACATTCATTAAATCTTTTGAAAAAAAAATCATTAAAGTAGCCTCACTTCAGATTTATTTTTTATTTTTTAAATATTATGCGATCCTGAATGATCGAATTGTTTAGTAGGCGTTGCTCAATTGCAATATTCTTATCAACATATTATCAACAATTATTGTTATTATATTATATCGTCATCATTTGCAATTCCCACATTATTAAATTACTTCCTGCTAAGGCAATAAATTAAATTTTAAAAAATATTTCTTATTTGCTTTTAGCCTTAAGAGAAGTTTAGCTTAAATGCAACTGTGTGGCTCTGGCTAAAATTCATGTGTTTCTATAATTATGAAGTTCATAAAAATCGCATGCGCTGCGCTCTTTATTACCGACAGACTTTATTGCACAGACATAGCTGAAATTCCCAGGAAACAGAAAAAAAAAAAAATGATTGTATCCTGCATATATGTAATATATTACCATTTTGTTGTTCTTCTTTTTTGTTTTCTGCATTTGGTATGGCCGTCTAAAAGAATTTTGCGTATTTGCTATGGGCCACGAGCGCTAAATCAATTGACAAAACAGAGAGGACTGCGCACTATTTCCTGCCAGCTCAATGCCATGGCTCGAACATATTTCGTAGAATTTTTATGAGCCACACACACACACACACACACACAAAAACAAAAACAAATCAAATGCCTACGCACAGCTCTGCTGCATGTATGTGTGTGTTTGTGTGTTAGCAAGGGCTGCTGGTTTGGCTGTTAGCTGGCCGGCCGGCCAATGGTCATGCCGTTGTTCATGGCATTCTGCGCGACGCTGTGCGCTGTCAACAATCACGAACCAATTGTCTATAAATACCAGGAATGTTAAGGCAAACTCACTCAAACAGCGCACTGCGAGCAACGGCACGGGCATCTGTCCCAGCCCAGTTCAGTTCAGCTTCAATCCCCCGCAGACTACGCACAGAAATTTGCTTCATGGTCATGCCTGGTGGCTCGCTCTGATGGGTATGCGTTTGGTATATATGTTATATGCTGCGTATACACTGGGTGCCCCATTGCACAACTTCCGCTCTGTCGTTTTTCATTACATCGCATGTAACTTCCGGTTTGTTAAAGCGACACGCACTGCGACTCCCACGATTGTCACCCCGCGCCTTCCTCTCTCTCTCTCTCTCTGTCTCTCTCACTCCAGTGGTTGTTATGGCTGCTGACATCCGTGCAAACAAACGAGCCATCGAATGTTCGTAGCGAACGCCACTAGGCAAGCAGGCAGGCAGGCAGGCAGTCAGTCAGTCTCACGACTCGAGTTGTCCCTATGCTCCATTCAGAGGCCACCGCCCAATCCACGCCCAACTCTGTTTGTCCGCACGTTTAGACTGGAAATGACAAATTCACTGTAGGTGGGCTCTATTGCTTTTGGTCTCTTGGCCGCCGCTGCTGCTGCTGCTGCTGCTGTTGCCTCTGTCACCTTCATCGTCTCGCTTAACTCCTCCAACACGTTTGCGACTCAGCAAACACCATCATCAATTTCCGTGGGGAAATCACACAAAATTTTTAGCACAAACAAAATGTTTGCTTTTGCTACCAGCCACCAGCCAAACCGATTTTTGCATGCCACACACTCTCTGTGCCATATCTCGGCTTATCTGACCAAATCGGTTAACGGGAGTGAGAGCTCGGTAAGCTTTCTATTTTTTTTGTTGCTGCCTGCCAAAAGCTAAAAGAATTAGTAAATACTCACAGAGCGTTGAGTGTTGCATGGCCATGCAATCGTTATTTGATTTGACGGCTCGAGGGTTTTTGCAACCGATTTCAAGTTAACCGGCATTTTTTGTTGTGGAAGGATTCAACTGAACTTTAAATGAACTATATAGTTTTTTTCTAGTTTTTTTTTTTTAAATTTATAGAAAAATAAACAGGCATATGCTAGGAAAAGCAACCGAAAAATGTAGATTAATAAAAGGAAAAATATGAAGTTAAATTCGTATACTGACCTAAACTCAGAGCTGTATGTTGTTATAACAACGATTTAGTATTGATATATACAAATATAGATTTATTGCTTTTATTGTTAAGCAGAGAAAATAATCAGAAAAGAATAATAGCAATTTCTATATTTACAAAAATTATAGAATAAAATTTGGAGTAAAATCCAAATGTATTCGTTGTTGTAAATAGTAAAGGCTACTAAGTATAAAGATAAAAAAAATATTCTATATATGAAAAGGGAAAAGAATATATGATATGGAAAATATGAAATGAAAACAACATAAAGGAAAAGCTAATATAATAGATAGTTAAATAATTGTAAATATATGATCAAACAATACAATCGAAAATCAGTTAACTCCTGCCTGCTATACTCCGCTGAATACGTACATTCATATATCTGAGATAATTTGAATAAAGCAAAAGTATTACGTTCTTTGTGGCATGACAGACTGAAGTTAGCGCTATTCAGCATTATTTCAACACGCTTTTAGTACAAATCCAAGCGTAAACTCAACTGTAGTCAGTTTAGTTGCCTTAGCTGCAATCTTAGCTGGCTAATCTCTCAGATTTCTCTGCTATGCTGAGAACACTAACACTCTCTTTGCTCCCTCTCTCTCTCTCCATCTCTCTCTCTCTCGCTCTGTGACTCTTTTTCCGTCCATCTCTCTTTCGCTGGTAGTACTCGCTGTTCTTTCACTATGGGCAACAAATTAACACGAGCGCAGTGAATGCTGCAGAAGCAAGCTAAATAAGAAGAAGAAGCAGCAGCAGCAGCAACAGCAGCAGCAAAAGTAGAAGCTGTGAAAGCTGTGAGAGCTTTGTTGGAACGGTGAATGTAATTACTTTAATGTGACCATTTGCCGGCACTGCTGAGCTGGCCGTGGCCCAGATAAAGATAAACTTTTGCAATTACAACGCGTCGCAAACGAAGCAGAAATACAAAGCGCAGCGCCAACTGATGGCGCTGACCAGTAACTGGAGAATACATATATATATATATATATATATATATATATACATGCACGCATAATATATATATATATATATATATATACGTATATATAGCAGAGGCTGGCAGCTCGATAGCATCGAATCAGTTTACTTTTAGTGCATTTTCCTTTTGGTGCCGGCTAATTAGTGCGCACAGCGAAGACCGTTGAACTTAAAGTCGGGTCTCATAAAATTATGCGCACTGGACTGAACTTGTAAAGGCTTTAATAAAACAACAACAACAACAACGACATTTATAACTTGCCAACGAGTTAGTTAAGAAGCGTAGTCAACTAGAAAATATCCATTAAATATATTGCATAAAGCTTTTTGACGCTGAGTTAAGAGTTGTTTTTTTTTTAGGGTAGTAGAAGAAAAAATTATTGATTCAGCTAGGGAACTCGGAGTTACTCTGAGAACATTAATGTCTTAGCTCTTAGGTCTATGTAGATTTCAGATCTTATGATGTTATATATAAAGACATATTTGAGTAGACCTAGCTCGATTAGCTTTGCTGCAGTTCAACTAGGCAAGGCGATCTTTTAAAATTCAATGTCTTGAATCTCAATCAGAGCTCGTATATATGTATCTGCTTATACATTTTTCAATCTCTGCAAAGAAGTCTCTTTCACTCACACTTTGTGAACAATGAAAAAAATAAAAAAAACTCTCAGAGAGCAATCGATGTCTTCGGTTTTGCAACGAGTTCGTTCACGATCGGACAGAAACGTAATTTTCTGTTGGATTTTTCTGCGAAAATTTAATAAAGCAACAACGGTTTTTGCATGTGTATTAGTTGGAATGCGAGATTTGTCTTCGTACGTACGTTAAGCACATCAACAGCTTACACGAGTGTGCATGTATTGGTAAAATTAAAGAGCGTTTGCTCTTTGAGCTGCGCTCTTACTTGCTTCGCTCCCTAAACGATGTTCGTGAAGAGAGCGGCGCACGAATACAACTTCAAGGTGATGCAATACGAAAACGAAAAGTAACGAAGGCTCTTGCTGAGAGTGAGAGTGCATATGGTCTTTGTTCGGTTAATCTCGTGAAGATTCTTGCTGAGAGCGAGAGTAAATATGATTTTGTGTTCGGTTGATCTCGTGAACAGATCGTGAAAGTTCAAGCGGTCAACCGTTAATTATAAACTATGCTCTCCATGCATGTCCACTTATCGAGTATACCCTCTCAAAAGTAACTTTCAATAGGTAGAAGAAGAAAAGAAGAAGAAAACATATGCAAGACAAGGCTACGTTACGGCCGGAAGGAATCATGTCCCGACTTAGGTGGTCCTGGCTACACATAAACTTTTGATGACTTTTTGAAAGTTTTACGCTCCAAAGTGGAGCACAAATTACGCGAAGTTGCGGGGGCGTAGCACAGGCAAAATAGGCAGCCCACGCTGTAGTGTGCCAAAAACAACAAAAGCAATAGCAATAACAATAACAACAACAACTGTAACAACAATAACGACGATGGCATTAAAACGTCAACAGATTAGCGAAAACTGTGCGTCCAACAAAATTAAATTCACGGACATAACTTAAAGCTTCAATTATAGTTAAATGATAAAATGTTTTTGATATTGCCATCAGGAGCCGGAAACATAAGGTTAACAAAACAAAAATTAAATAAATGATAAAGAAAAACATAAAAGTAAAAACTACATCATAGAATCATCCAGACGACAGCTGTCAAAAATTACAAAAAAAGACATTTTATATATTTATATATATTTTTTTAAAAGTATAAATGCAAAACTATGGTTAGTATAATTTGTTGATTTGTCCATAGAAAAATTCGTAACGAAAATTCCCATAGAAATTTATAGCCTGTTGCGCACGTAAATCCGATGAGGGCAAGCCGAAAAGAAGTTCATCCACTGTGCGCGCCGCGTGCCCTTTCGAAAACTATGGTTTGGCCAGAAAGAGCATGATAATGGATATAGCCGGTCGAATCAGTAGAAAAACGTACAAGCTGCACAAGAATCACAATACCGAATGGTTAGTCACCGACGGCGAAAAGATTGGTGTGCAGGCCAAGCACAAGGATGAACTGGGCATTGTAATACAGCAATTCTTCACGCCCAGCTATCAGGGTGCACCCAAACCGGATGCACATAGTCCAATTGTGCTAGATACGAGACAAATGCAAAATGTAAATTTCCCATTTACAAACTCAAATGCTTTCATGCTCTCCAAAGAGCAGCCGAAAACGCGAACGTATAAGAAAAAAACTTGCAAAATTTGCTCAATTCTGAGCAAGTGAATGTGATTGACAGCAAAGAGCTAATGGATCGAATACAAAACTTTGTCAGCAAAGTGAAGAGCAGGCATAAGATATGTAAATCCAAAGAGACTATTAGCTCAAAATTAGATGGGAGAAAGATGACACCGCAGGAGGTTTTGCGCTCATCCAATCGACCAAAGAGCAAACTAAATATGCTGCCCAATCAAAAGCCAGACGCTGAGCTAAAGACCAAAAAAATCTTTTATAAACCTGAGAAAACTCTACTACCCCTTAACGAGGATGTGCTGCATTTCTATAACAACACCAAATTCGTATCGAGTAGACAAAGAGTTGAAGCAGAGCTAATGGAAATTAAGAACAAAATCGGACATATTGAAATCGATGTCCAGAAACGTAAAACAAATACTAAGAAGATTACGAAAACTAAAAAAAATGTGCAAAAAGCTGGAAAATTAAACATTAAAAATATTGACGAGTCGAATGTATGGAAAAATGCTGTAAATATTAAGCTCGATAAGATGAACAAAAAATTGCCGGTGGCCCATTCAAAATCAAAGAGCTCTGAAGATCCAGATAGGACACCAAGACCTGACACCATTAATAGAAAAGATTTTAGGAATGCAAAGAGACCAAAGATCCGAAATACAAATGTATATATTGAAAAGAAATCGTCTGGAAAAATAATTGATAAGCAAAAGAAGTGCGATAAGAAGAAAAAAGAAATTAAAGATAAAGGCAAGCAACAAGCTTACATTAAAAATGAAAAAATAAATAAAGTGAAAACTATAAATACAGACAAAGGAGAAGAGAATGAAGTTAAACTGAGATCAGATCAAACACAAAAGAAGTTAAATATTTTAAAGAAAGTAGAAGAATTAAAAGAAAAATCAAAGGCTAAAATTAATAAACCGATTGAGAAGAAAACGGAAATGAAAGATAAAAGCAAAAAACAACAGCCTGATGCTAATGGTAGAAAAAAAAGATATAGAAAAAAAAAGAAAGACTGGTTCTCTAACCAAATCATCTATGATACAGACGAGGAAGAGCAGGTGTTTTTATTAGGCACAGAAGATGAAGAATTGATGAACGCTGACATTATGGAAACGAACGGTAGTATTCAAGATTTAACACCAAAGAAAATGCGTGCGACGGAAAAGTTCAAGAAATTAATAATGAAAATGAAAGCAATCATCATTAAAAGCGGTAAAATAGCAAAGGATATAAATCGTATTGGCAAGTCGAAAAAAGCGAGATTCATGAAAACTAAAGAGCAGCAAAAAATGAAAGAGCTCACTTTGAAACCATTCGATACGATGATGCTTGTGAACGAACTTATTGAGGACAAAGCCGTGACGCTGGTCTCTCGTACCGCCGATGTGGGAATTGAAACGAACAACGTAAAAACCGTTGCAATTTATGAGCCAAATAAAGAAGGACCTGTCGTCAAGGCGATAATGCCTCGACTTGCCGACACAGATCGTACAAAAATGTCAACTATTCAGATTCCAGTGAGCGTACAATTATTTTTTCATCAATTTATAGAGCACAATATATGTCAGAAGCTCACGAATATTGATAAAAACACCTCAAGGGGTAGGTGCGTTCATCTAATCTTATTTCATACTCAATTAATTAAATGCAATTAATTTTTCTAGAGACAAGACTTGCCAAATCGGTGAAATTCGCAACAATTCATCCAATTCCAAAATTTGGAGCTCGTTGGGAATTCGAATTGGCAAATTCGCCAAAAGAGCCCAATGCTCATCATCCATCGGAGTTGGAAGTGCGAAAGAAGAATTGGTGCTCTAGCATAATTCGAAAACTTATAACGTTCTTCCAAATTTTGGTTTTCATACTTTTCGTAATGGTCGTATTCGCCGATAGGAATCCCATCTATTTTCGTTGGCTAATGCGACGCGTGAAATACTATTACTTTGATAAGAAAGCAATCATATTTAACAAATTTTCTGAATGTTTATTGTTCAATAAGTAAATATTATGTCTACTGATGCAAAATTGAAAATGAAAAGTAGATGTAAACACTGCAGATAATGTGAAATAAAAACCATATCAAAATATTATAAAATTATTTAGCTTTGTTTCTTATAGAAATTTATATGCAACTGAAAACTATTCTCATCTCTCAAGTTACAATTAAAGTGTGTATTTCTGGTACTTTCTCTTGACTTTGTACAGCAAAACACGCCAAAATAGGCCTAACAAACTTGCCACTGCTCAGCCATAAACCATATTGGCGCAGCTCAATGCAGTCTGGCGAGCAGCTGTGCTGATAGCGCATAAATGGTGTATGCCAGAGAGTGTGTAGCTAGGAAAAGCTGCCTTTGGCGCTGTATGCACTTAAGAAGATTAAAGACCCGTTACGTTAGTTTCCACACGGCTCAGCTTTCCATTTTGTAGGATTTTTCGCGGTCTGCTTTTTCATATGTACGCGTCTTTTGCAGCCTGCAAAGCCTGGTATTAACTGCACTGTGAAGCGACTTAAAAGCTTGAAGAAGACTTTAAAAACTTTAAAACCATTTAACAATCTCATAAATAAACAAAGAAATCTTAATTATTTGAGATTTAGTTGAACAGAACTTTTTTTAAATAAATACATTTATATATAGTATATATATAACTTTGCTGCACAAATATCCCATAAACTGTGTCGATGGCGGAAGCCAGGGAGCATGTGTCAAATCAACAGCAGCAAATTCAATTGCAAATAGTGAAACACACAGTTCTCTTGTCTCACAGATATCGTTGACAATTTTCTCTTTTTTTCTCTCATTTTATTGTGTGACAGGCATAGAGACATTTGTAGGAATGTGTTAAGGGGGGGGATACAGTTTGGGGATTTATTGAAAATGCTTCGATTTATGTTTAGTGCGATATTTGCATTTTGGCTGACAAACGCAACGCCGATGCGACAAATGCAACGGAAATATGCACTCAAAGTGTCGCAATAGGGTGGCCAAAACGGGGAACTCACGAATCCAATGCGTGGTAGCATGGCAATAGAAAAGAATTGATTTTTATTTCTTTTATTATGTACAACAAAAAACTTACAAAACAAATAAGACGGAAAGAATGCTGTTCTCTTGTGCTTAGAAAGTTTATAAATTAATAATATGAATAACAATGAGACATTAATAAATATTATTAAAAAACTTGAAATTATTTTTAAATGAGAATTAAATTTATTGTTTAATCCAATGCTTCATTAGTAAAAAAGTTATTTTATGTGTTTCAAATATATATTTTTTTAATCACATAAAATGATTGATTCCCATTGATATTTGCCTACTTGAAATATTAATATAAAATACATAAAATTCAAGTAGCCAGTGCTTAACTCTAGATTAGATTTAATTTTACATTAACGCTAAGCTCTAAATAAATGAATAAAAATAAAATATGGCCATTAACAATCGTAGAGTATCATTTAATCCTTTTCATCGATTTTTGCTCGGCTAAAGATATAATAATAAATAATATATTTATATATTAAAAGTATAAATAACATTTGAGATTATTATTTGTATAATAGTTTTAATTTTTAATAGTATTTATTTCACATTTATTCGTACACCACATTTTTGTATGCTTGTACATCAAACACTTTACATGATTTAGCAAAGACACAAACCCTGCCACAGATAGGCCGATGCGGTGTAAAGCAAAATATATATAACACCTTTGCATTTAACTAAATATCAATGAAATATGTCATATTTGTATAAAATTTTCTTACTTGAAGCTTGTGTAAATGATTTTTCTATTCACCTAGTATTTATTTACTATTTATTTTATTTATTTATTCAAATTTCGAATAAATTGAAATTTTGCAATTATTTATATATTCAAGCCACTCATATTAAAATAACTAGTTTCATATCTAAATTATATATTAATATACACATGTTATTCAAAAACATTTCTTTATCTTATTTAATAAAACATTTTATAATACTTAAAAAATAAAAAAAAAAAACTTCCCCCCATATATAGTTTGATTATAGTCTTCTGTAAAATGAAATACGACATAATAATAAATGAATAAATAATAAAAATTGCTATAACTAATATATTCATATATTTTTTTACACTCTTTCTGTTTGAATTTCCTTTAACATTTTTAGGCTGCAGCTGAAATGTTCAATTCAAAATGTAACGTCACCAAGCTTATGCCTTTTATACCAACTGAGTTGGCTCTCCTTTTACTCTCTCTCTCTCTCTCATACTTCAGCGTGCTCATTATTGCTCTCTTATACGTGAAATGCCGGCATTTGCTGCAGCTGCTGTTGCTCCAGTTTTTCAGTTTCGGTTTCCTGTCCTACCGCAAGCAAAAAGTTGGTCAACATCTCGGCTCTCTCTCGAGTCTCGCGTATTCAGCGCTCTATTTAGCTGAGTAGACGCTGTTACTCTCTGACTCTCTCTCTCTCTGACTCTCTCTCTAGTAGTTGTTTTTACTGTGTTTTGTTTTGTTTTACTTCTATTTCTGTTTTTTGCTGTATCAAAGCTTTGTTGGGCCTCGTTTGTAGTTTCGCCTTTGGTCCGAGCCGAGTTTATGTCTTCATCGCATTTGAAATTTATTTGCATGCCGGTCAGGCCGGCAGCCAGCTCTATAAATTAAACATAAATCAGTTGCACGGCAAATCATTTGATTTCATTTGAGTCCGGAGTCCCTCCAACTACTCGACACCCACTCCACATCATTCATTCAGAGTCCTTTTGGCATAGCTCGCAATTACAACAAAAGACGCGACTGTCACGTATTGGCCATGCATGAACAACTCTGAATGTCCAGTGCCCAAATTATTCGTTGCCATAAAAACAACAACAATGCGACAATTGCTTTTGAAAAGGGGTCGGCCTGCCAAAATGGGGGGGGAGGGCTTTTGTTGTTGCCTGGCTGACAAAAAAAAGAGAAACTAACTGACACAAAAATTGATAAGCAAATAGCCATTTAATGGACTTGAACTGAATAGCCAAGTACTTGCAATGATTAGCCGAGAATGAGCTATGCCGCCGCCGCAGCCCCCCCACAACCACAAGCTCCCCCTCCCTCAGGCCGTTTGGAAATTCAATACGCTATGAAAATCGATAAGAATTTGAGCATTTTGATTCCCTTGGTACGCACCTGGTCGTTCCATACACTCTCCACACATCGATATACACATATATTTTATGACACATTTTCCACTAAATTTACGAGTTGCCATGCGAAACTTTAAAAAGAAATTCGCGAACTGTGCGTCGTTTTGCTGATAAAAAAAAAATAAAAACCGAAAAGGTGCAAGTGGTAAGAGAGGCAGAAAGGCAAATATAGGATAGGGTAAGATCGGGCCGGGCAGGGCTGACAGGTGAAGGAAGCGGAAAAACAAAACGCACGTGTGGTCGTAAAAAATTCTAAAGGGTTGTCTTGTTTGTTGGCAACTGCGAAAGCGTGGGGCACACGCTGAGAGGGGCATAAGACAAGTTAAGTTAAGACATGTTAACTTAAATAACGGTATGTTGAGCTTTTGTTAAAATGATATTGTGATTTAACGTTCTAAAAAGGCAAAAACGTCGAATATAAATAGATGTTGGCTTGTGTAAAGGTAAATTTATGCTATATGGCAGATTGACAGAAAAAAATAAAAGAAATTTGAAATGTTGTAACTGGGAAGAAAATATATTAAAAAAAAAAAAAATAATAATAATAATAATATCAATATATATTTAAATATACACATATATTTGAAGTGTATCTTATAGAATTAAATTTATTTATAAATTCATGAAATCTCTTAGTGCAAAATAAAATTTATTAATGCTGCATAAAAATGCATTTATACTAATATTTATCTAAATTATCTTTAACTTACTTTTAGCTTTAATATAAATATTTAAATAGTGTATTTATATTGCGCTTATATATATTTGATATATATATAACAAAAAACGTCTGCAGATTTATAACTGAGCTTAAATATTTGTTTTTTTTTTTCTCTGAGCCTTTGTCTATCAACTAAATACTGTGCAACATCACAAGCCATTTAAACGTATTATAATTAAATTATTCTACTAAATTTCTATAAATTATATAGCCTCACAAATATCAACAAAAATTTTTTTTGAAGAGAAATCAACTAAGCAGAAAATTCATTGGAAAAATCACTTAAATCGTATATCATAGAAAACAATCCCATCAGCGTATGATTTACAAGTGTGTGCTTGAGTTGGTCTACGTGTGTGTCTGTGTGTGTGTGTGTGTGTGTGTGTGTGTGTGTGTGTGTGTGTGTGTGTGAGTGTATGTGTGTGTGTGGGCATCCTTTTTTCATTGTCTCAATGCGCTCTCGTTGTTGTTGTCATTGATGCTGCTGCTGGTGTTGCTGCTGTTGCTGCTGCTGCTTCTGTTGACGACAAAGTAAAATACGCAATAAAATCAAATCATGCTCAAAATTTTATGAATATTCATGACATTAAAAGCTCTTGAATTATTAACGAAAGATTTTCGACTAGCAAATGCGCACTGGAAAAGCACTTGACTAGCACACACACACTCACACCCACTCAAATTCATACACACACACACACACAGAGCCACATTTGCAGATACATCTAGTTGCTTAGGGCAAAACTGTTCAATTATGAATTTTGACAATGTCTGCCTGGCAAAAGGTGCAAAATAGGCGAAACGCCTTAAATGGGGGAAAATATGCTGGCGTAAAGGGGGTAGCGAGCTGTTAACAACCCTTAAGTGGGCTGCGATAAGAGCACAGCATTGACTTTTCTCTCTGTGTGTGTGAGTGTGTGTGTGCGTGTGTATTGAAGTGTCATTGAAATTTGCAGCAGGCCAAAAAGAGCGCCAGTGAAAGTGCATACAAAGGCGCTGATTAAACGATAGAGATAAGCACATGCAAAAGAGTCTGCTCTGGCATGCATTGAATGCATGTTAATTGAGGTGGGCCCCTCTATGCACCAATAAAAAGTCGAAAATGTGTCTGGGCCATAGACCATTTGTGCTCTGTGCTTGCGAAAACAAGCTGCAACCTATGTCGCTCTCTCTCTCTCTCTCTGTACCTCTCTCAGTCACCATTTCTTTCGCTCTCTCTATCTGCGTTTCTGTTTGTAAAGCATGGCAAGCTGAAATTGGGCAAGTTTTTGGTACACGGCCCCATTGTATTGTGTAAAACAATGGCCGAAGGAAACTATACGAGTTTGCAGCCAAGCAAAAATCTACAATGGAGTCAAGCAGCAATTGCTGAAAGCAGACGATGCCCCAAAAAGCTGACGCTGCAAAATTAGCTGCGGGTAATAATACAAAATGAAGAAACAAAATGATGAATTGAAGAAAAACAAACTAAAGTTTGAACTTGTAAAGTGTTTTCTCCTACAATTGTAAGCCACAAAAAGAGGAAAGCAAATAAAAAAGAAAGTTAAAAAATTGTCTAGACATACACCTTTTGCCATTGAATGATTTCGCTTTATTGGGCTTTATTGACTTTTATGGACTTAACAAATTTGCATAGCCTGCAGCTAATCAAAGTGTAAAAAAGGTAAATCCTTTTAGCTCATATTTTAAAATTCATGAATCTGACAGGTCATACAGTTTTTTCTTTCTTTTTTTTAATTACTTATACATATTTATATTTTTTATATAGAAATAAAGCAGAAGTTTGAATGGCAAATGTTATGTGAATAGAAAGAAATATAAATAATTAAATTGATTTGGTTTTGATATGAATATTTGAATAGTTTTTTATTTAAATAATGAAAACAAATGATGGGGCTTTCCCTACATTTGTAATGGATGCAGAAAAATTACTAAATGCTAGCTTAAATCAAAGTTGTAATAGTTATCAAGCATATTCAGCACTCACATCACATTTGTCACATTTATTTCATCATGAGAATCAATTTAATATTCATTCATTTCTTGCTGCTAAAATTTTGGACTGCATTGAATTCTATTTAAAGTATTAAAGTATAAAGCAATTGCCTTGGCAACAGCTCCATAATATTTGCACTTCTTCTTCATCAGCTCTAGTTGCGACTGGCTGCTGTTGGCAGTTGGCAGCTGGCAGTTGGCTGCTGTTGAAGCAAATTAACGCTGATGACTTACAGATTAACGAGCATGTTGCCAGCCAAGTGAGACGAAGTGTGAAAATGATTAAAACTCAGCATTTGCTATTATTATTGCTGCAGTTCGCTCTTACTCTATATAGCATTGGTCAGTTTGTTCGTTTGGGGCTTATACTTAATATTTGTAATCAACTTTACATGTTAATGTGCAAAATTGCTCATTTGATTCAAATGATTCATAATAATAATGAGACTTTCGCCGTCTTCGTACAAAGTTCAGGCTCATGTCAAAAATTAGTCAAAGTGAAAAACGTGTCTTGATTTGCAAAAGTTCAAAATTTACGCATCGCTGCTTTAGCAGCTGCCAGAGGGCAACAATAAAAAAGCGCAAATACAACGACTGCAATCAGCCGGCAGAAATATCAGCAGACGCTGACTTTTTTTTTGATTCTGATATTATTATTGTTGTTGTCTAGATTGAAGTCGTAACGAATTTTTAGTTGCCATTTTTTTTTTTTTTTTTTTTTTTTTGCTGTCTGTTTGGCGGCCAATTTATTGTGACCTTGTTCAAGGCAAGAGAGAGAAAGAGTACTCACAGTCTTATAATCTAGTTGAACAAATTGATGAGATGAGTTAGGAATGATGTGAAGAATTTACTGGAGAAAATGAGTCGGGCTAATAAATAAGCGCAAAAATACTTTAATAAATATGTGAAATATTTTAATAGTCATTTGAACTGAAATGTTTTAATTTAATTAATATTAGAATAGAGAGAGAGAGAGAGAGAGAGAGAACTTACAGAAAATACCTGTAATGACATTTTTATTGATAACATTGATATTGATAACTCAAAAAGGGCATTAAAGAGTTCTTCAACAAACATTTTTACATTTTTAATAATGTTTCTCAATCTGAGATTAATCTGACTATTAAATTCTTAAAAATATTTTATAAATATAAATATATAAAAAAAATCATTAAATGTCATTAGAACGTTTATTGTACAAATTTATTTTCAAATAATAATAATAATATATTTTACTTTTTTTATATTATAAACAATTTAGCTGTATAACATATTAAAAGGCATTAACAAATTTTGTTAAGCATTCATTTCTCAGAATTTTTTTTAGTAAAAATTCTTGTGTAACTCTAAAATACCTTATAGATTATTTTAGTTATTTTTTTAAATTAATTATTTATTTTTTTAAATTTATTTTTATTAATTTATTTTTTTATTTATTTATTATTATTATTTTTATTTTATTTATTTATTATTATTATTTTTATTTTATTTATTTATTTATTTTTTTTTTTGTATGGAGTCATCTTGTGTTTGGACTTATGTTTACTTTCTATAAAAATAAAATTGGTGCCCAATTTGTAATATAATACTTTCCCTTGTTTTTTGCCTATTAGCTAAGAGTTTGGTAAATTATTGGCTCTAAGCTCTCAACCTTGGCAAGAGTATTTCAACTTCAGAATAAACTTTTCTGTTATTGTTGTTGTTATTGTTTTTGTTGTTGTTATTATTGTCTCATATTGCAGCACATATGAGAACGCCGAAGCTCATCCTCGTCAAGGCAATTATCGTGATACTTGGCTCTGGATGCGCTCGCATGCTCTTGCTCACTCTCATACCTCTCTCGCTCTCGCTCTCTCGCTCTCGCGCTGTCTTGTTCTCTGCTCATGTATGGCGAGTTGTTTTTCGCAGTGTCCTGTGAGTTGTTCTTGTTGTGATTGCGATTGTCATGGCAACTGCGATGGTAACGCTCATATCCCTTGGCTAAATCAGAAACCAGCGACCGCTGTTACTGCCACTGCCACTGCCACTGCCACTGCCACTGCCAGTGCCACTGTCAGTGGCACTGCTACTACGTCTACAGCTATGGCTACTGCTGCTCTTTTTTGCTTTCCAATTCATTTTTTTTTTTTTGTTTTTTTGTTTGTTTGTGTGAATTTTCTTCTTTTTAGTTTCGACTACGTCCAGCTTTCTACGTGATGATGTTAGAATTTCACTTTTGTAACGCTCGCTGCCAGACAATTGCAACATATTGTTGCGCTTGTTTGCCATATCTGGAACTACCCCTTGAACACGCTACCACTGTTCCCATACAGATGCCCATTTCCATTTTCGATTGCTTTTTGCTGGTGTTTGTGTCTCTTCTTTTTTATTTGGTTTTTATTTTTGTGCCGTTGTTTTTGATGTGCTTGTTGACAGCATCCAAATGGAATTCAATTGCGTGAAAGTTGAATGTATTCCGGGAATAGTTTGGGAGCAACGTTCAATATACAAAAGCCATCAGTGCTAATTAGATGTGCTTAGTTTATTAAAAAGCAGCGTGCTCAGGTATCAATAAAATAAAAAATTAAAAAAAATAAAATTAAAAAATATAAATAAAAAATAATACTATAGAACAATTTAGCATTAAAACATTTTAATAAATATTTGAGACAGTTTTTTAATAATTGTTATGCTAATTTTTATTAATAAAGATTTTTAAAATGATTTAAATTGATTTCTGATAATAAACTCAATTTAATAAAATATATATATTTATTTATATCAAATATATTTTATCTATTTATTATATTTTAATAATTTGTAAATGATTTAAATTCATTTCTGATATTAAACTCCATTTAATAAAATATTTATATTTATTTATATAAAATACATTCTATTTATTTTTTATATATTAATAATTTATAAACGATTTAAATTGATTTCTAATACAAAATAATTTCAAGTTAATAAAATATATACAAAGTTATTTATTTTTGTATTTGTATAAAATATAATTTATTTATTATATTTTAATAATTTAAATAGATTAAATTATTATTTATTTATTTATAGTTTTAAATAAGTTTGACAAATATTTTGTATTTAATCCTTTAAGTTCTTAAATAACATATAAATGTTAGAGAGCAAACAAATTTGAAATTTTGATACATTTCCATTCACTTTTCGTTTAATTTATTTTACTTTATTTGAAAAAAATTTAATGTAAGCCAAGCTTAGTCGTTTAAATCATTTAGCAAAATCATCTATTTTTTTCAATATTTTGTATTTATTTATTTATTCCTTTGATACTGTCGGAATGCGCATTTATTGCGTTTTCAATTTGACTGGCTTCAATTTTGTGGCCGCCTCTGAGCTTCATTTGAAATTTATTAAAAAAAAAAAAAAAAAAATGAAAAAGAAGCAAAGTACAAGTTTGTCTCACTCGCTCACACTCTCGGCGTGCTTACGCTTCACTCTAATCTGTCACGTAAACTTGTAACATTTTCTTGCTGAAAATGATGAACAGGCATTAGATTTATTTATTCCACAATATAAATGCACATTGTATATGCCGTTTCCATTATGTTCTGTCCATCTCCATCCCCTCAAGCTGGATGAAAAATAAAAGCCACAACAATAACAACAACAACAACGGGAGACAGGAGACAGGCAGGCAGTCAGGCAGGCAGGCAAACAGTTTGTAAGAATGAGAAGAGAAATTGAGAGAGAATCAATTTAATTTTACAATATCCGCTTTATACCTGGGCACAGAGCCGACGACGTGACCAATTTAGCCAAGTTACAAATATTTTGTTATTTATTTTCTAATGAATTCGACATGCGGACATCCGCAACAAATATTGTGCGATGGCATAGCAGCTGTGTCCCAGCAGTAATCGACGTTTAAGCATAATTAAGTAATAATTTGATTTTTTTTTTTTTTTGTTACAATTTTTTTTTATGTTTGTTTGCGGTTCTTATACAGCTCTTTAAAGACTTTGCCTATCGAAGCTGAAGTGCGAAATTTTCTCTGCCACAATTTGTCCCTTGGCTGTCTGGAGACTTCAACTACAGCAACAGCAACAGCAACAGCAACAGCTACAAGTGCAGCCTGTCGCCTGTCAAATTGAGGGTTCGAGGTAAACCTCAATGCCACGCAGCAATGGTTTCGAATTTTTGGGTGACGGGCAACGTGTTGACAGGCAGCGGCGGCGGCGGCGACGGCGGCGGCGACACATGACATCTGTGTCTGACAAAGTGATTTGTAAAGTGTAGCATACTTTGCAGTGCAGCTCGAGCTCCAGCTGTGCTTTCTTTGTCGCCATGCGCTAACTAGCTGAAATTTTAACATTCAGCATGGCATACCAAACAGTTTACCAAGCACAAATAGTGTTCCGAAAAGGAGTGCTTGCAAAGGAAAATAACAAAACTAGGCTAATTGACACAGGTTAAAAAGTTGCTGCTCAACAAGATTGTTTTCTCTAAGATTGACAACAAGAATTATTTGCTTTTGGTCATATTTTGCATCATGAATAGTTGATAAGATTTATCAAAATATAATATTGTTGCATACATACAATTTGCTTTTAAGATTAACTAGCCAAAAATCACTTAAAATAAGTCTTGAATAAAATTTCAATTTATGCAATAGTTACATACGTATCGATAACACAAATCGATAAAACGGAACGATAGTTTCTATAACCTATCCAATACTGAAGTCGATTACAATCATTAAGATAGTTTACATACATATATAAAGATCTGAAAACATATAACTATTGCAAGTTTTTTTTATATATATAATGTTCAATGATCCAACAAAATATTGTGCATCGACTATCGATAACATTTGGCGAAAATTACTTCATTCAAGTTTGAATGAAAATGTATGTTTTAATATGAAGAAAATAAGCTATTCAATTTATAAAGAGCGGGAATTTCTCACTGATCTTAAACTGTTAACACTCTCTGAGCGAAGTTTCCCGAACATCGTTTAGGGAGCAAGACGAATGACAATGAGTTTCAGAGTGTACGTGAGCAGATAAAGCAAAGACATAATACATTCGGTCTACACTTTCTCATTGATGTGTCTAGCGAAGATAACTCTCGCATACATACCAATACATATTCAATAGACTTTTTGCTTCATTTAACTGAACCAAACGCTCAGGGAAAAGCAGAGCAAAAAGAAAATTCCAAAGAGAAAGGTTTATGTCTGATCGCAAACGAACACGTTAAGAAAACGACGCACTCTTGAGTTTTTTTTTTTTTTTTTCCAAAAGACATTTATTTGCAGACATTGAGAAACGGTCTCTGATTAATATGAATTATTGGTCATAGTTATCGATTCGCAGTTATGACAGCACTAATCAGAGTTTCTATTTTTATTTCTTTAAATTGTGCAGCATCAACTGACTTTCTCTAGCCTTCAGCCTTTTATTTAGCCAATTAGTTGCAGAATGTAAGCAGCTTCTCTTTCAAGTACGCAGATGCATTTTCTCTGCTCTCATTAAATTATTGTGTAATCCAAGCGCACCGCACTTGCATTATAATCTAAATGAAAGCCAAGCTACGCTTTCCACTCTTCACTTTGTAAATGTTTTTTATTCTCTTTTTTTTTTTTCTTGTTGTTGTCCTGACCTAACGGCCTGCCACGTTCCTAACCTGAAGCAATATTACTCCGCTCCACTGGGAAAATTGCGCCAAGCACTAGAAATATAAACTGAAAGTCAAGAAGAAGTTGTAACAATGTTGCAAGATCCAACGAGTGACCCGACAAGCTTTTGCATTGAGAATTTCAGACTAAAACATTAAATATATACATACATATATTTAATTAAAGATATATATTTTTAGTTAAATTTTGAATAATCTGGCGAATGCATATGCAATGTTCGACGAGGAAGTTGTATGGGAAGTTCAACAAACTCCATTTAGGCTGCAGCCGCAAATGATGTGTGAAATGAATGTTGTTTCGCATTTCCTAAAAGCATCTTTCACACACACCCCCACTGCCATTCCCACTCCCAGCACACATTCGGTAGAGCACCTAACTATTGTGCGAATAATTCTTCATAGCAAAAACCCGGGCACAAAGCACATCAAAAAACCGCATTTATCATGCAGAGCTAGAAAACTTGGCAAACAGACAACCAGTCAACGAGGAAAAGTCTTTCGGGGTTTTTCCCCCTTTACTTCTAGTTCTAGTTGTTGTTTGTGTTATGTTTGTTGTTGCACTTAGTTTCAACGCGACAAGTGCTTTATTTTGTTCCTGCCATTCTTTGTAGTTTTCTCTTAGCTCAACATTAAAATCCGACAAGTGGAGCTTCGTTTTTCATGGCAACTTTTCCATACATCAAATGTACGTACATACGTTCGTTCGGGCTTAGCTGAGGCTTAGCTGGAGAGGCTTTTCAAAGTAATTTATAATTGAAATGTATTTAAAAAAAAGAAGATAATAATGTGAAAATGCATGTATTAAGTATGCAGTTCTTTTGTGTTCTAAATTTAAATTAACCAATTTTTTTTTCAATCTCTACATTGTTTATAAACATTTTAGCTTTTATCTATTGTATTTGTTTTCATTTATTTTTATTTATTTTTTGCATGCAACTTTACATATTTTACATATGGAATAATTCACTTAAAACAATTGAGCGCAATAAATTTAATTGAATTGATAAAAGCAAAGTTAACAAGATTAACTTGAAATAATTATAATTTTTTTTTTTTTTTTGTTAATAATGAGCAAATAAGAAAGAAGTTGTTAATGTTTGAGTGACTAGAGGATACCCATTAAAATGGGTATACAAAGATTGCATACAAACGAAACGCAAATTGAGTCTCAATTTAATTTCAAATATAATATTGTATAATTAAATGAATATAGAGAGCACATTGAACAGATAAACAAATACAAATTCAACACACTTTTAAATGCTGATCTTTAAAATTTCTCTATATTTGAATCCATTATCCATATTGTATGCCAATCTGATCAATCCATTTGAATATTTGTAGAGCATTGAAAACACATTTGCAATTAATTTAATTGCAATTGGCGCACTTACCGCGCCATATCTTCAAAAATAGTTTGTATAATGCGTGCAACAATAATTAATAATTATTTTATGCTTTTAATTGCAAATGCATGATAAGCGCAAATTATTGTAAATAAATGTTAAAATATCGGCCAATGGCTTGTTGGGCATAGCCGACGCGTGCCACCAAAATGATTCAATTAAAGAAACAATTTGCATTCGTTGTTGTTGCACTGTGAATCGAACAGCGACAACAACAACAACAATAACAAGAACAACAGCAATTACAACTGCAAATAAATTACATTAAAATAGGTAGAAAAATGTGCACGTGCAAAAAGGGCGAAGTGAAATAAACGAATGAAATAAAAAAAAAAAAAAAATGAAAACAAAACGAATCGAAATTCCAGCAAGTGTCAATTTAAGTTCATCAGTCGACAGCAGCAGCAGCAGCAGCAGGAGCAGCAGCAGCAGCAGGAGCAGCAGGAGGAGCAGGAGGAGGAGCAGCAGGAGCAGCAGCAGCAACAGCAGGAGGAGGAGCAGCAGCAGCAGGCAGTGGCGTCGGTGTTGGCAGCGGTTGGGGCCAAAGAATTGAAATTATTTTCAATAAAAATACAAGTGAAGCAATGCGCCAGTGTTGGTAAATGCCAACTCAGTTCGCAGCCAGAGAAAAGCGCATGCCAATAATAATAATAAACGCACGTGTTGGTTGAACTAAAAATGAAAATGCATTTTGTTGGGTAGTTGCGGCTAATGTAATAATACATTAAGCTAGAAATTAGCTAATTCATTATTAATAATAACTTACATTAATTTTGATTTCAATTCAAGTCAAAGTGACGCAGAGAAGAGCTGAAGAAATACTTTTTTAATTTAGTTTGTTGACTTTTATTAATATTTATGAATAAGTTTTTTATGTATAAATTAAAAAAAAAAATAGATTTAAATGAAATTAATTATATTTATAAACAAGTCTTTTATTTATAAATACAAAAAAGATAGATTTCATGGAACTTTAAATGAAATCAATTCAATTTGAGTTTTTAAACTTATAGAATTAAAAAAATAATAACAATAATAAAAATATAATAAATATATACAAATAGTATTAAATTATATTATATTAGATTTTAAACTCAAAGAATTTAAATGAAATACATTGATTTTTAAACTCAAGGAATTAAAAAAATAAATAAAGTAATAATTTTAATATAATAAATATATACTATTAGTTCATCAGAGACACGTAAATATATTATATTAGATTTTCTATATAAAATATCAATAAATTATCAAGAGTTGTTAAGATAACTATATTATATTATATTACGTTTTTGACATAATATATCAATAATATATATGTATAATATATATAATATTAAATAATAATATATCAATAAATTGTCATAAGTTTATTCTACACTTAATTGAATATAAAAAATAAAATATTTATGAAGAGTTTTACTGCTGACTTTCAATGGGATACATTAAATATCGAGTTCTTAAGAAGTATTGGTTATTAAATTTATAATTAAACAATAAACATGATATCAATTGGTTTTAGATTCATTCTTAAAATTAAATAAAAATTAATTTAATAAATATATTATATATAAAAAATGACTGTGCAGCACGATAATTAAATTAGGCACTCGTAAAGGGTATTAAATAGTTTACTAAAAATATAAATAAATAAATAAAATAAACCAACAACTGTGAACACATTGTTGTTACAGTTGTCGTCGTCGTCGTCGTTGTTGTTGTTGTTGTTGTTGTTGTATTCGTTGCAGTTGCTGCTGCTCGCACAATTTGCATGTCAATGGACAGCAATTCGTCTCTGGCAGTCAGCACGAGCCAGTTGGTTGCTGGGTGATTGGCTGTGTGTCTGGGCTGGGGTTGGATTCAGATGGTCTCGACCATCCATCTGAATATTTCCATATGTCAGCGTTCTTTTTGGCCCCAACGCAAGGCTGAAAGGCGGCAATTTGTTGTCGTCACTTTGCACCTGGCAAGAGCGTGCGATGCGCGTTTTAAATTCATTTAACCACAAAAATGTTAACCACAAAGCGTTAATGCCACGCCCCGAAATTGTTGTTGTTGTTGTTTTTTTTTTACCCCTTTTTTTCGACCTTAACTGCACGTCGCGCTGCTGAATTTAATTACTCAAGTGGCAGGCAGGCAGAAATGGCCAAGTGGCTGCTGTAAAATATAAAATTTATAGCCAACATTCGGACATATGCATTTTATTGTGGTTTGCATATTAAGCACGCACGCACACACACATGCACACACACACACACACACATTGAGATACAAATGTTGGCAAGTTATTTAAGGACCGCGCATTTGTGTGCATTTTGTGCATTGTAGAAATTTATTTATCTCGTTGGCAATCTTTGACTTTTAACCAACTGTCATTTGCGAGCATATAAAAATAATTAAACAAATTGAATTTAATTATTTTGCATTTTTAATTGATTAATACTGTTGTTTTTACATTAAAGGTCATGAAGGATATAACATCTATTAATTAATTATTTTATATCATTTTTATTATGATATTAAATATTCTTGATGTAATGTAATGTGGGAATTAAGAAAATTGATACATTTTTGTATTAAAATATTTTATAGTCTAATTTTTTTAATCCCATTTGCAAAAAGAATTAAATTAAGCTAATATTCTTAGTTATTTTTTCTATAAAGTATATATAAATATTTGAAATTTTTATACTTCAGTAAAATAAATGTTTTCGAATATATTTCACTCTTAAACTGCCCAAAAACCATTCCATATAAAATATTAGGCCATATTTGATGTGCATAAAAAGTCAACCTGGGGACGGAACTTAAGCTGCTGCTGCTGCTGCCTATGCACTTAAGCAGTTTACCGTTAGGCTGTGACTAGTGGCGCCACTGAGTGGCAAGTTGTGACCCATAGGACAGCAGCAACAGCAACAGCAGCAGCAACAGCAGCAGCAGCAGTAGCAGCTGCAGCCAATGGCCAACTCTAGGGCTGAAGTGAAGAGTTCGACTAAAATATTCGATTTTTGGCACTTGCCAGGCAACTCTTTAAATATGCATTATGCTACTTTTGAGGCATGCCAAGGTACATCACACACACACACAGAGCACAACAACTGTAACACTCTACGGAGCCTTCAGTTGCAATGCCTAATGGCACTTAAGCTTAGGCAGCTCCCAGCATACACATGTTTGCATATACATACATATGTATATAGATATATATATATATAGAGAGAGGCTACTTGTTCCTCGATGCAAATGCATATATATATATGTATGTACATAAAAAAAATTATATATATGTATATACATGTATTTCATGGGAACGTGATTCGTCGCCTGGGCTTTCGCATTTCTTCTTTTTTTTTTTTTTTTTTTTTTTAGGTGCAAATGCAAATTCATGGAATCTGATTTCGTCTATGGATGCCTCTTACATAATTTATACGCACTATGCAGCAACAGTTTCAGGCTGTTACATATATATATCTATATATATAAAGCTTCGTTGAGCCTGTACGTAGATCGCACGCACGCACACACAGCCAGGGCATAAGAAAGAATGAAATATGAGGGAAAAGTTTCATTAAAGGTAATCGGTTAATGGAAAGGGCTTACGAATTGAGTGGCAAATGATTTTCTACAGTATTTTGCAACAGCTTAAATACAAATTTATTCGCTTTAAGCTGTTTGCCAAGAGATTTTCATATAAGCTGTTGCATATTTCTCTTTTGTATTTTTAATTAATTATCTATGTATAAATTTGAATATCGAACTTGATGTTTTTTTTTAGTTATAGCACAGTAGCTGCCTTTATAAATTCAGTGCAATAAAGTTGAAAAAAAAAAAAAATCCAAATTGGATAAACAGAACAAAAAATAAATAAATG
The DNA here is from genome assembly GCA_030914345.1 of Drosophila koepferae. NCBI lineage: Eukaryota > Metazoa > Arthropoda > Insecta > Diptera > Drosophilidae > Drosophila > Drosophila koepferae. Next base: position 12,129,268 of record JAUESR010000207.1, read on the forward strand.
ACACCACAAAAGTCTGTGCTGCATAGCCGCGAGCTGCATTAACACAAGCCTTGTAAATAAGCTTTTATACGACCTGACTCTGACTTCGTGTTTGAATCAGACGCATTGTCCAAAGTAAGGTTCTGTTTATTTACTTTTTTTCTGTTCTTGCTGCGTTTTTTTTTTTTTTTTTTTTTTTTTTGTATCATTGTATGCAGCTGCTTTTGTTTGGAGGAGCAGCAACAAGCAGAACAGCGGCAATAATGCTGCTGCAGCTTCATAAAGCTTCAGACGCGCAACATGGCGTATGCGTAATATATGCTCGACCAAAACAAACGTGTATGCATGTATGTGTGTCGATGGCTTTTGTGTTTTAACGGTTGTAATTATTGCGCCTGCTTTTCTCATATGTCTGCCAGTCCCGCCTTTGCCAAAGAACGTAAAAGAGTTTGCCTCACATTTTCGAGCTCTTTGTCTGCGCTAATTAGCACAGTTTGTGGCCTCTGACTCTGACTGACTCGCTCACTCTCTCACTCTCTCTTTCTCTCTCTCTCTCTCTCTCTCTCTCTCTTTCTTTCTCTTTTGTCTGTAGCGAGACTCCGTATGCAGTTTGAAGTAAATGGCGAACTTGCAACTTGTATTGCTGCGGATATGTTGCAGCTGCTTGTCGCAACAATTAACAACAAGAGTGAAAAAAATGTCTAAAGACATAGATGGCGAGGGCATTAGCCTTTGCAATCAAAACAAAGTGACTTTCTAAGACGAAAGTAGATGAAAGAACAAAAAATAGAAACAGTTGCTTTCGCTTTAGATTAAAATATGTAAGAGCGTAAAATATTCTTGTTGGATTTAAAGAGTTGAGTGAGCATTAATATTATATAAAGCTTAGCTAAAATATTAATTGAATTTATTAAGTTCCAATACACTGAAATGTATAAATTTGTATAATTTTCTTTAAATTTAATAATTTAATTTAATATTTATATATTTAAAAAATATTTAAAATAAGAGAGAATTATAAATAAAATATTAAAATTGAAGTCACATAAATAAAACTTTTTCGGCAAAGAAAAATATTTTTGATATTAAATTTTTAAATATTTGCAGCTGCTTTTGTCAAACTTGTTCAACTAGTTAAATTAAAAAAAAGCTAAATTAAATAAATATTTAAATGCAAATTACAAACACTGAATATAATTCAGAGTATATATTTTGTATACAAAATGTATTCATGTCTGCGTATGCGTATTACACTATTCGTATTCGTATCCGTGTTCGCATTTCGTAATGACCATAATATAATTTAGTGCCGCAATCAAGTGGTTGAGCTGGAAATGTTGTGTCGACTAAATGCTCAAAAGTTGAAATGAGCACAGAACAGTGCAGCAGAGCTGGGACAAAACTGATGAAGAGTAACAAACCAGCAACAGACAGCACTCAATTTGGTGAACCAAAACTGGAACTCGAACTGCGAAACAACCAGCACACGAAGAGATTGAGTGGCGAAAGGCGAGTGGCGAGAGGCGAGAGACGAAAGACTCTGCAGCTCAGTCGTAAAGCCAACGTATGCAAATTTAGTATTCACTTTGGCTACCAACACAAAGACACTTCAATGGTTTGCATACAGAGATGTCTCACACACACACACACACACACATAGAGAGAGATAGACAAACACACATGCATTCATCATCAGCCGCATCATCATTTATACATTGTATTTGTCTGTGCTGTTTGTTGCTTTTTTTTTTTTTTAGAACATAAAACTGCTGACATTTGTTGTTTTCAATTTGGAACAATGCAAAAAAAAAAAAAAAAAGTATTCAAATAAAGTATAAAAACCCCAACGAATACTCTCGCCTTTTCCCATTAGAGTTCATCTTGTTCTCTGTCATTTCACGTTTTGGTTTTGGCTTTACATTAATTGATTTACCATTTGTCAAAACGAAATTATGTTGAACTGACAATTTCTGTCTGTCAAATATTTATCCTTGTCAAGAGCACTCCTCGCTTCAAACACTCATGCATGCACTCAAAATTCATTCATTGAACTAACTAAATTACAATTTATATTTTACTCATCATATTCCCAGTGGTTGGGCATTCTCTCTTCTATAAATATTCGATTTTCTAGTTCGATTCATTACATTTCATTTCAATTCATTTGATTTAGCAGCAAACTATAATTTATGATTGCCTTGCTGCACGGGCATTGCTGCCATGGTTGGCTCATCAGGCTTCCATTTTCACCTCAATTTCCACCTGTCAGTCTCAAAGAGCAAACGCAGCTCATTATGCAGTCTATTTACAATATGCTTAAGCAACCAACCTGCATTTCCCTGCATCTCTCATGCCCAGCTGCCGTTGAGTGCATTGCACTTGCTGTTGCCGGCCCTTCTCTACCTAGGCTACCTCCTATTCTTGGCTACTGCTCTCTCTCTCTCTCTCTCTCTCTCTCTCTCTCTCTCTTTGTGAGTGCTGCGCACTGAAAATTAAAATTACTTTGGTTACGTCAAATAATGTTGCCTGTGGGTGCCAGCCAGCCGGCAAAACGTTGATGGCAAAGCCGAGAAGACATCATCAGTCCCTGTCTCTGCTCCTGGCTCTGACTCTGACTCTCACTCTGGCCCTCTGTGCGGCTGCATCCTTCGGCGGCTGGCAACACAATTTATAGTGGCTGGAAAATAAAGTGCAGGTAGTGATAAATATGACGTGACCAGCAATGCCACTGCCAAAGGAACTGTGGAAAGGCGTGCAACGCAGACAGCGTCCAAAGAGAAACTCTGGTAATATTTTTAATTATGCCAATGCAGACATTTTTTTTGTTGCAAGGTGTTTAACTAGCTGCCACAGTAGCAACTATGCTACTCTCTATTTAACATTCCAAATAAAATTGTAACTCCTATTGGAGTTCCTAACTGGGTCAAAGAGTTTTCTTTGTATTCTTTATTTTATTTAAATGTTTTCATTGTATAAAATATAAATTCAATATAAATATTCATTTGCTGTTGACTGACTTTATTTAATTACTTTTTTTTAATTTTTAAATTAAACTAAACATTTTGAATAAATATAATATTTGGTATTTACGAATATGCGCTATTAAATAAAGATATTAAATTTAAAGTTTAGAATTTTTCAAGATACACAAGAATAGACCAGAGAATATGCTTCGTTCTGATTATACTCAATATAACGAATAGCATTTCAAATTGCATTAAGACACAAAAGCTCTTTCATGAAACAATGAAGCCTGTAGGGTCTAGCTTAAACATTATTTGGCAATATTCCAATGTAAACAATTGGCAAACTACAAATTACCTTAACAGCGTTCAAATTGTATTTGGTATTTGGTGTATTCAGCAACTCTTTAAAAATTAATTAATTCATATGGCAAATATTAAATGCTTGCCAGCTGAGAGAAAGCCCCATTGAGCTTTGTGCCCAAGAGCGTTCTGCAAATGGCGTCAAACAATGCGTATTATAAATAAATACATGCACAAATGCACATAAATATATATACATATATATATATATATATATATATATATATATATATATATATATATATATATATATATAATATTATATACATTTTGGATAATAGCCGAATATTGATTCAGTGTTAAAGCGTTTTAAATAATGCATTGTAGTTGCTGCTGCTGCTGCTGCTGCTGTTGCTCCGCTGCCTCTGTTGTCCACATCCTGCAACAATTTCTTGTGTTGCAATTATTCTGCCTTGCGCTTTTGTCGATCGCTTTAACCGTTTTGGGGGAAAATCAGCAGCAGCAGCAGCAGTAAAAGCTGCTGGCGAAAACGTGGAAAAACGACAGAAAATTCATAACGAGCTGCAAAAAAAATATAAAAAAAAAGGAACGTAGAAAACGAAGAAAAATATTTGCGTGCAATATTTTATGGTAATTTTATGCAATAAACGTTGAAATGTTTGTCATCAATTTCCTTAACTCATATTTCATGTGCACCATTGGCAAAGTGCAACTAGCTCGATCCCTAGCCTAGCCCTCCTCCAACCATAAAACTCGGGCTAAGCAGCCAGCCAGCCAGCCAGCCAGCCAGGCAGGCAGGCAGACAGTCAGATACTTCTATTATTTCAAACACACAACCTTTCATTCTCTTTCGTTCTGCAAGTCGCAATGATTTTTACTAGAAACAACATGACGATTTTAAAGGGTGTTTTGGATAACGGAAATGACAAATGCGAAAGAGAAAAATTTTATTTATTTTTATTTATTTAAATATTTAATTTTTTTTAATATTTTATTTTAAATGCGCTGTATTGATACAAAGCAAATTAAATTAAATAAATAATAAAATACAAAATTTATTAGTAGTTAAAACTATTATTTAAAATCTTTAATTTATTTATTTATTTTATTACTTTATTTTATTAATTTTTTTAATAAATGCGCTGTTTAAATATAAATCAAATTAAATAAATAATAAAATACATTTATTAGTTGTTGAAACAATTATTTAAAATCTTTATTTTATTTTTATTAATATTTGATTTTAAATGCGCTGTGTTAATATAAAGCAGATTATAAAAATGAAAAAAAAAACAAATCTTTAATTTATTTATTTTGTAATATTTTAAATTTATTTTATGCGTAGTATTTATTAAATGCTAATAGTACGCACAAATATATAATAAATTAATTAAATAAATAATAAAAAAAATTTTAATATATCATTTGTATAGTTCACTCTGGGTAGATAAAATATATATATATATATATATATTTTTTTAATGTTATGTTAAATAAATATATTTTGCTCTAAAATATATTTTATTCTTTAATAGAACAAACTCTCTAAAACCAATTATACTTTTTCCTAGTTTTAAAATTAAATACAAAATTAAACAACAAAATAAATTAGTTATTTACATTGTATTATAATAATTTACATTATTTTAATTAAACTTATTTATTACTTAAAGCAAATTATTATTCTATAATACAAAAACATTTTTTTTTAAATTAAAGCTAAGGTGTAAACATATTTTTAAATGCATTTATTTATTTTTTTAGTTATTAAAAAATTTTTGTTTAAATAACTTTTATTAATTTTTAAAAATAAATTAATTAATTTGAAAAAATCTTGTTAAATTATAATTGACATATAATATATAGTATACAATAATATAACATATAATAAATATCATATTATTTTGAATTTTATTTAAGTGAATTATTCTCGTATTCTACAAAAAGCTGCACTTATTGCTTCAATGATATTTCTTTGTATTAATTTGAAATTTTAATAATTTTTCTTTGTATTGATTTAGGCCATATAAATAATACTCATACTCCTCGCTCTGCTAATTTAAATAAATAAACTTATATTTATATATATATGACTTCTTCAAGGTATATTCGTGCCACAAAGTTCATATTAAAACATAATTAATACAACTTGTATTCTTATCAACCTATCCAACCTATCTACTTCATAAAAGAGCACCCTTTATAAAAGATAGTCCGCTGAAGTGTTGCTGAAGCACAGATCCATGAATTTTCTCTTAAAAGAAAAAAAAATTTTTTTTAACGCGCTTCTTTGGTTTTATGCGCGGCTAATGTGATTTTCAGCGCATAAAAGCGATAAATCTATGAGGGAATGTAGGTGGGTGGGCAAAGGCAGGAGAGTGACGGGCGTAGGGAGTGACGGGTTTATGTGTAGTGCTGTAAGCTGGCCTTGGCGTTTTCGTTTTCAGTCAGAGAGCGTACAATTTTTATGTGCCTTCGATGGCCGAGCTAACGAGGCAGTTAAACGGAAGCGAATGCCAATTTCTGACTCTGCTGCAATCGCCTGCCATTAAATGCACATTTCTATACGAATCGCCAGACACTAGGATTTCTGCATACTTTTTGCCGATATTTAAATTTATTTCACTAAAGAATTGCTTAGCCAATAAGCGTTAGCATTTGTTTAGCCAAGCTGATTCAATATATATATAAAAAAAAAAAGAAATAAAAAAAAAATGTAAAGAAAATGGAACAAAAACAGCCAATGCAAGAGTTGTTCAAACACACATAAATGCATCGCTGGAATCACAGATATATAATTGATTTCAATATTGGCCAGACTAGTTCTATAAAATTTTATTTTCTATGGACTAACTGTTTGTTAGCTGGCCTAAAATAAGAATAACGAAGTGCATTTCAATTTATCATATGACTAACACTTGATGCTCTACACGAAATATTTTGTGAAGTGAATTGAATATTTTTTTATCAAGTATTCTAAATTAAGATCTGAATATGAATATTTTTTTTTCTAAATTTACTGCAATTGTTTTAGCAATATACTTGATTATTTTTTACTTTGATTGCAATATTAATATATATATATTTAAAATTTTACTTATTTAAAATTTAAAATTTACTAAAGTAATATTATTTAATAAACATTTATAATATTTAAATAAAATTTAATATAAAAATGTGAATTGCTGGCAAATTTCTTTAAAAAAATTTGTCTACATAATTAATAGTATTTATATAAATAAAATATAAAATTCACTTTATTCTAAATTCATAAATTTTAAGTTTTGTATCTATTATAAATTTTCCATGCATATTTCACGCATTATAAATGAATATTAATTAATATTTTAACTTTGAATAGTTGATATGTTACAAAATTTATAATACTTCAAAATAAACCGCAACTTCTCTATAATTATGCTTTTATATCTCGAAACTGAAGCTGTGTCCAAATGGCAATTGAAAATGCATTAAAAAGGCAAAAATCTGTGCGTGTTCGTACGTGTCTGTGACTGTGGTTTTTGTGTAAATCGCTGTGTGTGTGGCAATTTATAAAACAAAAAAGAAAAAAAACCTAAAATATTTAAAAATAATAATAAAAATAGCTAAACAATTTCAGCGGCTAAAATACATGGCACAACATTTAGCTGAACATCCAAATTCCCTGTGCATTGGGTGCTTAGAAAATAGTTATTCTAAATAAATATCAGGTGGGATAAAAATCAAATCACAAACAGAAACAGAGTATTTCAAATATTTTCCAGCGCTCTGTCAACAAAAAAAAAAAAAAAAAAAAAAAATTAAAAATAAAGAATAGAAATGAAATAACGCAAAAAAAGTTTGTTCAAATTTGTATTTTCTAGTCGTATGTCAATAAAAAATCGTTTTTAGAGCAATCTGTGAATGATAACAGTTAGCATAGCTTATAATCAATTCAATATGTATGTATGTTAAAGCTTATATGAAGTATGAATGGATATGGGAATATGATTATGATGTGATGCGATATACAGAGCTTTTTATTTGTAATCTGTCTTTAGCTTGACTGCAGTAATTCTTATATTTATATTTAAATTATTATTGCCGCATAGCTTGAGCTATATTAATTGTCTTGCTGACAAACAATGCGTCTTAGGCTCATCTCTGTGATGCCCTATTGTATTATATAATTTGAATATGTTGCGCTGCGCCTAATTAAACTGCATGGTATGCCAGCTGTGACACAATAGCTTGCTGAGAGCAAGCTTCTCAGCGCTTCATTGGTTCAAAGCAATCGAATGCCTACCTTCTCCTGACCACTTGCTGTGAGGTAATAATTTGATGCAGGCAGCTACTGCACTGTACTGTATGCAGTTCAGGCCTTCAATGCTTTGAATGTGTTTCAATGTAATTGAAATAAATAAAAAATCAAGCTTTAAGAGTTCACGTTGTAGTTGCTTGAGAAGTGCAATTCTGTTCATTGTCTTAGCTATACATTTCTGTTAATCTCATATATAGAGCAAATAATTGTCAACAAACTATTGATTTGACATCATATTGCAATTATTTCCACTAAACGCAACCTCTAAGAGTCTTCAGCCTCTCGCTCGACTGCTGTCTCTGACTGAGGAAATTGAAGCTGCTAGATGAATTATGTAGACTTGTGTCTTGAGTCGTGGCTGATGTTTTGGTAGTTAGTTAGCTCAGTAGCTTCGCTCAGCCAGTTTTGTTGGATAGTTGTCTCGACATGACAAGGACAACAACAGCTGCAGCAGCATCAGCAGCAGCAGCGACAGCAACAAAATACAAACATTTATTATTTTTGTTGAGCCTGGGCCTTAGCAAGTGCAAAGCAAAAGCGTAGCGACTAATTAAACTGATGAGAGACAATGCCTCATGTAAAACACAAACAACCAACAGCAGCAGCAGCAGCACCGACAGCAGCAGCACCGAAAGCAACAACAATGAAGCCAATGAAGCTGCTGCCAAATACTCAACGTATCCGCAGAGCCCGCCCGCTTGTCAACTATGCCATTGTTGTATTCCTAAAAGCAACAAAAGCATTCGGTATTTCGTCTTGTTTTTTGTTGCTGTAACAGCACATTTAAACAATTGTACATGGACACACTCACACACACACATGTACGCACACTTGGTCAGTGGGCGTGACAGCTGTGTTAGGCGTGACAGCTGCCCTCGCACTCTCTCTCTCTCTCTCTCTTCTCTTCTTCTCTCTCATACACGAAATGTTGTCATGGCATTTGCACAATTTCCCACAATGAAAAATAAATAGGTGCAGGATTCATTAGGATTACAACACACACACACACACACACACACACACACACACACACACACACACACACACACACACACACACAGACAGACACTCTCTCATTTCAGCGTTCAATACGTGCGCTCTGGACAGACGCCATTTGAAGTGATATTTCAGGGCATGTGTGTTAGTAATCATCAAATATACAACAAACAGTTGCCACACACACACACACACACATACACAGCGCTATACACTCACATGCATACATGCAAGCGCAACAGCATTGTTCAATACAAAATGTTGCCATCTGCACATGTAAATGAGCTCTCGTTGCACTCTATCGCATCTCAGTTTATATTATGCATTTCTTAGCTGATTTGTCATATGATTTGCTAGCTACTTATATGTAGGTCGTAGTTGAGCATGTGTGGAGTGTTGTAAGCTATTGAAATGCTTAGCTCTAACACCACTGAGATAATGTGCGTTATCTGGAGTTAATATAACATTGACTTGATATGCATTCCAATTTTTTCAAGAATATATTGTTTGTAAGACTTTTTACCTGAATATATTAGATGCAAACATATAATATGAGTTTAGTCCTTGGATAATATATTTGTAATCAGATAACATTATATTTGAAGCTAGCTATAAATTATATTTTTTTAAATATGTAAAATATGCATAAAAAAATATTTAAAATACATTCAAAATATTATTACAAAATATACAAATTATATATACAAAATTATATCTTTTTATAAACATATATGCAAAAAAAAAAAAAAAAATTGGCTTATTATTTTAAATTTTGATTGTTCGAACAAATTATTAAATCTAATTATGATTACGTTTCCAAAAAAAAATAAATAAATAAATAAATTAAAATAAAATAGATGAAATAAATGAAAACAAGAAATAAAATAAAATAAAATAAATAAATAAATAACAAAAAAAATTAATATGTAAAATAAATAAAATGAATAAAATAAATAAAACAAATAAAATAAATAAAATAAATAAAGTAAATAAAATAAATAAAATAAAGAAATAAAATAAATGAAATAAATAAAATAAATTAATTAATTAATTAAATAAAAAATGTAATAAATGAATTAATTATATAAAATAAAAAATAAATTAAATAAATAAATAAAATAAGCTATATATAATAAATAAAAAATAAAATAAATGAATTAATTATATAAAATAAAATAGATAAAATAAATAAATAAAATAAAATAAAATTATTAGGAAATATTTTTTGCTGAATTGGATTAATATCTTAAGCAGCAATACTATAAATTTTATATTTAATTGCAACAATTTTGTAGCACTTGCTAGATAAGCATTTATTTAAATTTATAAAGGAATCATTTAGTGAGTCATTCTACGAATTGAAAACCAAGGAACTGAAATTTACGCTAAAATATATTAATTTATAAGACATTTCCATTTTCTGAACTATATTGAAAAGCAGCACAAACAAAATTGCATAAAATATTTGCTGGAACATTTCGATAGAGCATTGAAAAGTCAGCAAATTTGTATTTAACATGAAAATGCAATTTGTAAATGTTATTGGCATTGTTATGAGTTAGTGTTAGTGCTAGAGTTTGTTTTTTTCCCCCATTTCGTGTATTTGCATTTGTATTTGTCAGTGATAAATTTCTGTGCTCGATAAATAGTTACAAATTTGCATTTAGTTGCATTTGACATTTGGGCCAATCAGTTAGTTAGGCAGATTGGCATATTGTACCTGCGTGCCCATTGTTGGCCGAAAAGTCAGTTGTTTATTAGAGAGATGCGAGAACAGGACACTGTGTGTGTGTGTGTGTGTGTGTGTGTGGAGGTGCTCAATAGAATAATCAGTTCAATGGGCTTTTGTATTAATGATTACAAACAATTATGCATGACTAGCAGTTAAATTGTAATGCGAATTTATCATTAAAGCGATATGTGCATGCAACTATTCAGCTGCATTCAAGGTATATATGTTTATATACATATTTATGTGTGTGTGTGTGTGTTGAGTGCCTACTGCACGAGCATTTGCCTTGTATTATTGTCTGTTAAATTATCTAATTGCAGCACTGTTTGTGAGTTCATATTTGGGTCGTTTGCCTCTCTTGTTTACCTGCAAATTTTGAAATATTTTACGCTGCAACGCCTTCTAATTATGGCACAGCTACGCATTTACACACACACACACACACTTATGCTTGGGCTTCTGTTGATTCAACAACAACAAAAACGAGAATATGAGAAATTTCACTAGCTTTCCAGAATGTTGAGCAAATAGTCGAGACGAACTGTGCTGCTGCTGCAGCAGCAAGACAAAGACTGTTGCCAAAATATTTAGCTAATTTATAAAATGCACTTGCTGCTGCACGTGACCAGCATTAAGGCTCACACATGCATATACATATACATTTACATTTCTTTATGCACGTGCGTGAATCCTTTGACATATGACAAAAGTGAAAAGCAAACAACATGATAAAAAAAAAAAAAGAAATGCCGACAATGACGCACTTTGTGCTCATCGTGCTGTTGCCTTGTTAACAAAATTAAAACTGTGTGACAAAGCAGGTACGACTATGGAATACCCTATGTTTTATATGCATATATATATATATAATTTATGGTAGCTGAAAATTGTGTTGTTATAATTGATCAATACTGAATGTTGTAAAAGATCAATATGAATTAATTCTAAAGAATAAGTCTAATATTCCTAAGAGCTAAACTCGCAATTAACAAACTGAATTGTTTAACATGTAACATAGCATTGCAGATCTGCAGCTAGCTTTAGGGTATATAAGTTATATATATCTAGCAGATCTGCAATGCTATGTTACATGTTAAACAATTCATGAAATTTTAATAAAATATATAGAACGAGATATTGCGAATATAGCACATGTATATATTAAAAATAAATGCATATACTACACTATATATATTTATATACATATAGTACATCTGATATATATATTTAATAAAGGCAAACATAATTCATTTTTGAAAATCGATTTAAAGGCTTTGTTCCGCGTCTACGGCGACGTCGGCGTCAGCGTTGCTGCAGTTTATGAGCTTATTGTTTACGCTGTTTTCACCCATAAATATTTGCAAAGTGCTTGTAAAAAACAAAAGGTGGCTATTGCATTGAAAGACTGAACTGGACTGGACGCTGTAGCTACAGCTGCTGTAGCATGGCTCTAGCTGGACCAGAATTTCCAATAACTTTGTTAAATGTATGCATTGGGTTTTTTGTTTCGTCTTGTTGCTTATGCTGTTCGGTTGACTGGCATAAAACTTAACTTTTAGTTTGCATGTTGTGCCATTAATGGAGTTGAAAGAAATTCAAGTGCTGCTTGGCCAATGCCCTGCATATGTATGTAGAAACTTACCAAAAGTTGTTGGCCAAAAATCAACAAACAGCAAAGAACAACAATAATAAAGCGCAGCCAAACAAGCGACTAAATCCATAATTGCCAACAAACGGCAATCAAAATTGTATTGACGATTTGCCCACCTGTGCACACCACACCACACCACAGCAGTTAGTCGCGGCAGCAACGCATTAAGTAGTCATAAAATATTGGCTTACCCTGTAGCAAGGCATGCCATGCACTGCCGCCGGCATACCGGCTGACTGCCTCGCGTTGTGGCGCCCTCTATCGTCGCACAGTGGGGCCTTTGCTCATTTTGCGTTGCAAAAATCATAACTTTTGATCCAAGTAAAATATTTAAAAAATTTAAAAGGCATTCGACAGGGAATTCTTCAAGCTTTAAAATGAATCTACAAACAAGGTGATGCGATAACGGGGTGCTTCACAGTTATAGGTCAAACATGAGAAATGTGAACTTCGGCAAAAATGACTTGTTTTTCTATGAAAAAAAAAAATTTTTTTTTTGTTTCAATAAATTATTTGTATTATTTTCAGAGAGTATGTTTAAATAAATAAATTTAACATATTAAAAAAATTTTTTGTTTATTTATTTGTTTTTTTTTTTTTTTTTTTTTTTTTTTTGTTATTTAGTTTTCCTTAAAGTTGTCATCCGTAGTAGTCGGGGCAATATCTAATAATCTTAAAGTTTCTGCACAATAATTATTAATTAATCAGGTTCCTGTTTTCTTTCATTCCATAAATATTTGCTTACAAAATGCAGCATTAGGTAGACAAAACAAATAAATAATGCAAATTGCAACGACAAATTTACAAAAAACCCAAACCCATCCCAAACCGTTTTGCCGGCGGCAATTCTACCTACTGCATGGCAGCGATACGCAACAACACCCTTTTTTGCGCATTTCGTGCGTTTTTTTGCCTGTTTTTTTGGTAGTTTTTTGGCATAGAAACCCGGAGGGGCGGGTAGGGGCAGGCAAAGTTTTATTAATATGAAAGAGGACATCTTCCTTAACACGTGGGTCTAAGTCGCTGCCTGGGACTCGGCGGGACTCAGAAGATGCAGTCCATCAAAGATGAAAAATAGTGTAAAATTAAGAGGTTCGCTAAATTTAACGTAGCTCTTTAATGACAAATCGCAACATTATAATTTTTTTTTTATATTATTAGAATGTAAACAATCGGTGCTGTATTTGTCTTGCAACTCGATTCACAAGTTGACAATTTTTCACAAAAATGCGGTGTTGTACAAAACTTTGCAAGTTTACCCAACTTTGAAGGGGCATAACTACCTTAAAAATTGGTCAAATTTCAAAAATCTTTTGGATACTGTCCCTTTGGACAATTTCCAACCATATGAGATCAACTTTTTGAAAATCGCTTTTCATCACTTTTCTGATTTTTGCCACGCGACGCCGGCAGAGGCCCCACTGTGCGTCGGCACCTACAGTGCCGCGGTGCTATAAAATTTAATTTATTTGTCTCTAATAATTTCCCATGGCAACTGTTTATTCAGTGGCCTCAACCTGTCTGCAGGATATGCATAGCTATGCATAGCAATCGCGCAAACATGCTACAAATGGCCATATTAGTTAGTTCTAGACGAGGATTATAAGAAAGTTTGAATTAGTTTAGGTATAGCATACTTTTCAGAGACTTAATACAAGAATTTGCAGTGTATTTTTATTTATTATATAAACTATTATTCACAAATAATTATCAATTTTATTTATATTAAAAATTGAAGCATACTTTTGAGAGCAACAAATTTTTTATTGTGCATTGTAATTATTTTATAGATACACTGCATTAATTTACTTTTAGGATTTATGTACCACAATTTTTTAGAAATAATAAATTAACTTAAGGAATTTTACATATCCTCAACACATTTTCAGAGCCACCCAAAGTGTTGTTTAATAATTTACTAAAGCTATATTTTACAGAAAATTAGAGTTATAATTACCTGAAAACTTAATGACACTCATCATCAGTGATTAAGTGGCTTTGGCCACACATTACAGGGTATCAATTGGATCAAGCATTTGCCACTTGTAAAGCTCACTTGTTGTCGCATCGAGCTACTGTTTGCATGTCAACATCGAAGTGGCAACAAGAAGACGTACCACACACACACACACACACACACACAACTATACTCCTCCACACACACACACATGTATATATATATGTATATCCAATGCGACATAACTTGATTTGGCTTGCGTGCTATTTTGAATTGTTCTATAACAAGCCGAAGCGGCAGCAGTGTGGAGCTCAAGTAGACCAAGCCTAAGTCCCAATACCCTGGCGAGAGTCGATAGCAAACGTTGAGTGGTGGAGCGAGTGGGAAAGCTCGTAAAGTTGGGTCCACTTAAGCGCAATTGTTGGCCATAAAACTCGACTAGGTCTGCGTTCACTCTGAGCGATGTGTGTGCGTTCGGTTCGGATGTGTATAGGTGTGTGTGTGTGTGTGTGTGTGTGCGGGTGTGTGCCATGGGCAAACATTGAGCGTAACAGAGAACAGGGCCAGGTCTGAAGACATAATGCACAATTAGATCGTAGCCGCAAATTGAAACTAAATGCAGTTAATAACAAAGAGAGCCAAAGTGTCTTGGAATTTTCTTACGTTTTCTATTTGTTTCCTTTTTTTTTCTTAGTTTTTGCTGGAACAAATCGCATGTCGATTGTTTGTTTAGTGGCAGTTGCAATTGGACGCTGTTCATTATTTAACATTGGTATGGCGATTGGGGGATTGTAGACAACAATTGACTTATCATTCGACTTGTGTGCGGTGGAGTTTACGCGTAATTCCCCGTTGAGGGAATGACGCTCCCACCATGAACCATGAACAAATGCCGAACAATAATCGGACAATGGCAAATGCCACGCAATCGGCTTATGCTGACATTGCTGCGGTTTGATGCCACAAACTACGACAACGCTGACGATTGTTAACTCAACAGCAGCAACAGCGACAGCAACAGCGACAACAACAGCGACAACAACAACAATCGACAACGAAATCCGACCACAAGCAAAAGCGAAACAATGAAGCGCTTAGGAATAACAAATAAAAATAGAAAGAATAAGAAAAAAAAAAAAAAAAAAAACGTACACAGAGAGAAATCAACAATTGTGACAATAACAACAACAGCTACAATGGCACTTGGGCACTCGACCACGCCCCCAAAGACCCAGCCCTGTAAGTAATAGCAATTAAAAGTGTTTTTCCTCCTCTCTCTCTCGTATTGTTGACTCTGAATAAAAATGCCAATTTATGATTTGAATCCTTGAGTCTACATAAATTGACTTTGGCCCCGTCAATTATTTGCGACCTTAAAGACTTTTCTATATATATTATATGGAAATATATGGAGGCATCTGTAATGCGATTATATTTTAATACCAATTAGTTGAGAGCGCAATAATGTGAATAAAAAAATGATAACAAGAGAATTAATATATTGCAATATTTTTGGCAAATCAGTTGCCAAATTAAAATAATTTAGCACGTATTTCAGGTTAATAGGATTGTAACTGTAATGCATTATTAAACTAAATATAATTATATATTTTTAAGTGAAATGCTTGCTTGCAAAGCAGATTAAGAAAATGAAAATTTATATGAAAAAAAAAATATTTACTAATTATTAAGTATTTTTGCAATGGAAAAAAATTGATATATTAATGTTGTAATGCATGAAAAAGACAGGAGAAACCCGAATATTGCTCTGTTCTTAATGAGGTAGATTCAACAATAATTGTAGTTTGTTTGTAGTTGTTTTAAATTATTTTATTGATATAATTTTATACACATACTTCAATGTGTCATAATTTAGAAATATTTTTGTTACATATATGTAATAAAATTATTAAATATAATACTCACATTATTATTATAATTTTAATCTTTTATTTAAAAAAAAAAAAATAAACACAAGCCAATATGAGATTTAGTAATTGAGAAATTCAGTATTAAATATGAAACTGAAAGCGTAAAAGTCTCTCTCTCTCTCTTTCTCTCTCTCTCTCTCTCTCTCTCTCTCTCTATCTCTCTCTCTCTCTCTCTCTCTCTCTCTCTTTCTTTCTCCCTCTTCCACTCTCTCTATCTACCCATCTATCTCACCCTCTTTCTCTCTTTACTCAATCTCTAATCTCTGTCTAATTATCTCTCCTTTTTCGTAAGACATCAAATGTTATTACAATAAAATATTATATACAATATCTCAATAAAATCTTCTTCTTCTCTTTGCCTTACAGACAGCTCTTTCTCGTTTAACGAGCCACATCTCTAATTACATGGCTCGAGTGCAAAATAAATATACGAAATATTTGATTATAGTAATATCTGCTCCTCTTTTATGCTCAAAGCAAGGTAAGTAACTCTCACTAATTTCACGATATTCAACTTTTCTTCATAAAATTATGCAAAGATTCTTTGAATTTGAATAGAGTTGAAAATATTTGGGTCCCTTATTTTTCTTTTTATTTTTTTCTAATTGTTATTTAGCACAAATATCGTTTAACTCTCATAAAAGTACCCACGCAATTTGCATAGAGTCTTTGCATAGTCTTTGAACGTCTGCTGCAGGCATCCGTTGCGAGCACCGTGTCGGACCTCCGGCTCATTGTTGTGCTTTCGTCTCGAATCGAGTCAAGTTCTAATTGAAGCCTTTCTCGGAATGGCGTTTGGAACAAGCTGAGATAAAAATTCAATTAAGCTGCCGAACAACACCTTTGTCAACTAATTACATGTCCCGGCGTCGCGTCGACGAAAGGCCAAAGCAATTTCTAAGGTGGCATTTTAGCTTTTAATTGAAAAAATAGAAGAAGAAGAAGAAGAAGAAGGAGAAGGAGAAAAACAAGAAAGAAAAAAACGAAAGCGGTGCGCTTTGAGTGACAAAGGTGTGATTTATTATTTGGATTGCTTTTAGGGTTACTCAACGTCTCCCACTCTCTTCCTCTCTCTCTTTCTCACACTCTTTCAATTGTTTTTGCTTCTTTTTTTTGTGAATATATATTTGCACTTCATTTCAGGCCGTTTCTCTTTCAATTGTCTGCAAAGTTTCAGTTCATGCTTTCGCCGCCAGCCGAAGCAATTGGCATTTAAATTAAGCCCAAATTTGCTTCAATGCTTAATTTCAGCATCGTTAAGCAAATGGTTGAAAAGAAAAACGGGGTTCGAACTGGGCCAAGTGGCTTAACAATTAATTGTGCTGCATTTGGCTTAAAGGCTAAATTGATTTTCACTTTCTGATGTTAGTCAATTTTCGTTCATTCCGAAGATTTTCAGCAAATGTTTTGATTTCTCAATTAAATCGATTAGCGTCGAGCTTAGAAATGCTAAAGAAGTAGATGGAAGCAGTTGATGGAAACGTGTTTTATATTTTGTATATTTAGAAATGGCTTAGATTAGATTTATTATGAAATATAATATATTTATAAATCAATTTGAAGGTATTTTTTATATAATTTTATATAGAGAAATTCAATGAATTTTTTTATTTATTATTTATAAAATTTTCACTTTCAAAAAGACAACGAAATCAACTAAAAATTATAAATATATTTCATATCGACAGTCAGCAATTTATTTAATTTATTTTTCAAATTCAAAATTTATTGTATTTTCTGATAAAATAAATCTATCTATAATAGACATTCAAATCAAATCCAAATGAATCATTTGCTAAATTCTAATCATCTCGTATCCTTCACGCTGCCATCGCTAATTCCAATTGCGGCTAACAAAGAGTAAGTAAGGGGCATGCCAGGAGCTAAGGAAATTAATTTATTGAGCAGCTGCTGTCGAGCTGTTGAGATATATTTGAATATGGCTGCAGGTAACAAATTTAATTAAAAATACCAGAGTGCGACAAAGAGTCGAGAGGAGAGTGTTTCATCTGCTACAAACCGGATATGCTTTTGCTTGCCGCAAGATTGATCAAAGTGTCTCGATATATCGATAACGATTCGCATTTCGTCGTCTTCTCACAAAACATCTCTCTCTCTTGTACAAACAGTTGGAATTGTATTGAATATTGTGTGCGGCGTATTTTCCGCCTCGCGTTAATTAGATTTGTGCAATTTGTGCGAAACCCGGAATCGCATTAATTTATTTTAGATGCAAATTGATTAAAAATCGCAGCCAGAGGAAATTAAACTGTCACCGTAATAAAAATGGCTAGCTGCTAATTTAGTATTGTGTGGCTTTATATTGTGCAGCTGAGAAGCATAATGTTTGCATTTGTTGTTAGTATTTTAATTATATATTTTTTTTTCTGTTGAAGTTGCTTTAAAATCTGTCTTATATTTTTGTAATATATATGAATATTTTTTTGAAATAATTAAAAATGAAAAATAAATCTTTATCTATCTATTTATTTATTTGTAATATTCAAAAATATTTATATATTATTTTTTTATTATTTTTATATTCATTATTATTATATTAAATATAACAATAAATAAATAATTTTAATTAATTTTTATATATTTATAAATGTCTCGGAATACGAAAAATAAACAAATATATAGATACAAATTTATTTTTCGTATTTTGAGATATTTTATTCTATTTATAAATATTTTAGAATACGAAAAATAAATCTTTATCATATTTATTTATTTATTTTGCGTATTCTAAAATATTTATAAATAGAATATAAATAAACTGAAACTGATCGATCTTCTTAAAAATCGAATTTTAATTGAATTTAATATCTATTTATAAATATCTTAAAATACAAAAATAAATCGTTATCTATCATTTTTTTTTTTTCGTATTCTAAGATATTTGTAAATTTATTAAATTCAATAATGACGATTTCTTTTGTATTAATTAAATTAATTAGATTAGATAGATTTACATATATTTAATAAATTTCTTCAACTTATTTCACTGAGTCTACAATATATTCATAATATTAAGAACAGTATTTATCGTAGTTAGTTTTCATGCTGCTTCTTCAACTTCCTGTAAAACGTGTTGCGAGTAATTTCCCATTTGCTTTGCCGTTGAAAAATTAATTTTGCATAAATACATTGCGATTATTTGAGCAATTCTCGAGTCAGAATTTATGCAGCAATTTGCTTGTCAACAAGCTGCTTAGAAACGTGCCGATAAATGTGACACACATACATGCATATATGCTATATACATACATACATATATGTATGCATGTACGCCACGCCCACATGCCCATAAATAATAACATACTTGGCTTGCCTTTTGGCAAACCTTAATTGCTTTTGAGTTCCTAATAGTCTTATAAAACAAACACGGTAAATTATCATATGAGATTTTCTGCTAGGTGTGCCATGTGTGTGTGTGTGTGTGTGTGTGTGTGGGTATAACTAGATGTATGTCTGTCTAGATTACATTTGCCATTTCCATGGCAATATTCTTATCAAACACTTGCCTGGCCAATTGGACTAACATCATTCCACGATACTCTAACATGAAGCAGAGCTATTTCGAGTTGCCTGACATTTCAGCCATATATAATCATGCATATACTCTACCTAACTCATCAGCAAATACCTTTATTGTTGGCCTGCCGTATAGCATGATGTTCTTGCTGGAGTTTTATGTAAATAGGGTATTGGAAACTTTGTGCTGTTGTGCACATAATTAGTTAACAACTTGCATAAGCACTTGAAAGTTAAGAAGTTTAAGTAGCCCAGCTCAGGACAGAGCAGCCCCAGGGTTGCTTGAGCAATGAATTGGACCAGGGATGCGGTTGGCAAGGGGGGGCGGCCAGTAACCAAGCAGCAAGCAGCAAGCATCAGGCAGGCACACGGACACAGCAGGCATCAGGTTTATGAAGTTTCAGTTGCGTTAGCGAAAGCAAAGCTCGTCTCAATTTGTTGCCCTTCGTTTGGCTTTGGCCACTTCTATTTAGTCTGTGTGTGTGTGTGTGTGGGTGTACATTTCATGGCAGCTAATGATGTATTCATTTGGCATATGAGAGCTCTCATGAGTCTGTCGGTCCTTTAAGCCTTTCAATTGGAAACGTAATGAAGCGCAGCTGTCAGCGTGTGCGACGGGTTAGTGCACTGCAAATGCTTCAACTGTGATTCTTCAGAGCGAATAATGCGATTCGTTTAATGAGCTTGACTAAAACCATACGCAGACACACACACACACACACACACACGCACACACACATATATATCTATCTATCTCCCACTCTATGACTGACTCCGAGTATCGCTCGTCTCGCTCGTTTCTATCTCTCGTCTGGCCGCGCATAAGTAGGCAAAGCGGTCAGCGGCTGAATTGAATGATCAACCTTGAACTTTGAGTCCGGCTTTTTAATTCGTTGCATATTAACAGCATGGCCAGCCAGCCAGCCGGTCGGAAATTACAGAGCAGCGACTGGCGGCACGTGGCCTTCGTGGCCGTCGCTCCCTGGAGCACTATAAATAACCCTTTCGATAACAAACATTGCGATGTGTTGATAATAAAAGGCTTGATTTATTTCTATGCTATGTTGTGATTTATGGACTTTAATGGCATCGTCGCACACAGCCATACAGCCATACAGTCAAACCAGGCTAGAACTGGGATGTGGCGGAGGCGTTAAACGAAATCTAGACGATTGGGGTAACATTTTAACAGCGAAGTTTGAGGAGTCAGCGGCGCTGCTGACAACTTCCGTTGCATCGAAACTGGGATTTAACATTGAATATACAGTGAATGTATAAAAAAGGCGGAAAAGTTAAGAAAATATATAAAAAGAAACCAATTGAATCCGCTGAAAGCACTTGTGAATATAAATAAAAATTGTAAATTCATTGTAAAAGTATAAAATATTCTATAGAATTTAAATAACAAAATAATAGTTGATAATTATTGAGAGTATTTAAATATGAGAATTCTATAAATTCTGCAGTAAGCGTTGAGTATTACTATATTTTGGAAAAATATTTAAAATTATTTTAATATTTAAGAATGAATTGCGAAGTAGACAGAAGGAAAATTTGGATAGATTGACAAAATGCGAGCTAAATTATTTGGATTGATGATATTAATGATCTATCTAATATCTCACGCTCTGACTCTCAACTCAACTCAACTCAACTCAACTCAACTCAACTCAACTCAACTCAACTCAACTCTCAACTTTCTGTATTTCTCTATTCTCTATATATCTTTTATATGCTATACTAAGTCTATGCTCCCTACTTTGTTTTCTTTCTCTCTCTGATTTTCTCTCTATCTGACTCGCTTTCTTTCTTTACTCAATCTCCAATCTCATCAAAATTACTCTCTACTCTCTACTCTCTTCTTACTTTATCTCTCTCTCTCTCTCTCTCTCTCTCTCTCTCTCTCTCTCTCTCTCTCTCTCTCTCTCTCTCTCTCTCTCTCTCTCTCTCTCTCTCTCTCTCTCTCTCTCTCTCTCTCTGACTCTCTTTCTTTACTCAATCTCTAATCTTACCCATATTACTCTCTACTCTCTTCTTACTTTATCTCTCTCTCACTCTCTCTCTCTTTCTTTCTATTCTGTCTCTCTGTTGCTCTGCATAAATTTAGTGAAACGTACACGCCATACACTCCTGGAAGCTGACCGCAAAACAGCTCTCTAAAGCGTTTGCCAACTTTCCGTTTGAGCAATTAAAACAGCAAACTGTAGTTGGGGTAGAACTGGTCGTGTTCAAATTTCTAGGCAACAATACACATTAACTACAAATTACATTCACATTAGTGTTTCGGCATTTCCTTTCCATTCTATTTTTTTGTTCTCCTTCTTTTTCCTGTGAGTTTCTCTTTAAAAAAAATATATATAGGAGGCAGGAACGAAAACAAAAAAAAAAAAAAAAAAAAAAGCGAAAAATAAAGAAAAAAAAAAAATCCAGCAAGCAAGGAACCACACACCTAATAAATCAAAGCGGCCTTCCTGAGCGCCTCCCATGAGTATGCTTGTTAAATGCTCGTAATAAATTAGCTGCCGAGCGGCAGACCGCGCCCAGCCCCGCAGTTACTGATTATTGGCTAAGCTGATGGGTCTGGGCCAGTTTACAATGGTCTTTAGGCCCGGTATATATATATATATAGAAGCGCCGGCCATTGAATCCAATCGAAGCCACTTTTATGCTCCTCAAACTCTCCTCTCTCACTCTCTCTCTCTCTCTCTCTCTCTCTCTCTCTCTCTCTCGCTCACTCTCTGTCTGTTTCTCCTTCTTTCTCCTGCACATTTTCAGACTCATTCATTTTACCAAGTCGTGAATTTGCTTGCAATTTTTGTTCCTTCACTTTATTTTTAATGAAGTCAGCGCTAAAAATTTTCGCTGTGTGGGCGTGTTTTGTGGGCGTAGGCGAGGCGGGTGGCGTGGGCTGGAGTGGGGTGGAGTGGTGTTGGGTCATGCAAGGGACGTTTGGCGCTTGACTGAAAGTTTCGCGTATTTGGCTTACGATTTTCTGAAATTCATTTTTAATTCCGCTTTGTGTGAACTTTTGACTGCTAATTCGAATCCTGTTCTCAGCTACTAAATGAGCTGTTTGAAATTTTTGTTGTTATGGGATTTTCTTTTTGGTATCGTTGGTTTTTTTTAAATATGCCTAAGAAGAGTGCGAAAGTGAGGTTCGATTGGTCAGACTCTTTACTTTTTTCGCTCACTTACTGAGCCGCATTGTGTGAACGTCAATCGTATCGCTCTCCAAGCGATCTTCACACGAGTAGCTCAACAAACAACAAAAACCCGAAGTCTCTTGCTCAGAGCGAAAACGAGAGAGTGAGTATAATTTCTTCTCTAAACGTTATTCTTATGAATAGATACTTAACGATTCGAACACTTAACAGTTATATATTTAAAATATATCAATTTAGTAAAATAAATTAGTCATATAACTATTTGTATTGTCATTTCCGCATAGTTGTTCCATAGCTAACAGCTAAGCTTGACTAAAAATGTATTCAATAAATAAATATATGTAAACTCAGAGTGAGTTTAGCTCAAATGTATGAACTGAGATAAATGAGATTAATTCTATTGCCAATTAAATTTCGATATTTACAATATATCTCCTAAGCAGCTAAAAGCAATATATATACTATATAACAGCATTTTTCTTCCTTCTTTAATGCCATTTAAAAATGGAAATTGCGCTACTTCCCTCTGGAATATAATTTCATTAAAAATTCGTCGTTGAACTTACATATTTGTTGTGTGCCTGACACATTATGCTGACAACATTAACATCATCAAATATTAGCTAATTAAGTTAAATGACTTGTCGATTCTTTTACTTGGCACTTCCACTTGGAAGCTGATAAAAATTATGAAGCTCCCTTGACAACTGACAGAGTGCGCTTAAGTGTTGCATAATTGTTGCATATACCCATTGACAATGTCATATGCGCAGCTAACGAAGCGTCGACTCCAACAGGCAACGGGCAACGGGCAACAGGCAACAGACAGGAGGCAACAGGCAACATGCATAGCTGGCAGTTGCATCAAGTCGATGCTAATTAGGACGCCAGGGAGAGACAGAGGACTCTGGAAGGACTCATCATCGTACGCAGTGCTAGACAAATTTGTAGCCTGACAGCACAGCTGATGACAGACTGCCTCAAATGGCTGCAACTTTCAACTGACAACTTTCGACTGGCAAATGGGCAGAGCCCAACGCTGCACATTTGCTTTCAGCAGCTTTTTTTTTTTTTTTCTCATAGCATCTGCAACTTTTGCTGCCGTTGCACAGAAAAGGTGTCTTTAACATAGGCAACCAGAAAATTAAGCAAACTCTCTGCGTGTGTGTGTGTGTGTGGGTGTGTGTTACGCTAATTTTTGCAGGCAGCTAAAAAGTCGCACGCAGCGAAGCAGGCGACGCGTGCTAGGCAAAAATTAAAATGCCTGCACACTCAAAAGGCGAATGGCAAATAAAGCAAAATCAAAGAAAGCACGGCACGAAGCAATATAGCTGGCTATATGCTGGCAGTATAGAAGGAAAAGTTATTTAAAAGAGAGAGAGAGAGAGAGGGAGAGGGGAAGAGAGAGAGTGAAGGCGGGCATAGAAATTCCAAGATATTTCTGCTTTGTGCACATTAGTTTGCCATAATGATAAAACTTTGCTTTGAGGCGTCAGCTTTTTTTATTAAAAATTATCTTTGTATATAGTATGTACATAGAAATATAGTGAAAATATTGCTTAATAAAAATGAAATTTTAGCCTTTAAAGCGTAATTTTTTATCTAATTGCTTTAGCGTTTGATGTGACTTTCAGATATATAACTTTAGCTGTTCAAAAAAAATCAAAAATATTTGCATATTACTTTTTTAATTGCAATTTCAATTTGGTGTGACTCAGATAAATAGTTTAAGCAGTTAAAAAAAAAATCAAAATATTTCCATATAATTTGTTTTTAATTTTAATTTTAATAGATCAATAGTTCCATTGCGACATACCACAATAAAAATGCATTTCAATCATTAAATATTTATAGATATATGAAAAATTTATATTTGCTTAGAATATATGAATATACAAAATAATAAAATAATGTATTTAGTTAAAAAAAAAAAATAATTAATTATAATTTGTGTTTTTCTTTTAAGAATTTCACAATTATCTGCCCAAGGAAATTCTAAACACTTTATATATCAAGTTTCATTTAATTTTCAGTACTCTCTTAGGCATTTAGATTCTAATTAAATTTGTATTTAATTTTTGTATAAAATTTCTAGGGAATTGCAAAAAGCGACTAACTTCATTTTTCACCTTCGTTTTGTCAGCGAGATTGTGATGAAGTTAGTGCAAAAAAAAAAAAAAAAAAAAATGATTCAAGCTGCGAGCCGTATTTATTATTCATGTGCCAAAAAAAAAAAAAAAAAAATTGCTGAAAAAAAATATATATATAAATAGTGTTGCATGTGGCTAAAAAGCTAAACAAAAATTGTTTTAATAAATGCAGCGTAGCGTCGTCTGCTCGTGCAAGTTTTCGCTGCTTTTGCCGCCTTCCCTCTGCCCTCTTCCCTCTTGTCTTTGGCCCTAGCCATTTTCCATCTTCCTTCCATCTGGCATTTGGCTCGTTGGTCAGTTGTGGAGTTGTGCAGTTGCATGCGGCACGCGCTGCCTTTTTGGCTTTGCCGCCTTGGCCGCTGTCGTTGACACAACTGTTGCCCCCGGACAGAGTTTGCCAGACTGGCAGCCGGAGACGGGCACGGACACGGACACGGGAACGGACACGGGAACGGACATGGACATGGACGGGCGGCAGACACGGCTGGGTGGCCAAATGAAAAATCACAGCGCCGTGCCGGCAACTGCTCAGCTAGACCCATAACTATGCAAGGCAAGAGAATTTTTATTGTGCGGCTGCTGCTGCTACTGCTGCTTGGTATGTTGCAAAGTCATATTCATTCGCTCATTCATTCATTCAGTTGAGAGTTGCAACACATTTTTATGTCTCCTTTTTATGCGCAAAGTGTGAATGTGAATATGAATGCGGCTGTACTCGTTGCTGCCGCTGCTGCTGTTGCTTCTTGTAACATTTTATTTTCATTTTTATTATGTCTTTTTTTTTTCTTGTAGCATTTTCATTTCCTATTTGCACATTTTTCACTTCTGTCCGTTGGCTTTTTGATGCGTCCCGTTTGTGTTTTGTGCAGTTAAAAGATTTATAAATATGAATATTATACATTGTGGCATGAAATATGCAAATTCTAGAAATGGCCAAAGGAAATAGAAATGGTCAAAGCGGAACTAGCACCTCCTCGACAGCCAGCCTCATTGCCCACTCTACCACCCTCACCCACCCTCACCCACACTCTTCTTTTCTTGTATCTGTATCTTTTCAAATGATTTTTGCAGTTTATTATTATACATTTTTTAAATACTTCTTTTTATTTTGTGCTTGCACTGCACGCAGATGCATTTAATGACCGGCTGCAGCAAGCGACATGAAGTCTATCCCAACCGAGTTGCAACAAATGCACGAAATGGTCCATCGAAAGCACAATTTTAAATTCACTATGAAAAAAAAAATGTCTAAGCCGTTGGCTTATTCAATTGTTATAGAGGCTTAACAAGCACTTCATTAATATAGATTTTTTTTATACATTTGCTGCTCATGCCAATATGCCTAAACATAATTTTACATATTTTTGTTCCTAAAGCAAATCAAGTCTAAAGATTTTTTGCAAAATATGAAAAAAAAAAAATAGATAGAAAAATATTTGAAATAAAATAATATTTAATAAGAAATGTTAAATAATAAAATATTTTAAATAAATAAATGCAATTAAATTGAAATAATTTTTTAAATAAAATTAAAATATTAATATTAAAATATTAATATTATATCTTTTTATTTCGCATTTTACATCAAAATCTCTTTCTAAGACATTATCCGAGTAATTAATCAACTCTTACTCTAAAAGTAAATAAACTCTGTCAATAATCAATTTAATTAATAAATTTAATTATTTTTTTTTTAGTTTTTTTCATATAGAATCTAATTAAAGTGATTAATCGAATATAATTAAATAAATACACTCAATGTTTAATAAACTTATTTAAAGAGTATTTACGTGACGACTTTGTAGCTTAACATTTATTTAACTGTTAAATAATTAATTGCTATTTATATTTTTTTTTTCACTCAAGTTATTGTTGTTATTTTTTGTTGCTCTACATTTTTTTTCCGCATTTTTTAAATGAAATTGTTGTTGTTGTTGTCGTCGTTGCTTGGTCGCTATAAATCAGGGCATTTTAATGCAAATGCTGTTGCAATTTTATGGCTTAAATTAGCAATTGGCGGAGCGCGGCTATTGGCCATTAATATTTATTAACAGGCGGCGCATGATTAATGTGCCATAATAAAATTAGTTATAGAAAAAAAAAGGAGGAAAAACATAAAAATAAAAACAGATACAAAAAGCGCGCCATTTGACATTCACAATTAAATTATTTAAAGTTCACAATGCAAAGTTGAATTAATGTCAAATGTCAGCAATTATTCTAAGCCAACGGAAGCGCAAGGGAAAAGTGTGTGATGGCATGGGGTGGGAGGGGTGGTAGGTCGGCAGAGTTCGATATAAATCGCAGTAGTATGTGGTATAGCCGCAACATTAAAATCAATTAAATTATGAATGTAATTAAAATAATTTAATGGCAGTGCTCTTTCGGCCACTCGATGACAGCTGTAATATTCAATTTGATTACGCTATTGCAGTTAATTAATAATTCAATAAATAACGCAAAAGCCACTTCAAATTAGCTGCAAACAATTGTCACCGTTCATCGTTCATACACCAAATAGAATGAGAGATCACATAAATTACATAGAGCCTGACAGCAGGAATGGGCAGTGCAGCCCAAATAGATGAGAGCAGACAATACTAATTGAAAGTTTGTTCGAAGAGAAACAGTTAATGAAGTATTTGAGCATAAGCTTCATTCTAGAAAAACAATGTTGAAAGAGTTAATTAGTATGGGAAAGAAAGGAAGAGAGAAACAAAATTTATATATTCAGCAAGATCTTATAATATCGCAAAGGTGCTTAAGTAACAGGCAAAACGAATGAAGATTGTTTAATAATAAAGGCCAGATTAAATTGATGTAGTTGAGCGAATGACAATCAATCAATCTGAGGCTGCAACATAATAGTCAAGCTTTCGTCATTTAATCAATAACTATTTAGACAGTTTGAGAGCGGAAAATGTCCTCTAGCATACCTTTAAGATTTTTGAACCCCCAACCAGACAATTTTGGGTTTTTTATCACGAAACCAAGCTATCGTAATACACTTAAAGCATGCTTAAAGCATTCTAAGGCCGAATCAGTGACGAGAATTGCATTATTGCAGCAGATTATTGAACATATCCTCAGCTGAAAGTTAAAAATTTGATCAACAGACATCTATAAGCATTAAAATACAGAGAGTGATCACATTTTAAGTATTGTTCCATCATAAAAGCAGAGTTTTGCCTTCGAACGATCTTCTGCAGACTTGCTGAAAGAGAGGCATCAATTAGTGTAAAAGAGATAATTTAAGGTAGCTCTGATATGAATATTTATATGATGTCAGATGCCATTAATAGAAATATATGTCGGGTCTTCGTCTATACCTCCGATTTCAGCGTCTGATGCAATCTTGGTTGGTTCAATAACCATATTCATTGTCTTCTTACGCATGACGCTGGAGCAGTGCATTCCGTGCACGTGTGTTCATTCTCGCTATTTCTCTAATTGTCTATTTCTAGAACTTTCTTTAGTTCTGGCAACCTCATTCATTGCCATTTTCCAACACTACGAACACGGACCACACTCAGCAATTAGGGTAACCCTAACTGCCACCCACAGCATATAACTCACGATATCGCCAATCGATGCCTTTATTTACATAATTCTCCGACATACATATATATGTTTTTTATATATATAATATATACGCAGATTATTCTTATTAATAATTCTATAATATATTAATATTTCATATTAATATATTCATATTATTCTATAATATTCACCGACCAAAATTCAAATTTTGCCATATGCTAAAACGTGAATATTGGTTTGTTGCTTGCACTAAATTTGATTTGCAAACTATTTACTATAAAGGCAGATAGATATACTATATATATATATATGTTATATTACACATACATACAAATGTCTTCAATAGACTTAAGTACCACCTCAGCAATTTATGCACAATCAGCCAACCAACTTGCTGACTACTATAAATGCTTGAAGTACGAGTCTTTTGCTGGCTGGCAACTAAAGTACGAGGTAAATCATCATTTGGTCTAAATGAATTCTCAAATGCGCTCATAAATTTCGTGTCAGTCTTCAAAAGTTCTAAACAAGATGCGTGGCTCGTTTTACGATTCGGAGTTTTATTTGCCACACGGTGCGGCATCCTTTTCTCAATCTCAATCTCATTCGCATTCACATTCGCATTCACATTTTCCCATTGACTATGGCAATTCACATCACAATTCTGACTCTGACAATTCACAGTGAGTAAGCAAGAGCGAAAGAGCGCCGAGAGAGAGAGAGAGAGAGAGAGCACGCGAAAGATACTCAAAAACTTTGATGGATTTGTATGCCTCATGCTGCTTCGCGTTGGTAACGGAGAGTACACTGTTTTTTTTTTTGGGTTGGGATTATGTTAATAGCCAAGTTGGAATTAGCCTGCAAAGGATTTTGCTGCGTGTGCTGCATTAAAATTTATCGACTGAGCGTCTATATATGACTGCGGAGTATGTAAATTGATTGTGGCTGCAGGGTAAGCCGCAAGACTTTTGCTTCTCTTCAACACACACACACACACACTCTCTCTCTCTCTCTCTCGCTTTCTTTCTTTCATGCACTCGTTAAGTTTCCGTCTTGGCACAATTATGACTTTTAGCAGGCAGCTGTGAGTGGCCTCATCTGGCCAACGGGGTTTTCAGGGTTTTACGACAGCGACATAAACCCCACAAGTGGCCACAATGCAATCGTAAATTTTTGCGACTGCAAATCAAATTAGTGCAGCGTTCCCTTGTGCTACACACAGACACAAACACACAGACACTCTCATACATTTATAGAGCTAATACACACGAAATGTATGCACAACATTTTCGTATTCGCATGTGGCCGAATGCATTTGTTAGCCTAACAAGAGTTGGCCAAGATTTGAGACAAGAACAAAAAATATATAAAAATATTTATAGGAATACATAAAAAGATATATCAAAATATATATTAAGTAAGTAAATTAGTTAAGGCTTTATAAATAATTATTAATGAGATTTATAAATAAATCAACTCATATGCCTATTAAATTAATATTTATTTACATTTTTAAATATTTTTTTTTTTTGATTAAAAGAAGAAGAAAAAATTAATAAAATGTACTTTATATAAATTTTATATAAAAATGTTATATATATTCTATTTGAGATTATCACAGGTCATTTATTTTTACTTCGAAGCAAGAGCATGGGGATTACGGAGATAAATAAAATGATGTATGATCAATGCTAGATTATTTTTACATTTTAATAATGGATTTTGTTATTTTGCAGTACATAATTTTTTATACTGGTTAGAAACCAATTAAATTTCTAATAAGGTTATTGTTAAATTAATGATATTTAAAATATTTGTTTAAAAAATTAAATATTACCTTCATACCATTTTTTTTTTAGTATTTGTTAATGGAATAGTTAGAACTGAAAGGAATTTGCTGATATTTGCTTTTTCTCAGTCGCTAACTCTCCTCTCATAGCTCTCTCTCTCTCTCTCTCTCTCTCTCTTTCCTTGTCTCTCCCTCCCTCCCTCTCTCTCTCTCTTTCTCTCTTTGTCTTTCTGTGCTACCTATTAAAAAGCTATTTCATGTGCACATTGTGATATTAATGCAATTAACTGCCTGCGGTAGGAATGCCTCTGGCTTATTGTAGCATACTTTTCAGCTGCTACAAATGGAATGCGTTGGTGTGTGTGCGTGTGTGTGTGTGAGTGTGAGTGTGTGTGAGTTATGTTGAATTTTGCATATTTGATCGATAGACGGCAAAAACTTGACTTGGCATTGTGTTGCTTATAAAGTAGCTGCTGCTGCTGCAGTTGTTGCTGTTGCTGTTGCTGTTGCTCTTGTTGAGGCTGCATAGAAATGCGAGCGATGCGTATTGCCAGGCCACGATGCCAGCGGCAGTCAATTTTCATGTTTACAATGGGTGGAAGACACACACACACACATATACACAAGTGCACACATACACACACGTGCACACATACACCATGACAAATAACAAACAATTACAACAGCGCGGCGCTTGTCTCTTAGTCGTTGTGGTTGTTGCTCTTGCGCCGCAATAAATACAATTTGCATGACAAAATAGCAAACAACGGCAACTTTTGCATACGTGCATGGAGATGTGTGTGTGTGTGTGAGTGCCAGTATGCGAGTGTGTGTGTGTGTGCGTGTAAGCGTCTGCAGGTTCACTCAGCCAAACAAAACTACACACAAAAACAATCAACTGCCAGGCCGTCCAAACAGCAGCAGCAACAGCAGCAGCCACAGCAACAACAACTTCAGCTAGGCTTTATGCTGAGCTGCTGCTGCTATCGCTGCTCTTGCCTCTGCTGCTGACCACACCTACCTTTTAGCCCCGCCTCTGCTGTTGTGCGGAGCAACTTATGAATATTCAATTTTACATAAAAGATTTTTGTTGTTGTCGTAGCTGTTTGTTGTTTTGATTTCTTTTTAGCCTGCAACTCTATCTCGTTTTCTCGCTCTAGCTGCCTCTCCTTGTCTCGCTCTCTCTCTCTCTCTCTCTGCTTTGCTCAGCCTCGCACTTCACTGGGCCAAAAAGACTTCACTATGAAATGTGAAAAATATTGTATAGGCTAGAAGGCCAACTGACCAGCAGTGCAACAGTAACAGCAGCAGCCGCATACACTGAAAACAATTTTATATTAACTATTTAAAGTGAATGAAATTCAATAAGCATAGACAGCCGTATTAAAGCTTTTGTATACTTGAGATAAGAGAGCGCTTGAGACTCAGCAAATGTACAGCAAAATGAAATTATTTCTCATCTTAATTTAAGTTTAATCTCCAAAGATTCGGAATTACAATAAAAATAAATAAAGAATAAATGAATTTAAAAGAATAAAGAAATTTATTAGAAACTTGTGTAAAGTTGGCAAAATATATAAATAATTTATGGAAATCTAGGACTATGTTAATTAAATTTATAATTTGTTGAATTCCAACGCGTATCTAACAGATCCCAAAGTAAACTCAATTTGCAGTTTACTTATATTAAAAAATAAAATAAATAAATAAATATATATAAATACAAATTCTTACTTATTTTGACAGAAATTTGTTTATTAGTTATTTTTAAAAAATTTAATAAATTAAAGTCTTTCTTCTTAGATTAATTTATACATGCAAATTTTATAGAAACTCTTGCAATTTTATGAATATATTAAATATACTCAATGTACAATTAATTTATTTTCTTCTAATATTCATACATATATTTACAATTATTGACTTTTAAAGCGAAGAAATTTTGTCGAGCTCATTTATCAAAAAAAAAAAAAAAAAAGCAAAAAGAAAAGTAGAAAACATTTGACCGACTTCTCGCGAAATACCTCAACGTAAAATTTGGATAAACGTCAAAATATTTTTTTAAAAAAACGATTACAATTCTTACCAAATTTTTCATATAGTTAAACTGACATCTATATAGTACATGCATACACAAATATATATATATATATTTATTTTTTTTTGCTAGTCCAAGTCGATATTTTTAGCCAAATAGGTGCTGCCTGTTTGCAGCTTGGATATATTCATGTTGACCAAAGATTTTAATAGATCGTCCATGCTAATGACCAGCTCGTTTTCATCCACCGCATGCGCATCGATGATGCAGCTGCCCTCCTTGATCCTAAGTTCACGCATATATTGTCGCATGCGATAGATGCTGGCACGACGACACAACTCATGCAAATCAGAGCCCGAATAGCCGGGCGTCAAGTTGGCCAAACGCTTCAAGTCGACATTCGGATGCAGTTGCTCCTGCTGCAATATTACCTGCAGTATGGCCAAGCGCTGGGGCCCCAATGGTGGCTCAATATGAAATTGTGTGGCCATGCGTCGCAAAATGGCCTTATCCAAGTCCTGTGGCCGGTTCGTAGCGCCCAGCACTAAGACCGTACAATTGGAGCTGCTTAATAGGCCGTCCCACAACATCATAAACTGGGTCTTCATCATGGCCGTCGCCTCGTGATCGGTGGCGGTGCGCATGCGCAAAAATGATTCAATCTCATCGATGAATATAATACATGGTTGCAATTTGTGGGCCAGCGTAAACACGGCAGCGGCCAATTTCTGTGATTCACCATACCATTTGTCTGTGAGCACCGCCACATCCAGATTGATGAAACGCATGCCCGCCTCCTTGGCCATGGCCTTGGCAATTAACGTCTTGCCACAGCCAGGCGGTCCATGGAGCAAAACACCTTTGGGTGGTCGACACAGTTGTGAGCGCTGGAACAGATCTCTATGCCGAACTGGCAGCACCACAGACTCGCGCAACTCCTGAATAACCGTATCCAAGCCGGCAATATCCGACCAACTGACATCGATATCGGCGGGTGCAATCAGATGTGAAGCTATCATCAGTTCATAGCTATTGAAATCGCTTAGTTTCAATTTATTGCCCTGTCCGGTCATATCGTTCAGTTTCTTCAGCTGAATCTGGGCCAGCCGCTTGGCCTTCTTTTTGGCCTTGCTGGTTGGATCCACGGAGTTGATTATCCATGTGGCGCAATAATAGGTGACAATGGCAACAATGCCAATGCGCACCAGCTGCGTTACTAGTTGATAGCCTGGTCTACTGGGCCCTTCCATTGTCAATTTATAACTATTATAAAAACACATATTCACAAATAGTCGAACACAGGAAAACCTGGCAGCTTGACAGCTGCTACAACGCAACAAATGTTAACAAAATTTCCAAATAGAAATTTACAAAAAAAAAAAAAAAAAATTGAATTGAAAAAGTGTTTCAATATTAACGAAATAAGTTGCATTTCTAGAGAGAGAGAGAGTTTATTAAATATTATATTTATTATACATATATAAATGTAATTCTCTTTGACTTTCGTTCCATTACTTTCCTTAAACTGCGTGTTGATTTACTTTACATTTCTCTCCGTGTATATACACATTGTTTTTGTTTTTTTTTTTTTTTTTTTTTTTTTCTTTAGCAACGCTTTGGCTCGACTTCGCTTAATTTCTGTTTAACTTTTCCTGTTTGCTCTGGCCCTGGCCAAGCAAAAAAT
This sequence comes from Drosophila koepferae, assembly GCA_030914345.1. Lineage (NCBI taxonomy): Eukaryota > Metazoa > Arthropoda > Insecta > Diptera > Drosophilidae > Drosophila > Drosophila koepferae. Next base: position 12,163,003 of record JAUESR010000207.1, read on the forward strand.
GTTTTCTAGTTTAGCATCTTTTAGCGGAAGTCAATGTAACAAAAGATAAACTTGTCCAGCCAGCTGCTACTGTTACTGCTTCAGCTTCTGCTTCTGCAGCTGTTGTTGTTGTTGTTGCTGTTGTTGTTGCTGTTTCAGTTTCTTCTTCAACTTGTTTGTATTGAATTGTATCTGGTTGGGGGGGGGAAGCTGCTGCATACCGTTCAGCAGCACAAGTATTAACTAAACACTGCAGCAATTTATCTTGCTCGAACCACAGTCCAGCTTCAGCCGCATCACTCTCGTGCCTCTAAGCCAAACTTCGCTGGTGTCCAGCCATGGGGCGCACGCGTAGGTCAGTTTTGTTTTAAAGTTTTCTTAAGTCGCAACTTACATGACTTCAGGGCCCAAGCACCAACCCACTGCCGACTCAGCGGAAGTCACAGCGCGCTGTTGTTGTTGTTTTTTTTTTGTTTTTTTTTTTTTTTGTTCGTTTTTTACACTTCCTTCCGCATTACAAAAGAATTACTCAACACAAAATGTCTGGCAGAAGTTGGCCAAGATGAGATGCTGAATATTCACGAGCGCCAGGTGCCAGACAGCCTTTATTAGAGTGCCACAGAAAATAATGAAAAAATACCAAGAAGTAGCAATACACAAGTATAAATAAAACAAAACTATTTCTGCTCGTTTATTAAAAAAAAAAATTGTTGTCTACGTTGCTTTGCTTTTAAGTTACTAAAGTAGGTCTGATAACTTTGAAATGAACACTATAATAATAAATAATTAATTAATAATGAAGTTGACTTATTCTAAATGATTTAAAATAGTTTAATAACAAAAGAGCTCGCAAATATCTATGTATAAATATATGTGACTCCCGCTCACGCTTCAGAGAGCAACCGATGGCGTCGGTTCTTCAATGAGCTCATTCCCGATCAGACAGCAACCTTCGTTGGCTTTTTTCGCTCTGTAGCAAAAATTCTCTTGTGTGTGTATGTGAGAGTTGCTTGCGCTAAACACATGAACAGCGTACGTTAGTATGCGTGTGTGGATGTGTGTGTGAAAAGTAAAGGTCGATTGCATAGACTCTTTGTGTGTATGTGTACTCTCTTACTCAGCGTCAATCGTATCGCTCTCTTAACGATAGCATCACAAGAATAGCAGAACGTAAGCCGTAAACCGAAGACTAAAACGAAGTGAACCGAAGTCTCTTATTGAGAGCGAGAGCGTATGAGTATGATTATCAGCTCTCGTGAACAGATCGTGATGGTTATGTTAACTAAACAAGAATTTCTAAATAAGAATGTAATTCAATTAATAATTACAAATATGTATTTTAAATACAATTCAACTGAATTTTAAATAATTAAATGTTGTAATTTATTCAATTTTGTAAATATATAAATATTAATAAATAAATAAATTATTTATTCCTCAACTGATTATATTTTTAAATGAATTAAAATTCAATTAAATAAAAAACATATTTAAATTGAAATTGCTTTAATACGTAGTTGAATACTAAATTATAATACAATTATTTAATCAAAATTATTATTATACAGATTCTATTCTTTTCAGTTTCTAAAATAAATTAAGAGATAAAGTGAATGAATTACACTTTATTAAAAATATATAATTTTACTCGATTCCCATGTCAGTTACTAATAGTATGCTTAAGAAATTTCTCTATTATCTTAATATCTTCTTCGGCTGATCCCTGCGCAGCGTCTAATGCTACAAGCTTTTGCCTTACTCTCAGCAGCAGCAGCAAGCGCAACCGTTCAGCGTTGATATCTTCCTGTTTTTGTGTTTCTCTTTGACAGACGTATTTGAGGCAATTCCTATGCGCTTTTGGAGCTCAGGCATCTTATCGTTAAGCACGTTAGCGCTCGTCTCCTTATTCTTCTCGGCTCACAGCTACTTTTCAAGAGTTCATAAAAATCACTTCAACTGTGCAATATTTCATGATTTTACGTCAATCTCTTCAGCGACGCTCAACGCCATTCAAAATATGGGCGGGAGCTCCGCCATCTAGGTGCTGCGGCTGTTGCTGCTTTTACTGGCATCTCTCTTGCGTTTCCTGGCCCAAACTCTTCGCTCTTTGTGAGCGTCAAGTTCGCTCGTTCGTTCTACTGAGCACACGACAATTTAATTATGTAGCTTGTTGCTATTGTTGTTGTTGTTGCTGTTGTTGCTGCTGCTGTTGTTCGCAGCAACTGCAGTCGCTTTCACTCGTCGACTTTTGTCACAGTTAGAAAATCTTGTAGCGAAAAAAAAGGAAAAAGAGCGGATTTTACAATATATAAAAAATATATATTCTTTTTTTTTTTGCGTTGAAATTGTGATACACTTGCATTGATGTGCTGCAGTTGTGACAATTGAGAATTCTGTTGAAGTGTATGGAAATTTGTAAGTGGATAATATTTTTAGTATATAGTTAAATTAATATGTAGATCAAACAGATGGGAAAATGTTTTAAAGTTTTAATTCGTACATGATATAAAATATTTGGAATTTATTTAAAAAGTTTCATTTCATAAATCTTCGCAATATATTCTCAATAATGATTTTTCTACTCTAAAGTAAATATATTAATAAGTAATAAATTACATCATAAATGTATCAATAAATAAATAAAATATATTAATAAATAGAAAAAATAAATATTTGAATAAATCATATTTCCTATATAACTTGTGCACAAAGTTTGCTAATATTTTAATATAATAGTTAATCGCAAAGAACTTTTCCTAATAAAAATATATAAATAAATAAGATATATTTATAAATATATATATAGTATAATATAATATATATTTATTTCTCAACTAATTAGATTTTTAAATTAATTAAAATAAAATTATAATGAACAATATATTTAAATTGAAATCTTTTTAATATGTAGTTTGTTTAACCAAAGAACTTTTCTTAATAATTAAGATATTCATAAAATTTGTTGGCAAGTTTTTCTCGTTCCGTGTCTGCAGCATATTAATCAAAAGTTTATTAAAGATTATTTATAAAATTTATTAAGGTTATATGAAAACTGAATACAACTACTATTATTAATTAATATTATTTAATCGATTTCCCTAAAATTGTAAATATATGTAAATATACATATATATAAAAAAAAATTAGCAGAAATATCAACCATAATTATTAAACGATTCGCCTATATAGCTAATAGAATTAAATATATAGAATTAAATATATAAATAGTTACCTTAAATGTTAGTTACAGGCAGTTAGCGAAACGACTGAAGCAGCGCTGCAACAGGCTTGCCTTTATATAGGGCGCAACTCCCACTCAAAGTCAAGCTCCGCTCCTGGCACCCTACTCAGGTTCCCTTTACACTGGACCATTGAACGTTGAGTAAGACTAAGCACTCCATTGCCTCAAGCAGGCACTAAAAAGCTACACATACACACTTTAAATGCTCAGCTCTTCTCCCTGCTATATAGACTCAAGAGAGGCAGATCGAAACATCGTCGTGTTGCATACGATTCCATAAAACTTTCAGACCCCGCATTGGCTACAAATTAAAGAGCAGGCATTTAAGAGCATATATGTTTTCTCTTTTTCTCCGTGATTTATTATTCAGCATTTAAACGAAATTTGGTACAGATTCCGAATAGTAACCATATAATTTCCATAAAGCACAACTCCTTTATCAATAAGTTCAACATCCATCAATTTGATCTCCCTGTCCCCCTTTCATTCATTCAAACTATCTTTGCTTTACACATCGTCTTTAAAATAGATGCTTGTTTCCTTTTGCGTAACTCTCGTTTCAACCAACGATGTGTTGCTTTCCGTTGTTGTTGAGGGTACAACATAAGAATGTTTTCTATCCTGAATTCGGGCCTGGATCTTGCTATATAGTGCGTCCACGTGCGGTGCCACATATATATCCAAACGCACACGATTCTCAAGCTGATGCAGCAGCTGTTCACAGCGATCGAATTCGTTGTTGAAAAACTCTGTTAATATATCCCACATAATGGGCGCTAAATTAAAGAAGGGCTTAAATTTTTCAGAATTAAGGCAGCCCAGCTGTAGCATGTCTGGCTCCAAGGTGGCCAGACCGCATAGACCCGCATAGAATGCCACATCCTGTGGCGCCACAATCTTATTATAATCGTACTGATCGTATGGTGTCAAAAGGAAACAATGTGCTGCCGTCTTATAGATCTTTAGGCCCATATTGGCCAGGCCAGCGGCACAGCTGAGTTGAGCGGGCACAGAGCGTGCCAAAATGGGATAGCCCAATGCATACTGTTTGGCCTCATCAATGTAGCTGAGCACATGCCACCAGTTGGCCATAAAAATGGAAACTCGTATCAGATTGCGAAACATATTGATCACATTATCGCTGCTGGTGCAATAGGGTCGGGCGCGTGCATAAAACTTTACGGCCAATTGAAAATTTCCGCTCTTCACGTGATAGTCGCCAATCTCCTCCAAAATGCGACGCACATAGGCGCTGCCCGAGTTCGATTTCTTAAAGTTCAGCTCAGCATCGAGCTCCTGCAAGAGCAGCGATGCCTCCATTGTATTATCCTCCACCCAGTAGGCATCATATTCGTGCGCCTCTACGCTATCTTTCTTTGCTTTGGCCGATTTGCCGGATGCACGACCCGAACTAGACGATGCTTCGTTATCTGCAACGCTCATGCTGCGCTCTCGCTCAGTGCAGAGTGTACGGTACAGCTCCTCATACATCTTGACATTGTATGTGTTCTTCACATGAATGATGGCCAGCTCTAGGGCTTCCACACGCAGCTTGGGACACACTTGTGCTATGAACTTCAAGCGTATGAGTCGGGCAATGTCCGTATAGCGCTTGGCATAGCTAATCAATACGATTTGAGGATTCTCGACAATGGGACACTCCGAGACAGTCGTCGCCCGCACTAAGCTTCTCTCGTTCTCATTGCGCAACAGCGATACCGACCCGGAAATCATTTCTGTGATCGACACGTGGCAATCGTCGACAAGTTATCTGACAAGTAAACTGAATAAAAATTAAAAAAGTAAAATAAAATAAATAAATAAATAAAATTAAACTAATAGATGTTTATGACAATGTTTACCAGATCGCTACAAAGCTCTTTAAGCCAAAGCCCATAGCTAAATGAATTGACTCAAGGTAAATCAATTGATTTGAACTTGACGAAGAGATGTTTTTTGTTGATTGTTAATGTGACGACTATAGCTTGGGAAAAAAAAAACATAAATTTAATACAATTATTCATTCATAAAAGAAAATAAATAAATAAAAAATACAATAATCATAAATTGAAATTACTTTCAGCTTAGCTAAATTATATGAAAAATATCTAAATAATAAATTAGATATTCATATGCAAGTCTATGATTTTCTCTTATAAATTTTCTTCCATGCTGATATATGCACATCTCCACTCTGCATAGTTTTCACTCTACACATTTTGTCCAACTATTCTGAATATATATATACATTATAATGTGTTCTATTTTGAAATCTCTTTGCGTGTGAAAAATTCGACGTGCAAGTGTTGTCAGCTACATGAAATTTGTACGCTCGAATAATCTGCTATTTAACAGAAAATCAAACATGCGTGCTATCCAATCTGACCGCCAGGTGGCGTGACAAGCTGCAGTTGTGCACGTGTGCCACACAGACAGACAAGAATTGAGAAGCTTGAGCTATGCTGGCAATGCTCATGTATTTGCAGATGGGCAGCCGCTAACAATTGTGCACAAGCAAATTCCATTACGAAGATACAAATCAAATTGCCAAATCGAATACGTTGCCCAAGACGGGGCAGGTGTGGGAGCTGGGTTGCCTTTGCTAGCTAGCTAGTTTGGCCAATAGGGACAAAAAATAAAATATATATGTATGCAAAAATCAAATTACCCGAGCTTGAATAATCGCAGACATCAGAGACACATAAATCAGAGGGCGCCAAAACTTCAAAAGGCCAACGAAAAAAAGAAAAAGTAGAAAAGAAAAAAAATGGAAACCAAAGAAATTGTTACCGCTATTTAACGGTTTATTGATGCGTCGCTTTAGCTGAATTTATTGGCCTGCTCGTTGGCCATTTACTAGCTACAGTTCCCCCAACATTGGCCCACACTTGACTGAAATGGAAATGCAAAATGTGAAACTTAAAAAAAAAAGAAAAACGTGCAAAATGCTTGAAATTGATTTGACTTTTTGGTAGTCCAGGTAGTCCAGAGGTGTCGGACCGAGGTATCAATGCCATTTCCAGCCAGAGAGCAAAACAAAATGACCAAAAAGATAAAAGCAAACGCAGCTGTATTGTTATATAGCCTACCTGAATTTTGTTATTAATCATTGCATTGATTAAGGCCGCTGATAAAACACATTAATACTATTGCTGAAATAGAAATATTGATGTTAGTTAATACATGTTGACTCTGCGCATTAGTTTAATATGAGATTATAAGGCTGAAATATTGGTCTATGGTTTTTTATTTCAAAGAGTTTTTTCTGTGAATGCTGAGCTTGTTATGTTGGCAACGTCTGAAGTTAATTTCAAATGTAAGCAGGTATATTTTATAATATTTTTTGATGAAATAATGAAATCATGAATGTAAATTTCAAATGTACACAAAACATTTTATAATATTTTTATATATTTTTAATATATGTAAAATTGATCAGAAAATAAATAATATTATAAATTAATATTAATTAATATATGTAAAATTGATTAGGAAATATTATAAATTTATTTTTACATTTGACATTTACGTTCATGATTTCATTATGTCAGCTTAACTAAAATTAAAAATTAATATTAGAAAAAATTAATATTATTTATTTAAAAAGAAAAGCCTTCAATGGGCTTTGAAATATCTGAATTATATAGTTTCAGTAATTGGATATAATGATGAATACACAGGGTTATCCATATCATCAATCAATCAATCAAAGATAAACACAATTTTGTTATATTTAATTATTAAATTTAATTTTTTTTTTAAATTTCTTTTTATTTATTTATTTTTTTATTTTATATTATTATTATTATTTTTATTTATTTATTTATTTATTTATTTATTTATTTATCTATTTATTTATTTTTTTTTTTTCAAGTAGATTTTTGGATGTTGAAAGATTATATAATTTATCTTGAGCTAAAAAACTGATTGAATACAAAAATTTTAATTTCATATATATTATACAAATATAAGCTAAATAGATATATATGCCAAATATGATCAAAGTAAAATAATAATCTAATAAAAAAATAAAATAATAATAAATATACAAATCAAATCTACATGATAAATATTTACAATAAAATAAAAGAAAGTAAAAGACTTTAGATCACATCTGCTCAAACTGCAGCTGCGTCAGGTCTTTTGATAGCGCTCAGCTACCCTGTAACAATTATCGGCATGGTACATTACATTTTTGTTGAAACGAATTCGATGTTAAATTTTAGCCGAGTGAAGCGTGGCTGGGAGGGCAGTAAGAGCTTTTGATTAAGAGATTGAAGCCGCAGCAGCGACGATGTGAGGCTAAAAGACAGCCGACGGCAATCAAAGTCACAAAATGCTTGCAATTGGCATGTAATAGAAGGTGGATGGCGAGGCAGGGTAAATCGGAGGCTGGGAGAATGGAGCAACCAGAGGTCAGACAGAGCAGTGTTTGGTGGGGGGAGGTCAGAGGTTTGAACGATGGCATCGCTTTCAGTTTGACGCTTTCGATGCGTGCAAATTTCTAATTTCATTAAAATTTGTTCGTTCCGCCGAACTCGAGTAGGATGAAGGCATGCCGTAACGCTACTCAGACGTTGACAGACACAAATTGACAATAGACGTCAACACATGAGCACATGAGAGGCGACACGGGGCAGGGAGCAGGGAAGTGTGTGTGTGTGTGTGTGTGTGTGTGTGTGTGTGGGCGTGCTCTCTGGCTGGACGACAGCTTTGGCAATCAAAATGTGCCGATCAAAGTACAAAATCGATTTTAATTGCAATCTAGCGACGCTTAGCGCTCGATTGTCGGTCGAGTGCGGGGGCGTGCTGTGGGCGTGGCCTGTCCAGACCATAGCCCTAGTCAGCTAGTGTGAGTGTGTGTGTGTGAGTGTGTGGCAATTGCTTTTTGCAACAGCAGCTGCAGCGACGCGACACAAGCCACAAAAAAAAAAAAAAAGTGTCCAGCGAAATATTGAATCAAAATTTTGAATGGCCCAGCGAGATTCGCTTTTGCATGATGTCCACGCCAAGCATTGTCCCCTGTTTTGACTAATGTAACGCCATTTGTAGCGTCAGCTACTCCACACAAACACACACACACACACAGACTCACTCACACTCATGCACACAACATATTCAAAGCCATTAAATACTGCAGCACAATTGCCGCTCGTACGCAACTCAATCAGGCTGTCAAATTTACAAGAGCCCAATTAGGCCACGCCTACCCTTACCAAAAATAATATCACACAAAAAAAGAGATGAAGAAGAAAAAAAGAATTTGTCTGCAGCACAAAAAAAAAAAATAAGCGAACTTTATCAGACGCGACATTAATTATCGGCACAACAACAACGACAATACAATGAATAGACTGGATGCTGCTGGCATTAAAAAAAATAAAAAAGCACATCAAATCGATTTCAGGCGTCTGCTTGGATTTTTAAAGTGCATTAAAGAGCTCAACTTAGCATAAAAATATGTAGATTTTTATTCAATTATTGAGCGAAATATAGAAAAATAAATGAATAAAAAAGATAAAAATAATATATAAATGAAGTCTGATTTGCATATCTATGATTTGCAGATAGTCCATTTTTATTTATTAAAAAATTCTTGCATTTTTTGTACATTTTTAATTTTTATTTAATTATTAAATTATTATTAAATTTATTTAAATTTTACTTTGAAATTATTTAATTTATACACTTTTATTATTTTTAAATATGATTTTTTTAAATGTTAATTATTATTTTTCAATATTTTTACAAAGTTATCAGAAAATATTTCGTAAATGAAGCTAATCGCCAATTGTGAACCAGTAAGAGAACTGGAATGGGAGTTATGCTATTAACAGCGCATATTACTGTTAATAACATAGCATGACGATGTAAAGGGAGAAGCAGTTCTTGTTAATGGAATCTGACAGTGTTAATGTCATATTAATTTAATTTTTCGACTGAAATTCATGACTGAATTTCTCAACTGCTGCTGCCAAATTTATGTGACTTTAATATAATATCTATTTATTATTGAAATAATTTGAAAATAATAATAATTTGAGTAATTTGACTTTTTTGTCTGTTCTAAAACCTTAAAATATATTAAAATTAAAATATAAACAACAGCACCACAGCTTAGCATACAGACACAAAATCATACCAAAATTAAGATTTAAGTTATAGAGGCTACCTTTAACCTATTGCTAAAAGTCAATCAAAACAGTTTTATAATTGTTTCAAGTTCAAATTGTTGTAAACTAAAAAAAAATGGCTTTAAATTTTCTAGATTTTCATACTTAAATGCTTTTATTCATGCATAGCTTAATTGTTTGCTGTGTAGCTGCAGTTATGCATTTATTTTTCATGCACTTATTTCGCATTTTTGCATAGTCCTTTATTGTTCCTGCACTTGACTTGACGCACAAGGACAACGTGCAGCACTTTGCTTGTGCAGCACTTGAACCACATTGTGTTGTTGTGTTCGTCTGTCATTCATTCTCATAATTACGATAAACAAAATGTGCAACAGTTTTTTTTTTTTTTTTTTCGCCACACTTTGGCGGCTATGTGTGAAATTTAATTATATTTCAATTTAATTTCCCGCTGTGCTACATACACCCATCGCACGCACCACCCGCCGCCACCCACTGGCCTCATTGCAACCGCAGGAAATGTAATGGTTAATGCGCGTGTATATATGTAAGGTATAGAAATGGCCCCACGTTGGGCGCCAAAAAACGTATGTAATATATTAGGGTTGTTGATAATATATCAAAATATCAATATATCGATATTTTTATACAAAAAAAATATATTTATATCGTGATATTTTTTTTGCCCAAATATCGAATATTTTTGCGATATATTTGATATATCGTTGGCCACGCAAATTGTGAGACATTCTGAATCAAAATGGTTAAAACGAATTATTCAGATTTCAAAAATGGAATTTTTTGGAATAGCCAAAAGCCGACTATGCCTGTACTTGCAAAAATAGCATTACGATGCCTAACCACCACTGGCAGCTCAGTGCCGTCAGAGAGACTTGCTTCGGCAATCAAATGCGTCGTTTGCAACTCCAGAAGTCATATGACAGATTGTCATATAACCGAACGCGTTTTTTTTAAATCTCTTAGTACCGAATATTGGTCTCTATAATAAACAAAATATTCTTATTATTCTTGTTTTTGTTTTTTTTTTTTTTGGGTCGCATTTTAAATTTATTGTTGGAAAAAATTTTTAAAATATCAAAAAATATCGATATATCGATATTTTTAAAGTTGAATATCAAATATCATTTTGATATTTTTTCAAAACTTAAAATATCATCGATACGATATTTTAAAAATATTCAACAACCCTATAATATATATACGTATGTGTATACTCTGTATTTTGTTGTTTTTTTTTTTTTTAAAAAAACATATACACAACTACTCAACTGCTGGAATTGTTGGAGTTGCGGGTCGAGAAGTAGCTGGGCGGGATCTTCTGGTTCCCTAGCTCATTCGGGAGTGTGGGGAGGGTTCTTGGCTACTTCACTGCCCTAGATACATAAACTTTAAATTTATAAGACCCCAAAAAAATTATAGACTAATATGGTCCACACGACCAAAAACAATGAAAAGGGAGGGGAAGACGAGCACAGTTTTTTTCTTTTTTTTTATACCAGAATCAAAACAATATGGAAAGGCGAGGCCTAAGGTGTAGTTCGGCACACGCTTTCTCTACCCTACCCTACCATGGTTTTTAATTTTAATAAATGTTTAACAAAAACCCCCAAGTAGACAAAACTCAAAACTCCCTACCCCATTATATTAACCATAATTTCAAATTTCAAAGCCTCATTTCATTTTAACAATTTTATTCCTAAAGTATAATAGTTGTACATAACTAAGAATACAAATAAAAATGTTTACAGCATTCTTATCCTACTTTCTATCTCCTTTTAGCAAGGTAACTTTACTAAAATTTCGTTCGCGCGTCGGCGGCTTACATGGCTAGGGAAATACAATTTTTTTATTCATTTATGTTATTTTTTTTATTTATTTATTTATGTTATTTACTTATGTATTTCATTATTATTGTGGTATTATATTACATTATAGATATCTATAAAGCAATTTTTAAAATTCTCTTTGAAGTATATATATATATATATATATATATAGATATCATTATTTATATAAATGGTTTTAACAATTTATATATATATAGATTTATTTAATATTATTATTATTATTTTTGTTTAAGAATATGTATATATATATATATATTTCGTTTATTTGACACATATATATAGATGAGGTTTTTTTTTTTTTGTCTCTTTTCATTTATTCGTTGCTTTATAATTTAAAAAAATGTATATCATATCAGAATAAAACAAAATAAGTAATTCAAATTTTTATTTTTTTTTCAAAGTGAATTCGGAAAAAAAGAAATTTTCAAAAAAACTAAAAAAAGATTATTACTGTTTAAGAAAACATTTTATTTTATTTTATTTTTTTTTTTATTTTTTTTTTTTTTTTTAGTTCATAAGATAATTCAAAATGTGAGGACTGTATAATATAGGGAGAGGGAGCAGAAGGGGATAAAGCACTTACAGTTTTTGTCCATCGATGAAAAGGCCTTTCCACGTGTGACTGCGGCTGTAATTAGGTTAAATTTGACGAATATGGAAAATTTTCATTTTTTTACCTCCTCTCTTGATTATTAAAATTTTTCTAAATTTTTTTTCTTATTATTTACTTTACTCGTTTTATTGTTATAGCATTTATATATATTCTTTATTGTTTTATAATGATTATAATTATTTATATAGTTATGTTTAATTTTTTCTTTTTATGTATTTAATTCACTCACTAATTCATGTTTTTTTTTTTTTTCTTAAAGTTAGCTACGTAAGTTACTGCATGAGAAAAAAATTAATGTTGCACAGTGTACTGGCTTTGTCTTCGCCTTCTATTCATCCACATGTCTTTTATTTTAATTTCTCACGTGTTCGTGGTCACCCAAAAAAAATTTGATTTTATTTTTCTTTCTTTTTTCTTTTGTGTATTATATATAAATGTTTATATTTTTCCAATTTTATTTCTTTTCAGCAAACCAAATTGTTCACAGTGTACTTGCCGACGGCAATGTAACACCTTACACTTTTCTTTTTTCTTTTTCTCTCATTCCTTCTAATTTTTCTCACTTATATATATAGACATATCTCTGTCTATCTATATAACTACATATTAATAGGTATTCTTCTTCTTATACACGTTTTCGAAAGTCACTATTTTATATGTAATTTTTGTTCATATTAGCACTTTTAGTTAATTATTTTTCTTTTCTTCTTTTCGCACTATTTCCTGTTGCCGTTTGAATCCAGTTTTCTGCTGCCTTGCGTAATTTTTAACCCTAACCTCGGCTCAGCTCGCCCAGGTGACTTTTGCTGGCCTCGAGGTTAGGGGATGTGAATTGGACTGAAGTCCACTGAAAAACTAAAATATTTCTTAGTTTTGTATAAACTAAGTTTTTATTAAAAACTCTACACATACCTTCTGCTGGTTTTTTTTCTTTTTATAAAATTTTTGCACGGCAGCCAAGGCGCATGCGACTGCGCAAAGCAATAAAATTGCACTGGCTTCTCTCGCCGCGATCAGCTGCACCGTGGTCTAAGTTAATATTTATTTGCAAATTTTTCTTGTTCGATATTTAGGTATATATTTATTTTTTATTTTAAATTTGCCACTCTTTATAAAAGTTAAATTTTTCGACAAAAAAATAAAAAAACTTTTTAAGTCTTAGGAAGATTTCGTTTGCCTGAGGAATGCGGTCAGAAAGAACGAGCTCAGCAATGTGACTCCGTTTTATATGGCCACATTCCAGTGTACCCTCTCAATTTTTCGCTCTCTCGGGAGTTCGATTGAAGTTGGGTGCACTTCTAAGAATTGTCCCAAAGCTTTCGAGCTAAGCGAAAGCGCTGTCACTAAAGCTCCGCTTTATCCAAAGCTCTAGTTCGGCATTGCAGCGCAGGTGACAAATTTGTCACAAACGATATGCGCTGCAACTACCCATCCCAAATAAAATTTTGTATAGACCATTACATACACGATAATATACACCGTTAGACAGGATATTAGCGGGAATTAGCTTCGAATATCTTTAGCATGATAAGTCCCTATCTCTTGTCCTTGTAAATTCTCTAAAAGATAATAGCTATTGCCTAACTTCTTTTTAATACGACATTTAATAAATTGCTTTCCCAATTTCGCATTGAAGTTATGAGAAAATTTACTCTGACTAAAGTTTCTTCTAAAGGCTTCCTGGCCTTCTTTAAAGGTTACAGGCTTTGATCTTAAATTGTACTGTGTTGTGTTGCGCTCATAAGCAGTACGAATGTTTTTCTGTAAATCTTTTCTTAGCAACGCGAGCTTATCGGTTCTTTTCATAGCCAGTTGTGGCTCTTCTAATATCGATAAGTTCTTCAATAAACGATAATCAGATCCATGAGTAATCATATCTAAACCAAAGAGAGCTTTGTAAGGTGAGCAACCTAAGGATTGATGAAGGGCAGATCTTAGCGCACATGAGATAGCTGTTATGTTTTTATCCCATTCGGTCTGATCTTCCTTGAGATATGCTCTAATTGCTGCTAGAATTGAGCGATTCACACGTTCAGCCGCATTACTCTGAGGTGAGTATAACGCTGTATATACATGTCTCACCCCCAATTCAGTAAGAAATGCATTGAAATCGTTAGCACGAAACTGTACTCCATTATCGCTCACTAAAATTTCTGGTACTCCAAAACAGTGAAATATACTCTTCAGCAAAAATTCCTGAATAACAGATGAAGTAAATTTCTTTAAAGGGTACAAGCCAATGAAATTTGCTAAAATGGTCTAGAACAATAAGCAAACCAATGTTACCACTTTTTGTTCTCGGATACGGTCCTAAAATATCCACATACAGTCTTTGAAATGGTCTACATGTGGGAGACTGTAGGCCCATTGGTGGCCTAAGAACATGGTTAGGTGATTTAGTTTCTTTGCAGGTGTCGCAACTACGGATATGGGCACGGACATCGTTAGCCAATCCCGGCCAAAACAAATTTCTCCGGAGTCTCTCAATTGTTTTCTGCATACCACAGTGTGATGAAATTACACTATCATGTGCCTGTTTAAGCACCTCTGGTCTTAGTCGTACAGGAACCCATAATTTCCAAAAAGTCTCATCCTGATCTTCGATGCTCTTAGAATGTTCAGTTCGAATGTAAATAAATTGGTTAGAGATTTTAATATCTGGAAATTTTGATTGTGCTAGACTAAATTTTGTCTTGAGTTCTTGATACTCCGGATCAAAGAAAGCATCAGAGTCTAAGTCTACAATTGGACCAATTTCTAATACTGCAACTTCTTCTTCGCAAATTCTTGACAGGGCATCCGGAACTATATGATCTTTGCCTTTTCTATGAGATATTGTGAATTTATAAGGCTGTAGACGGAAAATCCACCTGGCAAGTCTGCCGGAAGCGTTTTGTTGACGCATAAGCCATAAAAGGCTTGAGTGATCCGTAACAACCTCAAATTCCTGCATTTCTAAATAACACCTGAATTTTTCTATGGCCAATACAACGGCTAAACATTCTCGTTCTGTTACACTATAATTTCGCTGTGCGCGACTCAATTTCTTGGACATAAATGCAATCGGCATTTCATCATTTTCTGATGACAACTGAACCAGCACTGCTCCAATTCCATAATTACTGGCATCGCAGTGCAGATAGAATTTTTTCTCAAAATTTGGGTTTTGTAAAACTGGGGCTGTCGTAAGAATATGTTTTAATTTGTCCATGGCCTCTTGAGCTTCTACAGGCCATACAAACTTCTTCTTATTGGATAAAGTGTCAGTTATGGGGCATGTAAGATCGGCGTAGTTCTTGATGAACCTTCGATACCACCCACAAATGCCTAGGAATCCTCGAACCTGCTTAAGATTCTTTGGTGGTGGCCAATTCTTAATACAATCAATCTTAGTGGGATCGGTACAGATACCGCCACTGCCTATGATATGTCCTAAATAATTTACGCTTTTAACGCAAAAATGACTTTTATCAATATTTAACGTTAAATTAGCCTTACGAAATTGTTCTGCAAGACGTACAAGTACTGCCAGATGAGCTGAAAAACTCTCTGAAACTACACATACATCGTCTAAATAACCAAAAACACAATAGCGTAGATCTGGAGGTATTAATTCGTCCATGAGACGACACATGGTGGCTGGGGCGTTACACAAGCCAAAAGGCATTACTTTAAATTGGTAGAGAGGTCGACCCGGAATGGTAAACGCAGTTAAAGGCCGTGCCTCCTTGGTCAATTCAATTTGCCAGAAAGCATCTTTCAGATCTAGCTTGGAAATAATGTTGGCTTTTGGCATACGCGAGAATATGCCTTCTATAGCCGGTAAAGGATAAGCATCTTTTTTGGTTGCTTCATTTAGCTTACGCGCATCTAGGCATAGCCGAATTTTATTTGGTTTCACCACTAAACGCATGGGAGAACTCCAGGCGCTATTCGCTGGTTCTATAACGTCTAAAGCTAACATCCGGTCAATTTCCTTATATAAGAGTGTTTCAACTGCCGGACTGACTGGATAAAAACGCTGCTTAACTGGGCGTGCATCACCAACGTCGATGTGATGTTGAATTAAATGCGTACGTCCTAGTCTTTCTTGGCAATTAGGAAAAAGCGATTTAACGACTTCCAACTGCCTAAATTCTGTCTCGGTCAAAGGAAATGAATTATCTGCCTTGTCTTTACTGGCTAGAGAACTTCGACCTAACTCCTCAGTAGAAGACTGTACAGCACTGATTATATGAGGAGCCAGCGCGAATTCTTTCCAAAAATCGATACCTAAAATTAATCTCTGCTTGATTGATGGAATAATATATAACTTCAAGCACTTTGTAGTTCCCTTATAATTAATTGGGGCGTTAAGTACACCAACCACGTGATGAGCCTTTCCATCTGCAGTGTGCACTTGGGACTTAATTGACTTAAATTCAGAGAAGTCGGAAAAATTTTCTAGTGCTAGCGAAGCACCAATACAGCTAACATTAGCACCTGTGTCTAATAAACCCAATTCGGTAAATTGAAAAAATTTAACTTCAGCATAGCAACGCGAATCAGACTTATTGTTAATAACTGCTGAAAGTACTAACTTCCTATATTTTCTTAGCCTTCTATAATAAGTTTTGCACCGCAAAGCACTTCTAGATTTTAAAGGACTTATTTCACTAAATATCTTATTCCTAACTTCTAAATAATTTCTAAGCCTCTCGTGATACGGACGCATATACATGGGCTTGTTATTTTCTTTCGCGGCTGCTTCTACCTTCGACAAGCAAGGAGAAGAGACAACATCGTTGATCGCCTTCGCGGTTCTCAATTTATTTTTGTAGGGGGCATCCTGTTGTTGCTGGACGCACCCTTCTGTCGGTTTTCCGAGAAACGTTGAATACAGGTCTTGCACTGTGGCTTATATACATTAAGAGCACCACAACCATAGCAAAAGATACGACGCTCTGCTAAACAATTTTCCCAAACATGTCCTGGAGTATCGCAGTTCCAACATGTTATGTTTGGCTGACGAACAGCAGCGATCTCAGGTTCCATGTTATCAATTGGACTATCTTCTACTTCAAGCTCAGCAACTGCATAAGTTTGTCGCCTCTGCATGGGTTGCTTGTGACGAGAAGTATTTTCAACTGGGCTATTGGTTTCTGCAATTAAGTTTTCATGCATTTGAACCAATTTCCTCAGCTGACCCACTGAATGAACCGGTTGATATAACAACTGGCGACGAGCTTCAGGAAGAAGATTATTCTTAAGAATTTCAATCAGCTCCTCTTCGTCGATTCTAACTGAAGATTTATCGATAAGGGAGATTATACCTTCGTAAAAATTTGTAAAGGATTCCCCCCTCTTCTGCTTCCGAGAACGTATTAGCTCTTTACTGGCGAATTCGGATCTGTAATCAGTATACTGTTGGCGTAATGAATAACAAAACTCGGGCCAAGTAATACGATCTACCTTTTTATGGTATCTCCAATACCAATTCCTTGCTCTTCCTACAAAAAGGATATGCATATGCTTGCATAAAGCATCTAAGTCTCCATCTAAAGTGTCATCGGCTAATACTTTTACGCGATACATAAATTCGTCTACACCCAAACCTTCTTCAGAACCATCAAATTGGATATTCCATTTCTGTATTACTTGTGCTATTTTACTAGGATGTACAGATGTATGGCTTGACGGCGACATTTGAACAGACGGACGCGATAGAGCATTAGGCGGAGATCGGTTGCCTACATTTAAGGACGACATTAATCGAGTTACCGTTTGCTCGATCATATTTTGTATAGTGGAATAATCGATCGGAGCGGGATCCTCTCGACGATTGTTTCCTACACGATAAGGGCGGCCTCTCCTTCTTGTGTTTATTCCACGTGAAGGAGGATGTTCATTTAAATTTGTAACATTGCTGTTATCTAGTTCTACCAACGGCTCTTCACTCACCTCCTAGCACACGCTGTTCTAAGGTGACTCTTTCGGTATTTATGTCTTTCAATGTTTTAGCCAAGTTTCGAGTCACTGCCCGTGTACTTGGACCTGGGACTGAAGGATCTGCTTGCTTTGCTTTAGGCGAGCAGTTTCCTATCACTACCTTCAAATCTTGCATATTAATTATAGTCGCACAGTTAGGACAAGTGTTGCGATCATTCAACCACTCTTCCAAGCAACGTTTATGATAAATATGCTTACAATTAGTTATATAGCATGATTGAGTATCTGTCAAACCCTGACCACATATATCGCAATTTTTTCCTGCATCATCCGAAGATGCGGAATTACGTTGCGGACTACGAGCAAGAGGCATAGTAGCATCAACTACTACTTAAAACAACAAATATGGTGAAAAAAAAATGCAATAATTTTCTTCTATCACTGAATTCGGTAATTCAAAGCTAAAGTTTTACTGGTTAATACAAATGGGGAGGAAGTTAATTCCATATTCCATTTTCAAATTCTGGGATAAAGACAAATAAGGAAAACATAGGATTAACTTGGCTATTGCAACCAACTTCCAATGTCAAATCGGCGAAGCAGTAGTCATCAACGAGGTAACATTGACTATACCATATCGATCCGACTCTTATTATCGGGAATGAGAATCAGACTATAAATTTATTGTTATTGACAAAACATCAAAAAATATAGGGTATCCATCTTCGGCAGGGTATCCAATCTCAGCTAAATACTCAAGATTCCAGAAGCGGACCTAAATTCTTGAAATCCTATCTAATTTCAACCAAACTGACGATAAGATTCTCGAAAACAAACGAGCTGCGATTGTGAAAATAGATTTTAATATTGATTTATTTATTTACGTTTAGTTAGTGTGTTAATAAATAAAAATGTGATGGTCGGCAATGCATCCGATCTGAGCCAAATGCGAAAGTTCCAATACCACAACATCTTCACTTGACACTCGAACTAACTAAATAGCTAACTAGCGTTAGTGTTTAGATATTCACAATACTGGGAGGTGTGGCTACTAGCTCCAGATCTTTACTAAAAAAATGATAGCAAAAACTCGAACGTCGTGGCCCCACGTTGGGCGCCAAAAATTTATGTAATGGTTATGCGCGTGTATATAGGTAGGTATAGAAATGGCCCCACGTTGGGCGCCAAAAATTTATGTAATGGTTAATGCGCGTGTATATATGTAAGGTATAGAAATGGCCCCACGTTGGGCGCCAAAAAACGTATGTAATATATATACGTATGTGTATACTCTGTATTTTGTTGTTTTTTTTTTTTTTTAAAAAAACATATACACAACTACTCAACTGCTGGAATTGTTGGAGTTGCGGGTCGAGAAGTAGCTGGGCGGGATCTTCTGGTTCCCTAGCTCATTCGGGAGTGTGGGGAGGGTTCTTGGCTACTTCACTGCCCTAGATACATAAACTTTAAATTTATAAGACCCCAAAAAAATTATAGACTAATATGGTCCACACGACCAAAAACAATGAAAAGGGAGGGGAAGACGAGCACAGGTTTTTTTTTTTTATACCAGAATCAAAACAATATGGAAAGGCGAGGCCTAAGGTGTAGTTCGGCACACGCTTTCTCTACCCTACCCTACCATGGTTTTTAATTTTAATAAATGTTTAACAAAAACCCCCAAGTAGACAAAACTCAAAACTCCCTACCCCATTATATTAACCATAATTTAAAATTTCAAAGCCTCATTTCATTTTAACAATTTTATTCCTAAAGTATAATAGTTGTACATAACTAAGAATACAAATAATAATGTTTACAGCATTCTTATCCTACTTTCTATCTCCTTTTAGCAAGGTAACTTTACTAAAATTTCGTTCGCGCGTCGGCGGCTTACATGGCTAGGGAAATACAATTTTTTTATTCATTTATGTTATTTTTTTTATTTATTTATTTATGTTATTTACTTATGTATTTCATTATTATTGTGGTATTATATTACATTATAGATATCTATAAAGCAATTTTTAAAATTCTCTTTGAAGTATATATATATATATATATATATAGATATCATTATTTATATAAATGGTTTTAACAATTTATATATATATAGATTTATTTAATATTATTATTATTATTTTTGTTTAAGAATATGTATATATATATATATATTTCGTTTATTTGACACATATATATAGATGAGGTTTTTTTTTTTTGTCTCTTTTCATTTATTCGTTGCTTTATAATTTAAAAAAATGTATATCATATCAGAATAAAACAAAATAAGTAATTCAAATTTTTATTTTTTTTTCAAAGTGAATTCGGAAAAAAAGAAATTTTCAAAAAAACTAAAAAAAGATTATTACTGTTTAAAAACATTTTATTTTATTTTATTTTTTTTTATTTTTTTTTTTTTTTTAGTTCATAAGATAAATCAAAATGTGAGGACTGTATAATATAGGGAGAGGGAGCAGAAGGGGATAAAGCACTTACAGTTTTTGTCCATCGATGAAAAGGCCTTTCCACGTGTGACTGCGGCTGTAATTAGGTTAAATTTGACGAATATGGAAAATTTTCATTTTTTTACCTCCTCTCTTGATTATTAAAATTTTTCTAAATTTTTTTTCTTATTATTTACTTTACTCGTTTTATTGTTATAGCATTTATATATATTCTTTATTGTTTTATAATGATTATTATTATTTATATAGTTATGTTTAATTTTTTCTTTTTATGTATTTAATTCACTCACTAATTCATGTTTTTTTTTTTTCTTAAAGTTAGCTACGTAAGTTACTGCATGAGAAAAAAATAATGTTGCACAGTGTACTGGCTTTGTCTTCGCCTTCTATTCATCCACATGTCTTTTATTTTAATTTCTCACGTGTTCGTGGTCACCCAAAAAAAATTTGATTTTATTTTTCTTTCTTTTTTCTTTTGTGTATTATATATAAATGTTTATATTTTTCCAATTTTATTTCTTTTCAGCAAACCAAATTGTTCACAGTGTACTTGCCGACGGCAATGTAACACCTTACACTTTTCTTTTTCTTTTTCTCTCATTCCTTCTAATTTTTCTCACTTATATATATAGACATATCTCTGTCTATCTATATAACTACATATTAATATGTATTCTTCTTCTTATACACGTTTTCGAAAGTCACTATTTTATATGTAATTTTTGTTCATATTAGCACTTTTAGTTAATTATTTTTCTTTTCTTCTTTTCGCACTATTTCCTGTTGCCGTTTGGATCCAGTTTTCTGCTGCCTTGCGTAATTTTTAACCCTAACCTCGGCTCAGCTCGCCCAGGTGACTTTTGCTGGCCTCGAGGTTAGGGGATGTGAATTGGACTGAAGTCCACTGAAAAACTAAAATATTTCTTAGTTTTGTATAAACTAAGTTTTTTAAAAACTCTACACATACCTTCTGCTGGTTTTTTTCTTTTTATAAAATTTTTGCACGGCAGCCAAGGCGCATGCGACTGCGCAAAGCAATAAAATTGCACTGGCTTCTCTCGCCGCGATCAGCTGCACCGTGGTCTAAGTTAATATTTATTTGCAAATTTTTCTTGTTCGATATTTAGGTATATATTTATTTTTTATTTTAAATTTGCCACTCTTTATAAAAGTTAAATTTTTCGACAAAAAAATAAAAAAACTTTTTAAGTCTTAGGAAGATTTCGTTTGCCTGAGGAATGCGGTCAGAAAGAACGAGCTCAGCAATGTGACTCCGTTTTATATGGCCACATTCCAGTGTACCCTCTCAATTTTTCGCTCTCTCGGGAGTTCGATTGAAGTTGGGTGCACTTCTAAGAATTGTCCCAAAGCTTTCGAGCTAAGCGAAAGCGCTGTCACTAAAGCTCCGCTTTATCCAAAGCTCTAGTTCGGCATTGCAGCGCAGGTGACAAATTTGTCACAAACGATATGCGCTGCAACTACCCATCCCAAATAAAATTTTGTATAGACCATTACAGAAATTAAGAGCAATAGACAAGCTGACGAGCTGACGAGCTGACGCTTTAGCCCATAGTGCTTTTGTTGAGGTCTCTGAGACTGTAGCTGGAACATGGAACCAGTAGACCTAAAGCCTTCTGCTGTTGCTGCAATGCGTCATGGAGCCACGCCTCTAGCACAAATGCCTCTTTCACCTGTGCGTGTTGTTGTTGTGCTAATTAGGTTTGGTCTTTGCGTTTGATGTCTGTTAGCCTGAACATCGCAGTCCAACCATCAAGGTGGATTTTCCTATTTGCCATCATTTTCTTTGCATTTCTTTTTTGCTTTGACAAGTTTTTCATAATGTCGGAATTAAACTCAAGTTTTTCTACAGATCTTTACAGCCTCAAGTCACTGAGCGAAGTTGCTCAGTTAACTTTTGTCCTTTGTGAGCAGCATAAAAACCATTTCCATTTTTTTCTAATTTACTACAATAATTTTCTTCTCTTTTTTTTATACATTTTCATGTTTATACACTGCTAATTTAAATGGGATTCAATTGCGTGGATAAAGCTAAAAGGATTAAAATATTTAACAATGTATAAAAGTGTTTGCAATGTAAATATTATGAATAATGCAAAAAAAAAAAACGGTAAAGTGTGCCACAAAATAATTATGAAAATATTAAAGTAATAATAATTATTGTAAAATATATAACAATTATATTAAATATTAAAATGAAGTAAATTTACATATATTTAAAGACATAAAATTCATGGATTTAGAGGATATCAGCAGTTGGTAAGTCTAAAATATTATGTTACTTGCTGAACTATATTCTGAATTTTATTCAATACAATTACAGAGTATTATTAATATATCCAGAAAATTAAAATCAATTTATTTACAAACTAAAATTTTCAAATTTAATAACAAGAACTCAATGTGACTTTGTAGGCAGCATTTTAGCTTATTACAAACTCGTCGATAAAATAATAATATTATACAGATAAATATCTAAATACATATACCATTTATATGCAAATAATTATGAAATGAAAGTGAGCAAATGCCCTCAAGCCAAAGGCCCACAAAACAGAGAGTGAGGCAAACTCCAATGTCTGGATAGATTGTATAATTGTTTATTTTCAACACAATTTATTGTTGAATACACCTGCGGCTTGACCAGACAGAAACTGAGGCTAAAGACGGTTCAGAAATTCATACATATATGTACATATATATGTATATATATATATATATTTATATATATATATATATATGAATATTTCCTTTGCCCTCTGGGTTTTGTATTGGATCAAATTGCATGCACATTTTATGCCTTTGAAAATGCTATTGGCTTTGGTCTCGAAAATATGCCAACTGTGTGAGGTTGTTGTTGTTGTTGTTGCTTTTGGGCATATACGAGTGTAAACTGGCTATAATTTGTATAGCAAACAGAGCAATTGAGAGAGAGAGAGAGAGAGCGAGCGAGCGAGAGGCAGTGAACGAACTAGTGATGTTACAGTTTAATATTGGGCCCGATTCGGTTTGTTTTGGAACCCCTTGTGTTGACCGTTTGGATCATGTAAATAAAACATTTAAACCGATTGGCAAATATTTGGCAACTGCAACGCTTTAAGCCTGCTGCCAGCCTGTCGATGTTGTTCGCACTTTAAGGTCGCAGGCAATAGCCCAAAACCTCGACTAACGACAAGAACTATGGCCAACCTCGAGCGAGCAAAGTTCAAATTCAATTACCTTTCAAATATTTGCATTTTGCGACACAAAGTTCCGTCATAATGTGCACAATGGCTGCCACTCGAATGCCACTTGAAAGCCAAGCGAATGGACGGCGGTGGGGCGGCGGGGCGGTGGGGCGGGTGGGTTTTGTTGGCTGGTGAGACGAACGGGTAGTCGACTATAAAGAACGAACCGACAACGGAAGGAGCACTCAAAACAGTTGCCGCTAATGTCGTTCTGCACGTCCAGGACGTCGTCCTTCTGCTGCGGCTGCAGCCTTGCCGGCATCGCAGTAGCAGCAGCAACAGCAGCAGCAGCAGCAGCAGCAACAGCAGCAGCAACATCAGCAGCAGCAACAGCAACAATGACGTTAACTTTTGCCGCCTACTGCCGTCCCCTTTCAAAACAATTACAAAACAAAGGCCAGCGCGGGGCATGCGGTTGTGCGTTGTGTGTGTGTGTGTGTGTGTGTGTGTGTGTGTGTGTGTGTGTTCCGGGCGCATAAAAATACCAAATAAGCCAATTTCGAAACAGAACTTGCTGCAACATTGCCAGCCATACCAGTGATACCCCCCGTCCTGCAAGAAGGGCCGAAGCAGTCAGAGGTTTGGCAATTTTTTCAATGCCAACACAGACAGTTGAGTCAGATAGAGCATGAAGAGCCTATATACTATGTGAATAAATAGAAAATAGAAAGGACTCTATCTTATATGTTGGATATAATCAGAGAAATTGATAGAGATAGAGAAATGTGCATAAAATAAAAGAGATGCAATAATGGAGACTTTAAAATATATTTGAGAAAGAGAGAAAGACGAGGAAATAAAGATTGCAAATGAGAAAATTGGAAGAAAATATATCTAGAGAAATAATAAGTAAGAACGAGGTGTTAAGAGATAGTAGAAAGGCAGAAAAAGAGGCACAAAAAAGATAAAGGAGTGAGAGTTATACTAAAAAATATGTAAGAAAAAGAAGGTGATCGACAAACACAGAAATAAAATGTAAAAGTAATACAAAGACAGAGAAAGAAAACTAAGAGAGAATACCAAATAGAAGCAGATATGAGCAAAGGAGAATTGGTATGCAAGAGAGATAATAACCTAAGATAAAAAATAAAGATTCAAGAAATTTGATTGGCAAGTTCGATAAACAAATTCCCCTTAATATATGTAGCTCTCCATTTATTTTGTATAGCGTATGCAAAGGTTCGCCTACACACAACTTGACTCCATATAGTTTTATTTTATTTTACAATGGTATATTTTATATTGTTTTTTATTTTAACTTCTCTTTTTTTGTGTGTGTTTGGAATTTGTCGTTTTGGTTTGAGTGCCACGAAAAGTTGAACGTGGGGACGCGGGTTGGCTGTCGCACGTAACTTTTGCTGCCAACTATGTGAAGCGTTGTTGGAGGACCAATTTTAGGTATTGCCTTCTCTAAGGTTGGCCCCTGCGTCCTGCGCTCGCAGCCTCTGTCTCTGTTTGTCTCTCCGGCCATAGGAGCAATGTGGGCGCATGTGTCTCATTGCTGTTGCTGTTGCTGCTGTTGTTGCTGTTGTTGCTGTTGTTGCTGCTGCTGCTATTGCAACAAAGTGCATTGAAAATTATTTCTTTTGTTTATTAAAATTGTTTTGCGAGCTTTATTGAAAATGAGACGGAAATGGCAACAGCTAGCAGTTGGGTCCTTGGCTGCCATGAATCCTCAGGTCCTGCCCTTGGCCAGTTGCTAGTGTTGCGTGTGTGTGTGTGTGCACGCACCTTGCCTTTGCGACGGACAAATTTTATGCTAACTCTCTTTGGCTCTCGCTCGCTCTCCCTCACTCTCCCTCACTCTCTGCTGCATGTGGCATGTTTTATGCATGTAGACCACGCCGGATAGCAAAAAAGAAAAAAAGAAGATGATAAAGACAGTTCCTAGTTGCCAGCTTATATTTACATGTTGAATATTTCTAGCTCATACAGCTACGCATCAAATGAACGCGTGCTGAGTGCACATTTGGATTAAGGAGCAAGAGCTGAATATCGGGTGACGAGTGCTATCAGAGTCAGGGTGGAGACTGAGCATATTCAAAGATGCTGCTGAATGCAAAGGCAGATCTGCATACGAGCATATAATAATAAATATATACAGATATACATATGCATACATATACATATATGTATGTGTATGTCTATATGGCTATGCTCTGCATACGTAGATACAAATATATATGTGGCTGCATGGCCACTGGCAATGGCATTATATAAAATGCATAGAATTTTCGCTATATTCCATGCATTTAAAGGCGAAATTTATGTTATGCATGTTCCTGTCTAAAGCGAAATTGCAACAAAAGGGAAAACGCGAAAGGTAACCGAGTGATAGCATGCAGCACAGGGCATGCAACAACAACTTGGCAAAGTCCCTTTGAATGCAGCTACTTTTGATTGAAAATGTTATGGCTAGAAGACTTTCAGCTCGAAAGTGGCTGAGAGTATGCCAAAGTTAATCAACTTTTTAACAAGAAAGAAAAACTGGATGAACGCTAAGCTACAAAATTAAACTATAAAGCTTGATAAGTACTGGGTATTAAAGAGTCGACCTATTTCAGGTCGATCTTTAATCAGTTACATTAATTAAAATTGATTTCTGTGCAATTTTGAGTATGTTTTAGTCAGTCATATTTGAAAATAAAATCTTGCAAAATATTTTAATTAATATCAAAATATTTAATAAATTTGAATTTATATAAAAATATAAACTTTAAATTCGTTACAGGGTATTTACGATTCGTGCATATTTCGAAAAATTACTTGTATAAAAAGTAAATAGTATTGAAATGTCAATTGATGAGTTTAAAAAGTAGTTTTCTATTTGTAGTCGTTTTTTACAGGGTATTTACAGGGTATAAAATAAATCTTGTTTATAATATTAACATAATTTCAATATGCTATACTTATAAAATAGTTTCATAAACAATATATAGGATTTTTAGTATAAAAATACGACTACAGGGTATTTACCTGTTCTACATGCACAAACATAAAATAATAAAAATATGTTTTTCCATATAATTTCTGTACACAGTTTGCAACTAGGTGCAAAAGAAATACCTGAGAAATAACGCTGAACAAACTGGCAAAGGCCGCTCATCTATAGAGCAAAGAAAATGTTGAAGTATATATAGCTATATATATATATATATATATATATATATACTTGTATAATATAAATATGTATATAAAGTAGAGTTGATTAAGGAAAACATTTGTATTGAAGGGCAAGTGATAGTACTATCAGTTACTTAAACAGAATACTTGAACTGAGAGCTGAGCGCGTACAAATGAAATTGTTGCGCTCGGCAAATCCATTAATTTCAATATTTAATGCATTCATCTAAGTCCCCAAAAGCAAATCACAACACGACAAGAAAACAAATCGTTCAACATTTAAAACTCGACTCGCAGTCGCTGTTGCGAATTACGAATTGTGCGGATGCGAATGCGAATGCGAATGCGAATGCGGATGTGTATCTCAATGCGGATATACTGCTGTGAATGGCAAATCCTTTACAAAGCTGTGCAACATTTTCTTACAATTTAAGTGGCAACGCTTTTAATTAGCTCGCTTCAGCTATCGCTGCCCCAGTGGCGGCTCCCCTTCATCCGCCCCCAGCCCACAGTTCTGACAGTGGTGGAACGCCTTAAAAGGATTTATGCAAACGCATCAGCTGTGGGGAAATTCTTTCAAAAGCCACTTTCAGTTATTCCCGGCAACTGCGCTTGCGATTCATTATCCATACTATTTACCACTAGAATTGTTGTCCTGGATTTCGATAGTCAAAATCGAGCAATGCCATAAGCTGCACCATCAATCTAAATAGCTTAAAACCGAGTCTCTTTAGTAACGCCAATAATTTAGTTGAATATATACGAGTGTGAGATAGCGTGATAAAGAGAGTGGGAGAGAGGAAGCGAGGAAGGGGATAGAATAGTTAGGGAACAATCGCACTCAACAGTCGTAAACCTGTGGCATATCGATCTCAAGATCTTGTTGATACTAACCATGAAATTATGGCAGATATATATATTTTTTTGAATACTGCAAATGTAGTTTCTGATATATCGTATATACAAATTACTTCAAATGTATATTATAGCACTCTAATATGTTTAATATATAACACATAGATTGCTTTAAGCTAATTATGTTTGTGGATCGTATTATTGAAATGGTCTGTGTTCAGTCTCATATTTTCGACAATTTTGTCGCCTGTTTAATAAGAGCAGCTGCTTCAAAGTATGCTATCAAATTATGTTTATGCTGTACGAGAACTTTATGTTTCTTATAAATCAAATATATATAAATATATATTTAAAAAAAATTCTTTTTTTAAGTATGCTTAAAACACAGCTGAGGGCATAATAATTTAGTGAAAACTTTTGTAAGAGGCGGAAAGAGGCATGACAGATCAACATAATATACATATATATATATATATATATATACATTTCCGTCTGCTCATACGCATTCAACTACGTAGCTAGTAATTTAAAAAATTTCATTGAATCAACTTGATTTGAATATATATTTTTGTTTTATTTTTCCCAAAGCAATACACATTACTATAAATTCTTATCATCACTTTGATTGCTTCCGAATTCCGGCTTAGTCTTTCATTGCCAGCGGTAATTTTGTTACTTGTGATAAGCTCCAGACCTATGTATAATAATATTTACATATAAAACATTAATATATACATTCATGTTTATATACATATTGTTTACACTATGTACATACATATCAATTTTTTGTTATTTTTTAATGTATGGGTTTTCCAGCGATTGTTTATATTTTGGCATTGTTTTGACGCCAATCTCTCACGATTGTCGGGTATAAAAAGGCGCGTTCTTTAATGTTGTACAGTTAGAACTTTTTTGGGAAGTGCTGAAGTAAAATCTAAATAAACAATTTGTAAAATGAAATTATTCGTAAGTTGTGGAGAAAATCCTTCGATTGACATAAAATAATTGTGGATTCTATTATTTACATGCGAAGATCGCATTCTTTGCCCTAATCGTGGCTGCTCTGGCCGCCCCTCATAATGGTGGATTTGGTCAACCAGGCTTCGGACCAGGTGGATTTGGTCATCAAGGCCTCGGACCAGGTGGATTTGGTCATCAAGGCCTCGCACCAGGTGGTTACGGTCATCAAGGCTTCGGACCTGGTGCTCATGGTCAGCATGGCTTCGGTGGCGGACACAATCCACATGGTTTCGGTGCTGTACATAATCCACATGGTTTCGGTGGTGCACATAATCCCCATGGCTTTGGTGGTGGACACAATCCTCATGGACACGGTTATTAAGCAATGAAACTTCAATAAAGCCTTAAGCCTAACGATATCCAAGCATATGTTATTACTTATTAAATATACATACATTTACAGTGTATCACATGTTTCTATGCATATTTATTCTTATTTGTTTTTGCTACTTGATTTGATCGCAGCATTACAGCAAACACTTAATCAACCTTGTCGTATAGCTGGCCTTGAATATGTTGATTAGTCAGATGCGATGTGAAATCTGCGTATTAATCAGTTTTCAGCTGATGTATAAAAAAGTCAATGAAGCTGATTTTAGGGAATGTTCCACTATTTCATCGTAAAGCGCTATATTTTAACAGTTATACAATAGTGCAAAATCAATTTATGTATTATTTGATCATTTTTGTGTCTTATTCAATCAAAACTGCCTCAAAGCTTGTTATAGAACTCTTAATTTCAGAGCTAATATATTTATTCAGAGTAGATTAAGAGTATCTAAATGTATCTTTGTGCCAAATTGCAAGTCTCTAGTATTTAAAATTGGTTTTTTTACAAATTGGCGGCGAAGGGGGCGTGAAAATTACGTAATCTGCGTATCCATAATATCTATCTAAATATATATTTGAAGTATTTAGCTAAAACGGTATCGAAGTTATGCCCAAAAAACCTAAAAATGTAAACGAATTATTTTTTTATGCTAATCAAGAATATATATATACTTTATAGGGTCTGCGACTTCTTCTGCCTGTTACATACCCAAATTCCCATTTTCAATGTGTCCAGGGTATAAAAATCAAATTTTGATTATGCGTACTATATTAACATACATAGCACTATGGGTAAAATGCCCCAATTCTTGGCATTAATTGTCCCTGAAGAGATAGAAGCTTGAAATTTTGCATGCATATTAGTATGAGTTTTTTATAATTTCGGATTTTTTTTCCAAAATTGAAATGTTAAAATTAAGGTGGATTCTGTCATGTACAGTTGTGTTTATATATATTTACTTATTTTATAAATTTTGTATTAAATATTTAATGTATTTACTTCATTTCCTAAACTTTTGCGTGAGGAGGATTAATTTAAATATACACAATTTTTACATTAAAAAATAAATAAATAAATAAATAAATAATAATAATAATAAGAAAAGAATATATAAGAATATGGAATATTTATTATAATTTTTCATTGCTTGTAAGTATTTTTTTATTTTTTATTTTTCGAACAAAACTCTTGCCTGTAATTCATATTCATAGACTTTACATACTTATTTATGTAGTACACGCTCTATACCCTAAGACGATTGCAATGTATAATAATGTATAATGAGTTTGTGAAAATATATGCCCGATGACATATAGAGTATTTTAGCTAATCTTTGCAATTCGACAAGCGAATTTGCATGGCTGATGATTTCGCTTAGTTCTATTAGAATATTACAAAAGTGTATAGAGATTCTCTAGATTACCGCAGAAAGATACTCCAAATGTTGCTCTTTAAAAATGCAATATATATCAAAATTATATATTTATTTAATTTATAATGAAATTTAAAGTAATTTTGTTTTCAATAAATTGATGTTTTTTTTTACTCTTCCAGCAGACATGTAATATTTATTAAGTGAACTTGAGTTCAAATTTTATATAAATATTACTTTTAGGGGGTTTTTTTCTTATGTGAACAGTATACATTTTTGCTGATTCATATAATCATTTTGATTGTTTTCGTCGCTTAGTTTGGTCGTCACTTCCATTCCTTTGGGAGACGATTGTGATAAGCTCCAGACTTACGTACATATATACATATATGTTTGTATGTATTGCTGTAAATGATTAGAGATAACTACATTTAAATATATTTATATATACATATACATGTATGTATAGAAATAAATTTGTTTTTTCCGTTGTTTGTTTTTATTTTGCAATTGTTTTGACGCCAATCTCTCACGATTGCCGGGTATAAAAAGGCCCGCCGTTGGATGCTTTGCAGTTAGAACTTTTTTGGAAGTGCTGCATAACAAAATTAAAATGAAATTATTCGTAAGTTCTGGAGAAGAGCCTTCGATTGCTACCAAAAAACTTATGAATTCTATTATTTACTTTCAAAGATCGTATTCTTTGCACTGATCGTGGCTGTTCTGGCAGCACCTCAGCATGGTGGATTCGGACAAGGTGGTCGCGGTCAACAAGGCTTCGGTTCAGATGGACATGGACAACAAGGATTCGGACTCGGTGGACGCGGTCAACAAGGTTTCGGTCCAGGTGGACATGGACAACAAGGATTCGGACCCGGGGGACGCGGTCAGCAAGGTTTCGGCCCAGGTGGACACGGACAACAAGGTTTCGGACCCGGTGGACACGG
This sequence comes from Drosophila koepferae, assembly GCA_030914345.1. NCBI lineage: Eukaryota > Metazoa > Arthropoda > Insecta > Diptera > Drosophilidae > Drosophila > Drosophila koepferae. The sequence goes on from JAUESR010000207.1 coordinate 12,194,124, forward strand.
ACAACAAGGTTTCGGACCCGGTGGACGCGGTCAGCAAGGTTTCGGCCCAGGTGGACACGGACAACAAGGTTTCGGACCCGGTGGACGCGACCAACACGGTCATGGAGGACACGGACGCCACGGCTATTAAGATCAATAAAGTTGATAAACTTTTTTAACTGAAAGTTTACCAAAATTGAAAAATATCTTGCTTATTGTTGGAAACCATTCTCATAAACTATGCTCAGTCTTTCTTAACACACTCAACAGCCGCACTGATATGAAAAAATATTGCTCTGCTCCTAAGATATGCGTGGTCTGCTAGAACACTTTATCGTATATGTAGCTGCCCTTGAATGTGTCAATTGCTCAGAAGGGATGCCAGATGTCAACTTAGGTATGTTCATAGACTAACATATGTGAAGCGCATGGCACTTGAATGCCATGTTGAAGAATAGGAAAGGGCCAAAGTCAATCCATTTTTATGGTGCGCAATATTTAATTTTTCTAACAGTTGATTTGGAAACACAGCTCAAAATACACATTAGGGTATTCCAGGATATTCGAGTGCATATGTTATGTGCAGATAAGCCGACCCGCATAAATGTAGATAAGTGCGTTTCTTTTGGGTTTCGATGTAGTAGCTGTTTAGGTATAAATTATGTATGGCTACGATTACAGTGCCTGCGGCAGTTGAGACTTTTGACTTTAAAAGCCGCGCACAGTCAAATTTAGAGTTCAGAGTTGAGAGAGTCGTCGTCATGAAACTATTGGTTAGTATAGTGTTTCCGCTGAACGTATTGAGTATATCGTTAACAGTTTTGTTTTTTTGAAAACAGATAATTCTATTTTCGCTAATTGCGGTTTTTGCTACTGCTTTGGCATTGCCGCAATATGGTGGACGCGGCGGCGGTGGTGGCAATCGAGGTGGATACCATAGACCACAACACAACCCACATCATAATCCACATCACAGTTCATATCACAATCCACATCATAAACAGAAACATTATCCACATCATCACCGCTTTTAGTTGCAGCACGACTTTGCGTACATCCCGGACAAAATTAAATGTTCAATAAATGATATTAATAAAAACATCAATGATGATTTTATAAAAATAAGACTTCTTACGCAAAGAAACTAGAACAAATTTAATTCATATCGACCTACACATATTTCTCTTATGTGGCGGTAAACGTGACTTAGGATGTTGTCCTACTCGCACACCGTCTCTATTGGAACCTCAATGTAAATGTTTTAAGAGACTGGCTTTGCTTTGATCCTACACTTCTTTTATATGGGAACGTGCAAGAGAGTTGAGCGAGTTTCTTTCATTCGTTTTGCTATATATACATATACATATGCATACATGTTCTCGGACAGTTGACTGCCGTTGCAATTCAGTAATTTGCCCTTAAAATACATTTAGCTGTTGTTGCGAGCGTTTTCGTTTATGTTAGCGCTGCTCTTATTTTCGTTATGCGCGATCACACTCTCATACCGCTTGCGTGTGTGTGTGCGTATTCGTGTATTTTTAGGCGGCATTTTTATTTGTGCTGCTCGCACTCATCAGACAGTGCACTGCGTTGCGCTCTCGATTTCTGTCTTGCTATCCTTTGGTATTTACTATGCTGCTTTACATTATTTTTGTTTTCTTTGATGACATTTGTAATGGCATGTAGGTATGATGGTCAAGTGGAATTTAAATGGAAACAAGAGTGAAAATGAGAGGAAGATAGAAAGAGTGAGCGAGGCAGCTACAGCCAAAGTGAGTATGGTGGTCAAGTGGAATTTAAATGGAAGCAAGAGTGAGAAATAGAGAAAGATAGGTAGAGTGAGCGAGGCAGCGACAGCCAAAGAGAACGAGAGCGCGTTCAATTAAGCAAGCTATTATTTGGATTCTAACTACACACACAAACAACACACAAATTGTATACAAATGTAGGTACGAGTTCTATGTGCATGTGTTTGCTCATGAGTATTTCGTTGTTATATGCTGACCCTAAACGCAACTCTAAACTCAACGGTTTATTTCAATTCGCAGGCAATGAAATCTCGCGCTCTTTATGTGTGTTTTGCGTTGGCCATAAAAAACCATACTAATTACTGAAAGGTTCCCAGCCATGTGAGCATTAGAAGATTACCAGTAAGAAACTTATTTGTATACTTTATGCGAGTTTAATTGTTTTAGCAAATGGTACGAAATAATTACGAAAAAAAATATATATATAATAATAAACGACTACCAACACATGTTGGCTCTGTGTGGGGAGCAGCACGCAGCAGATTATAGTATCTTTCCCCACATCAGCTTAGTTAATAGCACCGGGAGGCGGCGTCGGCTGGCCGGCACACCATGGTGAGCATGGCGGCAGCGTTGGTCGTGTGGACGGTTCACGGGTCGGGCTAGCGCTGGCGCCGGCTAGCAGCAGCGATAGCAACAGTAACTGAGACAGAAAAAGAGCGAGACAGTTATATATAGATTAAGAGAGAGAGAGAGTAAGATGAGAGTAAAAGTAAAAACGCATCAATTTATATACATACATACATACATATATTTTTATACACTTACACAGTACTTGAAATTCATTCTTATTGACGCTGCAAGCTTCTTGGATGCTCTGAAAATTCAAAGAACACGCAGCTTACTTATATATGCAGCAAATGCTCGGCAAAAGCTTATCAACTAAATAAAATATTGAGCAATTGGTAATAAATTGGAATCAAAATAGAAATTTTAAAAAATTCAATATTCATAGATTATACGAATATTTTGTAAAACTCAACTGAACTTTGAGTTTTGTTGAAATTCTAAAAATGTTAGCTAACTTTTTCACTTCTCTTTAAATTCAATTATAGAGTGGCTACAGCTGCTTAAAGTCGACAGCATAATTTGTATATTCTATAATATATTTTTTGTTGGGCAAGGTAATTATAAAAAAAAAAAAAAAAAAAAAATGCTGATAGTACGTACTTTAATGGGTCATGTACGTCGTATTGTATGAAATCGCTGCTCTGCTGCTCTGGTCTCTCGCAGTTTTCACGGCCACAAGACCGACCACATTTGTATATTTTTAATATATATTTTTTTCTTTTCTTTTTTTATTTTGTGTACTGCGCAATTCGTAAATGTCATTCTTATCTGACCCAATAATCAGACAAGTTAATTGCAATTGCATTTGTAAAATAATTCCTCTACAATTTGCTCCCCAGTATGTTACCTTTTGTTGGCATTCTAAAAAATAGTCTAAATGGATTGTGAATGTGGAAGTATTCCCTTAAGAATAAGTAAAAAAAAGGAATTTTATTTCCATTGAGTGGCAGTAATATTAAATTTAGTTTTATTAAGCTACATTACTCGCAGCTGGAATCGTCGCAAAATGATTTACTTAATAATAATGCACGTAATAATTCAAATAAATATTTCGTAAATGATTATTTCTTATCAGTTTTTCTTTTAAAAATAATTAAAGTAACAAAATATTATATAACATGCTTAATAAGCAATTAAAAAATATTTTACAAATATTACGAATAAATAATCTTGCAACTTTTGACTTTTATGTTAACGCAAACAAATTCCAATAGTAAAAAATGAAGACATAAAGCAAATAGTTTTTGATATTTTTGTTGTTTTTGCATTTGCCGTAAAAGTAAAGAAAAACCGGAAATTTATTTGTGCGGCAGTTGCAAGTGGTAAATAAAAGAAGCAGTTGCTGAACTGCTCAAGTGCCAGTTACGGGCATATTCCCAATCCCCAATGGCCATTTTGCAACCTTTGCCCTTTGGCTGCTCTCCTTTTGCTGGCTTCCATCAGGCATTGCCTTGGCTTCAAAATGCAGCCAAGTGCAAAGGCCACCTGGGCAGCATCTCCAGTTGGCCAAATTGTTGTTGTTGTTGTTGCTATTGTTCTTGCCGGCGCATATCTGTGGGCTTCCGGTTCGTCACGCGCACACACTCTGCCACACACACACACACACACACACACACACACACATACATGCTGGCACGCCCACTTGCCACAAATTTCGGTTGTGGGCGGCGTGCTGGCAATGTGCAGCCATTGAGCGCAAATGTGCCAAATAATGACTTGCAGGCGAGTGCAATTTATATGATAAGCAACAAAAATAAATTGCAGGCAATTCATTTTACTTAAATGCAGCAGCAACAACAACAACCACACACACACACACACACACGACAATGAGTTGCTGCTGCGTTGGCAACTCTAGCACACACACACACACACACAAACACTCACTCAAACACTCACATACATCTACACACAATCAGAGAGAGAGAGAGTTCAGGTAAGTTGTTGTATATCATTTGAAAATTTGGTGCTTGTCTGGCAACTGTGTTGATTTACTTGTGAGTTGCCTAATGAAGCCCGAGCGATATGCCAAAATGCAAATAGTAAAAGATTTTCAAATTTATTGAGACGATTTACGGGAGTTTTACGGCTTATTTCCTAAGTGCTGCATACTTTTGTGCTGCACATTTTATTCTCACAAAATGCAAATATTTATACGAAATATGCAAACATTTGCATTGCACTATATTTTCTTTGAATTTCCAAGTCTATGCGCATCGAGTTTACAAATTGTTTAATTAGAATGATAATGTCAATTGTGTTAATTATGAAACAATGAATGAAGTAATACAATAAATATATATAATGAATCAATAGCCAAATCGAAATAGCTTTCCTCACATTTCCACACGTAATGCGTGAAAACATTCTCTAATTACTTCAAGCATAGTCAAAGGCAACTCAAACTTAACTCAAATTTAGATTCGGGCTACGCCATGCAAATTGAATCTCCCCTTTTTCTGGTCGACGTGTGCTGCTGTACAGCAAGTAGTTTATTGCTCTTATGGCCTCTTTGCATCGCTGCATGGTGTTTGGAACTGGCTCCAATTGCTGGACTGGCGGCGTTCGGCTGCAGGCTCGTCTTGCTAATGAGCCAACAGTGTTAGCTAATTGAGCATGTCCGAAGCTGGAAGCGAAATTAATGTGAAAATTGATGCCACAATGCGATGACTCTCAAACTTTTGCTCGACTGAGGGATGAGTGTTTAAGCGTGTAACACAGACAGACCTGGACCTGACCTGAACAGACGGAGCGTGCAGCATGAATGTCGCCGATGTGAGGTGAGCGCTGCTGCAGCCACAACATAGTCTTTCTTAGCTCTGGCAAATCTATTTGTCCGTATTCCGTATTCATATGCAAAATTAATGCCAAAACTCTGGCAGGTCTCTCCAGCGACAACTGCAGACTGCATCAAAACGAGCTTTTCAACAGCATCTAGAGAGCAGCGAAAATAAAATAAAAATTCCCTTAAATTGTACAATGTGAACAGTGTAAGATGGAGGCTTGGTTACACTTTCATTTAGAGGTTAGACAAAACATATAGAAATGTTAAATATATATATGCTGAAATTATAAAAGAGTTGCGCTTATATTTTTAATAAATTTCTCTTTGAATTTTTTTTACAATTTTCTATGTTAGGCAACTCCTTAAATTTTATTTCAACATTCATATATGAAAGTTAAGTAAAGCAAGTAAATAGTTTAAAAAAGAAATTTTGAATACATATAAAAATTATGTTATCAGATATTTCTGCTATAATCCTAATAATCAAGCTAAATCTTAATATTTCTCTAGATTGATCCCGCTGTTAACTTGATTGTCAAGCTGTGCATGCCCACAGCATTGCCCTGACACAAAAGCGCAACAACATCCGTTGACCCGACAGCTGCAGGCCAGCACCATGCCCATTCCCCATGCCATTCTCCCGTTTTCCCTGAACCTTCTGCACCTCCCATTGTCCAACTCTTTTGGAGTGCCCTTCATTGTTGAAAGCTGAACCTTGGGAGCAATCAGTGGATTATACGCTGCTTTACAAGAGACGTGGTGCTGGCATTTGGCCGTCACTGCACTTGATTTTTGCACTCTTTTCCTATCTCTCTCTCCGTCTCACACATGCTTGCTGTTACTATTTCTTGCTTTTGCAAAGCTCTGTTAAAGCAAGTGAGGAAGAGAGAGAGAGAGAGAGAGATGGTGCACGCAGAGTTCGCGTTGTGTGCAACACTTTTATGCATTCATTGTTCGTTAAGGGATATGCATGCGTGTGTGTGTGTGTGTGTGTGTGTGTCCGTGTGAGTGTTTTTGTTAAAACATAAATTTAACTGCAAGCGCTTGGAGCGTGTGACAAGGCCACAGGAATTCAAAACAAAAGTTGCAACAAATACCAAACACGCCATAAAGACAACAACAGCAACAAAAGTGTGCTGCAGCCACCAACACATAGACATAAATTGCAAGCCGGTCATTTTCTCTGCCGCTCACATTCGCTCTCTCTCTGTCTCTGTCTTTCTCTCTTACACCTCTTCCCGTTGTGTACCGCGTCGACCCTCTGTGGCGAAAAGAATGACAGGAAACCGGATGTGAGTGCATGCCTTTTGTGCATGCAACGAATTATTCAGTTGACATACAGGATGTGTGCTTTGTTGCTGTTGTTGTTGCTTCAGACCTCCTCCGCCTCCCTCCTATGACCACTTGTAGGACAGCTACGCCCACTCCAGACTCTTAATTTCATAAAATGCATAATTTACGCCAAACTAAAGAAATTTAATTTTTAACCAAGTTTTTTGGTATTCAAAATCCATTTCTAAAACATTTTTTTATTAATTTTTTATAGCTTTTAATAATAGTAATAATTCTACGAGAAATTTTGCTACTTACTTTGCTTAACATTTGACATAATTGAGCGAGAAGGTGTGCATGTATGTTGCGTCTCTGTCTGTCATATATAAACGATCCAATCGAGACTATTAATTAAAGAGATCAACGCTTACAGTGATTCTATACTACATGCACGAATATGTTCGCCTTCTACTCTTCTCTCATTTTAGCTCATTGTCATGCCTAGAATCGACAGCACTGAGAGCTCCGCCACTTACTTAAAAATTCAAAGAGAGTCATTTCTGCTCTTCCCTTGTCATTGCTATTTACAGTTATCGAAAGCTGCTCAATGTTGTTCGTGCAGTCGTATTAGTGAGAGTGCTTGCATAAAGAATATTATCCGAATGAGTTTACTCTTAAGTTGTCACGCTGTTTATTTAATGTATTCGCTATGTCTCACTCCGAGAGCTAGATAAAGACAAAGATAGCTGCTCCTGTAGTAGTAGTCCTTTGTATTGGTGGGTGAGAATGAGATGACTCTTCTATGGCTATTCAAACATTTTGATTTTAATGGCCGAAGCAAAAGCAACTATAAATGAGTCATAAAAAAATGATTAAATTAAAACAATCTGACTTTTAGATACGACTTTGAATTACTTTTAATCATACTAGATACTCTATCAGAGAGCATTATAGAGTCGATCTAATAATTCAGCTGCTTAGATTGTTATTACCATTGCCGCATTCTAGGATGGCGTACTTTATGATTATTGTTATTACACTCATGTAAGTATTTCATATGAATGGTGCACGCACTCACACACACACACATAGAACTGTACATTTTTGAGGCAATTTTTCAATTTTATGTAGGCAACTCATAAATAAAACCTGGTCGAGCTTTTCGAGTGTAATCAAAAATTGCGTGCTAACTAAATTGTTATTGCTTTCAAATGTCACGTATCATTATCATAATTTTTTCGCTTGACATTTTTAAGTAGCTGCCATAAATGTTTATAACTTTTACATACACACACACACACACAAGCACATATACTTTCTATTAACCCTGCATTGCCTGCGGCCTTATGCGGCCTCTTTGCGTTATTGGACCCCAGGGAGGCGCCAAAGGGAGACGAGACAGGATCTCCCCAACACACACACACATACACCCGCACACACGTAGACACCTTGCCTTTCATATTCATAATTTATGGCTGCATTTGCCAACTGCCTTTTATTATTGTTGTTGACGAGTGCGATAAGGCCGCAAAGGAACCTGTGCGTTAGGGGGGCAGATTGGGGTTTTTTTTTTATTTTTTTATTTGACTTGACATGGAGAAGGAGTCCTAAACGATGGCAAAGATGCTTTTCGTTAACTTGCAATTATCATGGAAACATTTTTAATAACAATCTGCTGAAAGCTTACAACGGAGTATGCCTAAAAAGAGAAATCGATTTTTGTTTCACAAAATGAGTGTGAGAAATTTAAGAAAAATTTAAAGAAATTCTGAGAAAAAATTTTACAAAATCTTTAAAGCAATTGACATCTATTGGCATTTTTATGGAAATTTTATTATGATTTATCTATGTGTTTACAAAGAATTTTGTTTTATTCAAATATATTAAATACTAGCCGAAGCTAAAATGTATTTTCAATGAATTATGATTTATGAAGAAGATGAATATTGATGTAAGTTAATATTCGGTAAGAGCTAAGACAGCTTATATCAAAGCCATATACAAAAGTCCTTTATAATGTGGAGATTTTGCATGATATCTATGCTTACCATAAGGTTCTCTCCTCTATTACAATCTGATGTGCATACAAAGTCTAATGATAAATTGAAAACTGTTTTTATTGCTTGAGATTGACACACAATAACAATGACAAAAGAATATTATAAATATTAGGCATTTGTATTATGGGAAAATCAAATTTGGAATAAATGAATTTACAAAATGTTGTCACAACAGAGCCAACTAGATAAACTTTGACAAAGGACAAACCTCAACAACGGCAGCAGCAACAAAATATGAGAAATTATTTAGCCAACATATTGTTGTTGCTCTTTCTGCTGCTGTTGCTGCTGCCATTGTTGTTGTTATTGTTGTTCGTAATATAATTTGCATAATTTTATTGCATACATTTTCGGTGGCATAATGAGTCTAGACATTTTGTTTCAATTTATGAAATTGTTATTTTATGCAATATGTTTGTGATTAGTTGACTTTTGCATAAATATGCATAAACAGACTGCATAAATATATATATATAGTGTATATATTTATGCATGTATTTCTATGTGCATAGATATGTACGTTTCGCATGTTAAAGCTAAGCTGGGAAACAAGTGAAATGCAAAGTTTATAAAAATTACAGGGCGACACGAAGTGAAAAACTTAAGAACTTTGCCTCCCACAAACATTAAAAACTAATCAAACTTTTAAATACACTTCAACCGCAGTCTCAGTCGTCGTTGCCGTTGCCGTTGCCGTTGCCGCTGCCAGTTGCCAGCTGAAGGCGTTTAGTGGGCGTGTTCCGGCACAATTCGACAGGCGTCTTAAAAACGCAATGTCGACTTTGATTTGTCGCCTCCCACAGTCCGTCTCTCTTTCGTGCAGCTCGTTTTCTTTTGGCCTTAACTTTGGCCGGACTTTTGCCTTGTTGTCAACGTCAACAGAAATTGATTGCTCACCAAGCGTCGCTCGCTATCGCTACAGCTACACCCCTCCCCCCCTCCTCCTCTTCATATACACACACATCCCTCCCACTCTCTCTCTCTCTCTCTCGCTCTCTCTGGGGCTTTTGGTTTTGCCTCTGTGGCATTTTCATTTCATTCAGTTGAGTTTACTTTGCGCAAAAGTTTTTGAGCTCGTCTCTCTGGCGGCTGCCACTGAATTATCCTTAGCCAGCGGACCAGTAAGCGGCTCCCATACTATATCGGTTGCGCTCCTCTCGCTTCCGCTCTCTCTCTCTCTCTCTCTCTCTCTCTCTCTCCTGCTCTCTCTTGGGCCGCCCCAACTTTGACACAGTTTAGAAGCCAAAAGTTTAATGGAATTTGTCTATGGCGTCGCCTCGACGGTCGCCGCAAATATAAATAAAACAGCATTCACACACCACAAACACAAGTCAAAGTAATAACTAAAGTTTTTAATTTTAAAATGATTTATATTCGTGCACAATATTCTGCAGAGCTGCAAAAACCAACACGAAACACAGAGCCTTTGATGGAATTATGTATAAACAAGTTAACAGGACACCTGCGTAGGAAGTATCATGATTGTAAAATACTTTAATACAGATATTTGTGTAATATTTTGTTCAGCTAATACTTACTTATATATAACTTTAATATAAACTTAAAAAATATTAAAAATTTAATTTTCAACATATTCTTTCCTTTTCAAATTCAATTTTGTTACTTCGTTGAAAATATGTTACCTTCATATTTCATATTGTTTCATAAAATTGAGCATTGACGCCTAATAATTGGTCAATAGTTGCCTTAAATTCTTCATGCACTTGTTTGTGCTTAAATTTTCTTTTGGTATGCGAAATATCTTGCGAGTTCATTGGAATATTTTTGTGTTACTGTTGCTGTTGCTGCTGTCATTGCTGTTGTCGTTGTTGCTTGAGGAATTTGCACGAAGTCTATGCGATGCTTTGTTGTTTGTTTATTTGAGCATTTAAATCGACTGGCAAAACAATTGCAATCTAATTTAATTTGCTGTCGCTTAGTCGAACGAACGCTTGCCCTTGTACACACACACATGTCGTATGAGCAATGCGGCTTGTTTATTGCTTCACGCACCCAACAGAGAGCCGCACACATAAAATGCACAGTTCTCATTGTTAAGGCGCACACACACACACACACAGCGAGAATCATTATCAGCACTTATACACACACACACACACACGCACACACACATAGAGAGTGAAAAAAAAAAAGAAAGAAAACGATGAAAGTCGTTGGCAAAACTGCTCTTAACTACTTTCTGCACGTCTGCAGATAAAATCGATAAATTCCTTTTCGCAAAACGAATTAGGAAACTAATTGACTTGGATTTCGCTTAAAGAATCTCACATAAATCGTGAGCTTAAGCGTGATTCTGGCAGTCACCGCACTTTCGATGCCACGCCCCCATGCCCCGCCAACAGTTAGTTTCCTCAATGGGAACTTTTGCTGTGGCAAATGCCAAATGCTTTTGCGGTATGTAGAGAGCACTCGCTGATGTTTTCATTATTTCTATATATATACATACATATATATTATATAGACATGTATTTATTTAGAATTTTAATTATGCTGCGCCGCCTGTTAAATGTCATTAAATGTTTCAACATCGAGCCAAAGTTTTCCCCTCCCTCTCTCTCTCGCGCTCTCGCTCTCTTGCTTCACTATCCATGACTCCCCATCATCATCATTCAGAGCCAGCGAAGCGTTGACAAACTAACAAGGCGCAAATATTATGCTCGCATTTCCTGCAATGCTTTTCAATTTAATTTACCACACACATAACATTTTCAGCCTGGCAAACATTTATCCTGCAGGCAAGCAGGCAGCCAGGCAGCCTGGCAGCCAAGATCTGCTAAGCTCTCTCACTCCCACTAACCCCATACTCACTCTCTGTCTCTCTTTCTCTCTGCAGGCATTTCATGCTCGGCTTATTTGTGACTCGAATCTGCTACCTGCGAGGGCGTCTGAATACCTGCAGCTCTTGAATCTGGCCTGAAAAGTGCACAGGTGAAAAGCACTTTGAATTTAACACCTTGGCAAAAGACGCTCGAAAGGTATTCAATTAAAGTTATTTATACAACAAAGATTTTCAATGCTAATTAACCAATTAAAATAAATGAGAATCTTAATAGTTGCATATGAATGTGAACAATAATTTTTTAATTAAAAAATTATACTTAAGCATAGTTTATTTAAATTGTACATAATATAATGAACTTATAAGCATGAAATATTTTCACTCTACACTAAAATATAAATATACATATTATAGCTCGCTAAGAAATTTTCTTTGTAGCTTTATGCTCTGTTCCCTAGATCAACTGAACAAAAATTATATTCACTCGTTCTCGCTCTGAGCAAAATATTTCGATTCTCTGCGCTTTGAGCTATTCGTGTGGTGCTATTTTCCCGAACGTCGTTTAGAGAGCGATGCGATTGACGCTCGTTCAATGAGGTGGCAATCAATTAGCAGAGAACTTGAAGAGTCAAAGCAAACGGTCTTTACTTTCACATAAACATGCACACATTCACACTGATGTATGCTCTTGATGTGTTTAGCGAAGGCAACCCTAGCATACATACTCAAGAAACTTCATAAAACTCTAACTGGAGCGAGAAAAAACTGGTTTCTATCTGATCGCGATGAACTCGTTAAAGAATTGTCTGGTCTCTGAGTTTTCTGTCAAAGTGTGACCCAAGGAGAGAAAACGATCAACAAATATTTGCCAAGACTGATATAAAATGTATTCAAACGAAACGTACATGCTTGAAGAATTAATTGAATAATCCCTTTAAAAGCATATATATATAGGTTTATAGCATGTTCATATATAATATATTTTATTTAAAGTAAATAGTCTTTCAGAAAAAAAAACTAATTGATCTGCTTAAAGTCAATTTTAGTCAAATACTTGTGCAAATATTTCACTATGACTTTATGCACTTTCAACGTGTATTTACCCCATGGGCTTTCTTGGGTTAATGTTGCTCGAAATGCCTTTTGCTTCAAGTGCTGAGGCTCGTGTAGAGTATTACTTAAAATAAATGCCAGCAGTGTCCGCGCTTTGTTAATGAAACGCAGAAACAGGCATATCAAAAGCTCCCCCAATGTCGCCTCCTCCCCTCTCTCACACTCAGCGTGCATCAAATCGAGCAAAACTTCAGCAAAAAGTTGCAAGTTGCAAGTTGACAAAATTACGTTTCATATTTATAAATGCATATGCAATTGCAATTTTTGAAGTTGCTGTTGCTGTTGCTATTGCTGTTGCTATTGCTGTTGCTGTTGCTGTTGCTGTTGCTGTTGCTGCTGCTTCGTGTCTCGCTCAAATTGCAACAAACATGCAAATATATAATTTTAATAAAGTCCTGAAGCTCCCACGCTCTCACACTCACTCACTGCAGCTAACTGTGCAGTCAGGCAGGTGTAGTCCAAGGGGGCGCTACGTGCAGCTGGCTCATCAAAAATGCCAACCAAGAACTGCCAAGGCAAGTCATTTGGCACGGCAACAACAGCAACAACTAGATGTGCTGCTGCTGCTGTTGTTGTTGTTGTTTGAGTGAGTTAAGGTAGGGTGTGCAGGCACTTGATATGCCCCCCTTCGAGCGAGCGGCTGCAAATTGTGAAATATGAAATTTATGTAGTAGCTATACAAAATATTTTCATGTAGATTCGTTGCCGTCAATGAGTGCAATTTATATGCAATTTGTTATTTAACAACAACAACAACAACAACAATGTAATGAGCAGGCAAATGCGCATTGCTTGGGAAAACTATAAGAGATAGCCAACGATTGCCAAAAGACAACAAATTAAGCATATTATGAGGGAGTAAAAGTTTTGCGAAAAACAACTCGAGACGAACAACAATTACAATTGACAAAAATAACAGTATGAAAGTTCTTTAAAAGTAAATAAAATTCAATTCAGATTGACTAGCTCTAAATAACTACATAATAAAAAGTAAGTCTTAAAAATCAGAAAAGTTTCAATTGAACCGATACATAAATAGATTTTTATATAACTGAGAAAACATGCAAATATCTTTGAATTTCTATAAATTTCCAGTGAATACTTCTGATCAACAATAATCCTGCCAAGCAACAACTAAGATTTTCTCATTAATATAAATATATTTAAATTCAACCATGACTCACACACGCACACACTTTGCCCCACAGCATGAAAAAAAACTTTACAGACCAGTTTCAACTTTCAAGCTAATAATAAAACTCCGTAACTTTTGCACGCCTCAACACTTTTTCGCCCAGGTCAAAGCAATTCGAAACTGGACACGGACACCAGCCCATGAGCAAATTTATTGTTTCAATGCAAACATGCAACATATGCTCAAGCGAATGTAAAAAAAAAAAAAAGAATAGTAAAGTAAAATAAAAGCAAAAAAAATAATAGAAATTGAATTTCTATTAAACTTTGCTCGCATGCAAACGACAAAGTTTTTGCCGGCCAACTTTAGCTGACGCTCACATATGAGCCTGCTTGCTAAGCGCGAGTGGGAGAGGGAGAGGCTGAGGCAGAGTGTGTGTGAGTGGGGGTTGATCGGTCTCTGTCCACCTATCGTGAGCAGCTGCTGCTGTTGAGCAGTCAAGTTGTCAAAGAGTTAAGTAGCCAATCACTGTGCTCTCTGCAGCGCTCTCTGCACCTTCTCTATTTTTGTTGTTGCATTCATGGGCCCCATAGAGGGCGCTGTCAACACGTCGACTTCCGTTGGACCTAGCCGTCGGCGTCGCTGCTTTGCTGCTGTCAGCAGAAATGTCACATCTTGCACATGCACTCGAATTGGCTCTGCAGCAGCAGCAACAGCAGCAGCATCAGCAACAGCGGCAGCGGCAGAGGCGTTGCGTCGCCAGCAGCTGCAATAGCAGCAACGTGTGGCGCCCTCTGTCGCTCGCTGTGGCTGTCGTCTGGCCTCTTGGCCGTCGCATTATTTGCTTTTATTTTTGTTCTGCAAGTCAATAGCTTTGGCTTTTAAATTTATCGACTGACGTTTGATGCGCTTCATTTAACTTGGAAACATTTTTCAACTCTGCCCTCAACTGTCAGCCAGCACACAGCCCACACCAAAAACTCGCTGCATCCGTTCCGCATTTGATGCTCCTGGCCGCCGTTTTCCGCTGCAGCAGTTTTAGAAAATACATGGAAAACTCTGCTACATACTAGATAAGTGTGTGTGCGGGACAAAAATTGGTTATCATTAAATTTACTGTCGCGCAATTGTTGCAGCTGCTCTAAACTTCAAATACAGTCAAAAATGGCTATGAATAATAAGGGAAACAATATTAAAATTGTTAAGCAAATTAACGCAGATTAACTAACATGAATAAGAGAATTATTATTTATTATTATTATTGCTTTGCTGTATTGCAAATTTTATTAAGTAAATCTGAAGCTAAATGTTTCCTATGTAGTTACATACTAAGCTAGTAAAAGTCATTAAATAATTAATTATATTTCGTGCACGCATCAGCTGTACCCATGGCTCAACTGTAAGTGGTCTCGACTTTGCTACTCATTGCTAAAGTATTAATGCATCAAAGTAGGCAGGTTAGAGCTGCTAATTCCACTAGTGTCGATGTCCATGGCAAAAGTTTCACAGCACAGACAACAAAAGAGATAGACAGAGACAGAGAGAGTGGAGAGTGAGTGAGAGAGAGAGAGCGCGTGTCTGTAATAGAGACTGCTGGGACTAAACTTGTGGAACTGGGTTGATAAAGCAAGTACATTTTGTATACAAAAAATAAAGAATGGGGCTACTTGAGCGCGAAACAAACGTGCCACACAGGGGGCGCTGCCAAATGGGGGCGGGGCTTTGAAGGGTAGCATTCGCCGTTGACCAGCATGGCATCCATTTGGTTATTTGCCAGGCCAAGCCCCAGCCCCAGTGCCAGCCCAGCCTGGCCCAGCCCGGTCCGCCCGCACTTCAAAACATTTTTACAAGCTATGCACAAACACAGCAACAACAACAACAACAACAACAACAATCGTAGTCTGATTCGTTTAGGGGCACAGTGTGGGCGGTGGTCGCGGGACGAGCGGGATTGTTATAATGGAGGGGCATATGAAAGAAATGTTGCTACAATAACCAAAATGCACTGAACTGCAAAACATACAACTTCACGGTTATTTTCTCTTTAGTTAGCTGCAATTTTTTATTTTATTTTATTTATTTTTTTTTTTTGTTCAGCTCTTGCTTAGTGGGCGGAGCTGGTCAGCTCTGGCGGCGGGGGCGTGGGCGTGGCCAGCTGACCCAGGCATCCACTTAACAAATATCAACTGAAATGGCTTTATACGTTGAGATAATAAAAATCCAGCAGCTACATCTGCAGCAGCTGCAGCAGCTGCAGAGCTGCAACTGCATCTGCACTAGACCACTGACAAGGATGCCCTTCAGACTCTGCTCCCCCCCTCCTCAATAGTCCTTTTAGCTCTTTGTAGCTATACCTAAACCATGTCTATATGTGTATGGCTGCTTTAGTTATGTGCCTGGCTGCACTTGAGAGACGGCGTTGGATTTGTCAACAACAGAATTGTCAGCTTAAAAAGCGCACTGAAATTTAAACACTACAATGAAATTCAATTCGTTATGACCGACCTCCATTTGCTGGCATGCAACAAACAAACAGAAATGAAAAATGAAAAAACTAAAAAAAAGAAAGGAATTCTTTTGAAAGATTTTGTATGGTCGAATCGTTTTAATATCAGTAAAAAGTAAATAGAAACTCGCCTAGGTAACTATATAGAAGTACAAGTTTAATGAAATGTCTCTGCGACTAGTTTTTGAAATATTAAAATATTATGAAATATTATTAAAAAAAAAAAAAAAAAAGTTGAAATAGAAAAAAAAATTATTGGAAAACCTGACATTGGAAATGGGCAAAGGCTTAATATAGAGATATATAAGTAAGGCGCTCCACACTACGAAAGTAGCGATTAGAGGCGCTGATATACCATTTTGTATAAGTTAGGTATAAATAGATATAAACTCTGTCTCGTCCGAATATGAACTGAATAGAATCAGCGCCGTAGTTTGTGTTCTCCCCTCGAATGTCTGTCAGGAGAATCCAACTTACTGTGCATCCTTAACTTATATATTTGCTATATATATATATCAATATTTTTTAAGCTTTGCTTGACTTCTCACTTCATTTCATTATTTTATATATTTCATTTTAATTTTTTGTATTTTTATGAATGATGATAAAGCCAAATAAGTAAGCAAAGCAGTTGCCTATCAGCTAAAATACTTTCTAAAAATAATTAAAATTTCTAAAACAAATTTTGTTATGCCCAAAAATAATAATCAATTACAAATTTTATGTGTGCACAAAGTAGATCTAACTTAAGCTAAAGATTCAACTCTATATATTTATAACAGCTCAACGCTAAGAGTCACAAAATTATTATTAAAAAAAAAATATATATATTTTTAGACTTGGCATGAAATTCTAATCCATATTAACACATTTAGTAAGGCTCTATAAATCTTTCTCGCGCTTAACTGATAGTCCTAGAAGTGTGGCCATTAACTGCTTTCATTATGGCCACATAGATTATCAGAGCACGCGGCGCTTTAACCATTTGGAGCACTTAAAAACTTCTTATGGGCCAAAAACAAGACCAAATTGGCCAATTGAAATTCAAATCAAATTGGCAATTACCTGCACAGTGAACGGTACGAACCAGCAGCCAGCCAGCTAACAGCTAACAGCCAGCAGGTTATAAAAGTATTAATAAGCATAAAAGTTGCATAAACTCAAATTAAACAAAACGGACAGTCGGACAGTCGGACAGAGGGAAAGAGGGACAGACGAGCAAACATTGCAATGCGAATTCGAGTGCTTGTCCCTAGTGCCAGTGAAGAGCAGAGGCAGCAAGCGACATACATACGTAGAGCAGCTGGCATTTCCGGCTCGGCGTATGCCTGGGGGACGGACTGCCTGACTGCGGCGGGCGTCAACGTTTTGCTAATGAACTTATTTCGCATTTTGAATTCAAATGCAGACTCTACGATATTGGCTTATTACAATCAATGGCTATTAAACAATCGATGGCATTAATTGTAAGTTAAACAAATTGTCAGAGTGCCAGAGAGTGCTCAACTCGTAGATACCCTATAGCTAATAGATAGGCTCTTTCTGATCTGGGCTGTGAATGCAACTCGTTGAAAATCGAATATTTATACAACTCTTTAAGGCATACTCTTCGCACGAGGGTATCTTAGAGGCCAGCTAGAGGCGTGGCACACAGCGTACAATGCAATTGCAATCGCAATTCGATTGCCAACGAGCTCATTAATTCATTAAACTTTTTATGGCCAAATAGCATGCATGACAGAGAGAATAAGAGAGAGAGAGAGAGAGAGAGAGAGAGAGAGAGAGAGAGAGAGAGAGAGAGAGGGAGAGAGAGAGAGAAAACGTCGCTACAATTAAATTGCATATCCAATGGCTTCCAGGGGCTGTGAGTTCACAGATTTTCACGAACCGAACCGAACATTGTTGTTAAAGTGGAAAACTTTCACCATATTATAGACATGCATGCGAATTGAGTTTTGCAATGCGCACTTTCAGCTGTGAATTGCTTTAAGAATTAAAATTTGGAGCTCACGTGAAAGTGAGAATAGAAAACTTTGGCTTGACTAACATAACAAATTTTAATTGTTGCAATAGGCAATAAGAGCAGCAACTATACTCATTGATTAGTTATTTAATGGTTCGTTAATTTATTTATAATAAATATAAAATTTTAAATACAATTAAATTTTGATCTTTGTTTAGTTATTTAAAGGTGCATTAATTTATTTAATATAAATATTTTTATATATTTTTTTATATTTAATTGTGATTATATTTGTTTTTATGTTAACTCGCATCAACTCACATCAAAGTCAATTACTCTTTGCATTCCTAAGCCTCGCCCACAATTGTGAATGCAGCAAGTTGCTCTGAGCATTTTGATCTCGCCTCAAACTTGAGTGCATTGAGTGCATTGTCATTTGCACATGCATATGACGATACTAATCATATGATACTTAGGCTGAGCTCGCTTCATGGCTCGCTCCATGTACTAATTGAGTTGACGAGCCAGTTGGCTTTAGGAGCAGCTCATCAGTGTCTCTCGCATAGGCAGCTCGATCAAAGGGAAAGCTGATTATGCTAGCCACACAAAAGCCGTTGACAATAGATAAACCTTTGACTTGGCCGAGTTCTATCTGTTGGCCTGCATCTGGCTCGCCGTTGCCACCTCAACGGCTCCTTTCCCTTGTTGCTGACTCTCAGCTACAGCTGCTGCGGCTAGACAATGGGGCAAATGCTTTCAGCTGAACGGATGTATGTGTGTGTGTTGGTGTGTGTGTGTTTGTGAGCGGCTATTGGCGTCGCTGGTGGGCGTGCGTGGGCGTTGCTGGCTTGTAATAACTCACGCCTTTTGACACAGATTAAACCAGCATAAAGACAATGCCAGACGGTAGGCAGGCAGGCAAAAGAGAGAGACAGAGAGAGAGCAAGGAGGAGAGAGAGAGAGAGAAAGTCGGAGACTAAAGAGTACGTTGACGATGACGAGAACAAAAGCAAACTTGGCCAAAGCATTTTATGACCCTTTTCGATGAGAGAGTATGCGTGTGTATGTATGTATGTATGTATGTATGTATGTATCTGTGTGCGTGTGTTTGTCTGCGTGGGCGGCTTGTGTAAATGTTATCCTTTATTGTTTGGCAGGCTTTTCTGCATGCAGTCGGCCTGCCTGGCCTGCACATGTCACTTGGCGAGACTGCTTGCAATTTCCCCTGCCACACCCCAACCACGACCCCCTGTCGCCACACAATTCCTTGGCAATTCCTTGCCGAATACCGCTTTATTGTAACTGACAGCAGCTATTGTCCTGCAAGCTGCAGCAGCAATTCCTGCCGAGAGTTAGCGACTGCATTCCTCCTACTTTTTTTTCTCTCTCTCTCTCTCTCTCTCTCTCTGATGCCAGTCGGAGCGTCATGTTGTGAACGCCCGCCACACATTTATGTGAATATTAAGTATAAATACCCACGTCACACGTCACAGCGCCCCTCAACGGGGCAACTGCAACTGCCAGTCTGAGCTGCATGCCCAGACACATGCTCTGACTGTTTTTATAATAAATATATATATATGCTTAATTTATGTAAAGCTATCTCTATATGTAAATTTGCTTGTCAGACGATTTGCTCAGATGGGCGTGGCATATGGACTTGCATTAAACCAAGTTTTTATTATAAGTTACTAAGATGCAGCAGACAATTGCTTATTTTGTGTATAAATATTTTTAATAAATAAATAAATCTATTATTATTATTATTATTATTATTTATTTTATGGCACAATATGCTTAGCTCATTTTATTGCCAACTTCTAGCAATTTGTTTTAATTACATATTTATGTTACATACATTACATCACTGCTTACATAGCTGACAATTAGCTAAATTATTTTGCTAGGGTGTTAGATCTTATGGCCTGTATGGAGTTGAATGATATTTTTGCATTTTTGGTTGTTTTGTATGCCATGTGTGCAGTGTTTGTTATTAATTAAATAGATGAATGTGTGTTGGGTTTTATGCTTGCTTTTGCCCTTTGTTGTTGTTGTTGCTGTAGTTGTTGTAGTTGTTAGTGCTGTCTCAGCAAACATACAACGCACAGCAGTTGCACAATAAATAAAATTGAGTTGAATGACTTGCATGCTTTTGACAAACACTCGTTTGCACACACAAACACACTCACACACTCACACACACACACTTTTGCAGACAAAGACAGTTGTTTTGGGGGGAGGCTGGTGATTCCGTTGGGTCTGGTTTTAAGCAATATGTCAAGGCAATTTCAACTGCAGTTTGCGTTATACTGACCCAACTCGTCCCAAAAGCAAACTTGGCTATAACAATAACAACAACTTGCAGCAACAAGAACAACTACAACTAGAATATTTGTTTAGTTCTTCTGCGGGTCACAGTGCGTATGTGCAATATATTTGCACCAAATTTATGGGCAACATTACGAATGATGCGACGCTTGAAAACGCAGCTCCTCTAAAGCTGGGTATTTATTTACTTTTCATTTAGCATAGCACAAAACTTCTAAGTAGACAGTCGCAGCAGTAAAGCTCAAGTTTTAGAGCTCTACATTTGAGAACAATGACGAAATATGTAAATGCATGAAAATATACAGAGATAAATACGTGTATTACTTTAAAGTATTTGTAAATAGTCTTAAGAAATGTAAATAAATTTATTAAAAATGATCAAATGACAATGTAATCATATTTATGGCATCATTGCCATTGCCGTGGTGAGTGTGAGAGATCATTGAATTATACCACATTTGAAATTCGTATAATTGCGAGTGAGAAAGCTATAGGGCAGTTATGATTCTGTTCAATTCTTTTTGAGAGCTTGTTTTGCACAGCAGCACAACCAGAAAGAATGCATGGGTGTAAGAGAGACGACTGCACGTTTCGGATCAGCGGCCATTGCTGTGTAGAGTTTGAGAGTGGCCATTCTGACTTTTGTTTTGATCTCATTTTCTGCTTGTACTGCAGAATGAGACTACTACAAGGAATGCATGGGTGTGAGTGAGATGGCTTTTCGGATCGGATAGCAGAGTCAACAGAAAGAGTTTATTAGCGGCCGTTTCTGTGTAAAGCTTAAGAGAAAAATGAGTTTTCTGCAGTCGTCATTATCTCTTTTTATTTATCCCGTTTTTTGCTTGGACTACACAGCGAGAATACCAGAATGTGCTCAGGGGTGTAAGTGAGATAGCAGCATGGCACGAATTGCAGAGCCAACAAAATGCGCTGTCCATGTATGTACATATGTATGTAAGGGCTCTTTGCTTAGTGCGTAATAATTACCCCATTTACAAATTGAGTGGATAGTAAGCTTAAGTGGCAATCATTTGAGAAAAGGAAGCAATGCTTATACAAAGAAATTCGATTGCTATAGAAAAGTTAAGAGAATGTTACCTACAAACACGATAAACAGATAAAACCTGCATTTGGATATGTATGCATATGTGCGGTTCTGCACAATTACGTGCTGCAAATTCTGATCAACTGCTTATCATATGTATGATCAAATG
Source organism: Drosophila koepferae (assembly GCA_030914345.1). Taxonomy (NCBI): domain Eukaryota; kingdom Metazoa; phylum Arthropoda; class Insecta; order Diptera; family Drosophilidae; genus Drosophila; species Drosophila koepferae. Next base: position 12,215,657 of record JAUESR010000207.1, read on the forward strand.
ACTGAGAACATCCTCCTAATTTGAGCTGTACTATGTTAATTAATAATCAGTGCTCTACAGTCGTCATTAGCTCTTTTGTTTTTAACTCATTTTTTGCGTGGACAGCAGAGCGAGACTACTAGAAAGAATGCGCGGGTGTGAGCGAGATTACATTACAGATCGGATTGCAGAATTTACAGAAAGGGATTATGTAGAGTTTGAAAGATGAATTTGTTTTGTGCGGTCGCCATTATCTCCTTCGTATTGTGCTTGTACTGTAGAGCGAGACTACCACAAAGAATGTATTGGTGCAAGTGAGACGAATGCATAACTCAAATTGCAGCGGCAACAATGTGGGAGCAGTACGGATATAGTCTGCAGTCACCATTATCGCACTTGTCTTTACTATTTAGTTTGTGATTCAGTTATCTATGCAGCTGAGTGCTTATATTGTGAGCTTGGGCGTTATCTGTTCTAATCATTGAGCGAAAAGATTTCTCTTGTTGACGATTCTGATCGCCTAGTACTTACCCATAATTTAGTGCTTTTAAGACTCGGAGTAAAAAATTATTTATTTTTTATATATATTTATATCAAATAATAAATAAAATATATATGTATATAGCTCAACATTACTCAGTACAAATATACCACAGTATAACAGTCAATTGAGATGATTCTCTGAATTTACATAATACTGGTATGTTAATTAGATTCTTTCCTCCCTACTACTGACTTATGTTCACCTAGTACTCCACCTGCATTTTTCTTTGAAATTTGATATTTTACTTGAGCTGCTGTCGTGCAGCCGACTTCACTGCTGCAGACTTTGCAGCGCAGGCGACTTAACATCACTCAATAAATATAAGCCGCAGTATAACAGTTGGCTGAGAGAAACATGTTAATATACATAATACAGGTATGTTAATTAACATAAAACTGTTAGGTAACATGTTTTCTCCCTGCTAGTGAATTCTGTTCGCCTAGTAGTTCATACGCTCTTTCGTTCGAAATTTGACACTACCGAGCCGATTTCTGCAGCGATGCCGAAAATGTAGACCAAAAATTGTTTCTACTACTAGCTGATCTAACCTAACTAACAACGTCAATCCTAAAACGTATAAGGAATATATTTAAAATTTCACAACAGCAGCATCAACACAGCTACAGGACATAATAATGCAGCAATAAACTTTTTAATGCCGCCGGCAACGAAGTAATTAAAATATTTTAACACAGCTTCAAAGTCAAACAAAGTTAAATGGCAGACACGCCTACGCGCTTCGAATGTGTAAACGAAAGATAGATATTTGGAACGAAAAAAAGAGAGAGAAAGATGGGAAAGTCACTCAGCTCTTGCGCTCAGTGTTATATATAAGGACAAATTATTTAAAATTTAATTAAAAAAAAAAAGAATCCGTACTAAAAACCAGGAAATTTATTTTTAGTATAAAACTAATACGAAAGAAAAAGTTTTTTTAAAATAAGATGATTTATTTTATAAAAGGAATATACTCTAAGATATACAACGTCTAAATACATATCTTAAATAATTACTTAATTAAATACATTACAGAAAACGGCACTGTTATTTCGCTTAATCAGGCTACATGGGTCTGTATAAATAGTGGTATAGTGGGAATCATCTGTTCTACTAATTGAGCAGAGAGCGGTAACTAGGCGAAAAGAGACCACTGTTCCTTGGCTCGGCGATAGCTGTGTAGAGTTTCAGGAATAACTGTTGCCTTCAGTGGCCATTATCGCTCTTTGTTGTGATCCCCTTCAATACATTGTCATTGAAGAGCAAGAAGACCGTAAAGCATGTGAGTGTGAGCAGTACGACAAGCCTGACGCCTCTAACTGAGAACAGCGAGCGGCCATTATTTTGGTAAGTGAAAGATAACTCAACTTTTATCCATTATGCGTTTGATCTTGACTCTTAAACCACATAGGTACAAGTGGGACGGTTGCTGACTTATTACATTCTGTACTCTTCTTCGACTATCTCTTTGATGTCCATGAAGTCCATGCGCAACCAAACAAAGATTTTGCGACTGAAGAAAACTGCAAAAAAAAGAAACTTTTATATAAAATATTTATTTATAATATTATGTTCTTTTTATATTTAATAAAAATTAAAAAAAAATAAAACCTTTTAGACTAATTTACTTACAAATTAAATATAAATATTTTATTAGAAAGTGACTTTGAATCAAAAATATATTTTAACATTTGGGATATGCCCATAAAATTAGTTCATATCAGATATTTGAGAGCTGCTTAACGTACAATACATTTTGATATCTGTCATTTGAACAAAAACAATTGAAATTCAAAACGCCTTGCCAGATTTTTTCGACCACATTTTTGCTTAATTTCCTCTCCAAGCATCATTTCCTAATCTGTCTAACAAATCGATCATTTATTGAGTGTCCAATTTTGAAGTGGCGATCGTTAATAATCCAATCCTAACAAATCTATGGGCCATCGAAATTTTTGCTGCGATGGCTGTCAAACTCACAATTTCCATGGCAGAAGATTTCACTGTTTACGTTGTGTAAACTATGATCTGTGCGGAGAGTGCTATGACCAGCATGTGGAAACGCTGGATCATCGCGTTGAGCATCCGATGCAGTTGCTGATTGAGCAGGATCGTCACCATCAGCCGTTGCCGGAACTGCTGCTCAATGGCGATCTGCTTGAACTGATGCATCTGCCCAACTGCTATACGTGCCCCTATTGCGGCATCTTCGGGCACACGGCCAAGGAGCTGATCGATCATGTTGTGACCATGCACCGTCAGGCCGACAGCCATGTGGTGTGCCCCCTGTGTGCCGGTATGCCGGGAATTGAACTGGTGGCCATACGCAATCTGGCACGCCATTTAATGCTCAACCACATCGAGCACGCTAATCTACTGGATCCACACACTCCGCCGCTACGCCATGCTTTGGCCCGAGTATCGCGTCGTCGGCGACGTCAACAGCTGTCGAGTTCGGGTAATCAGAATGGCAACAATAGTCGCAGTTCTGCACGCTCCAATAGCAGCCGCATGGACTCAGAAGCGGGCATCGATATACTCTATCAGTTGTCCGAGCTTCGACGCCTGCGTCCGGAACTACGCATTAGCCAAACGCATGCCAATTACCTGGATGGGGACTCAAATGCACGCCCGACTGCCCTAGCCATTGCTAGCCCTGAGGCACTGACCAATAATGACCCCGCCACGCACATATGCGCCAATGATGGGGACAGCTCAGCCCCATTGTTGGACCACTCGGAGGCAGATCGTTATCTGCTGCATCAGTGGATGGCCGAGCAAGATGCAGACGTGGAGACGACACTGCGGGACAGTCACCAACGGCAGCAGCACGCGATCTTCACCGAGCATCTACTGCTCTCCATGCTGTGCGAGGAGCAGCTGCAGCTGCCACAAAAATTAAAATCTCAAACGCTACGACAACCAGAACCGGAGTCAGAGAGTCTACAGCATCTGCTCTATCCAGAGCTGGATGATGATGCACAATCGCTAGACAGAAAGAATGAAGATTTGTTGTCACTGCTGCCATGCAAGTATATACCATCCCAGATCATGATGCTGATGTCGTTACCTTGGATCAGACCCTGGTCAGCGCAAAGCAAGCTGCGCTACATTGAGCTACAAGGCGTCACCTTAGACGAGAGCACACTGACTGGCGCTGAAGAGCAAGATATCGATTAACTGTTATCAGAAAAGAAAAAAAAAAAAAACAACAAAACCAAAAAACATTCCATACTCATCCCCCTTATATGTATTCCGTAATATTATATTTTTAAGCGATACGCATATAAAAATTTTATTGTGAAAATTTATCTATGCGAAGAATTATTTTTTATTTCTACTTAACTTTTTACATTGTATATTAATATTGTTCATTCACAAATATCTATTGAGCAGCCAGGACTAACTTTGAATTCTCATTAACTTCAGCTTAACAGAGAATTTAAGAGAAAAGAGATTAATTTGACCTGGGCAACATATTTTAAGAGTTTGCTTATTGAACTTGAGAGCTCTGCGCTTGTCAGGTATTTCTTTTTTCTCAGCTCTTTTCTGCACATCTAAATGCATATTTTACCTTAGCTGAATATTGCAGCTCAGCTGGCAAATATGTATTTTGCGCCTTAATTTCTTTTGGACTGACTTACGGAATAATTTCTTTCGCTTATGCAGTTTACTGACTGAATTTACCTGAGCAGCTGTTTAACCCCAGAAAGCCACAGAACAAGAAAACAACCCATTTAAATAGCATTAAATGAAAATACATATGGGAGACTATAATTCATATAAAACAGAACATAAAAAAAAAAGAATTTAAATTTCATTAATGTTTTTATTAATAATAGTTGAATAGTTATCTTGCAAATTTTGTAATATATTATAAATAATATATTTTTATTTATTATATTTTATTATAAATAATATTTTTTTAAATATCCAAAATGCGTTCAAGTATTATTTTTATTAAAAATATGAATGAAATTTAAATTCTTTGTCCTCTTTTCTCTTCTATATTAATTATAAATTTTTGGTTTTCTTGGGTTAAGTACAGCTTATTTCATGCCGTTTCCGACTCACTTTTTAGCCATTGCCTATTCTTACCTATCTCTGGCTGTGCTGCTGCGACCGCTGCATTGGTGTTGGTAATTATTTTATGGAGTGTTGCACACGGGCTGGCTGCCTTCTCCAGTAGTCAGTTCCGTTACACAGCCACGCCCACCTCTGTTGAGCTGTGTGTCTGTGCGTGGCCAACTTATGTTTACCAAGTGCGAAAGTGGAAACGTGCTGCAAACACGAACTACTCCAGCTGCAGCATTACCATACCTCCCTTTCGACTCTATCTAGGCTCTCTCTCTCTCTCTCTCTCTCTGCTGCTGCCGCGTTCCCTTGTTCCCACTGCAGTGCTTTGCGTTTTATAATAGGATTTGAATACAATGGCATTGTAATGAAATGTGCAGCAAACGATGGCGACTGCTGAAGTTTAGTTCTGCGGTTCTGCTTTCTCGCCCTTCCAACAAGCCGTGAGCTGCTCCTCCTTTGGTACTGCCCCCAGCATCATCTCTGCCACCTCATCTCCATGAACATCTCCGTCCAACGCTCTAAATTCCCCATTTTCTCTCTCTCTCTCTCTTTCTCTTATGCCATTCCGGCCAAGTACAAGCCAAACAGCTGTTCCAACGTTTTTGTGTTCCCTCTTGCAATATAGCAGCCAAATGTAACTGTATGTGTATGTGCATGTGTGTGTGTACCTATTTCTATGTGTGTGTGTGTGTGTGTGTGTGTGTGTGCCCCATTGTGTGTGTGTGTGTGTGTGTGTGTCTGGCCGTGTAATTTGAGTTGGTAATTAAAAGTAAAGCAAAAGGCAGATACTACCAGAAGGTGTGCATTAAATGACCGGGCTACACACACGCACATACACAACATACATGTGTGTGTGTGTGTGTGTGTGCCTTAGAATTTATAAGACTGTTTACAATCGTGTCCTATATTGTTGCATTTAAAGCTGCATTAGAACTTCAATAAAATGCAAGCTATTAACCTGAATTATCTTTTTTGGGAAAATGCTTTAAAAGCTCGCTGAATATATAAGCAAATCCAGTTGTTCATCAGCGATATTTAATTCTCATTTGCGTTTTGAATAGAAAATTGAATATATATGTAAATTTAGCTGACATTGATTCATTGAATATCGTGGCTGTGGCAGCGATATGTGTCAACGATAATTACAAGCAGCCTGTCAAGTATATATGCTCTGACTGGCTCTGCCTTACACCCACTGCCTGGCTCTATTCGCTCTGTAAACCCTTTTCCTGTTACAATATCAATTATCGGGCGTCAAGTGTCGTTCAAGTGTCACGTCAACACCACAAAACAGCAAATGGAGCAGCTCACATGACAATCATCGCTCTTGGCTCTTGGCTCTGGCTTTGGCTCTGGCTTTGGCTTTGGCTTTGGTTCCTTTTCAGTTGCTGCTGTCGTTGCTGTCGCTGCTGCTGCTGCTGCTGCAACTAGAGATGAGTTTGGCAGCATTTTAGAAGCGCAGCTTAGAACAGCATAAAACATACACCTCCTCTCTGCCCACCTTCAGCAGCCCCAACCGCCACAGCCGTGGCCACCCACATTTCGCCTGACTTTGATTGATTACAAAAGCAATTGAGCGCAACCTTAGTCTAAAAAGGAAAAATCTCCATGCAGAAAAAAAAAGAAACGAAAATAAAATTAACATAAATAAAATAACAAAAAAAAAGAGGGAAAATTTCCTATTGACAGCTTTGAGAATGGAAAATAGAAAATGGAAAATGGAAAATGGTAGCGTAATTAGCTGCCTTGGGCCTTGGCGACCCGTGGCAATAGGTTAATGAGCCACGCCCCATCAATTTTTTGGCGGCAAGATTTTTCGCTTTTAATTAGCCAAAACGAACAGATGAAGGCGTTGCTCCAGCACACTAAATGAAAGTAAAATTCCAATTACGCTTAATTGATAAATGAATCAGCGACAGCACAGTGACAGAAGCTGATTGACACGAAACCCGATGCTAATTTTAAATTGTAAATTTAATCGTATGTAATTAAATTATATAAATAAGTATGTATAATATACACATGTCTTTTGTAATGACGAAGTTTTCTAAAATCAAGTTAAGTGAAAAGGGAAATGGCTATTAAAAAATAAATATTTAATAAAGATTTGTTACTTGAATGCTTGTAAGTAGAGAAATAATTTCAAAATATCCATTATTAAGGAATAATTCAATTAATTGCAATTGCTTAGCTAATTATTCAATATCAACTATTAGCTCTCTCATGGACAAAAAGATCAATTAAAGCGAACCAATTACTGCAGTATTTAGCCAAGTTGCAATTACAATTGCTTCAATTGTTATGCTCTGACTAAATCTTAACTATGTTTGGTCAAATGTGTCAACGGGCGAGCGTAAGCCACAGTTTATTCAAAGTTGAAGCTGACATTGGGTCGGACAAACTGTTGTCAGATAATTGTTAACCATCAAGTCGTACCACAAATCAAGTGCAGCAATTGCAGCTGGCCTGCAATTCATTTGTGGCATGGCATGGCAACGGGTGACGACCGTACGGTAGGTGAGCAAGAGCACCCTTATACAAACCAAAGGCAAACCGCATGCAAAGTTGCCAACGTAACCAAAACAGTTGAAACCACGAAGCAACCCTGCAACCCGTCAGCAGAGTAAAGTTTCACAACGAGAAACGAGCTACTCTATGGAGTACAGCTTCAGCTGGGTGTGGGGTGGAGTGTGGGGTGTTGGGTGCGGGAAAGGTTTTGAACTGCTTTCAGTTCCATTAGGCATTCGACGTGGCTTATCAAACTCCAGAGACGACCATTCATCAGCATTAGAGCGCACGCTGTGAACTTTTCAACTACTATGATTTCGCATTGGGGCATATTTAATGTACAGATTTATAGATTCTCGCTAACTCTAAACAATATCTATCATTAGTGTCAGGCATAATGGGCCGCGAGGCGTGCGTTGGCCTGGCATGGCAGCTCAAATCCTTTTAATGTCAGTTTAGCTGGCAAACTGTGAGCCTAAGTCAATCCGGTTCACAATGTCAGCCACAATAATGAACATAAAAGAGAGACGCCCGTCTATAGAACGTAGATGGTGGCTGGGGCCCCATTAGGGCCAACAGGACAACATTAATATTAATTTATTTGTATAAATTATTTATGAAATTTTGTCAGTTTTGGTAATTATGATGCGCGTCGACCTATGAGCTTTTAATTAAAACCTCCACGTTGACAACTGAGCCCTTCAACCTTCAAAGATGAAATAACCAACTGAAGCGAATTCCTCATAAAGTGCGCTCACATATAAAAAAGAGATACAGCGCTGAGCTTTGGAGTCTGGGCCGGGGTCAGGATTGGGGTTTGCATTTGCGATTGGGCCAGCAACAAAGTCCAAAACGTTTTTCGAGAGTCAAGGAAGGCGAAGGCAAAGCCAACCAAAAAAAGGGAGAACAAAAAATTATTATCAGTGCATGTGAAGACAAAAAATTAAGAAAGCAAAAGTTTTGGCGACAATCCCGACGCACTTTTATGGCTCGACTTTCTGAGTGTAAATGAAGATAACACAGCCTTATCCTCTGTAGCTGTTAGAGATGAGCTGAAAGCATTTCGTACAATACAACCTATATACATTACACAGTCGATTCAAATTAATCAAACCATTAAATCATTTGAAAATTGATTTGAAAGTGGTGAGGTAGTCGATGGAGTTAATTGGCGATTTCTTCTCAAGGCACTTTTAATTGATTTCGGATTTCCAAATATAAATATGAAAGCATTTCTAAATATTCTCTTAGCTGGCAAATAACTGTTAACACATTGTCTCAATGTCTGCAAATTTGTGTCTTTCGCTCACACTTTAAGAAAAAATACGGAGAGCAATCGGCTGCTGAGCTGCTTCGTTTGCGATCGGCCAGAAAACGGTAACTCTCTTTTTCGTTCTTGTCGTTATGCCTTTTGCATATGTATTGGTATGTGAGCGAGAGTTAGCTACACATCAATACTCAACACTCATTTATACGAACGTCAATCGTATCACTCTCTAAAAGACATTCGCTAAAGCAGCATCACACGAAACGCAAGGCGCTCAGCCGAAAACCAAAACGAACAGATCCGAGTGTGAGCGAGTGAATATGATTTTTTTTTTTCGTTTGATCTCTCGAATTAACAGCTATATGAGAGCAATCAGCAAAGTCTAAAATAAATCATAGCTAATAAGCAAAGAATGCGGAATTAGTGTATTAATGAATTTCATATTTAAGAGAATTTCTTATTGAAGAATAAAAAGTAAATATTGAAAGAGCAAAAGGCATAGTTAAAGACATATTAATATAATCTTGTGAGTCTTTTCAATGAAACTAGCTTAGGTGCAGGCACATATTGAAGAATAAGTTGATATGATTATCTACAATAAATAAATAAATAAATAAAATGTTAAAATATATATATTCTCAAAGGCGTTAACAGCAAGCAATATCTCTGTGATAGCTGCGATTTCTCTTTCAGCTCCTTTACATGTACTAAAATATAACTAAACATCGTTTATCCCGCCACAAAATTCTCATCTCTAGTGTCAACGTATTTGCTCATGTGTGTGCCAGTGCCAGTGCGTGTGTGTGTGTGTGTGTGTTCATCTGCTTAAAGTATGATTGCAAGTGTGAAAATATATATGCTAAACGTGCCCGCCCCGTTGCGCTCCATGCGTTTTTTGTTTTATGACGCGGCGACGTGCTCGGAAAATGAAAAGCACTTGACTCACCAAAGTGCTGAACTTGGCGGTCTCCTCCCCTCCCCTCCCCTCCCGCCAAACCCTGCCCCAACAACTGCCGCCAACTTGCTTTCCCGCTCGCCTGCCTGCCATCCGTTCGTCCGCCTTACACTGCTGCCCCACACACATAGCAAATCGTAAAACGTTTCGCCTTTTTTTTACCAGCGCGCAATTTCTTGGCGAAAAGAGAAGAAAAAAAATAATAAAAAATAATACTGATTTTCGTAGACATGTGATGTGTGTGCCAGACAGGACTTCAGGTGGAAAATGTATGCTCTATAAATTTAGTTAAGTGCATAGTTTAGTCAAGTTCATTTAGCTGAGAAAACTATGCAGTGGAAAAGTTTGAGAAATTGAAGTAAAAATCTATTGAAATTAGTTGCAAATGTAGATTCAGAAATCACATGGGATTATAGTGGAATAATTTAGTTGAATATATCTAAAGACATATTTTATTCATATTATAGCAAGCTAATTACTGTGATATTTTCTTTATATTTCTACAGCTTGAAATGCTTAACTTTTTATATTATTTATTTATTTATTACTATAGTTCATTTTCATAGTCATCTATGCCCAAAGTTTCAATTGCTTTAGTTTAAGCAACTTGCACACGCCTGTATATGTTATTTGCTGGCCACGATTCTATTCTCATTTGTACGTCACATTTAAGAAATTGTCGTCGAGCTGATGTCTCTCCACTTGATGTGTGCTTCACTATGCGGCGAGCTTCTAAATTTTATAGAGTAAATAAAGTATGATTGGGTGTGCATGTGTGTGTGAGAGAGTGTATGGCTGTGTCTGTGTGTCTGTCTGTGTCTGTGTTTGTGTTGTAAGTCTCGCCTTTTGTGGTTTATAAAAATTCAACACTCTATTTGCTTGCTGTGCGCTTTGAGTTAATTTCATTTGATTTATGTGAACTGCAACTCGAACTGGTACCAGAGTCGGAGTCAGAATCGGAGTTGGAGTTGGAGCTGGAGCTGGAGCTGGAGCTGGAGTTGGAGTCCAAGTTAAGCCTGTGTTGTTATGCGAGAGAGTAAACGAGTGTCTGTTGTTGTTGCTGCGGTCAATAAATAACCCGCTGTGCGGAGGCTTTTCGCATTGTTCCTTTAACATATTTGAAGTGCACTTTATGCTTTTTGCATACACAATTCGCAATTAATTTAAAACAATTATGTTGCCGTCCCACGCAAAAAGAACTATACGCAAACACACACAACAACAACAACAACAAAATACAAAAAGCCCCACTCTGCGGTGAAATGACATGTCGCCTGTCAACCGCACATTTTCAGTTCGAGTGTTATGCAATTATGGTAAAGCATTTTCACGGCTGGATTAAACGACAAATAAATAAAAAAAGGAAAACTGAAAAAAAAATGACCAGCCCGTCGAGTTAATCATCGCTTCTTGACTTTGACATATGTATACGCGTATCTGTATAAAAAAAATATATATATATATGTTTAAGCATACATCAATAATAAATGCGGACTTTGGCAAGTCGATTCTGCTCGACGAGCTGATACTCTGCTCTTTAACTTCTGATTAGTTCTTTAAATTAGGTTTCCATAATGTCGAGCCATGCGCAGCATATGATTCCATTTCGACATATATCTGAGCATAAGAATATATCTGATTATAAGAATGATCAATCACAAATGATTGATTGATTCTCAATTTCATTTATAAGTACAAATATAAAGAGTATTTCTTTTTATTTTTATATTTTATAAATCTTTTTTTTTTATAAAAATATATTTTTTCTTAACAAGTTTTACACATTGAAAATTTTGTATATGTATTCATATTAACATTATAAATTATATATTAACATTACTATTCCTGCATTTCCTAAATCTAGGCCAACAATATCATCGACTTGCAAACTGCCTTTCATCAGTGGCAACATTGAGATCGAGTCAAGCCTGTGGGCTAGCCTTAGCTCTTGCTAATTGCAGCCGTCTGTTGCTTTGGGCATTGCACCGGATGCAGCTGGCACAGCAGGTGCAGCAGCTCAAAGGTTGCCAGCTACATGTAGCTAATGGATTTTTCCACGCCTAATTACCATTACTTAGCAAAGGGGGGAAACACAACAGCAACGAGTCAGTGCAAAAAAAAAAATACATTAAAAATTTGGCATTTTATCCCTGTCACTCCTCTCTTACTTCATCTCTCCCTCTCCCACTCTCTCTGTCTTTCATCTATTCTCTCTTCCTCTTTGTTTTTTTGGTTTGTCACATGCTCATTTTAATTTTATAATTTTTTCTGACCGAGGTGTGTGCGAAAATGCAAATGGAATTTCATAGTCGACCATTAACACCTTTTTGCACAGTCGCCTGTTGGCTCTTACATTCTCGTTTCCATTCATTTCTTGTGGTCCAAGCTATGCTCGCTGTGCGCATATTTCATGTGACGTCATGGCAGAGAGAAAAAAAAAGCAGCGAAAACAAAAAAATTCATTTAATTAAATGCCACACAAATGCGGCACAAAACGTTTTCAACGTGTGATATTTTACAGCGCGTTCCGCGTTCCGTTTGTGCTGCTCTTAACCCCTCGCCTCCCCTAGCGCCTGCCTTGCCTGCTTACTGCAGAACAATGTGCTGCACTGTGTCCAGTGCGCGAAAATGCGCTTTTATTGTGAACAATAGAAGCGCAGTGGGCGTGGCACAATTGCCAACCTCTTCTTGTTCAATAAAGGTACCAAAAGTCTAAAAGACTTGAGTTTCATTTTGATTAAACCAAAGATTAATAGAGAAAATGAATAGCAAATGCCTGAATATTATGAATAGTCTTAAATATTAATATAATATCAAAAATTATACTAAATAAAAATATATTAATGTTAATAATATAAGAAAAAGCATAAGATTTAAGCTAAATAAAAAAAATATTAATTTATAAAATATTAATATAATATAAAAAAATATACTAAATAAAAATATTAATATTAATAATAATAAAAAAAAGTATAAGACTTAAGCTAAATAAAAAAGAAAATTCGAAAAAAGACAAAGAACTAAATCGGGAAAAGTCTTTTTTGTAAAATGTATTTTATTAATATTTAAGCGTTGAAAATAAAACAAAGAGCCTAACCTTCTGATATGTACAGGAGGACATATAATTGGAAAATGTTAAGTCAATGAGAATAGAGAACTGAGAGAGCAATAGTTACGTTAATATCTAAGTTTCTCTGCAACGCTCAAAAGTAGGCAACACAAATTGAGCATTAAAAGCTATATGAAGATGTAGAAGCGACACATAGAAACTCAGTTATTAAGATATTCACTATTGCTGTCTCAGTTCTCTATTCTCATCAACTCATTATCTATACTCAATTGCAGATATTGAATTGCCAACAATCCCTATAAGCTGATATTTGAATTTCCCAGAAGAAATTCTCAGTTAACACTTGCAAATGCCAAATCAAAGGCTATGCATTTTTTCAAACTATGTCCGACCATCTATGAAACTTATTGTCGTTTCTAGTTACTAAAATTCACTTCCGATGCAGGTTTATTGCAACATTTTTGTTGAATGACAACAGCAGCAGCAGCAGCAGCAGCAGGAGTAGCAGCAGCAGCAGCAGCAGCAGGAGTAGCAGCAGCAGCAGCATCACCAAAGGCAGCTCAATCTGCAGGGCTTTAGATGTTTGTTTCCTAGTCTTCGAGCCATTCCTGTTGGTGCTGCTGCTGCTGCTGCTGCTGCTGCTTACTTTGTATTTAGGCATTGCAATAGAATTTTTTGGCACACAAAATGCAACGGAAATTGTTCGGTAGGTGAACAGAAAACCGAAAATTCCAACCAGAAACCAGAAACGAGAAACGAACGAATGAATTTGTCATTTTCTCTGTTGTACGCAGTGTTGTTTTTCCTTTAGGTTTTTTTCTTTTTTTTTTTTTTTTTTTTTTTTTGGTAACCATTTCTCCTATTGCTATGCCGGTTGCCTGACAAAATTGCAGCCCGGAAAGTTTGTCTAACCAAAACGCACTACGAGGCATCGCCATCATGCCTCTGGCCCGCCCGCCCAACTGATTTCCAAACTGTTTGCATACGTGCCCAATGTGCAATTGCCTGGGCGCTTCTCAATCATTGGCCGTCTTTGCCACATGCCGTAGTTGGCATTGGGCGGGTATGTTGTGCAAGAGTGCAACATGTAGCTGACACAATCGGAATGGAAAACGACATGCAACGCGACACAATTGCTGTTGCTGTTGCTGCTGCTGCTGCTTGCAACAACAAATAACTTGAGCTGACAGCACAACATTTTCTTACCTTCGAAATTGAAGTGTGAAATCTGTGGCAAATCTCCAAGCAGCTCTCGCTCTGCCTGCCTGTCAGGCGGATTAGTCGAAAGCCACGCCCTGCCCCGTCCCACCCTATCGACCCTTTGCTTATCCCTGCAACAATCGTTGTTGCGCTTCGCGTGATTTTTGAGTGTTTGATCGGCAGACAGGCGTCAGATTATGCCAGAAACCCAAAACTCCAAAGTGCAAAGAAACTACCGAACCAAAGGCAAACGTAGCAACAACAACAAAATAAATAAAAATAAAAAACGAGCAATAGAAAAATAACATTTGCAAAACCCAGCGCAGGCTGCTTCAAATATCTTGTATATTGTAAAATCCTGTGGGTCTGCCAGTTGTTTACCTTGCAACGCGACATTGCGGCTGGTTAGGCAAATGCAGGTGCAACAACCCAATGCGAACGAGAAAGGCATAAAAAAGACGAAAGCCGAATACTCTAGTCAAAGTTAGGATATTCGAATAGGAATATACAAGTTAATATATACACTACAAGCTAAGCCAGTTCTAAATTCTATTTAATATAATAAAAAAAATTTCTACATCTTCATTGAGTTTATTTGTTTCATTTGTGCTTTGTTATTTTAATATTTAAGAAATATAAATTAAAGCAACATTTTTCAAATAGTTTTTAGTCTGATTGTCATATTTGAATGACATATTCAAGTATAATGTATATGGACTTCATAGCATCTTATACCAGACAAACTAGCGACAACTGCTCATGTGTATCCCAAGCAACGTTGGTGTGCTTATGCTCAGTATTCTTGTCATTGTTGTTGTTGTTGTTAGTGTTGTATGTTTTGACAGTAACTGTGACTGTGGCTTTGGCTATGTACCGGCTGTTCCGGTTACGGCACATTGCACTTACGCCGTGTGCTGCAGCATCTGTGCCACGTTTTCCACAGATTTTGCCTATGATATTTGCAAGAATTTCTTGTGTCAATTGTGAGAAAGTCTGTCTCTCTCTTTCTCTGTCTGTCTGTCTGCCTGGCTGGTAAATATTTATTTATCACATTAAATCAAGTTAGACAAATTGGCAAAGAACTTAAAGCGAGCTGTTTGCTGCCGGCTGCATAAAAAGGCAAACAAACACAATAAACCAAAACAAAATAAAATAGAATAGAATAAAATGAGCAAAACACACACACACACACACATAAGGAACGAAGCCAACTCATCAAGTTTTAGCACAGAACAGCCGAAAAACTCTGCACGACTTGCAAGCAAGCAACACGGGGCGTATGCGTAATTTGGCGGTAGCTGCAGTAAAAATACAGCTGCAGATGTTTCGAAGCACGAAATTAATTACAAAAATACACTCACACACTCACACACACACACACACACACACACTCGCATTTGCAGACTTGTACAAAGCACAGCAGCAGCAACAACAACATCAACAACAAGACGAGTAGCGCCAAAATAATAATAAGTAAGCAAAATAAACTTTACACAGAGCCACAAGCGCGAGAGCCAAAGAGAAGCCATAAAGAAGCATATGCTAAGGCAGAAGCATTAAAATAAACCAGAAGAAGCAGAGCGCAAGCAAAAGTTGTGTGATATTATCTGCATATACATATATATATGTCCGTGTGTGTGTGTGTGTGTTCTAGAGAGAGCGTGTTGTGTGTGTGTGTGTGTTCTAGAGAGAGCGTGTTGTGTGCAAGTGTGTGTGAGTGTATTTATATTTTCTTGTTGCTGCTGATGAGTTGTGAGCGAGTCTTATAAAAGCCTGCAACAAAAATTGTAATTGTAGCTGCTGGTCATATCTCTCTGGGTATAAAAATAGAAAAAGTCATTCGTTGTTAAAGCACTGTAGCAGACAACATTTATACTCTTAAATTATATATTGCTTTATTGCTTAGAAGTGAGTATTTCATATATGTAGATCAACTGAGCAACTGGAAATTTTAGACAGAACATTGAGAAGAACTTTTCAAGCTGCTTTATTGAGTATTATTGAGTATTATTTGGTATTATTTAGTATTATTGAGTATTATTGAGTATTACAGAGTATTTTTGAGCTATTATTTAGATTATTTTTCTTACTCATCTGCAAAGTTAGATCAATTAGAATAACTTTAAATATCTTTTTTATTCATAAACTAATTATGATAAAATTGAAATATTTCTTTGTTATTATAAACATAAAATAGATATTATGATTTTTGTATGTCCAGTACTTTAAGTACTTTAAATGTTTTATTCTCAAAATTTCACTGAAACATTAAAAAGAATACCATAAAATATTATAGAAAATATTTTAATTATGATAATTTAGCTATCTTGCATACATTTCTATTCTATAAGGAATAATCTAACTATAACTATTAGCTAGTTAGCTTAATAATAAGGAAGTACTTATTGAAAAACAATCTAAAGATAATAAAGATGTAAGAAAGAATATTGTACAAGGTGTCTATGAGTTTCATTGTTAAAGTGTTCAAGTTAATAGTTCATAGCGAGAGTGATCGTTGCCTTGTTGAACTAAAACTTAGATTTCAGAAAACATCAAAGAAAATAATAAAACGGGAAATTATGCATCCATAACTTGCAATTGTGGCACAAAAAACACGGATTATTATGTCGAGTACCATTAACTAATATTATCTGACCAGTTACCTACATAACCCTATACTATATACTATATAAATCAATACACAATTTAAACTTTTTAATTATAAGGCTTTATTTTCTATCAATTTTGTTTAAATTACTTTAATATTTAGATTTTCATAGAATTCATTACTACTAGAAGACCTCTTGAATTCAATTAAGAGCATACAATTGAGTCATGAAGATATATAAATCATTATAATATATATACTACATAAGAGCTGCATCAATTACAAGAGCCTTTAGCTAGAGCATTTCTAATTCAACTTTCTTGTTAAATATAGACTGTTTACCTTTTATGTTGCATTGGTGGGATCGGGTTTTAGCAACTTTGGACTTGAATGTGGACTTGGCCTAGAGCTTGGAGCAGCTCTTTGTTGTTGTTGTTGTTGTTGGTGCTGCTGTGCTGTGTTCAAAATTTGAAACGCAGCAATTAGTGTTAAATAAAGAAGTCATAAAGTGTAAATAACATTTTTGAAGCTCAAATGAAAAGCAAGCAAATAAAATGTAATGTGACAGAGAGTGTGTGAGTGACTGTGCGTGTGTGTGTGTGTGTGTGTGTTGGCCATTATTTATGGCCAACATTGTTTGGCATTTAAAGTGAAAAGCTTGGCCGACAGCTGGCAATCATTTTAAAGCATTTGTGAAGCAATTAATTGTTGCATAAATATTGTAAACAAATTGCTGCATTACAACAACAACAACAATTACAAGTTGATTTTTGCTCGCAATGTCAAGTCTCGTTTTCAATGTGATTTATGCTACCCGCATGTTTGGCACACTTTGTCAATTAATCAGCATAAATGTCAAATGGATGGGCTTGCGAAGAAACTCATATTTGCATAGAATAAATCATTGAGTAACAATTGGAAATGAGTCAAAAGCAAAAATCTATTATTTGTTTAGCAAGACCAATTGAACTGTAAGTATTATGCAAATATTATTTACATTTGCCCTTATCAAATAGTCAAAAACAAAAGTAAATTGCAAAATTTCACATTTTCCTGAATATGACAGAAATTTTCTTTTTCCAAAAGCATTTTTCGCTCTTATTGTTCAAGCATGTTGGTCTCAATTGTAGATAATAATAATAAAGTAAAATATATTTAATAATTGACTACTGACAGCTGACTGACAATAGCTACATGTATTCAAATCAATCTTAGCATAAATATTAAATTATATGTAGTAAGAATTGCTCCGTCTAGCATATACCCTGGAAGCGAGCATAGAGCGAATATTGCAATCAGTCTACGCTTCTTCTACACAGTCATAACCGACAGCATATGCATACACATACACCTACACATACACATACACACACACGCATACACACAGAGACTCGCGCACATTAACACGCGCTCTTCTTATTGAGAACTTCTTGCAACAGCTGCGTATGAGCCTTAGGAATCCATAAGACCTATCCATACCTCGTATCCATAAAATATCAAATAAAATATATTATATGTATCCTATGTTAAAATAAATATAGCTTTAAATAGTAGTTAAGATTAAGCTGCCTAAAACGTAAACACATAATAAACAAAAATAAAATTAAATTAAATTAGAAATTACTTAACGTTTACTCTGGAGTTCTTTTTTTTTTTAATGAGTCCAAGCAGCAGCATCCAAATGTGTCTATTAGCCAAGACTTTTATCTCTACTGTGTGTAATACTTTTAGTTTTCGTTCTTGATAAGGGAAGAGTGCTGCTCAAATCTGTCTAAACAACATATTCAATTAAAAAAAATATATATAATAAAAAAATAAATAAATAAATAAAATAAAATTTTTAAGTAAGGTATACAAAGTTGAATTAAATTTAAAGAACCTGAAAAAATGATCACACAATAATCATTTCAATCAATCATTTCATAGAGGAAAATATATTTCAAATTTAAAGCACTTTGTACACACGGACGGACAGGCGTCCGCCTAGACTAGATTGAGTTAGCTAACAAAATGCAATAGCTCCCACAGCTTCACGTGACAATAGTCCCATCTTAGTCTTGCATTTGTCATAATAAAGTCTGCTCAAATTGGAATTGAAATAATATAGATATTGCATTTATGTGAATATTCTCTAAAGCTTAAAAAATATCATAAAATATATAAATAATAATTGGCTTGCAAAACGTACAAATGTTAAATAACATTTTAATAACATTTAACCTATGATTTTACAAATAAGAATTTATTCAAATAAAACTTTGATATTTGCCAGCAGAAAAAGTTCATTGAAGTTATCAATCGTTGGCTAAAATGGCTTGGCAAATGAAATTATATACATATATATATATATTTTTTTTTTTTACTTGTAAATAACACAAAATAAAACCTCAATTTTCATAAACCCAACAGCACAAAAATATTTCTATACATAACAAATGGCAAACTGTTCTCAACTTTATTTTTGTTATTATTATTTGTATTTTTTCTCGTATTTTCTAGCATGTTTTGAGCCTAATGGGAAGATGGCAAGAATACGCTTGGGCCCAAAAGAGCATCATTTGATAAACAAATTGTTACAAATTTTAGACAAACAATGCGTTCTCTAATAAATATGCTTGGCGCATGCAAGAAATAAAATGAATTTACGATGCTCGAACAAATAAAATATGACTGTGTGAGTGAAATTTGAAAGTTATGTAACTGGCAGGAGACCGGATCGCATGCATAGCCATCATTGGTGCTAGGCACTAGAGAAGCATTCGTTCGAGTGTCCCCAGACGGCGAACAGCAAACAGGATGAGGAAGTGGAGCAGCAGCAGCAGCAGCAGGAGCAAAGGCATGTTGAGGACAATTTCTAGTGGGAATCACGTAACGAAGTGCATTGTTAAAATATAATAAAATCGCAATTTTGCGTTCATGTTGCAATGTGGCGTCATATCCTTTTTCCTTTAATTTTTCACGAGTTCGCCGTTTCGTAGTTCCGAAAAACCAAAATCAAGAGCCAGAGGAGTAGTGGAGACGAGAGGAGGCGAGGTAGAAGCCGCCACACTGCTAGCCAGTGCATTTCCACGCTTCTTCGTGCTCCCTCGTGCAGTTCATAATGGGTCTCCGTCTCCAATTCATGCTTGAGAACAGAGGGGGGCGGCGGCTTGTGTCAGTGAGCGAGCGGCACGGAATAGTGGGCGTTCGGAGTAAGGGAATTGGTGGCACTAACGGCGCGTTCTATGCACACTCCATAGATTTTAATGCAATTTTCTACGGGTTTTTATATGTTTTTATTTCGCTGTTGTCATTGTCGCAGCTGCCAAAGTCTTTGTTCTTGCCTAGGTCCGATGTCGCAGCGACCGCTGGTCGCTTCGTTGAGTTTTGCTGCTGTTGTTGTTGTTGTTGGGTCTGGGAAAACTGGGGTTAGTTGTTGTTGGGTTTACTTTGGTTTGCTTGCTTGTTTGGACTATGTATCCGTTTGCAAGTTTCTCAAGCGCCCCATATTTCTGCACTCAATTGTCCTTCAGCGCATTTTGCGGTTTTGCTTCGGCTTTTTAGTTGACGTTGTTTGTATATCCCTCTCTGTCTCACTCTCTCTCTCTCTGCTGTTGATGTTGTAAAATATAATGCCTTTGTTTGTTCGCGCAATAAAAAATGATTACTTTAATTTCCGTGCACATAAAAAGCACGTCTAACATGAGAAATGGCTGTCATTGTGGCACTTTCTTTCAATATTTTCTAGTTTGCACTCTATTTGCTTTTAGCTTGTGGAATGTAAAACTTGGCCAAAATTGAACATTTATTCAAATATGCAACAAATATGTATGTAAATACTTGTATATTATATATGATTAGTGTTTAGCCTTAGTGATTTTTTATTAAAAATTGTTCAAAAGATAGTTTTCATTTATCCAAGAAAAATTGCAACAAAAAAAAAACTCTATTAGCTTACGCATACAACTAAGCTCTCTCTCTCTCTCTCTCTCTCTTTCTCTGTCGATCTCTTATTTAAAATTCTGCTATCCTAAATCACTCTTAGTTCTTGCTTGGCACCTGTCAACAACTTCCCACAACAAATTTGAGCTCATTTGGAATTTGTAGTGCTGTCTAAACTCAATTTTAATTTAAATTGCAATGATTTCTTTTTCGTATTTAAATATTATTTCAATAAAATTTCAACTATTTGCATATATTTTGATTTGTCTTTGTCCCTTTTTTATAAATATTCACACACATGAAAAAGACAATTTTATTTTCTCTATTTATCTCTCAATATTTTTCTCTATTTCAAGCAAATCAAAAAAATATAGAGATATTTCTCTCTGCATGCGAAATGTTTTTATTTCCTCTGCATTGTCCTTTCTAGCTGCTGCTTTCAGCATTCAGCATTCAGCATTCTTATCCTAGTGTTCTGCTCTGTGTCAAACCGCATGGGCCAAAAACAGAAGTCAGGCCCAGGCTGTGGATTGCGGATTCCCAACACTCTGCTGCTGATGCTGCTGATGCTAAGCGAAAAGTTTATGAACCAAATTGTTTTCACCTGCTGTCCCAAATTTATAACACCTCTCGCCTGGCCTTTATTTTTATTTGTATAATCCTTTCGCTTATGGCATGCCATGCCATGCCAAGCCAAGCCAAGCCAAGCCAAGCCAACTCAAGCCCCACCGACACCACCAACTCTTGCACATGACAGAAACCAGGCATTGGTATTTGCAAGCTCCCCACTTCGGATTAGTGAAAAGACAAAAACTCAAGCCAACGAATTCTCGGCTCAACCTATGCAAAAATAAACCCCCAGCACAGTGGTCGAAAAGCTATTTCGGGTACATTTTTTATGGCCATTTCTTGTACTTTGCATAATGTTTGTTTGGCCAATTTTTACAGCCAGTCCAGGGTTTAAGGCCATAATGGCCGTAACACTTGTTGACCCTCCCCTCTCATCCCCTCCCTTACGCCCTGTCACCGGCGATAGCTCTTGAAATGAACGTTTCTGATGAGTCGGGAACATTTTTCAATGGTCTCATTAAACGACCAGAAATTATATTAAATTTGCCAAAAATTCAGCTGCATAAAAAAAGTTGTAAATATTTTTATGCCTGCATTAATATGCAACCGTCAACCACTGTGGCCCCAGGTGGGGGCGTTACTTGCCGTCTAGAGGTGGCGGTGGTGGGGTGATGGTGGTGGTGCGCTATGTGGCTGTCGCTGCTAATACCACCGCTAATAAAATCTTACTGCCGCAGCGTCGCAGAGCCATGAAGCACAGCTGTGTGCAGTCATTTTTACTGCTGCAGTAGGAGAAATGCCAAAGGCAATGCCAAAGGCAAAAGACGGCCAAACAGCCAACGAGCCAAAAGACCAAAAGGGAATTGCGCAAAGCTACTCTACCAACGTTTCAGTGCCTGTTGTTCTTGTTGTTGTGAACTAGTTCGAAGATTGCTATGAATGGAACTGAAACTGGCTCTATAAAGCTTATCTTTCGATTTATGATTAGCTCGAACTAGCTTCAAGTGGCCTCCAGTCCAGCAGCAGAAACTTTATTCTAGTCGAAAATTAAAAGTCAAAACTCCAAGTAACGACGATCTTTACACATTATAGTAAAAGCTAATCCGATATTCAGTGAATATCGTTAGATGATATTTTCGTAAAAGCTTTCATTTTGTTTCTAATCAAAAGTTATCAGAAAATCTTTACCCATCGCTCAACATACTTAACTAGCTAGATTTTCTGAAAAATATGGTTGTATTTGCAGTCCTTATACATATAGTATATTTATAAAATTGTTTTGTTTACTCAAACTTATTCAATTATTTTCTTGCACAGAATCTTAAAACATTTCTAAATTAAATTGATATTCGCCTCGAAATAGTTCATATTTGGAGCTTTTTTGATCTTCTTAGTTTTATTATTTAGTTAAAAAAAAAGTAAACAAATTTTGTGTACTTACGCATTTCGGTTTCAAGTAATCGGAGACTTCTGAATAATTTGAAAACCTTCAAGCTGTTAGCGTCTCAGTAATAGGTGTATGGGTTTGTGTGCGTGTGTAAATGTGCCCAAGGCAAGGAATTAGCCGATTATGACCATCTGGATAATAACATTTTGAGCACACCCAGAACATGTCCTTTGCAATGCGTATCCTTGGCGTTGTCGTTCCTTGTTGATCTACCGTTTCATTTAAATACAAATTAAAAGATGACAACGTTGTCATTGTTGCTGCTGTTGTTGTTGTTGCGGTTGCCGTTTAACGTTTACATCTAATGAAACTTTATGACGACCACTTGGCCGGAGGGGCACAGGTCATTGAGCAGAGCGAACGACTTGAGCCACACCTTTAAGTGGCTGCCGGGGCTGTCGGAGCTGGCTGTTGTGCTAGCTGCTCGCCTGCCAAACCTGTCCCGCGGTTTTTCACTAATTTGCCGGCCAATTTACATAAAGGCCGCGCTGCCAAAGTTGTTAGCCAACGTAATTTCTCCATATACATAATTCCAACTGAAAAGCAAAAAAAAAAAAAAAAAACTAAAAATGAAAATGAAAAAAAAAAGTAAATAAAATATGATGAACAAAACAAGTTGGAGTGCTTCAAGTTAAAAGTGAATGACTAGAATGTTATCCTATCTATATAATATCTAATTTCAATTCTTTTCTACTTCTTTTTCTTTTTTGATTTTGATTTCTTCTCCAAATTTTAATGCCTGCAAATCAAGTAACAAAATTAATTATAATTAAATTTGAGCATATAAATCCTTAGAATCAGTTTAGCCACTGCAGCAGCATATGCTTAGGCAGAGCAAAATAAAAATCCAGGGCATTTTAGCTGCCACATAACTTGATTAAATCAGAGGTGTTAGCTGTGGGCCAACGGGTTTGGGGATTTTTCACTAATGACAGGCAGCTGGATTTTAGTGCTTACTCTGCGCTTGCTCATACTGTCTGTCAGTAGAAAGTAGATTTGCCATACTCGATGCCCTGACAGCTGTGTATAACTTTGCATTTCGAGTTTTGAGCTTTCGTAATTTGAAGATTTATTTATGCATAAAATGCAAACAAAATCTGAATAATTACCAACAATAGCCAAAACTAACTGACTGACAGCCTAACAAAAGCCACAGCAATAGAGAAAAGAGAGAGAGAGAGAGAGGAGAGAGAGAGAGAGAGAGAGGAGAGAGAGTGAGAGTGAGAGAGTGAGCGAGATAGATAGAGTGAGACTGGGACACCAAATGGAATTGCAGCTTTTCGCCTGTCAGAGCACTCACATATAAGGTAAAATATTATTTTACGAATATGAATAGCATTTTGGCATTTAACAGACAATTGTTCACTTCTCTTATATGTCAGCAGAGCAAAAAATGATGCTGCAACTGACTTCATTTAGACAGCAGACAAAATAAACATGTGGGCGTGGCAGGTGGGCAATGAACCAAAATTGTAAATGATATTTTGTTATATTGGGATTGAAAATTTCTACAAAATTAGCCAAATAAGAGTGAAATATAAAATGAAAGCAATAGACATTCAATAGTAAGTGGATAGACATATTATAAATGGATTTTGATAAAATTCGACATAAGAGCAGTTACTGAACTTTGGCCCAATTAAGCAAAGCACTTGAATTGTTCATTTCTACATTTCAAAATGTATTCCTATCAAAATTGTTATTAATTCTAAGCCAAGCTGTTTCACTTCACTTCACTTGGGGAACATTATCCGCCACAAGGCACTCGGTCTTTATCCACGGACCACAAAAGACCTTAAGAGCTAACTGAAAGTGCATTATGGGCCAGACAATAAAGTTACTGAAAATAATGCTTTGAATTTCAAATGTGATATTGTTAGATTGCCCTTAAACTTGGAATGGCTTACAGGCTTAAGCATTTGAAGCTCTAATCCTTGGCAGAAACCAGTCGTACACAGCGTTTCGCTTGTTGGCCATTAAACACGTCAATAATCTTGCTGGCTCGCTTTGGGAATGGAAAGTTGTCATCAACGTCAACCGTGGGCCCCAGCTAACAATTAACAATTAAAACCCCAAAGAGCACAACTCAATTTTAGACAACACCAAACAACACACCAACACACAGATAGAGAAAGACAATTTCATATATATGTATATGTAGATGTAGATGTATATGTATATGTATAGTAGATAGCTGATGTCGATAGCAACCGCAACAACAAGGACAAAACAAGAAGAAACAGACCAAGGAGCAACAACAATGGCCACTGTGAAAACTCTGATGCGAGGCGAAGTTCTGCGCACTTACAACTAAAAACTTGTTACGTATTTAATTGCAATTAAAAAGTTGTTTGTAGTTGCGAATGTTGCGTTTTGTGTGCTCGATGCTATTGTTGTTATTGTTGTTGTTGGCATTATAATACTCTGTATACATCGATAAGTGGATATCAAGGGATTCAGCAAGAAATGAAATATAAATAAACTAAATAAATATATTGTTAATTGTGATTTACATAGAATAGTAATATTAGCGCAGTGTTTAAATTAAGATAATCAAATTTTTTTACAAAAAGAAATGTAGTCATTCGAGCAATTTATGAAACTAGGGTATCTTCTAGTCGTCTACTTCGAGTTGTTGTTGTTGTTGCTGGCAGACGTCAGGGCAATGGCTATGAGTGCGCTGCCAAATTGTCCTCACAGTGAGAGAAAGAACCACAAAGATGAAGTCATTACAAGCCGAACCGAATTTGGCGCAGAGCAGCCAAAGGGTTTTTGCTTAATGAGTTTGATGTGGTGCATGGCCAGAGGATATGGGGCAAGATACTTAGAGTCACAGCGCCACACAACAGAACTAATGTTCGATATAGCTGCGACTCAGATTTTCGGGCGATAACACTCATTAGAGTTTGCCGAATTTGGCTTAGACCCACAAGCCAGCAAAACTTTGGCCATAACAATTGGCCATGAACACAATTGGCCAAAGAGCTCGCACATCGACAGCGGGATAGTAGCTGAGATTTTCTAATAAGTCAAAATTTGTGTATACATATAAATATTTGAAAATAACAAGTTTGATCTCTTTACTGAATTTAAAATTGCTTTATTATTTCACGCTATTTCTATTTTTATTCATCCAATCACTTCTTACTTTCTTTCTTTTCATATAGAGATTATCATATCATGTGTCAAAGCGGAAATCGATGGCTGCTGCAAACATGAAACCCGTTTTGACAAACTCGATGACCGAAGAAAGCGGACACAGACAAAGAGCAAAAATTAGGCAAATAGCCAACGGGACTTAGCACTGGATTATTACTCACGCAAACGCCACAAAATCGCACACACACCACATGCATGTATAGATATGTATTTGTGTACATATAAATATAAATATATTATACATACATATGTATACGCCAAAGAACTTCGTTCAATTTAATAAATTATTGACTATAATATTCAATTATTAGGAGCATTTTGATAATAAATTAGAAAAGAACTGCGCTTGCATATATATTTAGTAAGCTCTTGATGCGTGTTCGAATGCAATTTAAAGATCAAATATGTCATGCGCACCGGCTGCGATCAGTGCAAAAGTTCGCGAACTACTGAAAGCAGCCAAAATATCAGTGCTTTGATGGGAAGAGTGAGCAGTAAAGGAGAACAATTGCTGATCTGCTTGCACAGCAAAGCAATTGTATGCTTGTAGGAGAGTTCAACTCAGTTGTCCACATTCACCGTTATCGCTGCTCTCTTTAATTTCGTATTTATAATGCAGAGCAAGTAGTGCACATAATATGTGAGTGAGTTGGCAACTAGGAATGGGATTGCAGCATCAACAGAAAGTGTTTGGAGATAACTCAATTATGAGAGTCACCATTGACGCTCTTGCATTTAAGGGAGATTTAAGCATAATATATGCAAATGTGTGTGAATGGGTTACCTGCTCTCGTATTTGATCTCATTTTGCTTTTTCTCTTTTTTTTTTTTTTTTACTCACAGCAATTATTAAAGATAAGAAGGGCATGTGTGAGGAAGTGAAGTAGATACACAAAATTAGCATAGTAATTATTAGAGAGTGAGCGAGAATGCTAGCTAACTATCGATACTTGCTATGAGCTTATGTTAAACAGATGCAAGCAAATTGTTTGTGTTAAATAAGAAATGTAATATCTTGTTTAAGACACCTTGCAAATTATTAATTTACATGCGTCTTGCAAATATATTCATTGCAATGAATTGAAATTTCATGGCACTATAGAAGTTTACGTATAGTCGCAAAAAAATCTCAATTGGATTAGTTTAAAGATACTTTTGAGAGTTACCTGACAAGAGCAAAGCAAACGAAATTCCGTCAGGCACGGAGCACTCACTATTGGGGGAAATTGAGGGTTCGTTATAAAGGAATCACCTGCAGCTGGCAGCGAGTAAAGTGTGACCCGTGTGACTCTCGACTGTCGCCTTGGCAATTGTTGTTGTTTTTTTTTATTTAACCTTGATGTTGTTATTGTTTTTGTTGTCTTCTTGACAGCTTGGATTCCCCAAAGTGCAGACTGCACTTGGCTTTGCTCCCCAATGCGCTGGGGTAGCCGCCGGCAATTGAGTTTAGTGGATACGTGTTTGTATAGAGAAGGGTAGCAAGAAAGATATACCGAGAAAGAACGAGAGAGAGAGAGAGAGAGTGAGGGAGTAGGACTCAGAGAGCTGAATGAGGGGCCAGAGAAAGCTGTAGATTGCAGCACTAGTGACGCGTGTAAGCGGTAAATGAATTTATTTGGCTCATTTAGTTGCAGTTAATTTATTTTTATATTTATTGAGTTTATTTTGCAATCGACCCCTCACATAGCAGCAGAAAAACAAGGGAAACAGCACTTGAATATCTACATATACATATGTACATATATATATGTAGTTATATAGATAGAATGATATCAAGTCTGTGAGTGGAAACTTGTTCATTTGTAAAATTTGTTTAATTACAGATTTAGAAATGCTTTATCTAGATTTATGGAATAAATGAAACTGTTTAACGTACCGAATCTAATGAGAAGAAGCTTTTGCAAGACTCAGAGCGAAACTCTATATACAAAAATATATGAAATCGTTTGAAAAGGGCAAACTTACCTCCAGCTTTATACACTCGCAATATGTATGTGCACGCCGCTTGTCATTTAAATTTTTCACTTTTGCATATTCTTACTGTCCGTTCGCTCACATATCCTCAGACTTGGCATATTCTAAAATCCACAACACTGTGCCTAATCATAGGGAAGGTCTCCATAATTTCCACAGCTTGAGTAAAATGTCTAATAGCCGCTTTTGGTTTCCTACTACCTCAGCCCAAATTGCAGTCCTTTCGCCAGCCTTGCAGCCTTTTTTTTTTTTTTTTGCAGTGAGTGTCGCGTGCCATTGACTCGACTCGACTTGACTCGAATCGTCTGGTTTGAACACTTTTCGGCATTTTGATGGTTGCCCAACACGACACTTGGCCATGCATTCAAATTTGTTCAAATTCATTTCAATTACCGTCAATTTTCAATAATTTTGCTCAAATTATATTCTATTAGGCTCGAACATAATTAGACACAGCACGCGGCGTGTTTGGCTGAAAGTTTGAAAGGTCTACGGAAAGCGAAACGCAAAAGTTCTGAAATGAAGAAAATAGTTGGTTATTATAGCAAAAGGAGATAAAGATGGAGAATTGTGAGTTATAATGGTGAGTTATAATAGCAGATAGCAATAGAAATGAAGAAGTGATAAGATTATATATTTCTAAACATTTTACTGATTTTTCTGATTTTTTTCTATTAAATTTATGATTGGTTGTTTCTATATAAAATTGATAAATCATTTCATTTACATCGATATGCAAACAAGAGATATGTCTACCATAATTAATGAAATGATATAATATTATAAGCAAACACCAGGTGTAATTCTCTTCAACAGCTAGCAAACCAAACCCCTGTCATAGTTAATTTTCCCTTCTCTCTTGGCTCATCTATAGAGCATATGTGAAAGGGGTTAGTGGAATAAAAGGAATTCAGCTAGAAAATCCAGCTACTACATTTAATTTTAAACTTTTCATGTGGCAACTTTTTGACTAGCTGCCTGCCTGACTGGCTGGCTGGCTTGCTTTCTGGTTGCGTGTGGGTTGTACGTTGGGGTTATTTAGAAGGTGGCTGGCAAATGCATTAGCCAGTGCTGTATTTTATGTGGATACAGGTGAAAACGCGAGCCAAGCGGCAAGGGTTAAGAGTTCGCCAGTGTGAATGGATATGTGGGGCGTTATTAGGGAGACGGAGCGGGCGATGTGTGGCAGTTCGTTTTGCTGCCATCCGGCTGTGTGCTCTTATGAATCTCACATGCTTAAGCCGCAAACTTATGTGCGCGCACAGCTTGAAATCCACGCGCACGTAAACTAAACTTCAACTAAACCAAAACTCACATTCCTGCCTCGTATCTATTGCCCTGAACTTTCACCATATGCCATCCCCCTTTCCATGCCCATTTCCATTCTCCGCCCCTCTCAACCCAACTCAGAACTCATCCATATATATTCTATTCCTTGTTGTCGCCGCTGCCACAGCTGCATCTTGGCTTTGGCATGTTACCAAGGCTTACGGCTCTCAGCTAGTCAGCTAGTCAGCTAGTCAGCTTGTCTAAGAACTCGCTAGCCGGCGCATCGTGTGCCAAGTCAATGAGCAATTGACTGCCATCGCGCAGACGTTTCGCATTGCGATAAACCCGACTAACTCATATTCATATCTCAGCTGCTCTGCTCTGCTCAGCTCACACTGTGAGCATAAAGTTTTTGCACTGCATTTCACTCACCGGGAGGCAAAAGTCCTTTCAACTACACTTTCGACAAATATGCGTGGAAAAAATATTGAATTTGCTTTTTGATAAATGTGCAACGGGTTACACATACATTTTCCACGCATCATAGCAAGTTTCTGCAAGAGAAAAATAAAAGTAATGCAAAAGTTCAATAAATTTCCGCAATTTTTAAGAGAAATTACAAAAATTGAATGATACGCGACTAGTTGATTGTTTAAGGTAAATGTATGATATGTTAGTTATCAAATTATTTTGTTAATTAGCTGGCTACATTTAGAAAATAAATTAGTTAATTAGTTATCTATGCTTACCTCTTCATAATGTTGACTAGCAAAATGCATATGTATTCATAGATGTTATGCAAATACTGTTTCTGATGAGGCTACTTAATAGTACTTAACATATTCATTTTTAGGTTATATCGACATATTTAATAGCTGCTAATGTAGCTTAGCTTAGACTAATATATTTACATAATTAGGAAACTTTTTAGCGCAAATATTATTATATATTATTATTATTTTTATATTATCTTAGACATCTATTTAAAATTTCTGCAGTTCTGTCTCCCTGATATTATAAAGTATTATTTTAGCTTAAATTTTAACTAATGTACACATATCATTCCTCTAATATGTCAAGTTAGATTAAGCATTTCCTTAAGCTAATAATGGCCTATTCTGTAAAGCTAGATAAGATTACCTCTAAAGTCAGCAGATAATTTGTTGAATATGTTGTGGAAATATTAACAAAAAAAAAAACAACAAAAAAAAACATTTTACTGACAGATATTTGCCTATTCATTCATCATTCATCATCAGCTCTCCTTTATATTAGTTAATTCTCCTTCGCAGAGCATTTTCCAATTACTTAACTGCCTTAACATACATATATAGTTCTCCCTTATAAACCCACAACTCTATGCCTTCTCATCTATAAATAACTGACATCATTAATATTATTCTGTACTGCCTCTGATTAAATTTGTATAATTATTTCGAAGATCCACACCGAGCAAAATACAGAGTAATACAGTGCAATATAAAATAAATAATTAGCTATTTTTTTTTTTGGTTTTTTTTTTTTTTTTTTTTTTTTGTTGGCGAGGTCTCAAGTCTTGAATGCCTAATCTGAAAGCTGTTGCACCTCATCGCTCTCCGTCAGTTCGCTGTCTGAGAATCGCTGAGAATTGAAATTCGACATCAGATCATGTGCATGCTTCACTAGAATCTCCAGTTCACATATTATGGGCTCCCCGTCCAGTAGAAATTTCGTTATGCGCTTATTCTTGTCGAGGGCTGTTGCATCAGCAACGGCAGCATCAAAATGCATTTTGTAATTATTGAAAAACTCAAACAATACTTCGTGCTGCATTAGAATCTCAGATATTTGAAGACGAATGCCTGGCTCGCCATCGATGTCGCCTTCGGCCTCGCTCAGCTCCAG
Organism: Drosophila koepferae; assembly: GCA_030914345.1. Lineage (NCBI taxonomy): Eukaryota > Metazoa > Arthropoda > Insecta > Diptera > Drosophilidae > Drosophila > Drosophila koepferae. Next base: position 12,246,086 of record JAUESR010000207.1, read on the forward strand.
ATTGCCATCGGACTTGCGGAATGAACTGTTGGCATCTGAAGTTTGGCTAGAGTTGAAGTCCACAAAGCTGCCGGGCTCCGCCTCGAACTCATCCGATTCGGTATCTGTCTTGGCCTCGCCGTTAATTGAGGAGCTTGTTTCGTCATTCTTGCTCGGCTGCTCGCTGTCAGTTTCCACAAAGTCCTCGTCCTTGGCCACCAATTCCTTGACACGATCCGCATAGCGTAAGGTATTCAGCGTGTTCTCCACCGAGCTCAGTCCCGGCGATATCATGGCTATCATGCACGTCTTGTTCTGCTCGCCCCCAATGAAAGAGTCACGCAACACCTGCGTCAGCTTGGAGCCCCGGAAGGGCAGATGGCTCGAATGGCGACTCAATGCACGAATGCACTCCTTCAGTGCCAGCAAAGATTTGTTGATTTCGGCGCCCTCGCGACGCGTCTGCAGATTGGCCGATTGTGTGTCGGCGCCGCGCTCATTGCCAGCCAGATCCACAAAGGAGCACTTGCCGCACGGCTCCAGTTCATCGGGCAAGAGCAGACCCATCTGGAAGACGGCATGTGAGCGTGACGATTTGATATTCACCGACGTCTGGCCAGAGGTGCGTTCCCGATTGCCCTGCTCAATAATTCCCAGCACATCTTCCACCTTCTTCACGGGCATTTTGGTCAGGCCCACGATCACCACCTGCTGACGACCATCCTCGAGAACGCGCAGCATTGGCTTCTCCGGCAGCAGCAAATCGAAGACCTGCTTGAATAGAGATCACAGTATTAATAGTATTGAGTACTGCACAGAACTAGCTACCTATATCAATAAATACTAGAACTTTTGCTCACCTTGCTGCCGTAGATCTCGAAGTAGCTGCACGTAACCGTGATGCCCATTTCGCGATATTTCGGCTTGGCCAGCTCGGCGAACACATCCTGAGCGGCCAGGGCGTAAATGCCAGTGGTGCAATCCTGCACCTTGCCACAGAATTCGCCGCCCATGGTGTGCGTCTTGCCGCTGCCCGTCTGGCCGTACGCAAAGCACGTGGCATTGCCGCCCTCGAACATGGTGCGTATGAGAGGTCGCGCTGTGTGCTCGTAGACCAGCGTATTGCTGCACTGCTCGTCGAAGGTATAGTCGAAGCGAAACTTGTGATGCTCCAGGAACTTGGTCAGATCCACCTTGTTGCGCAGCTCGTGCACGATCAACGAGTTACGTGTGGGCACCGAGATAATGTCCACGACCTTCGATTGCAACTCGCGGCGGCTCATCGGACGCTTGCGCACGCACACCGTGATCTGTTGGACGCGTGCGCCGCGTGAGCTTAAGGAGCGCAGCGGATTGAAGTGCAGCTGTTCACGATAATTGCGCACCATCAATGCCACCTCCCAGTTGGGATTGCCCGGATCTTTGCTCTTTAGAGCGCTCTGCTCTCGTCGTTGCTCCGCCTGCATGGCCCGACGATGCTCTCGCTGCTCCTTCAGACGTTCCACCTCGCGCACAACGCTCGAACGCTTAATGCTAGCCGTGCTCGATGCGCCTCTAACGCCTCTCGAGTCCGTATTCACTTGACGAACGGCATGCACAAGCGGCTGCTTGATGGGCTTAATAGGAACCGGCACATTGACAACGCTCTCGCAGCGACCACCGGCGCGCACGCGTTTCTTATACGGACTGTTGCTTATCGATTTCTTCCGGTACATATTGTAGCCGAAGACATTATGTTGATTATGTTGATTATGTTGATTATGTTGAGTATGTTGAGTATGTTGATTATGTGGATTATGTGGACTATGAGACTTTGATTCGATTTTGGGTTGCTCCCTCTTCTCGGGCGGCGATTGCTGCTTCTGCTTGGCCTTCGCCAAAAACGGATTGAGCTCCAGTATGGTGCCCCATGGTATTTCCTTACCTTTCACCTTGCTGCCCTGAGTCCATTCGACGGTGACGACCTGTCGGTCAATGCTCTTCAATCCGACCGACGCCGACTGAATGCATCCGTCGGATCGTCTGATGTTGATCTTATCGCCAATCGCTAGCACTTCCATAAAGCAGCAGATGCGTTGTGCTTATGAAACAAAAGTTAAAGCAAATATATCTGCAATGTCGAGCAGAACCGAAATTACAGTATTATAAAAATCAGTAAGAGGACAACAAACCTTTGGAGCTCACCCGGTTGGGTTTGCTAACGGAGTATTGTGCTTAGGTATTAAGTTCGAAATGATATCGTTGCGTATGTCAATGAATGCAATGATAGATTGATTAAATTCGAACTATAGCTGCACAACAATATGAATGGCCACGAGCTCACAATGTTAAAAAAAAAAATAAAATAAAATAAAATAAAATAGAATATTTGCTCTATTCCGATGATAACTTGCAACTGGATCAGAGTGTTGATTGTTTTTATGAGACCTTTTTCTTAATTCCAAAATGTTTTTTTTTTTTATTTGTTTCTTGTTTGCAAAATGCCTAAATCACAAGTGTTTTATAAAATGTTGTACGTAAAATGATTTAAAATGATTAAAACGAACTATTTTCAATTTGCCCAGCCTACTACAAAATATAAAATGTTATACGAGAACCAACGACTCCAACTGGCATGCTTGATAATAAAAACTAAACATTTTTCATAGCTTGCTTAGACCTCACAAATGTATTTTATTTTGGCATGCAACTCTTCAGTTTTTATACATGGGGAGATACAATTATTTCAGATACATTTATGTATTTAATTAGAAATATAAAAATATATGCATTCACTTAAGCATATATCGCAAACAAATAGACAATTGCCAATTGCTATTTTGCTCACGCTAAAATTAAGATTGACGATTTCGTTGTTTCTTCAAAATATTGTATGTATGTATGTATGGTATGTATGGGAGAGTTGTATTCACCACCCCCACACGTCAATTGCGCTCATGCATTGTGTGTGTGCATGTGTATATGAATGTAAGGTTGCAGTGACTCTTTGAGCTAGTTGCAGTTGAACTATTCGTGTGACGATCTCTAAACGAACATCGCATCGTTCCCTAACGATGTTCGTAAAAATGAGCGGCACACGAATAGTTCTTAACTCACAGCGCTCCACCGAAACCTAACGCGAAAAGAAGCGAAGTCTGGTGCGTAGAGCGAGAGCCAGCGAGTATCGCATCGTTACCTAACGAACGATGTTCGTAGAAAAGAGCGTCACACGAATAGTTCATAACTCAAAGCGCTCCACCGAAGCCTAACACGAAAAGAACCGAAGTCTTGTGCTTAGAGCGAGAGCGAGCGAGTATGATTTTTGTTCGGTTGATCGTGAGAACAGAGCGTAGTGCATAAAACGACAACTGTTATTTGCAAACGAAAAGAACCGAAGTCTTGTGCTTAGAGCGAGAGCGAGCGAGTATGATTTTTGTTCGGTTGATCGTGAGAACAGAGCGTAGAGCATAAAACGGCAACTGTTATCTGCAAACTCTGGTGTAAAAATATTCTCGCATTCAGAAAGCTAACCATTTTCGAATTACATATTATAGTCCAAATCAAAAATTAAAACATCTTGAAACAGCACTATATGAAGACTTGAAGACTACTCAAGAGATAGTACACTTTATTACGCTGAATAAAAGTTTTCAAGAAACCCACCACACTCACACACTCACACACACACACCTTTACACCCTCATATACACACTCACACATGGACAGTCACAGTCAAGCGCATAGACACCTTGAGCTGGCATCATTATTTTTGGACTTTAGTCTAAGAAAGGCTCTTGGTAAAAGTTGGCGTCAAGTCGAGTGGCAACAAATACAACTGTTAGATGACATCGCCTAACCCAAAGTTCCCGTAAGTTGAAGCCAAGCAATTTTCCGGTGCTTACCGAATGCAGATGCAGATGCAGATGCAGATGCAGATCTGATAAGGATGCTGCAAAAGCAGCAGCAGCAGCAGCAGCACTAGGAGAGACCGTAGGCAAAACTCTTAAAAGTTTAGTTTTAATTAAAGGAAATTTGCGTGCGTGGCACTTGATTTGTAGTGTTTCCGTGTGTTCAGAGTGGGGCTGCCTGTGGGGCTGGGTTGGGCAGCCCTCATAAAAATATAAATATAATTGAAATTCTAAATTGCAATTGCCACAAGCGTCTGCTGCTGCTGCTGCTCAGCGACTGCTGCTGCTAATGCGGGCTGCAGGGCGTGGCAGCCAGCATCTGTAGTTTTTCTTTCGGCTTTTACCCATTTTTTTTTCTCCTTACTCGTGCTGCTCCTCGTAATTAGAAGCAAATGCAAATTTACACGTCGAGTGTGTCGGCGATGACGGAAGTCATTGAAAGCGCCGATGCGTTGCACAGCCATTGTGGCAGGTGGGACGAGGGGTGGAGCTGAAGCAGCTCTTGCTGCCTGTCGAGATTCTGGCAGGAAGCTCGCAGCCAGCAACTTCTATGCCATGTGCGTGTGTATACACATAATGAGAAAAGTTTTGGAGGTGTCTGAGCGGTAGCAGGATGTGTGTGTGTGTGTGTGTGTGTGTGTTGATAGGTTAGCTTGCCTAACCACTTGCCAGGTAAAACAGCATCCGCTCCGTATGGCTCAGCATTTACATAGCCCAAGCTGCTTTATTAACTGATTTCGAAATTGCAATTGAATTATATGTATTCTATAGTTTGCTCTACTCTTTGCTTCTAATTTGAATTGAACGCCAAATATTGTTTAGAAAATGTTTCATATTTAGAAATTCATGATCTATGTTAACTACACACTACTTTGACTTTTATTATTGATGTTGTATCTTAATTGGAATATTAAATTGTAATTATAAAATAAATTAGACTTTAAATTCACAACTCCTTTCTCTATCTCTACAACTATCGAGTTAAATACATTCCCATTTATATATTTTTTTTAGATAGACTCGCCTCCAACTACAATGCTTTCAAGTTAATTTTTATTCTATTTCCTGTGCTTCATTCACGCCAAATTAATTACCACAAAGCTATTTATCAACACTAGCGAGATAAGCGGCAGATAAAGTCCGCGTCGTCTGCGGATTGGTGACAAATCGTGCCGGTTGTTGGGCCTTGGGCAAAGCGAGGGGAAAGGGAATTGAAGGGGGGGAAGCGCGAAGACCCAAAAAGTTAATTTAGTGTATTAAAAGTAGCCACAGCAATAAGTTGTAATGGGCATTGTGATAGACATCAGTGTGGGCGAGGGCTCGGCTTGGGCATGGGCATGGGCATGGGCTTGCGGAGCATTCAAGTGGAAAATGTGCCAAAATGAAAATGGTTAGGAAGTGGTGAATGAAAATGGAGTTGTCATTTCAGTTTCGAGTGCGACTTCGACTGGAAGTTGGGCATTTTAACTGATGGGCAACAAGTGTAAGTAAATGGGACTGAGAAAGTAATTAAAATTAGTCGCCTGTCCTTTGAGTAATAGACATCTGTAGCAATCACTACTCTTGGATCTTGGATAACGGATGTGCTTTAACAAAAGTTTCATATTTGCCCAGCGCATCGAGCAGCCAGCCGCTCGTCCTGTTAACGCGGCCTATAACGGTACTACACTTGAGCGATTCGCAATGATTAGAAAGCCACACGCAAATCTATCTCTCTGGCAACCCGCAACCCGCACCAACACCAACACCAACCCCACTCCCCCTATCGCTCTCTCTCTCTCTCTCTCGCTCTCTCTCTCTCTCTCTCGCTCTCTCTCTCCCTCTCTAGCGCCAGCATTCGCCCCATTGATGTCGTTGGCATTTAGATGAATTTTCTTTCGCAACGCGTCGCTAAAAACAACCGCAAGTAAATGAGTTCTGATATTGACATGAATTATTCGCCTCAGTGACCTTACAAATACGGGGCGGCAGTCTCTCTGCCTATATATGTCTAAGAAGTGTCCTTATTACAGGGATAAACTTAAGTGCGTATGCGTTTCGATGTCTATGTCTGTGTGTGTGTGTGTGTGTGTGCGAATTATATGCTTGTTAAATTAAGTTCTCAATTTTAATGGGCACTTTTGCTTGTTTGTGCTTGTTTGATGCCGCGCCTTGAGTAATCAGATCAAAAATTGTAATTATAATTATTTAAATTTAAACTAAATGCTTAAAGCTACTTCTTAAAAGAACGATAAAATCTATAGCTTATTTTGTAATTAATTGGATTAGCTAAATTGAGTTTTTCTGCTGTTTTATATGTGAGGCCATTGTCCGCCCTCTATCGATAGAAAGTTCAAGCTGCTAAGAATATAATGCAGTTTATAGAAGAGCAGAGCCATCTATGAGCACAGAGCGAAAGCTCTCAAGCAGTTCGTATCGTGTCGGCAAGCCTCTGTCGGCATTGAAGACAATCAAGCTGTGCAAGACAACAAGCAGTGCAAGCGCTGTCAGAAAAGTAGTGCCACATGCAAATTTCATTTTTAAATGTATAATACTGCTTGTTCTGCCACAACTTACGTTTTTCGTCAATAGAGGGCGAACAAAAAGATTTTAGTTACTTAAAAAAAAAAGCTAATAACTGTTGCTTACTGAATAAATGAATTTTAGTAAATTTTTATAACAAAAGTAATAATAATAATGATGGAGACTATGATTAACCATAATCAGAATATAATAATAATACAAACCTAAAATATATATAGACTTTTATTTTATAAAATATATTTTTATATTTATATTTTTTTGTAAACATAATTTTTTCTTGCATCTTTCCTAAGCTTTATATAAATTGTTTTACCTACTTGTAGCTTAGGTAAGGATACCATAAGGATACTTTTCCTATAGCTCTGTCGTTGCCACGCCCCAGTACTTGCGCATGCGACTCTCATGCTCCATATATCCATCTTCGTCCAGCTCCTCCTCATCCAAAATATTATGATCTCTCTCCTGTGTCACTGAGAAGTCATATTCCACATTGCAGGGCATGCGTCGCTGCAGCGAGCCAAAGTAGGCAGCATGCGGTCCGCCGCCCAGCTTGGCATAGGCATCCCGAGACTTGCCGTCGAAGAGATTGTAGCCATAGTTGGGCGACTGCTGGAAGGAGCGCATGCTGCCAAAGTATTCGGTGGGTAGCTGCTTCATGTGCTGATAGGCACTCAATGGAACGTGTGCCTGGGTCAGCTGGGGCGTGCTGCTCGATATGAATTTGTTGGTCACGTTGCGTATGAGATTCGACTTCAGATCGTTGCCATCGCCTGCTGGCAGCTTGGCAGCTGTGGGCAATCGCTGCTTGGAGAACGACTTCGAGATGGTGTTCAGCTCCTTGTCGAACAGCAGCTGAGTGTTCTGCTCGAGCATATATTCCCAGCACTTGAATTGCTCTTCGGATAGAACGGACTCCGTTTCGTCCAGCATCTCTAGCTGCTGCTCCTCCTGCAGAACGCGCGCATGCGCCAATATAAACTCATCCTTAGCCACAGTCGCATTTTTACTCAACAAGTCCGGATCACTTTGGCCACTCGGCGAGGAGCGCCCAGCCAGCAGCTCCTGCTCCAAGGTACGATGCCGACACGCATTACTCCGATCGCAACAGGTCCGCTTGCTCACGGCCAGGCTGGCCGACGGCTGCGGCGACACTAGCGCAGGTTTCTTGCGCACACTCTGCTTCAGCTCACGTATCAGGTGATCCACATCGGTGCTCAGATGACTGAAGCGTACCACAATTACGCTCAGATTCGCTGTCGCTCCAAAGCTCTGGGCTATCTCCAGCAATCGCTTGGCCGCCAACAATGCATTCTCCTCCTTGCGTATCTCGCGTGCCGCACGGCCAATGTCCATCACGGTCCACAGCTGATCGTTGCCCAGCACCAGGTACTCATCATCGTTGCTCAACGTTATCTGCATTGAATTGGCATTTTAATGCATCACTCTACAGGTATTATTTAGTGCAGTGTAAGTGGGAATGGAAAGGCTTCAATTTGTAGACCTTCAAAGTGCATGCAGTGTGTGTGTGTGTGTGTGACGTGGCTCAAAAATTGGCATTGCTACATTTATATATTTTTCTTATGTCTCTAAAATATCGTCTTTATTACTCATATATCTGTCTGTCAGCCTGTCCTTCTGCTTGCTTGCCTACCTGTTTGACCTTTACCTGTCTTCTATATATATATATGTATATAATTTGCCAATCTCTTACACATGTCAGATTATCTAAATAGCCATTTATATATATATATGCCTTTATATCCTCTAAACATTCTTCTTGCTACAGCCCGTCGATTTGCCTAGCTATATATATATTTTCTATACGTGTCTGTCTGCATATCTGTCTGTCTGTCTATAGTCTAATATAATTCTTCTATAAGTATGTCTGGCATGCTACATCTCTTTTACTATACTCTCCGTATTATATATATATATATTATATATACATATATTATTTTTTCCATACACATAAATATCTTATATATATACAGTAGAGTCTCGATAACTCGTAATGGCAAGGGACCCGAATTTTTTACGAATTACAGAGGTTTTCGATTTACAGAGGTTTCCATTTAACGGGGAGTACAAAATCAAAATACGAAATGAATGTGTTTTTATATTTCACGTCGTTTCAACAATTTTAACTTATTAAAAATTATTTTCTTAATTCAAATTCAATTCAATATTATGTATTGAATAAAACATAAATAAAATCATATTAACGAAAAATCTTAAAAAGCTTGTCATTTTGTATTGTTTTATGTTCTTCATAATTATTTTTTTATTATGTTTACCAAGCTTATTAAATGATCAATTGCATTATTCGGAACGCTATGAGAACGTTTGCTTGACATTTTTATGAATCGTCTTCACGCTTCAAATAAAATGAGCAAACTAATGCAAATCCTATGAGAGAACGAAATTTCGCACATAAAGCAACAAAAAGGCGTCATGCGTCTGCGATACCTAACGGTAGTTTAACTTCCAGCAAAATCGAGAATTACAGAATTATGAAACGAAATTACGATTTATAAGAGGTTTCGTAACGAATTATAAGAGACAAGATCATGACCAAGTAGGCAGAAAAATTACGAATTAACGAGGGGACCAAAATGTATGGAATTTTTACGAATTAACGAAGTTTTTTCAAGGGACCAGCAGTTTCTTACGAAATATTGAGATTTTCGATTTAGCGGGGTACGAATTATCGAGACTCGACTGTATATATGTCTTACATATATTATCATAAATATGCCTACTCTTATATCTTCCATAGAGTAACTTAATAGCATTTCTCTTAGCTAGCCAACTTAGTTCTCTAACTAGAACTCACCTCGAGTAGTTGGGGATCGGGCAGCGTGTGTGATGTCTGGTTGCGTTTATGGCTATCGCAGTCAGTGTGCGACTCGGTGAGCCGCAGGTGGGTTGTGCGTCGTACCAGGTATGCATCAAAGTGTCCCAGGTGGGCCAGTCGCAAGACGTAGCGCTTCGACTTGAGTGCACGCACCTTTGAGGGCTGCCGCAGCAGGTGGAGGAGCGTGGCGCTGCGTAGGTATCCACCGCATTGCCGTTGCGCCGTCAGCAGTGTGTACTTCATGTAGTCGTTGGACGGCGACTCCTTGAGTGACTGCTCCTGCTTGAGCAGGCCGGGCACCAGTTGTGCCATTTGCTGAGCCTGACGCGCATCCGTCTGCGACTCAAACATGCCAAAGAGCGCCTCTTCGCTGCCATTGAATTGACTGGCGCGCAGCTGGCTGACGAGGAGCTTGCGTAAATCACCAGGCGTCTCGGCAAAGCCCAAGGCCCAGGGCAAGGACTTCGTTTTATGCGCTGTGGCTTTGCTATACTCTGTGGGCAGGCGTCGTGTGCTGGTTGGTAAGGCTGCACGATTATTGCCAGAGACATCGACTAAGCTCCAAACACGTTGACTCTGCGTCTGGCAGACTTTCAGCTGCTGTTCATCCACCTGCAGCTGCAAATTGCCGGACAAATCGAGATATTTGAGATTGCGTGAGGGCACCAGCGACAGAAGATTGATGCGATCCAAGTGATTGTGCGCCAGGTCCAGGATCTTCAGATTGCTCAGCTTCGACAGCTGCGGCGTGCTGAGCAGCAGATTATTGCAGCAGCGCAACACTTTGAGCTGCCTCAAGTCGGACACCTGATCCGGCAACTGCTGCAGCATATTACCTGACAATACCAAAACCTCCAGCTCTGGCCAGTTGCGCACGCACTCCGCTGGCAGCACGCCCAGGCGATTGTGCGCCAGTCGCAGCACCTTAAGACGGGCCGCATGCAGCAGTGGCTCGAAAATGCTGTCGTTCAGCTGATTGCCCGTCAGGCAGAGCTCCTCCAGCGCCGCATTGTTGTTCTGCTCGTAGCGCGGCAGCTGAGCCAATCGATTGCAGGAGATATTCAGCGAGCTCAGCTGCCCATGGGTTACAGCAAAGAAGTTATCGGGCAGCCGCTGCAGCTCATTGCTCTGCAGCTGCAGCTGCGTCACGCTGCAGAAGCCATCCGGCAAATAGTCCAGCTGCTGCAGCGCATTGTAGGCTAGATTCAGCGAGCGCAGACAGCCAATGCGATAATTCCTGAGCAGCTCCCGAATGTTACTCAAGTGATTGTGCGTTGCGCTGAGCGTCTCCAAGGCCACACACCCGCCAATCCAAGGGGGCAGAGAGCTCAGGTAATTATGTGAGATGTCCAGCTGCAGCAGCTTCTGTGGCACCGACTTTGATATGGAGATGCTCTGCAGACCTACAAAGCACAGAAAATCAATTAGGAACTAAGTAAACAGAGAGGCTAAAGCGTCTATTTGAGTTGTTGCTTAATTATGTACTTTTTTTTACAAATTTGAGACAAAAAGTTGTTAAATTAACAAAAAGTTTATAAATTTATATTAGGAATTTTTGTTTCTACATTTAAAATAATATATATATATTTTTAGATTTAGATATTGTCGTCACATAAACACAAAAACGGAATTACACATTAATTCATTAAATAAAAATTTAATATATAGAAAATATAAAATGAAACAAAAATATAATTATATTCATACCTAACTTATTTTGACAAATTTTAAAAAGACACATATAAACGTAAAACATTAAAAATAAAAAAAAAAAACCTTAAATAAAATAAGATTTTTTAAATAAACGTATTACAAATTTAAAAAAAAAAAATATATGAACAAATTAAAAAAATATAAAATATAAAGTCTTTGGGCTAAACGCATTAAATAAAGACAAAACAATCAATTACTAAATACGATTTCCACCTAAACGCGTATAAAATGGAAAATCATTTAAAAAAGCTTTGCTCTAGACAATAAAAATTGTAAGAAAAATAAATAAACAGAAATTTTTTTAAATAAATAAATATTAATAATACCTAAACTTGAAACGCTTAAGGAATTTTAAAAATATATATATATATATATACTATAAAAACAATTTATAGTTAAATTTTAGCCGCATTAAAAATTAAAAAAAATAATAATATTTAGTTGAACCTCATTAAAAATTAAAAACAAAAATAAAATGTTTAGCTTAACTTCAAATCCATTAAAAATTTTAAATAGAAAGAGTTTTAAGCTCTACTTTAAATTGTAAAAAATGAATACATTTTTAAATTAATTTCCAAATATATGAAAGCCATATTCAAAGTAACCCCAATACCTACAGTTATGATCCGCTACAAGTGTCTGCAGACTGGTGCCATTTATGATGAGCTCAATCAGCTTGTTGCGACTGCACTTCAGGGTCTCCAACTGTGCCAAAGTACTCAGGTCCAAGACTTCCATTTCGTTCTCGCACACCTCCAACTGGGTCAAGTACTGTCGAAAGAGAAGTTCTAGTCAAATTCTCTATTTATTTAGACGTGTGCCACGTTCTCTGGACGCTTACATTATAATTGCCTATTAAAATGCTGCCGCACAGTTGGTTGCCCCTCAGGCTCAGCTTTTTCAGTGGGGGACTCTCATTTGGGGCGACTTCTTGTTTTTGGCCAGTGATGGAGCCGTGTTTTATGGCCAACTCTGAGACGTTGTTGTTGGTCTCATTGTTGCTGTTCTTATTGTTGTTGTTGTTGTTGATGTTGTTGCTGTTGGTATTGCTGTTGCTGTTGCTGTTGGTGTTGTTCTCGCTTCCATTACTGGCTGTAACTTTTAATTTCGATTTGTTTACCTCAGTCGTTTTCTTTGCGGCCTTAAGCATTGTTTTCGTTTTCGTTTACGTTTTCGATATTTTCCTTTAGTTTTTGTTTTTCCGTTAACACACGACGACGTGGGCGGAGTTGAGGTCCGAATGGCAACAACTTACCACACTGCATGCATGAGCAAACACCAAAACAGCCAACTCAAAATGGCCCGAAATCCGATTAAGTCCGAATAACACCGCGAATATTCCAAACTAATATTATGAAATAATTAGAAACTAATCGAGGCTAGAACTAGATTTGTAAATATACCAATTACATTTATATAATTGACTTTAGACTTTGTATTATTTGAGGCTCTTCCGTTGGCTAGCTTAGTCTTAGCGGCACTCGACAACAATCCACACCGGATCCAGGTCTATGCACAACTGAAGACGACTTGCCGTTACGACAAGCCAAAACTGTAACGGTTGAGAGCACGCCACGGTTGTCTCTCCCCCTCACGCCTGCCACACACCCCCCCCCCCTCCCCTTCCCTTCCTCTATCTCTTCTACTCTTCAGCGAATGCTCCATCCTCATATATGCTTCTTCAATGGGGTTCGTTGCAATACGATGATATGTCTTAGCAACATTTTAGATCGTGCTTGTGCCATACGAGAGCTCTGGCGCAACAATTATTTCTTATATCCGTAGAGACAGTGAACTCGCATTAGAGTGAACGAAGCGTAAGCATGCCCTAGCCTTAAACAAATTAACCAAAGCTATAAAATAAACTCAAAAATATATGCATATGTTGCTCTAACAAAAAGAATTGTAAAATATATTTTCAGTGTAAATATTTCTAGCATGATGAATTTTGCAGAGACCCTTGAAATTTTGAATATACATATAATATATATAGGACATATATATAAATTTTAACAATTTTTTTAAATAATAAATTTTAGTGAAAATAATACAATCATATAAATTTAACTTAATGAGCGAACACTAAAAAATATATAAGAATATTAAATAGAAATAAAATATAATTTACTTACTAAAACCCAATTCTTGTGACTAAACTATTTTAAAATATATAATATATATAAAATATTTTTTTTTTTACAAAATTTTGATCTAGTCCAATAGAACTTGTATTTACAGAAAATATTTGATATCAGATCTGTAAACAGCAATGAGTTCATTAGACATTAAATAAATTCCAATTAAAATTCATTTTAGTCAATTTGCACTGTACTTGAAGAGTGGACGCCTGCTCAATTCGACAAGTATGTATATTAAACGTGCACTCTAAATGGAGTTTAGCTTATGCTTAGCTCAAACAACAGAGAGTGACAGAGAGAGAGAGAGAGAGAGAGAGAGAGAGAGAGAGGCACGTCAAGATCCATACTCACCATGCACTGTTTGCCTCAAAGTATCCACATACATAGGGCTATCTTTACGCATATATCTATGTATGTACATAAGTTGGGTGTTCGTTTACATAGAGCGTTTGTCAGTGTCTTAGCATTCGGAATTGACACACAATTTTCTAACAATGAATGGAGGGAATGTTTTATAGATATATAGTATATATCCACATATTCAAGGTATTTTATAGTCGAGTGAGAATGAAAAATCGAAATGGAGGCGAAAAAAAAATACATTTGTTTTGTAGCTTTGTGTTTTTTTTTACACGAATTTAAGAAACAATTTGTTTTTTTTTTTATTATTATTTTTCATTGAAATATAATAATTCGTTTGTCATGCACTTACGCATTAGCAGAAACTCTTTCAATAATGTATTTCATTTCATTTCAATATTGGTTTGTTATTGTTATTATTATTATTATTATTATTTTTTTTTTTTTTTAGCTTGATTTGTATTTTTGTTGTTTTTTTTTTTTTTTTTGCATTTTCTTAATTTCGTTTTTGTAAGAATTTTTGTTTGCTTCCATAAAAAAGGTAACAACGTTTTTACATAACCAAACCAAAACAAGAAAGAAACGCAGGCAATTATGTTCTAATTGTGGGCGTGATCTTAGCCATTACAACTCAATCTCAACTTGGCCATATGCTACATATAAAGACATATATATATATGTTTATGTATAAGGTTTTATTTACTTATGGTCAAGAAAGAGATTATACATATATATTTATATAAAAAAAAAATATTTATATATAAAATAAAGTAACGCGTTTCATACATAATATACGCCATATTCAATTAAATGTAGGGTGTGTGTGTGTATAAATATATAGTTATATATATTCATATAATTATATATATAATCTTTATAATACAATATAAAAACCAATGCTGAAATCTGTTTAAACAAGGGAGCAGCAAATAAAATAAATAATTACTAGTATGAATAAATTTAGTTATAATTAGATTACGTTAACTAAGCACATTAACTCTTACTCTCTCTCTCTCTCTCTCTGGCTCACACACACTCTCTCAAGTATGCACAAGTGGGAGTATGTCTGTGTGTGTGTGTGTGTGCATATATATGTGTGTGTGTGCTGCACTACGCTCATTTTGTTTATACACATTTTATAGGGTATTCGCTAACATTTTATTGTAATGCTACATTTTTGTTTTACACGCTTTTTATCATAAATCTTTCTGCTTAAGTTTTCTTTTATTAATTCTTATCGCTGTTTTTGCGCTTACAAATTATATAGTTATTAATCGCAATTACAAATGAATATTTCTTATGTCACAAACGAACACACATAGAGCGTGAAGTCCTTCTCCTAGCTCTTAACTTCTATAGTTCCTACTCCTTTCTCCATGCAAATATCAATTCAATTATATTTTTGATAATTACTACGTTTAACAGCTGCTTTAACTAATTTGTTTTTGTTTTTGTTTTTGTTTTTCATTGATTTTAGAGTAATGTAAATTGTTTGTTGTCTATTGCTCGTCATTGTATTGTTTTGTTTTTTCTCCTATTTGTTTTGCGTATAACCTTAAATGATAGAAATATTCGTATAGTTCGCGCAATTATACAATAGATATAGTATCATTTATATATATATATATATTTATATGTATGTTTATATAACTACAGTTACTATCTGCATAATTTCCCTGTGGTGTGCAAGGTTGTTAATTGTTTATAATTTTTTTTTGCTTTTCGATTTTTTGTTTTTTTGCTGTTTAGTTTTAGGCGACTTGTTCTGGCTAACGCAATTTGCAAAAATGACTTAAACAACTAAGAGACGTGGCTAAAGGCGAGAAATTTGATTTCCGCACTTTTACAAACGTTATAAATGTTCAATTGTGTAAGTAGTTAAGAATTACAATAAGTATAATAATTATTTATTTGTATATATATATATATATATAGATATATATGTATTAATTATATATATATAAGTATATATATATTTATGTGTGTGTGTATTATACATGGCTTATTTGCCCATGCTGGTCAATGCTGCTGCCGCCGTCGCCGTTGGCGTTGTCGCTGGCACATTCTTCAGCATGCTGCCGACATCCTTGTGATCGCTCAGGTTGCCACCATCCATGCTGCCGCCCGCGCTGTTTGTCGTACTAAAGTCCAGCTTATAGCTGGCACTGCGCGTCACATCCTCCATTGACGCCTCCTGGCAGTCGCGGCCGGTGTGTGTCTGGGAGCCACAATTATAGCAGGAGATGATTTTCGGTGTCACTGCGCTATTCGCTCCAGTTATGGGGCAAACGCCTAACGCCGCATACGGCGTGGGCGCAACTGGTGCAGCTAGCAATTGTTGCGGCTGCTGCGGCGGCGGCTGTATGGCGGGCGTTTGCGTTTGCACTGTGACCGCATTCGTGCTGGCAACGGGTGCCGTATTGCGGACCAACTGTGCCGCCGTCACTGCTGTGGGCGCTCCAGCTGGCGGTGCTGTAACGGGCACTGGATACGTCAAGCCGGGATGATAGCCCGGAAAGATGATTTCCCCGTTTGTTGGCTGGTAATGAACGCGTATGGAATTGTGCAACAGTGACGGAGGCGGCGCATGATGTGGCTTTATCAATGCCGGCTGTGGTCCACGTCCGCTCGACGCATGATATGGATATGTTGGCGCATTATAGGCTGTCGCTGTTGGCGGTGGTTGTGGTTGCTGTTGTTGCTGCTGCTGCTGCTGTTGTTGTGACTGTTGCTGTGTCTGCAACAGCACGGGTGCTGGTGGCGAACTAACAGCAGAAGGACTCATGAGCAGCGGCTGCTGCTGCTGCTGTTGCTCACTGGGATTGCTCGGCGCATAGATTTGCTGATAACTCTTCTCCACGCCATTACGCCCGTTGAGACGATGCTGCAGGCTAGACTGCTTATTGCTAATATGATGCTTTTGCTGCTGCTGCTGCTGTTGCTGCTGCTGCTGCTGATAACCGATGCCCACTGAGTGGTTGGCCAGCGTGGGCGTGGGCGTGGGCGTTTCCGGCGGCGTTGTCTCGCCACAAGAACCATTCGAGCAACCCGATTCGCTGCTTGTAGTTGCCGCGCTTTTACTCGAATTCATTCTTGTCGAGCCACTGCCATCGTCATTTATATGCATATTATGCATCGTGTGTACCAGTGTGTTCGTCTTGATATAGCTGTTCATCTGGTAATGTTGCTGTGCCTGCTGCTGCTGCTGCTGTGGATCTTGACTTACCGGCGACTGTTGCTGCTGCTGCTGCTGCTGCTGTTGTTGCTGGTGAGGGGGTATATATGTATTTGCACTGATACGCTGATGTGATACACGCGGATAACTTGCGTTGCGTATAATACTAGACAAGCTGGCGCCAACTGGGTTGCCGCCGCCTTCGCTGATGCCCTGTAATCACATAGGCACAAAAATATATTATTAATAAGTATTTTGATAAAAGCATACCATTACTTAAATGGTTTCACAAAATATATAATATATAATTATAAAATACATAAAACCTTCCCTTTGTCTATTCTACAGAAATGTGTATTAACAATAACAATCTTTATGAGCCAAATCCAAGCTTTTAGCTTCTGGCTAATAAACATGACAAAACATTTCCTAAATATTAAATTAAACTTATTTAAATTAAACTATTGAAGCATGAATGAGCATATGGAATCGAAGAAATAATCTTTGAGAATTTAAATATTTAATTGGAAACCATTTAGCTATGATACCTTAGCAATAAACATCCGCACACATATTTTCAACTGAGCCTAGATCAACACTGATCAAGTATTCAGCAGCTAAGTAAGAAATGAAGCTATGCAAATGGTATAATCTCAAGGAATTGATCATTTCAAATCTCTAGCTTTTCTATAGACCAAGATCAATTCAGCTCAATCCACATCTACACACAAAAATGGCAACAAAAATCCATTTAATGATCAGGAATACATCTTTCTCAACTGTGTCACTATTATTGATTGCATGATTCACAGTACCCACCTCATCAAAATGCTTGACATGCTGTGACGTCAGATTAGCGTCTCCGCTGCCTACGGACGTAGACGTTGGCGGTGGCGTTGTCTCCACAGAGGGTCGACGCGAATGTTTGACGCTGTTCGGCAAGCGTAGTGGTAAGCTACGCATTTGTTGTTGTTGCTGTTGCTGCTGCTGCAGCAGTGGGGCACTGCTGCCACGCTCACGCTGTGGACTGGTGGTGCGACTTGTCGACGGCGATGACTGCTGGCTGCTTAGCATGGGCGAGCTGGCTTGTGGCGGCACCTGATGATCCAGGCTCTGAGGCTGTGGAGGCGGTACAGCGTACACTGTACACGGCACGGAGTTGCGCAATGGCCAGCCGGTTGCTGCTGCCGCCGCTGCTATGGCATTTGAGTCCGTTGGAATGGTGATGTTTGATTGCATCAAATGTTGCATGCTGTCCACTTCTGTGCCGGGCATCATCTGCTAAGGAATAACAAATTAAACATAATAGAAGATAATTCATATAAATAATGTAACAAACAACAATCAAATCTCTTCTGGTCCGGCATTCCCTTATAGACAATTGATTTGTTACCTTGGTCCAAGGCTGTGGATATAGTAGAGGTCCTGGCTGCTGCGCTTGCATCATTGGCACCACTGGATGATGGAAAGGCGGTGGCGGCTGCTGTGGCTGTGTCTGTGGCTGTGGCTGCGGCTGCGACTGCGTCTGTTGCTGCTGGTGCAGCAAGTGTTGTGTATGCGACGGCTGTGACTGCTGCTGCTGCTGCTGCTGTTGCTGTTGCTGCTGTTGGTTTATGATCTGCGTCGTTTCGTCTGCCATACGTTTGATTTCCTTAATCTTGGCCAGAATTTCGCCGCACTTGGTGTTCTGGTGATACGAGAAGACAGGATGTTTGGCAGCCATTGTGTAGACGAGCAACAGCTCCAGGAACGTATCCTGATCGTTAATGCTGGCAAAATCGCGTTCGCCCCAACATTCTAGGGTGCGAAATATTTCTGTCACACAATTGCGATTACATGCACGTATTAGGGCTAAATAGAGCGCCATCTTCCGGCGAATCTTTTTGTCTGTTGGCTCGCCCTTTTGGCAGTTCTGCATATCGGCAGCCAGATCCTGTGGATTATTGGCGCGCAGCTCCATGCCGCGCAATTCCGGCGAATCCCTGCGACCCAGCTCCTCTAAAAATGTGCCCAGAAACCGCAACTCGAACGGTAAACAGGCTTCGAACAATGAACACATGGTATCAATGCGATTATAGCTCTCCAGAGTCTTAAACCACTGCAGGACGTCTTTTGGACAAATCATTTCCAATTTTGTTGTGGCACGCACGCATCTACTACGAAGTCTAGCCTGGAGTGTTTATACGTAGGGGTGTGTGTGTGTATGTGAGAGGGTATGTGTACGAGTGTCTGTGTGTGTGTGTTAGTGAGTATATGAATGTGTGTTATGTCTGTGTGAATATGTGTATAGTGGCTGCTGCTCTAGTTACGTGTGGTGGGTGCAAAAACCACAACAACAACAACAGTAATAACAACAACAATAATGTCGATTGTCGATTTGTATAGAGCAGCAGCTGCTGCTGTTGCTCCTCCACTCGCTTCTACGTTTGCTCGTTGCTTGGCGGCAGCTAATTAACTTTTACGCACGTTTTTTTTTTTTTTTTTCTTCACTCTGTTGTTTTGGCGTTTATTTGTTTCCTTTGCTTTTTCGCGATTGATGCTTCACAAAGACGACAACGACTGCTGCTGCTGCCCACTACTAGTTTGTCGCATACATTTGCGGGCGCTAGTGCACCAATGTGGCCAGAGAGACTCCACAATTTACTCGCTGCTACTGGACGACGAGTCGCTGCCACAGAATGCTGTGGCTGCTGGTTACTTGCATGTATTATTTCTACAATAAACGCGCACATGCACTTTTCAATATCTATCTGAACACAATTTGCAAGTTCATAGTTTGCTTCTTTGTTTTTTGTTACTTTTTACATTTGCGCACTTTACATTTTTCGCTGCGTGGTGTTTTCACAAAAATTTTCTGCTTTCTGCTCCAAGAATAATGCAACTAGATAGGGTTGTTGATATTGCAAAGATGTATCGATGCCTCAAAATGCTCGATAAATTTCGGATTTGCAGCGTGCGCTAATATCGATAGTGCAGAACCGCCACCTATTATTGTGAATAGGTTTGATATAATTATTTATATTAATAATATTTACATATACAATATATAATGGCATAAATGACAGTTGAAAATAATTATTTAATTAATTTAAAGTATCCAATAGATACTAAAGAATTTTTGTTACAATAGGTTAACAACGCTTTCATCGCTTACTTAACGACTGTTTAAATTCGATTTTGCGATATTAGTAAACAAAGCATATGAGAAACTTATGTTTAAGAGACAAATATGATAGATGATATAAATTCGTATTCTTGGTTTATAAATTTCGGAAATTAATTTTATTATGGTAATCGTTCACACATCTATGAAGAATTAATGTATATATTTATGAAAGTAAGTGCACAAATATCGCTTAGAAACCATCTTCATCATCTTCGGCCATCTCTTTGGCCAACTCCAAATCCTGTTGTTCTCGCTCGCGTCGCTCCTCTGCACTTTCCAAATCCTTGCCATAAGACTTAGGCGGATAACGCATAGCTTTGACGCTCTGATTATGTAGATTCAAGCAAAACGAGATGCGTTCATGGAAGGCCAACTGGGGCTCGCGTGTGCTATATATGTCGGTGCTCTCCTTGCTGCGCATATAATTCTGCTCGGGATCCAAGGTCGCCTCAATAACACCATCACGTATAGCCTTGGACACAATAAACTCGGCATCCTCTGCCGAATCAAGCATTAAACGCTTAGCAATATCTTTAGGAGAGATGCGAGAATAGGAGAGTCCAATAGATCGAATGGCTGTCTTGATTACATTGTGACGCAGACGGATGATTAACGTAAATGTATGATCCATTTGGAATTTGGGCCCGAACTGTGAGACCACATCCCCGAAGCGCTTCAGATTACCCAACCGCACAGCCTGTGTGAGCGAGAAATACGGTCCCAAAGATTGCCGCAACCCAGCTTGGCGAAACACCACGCGTTCCGGTATGTTGCCCAGCAACAGTTCCACTACGATGATCAGCTTTTGTACGGTCTGGCGGAATCCAATGGCGGCATGCTGCGGTGATTTGCGCAGCGCCTGCACCAGATGCTTGTGGGCATCACTGTACTCAAGCTTGGCGGCCTTTATGCGACCTAAATAGTAAAGGAAACGTGCCCACTCATTGTTGCTAGCTGACTCAGGATACACAGATTTTTTGACCAGCTTGTCCGCCTGATCGTACAGCGCGTAGTGCAAATAGTTACGCAGCAGGCAATTCAGCAGTACGGCTTGTCCCTCGAAGTCATTGCGCAACGTCGCGGTGCGTAGGCGGGCATGCAAGAAGGATCGAATTCCCTCCAATCCGTTGTTCAACTCCGCGACTCGTGAGTAGTAGAAATATGACTTGGCGCCAATCAGATCCAATGTACGACGATTTTGTATCGATATTTTGGACATTAAAGCCTCCGAACAAACGCCAGCACGCTTCAAATCTCCAGCATCTATCAATTTCACCAGCAAGAGCAGATAATAGTAGGCATCCACCTCAGCGATAGGCGCCTTAGTTGCCACCTGCTTTTTGGGCACATCGGGTAATTCTGTGGCATCTTTTTCGAGCGCAGGCGCAAGTGCTAAAGCAGCCTCGCGATCAGCGCCAACTGGATAAATGCTTTGGGCCAGATTCCGGAAAACGACGCCATTTAATTTGCGCCGAGTAATGGGCAAATTACGCAGGACGCGCAGAATGAAACTAAATTGAAGCTTTTTATTAATAACATTCTTGATATATTAAGGACATTACTTACCGGGGTTCCTTGGAGGCCACGGACTTTTCGATTTGGCGTATTTGTTCGCGAAGCTCTTGTACGGCAGCGAGATCTTGATTTTTCTTTTCGTCTGCCAATGTCTCCGCCGTAGCATCCACCTCCATCTCGATATCTTGAGAGACAGTATCAACAGCCACTGTTGCCATTTTTAAAGCACTTGTAATTTGCGTATAATTACTGTTTGTTTTAATATTAATATTTTTTCTAAACTCGGCATACAAAATTGCCAAGTAATGCCAGCCAGAATCTAGTGGTGGCCGATAGTTTTGACAAGCACTTTACATGTTACTCTGATGTCACAATTATCGATACTGATTGTGGTTGCCATAAAATTTGTAGTAAATAAATTTGATTATTTTCATATAAAATTGCTTAAGGAAACGTATGGTTACTATGCAGTTTTATCAATGTATCTAAATTGGCCTTTGTTATTAATGTAACACATATTTTTAATATTGCAGCTACTTAAATAGCGGTTTGCACTGTTATTAACAGTTTAGCCTAGTGTTAAAGTTAACAGCGCAACGAGTAAATCCAATCAGAGCCATTTTCATCAGCTGTTTTCCATGGAACGTTATGAGATAACATAACAATCCATATTTTATGAATTAGAATAAACTAAACCCTTAATTAGCTTATAGTGGTTAATAAGATGTTACGCTGCAGACATGTTATACGTCAGATTCAGGTGCCGCTATTACGTGCCCACTCCACTGGCACGAACCCGCCCGGTGGCGATGAACATGACGATAAACACCCCATCCGCCGCACATTTCGCTTGCTAAGCAACGATATGCGAAAGATTAAAGAGTTCTTCGTGCCTAAAGAGGATAAGTTTGAGAGTGAAGACAAGCCCCAGGCCATAGCTACAAGCAATAAATTCAAATTTGGCGGCGACAAGGGAAGCGTCGATGAATTCCAGACACATTGCGATGTGCTCATCATTGGAGGCGGAGGAATGGGCAGCTCCATCGCATACTGGCTCAAGCAAAAGGCCCGAGACGGTCTTAACGTAGTTGTGATAGAAAAGGATATTAACGTGAGTGGGAGCCGGGTATACAATTCTATACAGCATGCATTTCAGTATCCCTCTCATTTTAGCACGAGAAATCCGCCACACGCGTGTCTATCAATGGCCTGTCCCATCATTTCGCGCTACCAGAAACAATACAAATATCTTTGTATGGTGCCGAGTTTCTACGCGAAGCGCCTGAACACTTTGGCACGGATATTCCCATTAAGTATATGCCATATGGACACCTGGTGCTTGCCAGCGAGGCGGACGCAGAGACGCTGAGCCAAACATCACTGCTGCAAAATGAGCTGGGCGCACGCAATGAGTTGCTCACAGCGCATCGGTTAGCCTCCAAGTTTCCTTGGCTAAACACCGAAGGCATAGCACTCGGCTGCTACGGGCAGGAACGTGAAGGCTGGTTTGATCCCTGGGCGCTTCTAGCCAATTACAAACGAGCCGCCCATGGCCTTGGCGCGCATTTTGTGCACGGCGAAGCTGTTGGCTTTGAATTTGAAAGCCAATCCGATATTATTGTAACTGGTGTCGAGAAGAGTGGTTACCAAAGCCTCGACAAGGTTATCGTCCAGCTGCCAAATGGCGTGAAGCGCAATATTAAGTTCGCTCTATGCGTCATCGCAGCGGGCGTAAATAGTGGAGATGTGGCACGTCTGGCACGCATTGGCCGTGGTGAGGGAGTGTTGCACCTGCCCTTGCCCATAGATGCGCGCAAGCGTTACATGTACAAGATAAATACACAAGCTCAAAGTGCTCCCGGCATGGCAATGCCCATGGTTGTGGACTCAACGGCTGGCACCTATATCCGTCGACTTGGCTTGGGCGGCGACTACGTGTGCGGGCACAATGCGTTACCGGGCGAGGAAGTGAGTGCCGATAATTTAGATGTGGATCCGACATACTTTAATGAAAAGATTCTTCCCTCGTTGATCCACCGTATACCTGCCTTTGCGAGCGCCAAAGTGGTCAATAGCACTGCCGGGCTCTACGATTACAACGTGTACGACGATAATGGTATCTTGGGTCCGCATCCTTACTATCATAATCTATATATTGCTAGCGGATTTAGTGGGCAGGGCATACAGCAGACACCGGCGCTGGGTCGAGCCATCTCTGAGCTCATTATGGACGGGCAGTTCCGCACTTTGGACTTGTCGCGTTTGGGCTTCGATCGACTGATCGTTGACAAACCCATGTATGAGTTTAATGCTTTAAACTAAAATGTAATTTATTGTATGTGGTTTTTAACAGAAATCCAATCCAAAATTTAGCTAGGAAATTTCAATAAATCAATAATAGAACTATTTAAATTGACCTGGTGCGGGACCAAAGAGACCCCCACCCTGCTTACTAGCCGCACGCGACGGTGCAAAGCCCAAGAGTTTTTGAATGTTCTGGCGAATGGACATGGTGCAGAGTATGTAGAGGAAGATGAACGAGCAGTCGGTGTAATCATCACCCGACAAATTGCGATGGCTCAAGCCCTGAATCCAGGAGATGGGTGTAAATGGCAATTGGGCGACAACACGTCCATCGAATATGCTATTGAACATACTCAACAAGGCGGTGAATGCAAATCCAGTAGCAAACATAGACTTCATTTTTACCAGCGACAAGTCGCGATTGTTATTCTTCAATTTCTCTTCGTAGCGTTCGAGTTTCTTTTTTACCGATTTATCCAAAGAATCGCCATGTGTCTCCTTACGCCGCTCCACTAAATGTAAGTCACGTGACATATAATTAACGTACAACCTTTACCGCAAACTGCACAGCTAATCTACTTACACTTCTTGCTCTGTTTATCCACTTCTGTCTTTAGCCGCTGGTACTTCTCGGTGCGGTATACCAGCACCCATGTAAGACCTATAAAAGAGTACGTGTACGATTTATATTATTGACTGCATTTACATATTAGTGAGCTTTTAATACAAACCTTCGCCCAAAAATGCGGTGCAAATTGATATAAATACAATTAAAAAAGTGTCTGACCACATTTTTCCCTTTTTTTCAATGTAAAATTTTAATAAATTAATTCGATAGCGATTACAAGTATTACTTTGACCGACTTTATTTTAATCGAAATACAGCTATACAAAGTATCGATGTTTTTATGCGGGAGTCGAGTACTTTGGGAGCGAGTTTTCAAATGTTTTTTTTTTTGTAATAAAGAAAAAATAGTTAGGTAAAGATTTAACACTATTTCTTATTTTACAGACAGTTCAAAGTTAAATACTTATATAAAAAATGAATTTTTGAGATATATCCAGTAATGTTTGGGATGCCTGGGCAAAAAGTTTAAAGAATGCTTTTAAAAGTAGCAAAAGTATACATATATTTATGTGTGCAGTATACAATGTTTCAAAATAAAGAGATAGATGATAAATTTTTGGCATTGTCACAATCTTGCCTTCTGTAATTTTGTTATATTTAGGTTCTTTGAAAATTTCAATTTGTTACAATTCAGTTAATTAATTTGCATTTCGCTGTTTAAGTATATGTGTATATATATATATTTAATTATTTATGTATAAGAGACGAATTTAAACACTTGCGGCTACAGTTTTAGGACTTCGAGATAGAGACATATCCAATGTGTGCTGCGATTCTCGCCGTTCTATTGACTGACTGTCGCCTGTTGATCTTTTTCTGGTTGTTGTTGTAGTTGTAGTTGTAGTTGCTGTTGCACTGTAAAAAGCTACATTTGGGAAAGAAATCAAATCAAGTTATGTATATATATATATATATATGTAGGTATATATAGGAGAAAAAAGAAAGAAATTTAAATCTCATTAAGTTTCTGCGTTGAGCTATTGGGGTGGAAAATATTCAACTTGAAGTGAAGTATGACTTCAAATTGAATATTTTGAGCTCAAAAAAAAGTTGAATATTCCGGGAAAAAATCACTTCAAACGAACGTTGCTGTTTATGCTTATCTTGCTTTTTTTTTTTTTTGTTTCTTAGTTAATTGTTGTTTTAAAATTGTTGTCGAATAGACTTAATTTGTTTTTCTTTTATTTCGGCTTGCTCATTTAGTTACTGTCTAGTAACGCCGTCGCTCCCGCTCACGACTGCGCGAACGCCGACGCTCGGTTGAACGATTACGTCGAGTATCTCGCTGACGATCGCGATCCTTTTCACGTTCACGTTCCTTGAGGCGCTCTTCGCGCTCCTTAATACGCTGTTTGTGTTCCTCAATACGTTTCTGACGAAACGCCTCCTTTTCGGCAATCTGTCAAGTAAATAAAAATGGGAGATTAAACAAAACTTGAATCGATCTATTTCCAGCTACTCACAGCTTCCGGTGTCAGGGGCAGCCAATATATGCAAGGCGTGGCCTTGGTTTTACGAAATAAATCATCTAATAGTCTGATGGGTGGTTCATTCTCCTTCTTTCTCGACTTTAACGCTGTGGGTTAAGAGTACTATTTTTAGTACACATTAGTTGAGCCAATGCTAAGCACATACCTGGTGAGCCACTCCTGCTGCGACCATGTGCTCGTTGTTCACTGCGTTCGCGATCACGTTCGCGTCCTCCACGTTCGCGCTCTCGTGACCGTTTTCGATCCTGTCCACCGCGCTCTAACTCATCACCCACTTTACCACGCTCCGAATCACGTAATCTCGAGTCGACGCGCTCCTTACTGCTGCGACGTCTGTCGTTGCTTGACTTATCGCGCTCATTTGGCTCCTTTTTGCCCACATCCCATTCACGCACCGGACGGGCTGGCTGTTAGCAAATAATTTACGTTTACTAAACAATTTATGTCAATAAAGATTACTGCTAGTGTAAATATACCTTTTTATCGCTTGCATCCAAGCGTGACCAAGTGTTGCCCGCGTGCTGATTATCTCGAGTATTGTCTTGCGGATATTTGGGCGCCTCGTTCTTTGTCGATTGTATGGCGCGATCCATGTCTGCGCGACTGCCAAAGTCAACGTTCAAGCACTTAGGATTTGAGACTGGCCAACGTACGCCATGCAAAGCATGACGAGTTTCAATAGCTTCACTGTAATCAGAATAATGTGAAATATAATTAATATTCATAGATTCCCGAATTCTGGTAAATGAACTTACTCCTCTGTAGCATAGGCAACATAACACTTCGACTTGATGCGATCAATCCAGAAACCATCCTCTTCAATAATCTTGCCCGTGCGCGCCAATAGTCCCTTCAGTTGCAGAACCGTAAACGGACGCACCAAATTAGTAATGAAGAGCACGTGGCTAGCACGATTGCGGGCCGGACTGGGTGAGCGGGCGACAGCACTTGTTTTTGAGACGGCGGGCTCGATGGTTGTTTTACTTATAACTGGCACCGTTGTTGGTACCGCCTCCTTCTCATGATTCGATTTTGGTTGCGATTTCTGTTTCTGTTGATGTTGTTCCTCATCCGTCGCATTGCCCTCATCCCGGTCTTTTATGACACGCAGTTCTGGAGTCAACGAACGTTCGTCGGTTTCATGATCGCTGGTGACGAGGCCCTCCTCTTCAGATGATGACTCCAATTGCACATCACTCAGAGGAACTGGATTCACCACATCTGCTATAATGTTCTTAAGTGAATCGGTTGATATGGCCAACACAGGTGGCGCACGTTCGGCCACTTTTTTGCTCAGCCACTTGCGCTTGCGTACGGACCGCTGTTGATTAACATTTTCCTGTTTATCGCTGTTTGTATGCTCCTTGTTAGTTGGCTTTTCTACTGATTGCTCGCTGCTTTCCTTATGGTTCTCCTTCGGCTCATCGATTTTAACCGGTGTTTTGTTGTCATCTACTTTGGGCTGATCCCCTTGGTTTGGATCCGGTCTATCGGCATTCCTCTCTTCCATGTCCTCTGTTTGAATGTCTAATACATCGCTTGTGGTTTTTAGATGTACTTCATCCTTACTTGATGTTAAGCTTAAAGAAGACGCAACTTTTACCTCATCCTCCACGGTAGGCTCACTTCTGCTGTCCTTCTCCTTTCCCTCTTCCTGCACACCGTCATCGTCAGCCCCATCATCGTTGTGTTCCTTCGCGCACTTCTCCTGTGACTTCTCTTCGTCATCTACTATAATGTTCGGCTTTTTCATGGTATCCGTTGTGTCTGTTACAGTTTCTCTTGCTTCATCTGCCATCTGATGCTGTTCCCCTTCTGCTTGCGGTTCATCGGATTTGTTGGCAGTTTCCTTTTCGACCGATACTTTGTTATCGATATCGGAATTCTTTTTGGTGGAACTCGCCTCCGACTCCGCCACCTCCATCGCCACCGCTACCACTACCGCATCAGACCCATTTTCCACTTCCTCAGGTATGGTTTCCACCTTACGTTCGCTGCTTTTCTCGCGCTGACTGCTAGCGCTTTGGCGCTTTTTGGGTGTCGTGCGTGTGGTGCGGCTTTTGCGCACTGGCGATGCGACGGTATGTTCCTCGCTTGACGCTCGCTGTTCTCTGCGCTCCTCATTGATTTCTTCAATGATTGGAGGTGCTTTTGTTTCTTCTACCTTTTCCACAAGCGTCTCATCTTCGGTCTTTTCATTTTCCGATATTTTTCGCGATCGGCGACTACGACGTGCCGGCAACGGTGCAGGCGATGTAGATTTTTTTCGTTCGCTACGACGTCTCATAGCTGTAACTAAAAAAATACTGCTCGTGCCGCACACTAATGCCACTGATGATAAAACACTGCACTAAAATGCAATTGCACTTTTTTCTAAGCGTCGACAGAACGCGATTAATTGGCACGCACAATTACTTGCTTTATTTTCGGCGTGCACCGTTTTTGATTACTTGTAAAAGAAAATTTTTGTTGCCAGCGAAAAGCGTCAATCCGCCATCAATAGGTAGGGTTGTTATTATAATAGCAATCAATGCTACGAAACTATCGCATGTTCTGGCTATCGATATTAATAATGTACGGTAAATGTAATTATGTATATGAATTATCTGTAAATAGCTGTTACTAGGTAAAATTATAAGATTTATAGTGTATTTAACAAAATTTCTTTACTATTGAAGAATCTACACTTAACTGAGTTTATAAACACTTTAATTCAGATTCAGAGACAACAATCAAGTGCTAATTATTTTTCAAGCATAAAAATAATATGAAAGAAATTATACAATACAAATTAATGTAAAGTATTAGTTCTACCTACTATGTTTTCAAATTTTAATTTTGTATTTTTCAAATGCGTTAGATACTAATAGAAAGGTAACAGCCCGTTCTTTCCAACACTGTTTTGACTTACATTTCGTAATTGGGCTATACAACTCAACCGACCGACCGAGTAAACGGATTGGTCATAAAATTACAAGTTAATTATAGAATGCATTGCATTACAAAATGATTGTGAAGAATTTTGGTAAACTAGCACATGTGCTGTGTCGCATGCGCTTCATGCGCGCCATGGCTGTCAATCCAAATGACGATACAATTAAAGCGCACAATAGCTACAAATCCATCGCCATTCAAGGAACACGTACATTAGGTTCTGTTTACATGCACCAACAACGGCAACAGCAACAACAGAGGCAGCGAAATCAACAGCAGTCCGAACGAGATTCCAAGCATCCACACACCGGACTGGTATTCGCGGCCATCTTTAGCTTCAATCTGTTTGGAGACGGTGAGAAGGAGGAGGAGACTCCCGAAACGAAGCTAGTGAATACCATAAAACGTTCCATACTATGCATACAGAAGGAGCAGTACGACAAAGCCGAGCAGATGTTGCACCTGGCACTTCGCATGGCCCAGGATATGCGATCAGCGAACGGTATTACCTATGTGTACGATGTGATGGCCAATCTGGCCATGGAAAGGGAACAGTTCAAAAAAGCCGAAACCCTTTTTGTGGATGTAATGAGACGCCTGATGGCCGATGGCCATACAGAAGATAGTCCCAAAATATTGCACATCAGCTCCAAAATAGCGCACATGTCACAGCTGCAGGGAGATCTGGTGAAGAGCTTTCAGGGCTTTCAATGGACGCTGCAACGGCTGGCCAAGCTGGTGAAGGAAATGCCGGAGGATAGTGATGTGTTAGAACTATATGGATTGACTAAGAATTGGTATTGAAGGTTGTTCCATGCTTCCACTAAAATCTGAATGAAATGAATCAATTGAATATGCTTCGACTAACCATGCAATTGATTACGCAGGTTTGGCCAACTTTTGATGAAACAGGGCAAATATGAGGAGGCCAAGAATCTATTCACGGAGGCTCTGAATATTCTCGTCGATGTCTACGGATATCTTAACGACGCCTCGGTCACCATTCTAAATAACATAAGTGTAGCTTATGTAAATGTAAGTTAAGTATTAAATATCTTGAAAATAATTTCTCATCATCTTATATTTATTTAATAGCTAGAAAAGTATGCTGAAGCCAAGGAAACACTTTTACGCGCACTGAACATAGCCAAGGAGCTGAAGGATACCGCCCAGGAAGGCGTCATTCAAGCTAATTTGGGTTTGGTTTATCTACGCGAAGGCCTGCTTACTGAAGCAGAAAATTTTTGTAAGCTCGCCTGGAAGATTGGCAAGAGCAACTCGAATGCCGATGCGATCGAACAAGCCGAGTATTGCCTAAATGAGATTAAATCATGCATGAAGGGCTGAACAGTTTCTGACTAAAAATATAATTTTAACTTTGTTTATCAAAGAAGAATAGCTTGTTGAATTTTTAAGATTAAATCTAAAGACACATCATAATATCGTACTTTCATTCCTGCTCTAAGAATTCATAGTTACATTTTCTTTTTATATTGTATTACAGTTTTTTCTTTCCTTTCAAAAGTGCCCATAGATTTGTTATCTGGAAGTACATTCGGGCCATATTTAAGAAACTAAACGGCTGCATTCATTACTCAAACTTAGCTATAACAATCATTAGGGCAACGCCCGTAAGTAGAGCCACAATTTCCTTTAAGGATTGCTTCAGCTTCGTCGACTCCTCCAATAGCTCGGGCAGCACACTCACAGTGGCTATGTAAATGAAGCCACCCGCCGTGAAGGGCAGTACCCAGGGCGCTGAGCTGCCATCGCTGCTCCCCGCTCCAAGCAGAGCCAGAGCTGTGCCCGCCAAAGCGCCCAGCGCTGTGACCAACTGCAGTAGCATGGCCTTACGACGCGAGCAGCCCGACTTGATAAGTATGGCAAAGTCTCCAATTTCGTGCGGCACCTCGTGCAACAGTATGGTTATGGTGGTCACTATGCCAATGCTATTGCCCGCCAGATAGGACGCACCAATGGCCAAGCCATCGGTAAAATTATGCGCAAAGTCTGCAGCTAAATTCAAATATCCAGATATTTCCACTTCGCCTTCGTCGTCCGTCTTCTTAACGTCTGTTTTCTTGGCATCCGTTTTCTTGGCCTCTGGTTTGGCTGTCTTTGACGCGGGCTTTTTCTTATTATCGGCTGTTTCCTTCTCTTTATCTGCTGGCTTGGTCTTTGGTGCGCCGTGACTGTGTCCATGTCCACCCGATCCTGGGCCCTTCAGTATACGCACGATTTTCTCTACAGACAAAAACGCAATAATCCCTCCTAGTACCCAGAGGCCGACGCTCATATCATGCACATGACCATGTTCATCCTCGCCATTCTCATGGTGATGATGATGATCGTGGGAATGACCATGACCATGATCATGGTCGTGATCACCATGGGTGTGTGGATGGGTTGCATGTGGTATCAAGTGCAGGAATGCATCGCCCAGCAAGCCACCAGAAGCAAACGCCAGCAAAACTTTAAGACGCGGCTTCATTGCCTCGCTATTATCGAGCGGTATAATGTAGAGCAGCACAAAGGGAGCAGCACTGATAAGCAGTGTAGAACCTATCGAGTGCAGCCAAATACTCTTCATATCTATCAGGAAAAAATCCATTACAATAACTTAATGTTTATCAGCAAGAGGCGGCGAATGCTCACCCAGTGATGTAGGCTTCGTGTGCTCGTGATGACCATGGTCGTGGTGGTGGTCATGATCGTGATGGTGATGATCATGATGGTCATGATCGTGATGTTTATGATCATGGTGGTCATGATCATGGTGATCATGATAGTCATGATCGTGGTGGTGATGTTCGTGTTTTATCGGCGGTGCCTTTTTGGCATCAAAATTTTCATTTGCTTCGCGCGAGTATTTAAAACTGGGATTATTTTGACTCTGGCATATTGCCGGAAAGGATAGTAATATTGCTACTAGTATAATACCTAGCGCTACCTTCTTATAGAATTGCACCTTTGTTGGCTGATAATCAGCCAATTGTTTTGACATATCGTAATTTCTCTATACACACGCGTAGGCACGTTTCAGTTTTTTTTTAGTAGTAAGTTGTGACGTGTGTGTTTTTCTTTTGCGTTCTGTTGAAGTGCGACTACCAACCAAAACGATATGTACTCATTTTGGTATGTGTGTTATCGATGCTGAGCTCAATTTCCATCGAAGTTGAGCAGTATTTTATCTGGTATTATTCCGCGAATAACTAGTTTATATAAATATACGCAAAACACCGTTACGTCTTGATTTTATTTATATTTAATTTACTGACAAATAATGCAATCTGACAGATTTTTAGATATACTACATATTTGTTATACAAATTTTTAACTTACCACGCCAGTTTAATTTTAAGCTGTTTCCTGTTTATTCTTAATAAAGTAAAATTTCCTTTAGCAATAAATCTCAATTACTCGTTCAATTTTAAAATGCTTATATTATTAATCATCTAATCATATTTAGTTGGGTTTTCGTTGTCGTTAAACGAGACTAACAGACTATAGACATGTGTATGTGCATGTGCGTGTGTCGACATGTTTCTGTGTGTGCGTGCAAAATAATTGTTGTAGTTGTTGGTGTTAGTGGTGGTGGTGGTGTTTAATAAATAATAAAGTTGGATAATAAATTCATGCATGTGAAGTTCTCTGGAACGATTGATGGTATCAGCTGGCGTTGTTATCACGCAACATAAATCCTTGATAATAATTAAATTGTTAACATCTTTATGTTAAATATGTTGTATATATACAAGCCACTTTGGTTGCGTATTGCTAGAGTGCACTGAGTAAGTGCTCAGTACAGATTGATCTTCTTCAGTATTGTCTTGCGACACATGTGGCAGGTGCGTAATGTTTCGGCACAATGGGAGCAGGCGCCATGGCCACAAAGGAAGGCCACATCCCGTTTCCGTTCCATGCATATTCCACAGAAATGTGATTCCTCGAATTCCAGCACTTTGTTCTCCAAATATCGCAACAGATCGCCCGATGGCAAACGTGCCTGATCACTGGGCGAAGCCGTCGATGCCAATTGATGACCAACCACTTGACGACCATTGGCATCGATGCGCCGCTCAATGGCCACGCCACAGCGCAAACATTTCTTCATGCGTATGCTGCACTCCTCGCAAGCTATTTGATGCTGGCAGGGCTCTACAGGAAGACAACGATTGTTAATAGACGGTAAAATCTAATTTAAATGTCATTTAAAATCATACCAAAGCGCACCAGCTGTAGCGGCTCATTGCATACAATACACTCAGGTTGCTGCAGGCAGGGCTCTACAAGAAGATATCGATGGTTACTACGGGATAAATAAATTTAAATAAACAATCTTACCAAAGTGCAGCGGTTCTTTGGAGACAGTGCACTCCTGCTGGCTAGAGATTATGACCGGCATGGCGGCTGCTGCTGCACCTGCCAGCGGGCCCTTCAGAGAACCGTTTGACTCGCTGCTCGATGCTCCAGATCTTTCCGCTGAACCCGATGGCACCGGTGGCTTTGGCGCCTTTTTACGCGGTGCCACCTGGGGCGACGTACCCGCATCCGAATTAAGTTTCTTAGTTCCCGGCGAAGGCTGTTGACCAGCTGCTGCGTCACTGGGTTTGGGTGGCGGTGGTGGTAAAGCCAATGTGCTAGCACTAACCGTCGCCGCTGCATCTTCGCCAGCGACGTTACGTGTTGAGTCATCTGCTCCAACAATTTCCAGGGCTTGCATATTGCGCTGCAGTGGCATTGGCACTATTGCTGGTCCATTTGGTTCCTCCGTTTGCTGGCCAAAGATTAGCTGACGAATATTGCGATCGGTTATCCATTCAAATATGCTTGCATTGGCATTATTTAACTCCACACGACACCCATGACGCGATAGATAGATCAGCACACTGTACATCAGGCGATCCTCGCTGCGCACACTCGTCTGGGCGAGACTGACGAAGAACTTATATATCTCGGGCGCCTCCTCTGGTGAGGGACTAGCGGCCTGCTGTAAATTTGACTTCTTGATCACGCACAAATGCATGGCATTGTCGCCATCCTCATCCTTGGCATTTATGTCGCACGATAGCTTCACCAGACGCTCTATAACGCTCGCATGCCCCTGGGAGACGGCCAACAGGAAAGGCGTTTGTCGTCGATTGTTGCGTATATCCAATTCGGCCTGTCCCTCGGTGACCAATGTTTCCACTACTTTCGCATGCCCATTTAGAGCGGCAAGATGCAGTGCAGCAAATCCATCGTCCTTGCGCACATTGACTAATTGGCGTGACAGCTGAAGAATGCGACGAGCAGCCACCACATTGCCCTTGAGCGCCGCATGGTGCAGCACATTGAAGCCACGATGGTTTTTCACAGTAAAATCTAGATTTGGTGCATTGCACAGCAGTTCAACGACTTCCGTATTCTCCTTGCCGATGGCATCATGCAATGCTGTATCTCCGTACGAGTCCTGAATATTCACATTCGCATTATGCTTCAAGAGTTCTCGCACACAGTGAGGCGTTTTCTTGTGCGCACAAATGTGCAGAGCCGAACAGTGGCTGGAATTGAGAAAATTCACCTCGGCGCCATGTTCGAGCAGTACGCGCATCGTCTCGGGCTGATTGCCGAAAGCGGCATAGTGAAGCGCTGAATCGCCTTCCTTGTCCACCACATTTACATTGGCTCCCTTGGAGATGAGGTAGGTCACGAGCTCAACGTAGCCCTGATGGGAGGCCACCTGTATACAGGCCTTGCCGCCACTCATCACATCCACCTGACTAGGATTCACGTCCAGGTATTGCTTCACAAAATCTAAATGACCCTGAGCCGCTTCGCGAACCAACTTGTCTGGCACCGAACTGCCCGAGAGACCTGATAACGGTGTCATCACATGATCCGTACGCCGATTGCTCAGATCCATCATACTATTGGAACGTTCCGCTGCCGTGGCCAAAGGTGAACGCTCCAGCTTAACACATTTAGGATTCAGAGTCCATTCGAAGCCATCATCCAGTTGCTGTATGCGCAAATCACCATCCGAATAGACTTTAATCACTTTACATAGTTTGCCCAGAGCCTAATGCAAAGCAAGACTAATTAGTTATCCATCTATTGAAACACATTGCATTTTATTACTTACACTGCGCATGATATCAATCCATTCACCGTGTCCCTTTTGCAGTTGTTGCACTTTATTTTCATCGTTTATGATTGTCACCAAATCACCCACGCGAAACGAAACAACTTTGACGAGTGCGGCGGGGTGAAAAGTCCAGCGATTGGGACAGTTTTCATATTGTACTCTGCAAGTATGGAATTATTAAATTACATATCTTTCAATTCTTTTTGGAAATGCTCGCTATGTTAACCTTATATCTCCTTTTTCGGTGATGCGATGCACTGTGCCCAGCTTGCCCAGATGCGCAACCATACGTGGATTCCAACCACCGTGTCCCTGTTGTAACATCATCAGCGCTTCCCCCTCGAGACACACTTTGACGCGATCGCCCACAGAGAAGCTTGGCTTCATCATGGACACGATGGGCTGTTGTTCCTCGGGTTGACCCAACACAGGCATATGATCCTTATAGTAGTAACCACCGCACGTTGGTGTTATATACTTTAAATCCACGTTTCCTTTGTGGCCTAGACGATAGACGTTCGTTGAGCCCGTTACCCACGAGACGTTGGCTACACTGCGACACGATTCGTTGTCCCAGCCACGTATTTCCATAACCCGACCCGTTCTACCCTCACCGCCGTCCTGATCGTTCCACTCCCAGTCCGGACCACGCACAACCTTTGCGCCCACAAAAATGCCACGCAGCTGAATGCGCTTTGCGCCTTTTCTTGCTGGCACGCGTACTCCTAGTGAGGTGGGCGTGGTATATCGCACAAATGTATGCTCCAAGTCGTGAATATTACCGCCGTAGCAGAAGGCACACAAATGATAATCCGTGCACTGAGCGCACTTGAACACAATGCCAGCTATACCCGCCTTGGAGCAGCCATCACAAACGACATTTGAATGACGAACACCTTGAAGGAGCGGAGCAGACACATCAAATTAGAATTAATTAAACAATGAAACAATGAAGCGATATACTTACCAACTTGTGCGTTATCCACAATTATCAAATCGTATTGATTTTGATAGCCCACTCTGTAGTTGGTGCGATGTCCGGAATCCCAATTGACCACAACCGTGTTCTCTGGTGAATGTGTCGATCTGCAGCGACCGATTTCGCAAACGGTGCCAACGTGACCTTCTCCGTTGTCTGTTGGTTGGAAAATAAAATAAAATTGAAGTTAGTTTCTGTAATGGAGCTCGCTCACTTTCTTGGTTATTCTATACAGAGCAGTTCTCCCCAGTTTCCGACAGCTCAAGAGCTATTTATAAGACGACGCGTCGTCGCACCCCAAATGTAAACGAAGTACCAAGGAAATGTTTCATCCGGCGTACAGACTATGGCTCTTTGGCTCTTGCCAAACATCTGCCCCAGCAAACAAATCGAGTTTAAATTGGAATTTCAGTTGGATACACAAATACGGCGCATGCAGCTGCACTCTAAATTTAAACATCTCACTATTCAACTTCCACACAAGACCCCCAATTCTATTCGTTTGATTTATTTTTGACATGCACTTTAAGTTGGGGCAGGACTGAACACCATTTAACACTGGCAATGTTAACGCTAGGCTGTTAATGATATATAGCAGCAATTTATACACTATAAAAATAAAAAATAAATAATTGAAAATTGATCGCAGTAATTGACAGGTTCTCCAACGCAAAGATAAGTAATTCTGATTTCATTTTGAAAAAATTAACAGTAATCTTGCATAGTATATCAATTAGTTAGTTAACAACTCAGAGATAACAGTTGTAGCACGATAAAGAGATATTGAATAGCAACGTGAGAAAAGGAAGTTAACGCTATTCGGGGTTATAAACTAATGACTAATGCTATTTATATCATTCTTGCCTCCCTTTCAGTATCCATGTTCCATGTTCCATGTTTAAAAATAAAACATATTCAAATGGCACGCGCCTTAACAGACGGCAAAGGCAGCCGTTCGACTTCTTTTATGACAGCGAAGTAGAAACAATGTGGCAAGAGGCTAACATACATGCATATGTGTGCACCCTACCCGTACACCCGTGCACTACCCCGTCTCTTTAACATCACACAAAACATTTTCTATACTATGCAGAGACAGAGATTTGGGAAACATTCCGCTGTGAGTGCGTCTAAAAATAGCATTCCGTCCTCTTTGCACTCATTGGCAGCAATCAAAGTGCGGATCGTTTAGTGTGTGTAATTGTGTGTATACGCGCGCATACAGGTATATAATTGTTCATATTATAAACAAATAGTGTTAGCTAGTCAATGCCTAACATGGATAAACAAATATAAGTAGCGTCTTACCTTGGTTCGACCAAACCCAATTAGGACCGCGTACAACACGTACGCCGGGCGGAATGGAGGCGCGCATTCCAGTAATTAATTGTTGCGTCTCGGTCGCCTGTAAAAAAGTACATAATATATCAAGAAATATATGTATATATAGATATGTATTTATAGATGTATATATTAAATCATTGATAAAATATTGACTACGGGCTGAGCGGGAGCAGTGAATATATTTGGGTCAAACGGCAAAATCAGCGCATGTCTAACTGGAAATAGTGCACATGTATGCACATACATATACATATATGTATGTATTAAGAGATGACGCGGGCGGTGCGTATGTTTTCCTATCAGAGAGAAATGCAATGCGGGCTACGTGCGTTGCATACAAATTGAATTATTTACCTAAATACTATTAGTACATACTTGAGTAATTGAATATTTGAAAAGTATTTTTTACATTAGTATTATAAGTATTTTGAAGCAACAGAATATCGCAATATTTCTTGGCAACAAGAGAAGGCCGGTAGCGGATGTTTCAGCTAAATAAAGTATCTTTACTAAAGTGCACTTAAAGTATTTTTCATAGGATAAGCAATATATGCATTAAAGCCAAATTGAAAATAAATTAAATTAAAAGCAAAACACCGATTTAATTTGGGTATTTTGGCACGCGATTTTCACTATTAGTCGCCGAATGACGAACATTTAAAGTGCTAAAAGAAACGCATTTTATTCATTTTTTTCTGATAGGGGTAGGAATCATGAATCACAAATAATAATGATTAAGATATTGTAAGCAGAAACTGTTGTCCTAATTTTCTCTGCAGCTGCAGGAGTCGTCCACAAACTGAGAAATTGAAGTGACGCATGAGATAAGACATATGGATACATATGTATATACCCTATATATTAGCATATCTACTCTCACAGTCATGCATATAGTAGATAGATATAGGCATGTATTTGATGAGGAAATGTTCAAATTCCATTCAACGATTACACATATATAGTCAACAACACGCGATAACTAATTATTTCAAAATTATAACAATTTGTTTGTTATTTGTTGTGATGGGGACACACACCACTTACCAATGCAATTTTTCGTTTCCGTCCGAATGTACGAATACGTTTATGTGTGTGTGTGTGTTTGTATGTGTGCTGGGTGGCAGTATTATATTGTCACTTTTACACTCTAATCCCAGTAATCGTTTTGCACTAAGTTTCTTCTTTAAATCGATCAATGCATTTCTGTGTGAATAAGCTTTTTGCAAGACTTTAACTATTATTAATTGCTTTTTGTATTTGTTTTATAATACACACAAAAACCGTATCATGCACAATTTGTCACACAATTACCATAATGCGCAAATCTTCATATGATTCTGTTTACTGTATAATTTAGTACAACCCGTTAGCTAAATGCTGCCAAATAGCTAGCATGTTAATTTGTTTTATTAACCAAAATTGTACCTTAAACTTAATTTTACTTTAATTTTATGAATGTAAAACAGTGTGGCTGCAAATTGCAAACAACTTAAAGAGTAGGTGTTGCAAAAGAATTTAGGAAAAATACTAAAAGCACATGCTCCACACTTAACGCACGACTCCACACTGAACGAATGTGTTACCCCTGGCAACGTATACAAACACAATCAGCTGCTTAGTAAATGTATAGACGGTCACATTCTTAGCGGGCTACACAACGCAAATTTTTGTTTATAATTGTTAAATTTATATTTTGTGTATTTGTTGAAAGTGTATGAGACATATTTACAAAATTAGCATTAGAGCGATGGCAAGCAGAAAGTCAACACTATCAAGTAAACTGTCTAAACAGATTAAGCCAGAGAAACGAAATATAAAGTCGGAATTGTTGGTCAGCACGCTTTAAATTATCTTATTTAAATTTTTCATAAAGTTATTCGTTTATCAGGACATTGAGGAATTGCCCAGCGTTGCAGCGGCACGTTACTTTTCACCAGTACAGACACGCAAACAACGTCAAGTGAATGCGCTGCCCGAATCCAGTTTGCCCGCCAAAAAATCGCGCCTTGCTGAAATTTCAAAAACCACAATAATCCAAATGGGCAAAGCTACCATTATAAAATGTGAGGTGGTGCCGGACTGTGACAACAAACCAGAAATCAAAACAGAAACAGCCGCCGTCGCAGTTAAGATCAAACAAGACTTCCCGAATATCAATTGGCTACAGCATTTGGAAAATATTCGCTTGATGCGCAGCGAAATGCCTGCGCCCGTTGATACAATGGGATGCCATAAGTGTGCCGATGCAAATGCCGATGAAAAGGTTTGATATATGTCATATAAATTACTTAAACTTTTGAATAACTATATAGATGCTTGATTGATAGACGCAACGTTTTCATATATTGGTGGGTCTCATGCTCTCCAGCCAGACGAAAGATGAAACCACTTTTGAGGCAATGAAACGGTTGAAAGCACAAACTCTAACTCCTTCTAGCCTAAAGGATCTGCCTGTGGCCGAATTGGAACGCTTACTGCATCCTGTAAGCTTCTATAAGGTGTGTATAAATTATGGATATGAAATCAAAAGACATAATAACTTATATGAGTCTAACCCTTTTTCAGAACAAAGCCAAATATCTTAAGCAAACCTCACAAATACTCGTCGACAAATACAACGAGGACATTCCGAACAATATCAAGGAGCTATTGAAACTACCCGGAGTTGGTCCGAAAATGGCGCACATTTGTATGGCGACGGCATGGCAAGAAATTACAGGAATTGGTGTTGATACCCATGTGCATCGTATTGCCAATCGTTTGGCGTGGCTAGAGAGGCCCACCAAGGAGCCGGAGCAAACGCGCATTCAGCTCGAGAGCTGGCTGCCACGCCCACTCTGGGCAGAGGTTAATCATTTGCTAGTGGGCTTTGGCCAAACCATTTGTACGCCTGTTAAGCCCAATTGCTCAGAGTGCCTCAACAAGGATATCTGCCCAGCCGCTTTGTTGCCCAAAAAGAAGAAGTAAAGAATATCAAAATAAAAATAAATGAAAAGCGAAGCTACGTAAATTAGAATTAACATCAAGTGAAACTTGTGTTGTAGAATTACATAAAAAAATATGAAAAACATTATTAAAGATCAATATGTTAAGCAAAATTATTAACGAATTACTTGTAAACTTTAAAATTGTTCTTAGAATACATGAATACATACATATAAAAATAATAATAAAAGAAATAAAAAAAGATATACCAAAATATGCAAAATGAAACATAGTTTGCAAATAACTGATGAGCGTTTCTTTGTCTGTAAATAAGTATTTTTCCCTTACACTCTGGAAAAAAAAAAAAAAAACTCATGTAAGCTGTTGCATCGTGCATTCGCGATCGGCTGGCAAGCGTTTTCTTTTTCTTTTGTCTCACTCTGATTGCTCCCTGACCGCTTGGTGGGTTGAGTTAAATTAAGCAAAGAGTCTTATGTGAATGTATTGGTATGTATGAGAGTTGTGTTCGTCACCCACACGTCGATTGAGCTCGCGCATAGGTGTGTGCATGTGTATGTTAATGTGTAGTCGTTTGCATTGACTCTTTATATGCTCAAATTCGGCAAGTTCAGATGAACTATTCGGATGACGAACGATGTCAATTAAAAGAGCGTCACACGAATAGTTCAACTCGAGGCGCTCAACCAATACCCAACACGAAAAGAACCGAAGTCTTCTGTTTAGAGCGAGAGCGAGTGAGTATGAACACAGCGTTAGGTTTCATTTGTAAGCTATGCAAATAAATAATAATAAATTATATTAAATGCAATCTAATATAATTAAGCAAAGTTCTTGATTAAAAACTTACAAATTAATTTTAAAATTTATGACTTCAAACTAAAAAGAAATTTAAAATAAGAATACAGATAGAATAAATAAAATAAAAATTTTAAATTATTAAATACAAAACTTCTAAACAAAATTCTTTAAATAAAAACAATTCTATATATATTGAAACTTGAGTAATAATTAAAAATTCAACTACAAGTCATAAATTTCGAGATCGACGAACTCATATTTATGCATTCTCGACTAAATTAAACACTTGTGCCTACGCTCATAGACTAGCCAGGGCTATGTAACCGTGTAATGCCTACTTAGACAACACAAGCTGCATAATACATCAACCTGATAGGTGTATTATAATAGATTCTAAATACATACATATATGTATATATATTCCCAGCTAGCTAGCATAACTGATGGCTGGCAAAAGTTGACTCGCAATTCGGCATTTGCACCGCATTCGAATTCCCAAAGTTCGATGATAGCTGATCCTTGGGTCCAGTTGCCGACCTCATCTATTGTATATTGACCTCATGGCGAGAAAGTATTATTCAATAAATTGCTGTTCATTTCAACTTGGTCGCATGAATTATGTGCACAAACAGCCGCAGTCATGGCTAAAACAAGGAGCAGCAGCAACAAGGAGCCGGCGCACGTGACACCTTAAGCCTGGTGGCTCGTCCTCCCGCAGAGTCATCAAGTTATGGCTGGCGTGCACTCATCATCAGCTTCGTTGCGTACGCGCTTTCCTTTAGGCAGAAGACGGAGCAGAGCAAGGGGGATTGGATTTGGGTTTGGGGTTTATTTTTAGAGGGGTTTGTGTGTCGAGACAATCTGTGGCCTAGCATGGCTTATAAATGATGCACAGGCTGGGTTCAGACGTGCGCCCACAGCCCAGACCTACAGACATCAGCATGTTAACCCGGCCTCACCCCCACCCCCACACAAACACACACACACACGCACGCACACAGACATAACTTTTAAGTTCGAGACTTCAACGCCCCGTTTGTCAGGCTGTAATTCAACGCTGTTTACGTGCTCTCCCCTCACTGCTCTTCCTCCTTCTCATTCCACCCACACTCAACTGCCTTCCATTCACATCCGGCGTGCGCAGCAAGTTGTCTGTGTGCTGCCGGCGCCATTGCCTGTGTGTGTGTGTGTGATTGTAGATGTGGGTGTGACGGGTTTGCTATACTACTTAAGCGTGCGACAACAACAACAAGGAAACGTCCATCTGTCGGAGTCATGCGAAAATGTTTGTCTGACTGTGACTGTATGTGTGTGTGTGAGTGTTATGCTTACACAAGTCACACGCACACCCAACATACACACACACACACACACACACACACACACGTGTACACAAACACAGCTGCATAGGGATAAGCAAACGCCCTGCCGTTAGCCAAGTCGCAGTCGCACTCGCACAGTCAAGTGGAACTCCAAATGCGTCAAGTGAGCGCAGCGCGATATGCGTCCTACTCCTTACACCCGCATCGTTAGTTCCCTTCCCTCTTTCCTCTGTCTCTCTCGCCCTGTCGACTGGCACTTGTCGCCCTTATCGTGTACCCACACTCGAAACAGTGGCAAAGTTTGCTGCAGACATCCTGTGGCGAATTATGGTGCTTTTTTGATTTAAGCCCAGTGCTGCGGTACTGGCTCGCTATATGGCTATATATACCTCCCATTATCTTCTTCATCTTCTTCAAAGCAGTCTAGTTGAGAAGCACTTTACTAATAGACAGAATTTTGCGTCAGCTCTGACTATATTTATTGGCTCATAGTTTGAACAGGTTTATTTATCTATTAGTGCGCTAAACATTTGAGTACGCAAAGTATGACTAACGATTAAATGCAAGGAATTTCAATTATTCGAGTCAGCGAAGCGTAGGTTATAAATTCGAAATTAATTCAAGGCTATATTTAAAAGAGCTAGTTCTTTTTTCATATTTTGTTTAAGTTTTTTTAGTACATTTCAATAGTGCACAAAAAATGCTTTTAAATATACGAAAAACTGGTAAGTTTTAGTGCATTTTAGAAAGCTCAAATTTATAAATGAGAAATCAGGCCATTTTACTGATCACGCATCAATTTGAGTGGCTTTAAGATTTTTGCGCTTATGAGATACACAAAGTTATATATCAAACAGTTCAGGAATTCCAACAAAAATCGTAAAACCAGTGCAATTAAGCACATATTTTAGTTCTCTGATCCGATCTGCATACATAACCGCACTCATACCCTCTCCCTCTCTCTCTCTCTCTCTCTCGTTGCCTCTCTGTCACTCTTACACTTTTAAATTGTGTATGCAACTTTTATGCAAAAATAAAAAAATCGTTATAGGGCTGCCTAGACACAGATGTTACCCACGCGGCGCCGTCAGCGTTGAATTCAACTTAGTCAGCCGCAAAACAAAAACAGGAAGAGGGAGTGGGAGGGAGTGGGAGCGGTGGGCGGCAGGCGGTAGGATAAAGGCGTCGCAGAGTGTGATGACGGCAACTGTATGTAAGAAAAACTAAAACGGGTCGCTTAAAAATGGCGCAGTTTTCGTCGGTGCGGGCAGCATAAACAAAATGACATAAACAGGCAACGTGAGTGGGCGGGTGACGTGGTGTGGCGGGTAGTTTGGGGTGATAGGTGTCGAGTCCTTGCACGAGCGTGCAAATCCCAAGCACAGGGCACAAAACAACAAAAGTAAACTTGTGAAAAAAAAAAAAAAAATGAAACGTACAAATAAAATCCACATCCACACGACGCAAATTGTATTTTTCCTTTTTTTTCTGCTGTGTCCATGTCTGTACAATGTCCTGCGTCCGTTCCAATTGCTGGCAACAACTGGCGGTCGCTGCCGTCACGCATCAAGCATTCATGCCAGGCAACAACAACCAGCCAGTGTGCCCTCACACACACACACACACACATACACAAAGCTTACACGCCTCCGCACGCGTCACACGAAAGCACGAAACCAATTTGAGCGCCCACATTCTCTCTCACCCAATTAGTCGCACACAGGCACACACAAACAAACACACACACGCACGCACGCACACTCAAACTC
Source organism: Drosophila koepferae (assembly GCA_030914345.1). NCBI lineage: Eukaryota > Metazoa > Arthropoda > Insecta > Diptera > Drosophilidae > Drosophila > Drosophila koepferae. The sequence goes on from JAUESR010000207.1 coordinate 12,290,037, forward strand.
ACAGACACACAAACACATACACGATGCCCACTCTCCTTCAGCTCTATGCCATCCACATCAGCCATCGTTGGCGTTCGCTTCGTGTCGTTATCCTCGCGCGCACGCTGCTGCACACTTTTTTGTTGTTGCTGTTATTGTTGCTGTTGTTGCCCTTTTGCCATCATCAACGCCATCAGTAGCGTAAGTTGTGCTGCCAGCGCGGGCTTAAGAGAGGGGAGGGCGAACAGCCGCAAAAACTGCACCAACAACTACTTCAGTGTTCGTATACATGTGTCTGTGTGTGTGTGTGTATTTGGCAACGTCGCCGACCAACAAGCGACACGATAATCTCGCACATCGCATTTTTAGTTGCCGCACCCACCGCACCCGATGCCAACACACAGTCATGGTCCTGGCAGAAAGCCAAATGTGGCAAGTAGCTGCTGCCAGCGTTGTTGGGGGGCAGTCAAGCTGTGGGTTATGGACGGCTGGGGCTGCAGCTGCCAGTTTGCCAGTGAGTAAGCCAGACGTTGCGGGGCGGCAGAGCTACCGACAAATGCTTTCGAATTGCCATGACAATCAAAATGCTTACAGGTACAGTGTGACCAGATTGCAGTAAAATCAGCTAAATTTGCCCCAATTACTAGTATTTACAATACACAAATCAATCAACGCCTAATTACTCATACGTTCAACACCTATACGTTTACGTTGACTTCAATTAGCAAGAAATTCACGCGCTTTTGACCACTGTGCGAATACAAGCACAAGTGCGACAATATCAACAAGCGTAGCTGCCGCCAGAGCTCGAGCCTGACGACGCCCATCAGACACACTTCAGCTCTAGCTGTCATTTCGTTTGCTTGTGTATGTGTGTCTGTTTATTATCGCCTGTGCGACATCCCCTACCACAGCAGCAACACCCCCGCCGACCTCTGCAGCTGGCCCATCGACATTGTCAAGCTCAAGCCCTCGAGCAAACAGAACTTTGTCGTCCGCTGTGTACAGTGGGGCGTTTTGCATAAAAAGCATATCAAAATAAATGTTTTTTCTGCTCGTATTTTGTTGACTTTAGTATTTAACAGTTTTTTGGTAGCTAACGTTTTTTTACTTTTGAATTTTAAGTTTGTTATTAACAGATTTCTGTTAATTAACAGCTGATTAGCATGAGTGAGTTATGTATATTACATTTACAATGAAGAAAAAAACTAATTTAATATTTTTAAATAGATGGCATATAAATTATAAAAATTCGAACAATTTTTGTAAAAAATCACAATCAAATAATTAAACTCTTTATAAAACTAGTTTGATCAATTTCTTTCTATTTTCCACCCTTGACTTCTTCAATTTACAATATATGTTTTGCGCCACTGTATGTGCCGAGTCAAAAGCTGCCGCCGCCAAAGACAAATAAAAAACACACACAACAAGAAAGAAAGAAAAAAAAAAATGCTGTGGCACGAGGCACGGAAGCATGTTGGCTGACGCTGGCGGCATTTGCGACGCATAACGACGTCGATGACTGCCCTTCTCAGCGAGCGTGTAGTCATCGTCCTTCTGTATCCTTACCGTGTCACACCACACCACACCACAACATCCCACGCCATACCACACCACACCATGTTGAGTCGCGTCGCGTCGCGTCGCGTTGCCATTTTTTACCCTCCGCACCCCACTTTTGAAGTTTGAGCTAAGTGACATGCTGTTTATTGTTGAAGGGTGTTAGAATTGCGCTCGGCGCGTACATACCAGTTGATTTGTGGAGCGAGAAATTATCCTGCCAAGGCACCAAAGAACATCGCACGCGCCCGCATCGCCTTTACACGGCAACCAAATATTTACATCTAAACGTCGCGTACTGCCGACGGCCAATTAAGTCAAACAACAATCGTAAATTCTATGGATTGGATAAGGGCATTAATACATATGAAGGGCTGATTAATACGTATTTAACGTGATGTTTGAATTTTTAAATGAATTTCCTATTCTTGTTTATATTTACTATTCTCTATGGTAAAAATAAATCATAAAATATATGCAAGAATTTTGTTATATTGTTAAGAAAGAAGGGATCGTGAGAGTCTTTAATGGATTACTCTTAACAGAACTTAAAATAAAACCGAAAAATACTGAAATTTCGTTAAACATTAAATACTATAAGATAGCAAGAATACTAGAAATAATACTAGAGACCATTTTAATAGATAAAAAATTTGTACGGTTAATAGATAAACTTTCTCATAACATCTGTAATATATATATTTTTTTCATCACATTAAATTAAGTATTCCTACGATTATTATAGGAAAAACAACTATAATTTTTATATGCAAATAAACCAAAAATATGAAAAAATAATAAAAGAATAAGAGTTACAAAAAAATAAAGAATTTTTATAGATAAATATATATCTCTTTTATGAATCATAATATTTATTTGCCTTTTACTCGTATTTTTAGCAATTATTACTAATATTATTAAGAAAAAAAAAAAACCAAAATGATTTTCATATAAAAATTAAAAAAAAAAAAAAGAGAAAAACGTATAGACAGAAGCTGCAATAAAATGTTTGCACAACTCACAAAAGTATGCAATACAAATTCGGCAACACTATTAGCTCTTTCACAACTGCTTCGCCAAAAGCATAGTTGCTTAAGTGTGCTGGCATTTTTCTCAGTGTAACTTTTCACTTTATGCGCAACGTTGGAAAAAAGGTCCTGTTCACGCTATGCCACACCATGCCACGCCATGCCATACTGTGCCTTGCCTTGCCATGCCATGCCATGCCGTCAAACATACAAACAGGACGCAAGGACAATGGCTGGCTGCTGTGGTATAGCTATGTACACCATGAATGTGCACAACGTCGACGAGACGCCAAAGTTGCTGGTTGTGGCAACGGCTGCGTCTGTGGCAGGCCAAGCGCCGCAATGGAAAATACAAAAAAAAAAAAAAAAAAAAAAAAAAAAAAAAAAAAAAAAAAACGGAAAAAGAAAAGGCAACGAGAAAAAAAATGCGGAGCAAAAGCCCCAACACTACCGAACTCACTGCCCATCCATCCGGCCGTTCACTCGTCCGGCCGTCTGTCCGTTCGTCCGTGGCACGTACTTTAGAAATTCCATGCAGATGTGCGCCGCACGCCGAGACGTGTGTTTTGATTTTCAGCCAAAGAAGAACGTCGAGCAGCGCAACGGAATGGAACGAATGCGGGCTGAAGGGTGAAGTCGGCGGCAAAGCCAAAGCTCAACGAACGAACGCAGCGCGCGCGCTCACACCCTGACAGCAAAACGAAATACAGAGACTGCACGACTAATTGAATTCTCTACACTAAATTGAAATTTTGTTAAAAATTCGTAGTTTTTTATATGTACACATAGATGCAAACGTACAAACTGATTCCTTTATAATTTTCTTTAAATATAAAAACTTCGATACTTTTTAGTTTATTTATTGTTATGGTATTTTTAGGGAGAAAAAAAATTGTGTGCGTATATTTCAAATGAGAGCTTTTTTATGTTGCCATATTTGGGCACGATCGAAGTGAATATTAAATACTGAAAAGAGTAAAAATACCAACTAGTATTTTATGATTATTACAAATTATTGAATTCATGCCTAGGGTTTAAATGAATACAAAATTTTTATATATATAGATTTAAAACGATTTAAATTCCCGAATATATTTTAAATACATTTATCTGGTTATATATATTTTATTTTGACTTTATAAAACCTTTCCCTAATCAAAGACAAATATGAGGTTTGATTATATATATAGACAGACACACATGACTCGAAGTACTGAACTATTTATGCTATTCAAGAATTTAAATAGTCCACATTCGAGTATATAATATTCCTTATTTTATAAAAAAAATAAAGGGTATAACAAGCAGAAGTAGCGCAAGTGTGCAGCTGGCTTTAGGGATTGTGAAAACAGGGCGATATGCGTGTGGGCGGGTACATGGAGTTTGGGACTGGTATTGGACTGGGATTGGGACTAGGACGGAGACTGGGACTTGGACTGGGACTGGGACTGGCAACGCACGAAAGAGCAGCCAAGCGAGCAAACCGTGAAAAAGTGTCGACAAAAAACAGCAACGGCAACAGCGGGAGCCCCAAAGGAAAAACTGGCAACAAACAGAATCAAGCAGTGTGCGGGAGGGAAGGTGAAGGCAGCGAGCGGCAGAAGTCGAGGTACCGACAGCAATGGCAGCAGCTGTGCTTTTTTTTTTGGTGTGAGTAACGAGCCACGCGAACGCGCCTTTCCTGCTGTTGACTGCCAGGATGGCTGCCCGACTGCTTGGTTGGGGGTGTGATCCAGCACTAACGGAATAATTGCTGGCAACTCCAACAGCAGCAGCAACAACAACAACAACACTCACACACACAATCAACGGAAGCCAGACGAGCTGGCGGCAGCAGCAGCTTGCGCTGGCTGATTTTGCCAACACGCCCACGCACAGACCGAACCCAGGTGCAAACAGATGCGTGAAAAACCTACTGAAACTGACATGCAATTGCTACTAAAAGCATAAAAAAATCAGATTTTTTGTAGATTTTTTTTCAAGCTGCACAAATTGTTGGCGAAGCACTTTTTGCATAAAGACGGCAGATAAGGTAAGGAAGTTAATCATTAAATGAAATTATTTATCATGATAAATTAAGTGTAAATGGAAAAGGTAAAATTTAGATTTTATAGATTCTCAATTGCTCACATACTTATATTTTATAATATTACATATTATATTGTATATTTTCAAATTTTTCTTTAGTTTTCATATAATCTGCGAGCTTTATTAGTATATCAGTATATATAGAGTATTAACAAAGTGTAAAATTTCCTACAGGGCATACAAACACATTCACACAAAGGTCGAGCCAGAGGCCGCAGTGTACGTTTGGTCCCTTAATGTTGTGGTATGTGTCGCTTTATATACACACTATTCACAGGGTATATGTGATAAGTCGTTAAGACATAGATTCAGGAAGGTTTGACATGAAATAGAAAATACTACAAATTAGACAATATGATTTAGGGAGACTATATGTTCGATTGATATGTATATTTGAATAAAGGATTATGAATTAGGAAGTCAAAGTCTATAATGTTTATGATCTATATCGACATTTTTTAATGATCTGTCCTTCTATTTCTTAGTTTTCACATATACTTTCATATTCATTATCATATAGAAACCTATCATATATAAATTTTCTTCAGTTCTTGATATTCTAAGGGTATTTAAGAGTCTGCTTGACGCATTTAACTGTCTGTCTTGTTTAAGCTTTTTAATGCTGTGTGTTGGGCGTGTAGCCGTGTAGCTGTCTAACGCGCCATGTCCATGTGGAGCTGCTGCTGCTGTTGCTGCTGCTGTTGCTGTTGCTGTTGCTGCTGGTGTCGGTGTTGGCGTGTGTCGTCTGAAACGTTGCTGCTGTTTGGATTGTTGTTGTTGTTGTTGTTGGTTGGTTAGTTGTTGCTGTCGTTGTAATAGGCATTCCATCGCTGCTTTAGCTGTTGGCTGCCTTTGAGCATTGGCATGGCTTTTTAGCCGCAATGCCGCGTCGGTTGGCAGGCAACGTTTGCTGCTGGGTATTCTGGGTCTGGCACGTCCGCTCATTCATCCCAAAAACCCTCTTGGCCCCCGCCCAGCCGGGTCTGGCTGGTTACATGAGAAAACTTTGAAACTGAAGACATGGCGGGGCTTGAGGCACGAACCGTTTGGACACACGGACAGCTAGGGACGGACAGGCCGTTGTTGCTGTTGGGCATAAATGGATGGCTGGATGGCTGGATGGCTGACTGGCTGCTCGTCCGGCCCGGCCCCGGCCGGCTCGGCTGGCCCCGTCGACCCCCGTTCGAAACTCAATCCCCAAACAGCCAGCCAGCCAGCCAGCACGAGTGGCGGTGGCAATGTCTGATTGTTAGTGGGATTTGGGCAGTAGAAAGCAGCAGTAGCAGCAGTAGCAGCAGTAGAGGCAGAAGGGCAGCCGCCAGTTGAGACCAGGGCCAAAGCCAGTCGAAACAGTCGGGAGTTGGGACCACGTTGCCACTTGCCAGCTATAGAGAAATTGTCATAGGAATCATCATCGGCTTCGTTAGATGTGGCCTCAGTGGTAATTGTGGGACATTTTGTTGCCACCATTTTGTGCACACTCACACGCACACACACACACACACAGACACTCACTCAAACACAATGACTGCGTCTGATTGCGCGTCACGGCTGCTCGGGGCACTGGCTCCGGAGATAAACGTTGAAAGCAGGGGTCGTCGCCAGCGGGCAGGTGGCTTATGGTTGGGAAGTTTTTCTGATTGGGCAACTGGATTGTGGAGCGTATAGGACAGGGGGAGGGGGTGATGAAAGGGGGCTTTTATGTATGCGTAACTTTTTATGCACGCGTCAGCCCTGCCTCTGGCTCTCCTCCTCACCCCACTCATAGCTGGCGAACGAGCGCGCTTGTCACAGGTGCTATGGCCCTGTGTTACGGTTGTTTTTGGGGGCCTGGGGTCTGTGGGTCTGTGGGTTGTTCGTAATAGCTAAAGAATTACATACTCACACTAAATTGGCTGAAACAGGAAGCGTAGTCGTTGCTTCATTAAGCAGAATTTCAGATGACGCTAGACAATGGGCGTGTTAAAAGCACCAGCCAGCCAGCCAGCCAACCAGCTAGCTAGCTAGCCACTCACTTCCACTGACTGAGGTTTCGACCAGGTGTTTCGTAACAGTGGGTCGGTCACATTTTTTCTTTTTCTTTCTTCTTGTTGTTGTCTGAAATTTAAATTAAAATACATGCTCATTGTGTGTGCGTGTGTGTGTGTGAGGTAGATATTTGAGCCGCCTATTATTAATGGCTTTTAAATTAGACATTTTGGACAGTGAAGGGAGCTACTTTACAGCGCAGCCAACTTAAGTCTGATGATATAGGCATACTGCAGCTAACATAACTGGGCTGATATATGTTGACTATAGTCAACTTACTTGATCAAGATGCATTCTTATTGCAACTAACTTAACAGATTTTATCTATTCTTACCGCGGACAATTTAATGAGCTTGATATATATTTTCAGCAATACTTAGATCATTAAGTATTACCAGATCGTGCTGACAGATTGTTCGAACAAAAGATTCTTAAAATCTTACAAATAGATTTATACTCATACTCATTAGCTTTCTCTCCAACTAAGACAAAAGAAACATCAATTTCAAACTTAAACTACTCCCTGCTTAAGATTAATTCTAATAAATAGCAGCTCGAAAGATCCATTCTCTATTTACATAGAGTTATAGCAAATATGTATTGCTGGAAATAAATTTCTACTCAGTCTCATTAATTTCTCTACAAATAATAAATATCAGTTACTAGACTTCTTAAGATTAATTCCAATAAATAGAAAGATTCAAAATATTCTCTATTTATCCATTACTTTATAGTTAAAATTCTTAAGATTAATTCTGACTCGTAGAAGCTCTGAAGGTCCATTCTCTATTTGGATACACTTAAAGCGTCTCTCAATTCCACTTTCCTCTTACATACACTGATATCAAATCAGAATTCACAAAGAACCTTCTTATTCACTCCATTCTCCCCCTACGCACACTCATATCCAATCCCTAACTACACACAACCTTTCATCTATTCCACTGTATTAACGCTATAAATGCGTATCTATTACCATGGCAGGTCTTTAATGCCACATGATCTTGCAGCGTTGCAAAAAAAAAATACTAATAAAGGTGGAGAGAAGAGAAGAAAGGGGTTTACGTGTGGGTGTGCTTAAACGTTTTACAGCCGTGCGAAGTTGGCTGCGATTATTTGTTACGCTGGCACCGCTAAGTGGCAGCGCTGTGGGGCCTGGTGGCTGTGGGCAGATGGCAACGCCGTAACTTACAAATTGCCTGCATATACAAGGTGCAGAGAAAAGAAATAGGGGAACAAAACAACGATGCGAACGAAACCATAAAATACTTAATAGCAAGCGCGGTCAGTCGCACCTGCAGCAAGTCTTAGTTGTTGTTGCTTATGGTTCTCACACACTCGCACACGCAACCAGACACTTAATGCGGCTACATGCTGTTGCGCCTTGTATGTGTGAGCGTGTGTGCGTGTATGTGGGCAGCACAAAATATTTCAAGAAGCATCAATGTGGCAGGTCACGCTTATCGAGCCAGCGCGAGAGCGAACCGTAAGCCGCTTCGCGCCTTCTTAAATGCGGCTCAAAAGTTCGAGCTGTTCAGGGCAAACGGATTTCACGTTTTTCACATTTCTATATACTCTCTACAAAGGGTAATATGAATTGGGGAAGACATGGACTTTCAGAGATATATGTGTATCTAAATAACTGGGTTTTAAACAAAATTAGAGTCTGGTCTCTTAGATTTCTTATTCAATTCCTAGTATAGGTTCTGCTTAATAAAACTTACAACCTATTAGAGCCCAAAATTTCTAACCGAAACTGTCCCATCTCTCTATACCATTCAGCTCTTCCCATAAATTCCGTTGCTTCAAAATATAGTATATACCTTCCATAGAATTCTAGGTATACATATATACTAATATACCACATGGGTCCTTTAACATTCTCTCCTTAGTAACAGCATTAAAATATGCAAGAGTATTTGCACTTCGGCCCACCAAACCCATTCTGGATGCTTATTTATTTTTATTTTTTGCATTTTACAAATGCCGCTGGCATGCGCCAAAGTTCTATGAGCTGAATTTGTGGTTTGGTGGAGCCGAGGGCAGACGCTGGGTTAGGTTGATTGTTGCCTTGCGACACAGAGGCGCGCTGCCGGCACAAGCAAGTCATTTAAGGACAGAGGATCAAACCCGCGCACATACACATACACAAAATACGTCTGAAAAGCTGGTGTTTTTATGTACAATAAATATATATACGTATATATATATATATATATATATGTATGTGTATAGGCAACCTTTTGCATGCTTTTTAGGGACGCAGTTTACACAGCAAGAGGCATATGATTTGCGAACCTTTTTCTCCAGCTGCTTGAGCCCAGTTTGTCTGGGCAGTCAATTTGATTGTGTGCTGTTTGGTCGAATTGGTATGTGAAGAAAAAGTGTTGCCTACTTAAATGGGCAGCGGCTAGAGCTGCTCAAAGATAGAAAATTGTTTATGCGCAGGCATTTTCAAATTTTAAAGAGTACGATAGAGAGAGAAAGACAGAGGGAGCAAAAAAAAAAAAAAAAACAGCGTATAAAATACAGTTGCCTAGTCTTAAGTGTCTGTAATTGTTCTTTCTGTTGCTGTGGTTGCTGTTGCTCTTGTTTTGTATTAGCGCAGCCGACGGTAAAACTTTCAACACCCGCCCAACCACACAGACAAGCTGCTTGCTTGCTGGTTTGCACGCCCACCCACCATCTTTAGCCGCTTCTCCCAAACCACCTCATACTCATGCTCACACTCTCGACCCAAAATCCCAAAACGAACAAGCGACACGCGCCCTAGCGCCAGGGCTTGCCACGGCAGTGGCACAGAGCATGTCGACGACAGACGACGCTGCCAGGGCCAACATTAGCATTGAAGTGTGCAAACGACGCCACCCACAGACACACAAATAAACACACACACACACATATACATACATACATATATACACTCAGTCACACTGAGCAGGGCAGTCAGCCGTCGCCGCCATGCCATGCCATGCAGCAGTTGGAGCACTCACGCAAATTTCAATTTTTTTCACACCAATGGCTCTTGCTTGCCCTCTGCCTTTGCCACATTGCGGTTGTATGTCTAGCCGACAAATTTGTCGCAAGTCTTTTTCATTTGATTGCTCAGAATTGACAGCATGCAAAAATAAAAATTTTATTTCGTGAGTATTTTCTACTTGTACTCGTTTCAATTAACGGCGTTTGGCTGCTCTTTTTAGCGCAGTCAAATGAGCGCGTTTTTACAGTTATTATCCATTACTCTTTCTACCACAACTTTGGCGCTATATAATTATGTTCGAATTTCTCTGATTATCTTATATTCGTTTACTTGGGTTATTGCTATACGATTTGGTTTTATTTGTGGGCTGTGTTTGCCGCCATGCTGCATGTTTTCGAAGCACGCGCCAGGACACAACCGCACACAGGCATACATATAACGACACGACCCGCAAATACATACAGACATACATAACGAGCCAAAGCACACAGACACACACACACACAAACTCTCACTCACATGCAAACTCAGGCACACAAACGTATTGTACGTGCTTTTACTCACACCGTGTGGCGCACTTCCTTTGATTTAGTCATTTTTCTCTCTTTAGCCGACAACCAACAAGCCATGTGGCTGGCTCCTGTGTCTGTGCCAGTGCCAGTGCCAGTGCCAGGGACCGCACGTCGCTAGTTGCCAGCCACCAGCCACCAGCCGCCAGTCGCCCAGTTGGCAGTGTGCGCACACTTCCGACGATTTCTGTTGGTGGGTGGAGCAGGTTGCCCCCAAACGTCCTGAGTTGTTATTTTTTTGCTGTTTGATTTTCATTTCTGTTTTGCCACCAATACCTTTTTGGCCACTTTTTTGTTATTGTTGTTCTTGTGCGGCTGCCGTTGAAGTATTACTTTGCAACTGCCACGTTGTGGTTGAGCGCGCTCATTTCACAACTGTTCATAACTTTTTATGCATTCCCTTTTGCATTACTTTCGATTTATTCGAATTGCACATCTGTCAATATCGATTCATTTGGCCGGTTAATAATGGCAAACAAGTGTTATCGAACCGATCAGTAACGATACTTTTAGCCACACGAATAATGATATGCAATTGTTATCGAAGCAATCAGCATCGATTACTGATATAGCTAAGCAGCGTACATGCCGTTGTCGACTAGGCCGCACATGCGACTCATAAAAACTGAATACCCAAGTTGGATGCACACTCAACCACACACACACACATTCACACATAAATATATAGCACACTTGGGGGGCTTGGGGATATGGTGTGAGAAGACAAGCCGTGCGGCAGCATCAGCATCAGCGGCAGCTACAGCGACAGCTTTGTTGCTGCCGTAGCTTAGTGTGGGGCCCGGCCTGGGACTTGGTGTGGCTATAAACGATTTATGTGTATGCTTGTGAAGGCCAAGCGCCACATGATTTCGACCCCGAGGCCACCACTCTCTCTCCAACCCCTGCCTCGCCCACAATCAACGGCGGCATTCAAGTCATCGTTCAGTTCAGTTCAGTAATTTTACAGACTGCGCCATCAGCTGCCAACGCACAGAAGGCAAAAATGGAGGTCTGACTGGCTGCCATTCGCCTCTAAGTGGCATGTGGGCGAACAGACACACATACTCACGAGTATGGGTATGTGTGTGTGTGTGTGTGTGTGTGTTAGTGTAAGTGTGTTTCTGTGCGAGTGTGTACTTTACAGTTGTCGATTGCATCTGTAAAAGTGCATGTCGCTAACGGCTGACAGTTCGACAGAAGACGAGCGTCTAGACCAAACAGCGAGCGGGCGATGCTAATTAACAATTTAGCTAAGACCAAACGCTGTTGGCGATGCGCAACAATAAAAGCAAATCAAGTAAAAATATACTAATGCCAAACAGCGGCACATTTTCCTTGACTTACAGTGGTTGCAACAGAAAAGTGTAGCATACTTTATAGGGCAAGCGATTTTAGAATGTACCAATGCATTGCAATGGCATTTAATTGAATTTTTATAAATATTAAGTAGTTATAATCATTTTCCATATATCCTCTAATAAATTTCATAAAATGTTGAACTAAATTAAGTTGCTACTGAAGACAGCAAAAAAACTTGTTTAAGAAAATATACAAATCCGAGTCAATATTCGATTTCCCTATACGACGACTTCTGTACTATTTGATTCTTTTTTATATATAAATATTGTAAATAAGAAATATTTACATATAAATACATATACATTGAATACGTTTAAAATATTAACTAAAATATATAATAAATAAAGAAAAATATGAAATTTTGGATATTTAAAATTTTAAGAATCAGAGAAACAGTAAATATATATATTTTTAACATTTAAAACTTTAAAATAAATAATAATAATATATTTTATATATACAACTTTAAGAGACTAAAATATACGAAATATTTATATAATGTCATGTGCTGCAAGAATATCATCTCATATATATAATAGCTTCACACTAGTAAAGCTTCTGCTAAATGATATAAATATAAATGCAGATGGTATCGCTAGCAACGCATTGATCAATCTGGGAGATATAAAACCATATCTGCAATTTGTTCCTTTTGTCAACGAACGCTCACGCTGTCGCTGTGATAGCTGTCCAAAGCAACGCCATCCTTTTGCCCACATCGATGTCGTATTTATCTAATAGTCCCTGCTGCTGCTGCTGCTACTGCTGCTGCTGTTGCTGTCACAATGGTCTACGTCTGGCGATGATGTCCCATGCTACAGGAATTGCTGTCGCCTGGCTTATTATTTGCCACGACTGCTGCGGCGCTAAAGTTTCGCCTCGTTGGTGTTATGATTTCAATGTGGGCAGCCGAACGGCACGACGACCCTCGACCCCTCGACCCACGACTCTCCGACCCCAAGCCCACAATCGCAACCGTCATCGTCAGCATCTCCATAGACACACTCACACACACACACACATACACATAAATAGTCACACAGATGTGCACACCCACACCAGCCCGCAGGCCACAACCATAGCTAACTCTAGCTAGCTGGCAAGCTGACTGGCTGGCTGGCTGACTGGCCTGACGGCGTTTGCGCAGGCCACCCAATAGACAAAATTTGGAATATTTAGCGAAAAAGTATTTGAAACACAGTATTTAAATATGAGCTAGTTCAGTCAATATTTAATACGCTTTTTATAATTATATAATATATATAATAATATTTAATGTAACATAGCTCTTTATACGTTTAACTTCAATAAACGTCTTATTGTAAGTAACAGCTATTAAATAAAGATCGTCTTATATAGCAAGTTTCTTAGGGATCCATGATAACATTGAACTGCTGTTAAATATAACATTTTCACATATCCAATCTGTGCTCATAAATGTTATGTTAACAGAGTCGATACATATGAATATCCAATCAGAATAGTGCCCGTTTGAATTTTATAATCAGTGCTGTTAAACATGTTTTACCAGATAAATGTTAATAACATTGCAAACCGCTTAACATGAATATAGTTTTGTTATCGACAATGTAGATTATATATTAATTATATGTTATTATATTATAACAAATATTTTTAATTCCATATAATATTCTTCTTAAAACGCCCAATAAAATGTTTGTTGGCATATTCTATTTGTGCCTAAACGAATTGATTTGTACGCCACTGTGGGCATGTATGTGTGTGTGTAAGTGCTCATGAGGGTTTGTCAGTATGCACTCTTGTGTGTGTGTTAGGGGCGCGCGTACGTGCGAACTTTCTGTGCTCGCCAAAGCCAGACATGGTCACGCCGTCTGTCCGACTGTCCGACTGTCGGTGGCGGCACGTCGACTGGCTGACATTTGCCGCATTTGCCAACGCCCAGCCGCCCACAACTGGCAACATGCCGCCGCCGTCGTCGTTAAAGCTTTGCTGTCGTTGTACGAGTATATTTGTATGCGTGTGTGTGTGTGTGTGTATATATTCGCACGCGCTTGTGTGTTTGTGAGTGTGTATGTATGGCAACCATTACCACAACTACCATTAACGTGCCAGGCAGTCAGCCAGGCGTTGCTGTTGCCGCCGTTGCCACTGTTGTTGCTGTTGTTGCTTTTGCTTGTTCTTGTTTTTATTGTTGGTTGACTCCAATCTGCTTTGGTTGCTGCGCCACACGACGCTCGCACTGACGCTGACGCTAGCGATGGCGATGGCAATGGCTGTGGCTGTGGCGAGCGCCAGGCCAAGCCATTCAGTCGGCAAATTTTGTAGGAACGATGCACACACGGCGGGCGTCATAAGCGACGGGCGAGCCAAGTAAAAACGAAAAGTCGAAGTACCTTTCTACCGTTACGTTTACCGTTAGCTTCTGTGTACGCTGTGTACGCTATTCGAAACGCGAGGTCTGTGCATGCAGTTCGTTTCGGTTTTTAGTGCTCGGTTAACACTCGGCCAGTGCGGACGCGTTGTTTGTGTCGCATCTGCTAAAAATATAGATTAACGGCATTTTCGTCCCATCTTGCGGTATTTGAAAGTCTCACAGCCTGTTCCCACAAAAAAAGACGTAATTTTTGGTGCGCTGCTGCTTTGTGTTAAACCCAACGGCAAAACCCACAACAAAAAATCAACTTAGTTACTGCAATTAAATTATTGAAAGTTTGCGCGTGTGAGGAATTCATTAAGAGTTCGGCAAAAATGACAAAATGACAGCAAAACGTGATAAGGATTACAACAAAAATAAATCAACAGCGGGTAAACATATTTTATGAAATTCGACTTAAAAAATATCAAATTCAAAATTAAAATATGAAATAAGTGCATGAGAGAAATGTTTATGCCACTCATGATAGTTTCTTAAAAAATGTGCGATATACTTAAAAAAAGAAAGCTCAAAATATTATATATATTTATATTACAAAATAAAAAAAATGAACGATTTTTGAAAAGTTAATATGAAACTGTTTAAACTGTTTGTTCGAAAACATGTGCTTTTTCGGAGTATATTTTTATATCGAAAAGTATTGCACACTTTACCCGAAAATAATTTAAATGCTTAAGATATAGCATACTTTCAGACATAAAAGATTTCAATTAAAAATATGATCTATTTCAAACATAATTCTTTGTTTAATTTACATAGACTGAAGCGATTTGAGTTGTGTTGAATTTAAAACAATTATATAATTTTGAATGAATACTATATATTTATATATCTTCTATATGCATCAAATTATATAATTGTTTGAAATTAATCACAACTCAAATTATAAAATAATTGTTGTCTTTAGTTTTTTTTAAAACCATTATTAAATAGCTATTTTAATAGTTATATTAAAATTGTATCCATATTTTTAATAAATATACATACATAAATAAAGAATAACCATGGATCCTGTAGCTATAGTTATATTGAAATTTTAACTTAAAAACTTCTGTAAATTGCTAACTAGTTTATAGCAATATTTTAATATATTTTTATGAACTTCTCAGAAAACATTCAGTAGGCATATTAAATAAAAATATTTGGATCGAAGTACTTAAATTGAAAACGTATTATTTACAGATCTAAATTGAAAATATATTTTTAACAGACCTATTAAAAACCTATAATTAAAAATTTAAACTATATTAATAACCTACGAGATGCATTTTTTCTTTTTTTTTTTTTTTATATCATTAGTAAAATATTTTATTTTATTAACCTATATATGGGCATATTTTTATATATGCATATACATTTAACAATTCCCAAAATTGAAATTCCGATCAAAAATTATATTAAAATTATTATTTTAAATATATTAAATCGTTATATGTTTGAAAATTGGTATTAAAAATAGTTTTAGAAATGTATGCAAATTTCTGCAACTATTTTTCTTAGAATTACAATAGAAAATTTATATAAACTTAAATAATTTTTAAATATAAAATATAAATAGTTTTCTGTTAAAAAAACAATTATAACCCAAGTTTAGCTAAGCTCTCATTTAAATGTTATCTTAAAAAAATATAGTAAATTAAATGGACTCACCATAGATTTTGTTTCTCATAAAAATTGATTTAGGCCTCGGATTCTCCGCCTCTAGCTCAACCAATGGCAGCGGCATCAAATCGATTGGTCTGGTGAGCTCCTCACAAAATGTAACCTCGTCGCAGGACATTAGCAAACGTACGAATAAACCACTCATGGAGAAGCGTCGACGTGCCCGCATCAATCAAAGCCTGGCCATATTGAAGGCCCTCATCTTGGAGTCCACCAAGCATCAGAATGCCAAGAATGGTGATGGCCAGGCCAAGCATACGAAATTGGAGAAGGCAGACATACTGGAGCTTACGGTGCGCCACTTTCAGCGGCATCGCAATCTGGACGATCCAGGTAGGTGTGACTAGACCTAGAGTCTTAGCCACTGCTTTTGGCCATGGCCATTCAACTTCTACTTTTGCCTTTGCCAGCAGCTGTGAACAAATACCGTGCCGGCTATACGGACTGTGCCCGGGAGGTGGCCCGTTATTTGGCCACGCCGGAGCCTCCGCCAATGGGTAATATGCCAACGCTGGCGGAGCCGGGCTCCAAGGCGCGCCTGTTGCGACATTTGGATCAATGCATAGCCGAGATCGATGTCGAGATATGCCCGCACTCAACGACTACCGCATTTGCGGAGAGTCCCAATAGCAGCAGCACTTGCTTTGATATTAAGAAGACGCCGGCACAGCAAGCGGAGGAGCATTCGCTGGACTACAGCAGTCAGGACTCGAATCCCTTAGACTATAGCAAAGGTCTAAAGCTCGGCGAGAATCCCGTGTTAGGTGATTTGCGTGCAACGCAGCAAGATGAGAATAACAATCGTGGCCAACAGGCGCCGCCGGTGCAGACGCAGCTGCCAATACAGCTGCCAATCCAGCAACAGCAGCAATTACAACTGCAGCAGCAGCAACAACAACAGCAACAACTCCAACAACAACAACAGCAGCAGCAGCAGCAGCAGCAACAACACCAACAGTCGCCGCCAAGCGGCGCAGTCATTGAAATGGGTTACGAGCAGGACGTCAACAAGGTTGTCTGTGTGAATGTGCTAGAGCAGTACAAGCAACAGCTGAAGGCACACACACAGGTGGACGGCAGCGCTGCTGGACCGAATGGTGTGTTGGTGTTACCGCCGCATTATGTGCAGCTCGCAGCTGCACTCGGCTTGAGCGCCCAGCCAATGGTGGATCCCATTGCCACGCGTACGGACTTCGAGCGTCTGATTGAATTGCAGCGCATGCAGCCGCATCTGGCTGGCAAATTGAGTCCGAATTTTGCGGGCAGTTTGGAGGCAGCACATGTGGCAGCCGCTGCAGCTGCGGCCTATGCCAACAGCATGGCCACCAATACAAATGTGGCAGCGGCAGCCGCGGCCACAGCGATGCTAAACGAACGGCCCGCCTCGGTGGCCTCCTCGTCGGCTGCCGCTTCGGTCAGCTCTGGTGTCTCTGAGCTGAAGTCGGCGCCGGCCACACAGCAATCGTCGCCACGCTCCGAGAGCGGCATCGGTTCCAATGAGAATGAAACACTCGATGCCAGTCCGCAGACGAGCAGCGCTGCGAGACAGGCGCTGCGCATGCGACAGGAGGAAGAGTATCGAGCACAACAGGTGGGCGGCGGCGGTGGCGGTGTTGGCGGTGGCCAGCAGGTCATCGATGAGAGCATGTGGCGGCCCTGGTAGACTACAGCGGCCTTGTGTACAGATTTGATTGATTTAGATTTTACTAAGCATATAGATGTGTATATAGCTATCGGGGCAGCGAACGGAAGTTACAAACGAAATGGAAACGGCTCGATTTTGAAATTTCTAGTCTATGGAAAACTTAGGCTGCAAAGAGAAACAAATTTTAGCTTTAAATTTACGCTTCAGTTTCTAATAATTTAGACTACATAATATGTATTTTAAAATTTAAATATTCTAAAATAGTTTTCCTTTAATACTCTCAGAAATCTAGGTTTTAACTCAGTTTTTTTTTATAGGTTGTTCTAAATAATTTTCTTTGAAAATCAAGAAAATTATAGAGAATCCCTTATCAAAATATATAAGGTATTTAAAATTTGGAATACAAATAATTTTCGAAAAATTAAAAGAAATTTCTTATTTTTCGGAATATTTAATATTTAATAATGATAAAAAAAAAAATTGTTTTTCTGAATATTAAATATACGAATTTTATGAATTTCGATACTAGGATATTCTAAAAAAAGATTCTATAAAATTAAAATTAATTTAAATTCCACAAATTTCATTCTATCATCTATACGTCTTCTTATACAGGCTAAAGCCATCGTACAAACTGTAGTCACTAGCCCCGATAAATATATATAATATATAAATATATATATAAATGTATATGTATGTAGACTGCGCAAATTTGTTGCTTTGTTATGAATAATACGACGTTTTCTTTTCGCACCCAACTTAAATCCAAATATTTAAGAGATAAACCAAAAAGAAAACAATTCCCCTTCTATTGTTAAGCTCCTCCTACACGTATTTATAAATATATATTTATGTGGAAATTCAAGCACGAGATGCGAATTTTAAAATGCATTTTTCACGTGTGCCAATGCTGATAAAGACTCTATAAGTAGTTAAAAAAAAAAAACCAGAAAATCGAAAAAAAAAAAACTACCCGATCGTAATTGTAAAATTCCAAAACTAATTATATTTTGTTCAAATAACGTGCGTAAAATGTATCAAATACTGAAATTAAAGAGAAAAAACTACAATAATGTTAAAACTATAATAAAAAAAAGTGTTTTATTTGAAAAGAGAAATAATTAAGGGACCTTTGGTAACTGTCAAACTGTAACTAAAATACTCTTTTGACATGGTATGTGAAATTACAAGTGTATGTGATATTAAAATTATATATTTGAAATTATATATATGTGAAATAAAAAGATAATGGGATCTTTGCGGACAGTAAATCTGTTGGACGAAAGCATAGACAAACTTCACAAGAACCTATTAAGCCTTTCTGACATGATTAACAGTGCTATATTTTTAAATCAATTTTCACTCATCAACAAAGTCATATATAAGAGCTATGCCAGTAATATATAGAGGTATTATAATATCTCCAAAATGTTATACATGTTAAACTCTATATATATTTATTATTTGTAGAAAGGTACACCATTGAGTATATGTATGTATATAGTTTGGTGCATTTCAAAGAAAACATAATTAAATAAATAGAATAATATAAATAGGCATATATAAAGATATGTATATATACATATATATATATACGCTAAAAACAATTAAAAATATTGCATCAAACTTACGAAAAGGGAAAAAAGCTATTTGGATTTCATTGTAGTTAGGGATTTGCGCGGCGCTGATTGTCGCTGACGCGCCAGGAATGTCTGACCCGAACCCATTAATAAAGCTAATTTCGATTCAACAGCATCGCGATGAGCATTAACGCCCAGTCTATAATAGGCGGTGGTCATTAGCTGTTCCTCCATGGTGCTCATTTTAGATTTGGACTCCTCCTCAATGACATCGATGCTCTTCTCCAAAATGTTTGCCTCCAAGCCTACAAAATTTATGAACGAATATTAGTTAGAATCAAATATATTGCTATATAAATTGATATAGACAAACCACTAGCTATGCGCGGATCAATAGTCTTAATCACTTCCTTCGCCTTTTCCACGCATTTGCGATATTTGACTTCAATGGCCATCAATTCCTGCTCCCGCGTGCTCAAAGTTGATTCCAACTGCTGTATTTTGCACTGCATTGTGGAATTTTGTGTGCTTGATTCCTCAATTTGTAGCGCTACAAATAGAGAAGAAAAACTTATCAATAATATACTATAGCATATCAATTTGTATACTTACTCTTTTGTTCATTGAGCTCCATTAGCTGCTTGATCTGCTTGCTCAATTCATTTCTGTGATGTTAAGAGTAAGAAAGTTAGTTTATAGCTCAAGTTCTATTAATTGTAATGCTCACTCTTTCAATATGGGATCGTCGCTTTGTGAGGCATGTGTTAGGGAGAGTATGCGCTCATTTGCTGCCTTCATTTGCTCACGCAAATGCTCGCAACGTTTATTGGCATCATCCAGCAGTTGCTGTAATGGAAATGATTGTACAAAATTAGAAATAATAGTACAGAGATGCTATAAAACTTCTTTGACTCTTTTAATGCCTTCTAACTCACCGCCAAAGCCGTTTGGCCGCCTTGACCCTCGCGCAACGCCTTGTTCTCTGCCTCCAGACGTTGTATTTTGTCCACCATTGCCGCCGGCTGTAGCTCTCGCGACACTGTGTTGCCCGTCAAGCTGCTCGAGTTTGTTGAGAGCTGTCCACACTTTAGCTCATCGAAAGCCTCTCGCAAATTATCGCGCTCTTTGAGCAGACTATCCTTCTCGCGCTGCAGCGCCAATGTTTTGCTCTCCAAGTTCTTGTTGTCGAATTCGAGCTTGACATTTTTGCTGCTCTCAATGTCGAGTTTGGTATGCAAATCTTGGATCTCTTTCTTGAAAAGCTCAATTTGACCCTTTGTGTTGGCATAACGTTTGGCATCCTCTTCGAATTGAGCATTCTGCTGCACATAGTCGGCGCTGCGCTCCTCTAGCATTTTTACGTGCTTCTTCAAGTCATTATACTCCTCGAGCTTCTTCTTGTAGGTCTCCAGTTGGGCCTCGCACACCTTTAGCTTATCTGTGGACTCACGCAACACATCCACCTCGTCTTTGAGAGAGGTCAGCTCTGCGGTAGTTTTCTGCAAGAATAATAAAATTATTTTATATAAAATATATTTTATATATAAATTTAGCTTATTCTACCATTAGCTCATCTATGCGCTGCTGCATGTGAATAATGTCTGCCTCCTGTTGCTGCGCCTTGATTTTTAAGTCCTCACGCGCGCCCTCCGACTGTAGTAGCTCTTCCTTGACCAACTCTAGTTGACGTCTAAGACAAATAAATTGAAATATTATATATACCATATATGCCAAAATCAAAGTAACCTTAGCTCATTGTAGCGCACGGAGCCCGCCTGTATGGGACCCAGAGAGACGCCATCGTCACCAATTGTATTGAGCTCTAAGCGTGCGAATTCCTGTTGTAGTTTTTGCAGCTCCTGCTGTAAATTCGTTTTCTCATCAATTAAGAGCAGCATTTTCTTTTCGGTTTCAAAACATTTCTGGGCCATGGCATCGCGTTCCTCCTGTGCCTTTGTATTGCCTTCGAGCATGTTGCTTAAAGAGTTGCGTGACATGGAACTAACTACGCCGCCCCCTTCGACGCTCTGACGAGTGGATGATTCGAGCTCTTGCAGTGCACGCATTATATTTGCTTGCAGTTCCTCCTCCAAGCACATTATCTCGCATATATAGGACTGTTTCTTGGCACAGTTTACGGCACAGCCCAACACCAGCTGCAGCAGGCGCTCCAATTCCGATAGATCGCACTTTTCTGCTATGGCCTGCACATCCGGCTTAGCGAAATCTTGCAGTGTGTAATTCAGCACATCAGAATAGTATTCATAGACGCCCTCGACAACCTTCTTCAGATTACTCATACGTAAACGCCAATTGCTGCCTACAGCACTCGATTTGATTTTCGACAGCCACGAATTGGTGAATGATTCAGGAGCAAATTGATTTAGAGCCTGAGCTAAGGCAACACCATCGGCTAGCTCCTCGGCATTTGCGTGCGGCGCATTTAAATTGAGTGTTTTGAACCACTCTAAGAGACTATAATACATTCCGTTTTGTGCAGACATCGTGTACAATAAACAATTGTGATAAAAATGGAACAGAAATTAGAAATTTTTCACAGAAAAAATAACACAGCTGTTGCTGCGTAAACAAAACAGCTGCACTGACGATAGCGGTGACAAAATTACCGATATTCTATCGAGAAGCCGATAAATGTGTGATGAAGTTAACAGCGGGATTCCTGCATGTGATTAAATATCTTTTTCAGCTTAAAATTAAAATGAACTACATTTAGAATCTACTTTATGCAAAAATTTATTATTTGCTTAATTATTCATTATGTTAAAATCTATGGCAGCCATTGTGCCATTGTTGCTGCTGCTAGCTATGCACCGTTCCACCAATTTAAGTTTATCATCATTTTCTCTAATTTTATCGATTGGCGTCCAGCTTGAATCATATTCGAGTCTATAGCTGCCTTTGAAGGTTTGATCTGCCGGATGATTCCATTCCTGCAATAAATTTTATATATTCAAAAAATGTGTCTTAATGTTTGGTATATTTGTCTACTTCTGGCGACAGCATGCTAAAGTAGTTCTGTCCCGTGGATCTTTGATAAAGATGATAAATATGTCCAGGTCTCTTAGCGAAATTGCAAGCAGCGCTGTGCAGAGCTTGACTCTCATTGGATTCCTTCAATATTTCCATTGCCTGTGCTTGTAGCATTTTTATCTAAATTTTAAATATATTACTGTAGTTATATTGCTGAAGTTATATCTTTAATTTTCACATACCTGATCGAGTATAACTACCAATTTTTGACTGGTGCTATTTTTCAATTGTTTATCCGCAGATTGTATTTGCTGTGCTAGATTTATTATGTCAGTTTCATCGTGCATCGAAACACGCATTGGGTCCAACTGAAATTGCGGGTTACGCTCCACCAATTGAGCTGTGAGTAAGAAGAAATAAAATTACTTTAAAAAAAACTATTCTTATCTGTGCAATAATAAATGCACACACACAATCGTACATACACTTCATTCATTTCCATTTCCTTCTATTTTAATACCACTTTCCTTACCTTTCTTCACTGCTGTCTCATAAGTTAACTGCGTATCCATTGTAAAGCTTCTTTTCATTACACAAACATTGAATAAAGTTTAGAAAGAAAATAAACCCAGTCGGAAAGGTGAGACGTGTTTACTACAAAATTTACGCAAATATAATAACAATAATACAATAACATGTGTTCTCCGTGTTCTAACTATCGATAGGAGAGTCGCTGTAATCGATTCGCAATGCGCGCCTATTATAGTATCTAATAATTTTGAACTATACAGTCGTGGCTTGAACATTAGCACACCTTCGTTTTATTACTGAACGCAATATGCAAATCTATTATAAATAAATATAATATAATATTATTTATTTATTTATTGTTTGTTGACAACTCTTTGCTTATTTATTAATATTAACTAGTTAAGTAAATGCATTCACAATATATATAATGCTCCATGAATATAAAAATAAATGATTTGGCTAACATTTATAAACATTTAAGTTGTTCAAGTTACTTTAAGTACAGAACATTGATAGACGCATATAAAAACTAGATAGTTTAAAACTATAGCCTGGCTATACATATATAAAATACATTTATTGTTTGAGGTTCTCAGGGTTTTTTTCCAAGCTGTTTTCATAGGTCTGCAACAAAAATATCAATTAGTTTAAATGTATATAAAATTTTAAATTAAATAAATATTATTTATTTACCTGCTGTGCTATTTTCAGCAATTGTTCAAATGTTGTTTTGCCAGTCTGCATAACCATGCTGTGGAACACCTTGCTCTCCGACATTGTCAAGAGTTCATAAGGTGAACCAAACTCCACCACATGTCCAGCATCCAAGACCAAAACCTTATCGGAATCCATGATCGTGTGCAGCCTGTGGGCTATTGTAAGTACGGTGCAGTCCTTAAATTTATTCCTAATGGTGGCTTGTATTAAAGCATCCGTCTGTGGATCCACATTGGCGGTGGCCTCGTCCATGACCAGTATACGATTTTCGCGAAGAATGGCGCGAGCCAGGCAAACCAATTGACGTTGGCCCACACTAAAATTGGCGCCACCTTCGGAAACATTGCTTTGCAGACCCATGGGCAGTTCGCTGATCTCTAGCTTAAGATGTACCTGCAGATGAAAATTGATAAATTGAGTCATAATTTATATAAATAAAATATTTTATTATACGTACCTCCTCCAGTGCTTGCCACAGCTTGGAGTCCTCATACTGCTCGAAGGGATCCAAGTTGTAGCGTATTGTACCCGAGAACAAGACCGGCTCCTGGGGTATAATCGATATCTTGCTTCGCAGATCATGCAGGCCCATCTCCTCCGTGTCGCGATCGTCGATCAGGATGGAACCATCGTTGTACGAAAGACGGAATAGGGCGTTAATCAGTGAGGATTTGCCTGCGCCCGTGCGACCCACAATGCCCACCTTTTCGCGTGGTTCAATGACAAAATTCAATGACTTCAATACATAGGGCGATTGAGGATCAGGCGCATAGCGCAAACTCAAGTCATCAGCCACAATTTGACCAGCTGCTGGCCAGCTGGCTGGCGGTTTTTTCTCTCCCGTGGATTCAAATTCACCCTCAGCTATCAGGCTACGGTACTCAATCACTCGCTCCACTGAGGTCATCGAGTTCTCCAGCTCAGCCGACTGTCGCATGCCCCACTGAACCATACCAGTCATGGACATGGCCTGGGTGATGGCTAAGCCAATTTGTCCCGGATTCTCGGGCGGATTGACAAAGTTATTGAGTATTATAATCAAAACATAAATAACGCAAAATAGATCCAAATAGTAGCCAAAAGCGCGACTCGTGGATAGGAATGTGTAGTAGCCAATGGAATGCTTGTCCTGGTAGTCATCGTATTCAGCTATCAGCATACGCTGAGCCCGCATCGCCCGTATCGTGGGCAGTCCATTCAACGTGGCACCAAAATGTGAATACATGGGCGAACGGGCCACCGCCTCCAGACGCTTCACATCCCGCGATGTGCTCAGATAGAAGTTCCGCAGATAGTAAAAGCAGAACAGCATGACCAGCGTGTTGATCAGATACCAGGGATTCGTAATACACAACACCGTTATAATGCCAGCCAGGGTGAGAAATACCTGGATGCAGTCCAGCATAACAAGCGGCAGCACCTCATCCACCTGACCCATGTCCATGGCAAAGCGATTCAGGATGCGACCCGACGGATTCGTATTAAAGAAATACATGGCCGCTCGCGTAATGCTACGGAACATGGAGTTGTGCAGCTGCGTTGACGAATGCATGGCCATGTTGAAGAAGAGAAGCGTACGCAGCAAAGCGAATATAATAAGCGTAATATTGATGGCGGCAAAATAATAAATATCTGCGGTAGACGAAGAATTGCTCTTTACCCTGTAAATAAAAATAAATATTTAAGTATATATTAAATAGTCCTAACATAATGCTGTTAAATGAGAATGTTGCAACTTTTATGAGTGGTTTGTTAGCTTCACACATTTCGAATTCAAATTAGCAAATCTGTTATTTAACAGCAGCTACTTCTATTTAAAAGCAACTCTTTCCACTGCTATGCTAACCTAACATAATGCTGTTAAATGAGACTGTTAGAGCTTTAATTAGCGTTGATACTGAGTCTTTTAACTGTGGCTGCTTAATAACTATCCTATTGTGCAAGGTCAAGCACATCGATGCTAGTTAAATGAGCGTCAGGCGCATACTAAACGAAACAAAACGAATGGCACCGAAGTCTTGTGCTTAGAGCGCGAGCGAGTGAGTATGATTTTTTATTCGGTTACTCTCACGAGCAGAGGGTGCATAATATAGGGCCTAACTGTTATTTGCAAGCTGAGCAGATCTGCTTAATATACGTATGTAAGTCATAAAACGATCACGACAGATGGAATTGCTCGACGCAGCAGCTCAAAATTGCTCACAGAATAAGTTCAACTTCTCTGCTTGCATGCCGCTCCCATATGCTCTTTATGTACATACCTACAAATGTAGGTAAGCTTACGAATGGGAGCTATAGAAGTTAGGTAGAGCAGTAGAGAATTTACTTATGTATGTATGTGTGCATAGGTAAATTTCGGCTGCGCTGCCTAGCTTATATAAGTTCTATTCATCAGAGTCTGTAGCTTAGTTCAAAATTTGCCATCAAGCGCGCAACAGCTGCTACTTTAATCATTGCCTATACTAATGCCACGGCCACGGCATAAAATCAAGAAATAATAATTAACAACTAAATTAAATTTGAAAAATATATCGATGGATTTTTGCAACCCACAGTGAATATATTCCTGATTTAAACAAAAATGGTTAGCATTAGTGTCTAATTAGAATCTTGCATACTTCTAGTAAATTTATATCAATTATAAGTCAATATATAAAACGCCTATTAAAGAGCTTATAATTGTTGAATAAATATATTTAAGTGTTATTTAACATTACACGATTCTGTTAAGAGACCATGAACGCGCTGAATACTCATTTTAAAATATATCCAATTAGATTATTAACCATGTTATTTAACATTACATACTTCTTTGAAAAGCGTCTGCCTATGCTCCTTAACATACTACTACAAGCCTTAGCTTTGCTTCATCTACTTACCAGTAGGAGAGGAAGAAATCACCCCAGGATGCCAACACTTGTGTCCCAAGGCACAGGAAGACCACCAGCAGAAACATCAAGCAGCCACAGCCAGCTGTAAAATATTTCTTATACATGCCCAGGCCAATTTTATCGGATGAACGTGATTCCTGAACTTCATTTGGCTTCTGATTTGCCGCCATCAGCGAATCATTTGCACTGGAGCCCATCGTGGAGAGGCTGCTGCGACTTTCGACACTATTCTGGCGTGAATAAGAGTTCGATATCTCATTTGCATCGCCTGCGCCAGCTGAGTCCACGTCCTCCTGCTCTTTCTCCTTCTCCTCGTCATTCTCTTCCAGCTCTCGCTGTGCCAGCAGCTGGGCAAAGTCCTGCCCGCTCTTGAGCATATGCTCATAGGTGCCAATATCCAAGACTCGTCCCTTGTCCATGATCACAATCAAATCGGCATGCTCCAAGAACTGCAGCTGATGTGTGACCAGGATGACGAGCTTCTTCCTTAAAAACTCTCGCATGCACTTCTCGAACAGATGTCGCCCCACATGTGTGTCCACTGCACTCAGCGGATCGTCGAGCAGATAAACATCGGCTTTGCGATAGACAGCCCGTGCGAGGCTAATGCGTGCCTTTTGTCCGCCAGAGAGCGATGCTCCTCGTTCCCCTACAATTGTCTTGTCGCCCTGATCCAACAGCTCAAAGTCACGCTCCAGAGCACACATCTTGACCACCGTTCGGTAACGATGTCTATCCAGCGGCTGGCCAAAGAGTATATTGTCGCGCACGCTGGCAGAAAATAACCACGGCTCCTGCGAAGCATAGGAGCAGCGTCCATTCAATTTCACATCACCTGTCTCCGCGGGCAGCTCACCAAGAATGGCCTGAATCAAGCTAGATTTGCCGGCGCCCACTGGTCCAATGACAGCGACCAGCTGCTGGGTCTTCAGCTTCATATTGATGTCATCCAGAATGGGCTCTCCATGCTTCGCATCCCAACGTGCTCTCAGTTGCTTGATCTCCACACCAATATCCGAATTCAAGTGCTGCTGATTGCCATTTGCAAGCAATTTCTTGCTCTCCGCCGCCTTCTCCTCTTCCGGCTCCTCCTCCAACATGGCCAGATCCGTCTCTTCGCGCTCCATAAATGTTGTTATGCGGCGCAACGAGACCAACAACTCTGCCACTTGAGACATGCCGCTGGGAAAGAATTTGCTCATAGTGCGTCGCAAGACATTATAAAAAGCCGTCACACAGAACGCCTGCTCCGCCGTGAGCTGACCTCCAGTCAGCACGTAGGCCAGCAGGCTGGCAAAGATGGCCAATCGACCCAGGGTTATCTCAAACGAGAGTAGGACTCCACGTATATAGTTCACCTTACGTATAACGTTCATTTCACTGATGCGCGCCTTGGCGATCATCTGCTCGAAGGGTTGCTCCCAGGCATACATCTTGATGACCTGAATACCGGCAATGATCTCGTTCATCATTCGGACACGTCGATCTGTACGCAGCGCGGTGCGCAGGCGCAGCGCCGAGGTCAATCGACTCAGATACGCCTGTAGCGGCACATAAAGCAAAAGTATAGCAATGCCGTAGAAGGAGGCGACTCCGATCTGTCGATAGAGGAAATACGAGGCGATCAACAGTTCCAGTGGACCGAGCCACAGGAAATGCATGTGGATCAGGGCACGATCGAAGCGACCCAAATCATTGGACACCAGATTCACAACCTGTCCCGTAGTTGTGCCGCCCAGAGCTGTGCGACTCAGCCGCAAACCCTTTCGATATATGGCGCTGCTGACGGCAACTCGCATCTTCATTGCCAGATGCATCATATGCATCATAAATGGATGAAACAACAGCACGCTAAGCACAGTGCAACTCACCAGCCCGACGCCATAAAGCTGGGCATTCAAACTGCTGCCATTCCCATACAAAGTGAATTCGTTTATAAGTCCTGCAAGCAGTAGTGGAATGGTACCCCTGGAAATTAAAAAATATCGATTAGTGCTAGAAGATACCCTATAGACCAAAGGTAAATTTGAGAGGAATTATAATATAGTAGATTATTTGTAATGGGAGTAACTGACTAGAAGATACTCTATTAAGCAGAAGCTAATCTAAAGAAGAATATTGATGGGATTCATATTGATAATAACTGACTAGATAATACTACGGAAAAAACTGAATATTGTTGGGCATTTCTAGCAATAGTAACTAAATAGAAGTTAAAGGAATAGCTGCAAAAAAAATGAATAATAATATAATATTAATATTGATAGTTACTGACCAGGAAATACACAATACATGTCAATTCAAAAGAAAATTATTTAACAGTAAGATAACAGTTTCTTTTCAGATAGACCCCTAGTTTAATACCTGCCCATTGAGACCAGGAAAAGTCAAATATATAAACCTCAACGGGTATTATGCAGTCAGTTGCGTTCGTGTACAAAGTGCCAGCTTGCTTTTTATTGTATAAGTATATCATTCCAATGACTGACAGATTTATGATATGTGCATGTGACACCAAATTTTACGTCTACTCTAGACATTGAGATATGCTCAAAACACATGAACAAACTACATTTTTCAATTAGATAAACATATCTATTTAAATTCGAACTCAACTGCTAGCTCTATCTTAGGTATTATATTATTAGAGGGAACATCCTTAACTAAATCGATTACTTACCTCAGGACCAGTTCTAAAATTGCAATAACAATGCCCGATATAATTAGCTCAGAGCCAAACACCTTGAGTATCACTCGTAACATGCTCGCCTTTTTGGCACCCTTTTGAACTTGCGCCTGGAAATCAGCCTCCCAGGTTCGGTAAAGCTTCTCACCCAATTTATTCGCTTTATGCTCGCTGAGCACATCATAAAGATCGTTGGGTTCCAACTTCTTTTTACGTCCCTTGAATAAAATAGGTAGCGCAAAGCTGTAAAGATAACAGACAAATCGGGTAGTTAGTGATAATGAAAGATGTTACGGGATAACTAAGAGTCGACAAAATAAAATAAAATAATAAAATAAAATAAATATTAAAAAGTTATTTACAATAACAAGGATAAATATGGAAATTTTTATATATATTTATATATACATATATCTATATATTTTCTTTAATTCTCTCAAAAATAATGAATCTTGAATTATTATTATTATTTATTATATAATAATAATCATATAGTAATTATTATAACATAATTATTATTATTATAATTTTCATTAATTAGTTACTAATTTTACTTTAGCAAACTGTAATTAAATAAATAAATCAAATTAATTAAATTACATATCCAATTTATTTATTTTATATTTTTTTATTTTTTATTTTTTAATTCTTCAAAAATCAATCATATATTCATAATATCATAATCATATATTATTATGCATTTTGTTATTATTTTTTTAAATGACAAAATTGAACATCAAAAATTTGATCACGCTCATGTTGTATGATTAGAGGTGATAAAAAATAATAATGATTATTATCTTATCTGACAAAATACATAGATAGTGCACTATGACACTATGACAGCTAATAAAAAGATCCACCTTGTAAACATTGCATTGTAATGATAGAATATATATGAATAATTTTACAAAAAATCAATTATATTCTAATTGGGAAGCTTATATTGCTATCATATATCCACTTACCAAAACATAACAGCAGAGATACAGCTAGCCGTCTCTCGCGGATTGGGCGCCAGCTTGTCAGCTGCCATCTCTAAGCAATTGCAATATCTGTGTATTTGAAAGAAAGAACACAAATTTTGCTTTATTTACAGTTACTTGTTTACACAATTTCATATAAGCAAATCAATTGAAGTTTAGCTGGAATTCATGCGACACCGAAATAATCATTGTAATTGAAAACTCTTTGCACTTTGCCTTCAAATATAAAGACGACGGGCGATTTCAAATCATTCAAAACGATTTCAAACGTTTTCCATACGTTTTGATGCACTGTTAGCTTGGAATTTACAGTTATGGATGCTAATAAGCAATTCCATCACAGCTAAGGGCGCGTACAGCATAAACACAGGCATACACACACACACACACAAACACGCACTCAGACGCCTCCACTTATGCAATGGCGCGTTTTTATCACTAAAATTTGCGCGTAAATAATAAGCGAAAAATACTATAAAAACTTTCCATTCAACAAATAAAGCGGTTCTGTAAAGGATGCCAACAAGTACTCCGCTCGCAGCTCAAAGCACAACTAAAACTTATTCTCTTGGAATTTTAATTACCAGCTGTTCTAACAGCTGACGTCCGCGCAGTTAATAGTGCTGCCACACTGCGAAACATTTACATATACATTAGAGTGGACCATGTTAGCATAAAATAATATTCCTATTAGATAATAAAAATTAAATTGAAATTAAAGTTAAAAATAAAATAAATGCTCCAAAAATTCTAAAAGTTTGTACATTTTAAAATTTTATAAGCATTTAATTTATTTCGTTTCATTAACTTTAACTTCCCGATATTTTTATTGAAAATTCAAAAGGCCAATTTTGTTTTTAGTATATTTATTTTTATAAGTACATTTGTAAGTAGTTTATAATTATATTGAAGGCACTCAGTTCCTTGCACTTTTACACTTAACATACATATACAAATACATAAACATTAACAATCCAAAATTCAATGCATAGGCACATTCATAAGTACACATAAAATGTTTAGGAATATTGTATTATAAATTGGAATTGGATGAACTTATTTACATTCGCAGGACCGGCCTAGGTTTCAAAGAAAACCACAAAGAATGTTGACCTTACGACGATAATCTGCGGGTCTGCTGTGCTGCCTCGAATGCCTAAAAATAATTAAACAAAATATATCAAATTTAAATTTGAATACAACAAATATCGAGAGATTTTTTATCAGCTACCTTTTTGGCCACTTGTAGCAGATTATCGTAAGTTGCCTTCCCAGTTTGCTTGACCATGTCGTGGAACACCTTGCTCTCTGCACTGGTTAACAATTCATAGGGTGCTCCAAACTCAACAACTTGGCCAGCATCCATAACGAGCACCTTATCCGAATCCATAATCGTGTGCAGCCTGTGGGCTATAGTAAGTACGGTGCAGTCCTTAAACTTATTCCTAATGGTGGCCTGTATGAGTGCATCCGTCTGTGGATCCACATTTGCGGTGGCCTCGTCCATGACCAGTATACGATTCTCACGTAAAATGGCGCGAGCCAAGCAAACCAATTGACGCTGACCCACACTGAAGTTAGTGCCACCTTCTGTTATTTTGCTCAGCAGGCCGCTGGAGAGTTCGGCAACAACCTCCTTTAGCTTCACTTCCTCCAAGCAAGACCACAGATTACTATCGCTGAACTCATCGAAGGGATCCAAATTGTAGCGCATTGTGCCGGAGAACAACACCGGCTCTTGAGGTATAATCGAAATCTTGCTGCGCAAATCGTGCAGACCCATTGCCTGGGTGTCCCGTTTATCGATTAGAATGGAGCCATCCGTATACGAAAGACGGAACAAGGCGTTGATCAAAGATGATTTGCCGGCTCCAGTACGACCCACAATGCCCACCTTCTCACGCGCTTTAATAACAAAATTAAGCGACTTAAGCACATTTTCGGATTTGGGATCGGGAAAATAGCGTAGACTAAGATCTTCAAATGCAATCTTGCCATGTTCAGGCCAGCTGGCTGGCGGTTTCTTATCGGCCGGTGCTTCCAGAGCGCCCTCCGGCTCAATATCCTCGTATTCGACGACTCGCTCCACAGCGGTCATTGTATTCTCCAGCTCTGCCGATTGCCGCATGCCCCACTGTACCATGCCAGTCATGCCCATGGCCTAGTTAATAGGATTTAATACAATTAGTTTGCTATCCAGAGCACATCATATTGATGCCACATACCTGAGTTATTGCCAAACCCACTTCGCCGCCATTCGCGGGAGGAAAGATGAAAAAGCTGAGCGTAACAATGGCAATGTAGATGACACAGAAACAGTCCAACCAATAGCCAAAGGCACGCGATGTACTAATGAACATATAAAAGGCCGAGCTATGCAGATTCTGATGATTATCGAATTCGCTGATCAACACCCGTTGGGCTCCGAACGCGCGAATCGTGGATAAACCTGTCAGCGAGGCGGTCATGTGCGAGTAGATGGGTGAGCGAGCTGTAAAATTAAATAATAATTAGAGATTTATACACAACAAAAAATTTTAATAATTACAAAAAGTAAGATAATTCATATAATTCACGGCGTTAACAAATTACTTACTAATGGCCTCCAAGCGTTTAATATTCCGTGACGTTTTCAGATAAAACGTGCGCAACTGATAGAAAATAATGCCCAACACCGTCGTGGGAATTAGAAACAATGGATTAACAATGGCAATCACAATGACAATACCACCGAGTGCTAGAAAGATTTGTATGACATCCATCATGACTGCTGGCAATATCTCATCCACTTGACCCATATCCTTGGAGAAGCGATTTAATATGCGGCCCGAGGGATTTGTATTGAAAAAATACATTGCGGCGCGCGTAATGCCACGAAACATTAAATTATGCAACTTCGTGGATGCCTTCATCGCCAAATTGAAGAACAAAAACGAACGTGCCAGAGTAACGGTTATGGTGGCAATGGTAATGAGAGAGAATATATAGGTATCCAGCCGCTCAGCGTCGACGGACCAGCCCAATTCGTTGAGCCATTTGCTGAGACGAGATTCGAGAACATGCTCTGGCTCCATTGTGGTGGTATCGTTGGCAACGGGCGAGCCAGTCGAATCAGCCAAAACTGTGCCTCTCACGTTACCATTCTTGCCCACCCTGTGAATGAAAGGAAATTGTAAAAAATTGAAATTTCATTATCATTTCCATACTCACCAATATGACAGAAAGTAGTCGCCCAGTGAGGCCATTACCTGGGAAAGGATACAGAAGCTCGCCATGACAATGAAAGCAAAGATGCCGCCGCCTGCCTTAAAATATTTATTATACAGAGCCAGGCCGATGCGTCCCTGTTCCTGTGATTCCTGTACATGCATTTGGGCAGCAGTTGCCTCGTCCACACAGGAATCGGCCAGCGAGAGAAGCGACTGCTCACTGTTCCGTCGCTTATCGCTGGCCGAACCCGATCTGGAACGTGAGCGCTCCTCACTGCCATGCTCATCGCGCGACGAATCGGCTAGCATTGCAGCAAAGTCTAGACCCGATTCACGCAGCGATTCGTATGTGCCCACACCGCTCACTTGTCCCTTATCGAGAATGACAATCTGATCGGCATGCTGCAGAAATTGCAGCTGATGAGTGACAAGGATCACAATTTTATCACGCAGAAAGCCACGCATGCATTTCTCAAAGAGATGCCTCGCCACATGCGGATCGACGGCACTAAGTGGATCATCGAGCAAATAGATTGCCGTCTGGCGATAGACAGCACGGGCGAGGCTAATGCGCGCC
This sequence comes from Drosophila koepferae, assembly GCA_030914345.1. NCBI lineage: Eukaryota > Metazoa > Arthropoda > Insecta > Diptera > Drosophilidae > Drosophila > Drosophila koepferae. The sequence goes on from JAUESR010000207.1 coordinate 12,323,522, forward strand.
TTTTGGCCACCCGACAGCGAGGCACCTCGTTCGCCCACAATTGTCTTGTCGCCATACGGCAACAGCTCAAAGTCACGCTCCAAAGCACAATTCTTCACCACTTGCGCATAGCGACGCTTGTCCATGGCCTGGCCAAAGAGAATATTCTGTCGCACAGTGCCTGTGAACAGCCACGGTTCCTGAGAAGCGTAGGAAAATGTGCCATTCACTCTTATCTCGCCTGATTCCGCACGCAACTCTCCTAGGATAGCCTGAATCAAACTGGATTTGCCAGCTCCTGTGCGTCCCACAATGCCGAGCATAGTGCCGGGCTGAACACGTAAATTGACCCCATTAAGGGTGTAATCCGGTGAGCTAATATCCCACTTGGCCTTCAATGCATTTATAGATATTTGTGCCTCGGAAAGCACGGCATTCTCATTGATATGCGGAAGTTTTGTTGGCGTCAACAGTTTCTCCTTGGCATCCTCTGTCTCTTGTTCCAACTTGGAGTGAACTGTTGTCTGATTGCTGCCTGGTGAGACCAAGGGCACCTCTAGAGATTTATCCAAAACATCTGTCTCTTCGTACTGCATAAAGGTTTGTACACGCTTAACTGAGATCAGTGCCTCGGCCATCTGAGAGATGCCTTGTGGAAAGAAGACAGTCATCGTAGTGCGCAATATATTATAGTAAGCCGTTATCACAAAGGCCACCTCGGGCGTTAGAAATGTGCCCAAGAGCACGTAACCCACGAGACTCAAAAATATGGAGACGCGCGTCAAGAATATGATAAAGGATAACAGTATTCCACGTATATAGGATACATGTCGTATGGCATTGATTTCCTTTTTACGCGCAAACGCCACCATTGCCTCAAAGGGCAATTCCCAGGCATACATCTTAATCACTTGAATGCCAGCAATGATCTCGTTCATCATTCTAACACGCTCATCTGTGCGCAATGCTGTGCGCATGCGCAACACCGACGTCTTCTTGCCCAGCCAGGCCTGCAGAGGTATGAAGAGCAGCATAAATGCCACACCAAAAACAGCAGCAATTTCAATCTATAAAAAAAGAAACAATTAATATTATATAAATTATATATTAGAGACTGAGCAACACCCACCTCCAGGTACATGAGGTATGTAATGAACAGCGTTTGCAGCGGTCCCACCCACAGGTAATGCATAAATATTGTCGCCAGATCCAGGCGACCCACATCGTTCGACATCAGATTGACAATATGCCCAGCTGTGGTATCCCCCAGTGCTGTCTTGCTCAACCGCAACGATTTCCGATAGATCATGCTGCAAATGGCAACGCGCATCTTCATGCCCACATGCATGGTGCCCAGCATATAGGGATGCATAATGATGACATTCAAAGCGCTGCACAAGACCACGCCTGCTGCATAATAATAGGCCGTCTGTTTGGACTCCGTATCGTACGTATAATACGAGATCAGCTTCAGCAGACAAAGCGGTTGTATCGTACGCAAGCCCAGCTCGAGCAAGAACAGCACCAGTCCCAACATGCCAAATTGCAGGCCAAACACACGCGTCAGAGCACGCAGTAGACTTGGATCCTTCTTTGAGTTCACCTGTTTCTTCTGCAGCTCCCGCTCCCAGGCAGCGCACAATTCATTTCCAAGGGTTTCTAAAAAAATAAGAAGAATAATAATAACAATTTATATTATTTTCCATACTCGATGATGCAATCTTCGCCCTTTGCAATGTTCGTAAATAAACCTATTAAATCATTGTAGGCCAAGTCTTATCAGCATTACAAAATGTATCTGAAACAAACAATTCGCCAGTCAACGTCCGATTTTACATGGCTTTTTCGAAGACCTGATAAGTCTAGATCATGCAATGAGGGCGATTGTTTTAAATGGAATGTATTCGTATTTTCGCTGTCTAGAGATTGGCACACTGACAACAGTGAATGCTCTCAAAGACGAACGTCTTAGTTGTGGAACTGTTTCTGTTTTGTTTTCTCAACTTTAAAGTTTCTCTATATGCATTTTTTATGCCTATGGCACACTTACGAAGAGTTTCTAAAACAATTCATTTTGTTTATGAACAATAAATTTCATTTTTAATAAATTAAAAAATTAGCCTACAAAAAATATTTTTCCTAGAAGTGTATCAATATAATTATTAATACTGTATTTTCATAAAATTAGATAACATCAATGTTCATTGTATAGAATTTATTGTTTTAAATAAATAGAAATATGATAGTTAAGCTTATGTAGATTTATAAATGTCTGTCAATAAATACACACGTATATATTCACATATAAAACATGTGACAATTATGTATGCACAGACTGATTGATTAGACTGAAGATATGATAACTGAGTAATTTTTTTTTATTTTCATAATATGATGAAACAACTAAGAAGGCTCTAGTAGAGACGGCTCTACGACAACGATACACTCTGAACCCTGAAAAAAAGCTAATACTCTTCTTCTTTAGGAACGTATGAGCTCGCGCTCTGCTGACCGCGAAGTTGCTGCCGTGGTTTAGGCTGAACTTTGTACGCTTATAATTCCATTTCTAGATGGACAATCTTTATAAAACTTTCGGAATATATGTACATATAAAAATAGCATTCAAATGTGCCTATTTGCCGAACTACATGTCTCTAGTACTTGAAACGCGTTTTTTTTTTTTCTATCTGAAAATTACAGACGTGCTATATTAACTTTTTTTTGTGCTGATCTAGAATATATATACTTTATGGAATCTGCGACGTCTCTTTCTACATGTTACATAAATTTTCACAAAATCATTATACCCTGCATTCCTATTTTCAATGGGTATATTATGCAGTTACGTTTATAAAAATATTTCCTTATACTAGAAAAAATAATATTTAGTTTTTTTTTTTTTTTTCAATAAAACTTTAAATTTGATATCATCTTAATGAGTATTCTGATTTTTATTCCCTGAGCCCATTGAAAATGGGAAATCAGGGAATAATGGTAGTAAGTAAGAATGAGGCGTGGCAGAGCAAGCAAGGCAGCGAGACAGCAAGACGCCTGCAATGCTTACACACATACAGACGTACAACTGTAGATCAACGTGTGTGTGTGTGTGTGTGCGTGTGCTTTTGCATGTATAGTTTTACGCGTGGAGAATCCAAGCAAAGCATTCTTGGAATATTATATTATTCGTTTGAAGAAAGGCTCAGAGGATTTCGTAGTCGAGCAGTCTCGACTACAGCTTTCTTACTTGTTAGATTTAGATTTTGATTTACGATGCTATAAAAGCTTTGAAATATATAATCTCATTTTTTACTCAATATAAACAGAATATATTGTAATATATTTCTCTGTTATGACTAATTGAGAAAAAGCACTATATCTACTTATTATTTTATATGAATCACGTCTACTTATGGAAAAGCTAATCGCAGAAAAATAAATATATATGTATATACACATATAAGAATATATTCTCACATTTGTAGAAGTAATATTTTTCATCAGTTTTCATTTTTATTGAGCTAATTTTAAATTAACGCACCTGATTTGTGTTCCTTCAATGCTTTAAAGAGATCCTCAGTTTCCAGCACTTTCTTGCGTCCCTTCAGGAAAGTGGGCATGGTGTACCTGATAGAACAATATATAAATATATAAAAGTTTATAAAAAAAAAAATTAATATATTTCAATTTGTGTATGACTTACCAAAAACATGCTGCTGATATAAAATTTGCATGCTCCCGCGGATTTTCGGGCAAATCAGCAGTTTTTATAGATTGCATTTTGACCGTTAAAGCTGAAAAACTAGTTGATATAGAAAAAAAAAATAATAATAATAGTATAATAGTTTGGCATTGTTATTTAGTTCTAATTGCTAATTACTATTGCAATCGCATTGATTGATTCGCTCTTGTGTAGAAGTTATTATATAGCGCTTATACATACATACATGCATGTTCATATGTATGTATGTATGAATGTTTATAATTGCAGTTGAATGGGCGTGTGCTTGAAACTTTTGTAGTCTGCAACTTTTCACAATTATGCGAAAACAAATAAACGCAACATTAAGTGCTTGACCATATCATAAAAAATCGAAAAACAAAATAAACAAATTCTCTGCAAAGCTGCGCCCTAATCTGGCGATTACATGTCTGGCTGCGTGAAAGTGTATGTGCTCTTGTGAATTTGAACGGAATAGAATTTGCGTATGTGTGCGTAAAATTTGAATATGACTTCACTTTGCGGACATGCACGCATACATACACACGGTCGTGTGTATAGAAGCAACGGCACCAATGATGCCGGCAAATAAAGTAAACATTGTTGCAATCTTACTTACAATTAACGGTAGTTACAAAACCTATTTGTATGCACAAACATGTTCATATGTAAATTTTTGAGGAAAAAAGCTATTTGTGAAGGCAATTCTATATTTATAAACATATTCATGTTCGTAGAATTGAAAAGGTAATACAAGTGAAAGAAACTCAATATACACAAATACGAAATTATATATAATATACATAAACGTAAACAATTGTTTATAAACATAGCGGGTACAGAGGTACTGAAGTATATTTGCAAAATCCAACTCCAACGCATTTTTTTTCTGTACCGCAATATTCAAAGACACATACAAACGCAGGTATATACATACATACATTCATACATATTTGCAGAGCTATGTACATACATATTTTAAAAGAACACGCGGTTCTGTCTTCTTTTCCCTTATACCTCTATTTATATGTACGTGTTCACACACACATACGCACACAAATGCGAACAGACCCACACACACATGAGTTTTTGTGTGGGTGCGCTTATCTTATATCCGTAATAATAGTAAGCAAAAAATTCAGTTCCTTTGCTTATTCACAAATTGCTATTAACTATTGTTATGCGAGATAAAGGTCGTTTTTGCAGTTCCGTCTAAATTATCTAATCGCACAATGCAGTACAAACATACACACACAATAACTGTAAACACATTGCAAATTAATTTAATTGTTCGATCCATGCGAATCGAAAAAAATCACATGTACATACATTTTTTTTCTTTTTTTTTAATTAAACAATCTTTAATAAAACTCGAAAATCATTCATTCTATTTGTTGCTGTTGGAAACGAAAAACAATTAAGAATGACGTAGGGATAGCACAAACGCGAAACAACAAAAATAAAAGCCGAACCGTCCGCCTGAAAGGGCAGCATGCTACTGAAAAACAGCTGGCATATTGAGCTCTTTTCAAGTGAATTTGCCACAGTGTGAGATATGCATGTACATTTACAGTACGTATATATGTACCAACATGCATATTTACATATGTACATATGTACATATATGCATACGTTAAATGAATTAATCAACAAGTGTATTGGTTATTGACAGTCAGAAACCATTCGTGGAACATAGTTCTGCAGTTGGAGAAATTAATAAAATGAAAAGCGAAGGGCAATCAAATTTCAAAATTCGACCCAATGAGTTATTGACATAGCACATATGGGTAGGTTCAATCATTTTTAATTTTCTTTGCAAATTAATATATTTGAAATACTATTTTCATTTAGAATAGAAAGCTAATACTCACTTATTTGCGTTTATTTATGTTTGTACATATATATTTTGTTGAAAATGTACCTTTCTTAGTTACCAACAAAATTTACCATTAAAAACTACCGTTTTGTTAGCAACAAAACGTACGACTGAAAACATACTAAAGTACCTTTTTGTTAGCAACAAATGTACCAGAATACTAAGACACCTTTGTTTTTTATATAGATTTGTATCAAATATATCAAACGATTTTTGTTTGTATTAAATATATTTCACTTTCTATTTCTTAAAATAAATCAATATTAATTATTAATCGACATCAGCTTGTGCTTGTTGAAGTAAATAAACAGCTTATTTAATTATATGTGTATACATATGTAACACAAGTTGTTATTAGCAACCAGAAAACCGCCCTATTCAATAAATATGAACAAAACAGTTAATACACCAAATTAATTTTGTAAATTTAAGTTTTATTATCCTTTTCTGTTCTTCACGTACATAAAATATGTATGCACTCACACATAAATGAAAACTTAGGCAACAAGAGCAGAGGCGGTGCTGGACTCGTATTTCCAGTTGGGAGGCAGAACGCTCTTGGTCTTGTAGTAGCGAGCCAGGCGGTGAATTCTGGATTCGACCAGAATCAAACGGAATTTACCGTCCTTATCTTTGCGATTGCGTTCCAAATGCTTGCGGATGGCGACAGCCTTCTTGATCATGTGGTACAGATCCTCAGGGATGTCGGGCTTAAGACCCACCGATTTCATGATGCGGAGGATTTTGTTGCCATTCACAAAGCGAACCTGGGCTACACCATGGGAATCACGCAGGATGATACCTAAAATTATATACAATATCAATATTATTAATTTTAACATAACCTCAAATTGTAAACAAATGCAATACCATCATACCGATTTTCGAAGGTGTCAGGCCTTTCTTGCCGAGCTTCTTGATCTGCTCCTTAACATCCTCAGCGTTCAGTTTCAGCCATGATGGCACTGTGCGTCTGTAGGGAAGGGCTGATTGGGATATACCCTTGCTGCAAAGTAAATTGTATTTGTTAGTTTTGCCTGTGAATGACGGCAACGAGAAGAAGCAGAGACGGCATATTCAATCGCAACATGTGCTTGCCATGGTGGCTTAAAATCCAATCATAATTAGCGTATTATATGCGGTCATTATATTGCTATGATGCCCGCTTGTTGTTGCACGTCAGTCAAGCACATTTTGGAATAATAAACGCCTCTAAAGAATATAAAAATCAACTACCCAGGAGCGTGCATACGACCCATGATGTTACTAGCTTAGTTTTTTACACCGAAAAGAAAGTGGAGACTTGAGAATCAACACTCCACAACTGAACTCTACAAAATTTACTCAGAGTTGTATTGACATAATCGCCAGTTGACAGAATTACTCCACACATAACAGGGATAAGATAAGCAATAGCGGACTCGTTTCTCGTTATGTATATGTAGAGAAACTGTTCGCTGCAAAATTTGTTCTACAGGCAATTGTTTAAAGTAATTTATAGAATACAAAAAATGCAGCAAGATAAATACACTGATACGCTTAATAAGCTAGAAAATGAGGAGCTAGAGGTGAATATCTAAATGAAATGGCAAAGCAAAGATATTAATTGCAATTTTACAGAATATAGCACCAGCCGTTGAAATTTACCACCAACTGATTGCGATTTATCTCTATCAAAACAAACTGTGCGTGAAAATACTGAATAACTTCTGTTTTGTGTTATTAAAGAATTCTATGCTTATAGGGCCAATGCCAAATTGCTTTGGATGCGTATAGCTAACAATCTAAAGGAACAAAACAAAGAACTGGCACAACTAAATCTGCTGAATCTTGCACTGCAACACAACAACTATGCAGATTTCTTTAAACATATTAAATTCGAGTGGTCCGAGACCAATAAGCCAATCATTGATGATCTCTTGGGTAAGGGGAAATAAGTAAAATTAGTAGTTGATTTGTAATAAGAATACATTAAATTACAGCTAAGCGACGCGAGGAGTTGTTCAACCTGACGGCCACGGCCTACGTTTCAATATACGAACAGAATTTAATGGAAATGGCGCAGATGACGGCGGAGGAGCTGCAAAATGCCTGCCCAGATTGGACACGGGAACAGGATGGTGATAAGCAAATTCTGCTGCCGAAGATGAAGGAACCGACGCCATGTATTGCCAGCGATGATCAGTTGTTGAAATTAACAGAGTTTGTCTCGTTTTTAGAAAACTAAAAAATATAAATACATATATTATTATTATTTGCCCGCATTTTCTCGTTATGTTAATTGGGGGAGTAATTCTGTTTACCGGTGAGACGTCGCTGTTAACGCTAAAAGTATCGAGTAGTATCGTTCTGTCTCGTTGTGTCATTTCATAGAATCAAAAAAAAATTTTTTTGCACAGAAACGACATCGTATTTTCACTGGAAAATCAATCAAAGAACATTTCAAAGCGTGGACACTTTCAATTAAATTAAAATAAATATTGTGCGAAAGCATTTAATAATAATTGTAATTCTATTAATCTGTGTTGGGTATTTTGTACGGAAAGTTGAAAAGAAACCGATTTTATACATTATTGTGTGAGTGAAAAAGAAAAATGGCAGCAAGCGACAAATCTGTCGATGATTCTCTTTATCCCATTGCGGTATTAATTGACGAATTGAAAAATGAGGATGTGCAGGTTAGTTAGTTAGATGTTAATATTAAAAAAATGTAAACTTGGTTATAACCTGTCAATATTTAGGTATGTATAAGCATGGGTATGTATGTATGTACAAACACATACACCCATATGTACATATCCATGCAATAAAAAATGCGTCACAGTGTGAATAGCATGTCGTATGTATGAGCGCGAATCTGTTTGTGTGTGTGTGTGAGTGTTTGTATAGGTGCAGATTTGCTCTTATACTCTTGGAATGCTTATAACTTTATCATAAGACATGTAACAGTGAAGTACGTGTTGGACATTTTAAAATATATACATATTGATATTTCTTATTAGCGTCTGATTGACTTCTGCTATAGGAACAATTTACACGTTGCTTATTATCTTTTAAAAATCTCCAAACTAAAATGATGTACATTTTACCGTATTTAAGTATAAATAAGCATTTTGAAATTTTATTGTATTTGCGACCTCTGTCAGAGTATTAATTATTCTGTACTATTAGCATTGCAATACATTATCATTTAATATTTTTTATTTTGATTAATAATTAAAAATTTTTTTGTCTTTATAGTTGCGTTTGAATTCGATCAAAAAGCTATCGACAATTGCCCTTGCTTTAGGCGAGGAACGCACACGTTCTGAACTCATACCCTTTCTAACTGAGACCATATACGATGAGGATGAAGTGCTGCTTGCATTGGCCGATCAATTGGGCAATTTCACAAGTATGAACATAGTTCATTCTTTAAAATTTATATAAATATGTTTAAATTATTATATTTCAGGTCTTGTGGGTGGGCCCGATTATGCGATGTATTTGTTACCTCCGTTAGAAAGCCTGGCTACTGTCGAGGAAACAGTTGTGCGAGACAAGGCAGTTGAATCTCTGCGTACGGTTGCTGCTGAGCACAGTGCTCTAGATTTGGAGATACATGTGGTGCCGACACTGCAGCGATTGGTTTCTGGCGATTGGTTCACTTCACGCACATCGGCTTGTGGCCTCTTCTCCGTGTGCTATCCTCGCGTTACACAGCCCGTGAAGGCCGAGCTGCGCGCAAATTTCCGGAAATTGTGCCAAGACGAAACTCCAATGGTACGACGCGCCGCAGCCAACAAATTAGGCGAATTCGCCAAGGTGGTGGAAACGGAATATCTCAAATCGGACTTGATACCGAACTTTGTACAATTGGCGCAGGATGATCAGGACTCTGTGCGACTATTAGCCGTCGAAGCGTGTGTCAGCATTGCTCAATTGCTGCCACAGGACGATGTTGAACATGTTAGTGCAACAATTATCATTTGTAATCATAGATCATAGATCATAGATCTAATGTCGAAACTCTTTGCAGCTGGTGTTGCCCACACTGCGTCAGTGTGCTAGCGATTCATCATGGCGTGTGCGTTATATGGTTGCCGAGAAGTTTGTTGATCTACAGAAGGCTGTGGGTCCAGAGATCACACGTGTCGATCTTGTACCCGCTTTTCAATATCTGCTCAAGGATGCCGAGGCTGAGGTGCGCGCCGCTGTGGCCACTAAAGTCAAAGACTTTTGCGCCAACTTAGACAAAGCCAATCAGATGCAAATAATTTTGAGCTCCATTTTGCCATATGTACGCGATTTGGTCAGCGATCCCAATCCACATGTCAAGTCCGCGCTCGCTTCTGTCATCATGGGACTGAGTCCGATGCTGGGTGCTTATCAGACAGTCGAACAATTGTTGCCACTGTTCCTCATTCAGCTGAAGGACGAGTGCCCAGAAGTACGTCTGAACATAATCTCAAATTTGGATTGCGTCAATGATGTCATCGGTATTCAGCAGCTATCGCAGGTAAAGTATTAAACTCTGACAAGATTTCAATTTGCTTGTGGTTTTGATGCCATTTAATTATCTCAACAGTCTCTTCTTCCCGCCATTGTGGAGCTAGCAGAGGACTCCAAGTGGCGTGTGCGTCTTGCTATCATTGAGTATATGCCCGCGCTGGCTGGTCAGCTGGGCCAGGAGTTCTTCGACCAGAAATTGCGTGGCCTATGCATGGGCTGGTTAAATGATCATGTCTATGCCATCCGAGAGGCAGCCACATTAAATATGAAGAAGCTTGTCGAACAGTTTGGTGCACCCTGGGCCGAGCAGGCCATTATTCCAATGATATTAGTTATGTCGCGCAACAAAAACTATTTGCACAGTAAGCTAACATTATTTTTTATACTTTTATCAATCGTTTATTTATTTATATTTTTTAAGGAATGACCTGCCTCTTCTGTCTGAATGTTTTGGCTGAGGTTTGCGGCACTGAAATCACCACAAAACTGTTGCTGCCCACTGTTTTGCTGCTCGCCGCCGATCCAGTTGCCAATGTTCGTTTCAATGTGGCTAAGACATTGCAGAAGATATCCCCGTTCTTAGAGGCGAGCGTTATTGATGCGCAAGTGAAGCCAACGCTGGACAAACTGAATGCTGATGCTGATGTGGATGTTAAGCATTTCGCTGCACAGGCAATTGCTGGAATAGCAGCCGGTAAGCAAGAGTAATTGACGTAGAGAAATTTACACAAACAAATTTTGATACACGGACACACAATGATACAGTATAAGTTTTCCTCAAATTCTGCAAGTATAATCTATATATCGAACCCTTAGAAATGGAACTGAATGTCTTTAGAACCGCGGTGCCGCCTTGTATGGGCTTTAAGCTCGAAGCTGCCCTGGCCTCCAAGCTAGTCGTTGAACCGCCACCGAATTCTGCAGCATCTGCTGAGCCAGGGGTTCTGCTTGAGCTTAATACTGATATTGAGAACAATGACATCAAGATTGACGCTGCAGGCGAACTGCAGCAGCAGCAGCTGAAAAGTGTTTCGGAATGTTAGAGGATGAGTAGTCAAAACCATGGCATGTGTGAAATCCCTGTGTGTATTTGTGGCCAGAGCTATATATAACAAAACGACAATCGGAATACTTTAAAGTCCCAATCAAACTATGTTTCCAAGTGTCTTCAAATTGGTCCATGTCGTACTATGAATTGTCTGTACTACTCAACAGAATCGAAATACTAATTGAATCCATTCAAATATAAACAATATACTAATTACAATTTGATGTACATTTTTTCTTCTCTGTTTCTTTCCCGGTTGCATATGTCGAATGTTTTATGGATTGTAACTTATTTTTTTACTACCGTAGCGTAATCAACTTTATAATTTTTTTATTCTATTTTTAAAATGAATGTATTTCACACACGCTGGCAACAAAAATATAATTATTGTGTAGCATCACTTAAAAATGGAAACATGTAGTAAACAAAAAAAAAACCAACCCCCAACACGGATAAAACCATTATGTAGAACTGGAGACGCTAAACTGCAGAGAAAAACATAAGGAGAACTTCGAAGCTTACATATAAAAAATTTTCAAAATGCAGCAATCATGCAAGCGGAAGATATCGAGCCACTGAAAACGCCACACATGAATATATTATATATTACTACATACTTATTAACTACATAATATTACACATAAGCAAAAATTCATTATTAAAATAAAAACAAAGAAAACCTGTGTAGTCTTTGAAAACAAAATGTATTGGTTAATCGCATCTGAATGCAAAATAAAATTTATTGTACAAGAAATTAAGATGCACTCTTTTTTATTTCATAATTTTATGTATATTCGATACTTTGCACTACAAACTAAAACAGGAATTTCGTTTCGAAATCGAATTGGCTTTTGAGTACTTCTGCTGCATGTGCACAAATTTGCCACTAAACTGGTTCTTGTTTATTTAAAGGTTCTCTTTTAGCTTAATGCATTATATATAGGCATTTTAGACTAAACACAGATTTCTAACAGTTATCTATTTCAATTATTTATTTATTTGCAGTGGCTGTTTGTTGTTTGCACAATTCGATAGTCCATGGCAAAGTTGTTTTTGTATGATACTCGTTTAGCTATTTGCGTGCATGTGTGAGTTTGTGCGTGTGTGTGCTTTAGAGTGCGCTGAGAGCAAGCGCGAACGAACGTGTGTGTAGAGAGGAAGAGCGAAAGAGCAAGTGTGTGTTTACTAGCGCAGATCGGTCGTGGTTGTCATTGCGTTGCGACGCGTTGTACCTTAACGTACTCGCAGATTAATGAAGTTGTGCAGACCAAAAAGAATTTTACATTCATTGCGCGTAGGTTGCCTAAGTGCTTGCTAAATATTCATTACAAATTACATGCCAAATATTATTGACTGATGGCTTAGCAAACACTACAGTAAGCAGCATATGTGTTTGCTCATGTAACTAAAGAGAAAGCCAATAAATAATTTTCTAACTCGTCGCGTATTTGTATACAAACCCATCAAAGTGGCTGTTATGTGAGTGTGTGCGTGTATGTGTATGCAAATGTAACTGTATTTGTATGTGTGCACCGTTATGATTTAATTCAGAAAGTGCAATTAAGGCCACAGCACTTCAATTTATGTTACGGTTATTCGCTGCAGGCGAACATGTTCATGTGACAGATCTATTTATAACAAATATTAGTTGCTTTTTTTTTGGCCCCTGCAAGCGCCATCTATTTATTAACTACACGGATATACGGCGGCTATCGCACTTTGAGCTCAAGTGGCGCGTTTTATTAAAACGAAAGCGCCGCCTCCTTCCACCTGTCTCTTCCGCCGATTAGTTAGGCCTTATTGAGTGTGTTTCACTGTGTCATAAATGTAAATTGAAGTGCTTGTATTTTCTTCTATTTTTTGTAACGGCACTAGACATGCTTATTACGCAACTTATACAGTTACAAATCTAAATTCAAGTGTTTCGTGTAGTTTGTTCGCCTGGGATTTTGAAATTAACAACTATACATATATGTACTTGTTTTGTATTTCTACAGTGCAACTAGAGTGAATGGTCTGTCTACCAACATCCAATTAAAACCGGCCAATAACATAGTTCTGTCTCTTTCACATCAACGACGTGATTCTCTTGAACCGGCTTTAAAAAATAAAAACTCATAAATTATGAAAATATAGTATCAAACGAGTCCAGCTCATCCATCGAAGTGTGCGTCCACTGTATATACTATTGCCCGTATTTACTATCTTATCAGAAATCCCATTTTAATTAGATTTATTCAATGTGATTTTTGTGATGGATTTTCGCTTAGTATTTACTAATCAGCGCAGTTGACTGGAAGTAGTCGACAGAGCCACCAGAAATTCCGGAAATAAATATTATAATTGACAAGAGTTTTTTTTTTATAAATAAAGTAAACTTCAGAAATGTAAATATTTATGTTATCAATATGTTTTGTTATATTAATACTTATTTTTTCCTTTGCAACAGAAATATGCACAAAGCCATTAAAAATAAAACAAGTAAGTAAATTCGAAAAGTAAATTGAATTCAAAACTTTTAATAAAAAAATTTATTTTTTTCCTTAGAAATTATTAAATATTTGTAAAAATATTTTTAAAAATCTTGACATTTATAAATTTTGAAGTCAAAAATATGCCCACATATTAGTTCGTATATCGCAGTAGATAAACCCATAATCTTAAATGTTATGCCATTGTGAAATTTTTATTATCTTTGACCGTTTTTACCTTTCCCACCCATCATCATTTATTTTACGTAATTAAACATTTGTACTTCTTTTTTGGTCTACTCTTTCAGGGTTATTATGTGGCCTCAAAAGTTCGAAGGCAGACTTAACGACAGCCAAATTTATATTGTACTATGGGTATGCTATAGCTGTTAACCTTTAGTCTAGGCTACAACTAAGCTAACATTACCTTTTTATTATGTCAGACCCAGCGTAGCTGATAGCGATATCTATGATCTGCATGACTCCAAAAGTTTGCTGGAAGATGAGCACCTGGATTTGAACAAGAATACGGTATTGTATTTGCATGGATATCTGGAGGATCCGGATGTGGAGAGTATACATGTGATTGCGGAGGCTTATCTGGAGCGCAACGATACAAATCTAATTGTTCTGGATTGGGGTGAACTTGCCGATGGCAATTATATCTTCGATGCGGTAGTTAATGCCAAACAATTGGGACCGGAGCTGGCGAAAGTTTTGCTCGAAATGTTCGAGCATGGCCTGGACATAGAGAAATTGCATATTGTTGGGCATTCGCTGGGCGGTCAGATGGCTGGTATAATAGGTCGTGAGATCACTAGACGATCCAAGGGTGTATTGAAAATTAAAAGGTTCGTTTTGGACATAGGTATATATGAATTTATATAAAAATTAATATTGTTGCTCAATTCCAATAGAATTACCGGTTTGGATCCTGCTTTTCCGTTGTTCTACCTTACCGCTGGTCTGGCCACACATCTGAGCGCAAGTGATGCAGAATTCGTGGATGTTATACATACAGATGCCTGGCTATATGGTGCACCCAGCAGCACGGGCACCGCAGACTTTTGGCCAAATGGTGGCAAGACATTGCAGCCAGGCTGTCCGAAGCGCAACTATAAAATGCTTAGCGATAATGATTTGTCTAGTCATCGGCGCAGCTGGTGGTTTTGGGCGGAGAGCGTTTCCGATCGTTTTCCAATTAAGTTCGATGCGGTTGCAGCCAAAAGCTGGGATGATTTCAAACTAAATAAAATTGTTGAATCTGAACAACCTGTTGTCATGGGTCATAATTGTCCCACAAAGTAAGTTAGATAGCTGAATATTGAGATTAAATATTCATTTATTATTCCTTTATTTATAGTATAAAAGGCGATTATTACTTACAAACGAATGGCTTAACACCTTATGCACGGGGTAAGGATGGTATAGTCTATGTGGATCCCAAGGAGCTGTTGGGCAATAACAATACTTATGAAACTGTACTGCCTGCAAAAGTAGAGCAATGATATGTGCTTACCGTATATATGCATGTAATTGCAGATATCATACATTGTGTGAAATAAACAAGTTGCTGGACTTTGTTAATTAAATATTTGTTATTTTTTACTAATTTTAAGAACATATAATTTACTGATTTGTTTTGAATAAGATGTAAAGGATTATGTAAAAGTAAAGAAATAAAACGCTATTGGCATTAAATCGGTAAAAAATATATATTAATTAATGTGTCTAATAAATTTTTCTTATTTAATATTTAAATATCGGTATATTTTATATTTAACACGCCGAAAACATATCGATATCCAAGTATATATAAGACTTATCGATTAGAAAGACAGCCCTCAATGCTTCAATTTGCACACCACTAGTTATTGCAAGAAAATAAAAAAAAAATAAAAATACAAAATATAAGCCGAATAGTTTGGTTGGAAACAAACGTTTTATCAAAATGAAAATAAAATTAACAGATACAGTTGTCCGCAGCTTTAAGGTCGCTAAAATCTTTCGCGAGAATACCGACAAAATCAATGCAATTGACTTTGCGCCGAACGGCGAGCATTTGATCTCTTGCAGCGAGGACGATCAAATTGTTATATACGATTGTGAGAAGGGCACGCAATCAAGGACTGTGAATTCGAAAAAATATGGCGTTGATTTGATACACTTTACGCATGCCAATAATACGGCCATACACAGTTCGACTAAGGTCGATGACACCATAAGATATCTCAGTTTGCATGACAACAAATATTTGCGCTACTTTCCCGGTCATACGAAGAAAGTAATTTCCCTCTGCATCTCACCCGTAGAGGATACGTTTCTGTCTGGTTCGTTAGATAAAACTTTGCGTCTGTGGGATTTGCGTTCACCCAATTGCCAGGGACTGATGCATTTATCAGGTCGGCCCATCGCTGCCTACGATCCGGAAGGTCTCATCTTTGCGGCTGGCGTCAATTCGGAGAGCATCAAACTGTACGATCTACGTTCCTTCGATAAGGGACCCTTTGTAACATTCAAACTCAATCAGGAAAAGGAGTGCGATTGGACGGGTCTGAAATTTTCGCGCGATGGCAAAACCATCCTGATCAGCACAAACGGTTCTGTTATACGACTGGTCGATGCATTCCATGGCACACCGCTGCAAACGTTCACTGGCTATCCGAACAACAAGGGCATTGCGATTGAGGCCAGCTTCAGTCCGGACTCACAGTTCATCTTCTCTGGCAGCACCGATGGCCGCGTGCACATCTGGAATGCCGACACAGGCAACAAGGTCTCCGTCCTGAATGGCGATCACCCGGGTCCCGTGCAATGTGTCCAATTCAATCCCAAGTACATGATGCTCGCCTCAGCCTGCACAAACATGGCTTTCTGGCTGCCCACCTCAGAAGAGGGTGTTTAGCTTGGATAGGTTTTCTTTTAAATATTTTATAATTTTTATAATCTATTTAAGTAATTTACAATTAAATATAAATTAGAATATTAATTCATTGTTTCTGTTCCTTATGTCTATCGTAGGCGACACGTATTTTGCTGAGTAGCTGCGCCAGATTGTGTCCCATTTTGGCACTGATGCCTAGGAGTTCCGGTTGTTGCAGCTGCTGTTGTAATTGCTCAAAGTTACTCGCACTCGATGCCACATCCATTTTGTTAGCCACAACCAGCTGTGGACGCTTCGCCAGTCGGCCACCAAACTGTTCCAGCTCATGCATAAGTTGTTTGTACTGCAGCCAGGGTTCTGGTGCACTGGCATCCAGCACAAAGAGCAGGAGGGTGCAGCGTTCGGCGTGCTTCAGGAACTGAATGCCTAATCCTTTGTTGCGATGTGCATCTGGCACCAGACCCGGCAAATCCGCAATTGTTAGCTGCACATGATCGTCGAATTGCACGGTGCCCAGATGTGGTCGCAGCGTCGTGAAAGCATATGGCGCCACTTTGGGCTTGGCACGCGTTAAGGCATTCAGCAGTGTGCTCTTTCCAGCATTGGGAAATCCAATCAAACCCACATCGGCCATGCTGCGCAGCTCCAGCAAATAGCTACAATCCTCTCCTGCAGGTCCATACTCACACACCTTAGGTGAAGTTTCTTTGTCGGTGGTGAAGAAGCGATTGCCCTTGCCACCCGCTCCACCACGTGCGGCCACAAACATTAGATCAACCTTGCCCAAATCGGCTACAATCAGACCTTGGGCATTCCGTATAACTGTACCAACGGGCACCTTGATTACCGTATGATTAGCATTCTTGCCATGACATTCCTTGGCAGTGCCAACACCTCCTTCAGCTGCTTTCAGTACACTATTCACATGATTAAAATTGCGCACATCATTGGAGGCCTGAAAGATGACATGACCACCATTCCCGCCGTCGCCGCCATCAGGGCCGGCGCGTTCGTTGCACCACAGCTGCAGAAATGATACACATCCATCGCCTCCCTTGCCGCCTATCGTTCGCACACGCTTCGCATCAGAAAAGTATTGTGCCTAGCATGAGAAACGTTTCATTTAATAGTTATATAAACATTTAAATATAAGTAAGTATTTTACCTCCTTCCTTGTGGACTTGCTCTTTTTGGGACGGAGCGCAGTTGCTGTTTGACAATAGTTTATGCTACTTTTCGTTAGCAATTTTTTTATTAATTGAGCTGATATTGGAAATAGTGACATTTTCTCATATGGTTTTATTTATGTTTCTTGCGATGCCGGCAACAATATATACAAATATCGATATCTTTGCTGCAGTTTAGAATAGATAATAATCGAATTTTATCATTTTGCAATCGACGGTATGAGAGGAAATACGATAAATCAAAAAGTGAACTTTACAAGTATTGCAATATTATTCATTATTTACGGCGGCAGGAATATACACAAATAAAATGTAATATATTAAATATATTTGTGTATAATTGTGCGCCAGATAGAATCTATCGACAGTATCAATTGAATTTAAATGAGCCAGGTAAACCCTTATAAGAATTAATAAGATGGTAAATTTAAAATCTTAAAATGTGCATATATTCAATAATTTTTTTTACGATGTCAGATCTCGCAATGAAAATCAGTAATTAACACTACTTTAGTATTAGCATTAGATTTTTGTCTTGTATAATTAGTTGCATTGTTGAGCTTTAAATGTAGCTTCAGTCAATTTAACAGTTTGCCCAATTGGCTCGATGATTTTCATTTGACTTAGTGCTCGATACTTTTGCTGAAAATATTAGTATCGGCTGATATCGATGGTCATTTAATGCTGTGCCTCAGGAGTTTGGAACATTTTAGAAAAATGTCTGTAAGAGCTGCACTGATAGATCTGAGCGGCACCCTCCATGTGGAGGATGATCCGACACCTAACGCTGCCATGGCATTGCAACGGTAATGTGCGCAGCTATGACTTATAATGGACTTTAAAATATGTATGTTTGTGTATATGGCTTTTGTAGGCTGCGCAGCAGTAATATTACCGTTAAATTTGTAACAAACACCACCAAAGACTCCAAAAAGACGCTCTACGATCTGTTAATCAAAATGGGCTTCAAATTGGATATTACAGAGATTTACAGTTCCTTAAGCGCAGCGTCTGTATATGTGAAGAAAGAGAATCTGAATCCTTTCTATTTGCTAACGGACGATGCACGCAAAGATTTTCCAGAAGAGGACTCCAGTCGTCCACATGATTCGGTTGTTGTTGGCTTGGCGCCCGTTGCCTTTGATTATGCACACTTAAATAAGGCGTTCAGGTGAGAAAAGAGTTTATATATTTATGCATTGAAAATTTTATTAAATCTTTCCTTTATAGTGTGCTCATGGAGGACAAGTCGCACAAACTTGTGGCCGTGCATCAGGGCAAATATTATAAGCGTTCGGATGGCTTGGCCCTGGGACCCGGCTGCTTTGTCAAGGGCTTGGAGTATTCGACGGGCAAGACGGCCACGATTATAGGCAAACCAAATCAATTCTTCTTCAACAGCGCCATACCAGAGGGCTTGAATCCTATCGAATGTGTTATGATTGGCGATGTAGGATAAATTTAAATTAATTTATTTGTTTAAATAGTTATTTAAAATTGAGTGTTATTGCCAGGATGCCAATGATGACATTGCGGGTGCCATGAAGGCAGGCATGCAGGGCATCCTTGTCAAGACTGGCAAATTCTTGCCAGAAGCTCTGGCAGCCATCTCTCCACCACCAACGGCTGTGGTTAAGAATTTCGCTGAGGCCGTCGATTGGATATTGTGCAGAAAACACTAATTTGACTACTAGATATGAAAACGGCAGACCTGCACAAATCAGGTGAATATAACAGATGAATTTGTATAATAATAAATTTATACTTGGAACATTCTTAAGAGTTTGATTCAAGTTATAATTAACTGCAGCAAGATATAAAGAAGCAAGAAGTTATAGAAACTTTTATATAAGAATTAAGCTAATAAGTAAAGATTCCTCACAGATGATAATACTAAACAGAAACTACTACAGAGTCACTAAAGGCTACTCAGAGTCTTAGAAGTCTAGATGTTAGCTCGGGTATATATAAGGTCTATTACCAAAAATATATATTCAAAAAACCTGAAGTTGAGAGAGAGAAGCCCAACAGTAAAAAAAACTAACAAAGTTTTAAAAAATCAATTTCTTTGCCAATAATTAGAAAAAATTTTACAAATGTTTTATATTATTATATATAAATAAGCACAAATTCATTTCAAATGCAGTATATCCGACTGTTTGGAACAGTGTAAAATATTTTTGCCTGTGATTAAGCCTTTTGAGTATGCAAATTGTTAGTGAAAGCAATTTAGTTCAGCTTTGCCTGAGCAAATTTACTGGCCAATTGAACGATTTCGTCGACGCGCTCGAAATTGCTGCCCGATGCTTGAGCGGATTCGGGCTTTCCGCCACCTTTGCCTCCGAGCACTGGCGACACATGTTGCACCCATTCGTTGGCCTTCAAACCCTTCTCAACGGCACTCTTGGGCACCGAGCAGAGGCAAAATATCTTCTTGGAGTCGGCATCAACGGACACGAACATGGCAGCTGTATCGGGCAATTGGGAGCGCACCTGCTTCAGGGCAGCGTCCAGCGCCTTGGTATTGTTATATGCCTCCAGTTGCTGGACCAAAACGTTTGCCTTTGAATTTGCTTCACACAAAGCCTTGGCTTGCTCCACAACTGTGACGGAGACGGCTGCGCGCAGAGCACGCTCCTTATCGTCGAGTGTCTTCTTTAGAGATTTAAGCAGGTTGCGCATCTCATCCTTCTTTACATAGGGAATAGTTGCGTGCGAGATTTGTTCGGTGAGTTCGACAATTTGCTTCACATACAGTTTGGAATCCTTGCCCGATTTATCTGCCTCAATAGTAGCTTTCAACTTGCTGATCTCCTTCTCAAATGCTTCGGATTTTTTGAGGGCTTTCAATGCCTCGGGTCCAGTTAGTGCGACAATTCGTCTTATGCCCTTGGCTATGGCCTCCTCGCTGCTGATAACAAAGTCCATGATGTGGCCAGAGTTACGCAGATGTGTGCCGCCGCAGAATTCCACAGAGGTTTGTTCACCGGCCTCAGAGTCTGGATCGGATTCAAGTTGATCGACGGGTACGCCAAAGGAGATCACACGCACCGGGTCCGGGTAGACTTCATCGAAGACAGAGCGTAGGCCACGTATACGCTTGGCCAAAGCCAGCTGGGATTCCTTGGCATAGATGGGCATATTCTTGTACACCATGTCACGGGTCAGCTGTTCCGTCTTGGCCACTTGCTCAATGGTCATGGCGGCCTTGCTGTTGAAATCAAAGCGAAGCTTCTCGGGTACCACAAGCGAACCCTTTTGCTCCGTGTCCTTACCCAAAACCTGCAGCAGACAGTGATTGAGTGCGTGTGTAGCTGAATGATTCTTCATGGTTAGCCAACGACGCTCAACATCGATATGCAGCTGCACTTCATCGCCCACGGCCAGGTTGCCCTCGACAACGCCAATGTGGAGTATATATCCGCCACGATTATAAACGCGATCCACCAGAAATTCATTGGCCTCATCGTTCAGCTTGACCAGTGCGCCTTGATCGAAGATCTGACCACCGCTCTCCGCATAGAAATTCGTCTTATCCAGCACAATGCCCGCCTTCTGTCCGCTGCTAATCTCCTGGACGAATTTGTTCTCATATCGCAATGCGACGATTTTGCTGGTGCACTCGCTGTATTTATAGGGGGAATCACGCTCACTAGAAACCGCTTCGTATATGTATTTAAAGGAATCGTTGGTGGGCGGCACACCCTTCTCTTGCAGTTCCGATATGGCGTGCACATCCAGATTGATCTCATCGATTTTGCTGGCACCTTTGCCTTGCGAAAGTATATAGGAATTATGTTTCGCCGCATCGTAGCCAGCCATATCGATTTGCAGCGACTTCTCCTCGGCCATCAGCTGCGTAAGATCTACCGGAAAACCATAGGTATCATACAGACGCCAGGCCACATCGCCGGGAATGGTCTTTTGATCGGCGCCCAGCTTCTCAATGGTGCGATTTAATAAATTACGACCACGCGACAATGTCTTTAAGAATTGCTGCTCCTCCTCGTTAATGATGTCCATAATTTGCTGTGGGTCTTTTTTGACCTCGGGAAAGGCGTCGCCCAGGAGCTCCACAACGGTGGTTACCAGGCTGGCAAAGAATCCCGGCTTGGCATTGAGCTTCTCAGTAGCATAGCTGTAGAGGAATAGATGTATCAATAATTATATATACATAATTTGTTCTATGCTTAACTTACCGCACAGCGCGACGCAGAATGCGTCTAAGTACATAACCTCGCCCCGTATTATCGGGATTGCCGCCATCAGCCAAAGCAATTGTAATCGTGCGTGCATGATCGGCCAGCACACGATAGGCCATATCGATGCCATCAACATCATCTTCTCCCACACGTCCCTGATAGGCCGGGGCACCAGTGCCCGCCTGTATGGCATCAAAGAGTGGCACAAACAAATCCGTATCATAGTTTGAGCGTTTATTCTGAATGACAGAGACCAAACGCTCGAAGCCCATGCCACAATCGATGTGCTTCTTGGGCAGCTGCTTGAGGGTACCATCGGATTCGCGATTGTATTGTATGAACACCAGATTCCAGATCTCCAGCACATCGGGATCATCCATATTCACCAGCTCTGGTACGCTGCGACCGCCAATACGATCGAAATGCAGCTCCGAGCATGGACCACACGGCCCAGTTTCGCCCATTTCCCAGAAATTATCCTTCATGCTGCCGGGTAAAATGTGTTCGGGCTTCAAACCCAAATTCAACCACATTTGCTTACACTCTAGATCCGGTTCCAGGCCGCTGGCTGCATCGCCGCCAAAATAGGTGACATACAGGCGATCCTTGGGCAGATTCAGACGGTCTGTTAGGAATTCCCATGCCCAGCTGCAGATTTCCTTCTTGAAATAGTCACCGAACGACCAATTGCCCAACATCTCGAAAAACGTGTGATGGTACACATCCTTGCCCACATCATCCAGATCGTTATGCTTGCCACCAGCGCGAATGCATTTCTGGGTATTCACAACGCGCACCCACTTAGACATTTCGCTGTTAGGATCAGCGATGCCCAGAAAAATGGGCTTAAATTGATTCATGCCGGCGTTGGCAAAGAGCAGAGTGGGATCATCTAATGGAATCGTGCTGGACGAGTGGACATAGATATGGTTCTGCTCCTTGAAGAAGTTCAGGTAGGCATCGCGTACCTCCTTGGCGGTGAGGAATTTCATCTTGTTTTCTTTTTATTGATATTAACTAAAAGTGCAGCAGCCAAAAAGAAAAAAAAGGTTAGTTTTGGCCCATTGCCACGCGACGGAAAATTGCTTTCGTATTGGTAATTGTATTTAATGCAAAATGTGAAAGTGCACAGATTGTCATTAACGTGACAAAACTGTACAAAACAATATTGTTACACTTTCACAAAGTTGTTTATTTTATGAATACTATTTGTATTCGTATTAGTTGGGCATTACTCACGCTTGGAAGAATTAAATGCAAATACAAAACAATTTCGTCAACCGACTGCAGCAACGTGTAAGTTGAACCGATTCCAATGCGGCAAGTTCAGCTGTGAACCAGTTGGTGATGCGCAGTAATGGTGAACCTGTGACTTCAATACGCTGGCTTGCAAATGCCGGTTGAATGAAGTATAAACAACAGTTCGAAGTAGCCGTATTTAATATAGAACTAAATTGTGCTCCTGTTACTTAGATATAGGAGTCGGCTTACAGAATTGACTGCATACGTTAATAGTAGCCAACTCAAAAGTTACAGGCAAAAAGTTATATATATTCATAAATAATCAAGTTAGTTTCAAAGTCCAAGTAACGTTTTTTCATAAAGCTCAGTGTGTATTACATGACTAGTTCGATAGCGTAATAGCATTCAATATCGAACTACCATTTGAAACGGTTAAGATGGTTATCGATAACTCAAATTTGTTCACGATTGGCGCCGAAATAACAACACAAAGAACATAACACGCGCCCTAAAACATTTTTTAAGTAAATACAATTTAACAGTTTCTCTTGTATATTAATTAAAACTGTAAACGTTGTGGCATATGTTGCTCCTCCACCTCATGCTCAATTTGTTTCATCCGTAACAATATATTAAAGTTCTGTGTCTCCTCCTTGCCCGTCAAGTACATAGTTAGAAATGCCTGTATCGCAACGATTGTGGTAAGAGCGGGAATAATGGGGCGTGTTAGCTTTCGATACAGCATAAACACTTCTCGTGGACTCTCTGTAATGGAAGGCAGCCGATAGGTATAGCATCTGCTGGCAAACATAAAGGCGGCAAAGGGTGCCAAAATCGTAGGATAGACGACGCCTAACGCCGCCTGGAAAGCGGCACTGCGCACTTGCGTACACACTGGACACTCAGCCAGAGGTTTCAACAGTAACGG
This sequence comes from Drosophila koepferae, assembly GCA_030914345.1. Classification (NCBI taxonomy): domain Eukaryota; kingdom Metazoa; phylum Arthropoda; class Insecta; order Diptera; family Drosophilidae; genus Drosophila; species Drosophila koepferae. The sequence goes on from JAUESR010000207.1 coordinate 12,347,548, forward strand.
ACGCTGTATGAAAAATTTATGCGACAGCATTGTGAAGATTGCTGGCACAACCACAATGGGCAGGTAAGTAGATAAACGACCATGAGCGCCCAGCCGTAAACGTGTGCGGTAATGATTGTTGACGTAGGCGCCTGTCGCGGCTGCCATGGCGCTGAGTATGCCGGGCGCATAGCGCAGAGACCACCTATACAAATATGAATTGGTATCAGCGGTTAGATAAGCGGCATGAAATGTTTCTTGTACTTACACTTCTCCCATTTTGTCCCAGGATGTTATGATCTTCCACTGGTACCGCAGCGCTTGATCTTCTGTAATGACGACTGCATCACTGGGCAGTTCATCTGTCTTAGCGCGCGATAAGGCCATAGTTTAATTAATAATCACAATATAATTTGTATTAACCATTAGAAAAAAACCAAAACAGCTGTTGGCCAATGTGGTGGCAGTGCTGTAAAATGTTGACATTGTTATTCACTTGCAGCGGCACAGATGTTGCTTCAGTCTAGTGTTGGAAAACTTCAAATTGAGCGTCATTTACTGTCAACGCCATCGAAAATATTTGAAAAACAAACTAAATTCATTTTGTAAAAAAATAAAGAAAAAAAACCAGAATGCCTCACAAACGCAAAACACGCTTGCAATATAACCCAAAACCAGTTTCACGCCGGGTGGAGGTAGCATCTTCAGTGCCAAACGTTTGCGTTAAAGCCCACAATGGCGCGACCGCCGAGAGTTTTATGCCGCCTGAGGAAAAGAAGGTGCCAAAAGCGTCAAAAGCTCCGGAAGAGATGTCCAATAAGTTTGCAGTACCGCAGTTTAATACTATGGTGCGCACCCAAGCTGAGGTCAACTCAGTGCGGAAGATGCGCGTGGATCTTCAACCAGAACTAACACCGCGCACGAAGGCGTCTATTGTACCTAAGGTATACAAAATAAATTATAAACTAGAAATCCATTTTATAAATCTCCAAATGTTCCAGGTTGTCCAAAAGCTGAACTTTCCACACACACAAACAGTATTCAAGGACTTGGTTCCCATCAATGTGAATGATTCGTTGCGTGAAGTGGAGCGACCAAGGACGACAAAGTCCCGGGATTATAACAAAAACAATATAGCCGAACCAGTACTCACCGACTATCTGGAAAAGATTGAGTATGTGCAGCTGTTGATGCCCGAACCGGAGCTATTAATGGATTTTTCATTCGATGAATTTGATTTTCTGCATGCCTATAGAAAATACTATCGCTAAATATAAAAAACAAGATGTTTATTATTTATATAAGTTATACATTTAATGATTCCGATGATGAATGGATTTGCATCGTAATTCAGTTATTAATTAATCCTATCCAATGAAGTTCATGACCACCAAAAAGAGAATAACATGCGCGAATATGAAGTCGGCGAAACCACGTTCCGGCGAGATGCCCGAGAAGACGGCCTTGTTTTGGGGATTCGCCTGCAGGCGCAAACAGACGGCCAGTACAAAGCAGCTGACGGTGCTGATGAAGCCCGAAAGGAATGAGTTGAAGGGAAACGTGCCCACCAGGCAGCAGTAAACAAATTGTATGATGCCGGTTAGCAAAATGTAGCCCAAATAGATATCAATGAGTTTTAGCTTCTTCGGTGTGTTCTGCACGTAGTCATTGTAGAATTTAGCAATTACGCTGCTGATTTCAACCATTTTCTGGCTTTATTGTGATTTCTTTACGGTAATATTCAATTTATATTGTTATTAATTTATTTTTACCGCAGACACGTCACGTAAAACGCCTGGCAACTAGTGCTGGAAAACGCGAGCATGTTGTTTAGGCGTGGCATTGTGAATGGCTATTCTAATGACTGCGCCAAGAAGAAGCAGACCAAGAGTTTTGGTTTTGTTTTGTTTGTGGTCGCGTCATCATTGGCTTTAAACGAGGTATTGATAATTAATGTGTTACCTGTGAAACGTTCATATGGCAAGGCAGCAATAAACTGAGTCAAAGCTCATTCATTCAAATGTAATTCGAAACTGCATTGCAGCACACAATATTTGCTGAAAACGTGTGTATGTGTGAATTGTGCAACATAAATCAGTGTGGCTAGACAACAACAACATGCTGATGCATGACAATACATATGTAAAGAAATTCACAAACTCGATCTACATATGTTTGGCTAGCGAATAATCACATTACATTGAACATTTGTTGTTTATTCAACAGGAATTGTTCTAAATTCTACACAGTGACCTTCGCTGCGCCACATTCATTGCCAGTGTCAGCAGCGCATAAAGGAACAAAAGAGAGGGAAAGAAAAAAAAAAACCAAGTCACAGAAAGAAAATCAATGGAAGACTTAACCCCATTGACCAACCTTCAACAGGTATGTACAAAATAGTTGGTATACCTGCGCTCATTTAATTTCAGTTAATTTTGATTTATGTTTCTTCTTACAGTTTTAGTTGAACGTTTTTTATACATATGTTTTCTTAACTGCCAGCGCAATCAACACGCGCCAACTGCCCGCATATCCATTTACAACAGTATCTAGATAACTTATCTACAATTTTTATTTGTAAGTGTTTTATTATTTCAATGATATGTCGTCTAAGTTGCACAAATGAACATTTTGTATTTCGAGCTACTTGGAAATGTGAGAACTGGGAACGTGTGGGTCTGTGGGTCTGGGTTGGGGACTGTCTGTGGGTCTGGGTCGGGGTCTTGATTTGGTTCTGGTTTCAAGTCAATTATATATATTTTTTTTCATTGCTTCTAATAGTTTTTAGTTTTGGTTATCTTTTGGCATACGTTTGTATGCTTGATAAATAGCAATCTTTTATATGTCTATTTATACTGAAATATGTTATCAATTTGTTTGAATCTTCTGTAGCATAATTAAAAACTATAGATACAGTAAACGCTCACATACTATAACTCTTTTCATAATTATGATTATTAATTGAAAATTCTTTAAAGTGTGAAGGTATTATTTTAAAGACATCTCTTGATTCTTCAGCTTTTTAAGAAACTATTTTTTGTAATAATTTGATTACATAACTCTGTAAATTCACTTCAAAACAATTTTTTTTATTTTTATATTGATAGCATGTTTCTGTAAAAATAATTTTTAAATTCTACTCATAATAAATTTGTTAGGAGCTCCAATCTGTGACAGCTTTATTTTACTATTATTGTCCAGCTTTTCAAATCATATCAGACCATGCATATTTGCATTATTTTCATTTGACACAGTTAGATAGTTTACCCACAAAGTCTTAGACCTCTACGAGTATTATGATTATAAAATATAAAAGCAAAGTCTACCGGGACGGGATAAGATAATCACATAGTAATGATTTAAACAACTTCTTTTGTATACCGCATTAGGTAGTTGATATTTATTTTGTATTTGTGGGCGTATATCGATGGTCTGATATTTATTTAATTCACACACATCACCCATGTTGAAATGGGGAGATTTGACAGCCTATATATGTATTTATATAGTATGTGAAATAAATAAATAATTAATTCTTATCGCCTTGTAGCTTGTTTTCGTGCCTGAGCCTACACGTTAGAACCAAAATCAAATGAGTCAGTGTCCTCCTCGATTTGATATCGTTTTATGAATAATGCGCATATATATTTACATTATATGTATACATACATTTGTATGTGTTTATAAAGTATTGAGTCCAGCTTGCAAACTGATCAAGTCCAAGTCCAAGGCTTACATTCATATCAGCGCATTGTAGTTGCACGCAGAAAACTTTCCACTTCCACTTCTCCTTCCATATCCCTTATCATGCACACATTATCCGACCGTTGTCCGAGTTTCTGTAGAAAAACTGAGTCAGCGGAAAATTTGCCAGACCGAAAAGCGGCATTTGCAGTGTTTCTGCTTTCAGTGTGACTTCAGCTGGCGAGGCGAACGCATCGACTACTCTACAGTCTCCCTGTCTCAGACACACACACACACACACACATTTGCACGCACATTCATAGAGTTTTCTATTCTTTTGTGTGCTCTCTTTCACTCAATCAATCGATCTTCCAGCTTGCCGAGCCCGCCAAGCGCAAGCCGAAGATGTCCGAGCGACAGCCGCTGCTGCTGCAGCAGAGTGACAATTCCGACTATGAGGGCAATCGCAGCGGAAACGGTTTAATCCGACCGCCGGTACGCAGCTCACCACCAGACAGTACGCTGGTCAATGTGCACAGCGAGGACAGCATCGCAGGTAAGTGGCAAAAGTATTTACTATGATCAAGTGACATTTGCTTAAAGTTGTCGGCCCTTGAAGTATATTAATGAGTTAAATTTTAAGAAAAGATAGATCTTTGATCTGTTGATAAACATAACGTTGACATTTAATATTTATATGAAATAGTGGTAAATAATTAAATAATAAGTAATAAATAAAAATAGTAATAGTAAAATTTTATAGAGCGTAATTATCTTTCAGTTTTTTTTTTTTTTAAGACTTCATTTTCTAAACATTATGACAAAATGATTGTGTATGTTAGAATTTGTTTTAAAAATTAATTGTTATGTATGTTAATTTTATGACTTGTTTAAGAAACTAAGGAGCTATGGCACAGGTTTTTTTATTTTATTAAATTCATAAAGATAAATTATTAAACTAAGAATTGTTTTAAGGACTGCAATAAAAGCTAGAGAGACATATTCATGAAAATGTTCATGTGAGTCAAATTGTTTTATAAGAGGGTCTAAAATAGAATGATTAAATAAAGAAAAATAAAAAAACCGTTGTATCTCCTCAATGGTATTTTTTTTTTGTAAATATTAAAAATTTAATGAATTTTTCATTTTAAAATAAAGGTAATTTTTTGTTATACAAACAACATTTATTTTTGAATCACTTTTTTTTTTTTTTTGTGGTAAATAAAGTTTTTTAATAACTTATTGAGTCAATAATAATATTTTATATATTAATGTGCCAGTATTTGTAGATAACATGTTCCATATCGTAATCGATGGGGTTTTTTTTTTATATATAAATACGATTTTGATAAGAATTATAATTAATGGACTTGGTTCCCATTCTCTTTATACGTCAATATAAATATATATGGAATAGAATAAAATATATTGATTAGTAAAAGTAGTTTGCTTTATCTATATTTTATTTATTTATTTAATTTAAAAGCAAATAAAAATGATATAAAAAATTAAATAGTTAAACTTTCAACAATATAGAATATGCAAGTGCCACTTTAAGAAACGTCTTTGCATAAGCAAAATAAACAACATAAGGAAGATAATTTGAAATTATTAATAACTTATTAATTTGTTAACACAGTGCACGCTGCAGCCGCTGGAGATGATGATGAGCAGAGCAGCCAGACGGGCGAGGAGCAGCTGGGCAAATCCCTTTACAATCCCACACATCATCGCACCCTCGAACATCCCACATCGAATTTCGATACGTTGGTGCATTTGCTAAAAGGCAACATTGGCACTGGCATATTGGCCATGCCGGAGGCATTCAAGAACGCCGGCCTCTATGTGGGTCTCTTTGGTACACTGATTATGGGCGCCATTTGTACGCATTGCATGCACATGTTGGTCAACTGCTCGCACGAGCTGTGCCGACGGCTGCAGCAGCCAGCTTTGAATTTCTCGGAGGTGGCTTTCTATAGTTTCGATACGGGTCCATTGGGATTGAGACGCTATTCGCATTTGGCACGACGTGTTGTGACCACGTTTTTGTTCATCACCCAGATTGGCTTCTGCTGTGTCTACTTTCTGTTCGTGGCGCTCAATATTAAGGATGTGATGGATCACTATTTTAATCTGGATGTACGCATCTATTTGTTATTGATGCTGTTGCCCATGGTGCTGTTGAATTTGGTGCGCAACCTGAAGTACCTGACCCCAGTCTCTCTGATTGCGGCCGTGTTAACGGTGGCCGGTTTGGCGATTAGCTTTTCATATATGCTGCACGATTTACCCGACACGCATACAGTTAAACCGTATGCCACCTGGGCCACATTGCCTCTATACTTTGGCACGGCCATCTATGCCTTTGAGGGTATTGGTGTGGTGCTGCCATTGGAGAATAATATGCGCACACCCGAAGACTTTGGCGGCACAACTGGAGTTCTTAACACGGGCATGGTCATTGTGGCTTGTCTGTACACCTCCGTGGGATTCTTTGGCTATTTGAAGTATGGTGAGAGTGTCAAGGGCAGCATTACGCTCAATTTGCCACAGGGTGATATGTAAGTACATGTATTTATTATTTATATATCAATTAAAATTAATTCCGTTTTACTCCCACACAGTCTATCGCAGTTGGTACGCATTTCCATGGCCGTGGCTATATTTTTATCATATACACTACAGTTTTATGTGCCTGTCAATATGGTGGAACCTTTCGTACGCAGCAATTTTGATACAACGCGATCTAAGGATATTGCCACTACGGTGCTACGCGCAGTGCTGGTCACATTTACCTGTAAGTGAAGCAATAGTTTTTTATTTCATTTCATCTATCCGTCTGCCTTTATATTTCTATAAACATCAATCTATCTTTTACTGACCACACAAAATATATTACGCATGCCTTACACATTTCTTTTACATTTACAAATGTTCGTTATTTTGCTTTCAAAGTTATATCGATTTTTTTGTTTGTTCATTTAATAGAGAACTCTTAAAACCACAGTCTGACGGCATTCAAGTTTGAAATACATAATTGTTTATTTGTATTTCAATATATATTGTATATATCTATTGTATGTGTTGTATATGCATTTATGTATATCAGACTTATACTTCGATTATAGCACATCAACTTTATTTATTCTCTGTTATATATATATCAATAATACTTGATTAAATGTCATTTATTTATAGCACAGGTCAATGAATATTTGAGCTATATATAATACATTTTACGTGTATTATTACAAATTATTTTGCCTTCCATAACAACAAATGTTTTGATCTTTATTGGAAAATCATATACATTCTTTTATTTATTACTTCTGTTGATATTCTCTTCGGTTAGATTTGCAGCATTGTTAACTATAAATTGGCTTATAAGCAATAGTAGCTTATATTAATGCAGTGTGCATTAGATAAACTGCATTTTGTATTAAAAAAAACAATTCCATGTTTTTTAAAGTTTAACAAATTTTCCTGCTTCTTGCCTCAATGCATTCCCATTTTTTCTATATACAACTTACATGGAAAGTAAACTTTAATGGTTAAACCATAATTCCATGCATGATATGATTTGCTTTGTAAATTTTGCTTTATTTTGTATATATGTATATGGAGTTATGTGAAAAAGGTGTTGTCAGCTACACGAAGTACATTTTTTGTATTTTAAATTCTATATATTTTTTTTTTCATCGATTTCTCGATCTTGTTTGATTTTTGTAAATATTAGTCTCTTCTAAATAGAAAGAATTCAATAATAAATAATTAAAACAAATATATAAAAAAATAATTTGATTAATTTGTATATATTAATTCGTATTTCACATACATACCGTAATTCTTGATGTGATAATTGTACATACAACTCTTTTCATTCCTTGTCTATCGTATTTTCACTAAAATGTTGCATTTATTCTCTTTTGTCATGTTTCTTTCACATACTTTCACATCTTTTCACTCAATTGACTTTTCTCTTAAATATATTTCATTCATTCTCTATTGTTTCTCAAATGTTTCTTTAATGCTTTATCATCCTCTCTCATAAATATATCTTGCATGCTTTCTCATATTTTCTCTGCATTGCTTCTTTCATTTTTATCCTCTCTCTGCTCTTGAATATTTTTCATTATAAAAATCGTTTTCTGATTCTAGTTATTTTGGCCGCCGTCATTCCCAATCTGGGCTCGATTATCTCGCTCGTCGGTGCCGTCAGCAGCTCAGCTTTGGCGCTCATTGCGCCGCCCATTATTGAGATTATAACGTATTATAATGTGGGCTATGGCCGCTATAACTGGATGCTGTGGAAGGATTTTCTCATATTGATATTTGGTCTCTGCGGCTTCGTATTTGGCACCTGGGCCAGTGTGGCTCAAATTATAAATCCGAGCTTAGACTAGAAACCATCTCAAATAATTTTTATGATTGTGTGCGAATTTACGACGAAGGCTTTACTGTAGTTTCTTTTTTCGACTACAACTCTATGGATAAGTTTTCCTTTATACATTATAGGTTCATTTTATTGGCGATATATATATATATTTTTTGTTGATTAGTTTTGCCTGTTGTTGCCCGAAGACGTTGACGTCGCCAGGTGCTTTTATTCGGATTTGATTTTAAATTTTTTTTTAGCTGACTTTATTTATTTAGTTAAGCACAAAATATACTGTATTGTTCAGTACCAGACAATAATTAGCATTTCCCTAAGGCCAAAAACAATTGTGTTTGAATTTAGTAGATTTTTTGTTTTGATTTAAGTCAAGTTTTATGTTAGTTAAGTGGAAAGTTTTGTTTTCGATGATCGCACAATGCCAAAATAGTGATTTCGTATAGTATTTCTAAACTATATTTGTTTAGTTTAGTAACAAATTAGGACTTTAGTTTAAGGTCAAGCGCAGTTCATTCCAAATGCCAATGGCCCTTAATAAATTCATTATAACTAACTGTTGTGTGTGAGTTGCATCATACCCTGTACTATATGATAACGACAAAATATATACATATATACGTAGCAAATATATTATACATCTCACTTAAATAGCTACAAATATGCTGTGAAATGTGCCTAGCTTATGAGAAACAATCTCTTACTATATATTATTATAAATTATATTCCATTATTATATTCTACTCATATTGGCACTATCAAACAGCTGGGCACATTTCACACTATAAATAGTATATACATATATATATATATATATAAATTTCCTTTCATAAATGCCAGAGAATTGGCTTTTCAATCTCTGTAATTTATGAATAGCTCATATAATTGCATTACAATTTTGAAACAATAACTAAAGACAATAATAAATTGCGTTTAAAGTTTTTAAAAATCCAAATTAAAAAAAAAAAAAAAAATGAAAAAAAAAAAAAAAAACTGTTTTTGTTTTATTCTCCACTGGACTGTGCCCTCTATACAGATAGGTTTTCGTTTTATCAAATGGACAGAATGTTGCGAACTTTCAAATCAAATAGATTTATTAGTATTTGCGTGGAACGTAACTAGATCTGGTATCTTCGATAATACATAAGCGTAATTAAGCTTTACGGACAATGCCGTCATATAACTGATATAGCATTGATATCTCTACAGAAATGTTTATGAGGAGTGCAGCTATAGGATTTAAATTCACAAGTAGATTTTGAAAATGAAGGCGATGACGTAAAGAATTTATTTATAAATAAAATAAAAATAAAAAAAAAACAAATAAAATAAAATAAAAAAATGTATATATATATTTATATATATATATATATATATATATATATATATATATATATATATATATATATATTTTAAATTTTATATACATAAGGATTTTCTCTACTTACTATTTTTGTCTATATTTACAATTCTTTATGTAATTTTTGAAAGTAGTTTAAGCTATTGATATTTTATATTGGCCAGTTCAGTTTTTGTGTTTGTAATTCCCAACTGCTAATTCGCTGAGTTCTGCGTATAAAACGAGGGTTCAGCCGCGCGTCCATTTGTGTTGTTTGGAAGGAGAGCAAGTTAGCACTCCCCTAGACAAGGATGGAACACACAAACGAACGGCTAGGCACAAGACGATGCCGTTCACAAGTTTTTTTTTTTCTTATATTTAGTTAAATATAATATTTATATAAAATATAAACATATATATTTGAACAGTTGCAGCCGTATGTTCGATATTTGACTTTCGATACAAATAAGTAAATCTGCTTAAGAGCTTTTGAGTTGAGACTTGATATAGTCGCGTTTTACCACTTAATGAAGCTATAGATGTGTTTATAGATCAGACAATCGATTGGAACTTTCGTTTTTTATATGAAATACTTGCCTGTGTGTAAAGATAATTTGCTGTAATTTTATATGAATTACTTTTGCAAATCATATAGAAGTCATTGAAATAACCGATATAAAGTTAAGCTTTTGGTATAAAGAACTTTGATGTCTTTAGAATATAAGATCATGATCAGAGTACTATATCATATAGCTGATATATGAATGATAGCTCTTAAAGTTAGTTCTTGAATAATTAAGTATTCAATTTGCATATCTTAATTCAATTTAGTATTTATTAGAATTAGTGAAGTCTCTTGTTATAAAATATGTGTCGGATTTCAAATATAAAAGATTTATACAAGATTTGAAACTATAGAGCTAAAGAATGAGAAAATACAAGTTTTTGTAAGGATTGTAGAGATAATTATGATCACATTCGTATCAAGAACAGTTCATTATTGAATATATAGAAAAGTCAATAAGATATATAGTCCATTGGCGACAAAGATCGAACTCAGTTAAAATATACCAAATATTTAATATTATTTTTTTATTTGCAACTTTTATTTCCAATGTAGAAAGAACTTAGGCATTCTCTGGGCATGGTGGATACCAAGTCCACTTGCTCCATGGGACGCATTCAGATGTCACAGGATCGAAGCCGGTAGCGATATCACAAATGACAACGGTTGGGGTGTTGCCCTCGCAGACCCAGTACCGTGTGGGATCCCAGTTGTTGCGATATTTGGTGGCACTGGTGCCGGTACAGGTGGGAATTCCATTGCCATCGGGATCGCAATCGGCGTAGATGGCCACCACGAACAGAGCCAGACAGAGAAGAATCAGAGCTAGCCGAAGCAAAATTCCATGTATTGTATAGATGTAGGTTTCTATTTATTTATTTTTTTTTTTTTTGGTAAACTTACCAGCTTTCATTTTTGGTTATAGTCAGGGAAGTGAGCGCTACCAAATGTGTTCAATCAGGTGAATTGGCACAGCTTATATACCCACTCAATGGCCCTGATATCTGTCCCGGCTGTATAATTATACTAGTTCTTTATTAATATAACTTATCTATTCGATGTTATGTTCTTGTTTGTTGTATGGCACCGAATGCCTGAATCGTTGTGTGCTCGTGCATTGATAACTGCGATGTGACATGGAAACCTTCGAAATTAATCTATCGACGATTTTAAATCTAGTATATGCACTATCTAGACACTAATTGGATGATTAGTAAATCTCTTCTTAAATTTAGCAAATCAAAATTCCTTATATTTATAGGTATCAATAAATATTTTTGATTGAAGTGCTTGAGTAAATAACTTTCACGTATTTCTTTTCAAATCTAAAAATATTCAATATTTTTGCTGAATATACATATTTATTGTTATTTAAAAAAAGTTTAAAATGATTCCAAGAGTAGAAAGATATATTTAGAGGCATATAGAATACTTTAAAGCTAGAACAAGAATTCAATCCATATCTTTGCTTCGATCCATATCATTCCTCAGAATTTGTTCAATGAATACAAAAATATTCAAATTCTAGTAAAAATTTATGATTATTCCAGTTTTTATTTTATTTTTTGTTTTCATTATTTTACTTATTAATATTCATTATTAAAAATAATATAAATGATTTTGTTTGTATTGTTTTTTTTTTTTACATTTAAATTATAAATTAAATTTATAAAAAAATTGCTTTACAATTCTAAATTATTAAATTATGAATACTTTTCGCCATTTATTATATATTTATATATAATATGTATTTTGATATATTTTTTATATTATTCCGACTGCAAAATTTCATTTTTTTTTATATATATAAAAATTATAATAAAAAAAAAAAAAAAAATGAAAAGTCCTAGTAGGTTTCAAAATTGTCAGTACAAATTAATTATTTTGATTGATTTAAAATCACAAAAAAAAAGGAATCGACAAAAAACCTATTCGATTGACAAGTTAAGAGATATATCATCGCCGTCGAATGGAAGAATTTTATGATGTGGAAAAATCGGTACGTTGGTATCGCAACATGTCGGACGAACAAATCGGGGCTGCCGATGACTTATTAAATGCACTGCGCGACGATATCGATCAGCATACAACGTATCGGGTAGAGGACTGTCTGGAGAGGCTGGGCCTATATCCGATGCCCAGTTCGAAGCAGCTGAAGCTGCTGATTGCCATAAGTCGAGGCAGTGACTTGGCATTTCTCTGGTTCACGTGGGAGGCGTACTATAGGAATCGCAACGACTTTAATCCTGAGAGACGGCTATACAGATGCAATGAACAATTGATATTGACATCCATTGCGCATTTGGATCTGGCGATGACTAAGCAAGGTCTGGATAAGATATTGCCATTGCCGCAGAATGGGAAAAAGTATCAGGAGCGTCTGCGACGGCTGCAGCTGAACTTGGCACGGAAGGAGCGTAGGCAACAGGAACTGCGTCAGATTCGACTCAAAGAGCCAGCCGATAATTCGCCATATATGAAGCCACAGATACGACCCAAACCTTTTGTACCCCTGGCCAAGACATTCAAGCCCAATGAGCACAAGTGCTGCTTTAAAGAGAACGAGATACCCAATGAGAAGGCACGTTGGTTCGCCGACTATGAGCTATCGCCGGTCAAGCGAGAGGTAAAGAAATGTCTATTGGATGCAATTGGTCTGGTCTTTGGGAAGGAGCACAATGCGATGGATAAATCACTGTGCAATGTACATCGCATGGTGGAACGTGATCTGATTCGAAAGAAACATGAACTAACCATAGATGCATTGCATCGTTGCATGGAATACTTGGATGTACAGAGCCGAGAGAAACGTTTGCGCAGCGAAAGAATTGTACGTCAATTGGAGCGTGAGGTCACCAAGGCGGCGAGTAAATTGGAAATGCATCGAATACAACATCTTCTGAAGGTGCAAAAGGCCATGCAGGATGATGCGCATCCGTGCAAGGAACGTTGTCAAATGTGTGTGCAGCTGATCACAATGCCGGAATTGATCAACTCGAACGATGCCAATGATGGAAATACCACTTTTCCCCTGCTGATGACAAATCAATCAGGCACCACTGTAACTTACGCTCATCCGATTCCCCACTCAGGTGATATGAATAGCATACACGTTATGACCATGGGTAAGGAACACGAGCACAAGACAATTCATCTATTGAAGGACGACAACTATCGTTGCCCGGGACCACCCAAGTCACGCAAGTCTGCTGTTGTGCAGCCAGAGGTATGCAAGAGGCCAGTCAAAGTGGTTGAGGAAGTTGCTCCGGATATTCCATCGACGGGTTCATCCAGCTCGCAAGAGAGTGAGCATTGCTTTCGACGTTATATGCCCAACGGCATGTTGGCCTGGAATTTCTTTCGGATCTACAGACCACCGGCAAGGCAGTCTGAGCCGGATTTCAAGTACGCCGATGTGCAGCCGATTATACGCAGCTATTGTGTTGCGGCTTTGCAGCAGGCAATGGAGGGCACCAAGGAGAAGCAGGCGGCAAAGATCTATGGCAAGAAGTATATGGAGCGCATCCTATGGCAACAGCGGCACGTCTCGACTGTGGCACTCGAAGCTGCCGCTACAAGTGCCAAGCAAGCCTTTCGCGATGCTCAGTCGAATGTGTTGATAGAGCCTGTGAAGTCTAATCATACAATGCCATCGGATCGTTTGCAAGTGAACAATATTGATCCGGAGAATAGGAAATTGTTGTCGGAGCTGTTAAAGAGCGCCATGGATATATTGAGGAATGATTCACGCTATGTACTCGTGACACTACCGAATGCACACAAGATGCCGATGCTGTTGGACTGGGTGGCACAGCGCTACGGCAAGGTGTTCAGGCATGATGCGGTTCGTGCGCCGACAACTAAGGAAGTGCTTGCCCTGATGAAAATGAATCGCAGACATGGACCTTTTCCCGAGCCCAAAGATGTGCATTTTCAGTGCACTGCCAATGCTGATTGTAATGATAAGAAATTCCTAAACCGATTTGCGCAAATGCGTGAAGAATATTTTAATCGATTGAATGAGTTGGATCTGCAGGAATCGCGTATCGTTTGGCTCGCATTACGCAACTATGCCGAGCGACCGACCCTAAGTCCGAGAACCTATTTCGCCTACATGCCATCCAAACAAAAGAACTTCATACGACGCAATCTCTGGCTGGCCTACCAGTTTCGTCGCGTCTCCTCATTGCGCAAAGGTCCCTATCATAAATAAATTTCCTTACTGCAGGCGACTCTCTGAGTTGCAATGTCGCATAAATTGTGGTTGGATGGCGCATGCACATCCGCTTTCAATCCCTTACCACAATATGTGGGACATTGCAACTGGATGTGGAACTGTTTTAAAGTTTTGTTTCGTATTTCATTTCAATAGAATTTGTTATTAAACTCCACAAATGTTGTTTTCTTGCGGTAAACTAATTGAAATATTAAATTTATTAAATTGCATTGGTAATTTATACAATAAAATTAATTTATACATTAATTTAATTTATACATTAATTAATTAATAGATCTACATAGAAAATTATTATATTTAATATAATTGAAACAAGGTATAAAAGCAAGTCAAGTTTATTAATCATTTTGACATTTGAATTTTAAAGAGGAGCTAAATATGAATATGAGTTCAGATAAGCTCTATCACTTAATAGAAATCAAAAAATAGAATTGTGGCATAAAACAAAGTCGTACAAGTTAAGAGAGGGTGTTGGGGTAGCTGTTCCGTACACTGAGCACACAAAAGACATCTCAGATGACATATCTAATTTTGTTGAAAGGTAAATTGCTGGGGAGAGGTGTTAAAAAATAAATACATATTATTTCAATGGCACTGAACTGGAAATATGCCCACAGGTTGCTGACGTTTAGAAGATCTGTGAACTGACAATTTGAGGTTAAAGTTGCTCAGACTCCAATATCTTTCTTTTTCTCTTTCAGAAGTTCAATCTGTTATGCTCTCTGTTTCTCAATGACTCTCTCCCTCCCCTTCTCACCCATACACATAACTACAATCTATCTATCACTTTCTTTCCGACTTTCTCACCTTTTTCAAATAAAAAAAATCTGAAAATCTGAGCAATTTTCATATAATAGTTATTGAATTTCAGTTAGAAATCGCTTGATATCACGTCTATTTGTGTAAACTTGCTATATAGATAGAGGACTCGAAATATTCTATATATGTACACATATGGGGTATATCAATTTTTCGCTAGCGCGCGTCATCTTTCATATGAATCTAACAAGAAACTCTGATAAGAGCTACTGGAATTGTTTCATTTCCCCAACACTCTCACCGCATGTATTCGCAATTCAGATAAGTTGATTCAACGAAATGCTACCAAAATTCTCAATAAGCTGATAGCGAAGAATTTCGCACGTTTTTGATAAGAATTATTGAGCAGGGCAGACGAACCCAGTGAGACAGCCCAGTGAGAGGCGTCATCCGAAACGTGAAGGTTAAGCAAACAATTTTTGCATTCACAAAATTGCAAAAGAAAAATGCACAAAAAAAACAAAATAGAAAATAGAAAAATAGAAATATTTTCGTCTTTTGCCAATGTCAAGAAACTTGCGCAACAATTTCGGGCACGCCCACCACACACAATGCCGCCCACGCACTTAGTGTATGCAGCGAAGACAAACGGCGTTAATTTCTTAACTATGTGCAAGACTAGAGCCTTAGCGAGGGCTGTCACATGACTTGCGCAGTAAATGAAACCATACAACTATTTCATTGATTTTTTTTAAATTTAATTTTATTTATTTTTGATTTGTAAACGCTTTCTTCTAATAACTATTTATCAAGCGTGCTAATCAAATTTATGTTTTTGGAAAATTAACTATGACTTTAATTAAAGTTGAACAATCATTGATTGTATGTGATCAGCCCAACAATCAATAAACAAACATTGCAAAAATAATTGTATTTATTATCAGGAACTAGCAAAGTTTGCCATTTCTATATGAATGAAAGACTTGAGAGTCGTGACGCTAATATTTGGCAAATAGATAATTCTCAGAGAATTCTGAGAATAACGCTCTTTCATTATTATTATTATCAATATTACTTTAAACATTATTATTATTTCTATTATTATTAGGTATATTGTTTATTTAGTCGTAAAATATATTATATAAAATATATATATTTCATTATTCATTATTATTATTAGATATATTGTTCATTTACTCATAAAATAAATTATATAAAATATATATATTATATTTTCTGTTCTTTACTATTGTCATTACTATGTTCATTGGCATTAGTATTGGCATTTAATATTTTTTGCTATGATCATCATTATTATTGACAATAATTACTTAATTATAGTTAGCACAGTGCACATTGAACACTTTTAGCATTAGTTCTTAAGAACGACTTGGAACTAGTGCTATAATAGAATAGCTGAAGAATTATATAATTATAAATAAAAGAGACCGATATTATCTAGTATTTTTATTATTTTAGCTGATAAGTTATATATATATATAATATATAATATTTTTTAAATTTTAGAGTAGTTGTAATAATTTTGTATTATTATATAATTTTTTAAATTATATATATGCAAATATATATTATATATATATTTATTTATATTTATATTTACTATTTGTTCTTTTTTTTTCATTTATTTTATTTATATTTTTTTTGTATAATAACATATGATATATAGAGCACTCATTATAATATATGACATGTTTTTTTTATTATTATTATTTTTTTTTAAATATATTTATATTGTTTTTACATATACTTTTTTTTTAATATATAAATTTTTATACAAAAAATTTTGTTTTGTATACTCGCATGATCAAAATCACACTTGTAAAGCGTTGCGGCTAGCGAGGGTTGCTTCGTAACTTAAATACGTTAAATATGTTAAATATATTAAGTTGCTGCCTAAGGCGTGCGCCTTTTATTTATTTTTGATAAGCTTTATTTTATTAACCAGCTGCTGGCAAATTGGCAACTACACGCGTCTTGGCCAACTTAACAAGCAGTATCTTGTCTTGAAAAAATAAAAATAAATAAAAAGTGAAACCACACTAATGTGAACAATTCAAAAAAAAAAAAAAAAAGAAAAAATGAATATAAAAATAAAAATATGTTGGCGAAAGAACTTCGTCTCGCTTGACGGCCCTAATTGTCTAATGGTTGCGCGACAGAGTCAAAAAAAAAGCCCAAAAGCCTGCCAAGCGACACGCTCACAATTTTTGTCTTCAATTGCCAAAGCGCAATTTGTCGCCAAATGAAAAACTGAAATGAAATAGGAAAATAAGAAAAACACAACGACTATATGCCACAAAAAGAGCGTTTGGCAATTGTCTGCTTCGAGAAATGTTTTATAAAGTGCATTGACAGCGCTGGCAACAAACTTAGTCGCAATGTTCGTTAGCAATTGGAAACTACTATTCGGTCTGTGTGTCTATGTGTGCCTGGAGCTGGGCTCTACACAAAACGCTAGCCATGTTGTGTGGGAGTCCAGTGGGAATACGAGTAAACGTGAAGCTGTGAATCAATTGGATTATGCTGGCACCAATATTGCCAAGAGTTATGATCCGCCGCCGGAATTCTATAGGGGACCGGGCAGCACCATCACCGGTTCTGGTGTTAGTTCTAGTTCTAGTTCCAGCTCCGGTTTGGGCTCATCGGCCTTGGGCAGCGTGGGTGAATCGCTGAGCGAGGCGTACAACAAGTGGAAGCAGAGCAACGGACAGCATGATCGCATCAGCGTGGGTATGTAACAGAGCTAAACAGAAAAATCGAGAAAGAGTGAGACAGAGAGAGAGAGTAACTCCACACCACATCACTCATTTAGGTCATTATGGTGGCGGCGCAGCTCAGGCGGCGCACATACAAACACCACATGGACATGCCAGCTATGCCTACGAGGGACATCCTTATGAATTTGCTGGCGTAGGTGCCGGGCATGGCGGTTACTATGGCGGCAGCAGTGCAGAGTCGGGCATACCTTTCGATGTCTATGGCTCACGGCCAGTGCATGGCAGTCATCATCAACATGTGCACTATCCGGGACCAAGTGCTGCTGGGGAATATGCCTACCTGGAGCCACATGAGCTGGCCACTCACAAAGGGCCGCCGGAACTGTCACAGAAGGCGCTGCTAGCCAAGAGTTTTCTCATACCCTTAGCCAGCGCTGCAGTGCTGGGCATTGCAGCTGCACTTGTGAGTAATCCGCTGTTGTTGCAGCTGGGCACAGTTTCGGGCTTGGGCGGCGGATTTGTGCCGGCTGTGGGCAAGCGCAAAAGGCGTGCGCTACGCAAAGCCTATGCAGCACATACATAGCAAACTTTCTAATACATAAACCATTTCCTCGAAATGCTCGCAAAAGAAAAAGAAAAAAAAAAAAAAACGAACGAAAAAAAACTATTTAATTTCAATTAACTCTTTTAAGTGCTCCTAGCTTATTCATTTTCAAATTTGGCGGCTAAAATGTCTTATACTCCAATACTCTTATACTTTACAGCTGTTGGGTTAAGTGTAAATAGCATTAGTGTTATCGATGCAACAGCGCCGCTGTTAATTAACATTGAGCTGTTAAGCAGCAGTAAAAGCTGTTAAATTTGAATTTTATTTACATTTTCATTGTGTCAATAAGTAAATATAGCCTAAGTAAAGCTAAAATAAATAAATATATATACAAACTTATATAATTTTTAAGATTGAGTCTATTAAATGTGAGCTCTTTAAGTCAAGTTAGTAGGCAGCACGCTTCTGGGCCACAACTCATTTAACGCTCAGACAAACTTCATATGACAAAAAAAAAAAAGAGAGAAAAAAAAAACCCAACTAAGTAAAGAAAATGCAACAACTGTAGTCGTTCGGGTAAAACGCGAATGGAAACCATAAGTACAATAATTGAAGAAAATGTCAGCTACACACGATGGCTACGTGACTTAATAATGCCCCATGGTGCCCCATAATAACGGCCGCAACGTGTTGCTCTCTTTGCCAGCTTTGTGTGTGTGTGTGAGTGTGAGTGAGTGGCTGGGCGCATCCATATTCGCAAGTTTTCTTCTTCTGCTTCTCATTGACCATTTCATATCATCATTAAGTTGATATGCTTTGGCTTACGCCAACTATAAGTAAAACTACAATGCCAGCTTACTCACTAAACGATTTCGTTTTAATTGGCAAAATGTTTGCAGATGAAGATTTACTTGAGTTAAAGTTCATTTCGGAGCAGTCAATGTCACATTTGCTCAAGCTTGAACTTGACTTGGCAGCCCAAGATAGCGATCCTCAAATTAACCAGATGTGGAAATTGGGTTTGAGCTCTTTATGTGTAATACTTATGCTCGAATATGACAACGATTAGGCAAACTGAAAATCTGATGAAATGAACTTAATTTTAATTTAAATGTTAGGCTTCGAATTGCCTGAGATTAGGCGAAATATAAAACTTTAAATTAACTAATATTATTAATTGTTATTATTAGCAATGGCTTATTAGTTTTGACATTGAATATGACTTCATCTAGGTGTATTATGTATTTCCAAACAATTTTGAATAATTATGTGTTGAATATATATAGCTAAGAGAAATATTAAAATTGATTCAGTAATGAGATTTAAGATATAAGTAATATTTCTTAAGATTTCTCTCTGGCTCACTCTTTTTCTCTCGCACTTTTTCACTCTTTGCCTATTCTTCTTCTTCATACTCTTCTTCTTCTTACTCTATCGTTTATTACTATCACTCTTTCTCACTCGCTAAGAAATACATATCGCTGTCCTTTTTATCAGTATCACTCTGTCTTTTTCGCTCATCCCCATCTAACTTCTCTCTCTCTCTCTCTCTCTCTCTCTCTCTCTCTCTCTATGTCTCTGTCTCTCTCTTTTTACATTATTTCTCAATCTCAGTCTCCTAGTGTACTTTATCCACTTCCTTTCTATTTGCTTTCCATCTACTATCTTTCTTTGCTTATAACATGTTCAAAAGAACAAGTTCAAATAATCCAACCTATTCATATCTATATATCAAATCCATCATTTACATAAAATCTATAATAAAAAAATAAAAAGAAGAAGAGAAAAAAAAAATTAATTAAAATTTAGTGTGACGCAAGCAATTTTAATAAATAACAAATGATGATCAAAAAATTAATATATTCAAAAAAAAAATTTATATAGATTTCTATAGATATCTAGTACATATATATAAATATAAAAATCATTTAGGCTCTGGCTGGGAAAAATGCAGCAATTTGTTCAGCTGGAAACTAATTTGCATTACATTTCAATAATTTAGAGGAAATGGCTAACTGCCACGCCCCCCCAAAACCCAGCCCACACATTACCTCTAGCCCAGCTAACCGCAAAGTTAGCTCCAAATGTGATTTTAGACATTTATGTATCTAATTGAAAATGGGGGTACTACAGAGACACATTCATATATAGCTGGCATAAATATATGGTAATTATTCAGCGAATTAAAATCTATAAATATTGCATTTAATTTGTATGCTAAAATAATAAACATTGGTTTCTGCGGTTCGTTTTGGCCAGTTACATTCGCTTGTTTGTCAGCTGGACCAAATGATTAAATTGCGGTTGGCTGGTCAAGTGGTCAAAAGGATTCGAACCTCTGTTGCCCAGCTCACTTGCAGATGACACGCATTGTGTGAAGCTTATTTTTCGATGAGGTTTTGCATTTGATTTTGAAATATATGTAAATTTTTACATATATATATATATTTTTGTTTTTTTGCATTTAATAATTATTAAACAAGTATGAACTGACATATTTCATATAGTAAAGTTGGCTAATTAATATTAAATAAGATATATATTTTTTATTATACTAAAAATCTATCTATTTATTAATTATTATTTATTCTGTTAGGAAAATTTAAAAGAAATTGAATTCATTCTTAGCTACCAGTTGATAAATACTGTTGATATATCGATTTATCGATATTCAAATTCCTTCTTCTTTCAAGTTGCCCATTCGAACTTGCTTTCCTCTAGCTCCTCCCCTGCTCAATTTCGAGTCAGCATATTGGCTGCCACGCCCATATCATTGGGCCAACTACAAATCACATTGACACCCACAATTTGCACCAACCATGCCCACATCGTTGACCAAAGGGACAAGCACAAGAAAGCAGAAGAAGAAAAAAATGACAACAACTAAAACAAAAACAAATTACAACAGTTGTAAAGTGTCATTTTTCAAAGTGCACAGCAATACGAAGTGGGTGCGATTGGGCAGGGTGGCTCCAAAACGCAATGTAGAAATAATCATAATGTTCCGAGCGCATATTTGAGACGAAATCTTGCGTAGCAATGTTGCAAAAACAACAGCAGAAATAGAACGTCAAAAAAAAAAAAAAAAAAACGGCAAAAGAAACAATAAGAAAAATGTGAGCAAATTTCGCTGGCAACGCAAAAGAAATGAGACAAAGCACAAAAAAAAAAAAAAAAAAAAAAAAACAACAACAATAAAACAAAGCAAAGCATACATATAAAAAAAAAAAAAAAACTAAACCAAATTCCAATTTGTTAGGAATTTGTTCAATTTCAGTTTTGCTTTGCCGGGTGATTCGTTGGGGTTGGCGAAGTATATTTGACCAACCTCACTCTTCGCTCGCCTCTTGCCGCTCTTCGTTCTGCGCTCTCCGCTCTCCGCTCTTCAGCTTAGCATCTGCATGCTTCACACGTGCCGCCATGCAAAACCATAAGCATTACGGCTCTACCGACCTCCAGTGGCCATTATGTAGCTACCACGACAAATCGCACACATTTAACACACACACTCACACTCGCACTCACATGCTCATACTCATTCTCATACATATGTATACTCATAGGAAAAAAAGTGCATACTTAACATACTGACAAAAAAGAGCAGCAGGCGAAACAGCTGCTCAAAATGGCTTCAACAACGTCGCAGCTTGTCGCCCATTCAATTCCATAGAGATGAGTATATCGTGGCGTGAGCTTTAAAATATACAAATATTCTATCAGTATTCATTGCCTAGATATTAAACATTTATCTAATAATACTCAAAATAAAATTCTTTAAGAGTAACTACTACGCTCCATATACAGCGAGCAAGAGCATTTTAATTGCTATGCCTAAGCCCTTTTTGTCCTCTTATTTTGCAAGCATTCTTTGTTGTCATCTTCTTATTATTTGTGCGGCAGTACTCACCTTCTCGCTCTTTCTCTATCACTCAATGTCCCGAATAAGAACCGAGCTGCAGTCTGCATTTAACTTTTGTGGTGATCGGTTGCTTACACTAGTGTTTGTGGAATGTAGATTGTGGAATGCATGTGCAGACAGAAATTTAAATGGCGAAGTGTGGATCTTGATCATTTGATTAGTTGCCCATACGATCCACTGCAGTTTTCAGTGAAGGAAAAACAAATTTACTTTTACAAATTACATATACAAATATTCATTAATGTAAAAGTTGAAAATTATCGTGATTGTAAAATATTTATTTTTATTTTTTATGTGATTTCTCATTCGTGACTCACGCCACCATCTTTAGCTTAAAACTGTAATAGGCTACGAAAATTGTTGTTGGCGCTTCTTTTGGCTGCTACCCTAATGACATTTGTATGCCACTGCAGACATGTGCAGCAGCTCGATTTCAACTTTTGGCAGTTCTCGGTTCTTAACTCATAAACAGTGTAACCCGCACAGTCCGGATCTTGATGTCAAATGTTGGTAAGCTCTTTTTTTTTTATTTAACATTTTTTTCTGCAAGCCTTTGGCTCAATTGGCAACATTATTGAATGTGTCGAGTATGCCAAACCGATAACATGAAGTTTATGTTAAATGCAAGAGCCAAAAAACCCATTGTGTTGCATAATTTGTAGGGCTGACCATTTAACCATTTATAGGCATCGATTTACCTCACTGACAAGCAAATAAATATTTCAAAATACAGTTGAAAGCACTCAATTGTTGGTATTCCACACAGACACACACACACACACACGCACGTACATGGATTTCTCTCTCACTCTCTGTGTGAGTGTGTGTGTGTGTGTGTGTGTGTGAAGGGGGCAGCTTTGTAAATCTGTCGGCGCTTGTGCGTCGAGAGTTTTAATTGAATTTTGAGTGGCGTATTTAGGGATTTGTTTATTTTTAATAGAAAGGCCACACACAGTTAGAGAAAGGGAGAGGGAGTGAGTGAGAGCGGCAGAAGCATGGAATAGCATGATACAATTCCGATTGAAAGTTTTCCCTTTTCATAGCTTTGTCTTTTTTTTTCTTTTCTTCTTTTTCATTCGTTTGAACAATTGAAAGGCTGTATTTTCGTTGTATTATTTTTATTTTGTGCAATGAAATAAAAATTGAATGCATTTAGCTGTAATATGTGTATCAAAAACACGAGTAGAACAAGTTGAGTAAATGAAGTCGAACAACAAAGAGAGTAAGAGTACAACAAGAAAGAGTGCTCTAGTCGGAAGTGACAGGCTATGAGATACCCTGAATATTGATCTACTATAGGCTATTGCCTATACCAATTTCAAAACGTTACATAATCTGTGCACATCAAAATCAATTTCAATATTTCAGGGCTTAAAACACAATCGATTATACTGTATAATAAAGAATGTTTTTATCTTAGTAAATGTTAAATTCATACGGAGTATGTTAAGCAGAAATTTATATGTATTAAATTTCATTCTATAGGTTTTGAAATTTAAGAGATCATTGAGCTCAGACGAATATGAATAGATTATTTTCGCTATATCTACTCAGCTGATCAGATCAAGAGTGATTTTGCTTTAAATTCTAATTCTAGACTAATTTATGGTTATTTCTATTTTATACTCAAGTGTTTTAAGTTGACTGCAAGGATTAAAATGTTTTGCCTAAAAGTATGCAGCAAAAAATATTATAAAATATATATAGAGAAAATTTGATTACATTTTATTGTCTTTATATGCCAAGATGCCAAACTATTTTGAAAACTTAAATTAAGTTTCCCTTCTTGCAGTTTCTAGATTTTCGCAGCTTTTTTTGTTTTGCCATGCTGGTTGCAAATTTCTACATATAAATTCCCATGCGAGTAGTCACAAACGAATAACCAGATATTATTATCTTTTTTTTTTTGTTTTATTCTATATATTTATTTTATTTTTATTTTATTTTTTTGTTAGCCACACACAGACACACATCAAAATTGTGTTATAAAATGCAATTTGTTAACGCCATAAAAACACAATACCCGCATGCTTTTTATTATGCTCGATGACCAATTTGAAAAGCAATATGCGGACACACTCACGCCTTCCCCTCACTCACTTGAAATGGGTGTGGCTGGGTTACTTCAACCAGCTACTCTGCTCAATTTACAGCTTGCTATTTATTTATATATACATACATATATATCTGTTTTTTTTTTTTTGGGTAACATTTGCGGCACATGTCACCGAACTGGACTCTGCGAATCTTTCATCGAAAGCTTGTGAGTGTTTGTTTGAATGGTTTATTTTTGCTGTTGTTGTTGTTGCTTTTTGTTTTACGATTGTGAGTGCGAGTGCGAGTGCGAGTGCGAGTGCGAGTGCGAGCAGCGTGAGTATGTGGGTATATGAGTGTGAGTGCATTTGTTGTTCATTTCATTTAAATTACCCTGTGGCTGACCTCCTTGTCACAGCACATGGCGTCTGCAGCATATTGAAACATTTTGTGTATCCCTCACAATCGAATGCTCATTGAGCAGGGACAGCAGCAATTTTTTGTTCTCTACTCTTATTGTATTTATTTGGAATGGTCAACAACAATACAGTCAGAGGGTCATTTTTCTGGTTGACGTTAGATGGGCTGGGCATGGGGTTTGCTTTTTGTGGGTTTTTAATCAAGTTGTTTGGCCACCAAATTTTTCTGTTGATGTTTTGGTTTGCAGGTTGTCAATAAAACAAAACAAAAAATAAAGCAAAATGGAAGCAAAATGGAAGCAAAATTCATGGGAAACCAATGGAAACAACAATCTCTGGAGAGTTGAGGCTAGCACGATACTGATATCTAAATGATTGAGTATTTATATAATGCTTCTGTAAGGGGAGTATATTAAAGAGCTTTAAATAAGTTTGTTTAAAGAAGAACAAGTTTGTTTAGATGTCTAAAAAAAAGCTGTTAATGTAACTTTTTTTTTTTGTAGTTACATTCCTGCAATGAAAATGGAATCAGTTGCTGGAACTAGCTCAACTGAACATTGAAACTAAAATCATTTATCAATTGTTGACATTTTTTATATACATATATAGGTATATAAGAATTGATAGTTAAGATTATTTGATCAAACTTATCGTTTAATGTTCAATACATTTAGCTCAAATACAATTGATTTATAATATTTATTAATAAAACTCAATTTTAAATTATATTGTGGAATACCAATTATTAATTAAATTAAATAAAAATAATTCTTAATGTAAATAATAATTATTTAAGTAAAAGTGCTTACAGTTGAACTTAAAAAAAAGGCATTAAAATATTTTTATTATTAATCTATTTATTTTTTAAATATATTATATATTTATATAGATATAAATATACTAATATCTATATAAATATATGATGATATATGATGCATTAAACTAATTCATTTTATTAAATTGTTACACTTGTTAAACATTAATGCTTTAAGCATAAAATTACATATTCATTTTGACTTAAGTATATTAATTTAAAAATTCCAAATATTATTTATTTAACTTCAATATTTTCTTTTATATTTGCTTCTGCTCCACTTTACAAGGCAATACTTTAGTCAACAGCATTTCTTATGACTCATCAAAATGATTGCCTACATTTTGCCAAGGGAAAAAAGTATTCCCTGTATCACTTATACATATGTCTGTCTGTTTGTATATGCATATGTATGTAAAAAAACAAAAATATTTTATCTGCGCATACTTTTATGTCACTCTTTTGGGCTACCTCTGCAAGATGTACGACGTTTTATTATATTTAAATTACACAAAGCATTAAATATAATTCACTCAGTACGCTCCATTTACTAAGGCCATATAAAGGCACATACACACATGCATACATGCACACATAAGTCTATGGGCCAAGGCAAGTAGAAGAAGAAGAAGAAGAAAAAATGCCGCTGAAAATCGCTGTAATACTTATTCATCAATTATATGATGCGCAAAAATATATATATGCATATATATTTATATAGATGTGCTGAGATTTACAATATCAAACACACACACACACACACATAGACAGGCAGTACTTTATTCTCTCTCACACACACACACACACACACACGAGATGTGCGCAGACATGCTCTAGATGGCAAACGCGTCATACTTTACTACTTACTAAATCCATTACAAAGTATTTACGTAGAAAATTGCTTTATATCTCTCAGCATATCTCTCCGTCGACATCGTAGCCAACGTTCGTCGTGTGTGGAAATTTGTTGTTGTACAGCAACAATGATTGAGAAGAGCTAAACTAGAGACACGACTAGGCAAATGTCCTGTGGAGAGTTTTTAGTTGAGCTCTTTAGTTTGCTAAAGCCTTCTAGATATAAATAATTATATAAATAGAATAATATTAATATACTACTAAGTAAATATTAACATAATATATATTATAATTAGTACTTATATTACAAATATGCATTTATATATTTTTAAATATTATTATTTCTATTATATTATTTTTAGTATATTAATAAAATGAATACAAAAAAAATTAAAATTAATTTAAAGGCGTCAAGTTGAAATTTTTATTTTATATAATATTTTCTTTCTCTGTATATATATTATAATTTGTTAAGCTGGCCGTATAGTTGCAGTAAAATCCGTAATTAAACATACAAATTAAAAAAAATATATGTATCAGTTAAAATGATAAACAGCCTATGCACTCACTATAACCCACATATCACATATTACAGGGTATACAAATTTAAGTACGTGGGAATAATAGTAGAGGAAAAAAGCTTTTGTGTGGTGTAGTCGCTCTATCTATCTATCTCACTCTTTAGTTAGCTAACTCTATCTTGCTCCCACTCTCTCTCTCTCTCTCTCTCTCTCTCTCTCTCTCTCTCTGTCTCTCTCTGTCTCTCTCTTTTGCTGCGTATCTTATGACCGTAGTCAGTAAGGTAGTCTCGAGCTTGCTTAGCTAGAGCCTCAGGCTCAACTACCCCACGCCCCACAGGCAGATTTGTCTGCTCCGCTGCCCCCCTGCTTGCCCTCCCCCGCCCCTTGTCAGGGGATAGTACAATGGCAAGACAAAATGGCTGTGTGCACCAATTTATGTGATTTTTCGTAAATGTCAGTGGCAAATAAGAAAATATTAAAATAGATTTGTGCACTGTGCAAAGACAATGGACAAGAAGTAAACTGAAAAGATTATGACGATGTAGATTAGGGAAATGGAGCTGAAGAGGCTTTGCCTTGATTGGATGCTAAATGATTGAGTTCATAAAGTTGCTCAATAATAATAAAAGATGTCAGCAAAGTAGAGCTTGCGAAGTGGTTAGCTTTGCTATAGTGTTGAGAAAAATACTTATTTTTTTGATAAGAGTGGATGAGAGTTATAGAGAAAGAAAAGACTAACAGTGAAACATATTAGTAAATTTAGAGAAGGCAACTGAAGAGATTTCGTATTGTAGTTTTTCGTTTCATACCACTTGTTTTCTCAACTATTTCGAGTACTTTCCAACACTGACTGTTGATTTCCATTGCCAAATGTTGACACTAAATCATAGCCACAATTTGCCTCTCCACGTCCATAAACAAGAGTCGTAAAAAAAATGGGAAATAAAAAGTTTTCACTAGCACAAAAGCGGAAACTATGTACGAAATGTGCTCACAGCGGAATTCACTTGAGAATTATAATGCATAGGCACTTGATTTAAGGCATATGGCAATAATGATGTTTACCACTAGCCAAGCAGACTCAAAGACGTCTTGGGCAATATGAAAACTAGCGAAAATGGTATTTGTAAATGATTTTGAAAAGGAAACTAGTGAAACATGAATAAAAAATTAAAAAAAAAAAAAAAAAAAATTAATAGAAAGTGAATTAAAAAACAATGTTTATTAATAAGATTTTCCTACAGACAGAACATCTACTCAATTTGCATATTCTTAGTATAAAATATTGGATTTCTGAATAAACTGAATGAACTAAGTGAACCGAACCATCATGTGATCGATAAATAATAATTTATATTATAATAAAAAAAAGCTTATAAACTTTTAATTATTTCTTATATAATATTTATATTAAATTTAAAAAAACTTATAAGCTTTTAATTATTATTATTTTTTTCAATTATAATTTTTATAGAAATAATATTTTCTCAATTGGGATTTCAAAGTTTTCTAGAATATAAATTGTTGATCTAGTTCACAAAATCGTAAAGTGCATAGGAAGTTCGTTGAATGAACTTAATCATTTAAAAATCTGCAAATATAATATATATTATATATGTATAAAAACTAAGCATATTACATTTTTTTTTAAAGAAATGTAATATTCTCAAAATGAATCTTGCATTTTTGTTGAATATGAATAGTTGATCTAGTTCACAAAATCTTAAAGCGCATACGAAGTTCAACTGTAAATATTTATAAAAAAAAAAAAACACGTATTAGCTTTTATACTTTCAATATATATATATTACATTATTGCACAATTCAAGTAGATAAAAAAAAAAAAAAAGGTTGAAGACGAAACGGCAAAAAGAAGCGGTTGGCATCTCTTTGAAAATTGTCATTTGGGGGTGGGTTGGAGGCTGCTTGAATTGCACTACGAATCACTCTAGCGTGCTATCAATTACTGTGGCAAGTGTTGCACGTGCCACAAGTGCCTGCCACGCCCCCATTGCCATGCGCTCTTGAACGGATTGCTCATCTTATTGTGCTGCTGCTGCTGCTGTAGCTGTGGCTGTGGCTGTAACTGCTTGGCGTTCGTTTCTTTCTAATTTCTTGTCCGTTTGCTACGTTCGCTGCTCTCTTATTTATTTTTAATTTTTTTTCTTATTTTTTTTCTTTTTTTTGTAGCTGCATTTTCCTGACAATTTTCTTTTGCTGCAGCTTGCTTTTTGTGTGCTTCCAATTGTTGCACAATTTTTTAATTTGTTGCATGACGGCAAAGATAGAAAGCAAGAGTTGGCGTTGTCGTTGGCGCTAGCGTTCGTTCATTCATTCAGAATGTGAATTTTAATCTAAAATGAGGTTTGCTTCTCTTCTTCTTCTTCCAGTTGCTTCTCTTGCTGCTGCTGCTACAACTACTCGCAATTTTTATTATTTTCTTTATTATTATACTTATGACCAAGCCGGAAATTTAGTTAATTTTCCGACAAGTTGAAGGCAAAGACTGCCAATTAAATAGCATATTACACACGCATTTGCCGCAATTCACAATTCAGATTTATGCATTCAATTAGCCACAAATAACCACACAATTTACGCAAATTAACCCACACACATACACACACACATCCACGCACTCGAAAGATAAATAATGTTATAATAATAATTCAAGCAGCCACAAAACAAAACAAGCTTCAATTCCAGCTCTAGCTGTAGATATGTATATATATATATCAGCTTTATTCTGACCATAAGCAAATTGCAATTGAAATTTATGCTCAAGCCATACTCGAAAATCTATAGTTATAAATAAATATTTATATATATGCACACATTTGTAAATATATGTATATATACATATATAACACTAATATTCTTAGTCCTTGTAATCAGCCTAATTCCAAATGCATGTGCTCTTACCACTGCCAAACAATAAATTCATAGACGAAGGCATGAAATCTAAATGAAAGTCTGTTTAAACCGAAACAGAAATGCTCTAATTTTATTGTAAAAATAAAAACAATTATT
Source organism: Drosophila koepferae (assembly GCA_030914345.1). NCBI lineage: Eukaryota > Metazoa > Arthropoda > Insecta > Diptera > Drosophilidae > Drosophila > Drosophila koepferae. The sequence goes on from JAUESR010000207.1 coordinate 12,377,378, forward strand.
TTAAAATGAAATAAACTCAAATAATGTAGGGGAAAACATATAAAAAGAAAAAAAAAAAATAAATAATAATAATAAAGATCGGCTTCTATATTATTTTATTTTAAATAAATACAAGTCGGAAATTAAATTAATGATAAGAATCATCAAAATAAAATAAACTTAAGTTAAATAAAATTAATAATAAGAATCATTAAAATAAAATAAACTTAAATATTGAAGAGAGAAACAAATAAAATAAAAAATAAAGATCTGCTTCTATATTATTTTATTTTGAATAAAAACCAAAAGTATTATAAATTAAATTAATAATAAGATATAAAAATTGTAATAATATTAAAATGTAATCTATATATTTTTTAAATAGACTATTATTTTTACTTATTTATTTTAGAATTTATTAAATAAAAAGTGTTGAAAGTATATAAAAATATAATTAATAACATTAATATAATAATTATTAATTATTATTATATAAATTAAAATTATTAATTATGAATATTATTAATACGAAAATTGAATTTAAAATAATAAATAAATAAAAAATAATAATAAAGTAATAAATTATAAAAAAATTAATAAATAATTCAAAGGAAAATAAAATCTAAAAATTATAAAAACAAAAAATAAATAAAAAGATAGATGAAATCAAAACTAAATTTGATAAAAATCTGCAAATAATTAAAATAAAAATAAAGTTTAGAAAATATAAAAATAATACAAATTATAGATAAAATCTCAATTAAAATTAATAATAAACAAACACAAATAATTCAAATTGAAATAAAATCTAAATTTAGTTTCATTTATTTAATGAAACTTATAATAATAAAAATGGTAAGTTGTCTAAATATAATTGGATATTAGAAGATCAGATCAGAACAGATGCTATAATATTATATATTTTACTTGCAGTACTTGCTATTTGAAGTAATAGATTGTTTAACAAAACCTATCCAACTAAAGAGTACAATAACTTTTGAACCTTATTTTGGCCGTTACAATGTAATAAGCTTAAGATTTTAATTACAAGTCCAACTGGAATGCACTTATTATGAAGATGCTTATTGGCTGCACAGGCAGACAAACATATATATATATATTTACCTAAATATATATTTGATATGAATGCATTTAATTGGTGAGCTGAAACGTTTTAAAGTTGTGCTTCCTAATGTGTGGAGCCCAGAGGGATTAGGTCTTAGGGGACGAGAGACTCGTTTAAGTAGCAGCTTATGACATTTACAATTCGAGTTGCCACTTCAACCGGCTGTCTCTAATAAAATAACGCTTCAAATGTAGCACGTAATTGCCGTGTCCTTTTGCAGTTATGTCTGATTATGTGTGTCTGTGTCTGTCTAATTGCCGCAAGTATTCGTATCCGGGCTTGTGTGATTTTAATTGGTTTCGAGCTTTAAGCGGAGCCAAGTGTCTAAAATTACTAGCTAAGTAATCAAATGTGCCTTAAAGTAATTGCTTGCAATTGAGATTGTGCTAGATATGGAAGCGATTAAGATTAAGAAAAAATGTTGATATCCAAGATATATATATATATATATATATATATATATATATATATATATATATAATATCTAATAATATAAAGTCATTATAGTTCCAGAAAAAGTTCCATACAGAACTTTTTTACAAGAGCAAACTTGATTCTTAAAATAATCTATCAACTTATCGATAAATGCTAAAATTCAACAAGTTTGTCAAACAAATAATTTATTAATTTAAAATAAATCTAAAATTCTAAAGATGAATAAACAAAAATCGATATATTTTTCGACCTAAATATAAAGAAATTTTTTGTTGCAAATTTGTATTGCTAACTAAATCGATACATTTATCGATTGTTCACAGAATCTGCAATTATAACTAATTAGGAATTGTACTTAATTCACCTTATTCATTGAATTCAATATACATTTTAAGTATTTTCCTATTAAATCGATACATTTATCGAGAAATTTAAGGAAATTTCCTACATTTCCTATTGTAATAGACAGAAACGCATAATTATTGCATATTGTGTTCCGTCAAGACCCAACACGCGTCCAGCCCCTGCATAAACAGTATATTAATAAATGAAGACCAACCACCAATCTAGTACCGTAGCCCGGCTCGGAAGGTGGTAGCTCTGCAATTATGTGCAACTAGCTGCAATGCATAAATTTTCTGCATAATAATTGAACCGAAGGCAAAATCTAACTTAGAGCCGAAACCTCAGGCCTGAGGAACCGGACGGAGTGAATGAATCGATGTTGCGTTGCCCGAGAAGCAATCATTAATTATATGTGGCGCATGGGTCAATTTCAAATTGGTAGCCTAGCAAGCGGTCAAGCAGTTGCTCGAAATATGTTTGCATTGGGCACTTTCCGTTGATTCGGATGGCTCGATGCGAATCCAATACACAATTAGGCTGATTGTTTAAATGCTGATTTTATTGCTGATTGGGCGCAAAAGGAGGCAGCAAATAATTGTTCAAGCTGTTGGGTAACTTCATATGGGTGGTTCCCATTAAGCCGAAATATATATAGAGATACATATATTTTAATTTTCTAATTGTATTATATGTATTTAAATATCAGTCGTATTGCTTAAGTTCTCATTTATATCAAAGAATTTTTCATAATATAATTCTGAAGCATATATGATAATTATGCAAGCCTTACTATATCGATATTTATCGATTATAGCTCAAATGTAGTATCAATGAACTAGAATTAATTTAAGCTACTCTATCTATAGATTTAACTCAATTTCAATAATGGTACAGCTACCTTAGTAAGAATTCATAAATATTATGAGCTACTAGAACTACTGAAAATTTTAGATTTTTATCGATTTTAGCTAAAAATGCTACTAAATCGACAGGCTTAAGTCCGACCTAAGTAAGCATTCAGTTAGATTATGAAGTTCATATATAAATAGATATCTTTTGAACTCTGAGCATGTGGTTTATGGATACCCTATGAAGTAGAAGTTGATGTATAATTGCTACTATTTAGATTCTACTATATAGACTATTATAAACTCTGAGCATATGGAGTATTAAAACTGTCTAGATCATATATCCATACAGTCTAAGAGTCTTAGACAATATTATTCGACTATTCTACCCAAGATACTCTATAAATTCTGAGCTGTCTAGCTTTAGTAGTTGCAAACGCTTCCACAGTTCAATATACCCTCTTCCTTATTTGTCATTTTGCAAAGTCAATGGAAAAGAACTTGCATGTGCAATTGACGATGCTAAAAAGCTAAACAATGGAAGTGCAAGCAGCTAACTAACCGAACCAAGAGTTGAGTAGCTCAATCTATATCTACATGTATCCATACACACACAAACACACACAAAGCTATATCTATATATATGGACACTCAAGCTGTAGTTACCGATTCGTGTTCATGTTGAACAAACGAGCGACTGAACAATGCAAATAATTGTCAAACATTGCACAAAGGAGCATGAAGAGCCAAAAAATGGGGGAAAATAGGAAAAAGTAAAGAAGAAAAGTAAAGAAAAAAGTATGCCCACAATGGGGGAAGCGTATGATTTTTATAGCGCTGCCAACAGGCATTGTGCTAAGTTGTGGAAAATCGAAAAAATGCGCCAAGAAAACTGTGTGCGGGAAACTAAGAGGAAAACTTTAGTCTGGCTGCCTGCTGATTGTCGACGCTATGTTGTCCCCTCTTAAAAGGCGCTTTAATCGCGTGCAAACGCAAGTGAAAAAGGTGCACATTATGTGGCCTAGTCGAAGGGGAAATGGTGAAGGGAGAGGGCGAAGCGAGGGAGCGTTACTTACTGTCTGTCATTGGCTTTGCACATTTGAATGAACGTTAAGCTGCTGGTTAGTCCTTTGATATCCTAGTGTCATTGTCGCATCCCCTCTATTGCCAACTAACTACCCAACATGACAATGAAAGTCAATAAATTTGATTTGACATTTGTCTCAGCCAAGAGCCCTCCTCTCTAGTTGCTTCCTGCGACCACCCGTTGTGACAATTCCTAGCGCTGATTCAGCGCATTTGCCTTTTGCTTGTCGTCGTCATCGTCGTCCACGTCGGTGCTGCGAATGTAATTTTATTATCCCAGCCTGACAAAATGTCACACATTCAGTTTTTTAATGAGCAGAATCGTTGTGAAAAATGGCGAAGATAAAGTTAACTTCGGATAGGCTATGGGAGAAAGCTAACAATGGAAATGAAGAGAGTGCAGCTCTTAAAGCAAGATGAGCAAGAGATCAAATATATAAGATAGTTGAGTATAGGATTAGATTAGACAGAGAGAATGAAGAAGCTGTCATAAAGAGGAGATACGGCTATTGATAGGGTTATGTATAGAGAGCTCTTACAGCAAATTTGGAGTCTATATACCTCACGTTGCCACCTCCATTTAGTTTGCCTAATGTATTTTAAACGAGTTGACTAACCCCTTTACCATTTTCGCCTCAAGTACAATTAAGGCTAAGCCCATTCTCACAAATAACCTTAAAGTTCTGTCACCTCTTGCAGTTCAAAGACTAAATCGTAGACTGTTGCTGGCAGGCGTCTTGCCAAAATACAACTACTTTGACAATTTAACCAACACTACTTCTGTGTGGCATGCCTCATGTTGCATGCTGCATGCAGCATGCTCCTTGGTCCTTGCTCTTCGCTATGCCTCTGCTTTTTATGCCCCAACCTATCTTTCTATCGCTTGTTTCTGTCTGGTGACAGTTTTTTAAATGGCTGTTTCCTCTTCCGTTTCCGTTGCGTTTGACTTGCCTGCACGTAAATTGTGTGCCATTTCAGTCAGTCGGTTTCCGTTTTTATGTATACCCTATGCTCAGCGAATGTTGCTGAAATGGGGCATATTGAGTAGGTAATTTATGGGCTAGGTTAGGTGAGGTTGAGGTGACTAGGAATTGGAGTGTGTGTTGGAGAAACTATTATTGTTTCTTTCTTATATCGATAAATATCGATACATTATAGATATCGATATTACAGATTTACATAAGTGAGCAAGGGATATATTAAAAATTATAATTTATAATATTTTTACATTTGTTTATAAATATGAAAGAACTACAATGCCTCAAATCATTTAGCTAAAGCATTTACTATTGAAATAGCTGAAGTCGAACATACTTGATATTTGCAATTGAGCAGAGGGTATCTTCTAGTCGTGTGCTTTGCTCGTTCATTTGTTTTTACGCCTGTGTCTTTTGTCGCTGATGTTGGCGGTAAATTTTACTACAATGCATTTATAATCTTTTTCACTTATCTTTGCATAGTTTCCTCTTGCGCTGGCAAAACTTTTTACGGTCTCAGGTTAAAAGTGGCATCATACATTTTCAGCGAGTGAGCCTGCTCCTGCTGCCCCAACACCTACCCTACCCCCTATTCCCCTATACTCAGGCATTGAGAACTAGTTCGTTGAAATGAATGAAAAGTTGCAAAAAGGTTGCGGCTGCAAACGCAATTTTCTGCTCAACACTCGAGTTTTTTAACCTGTCGACAATCTTTTGATAGATTTATGAGTTAATTACGCGGCGTAGTGATATTTCGCTGAAGATTTATGAAATACGACAGCTAAGCTACAATTTATTTGAATTTGTTTGCTTGGCTGACAGCGCTTTGGATTAGTTATCAGCTCACAACAAATAAATGTATGTATATTTATATAAATTTATATATAATATAAAAAAAATTCTAAAAAATATATTTATACAAATTCTTGAGTAAATGTTTTCTATTTTGTTTATAGTTTAAAAGTTGCCACGGTTTTTTTTTTTTACAATCGTAAGTAAGCTGCGAAAATGCTGTGTGAAGAGTTGAGAATTCTCTCTGGGGTATATAAGTTAGAAGAGATTTAGTATTATTCTTATAGATTCTATCTGTATATAGATTTATAGGTTTTATATATAATATTTCAATTTCCTTGACATTAGACATGGATTTCAAAAAACAATATATTTAGATCAGCATTCAAATAGAATTGATCTATTTTTTTATTTTTTTATATACTTTTTTTTTTATACTTCTACAAAGTATTCTTTTCACGTCCTTTTGCAGTTCTGTTCAAGCTTCGTTTTCTTCTTCCTCTCTCATATGTTTTGAGCATTCGATTTACTCATGGCTGATGAGAAAAAGCAACAGAAATTGAAGCACCCGCGCAAATCTCCGCTGGGGCTATCGCCCAAGGATTTGGCAAGCAGTATACCCATGCTCCTCTGGAAGCTGGGCGACGCTCTCGGCTGCAAGCGTTCCAGGTTGGAGTATGGCAAAGCGTTCATTAAACCGAAAACTCATATGCAAATTAAACTGAATGATTTTCGGCAACGCTTCAAACAACTGCAGTCAACGACGGATGTGGAGGAACAATGTCTTCAAGAGCATCGTTATAAGCTCTTTTTACATCTGTATCGGCTACTTTTACGACTCGAGCCTAATGAAACGAAACGTCAAGAATATCTAGCATTTTGCTATCATATGTTCGATGAGAAAAATCCACAGAAAATGCAGCTAGAAGGCAAATTGAAGTATCAGGAAGACTTTACGGAGAACCTCATTTGTCTGGCTCAAAGTGTGCTGCATTTGAATGAGAAGGAATTGGAAATAAGTTCGTCAAGAGAGCAAACTGAAACGATACTTCAAATGGGCTTCTGCTATGTGATATGTAAGCCTGTTTTAAATCGCTGTCAATTGAAGTGTTTGCGCTGGGAGCGAGCAATCTGTGTGAAGAATTATAACCCAATGAATCGAAATGCTAACAAAGAGGAACCGAAGCTGATCAGAGATACAGAATTGAAAATCATTTATATGGCACACCCGAAGAGTTCAGAACAATCCTCACCGCTGAGCTCCGATGTGATGGACTGCGAGGATATCGAAAGCGAGCTGCGAGCATTTTCTCAGGGATGGAAACTAAATGCTGGTAAGATAAAGGAATTCAGAGAGATTTACATAAAAATAGAAAAAGTACAGACATATCGCTTATTAGAATGCTTAAACTATTGCTCTATAAACTAGAATCTATATAATCTATAAGTAATCAATATCATTTACAGCTGAAAAGAATTCGAAGCCTTTCAGTTTTCTGAAAGGTCATTATGGTAAGGTCACTCAATTTATGGCACCTGCCCAAACTGTTGAGTTTTATAAGAACCGCAAGAGCGTCTGCTTGACGTCAGATGTAAGCAGTCAGCTTGCAGAGCCTCTACAAACTGTTGAAGTATTTATGAATTGTAAGAGTATCAATGAAACGTCAGAGATCGGATCTCAAATCATAGATCCAAATGCATTTGTGTTATCGAATAAGTCACAGCAAACGGAGACTTCTACCATGCAATTGGATCAAGGTGTACAAACTTATCGAAATGAAGTGAGCACAGATATAGCCACAAATACGGATGATTTGCATACTGGACAATCGAAGAATAGGATAAATTCGGAAATGGTAGCAAGTACGATTGCAAGTGAAAGTAAAGCGCATAAAATATATAAATTACCAAATGGATTGGTAAAGCAACGAGAATCAACAATTACAAATAATCTGAGTACTCAAGTCGATTTCTCGCAGTGTCCATCATCAGTGAATGAATTGCGACAGAATTTCATATTGACCACATCTGAAGAGATGCTGCCCGATATTGTTTACACAACAATACAGGAGGAACAAACAAACGATAGTTCGACAGTGTTGCATAAGTCATTAAATTCCATCTCGACATTGCCACAAGAAAATCTGGCATCAATAAGCGGGCAATTCAAAGATTGGATCTACACGGCATCCGAAGAAATGTTGCCCGAAATCAATCAGCCAATAATACAGCAAGAGCTAGTGCCGAGTATGACTAAAATACAGAGAGGTCTAATAACTTCTGATCCTACCCATAATGGGGAGCCACCAATTCGCATGCTGTCTACTAGAGAAACAATTGATGTTGCGCCAATGAAATCTGCATCGATATATGAATTGGCATCGATATCAATAGGAGATACGTCCGAAGTACAACAAAAACAAGAAGTAATACCCGAAAAACCAAAGCAAGAGCAAATTAAATGCAGTGAACATGATTTTTGCAATTGGCAAGCCCAAAGGGCTCCGTCGATAATTCATAAATCGATAGCTGACAGCTTGCATGATGAACCGATTCCTGTGAATTTCTATTTGAAGCAAATATCCGATGCGAGCAGTTGGCAAGATGAGCAGTTGTCAAACATTGACGAGTCTATACAAGAGAAATCGATATTTTCTATAGAAATCGATAAGTCACTTATAAGCGATAAATGTCTCATAAAGGAAGAGTCTATACAAGAGAAATCGATATTTTCTATAGAAATCGATAAGTCACTTATAAGCGATAAATTTCTCATAAAGGAAGATATTTCCAAACAAGCAAGAGCTCAAAGCGGAGAAGTGCTTTCTGTCAAGTTTCCAGAAATCGATAATTCTATGTCAGTTAAAAAGTTAGTCGATAATCAATCGATAAACGATCAAGAACCATCAACTGCTACAGAAGACTCAAGGAATGCGATTGGTGAACTTCAACAGCCAAATCAATCAATATCACATCGATCTTCATCTTCAATGGACTCTTCAAAGGAAGAGATTGGAGAATTTCAGCAATCGGAATGTCAACCAGAATGTAAATCCAATGAACTGAAGACAGAATCACATTTGTCAACCGAGCCCAAGCAATTGTCATCTGCAATGGAATCCAAGCAAGTGCTTGATGAAACGGATCGTTCAGTTGTTCCTGAGTCGAATAATGGGAATGAATCAAAAGCGGTTAGCCCATCGATATCAAAACAAAAATTGGAACCTCTTACCGATACTCTTGGCATGCTGGTGCTAACAACGGAAATGCTCGCAAAAATCCACAAACAGTTGGCTCAGCTAAGGATGATGCCTAATCGTTCGACATCCTCATGCCAAGGAAAACGTCAACAGAAAACGAAGAAATCCTTTGAGAGTTTATCGACTACAGCGCTAGAATCGATACCAGAATCGAGCACTCAAAATGAAACGGATAAAAACATAGAGACGATTACAAAGGTACAAGAGATCACAGATAACGTTTCACGGATTTCAGATATACCCACAGAGAGTCCATCGATAGTTAACGACGACACTCTGGCTGCCACAGCCAAGTGTGAAAGTAAACTGGAATCAAAAGATGCGTCTTCTTCTAAGACAAGCCTGCTAGAAATCAATTTGTCGATATATCATCAAGATTGTATACTCGATGGCAGTGGATCGAAAACAAAGCTAGGTCCATTAAAAGTTACGGAAAGCGAAATAATCTTTCGACACCTTGAAGTTGCATCAAAGCTCTCAATACCAATAGATCAGCTAGAACCGTTGGTAAATAGCACAACAAAAGAGACCAGTATTCTGTATACTCCAGTTAATTTCCATCTAAATAAAATGGAAATCGAAGAAGAAAGTAAGCAAAGCTTACCAGAAATAAATAGCTCAATATGCCAGCAAGATGTTATACCCGCTGCAGAATCGATAACACAACATACTCCTAAAGAAGAAGAAGATGTTGAACAGGCGAGAGGAGATCAACCTCAAATGGCGTCTACAACAACGACAAGCAAGGCTACTCCAATCACGGCCGAATGCTCGTTATCTAACTCAACTGGTTTGGAAACTGGAGCAAAATCTAAGGAAATTTTGCCACAAAACAAAAAGCGAATAAAATTCGATTACCAGTCGATGGCATCAGATTCGTCGCAAGCATCGGAGCCATTAATTGATACGCATAAGATAATTACAGATATAAGGAAATTTATAAAAATGCTACATCCAGTAGATCAGGCAAAATTGATAGCCGACAAGCCGATAACAGAGGAAAAATCGGTGGCAATCGAAAAAACGACATGTTATCAAAATCAAAAACTAGAGCATGTGGAAGAAGCTGTAAAGCGCTCGCCAGAGATTGAGCCAAATCTCGATAATCAATCGATATCACAAAATGAAACGCTAATGTGCAAAGTCTCTGAGAACGGAATGGATGAAGATATTGACAGACTAAGAGAGAAGAATTGTGCAGCTATTGACAAAGTATCGAAATTCAATGAATCGATAACACCGACATTGATAGTTTCACCAGCCAAGTGGCAACACCAACGGTATATCATAGCCGCATCTCGTTTCATCATCAAACAATTCAAATGCAATCCCGCCTATCAATGTTCTGCCCTGCAGCCCGATGCGCCCGACTTCTACGAGCAGTGGAAGCAGTTTATCGAGATCGCGGCAGCTCAAGCGAGTTGCCCTAAACCGACAATAGATGTCGCCAACATCAAGCGGCGCCTCAAGTTATATTTGCGCTGCATGCGCAAACAATATCTATACCAGCCAGAGGAATGCCTGGCAGCGATTGGCAAATGTCAGCTGCAGCAACTCCTGACCAAAGAGGAACTCGAGGAATACGAGAGGCTGCGCTGGCAACAGCGTGATCGTGGCATGACCGTTAAGCTGAACGCAGAGGAACGTCTGGTCGATGCTCAGCACGCTCTGCTTGGCTACGAGTGCCAGCAGCTGCGTGCCTCGGCGCGGAGTACACGTCTGATGCTGCGCTCACCCCATCATCAGAGCAGCATCAGTGAATCCTATCTGCTGCTGGCCCTGGCCGAGGTGGGCCACTACTACAGATGCCTGCAGCAGCAGCACGATTTGCTGCCTCAGCAACTCGGCGAATATGGACGAGCGCTGACGCCCTGCCTGATGGCCGAGCTGCATGCGTACTCCAGATTCTATCAGTGCCACAAGGAGCAGGGGACAAGTCTCATTCAGGTGTACCAGCAATCACGCCGCTATATCCATCGTTTCCAATGGCTGTTGCACCTGTGCGATGAGCTGAATCGTCATCAATCGCCGCTGCAGTATCTGCAACAGCAACTGGGCCTGGGCTGTGGCGATTATGATGAAGTGCTCAAGCAGTGGATACAATGCGCCGCCGAACCATTGCTGAAGAGGATTAGAAGTTGGCTGCAGCTGGGCGAGCTGCTGCCGGGTGATTTCTTTATTGTGGACACGGGGGGCCAAATCGAAAACTATTGGCTGGAACAGTTTGAGCTGTTGCCCGAGCAATTGCCGCATTTCATAAATAAATATCTGGCACAGCAGCTCCTGGCGACGGGTCGGAATCAACATTTTGCACGCCACTTTTTGGGCCGGCAACTGGAGCTGGTGGTGCAGGAATCGGAGCTGCAGCAGCAGCTGGCGGCTGCCTGTGTTAGCAGCTATCGTGAGATGGATGAGCAGCCGTTGATCGAGCTCTTGGGCACTCTGCAGTTGGATACATCGCGACAGTTGTTCGAGCAGCTGCAGCAGCTGCGACCCGATCCCCTAGAGCTATTGACTCGTCTACATCAATATTTGTTGCTCACCGACGTGGAGTTTGTGCGCGAGATGATTGAGCTGCTGGAGCCGGTGCTGGAGCAGCCAGCCGAATGCTATTGTGCCGTACAGCTAAACAACATGCTGGAGCAGCTGCTGGGCGTCTACAATAAGCCGCTCTATGTGGTCAAGGGCGAGCAGCAGGGCAGTCGCTGCTGGTGCTGCTTCCTGCTGCGTTGGCAACAGCCGTGTCATTGGAAAACGCTGCTGGGCGGACGCCTCAGGCAGTATGAATCGTGCTTTGTGTGCCTCTGGCAGCTACACTATGCGGACTATGTGCTGAACGAGCGCATTCGACGTCAGCAATCGCATTTCTGGGAGCGCATCAATCTGGAGCAATCGCAGGAGGCACGGCAGGTGCGTGATCGCTTCGATCAGTTCATCGATAGGCTGCAGGAGTTTATGCTGCTGTTGCGCAGCTATATGCTTGAAAATGTCCTGGACAGAGCCCTTGCGAAGCTCTACTTGGGCTGCAATACGGTGAAGACTCTGGACGAACTGCTCCAGTTGCAGGGCTCATATATGGATAGAATTCTGAATGGTCTGTTTTTAACCCGAGACTATGTCCGTTTGCGTTTGCTACTGGTGCAGCTCTATGAGCCCATCTTTCAGCTGGATGTAGTGCAGCAAAAATTTCTATCAATCTGCCAGCTCATCTATGCGGATGATGACACACCACAGCGACAGCTGAAAGTGCGCAGCTGCTGTCAGAGCACGTGCGATGCCATACACGATCTCGAGCAGGACTTTCAGTTGGCATTTGCCAATCTATTGTTGGGCCTCTATAACACCAATCAGCCGCAGGCATGTGGGCTGGCCAAGAAACTGGATCGAAGGGGATATTACGAGCAGCGTTATAAAGAATTGAAAATCGTGCACACTTTTCGCTATCAACGAAAGTTCCAAATTCAAAAGAATTCTCGATTGGCAAACCTTTAAAATCGTACATGGAATGCTCAGAAAAATTTTCTTTCTCTTTTTAGTTTTATACTCTTTTTTTTATTATAATTTGCTTAAATACGTTTTTGGCAATATTTGAAATTGTAATTTTTATATATTTTTTACTGCAGTGTATTCTAGAAATGTAAATTAAATTGCTATATTTATTTACTACGAATATAATTTTTATTTATATTTTATTTCTTGCAGTGTATTTTGAAAGTGTAGATTATTTTTATCAAAAATAAGATTTTTCTATATTTTATTATTTAATTATTTATATTATTTATTTTTAAAGTGTATTTAAAAAAATTTAGATTAAATTGCCATATTTATTTACTGAGAATATAATTTTTATATTTTTAATTTTTTCCAATTTATTTTAAATAAATAAATTAATTTTAAAAAAATTATGATTTTTTTTAATATTTTTTCTTTCAGTATTTAAAAAAAATTAAACTGCTATATTTATTTACTAAAAATATAATTTGTATATATTTTATTTCTTGCAGTGCATTTTAAAAATGTAAATTATTTACTACAAATATGAGGTTAGTTTATTAATTTTATTTTATTGCTATTTGAACTATATATCATAAAAGAAATATAGTTTTTTTTTTTTTTATTTCTTTTCCATTAATTTTATCCCACTTTTGTCATTTAACTTTTCATTTTCTAATATTTTCTATAAATATTTTTCATTCTTAAAAACGTAATTAAAACAAAATAGACAATTTTCTTGAGCTAACAATTTAATGCCTAATCCCTGAGCACATACATATTTCCCTTTGATGTGCGTCACAAATTGGAGGAAGAAAAAAAACTTTCCATTCAAGTAATTTTCGTAGCTGAATCAATTCATGCACATGATGCATGTCCGTTTTGAAGGATTGACAATGGATTTAAGCAAAAAAATATTTTTTCTCATTTGGGAGTAGAAAAAAAAAGAAAGAAGCAAATATGAGAAGCAGTGAAGAAGCTAAAGAAAAACCTTTTCTCTCTGTCGTTTGGCGTTTTTGTGTGCACAAATTGGATTTTAATTGAAAATTAAGAATCGACTTAGCAATGTTTGAATTGTGCAGCTGCCTTTTGTTATGCTAATTTCTGGTGTGAATACAACTGGAATACCGGAATGAATAGATGCAGACAGATAGATCTACATACAGCTGTATGTGGGGATGCCTGTCAATGTGGATGGCCGTGTATGTGTGTGAGAGGCTTCTGTAAAATAAAGTAAATAATGGATAATTACTTTTTGTACCCTGTAAGCCTAGAATATGGGCTGCTAGAAGTGAATGCAAGTCATTTGAATGGGAATCATCTGACTCTTTTGGACTGAGAATTATCTGGAGTGGAAAGTATAGGAGTATATATGAGAATACTATTGGTAGTATTTGAATTGAGCTAACTATAGAAGTCTGTTAGATTTTAATTTTATTGTTGCAAAAATCTAGCTTAAATACAAGTTTATACAATATTTTATAAAATTTATTAATTATATTTTTTTTGCATACTGATTCAAATAAATTTGTTATACCTAAATAAAGTTTAAAGTATAAAATAATAAAATAATTTAAAAGGTAATAAACTTAATTTTTTTAAAATTTATATAAATATCATTATAAATAAATTTACTATTTATATTATTTTATTTTATTAATTATAATAAATTTAATATATTTAAATAACAAATTAATTTTCTATTTATATAAAATATATTGAAATTAAATTATTATAATAAATTTAATATATTTAAATAACATTATAAATAAATGTACTGGTACAAAATATAAAATATAAATAAATAAAAATCTCTGTTTATTAAATAACTAAAAAATTAAAAACTACAAAAATAAGTAAACATATAAATATATAAATAAATAAATAAAAATCTCTATATTAATAACCTATAAAAAATCAAAAACTAAAAAATAAATAAAAATAAGTAAATATATAAATATATTTATAAATAAATAAAAATAAAAATAAATAAAAATCTCTATATTAATTACCTATATAAAATAAAAAAATAAAAATAATAATAATTAAATATATATATGAAGAAATAAAAAGAAAAATTTATAAAAATATATCTATTATTTATTAATAACGTATATTTGTCTATATATAAAATATATTGAGTAATATTTAATTTTCAAATATATTGATTTACATTTAAACAGTTTCTTTTTAGCCAATGTATGATTTTTATATTTAGGTTTATATCTTGTCAACAGAGTATCTGTTAGTCTATCACTTTAGTCAATCTCACTTGTTGGCTTAAGCGTTGGCAAATTAATTCCAAGTCCTCTTCTGCTGCTGCTGTTGCTGCTTTGGCTGCTTTTGCTGCTGGTGTTTTTGTCTGCTAAAGTTCGTGTCAAATTTAATTAATTTAACAAATTTCAATTAAATCAAATTGCATAATTCCAGCTCTTTTTTTTCCGATAACTTTTGCATAATTTAATTTTCGAAAAAAATAAAATGCACATGCTAAAATTATATATATATATATCTACTTGTAAAATCTGGCCCAAGTGATATGCACAATGGCAAAGCCAGTGGCGACAGCAGCAGCAGCAAAGACGAAAAACTCTTTTTGTTATCTTGACAGGCGCAGCTGCTGAGACTGCTGAGGCTGCTGAGGCTGCTTAGACGTCTTCTGCCTCACACACACAGCAAGTCAGGGATAAAATTGTGTAAAGCGGCTGCCTTTCAAAAAGAAATGTCAAGAGTAAGATAATATGGCCCAGACCCTAAACACAAGCGTCTAAATAGAGCGTTTTCCCTTTTCAGCATGTGTGCTTTGGACGGCGCAAAGCCAAACAATAGACAAGTGAGTGACTTTTTATTCGCTGCTGATTTGAGCGAAATTAATTTCATAGAAAATTGTATTTTTTTTTTTTTTTTTTTTCATTGTGTGTGTGCAAAATTATAATTATGTGAGAGCTGATTATGAGAGACTTGCGCCCCAATGCTCGCGCACAAAGGCATTTCAATTTGATGAGCTCCCAAGTCGAGCTATCTTATTAACTGACCTAATGAAGCCTATTCTAATTGAGGCTCAGCACGTTTGAGTGCTTTTAAACACATTTTGTTGGCATAATTTAACAAGTTTTTCAATTAACCTTAGGCAATTCAATTATTATCGTTATTCAACTTTTTTTTCTTTGTGTGTGCTTTCTATGCAGAAAACAAAAAGTAATAATTATTTTCCACTGAAGACTGTGGTAATGTAAAATTATTTATAGATATTTTGGAAGCATATAGAATGAGTGGTAGAGCTAAAGGCTCTAAATATGAGTATCTACATCAAAGAGTTCTAAGTCCTGTCCGTCTAATTCCTTGATGTAACTCATCATGCATCTATCTCATCATAGATCCATATTTTCAAAAATGTTTTGGTTTATTCAATTGACGCTCGATATCCATGCTTCTTCTATGCTTCTTCTTGCTGCCTAAATATCTCTAGTTGTCATGAGGCTTACAACGAGCTAAAAAAAAAAAAATATAAATAAATAAATAAATAATAAATAAAAAATTAAAATTAAAATTAAAATTAAAAATAAAAATAAATAAACAAAAATCTTTGTTTCTTAATTGCTTATATTCGTATTTATATCAATTTATTTCAACTATAAATTATATGAAATTAAAAACTAAAAAAATAAAAATAAATAAATCTATACCTAAATAAATAAATAAAAAATATAAAATATAAATAAAATCTGTGTTTATTAATTACCTATATTTATAATTTTTTAAAACTATAAATTCAGTTAGTCAATCAAGCTATCTACCTAGATAACTATATAATTTAGATACTCTAATTAAATAAATAAATAAAAATAAGAAAATCTCTGCCTATTTATTGACTATATTCGTATTTAGCTCAATTTATTTAAACTATAAATTATATAAAATTAAAAACTAAATATATAAAAATAATTAAATCTATATATAAAAAAATAAATAAAAAATATAAATATAAATAAATAAAAATATCTGTTTATTAATTAACTATATAAAATTAAAAACTAAAAAAATATATAACATATAAATATATAAATAAATAAATAAAAATCTCTATACTAATAACCTATAAAAAATCAAAAACTAAAAAAATAAATAAAAATAAGTAAATATATAAATATATTTATAAATATATAAAAAATATAAATAAATAAAAATTCCTATATTAATTACCTATATAAAATAAAAAATAAAAAATAATAATAATTAAATATATATATGAAGAAATAAAAAGAACCTACCTATATAAAATAAAAAATAAATAAAAATAATAATAATTAAATATATGAAGAAATAAAAAGATAAATAAATAAAAATCTCTATTTATTTATAACCTATACTTGTCTATATTTATAATTTATTTCAACTATAAACCCATTTGGTAAACTATCTAAAACGTTCAAGCTAACTATGTAGACAAATATATAATTTAGATACTCGAATTAAATGACGCTTAATTGCCGTTGATATTCGCACTAGTATATGCGCGCAAATACTCGGCACATTTTCGCGCAATTCCAAATTAAATAATAAAATTTATTATTATGACCATGACATATGAGTGCTTGATCTGTTCGAGCCATAAATTTCAGTTGCAGTTGTGTTGGGTTGTGCTGTGGCGCTGGCCGCCGTTTAACATTTTGCCATTGTTATTGACAATTTGTTGTCAGTATTTTTTGTTGTCGTTGTTGTTGTTGTCCTTTTCAGAAGGATACAATTTATGTGTGTGTATATGTGTGTGTGTGTGTGTGTGTGTGTGGGGGTCTTTATGAAATACTTCTCATTATTGCTATGCGCAGCCTGGGCAAACATATTTGAACTATTTTCATTTCAATTGCAAACACAAACACACACGCGTGCTGAAAATCAATTGAATTGCCATTTCACATATGAAATGGTCATTTGTCAATGAACACACACACAGACACATACAGACATAGCACTTGCACAACAATTGATAGGGGGCGTTGCTGGTTCTGGGTTCTGACTCTGACTCTGACTCTGACTCTGGTTACTGCGGTCAGTCAAAATGGCCGCATAAATATGTCGTTCGAGCATTGGTCGCAACGTCCACTTGTCGCTAAATTGCTGGTCGTTATTAAATTTCCGCTGCGTTGAGTTCTCATTTCCGTTTGAATGGGCAGCGCAGCTGGCAGCAGGACCCCAAAATGTGCGACGGATGTTGCCACAGTCATAGATACCGTTAGCTGACCATAAACAATGCCCCGGCCTAGTCAACAACAACAACAACAACAACAACAACAGCAGCAGCAAGCGAATGCATGAAAGAAAGCCAGAAAAATTGAAGTCACAGACAGTGTGCTGAGCGGGTACGCCCGACTGGCAGTTGCCCTGTCATGTATCAGATCTCCAATTGAATTCTTATTGATATTAGTTGAATAGAGAGCGGACTCTGTTTGCTAGATCACTGGCTCACGCTCTCAGCAATAGACTTCGTTTCTATTCGTTTTTTTTTTTGCTTCTGGAGTTGAACTTTTCGTGTGATGCTCTCTTGAACTTCGTTTAGGGAGAGATACGATTGATGCACGCACAGTTAGTTTCAGTAAGCAAACGATCTTCATTTATACATGCATATGGAAACAACCAGAGCTAAGCAAAATAAACGAAAGCAACTGTGAACCGACCATGAACGAACTCTCATTGAAGACCCGATGCAATTTGGTTGTTCTCTGAGTTAATGCTTAGAGTATGACTGCAAGACACTTATTTGTAGACATCGATTAGTTTGTCAATAATTAGTTGAGAGAATAAAATACAGCTATTGAGACAGAAGATTAGAGTAGAATCATATGTGTAGAGAATTAGGCAGTGCTAGAAAAAAACCTATATAGTAATAGAGATAGAAACTGATTACTGAGACAGACAGATTGAGAAGCTGAATTGCCTATATCTAGATAGATATACAAAGAGAGATAGATAAAAGAAAAGTTGAATACGAAACTATGGCAGCTCGGCAGACAGATATTCTTATAGGCAGAGAGACAGTTAGAGAATTACACGACTGACAGCAAGGCATACATTTATCAACTTGATTTTCAATAGCGACTAAAAATATCTATTCTATCTACGATCATAAGCTACGCCTCATCAATTTGTCACATAAGCACCCAGTAAACCAATATACCCCACTTAATAGACTGGCAATAAGCACAGGGTATTTAGAAAAAAGGGTTAACAGTTTCGTGCAGCTGCGCTAACTTCGTTTGGGACAACATATGCACGCCCCCTGGGGCGTATGCGTAATATTCAATTGTTATTTTATCACAGAGACGTAAATGTTTATATGCATATATAAATATTTGACTTTTTTTTTTGGTCTAAACACATTACCCACAAACAGAGAGTGACCGAGGGAGATAGAGAGAGAGAGAGGGGCATATGCAATCAAAATCAATGCTGCAATCCAATTGCATTATTTTGGCTTTTTAACAAATTGAAACTAATTGAAATGTGCAAAGTGTTTTGGCCAACTGGACGAGATGCAGAGACTGTTTCATAACTTGGACTGGCCATTGGACTGAGGGAGTGCGGGTAGGGCGGTAGTTGGAGTCGATGTCATAAATTTCAATAAAAGGCATTTCTGGTATTTGGTATATTTGTTGTTTTTGGTTTCTTGGCCAGCGTGGACTCTGTGTGTTTGGCTTTTTATTGGCATTGCGTATACGCCGCATGACCCCGTTCAGAAACCACAACTTTCTCTCACTCACTCTCTCTCTCTCTCTCTCTCACACTCTCTGAGTTCTGTCTCTTTCGCAAGCTCAGTTTTATGCCCTTGTTGTGCTTTGTTTTGGCATTATTTTTATTTAATTTCACATTGTTATTGTTATTGCTGCAAAAGTGCAAAAAGCTGTTGATGTGTCCAGTGTTGGCTAATGGCACAGAACTCAACTGATGAGCAGAAATCAAGGAGAAACAAAAGAGAAGAGGAAAACTTTTCTGCTTGCCATAAATTTAATGTTTTCTTTTTTTGCTTGTGACAAATAAATTTATGAAGTGATGTTTGCGTGGAAGGGAATAGGTCTTAGTATTTATTAGTTTAAGGGTATTTTTTCAGTAAAAGATACATATATTAATCTATAAAAAATAAAAAAATAAATGAATAAAAAGAATCTATAAGAATTGATATATTTGAAGACAATCTGCATTCCTTTTTTTGAAGCATTTAGAAATGTATTTCCTGGAGCTTTGCATTTTTGTCTTATATATGTATGTGCTCTGCCTATGCTCTAATGTCTATGAATTACTCTTGATTATTATAATCAGTCGAATGCTGGAATCTGTTAATAAGTTTGTTCCTCAGGCTTCCTCTTCTTCTGTTTATCACTTCTTCCTTCCATTTTCTTTTTCTTTCACTTTCAATTTGTTTTGCTTTTCCTCTCTTTCAATTTTGTCTTATTTTACTCCTCTCTCTCTCTCTCTCGCACAACTTCTCTATCCTCCTCTCTCTTAATCTCTATATTTGGTTATTATTGTCTATTTCTCAATTTCGCTTTGTGCTTCATTCGTAAACCTTCTATTTTAGCATGTCAGTATAATAACTCTCAAAATATTCCTCTCATATTATACATTTGATCTACATTATTTATTAGCATATATTTTTGCATAAGAAAAGAATTTCATTTTCCTTTAAGAGATTAGTTTTGGGTCTCGTACTGCCCCAGGGCCGAGGGTCATAAATACCTTTGACCAACCTTTTGTTGGTAATAAACAGTTGGAAATTATTTGCACACTCATTTAATTATATGCATATACATTTCGGCACAGGCCATGCCCATCCTCCAAACAGCCCCTACTCCGGCCTCAGCCAAAATGTAGACCATAAAATTGCATAAAATTTAATGAAAATATATTACGAGCCGGCCCAGGGTCTCGCGCTCTCAATCTAATTTTATTGTTCGCTCGGCCTTTGTGGCTGGTCAAGAAATAAAAAAATATATATATTTAACGAAATTATTCAGAATTATAAACCATGGTACAGTGGGCGCTGCGTTAACCCTCTTGGTGCGTTTAATATTTGGCCAAGTTTTTAATAAAAGGCGCGCAGCAGCTCATGGCTGTTAAATCTAAGGAAATGCATAAAAAGCCGCTAAGTAAATACATATTAAAATTGTGTCAGTCCGCAGCAGCTTCAGCTTAACCCATTTACAACGACCATGATGATGTTGATGAAGACGATGATTATTGTTATTATTATTATTATTCTGATTATGATTATATTGTTGGCTAAACAAAGTATGTTAATGGGGCTGGCCAACGAAGCCTTTTGTTCACCCCGCTCTCGGCTCACGGATGTCGGCTGTCGACTGTCGGCTGTCGTTGGGGCTTTTTATTATTTATGTTCCGCTAATGGACAGTGTTGAAAAACTGCAAAACTTGCCACGCGATATTATTTATTATTATTATTTACTATAGAGCCAGCCGCTCTGCCATTGTAATATTTATTCATTTTGTTTTTATTGATTTATGTGCGTTGAGCATTTAAATCAAAATCAACGCAACGTCTACGCATTTTATCAATTTGATGCGCCTATTTGTTTTTATTTATTACATTCATCTCTCGCGTTGGCTCGCCCGTTCGCACTTTTGTGCGCTCATCAAATTTATGTTTCCATTGACCATTTTCGTTTTGGCCCCCGTTTAGTTTGTCTTCTCTTCATCCCGTTCTCTTAGCAAATGCCACTTGATTAGTTGATGACATTTTCTATGGGCACAAATCCACACACACACAGACACAGGGATGAAATAGGTCAGAGGCTTAGTTTTAAAGGGAGTTTCAAAGTTTTATATTTTATTTATAATTAAATTTTCTTTTTAGCTATATCGCTGACAGACTTCACTTTATATTTTACTTATAAATGTATATTATTTTGAGTAATATATAATAATTTAACTTTACGTACATACATATGTCTCTTTCAGCCTAGACGCTGATTCTCTTCACTTTGCTCAGTTCATTTGAAGTTCCGTTAAGGCTCTTCAGTCCCGCTTCATGTTGCTGTCTTTCTCTCACTCATTTCTTTTTAACTTTACTTTGCTCATGTTGCTCTTCAGTCATAGCGAATCTAGCTTAAGGCGTTATTCAGTCTACGCTCTCTTGTCTACGCTCTGCTGTCTGTGCTCTCTTTTTCTATCATTTCTGTGTAGGCAACAACAACAAATATATAACTTGCATGCATGAATATTAGAAGGCTGCAATTTTCTCTCTGCAATGTCAAGGCGCAAGTAAGTCTTAGTGAGCGTTAGTTTGACTGCTGCTCTAGTGGTGATCGCTTCTGCTTTGCTCAGTGGTCGGTGTTAAGGTGTGTTCAAAAAAACAAAAGTATGTGAAGAGGAATAGATTGATCGCGTTGCCCAGCAGCTGCCAATGAAAAAGAGGTAAATAGCATATAATTATGTTTATAGCATATTGCTTTATATGTTATACATTGTATGTATATACAACTTAACATACTAAATTAGTCTTGTCCCTTTTTATTTACGCCACTGCTCAAATTAGCTGTAACTGTAAGCATGTCTGTTGCTCTCTCTTACTCTCTAAGGGTCTTGCGGCTAATTTGATAAATATGCGCGCGTTTATTCAAATCAATCAGCGTCAGTCGATGTGGTTCGTTGCGGAAGGCGGAACATTTACCGCTCCTTCACTCCCTCTCTCTCTCTCTCTC
Organism: Drosophila koepferae; assembly: GCA_030914345.1. Lineage (NCBI taxonomy): Eukaryota > Metazoa > Arthropoda > Insecta > Diptera > Drosophilidae > Drosophila > Drosophila koepferae. Next base: position 12,399,431 of record JAUESR010000207.1, read on the forward strand.
TGCTCATTCTTGAACTATTTGCTTATCAGATGTGCCACATGCGTCTATGCAGTGTTGTGGCATATAAATTTGTGCCGTCATTTAGCTTAAGTAACCACGCACACACACATAAGCACAGCGCCTTTAGAGATTTCATTAATGTGCGGATAACTATAATGAGAGGCTCACAAATACTCGAGCGCCCCATGGGAGGCTCAAATGAGAAAACCAGTTTTTAGCAGAGGCATTTCATTAGCTTTAGCTGAAAAGATTTTCTGTGAATTAAAAGTTTTTCTTTTTGATAATAGACTGAATAATATGAAATATATTATTATTTTAATTTATTTTTAAGAAATGTATGCTATATAATATTCATTTTTTCTTATATAAAAAAATTTATATTTCAATAGCAATAACTATTTAAATCTTTGTAACAAGCTCTTCTATGCGAATTATCCCCTTACATTAAGCCAAACACTTTGCACCCCATCAGCTAGCGGTAAAGAGTAGCAAACTTAACTGTCAATCGGATAAGCATATCAAATGCACACACATACACCAAAACCCCCCCATACACCTATTTAAATGGTTAAATATTAGAGAGATTTGGCTGTGGGACAGGTAGAATTTTCTTCGCATTTCCAGTTAAGGGTTTGGCAAATATCAAATGCTGTCCAAAACTAAGCACACGCATTCAGCAAATATTACAATTACACTTGGCGGACACTTTTGCCAGTTGGAAAATGTGAAAATTTATTGCGTATACGCAGCGTGCAATGTGGCGCAAATCCCGCAGACACTTGCTTACCTGACCAATTGCATAAGGGGCGCTAGAAGGAGACGGGGACAGAGATAGAGAGAGCGCAAGGGAGAGGCAGAGATAGTGAGTGGGGAATAGCAAAGCAAATACAGAGTAAAACCATTTTCCTCGCTGACACCTGGTTAAATGTAAAATGGAATTTTCCTAAGCTTTAGATTGTATTGAGTGAGGGACTTTTCGTTTGTTGTACGCAAAGCTTAGCTTTCTCTCCTTACATGTCCATATACACATTCATTCATATATATGTATGTATAAATATATTATATATAAATTGCCCCTCAAGGGCGTGCGGCAAATAATAATCAAAGTCCTGAGCTCATTTAGCAAATGCGCTTTTGAGTTACTTTGGTTGAGCTGCAATTGAAATTTATTGCACAACATATGCAACATTGTGGCACGAACTGAATCCAGTTGTAAATGTGAGGCACTTTATTTCGAGCTCGCTAGCTTGCGTTCTGATTAGCCGCAAAGATGTAAGATTAACTAAATTTCTAAGTGAGAAAATGTAAAAGACTTGAAGTTTAGTGAATTAAGTTGCTTCTAAATAGATATGAAATTAGTTTTAAAATATTGATAATGTATTTATCGATAACAGATAATAGGAAAGGATTAATTAAAAAAAAAAAAAATTAAATTAAAAAAATATCTATAAAAAAATAAATGAATAAATGAATAAATGAATAAATGAATAAATGAATAAATGAATAAATGAATAAATGAATAAATGAATAAATGAATAAATGAATAAATGAATAAATGAATAAATGAATAAATGAATAAATGAATAAATGAATAAATGAATAAATGAATAAATGAATAAATGAACTAAATGAATAAATGCAATAAATGAATAAATGAATAAATGAATAAATGAATAAATGAATAAAATAATAAATTAATAAATTAACAAATAAATAAGTTAATAATTAAATAAAAAAAAATATTTAAATACAAAAAAATAATTAAATAAGTAAATAAATAAATAAATAAAAAAAAATAATTATATATATTATATAGGTCTAATTTCGTTTTCATAACTTTCGATAGCATATTTATCTATTATTCTAATAATCAAACATTTATTTTTCTCCCCTCCCTCTTTTTTTTGTAACGATAAACATATAATTCTTTAAAAATTTAGATAAAATATATTGTTTTCTAATTATCATTTACATGAACTGAAATTTACATAAAATAGATTGTTTACATCAACTGATCGTCTGGCCAATCTTTCTTAATCGTGCATTAAAATTTCAACAATTTTTCTTTGTATGTATAATTTTTTTCAAGTAATTTCTCACATTCATTGCAAAATTCATTTGCTATTCAATTTCAGGGCACCGCTTTCGCTCCTCCCCTCTCTCTTTCGCTTCCTCTCTCTCTCTCTCTCTCTCTCTCTCTCTCTCTCTCTCTTTTGTGCTTTGGGCCTGTCCAATAAATGTCAGAGATCTATTACTCGTTTATTTTGAAATTCAATCTGAAGTGCTCCGCTCTAATGTGCGAGCGACAGCCTTTGGCTGTCTCTAGGCAAATTCATTACAAATCAGAGCAATGAAATGCTTGATTGCAATTCAGTAAATGAATACCCTTAGCATATTTGCAACCATGCCCCATCTCTTCCTCTCGTGCTCCCCACTCATACTGCTCCAATAGAACAAAGAAAAAGTTTCACATTCATTTGACAAGGCGCAAATGTCAAATTATATTACGTTAATTTAGATTCATTTTAAATGACGCTTTATATTTTCTTCCATCTTCTCTTTCTTTTTTTTTTTTTTGTAGATTTTTTTTCTTAGCTAAGCTGTCAACTCTTTTGCAAGTCAGCTTGGAATTTCTATATAGAAATTTGTATAAATTCTTGAAATTCTTGTGAAAAATATGAAGAATATATTTGATTCAATTAATTGGCACACAGCAAATTTATTGAAATTCTTTGTTACTTTTTGGTCGTTAGTTGAAATGAAAAAAAAAAAAAAAAAAAAAAATATTGCTGAAATTTTTATTGATTGGAAATTTTTGTAGATTTTTATTTTTTATTTAAAAGAATATTTTTTTTATATATTTAAAATTTTTTATTTTTTATTTTGAGCTTACTCAATGCAATAAAAATTTATTTAGATTTTTATTTTTTATTTAAAACAATGTTTTATTTTATTTTTTATTTTATTTTAAGCTAACTCAATGCAATAGGTATTTGCTTTCGGATTCTTGCTAACTAAGCCAAGTAGATTTTTATTTTATATAGTTATCGACCTTTATCTCGCTCCCAATATCTCTCACTTAATTATCGATTTCTTAACTGTGCTTATTCAAGCATTTATTTAGCTTTTTTTCCAGCGAGAGAAACTTTCAAGCCTTAAATATAAAACTTATAAAAAGGCTATACATAGCTTACGATTATATATATGTAATGGCATGTATGTGTGTGTGTGTGTGTGTGTGTGTGTGTGTGTGTGTGTGTGTGTGTGTGTGTGTGTGTGTGTGTGAATGTGTCTAAGACTGAATTTCAAGTCGATTGGCTCGTCAAATAAGCTTCGATTCATCGTTGTTGTTGCTGTTGTTGTCGTCGCTGTTCGCCGACTAATTTTCGCTAATGCAAAGAAGAAGCAGCAGCAAAAAAAAAAAAGTCGAGAACGAAAACTAATAAAATTTACGTTTATCCTTGGGAAAGGCACTCGAAAATGCGCGCCTAATGCGCCTGGATGATGATGATGGCAGCTGAGCTGGGCTGAGCCGTGGACGACCTTAATATAGACAGCTATAGACAGCAGACAGACGAGCTGAGGGGGCGTTAGGCTAAGTGCCATCGAATTTCAATTCAATTTACAGCCGACTCGTGTCGAGGGTGCAAAAATAAAAAAAAAAAACACGAAAAAAATCGAAAAATACGAAATGAAGAAACAGAAATTCCTATAGCATATTTTTTCATCTTCTTTTTTTTCTTGACTTGATTTCGTTGGCTTAACGCGGCGTATGAGTAATATTTTGTTGGCTGCGTGTGCAAAGGGTTGAGCGCCATAAGATGCGTTGATATTGATATCAAAAGCAGGCCGTTCTCTTGGATTTTCTATTGCCTCAAACAAAAAAGGCGACTTGGTGGCAGTTCATTTTTCCCCCAAGCTCTTCTTTCCATTTCCCCGTTTTCTTCTTTTTAAGCGTGTGTGTGTGTGTTTCCCTTTATTATATCACGTTTCCAACATAAATACGTTAAGTACAACGTGCAAGGCGCGAGCGCGCTCTTTTAGGCTCTGTGTGCGTATTTCAAATGCTCTTAAATTCTATTTACATTTTTGATACCCTATGCCAGGTGGTTTTTGGTATTTTTTGTAGATGTTTCTTCTGATATCATATGAAGAGATTTTCTTTGTCAAATTAAAAGACGTTTAAGATTGAACATAAATTTATTATAATTTTTTTAGGCTTACATAAGATGGAAAGTATTTGATCTGATTTTCTAATAATTTTTTTTTTTTTTTTTTTGAATAAAAATTAATTGAGAGATTTTTTCTTTATTATAATTATTATTTATTTACCAATGAATATTTTTATTTTTTTTACATATATTTTATTTTTATTATTATTTAATTTATATTTATTAATTATTAATTTTCTTATTAATTCCTTTTTTTCTTTTAAATTTGTTTTTGTCAAAAAATATTTTTAGTTTGAATAATAAATACTTCAGAGATTTTTTTAGTTTGAATAATAAATACGTAGAGATTTTTTTTTATTAATTTTAGATTATTATTTGTTTATTGAAGAATATTTTTATTTTTATTTTATATTATATCACATATATTTTATTTTTATAATTATTTAATTTATTATTATAAATTATTAAATTTTCTATTAATTTTTGATTGTCAAAGAACATGTTTAAATTGAATAATAAATACATGAGAGATTTTTAAAAATTAGTTTTAGATTATTATTATTATTATATATTTTTATTTATCTATGAATATTTTTATTTTTATTTTATATTATAATATATTTGTGTTATTTTAATATAATTGTTTAATTTACAATAAATAATTATTAATCCTTTTATTTTATTTTATAATATTTTAAAATTTATAATTTTTGCCTTAAAATTTGCTATTTTAAGAAATACTGAAATATGTGATGCTGATATCGATAACATTGTTAACATAATGTTAAACGAACAATGTAAGGATTGAAGACAACTCGTATTAAATTTAAGCAATATCTATATAATAATCCTTAGTGTATTTCAAATTCTACAAACGCTTATTTCAGTCTAATTTTTATACACTCGCTTTCTTTTTTTTTTTTTGACTGACTTGACAGGCATTGAATTACAAGCAAAGTCCTGAGGACACACACACACGCACACACAGTTACTATAAATACACACACGCTCAAACACTGAGACACCATTCATACTCACACATGTGTGAGCTTTTGGCTTAAAGCCTCTATATAGCTCAGCTCGCAGGACATTCTGAGTAGAAGAGACGGGGGCAAGGGTTTCTTTTTTCTCGTGCTTTGGGAGCAGCAATTTGATGGCATTTGGTTCAAGTGGCGGGCGTCTATTTCATATGTATTATTTGCTCATAGCGCCAAGGGGTAATCCTTTAGTTTATATTATTAGCTTGTAATGTGCGCATAATTGAAGGGATTTGTGCTGGCTGCCAGGCAAGCAGCGGGTAACAAATTCCTGGGAACTCCGCAAGGTGCAAAGTCCTTTCAGCCTGGCTGACACTCGAAACTGATGAGCTGACGAAGGTGTTAAAAGATGAAAGATGTCAGATGGAGTTGAACTCACACAATGGGACTAGGGACTAGGGACTAGGTTCTATAATCTTATAGATTGACTATAAGACGTGCAAATATTGGGTAATAATACAAAATATGCATGGAGATATTTTAATTTAATAAATACATAAAAAATAGAATTAATAAAAAAAAAATTAAAGAGAAGTTTAATAGTAAGTTAATAACAAATATTGGTTAATTTTTAACTTCAAAGAATTTTCCTGGAAAATTTCTAATAAAATCTAAAAAATTTATAAGAATTTTAAATTGAATCCCATCAAACTTATATTGAATATATTATTTACTAAATATTATATATTAAATTTGTATAATATTTAATATTATTTTAAGCTCACATAAAAGCCTCTTTTCTCATTAATTTTTTGAGTTCATTTTTATTTTTATTTTAATATTTTTATTTTTATTTTAATATTTTTATTTTTATTTTAATATTTTATAATGTTTCGTAATGCACAAAATTAGCTTAAACTTATTTATTTGGCCAGCTACATTTCAGCCTCCTGCGCAGCTTTCTTTAGGCCAATGCAGTTTTTATTCTACCTTCAATTTCTTAGCCCTATGCCTTTTATTTTTTTTTTTCATTTTTCGCTTGTTTCTGTGGATCTGGCCCCATTCTTAGCGCCAGCTGTTTCAGATTTATATGAAAAACTTGCGAGCCCTTAGCGCTCTTTTCAATTTGCTGGCGATTTTTGCCTCTTGGGCTTTTAGGTGTGCCCATTGTTGTTGTTGTTGTTGTTGGAACGAAATGTGTGTTTTAGTGGCTTGGCATTAGCATGTTGGAAATACATAATGCCCAGGCAACGTTATGAAGCGCCATAAAAAATAAAACCTTGCATTGCATTCAAGTAAAAAACAAAAAAAAAAAAATTTCGAGAAAATATGGTAAAAATTGTGTGTTTTTAGCTTTTGCCGTGCCGTGAAATTTATGTGCGCAAAATATGTGGCTTTTTCCTCGGCGACAAAACTAAAAGGAATATAAAATTGAATAGAAATAGTAAATGTAGGCTGTGTCATAAGTTATAGCACGGGTAGCTACGGTTAGGATTACCGGAAAATGCAATTACTTTGTGCAAAGGTTTAAGCTCAAATGAAGTTTTATTTGCGGTAAAGATTTGTTAAAAGTAAATAAGAATTAAATGCACAGTTGATTTTATGTATTACTAAAGAGTGCAAAATGTGTATTTAAATAATATTTACAAGATATTTGTAATATTCGTTTTGTATGCTCGAAGGAGTGCAAGGAACACTTTGGAAAAAATAATTTAAATAAAAAATTAATATATGGCGTATGTTAAATAATATTGTATTAATTATTATATATAATAATAGACCAATTCATAAACAAATTTTAATTACTATATGTAATTATTGTAATTTGCTAAATTAAATAATACATTTAGGTTATTTGACTTTAAATAATTTTTTAAATTATAACCATTTGAATCTTCACGCTCTGTTCATGAGCCGAATCATCAACGGAAGTCTCAGTCTCAGTCTCGCTCTGAGCACGAATCTTCGGTTCTTTTCGATTTGGTGTTCGGTTGAGCAGCTTCGTGTAAACTATTTGACTATTCGTGTTCTAACGATCTTCACTTAGCGAAACGATTGACGTTCGCTCAATGAGCGAAAGAAAGAGAAAGAAAGAGTCGTTGCAAACGGTCTTCACATTTGCATAGCATGCAATGCATTCACATGCTCACACTCATACGCACGTGCACTATTAATGTGTTTAGCGAACGCAACCCACACATACATTCAAACCAATACATTCCACAAGACAGTTTTTGGCTCATTTAACTCAAACAAACGGTCGGAGAGCAACAAGAGCGAAGCAAAATAAACGAAGATGCTGACGAGCCGATCGCGAACGAACTCTCGTTGAAGAACCGATTGAACTTGGTTGCTCTCTGTTACTATTGGACTTTGTATGTATGTATGTGTGTATTTGCAGCATCAGCATTCAACAGCATTGCCTTTAGCTTTGAGAAGGAAATAAACTTTTGCACATATTTCTGTCTCTTTTCTATTTCTTCTTTTTACCTGGAAGCACCAGAGCATCATCTGCTCTTATATAGTATTATATGGGTTTAAATATCTATAAATTTAAAATTATATGGGCTTAGACTAAATTTGTTTAATGTACAATAGTATATGGGGGATACAAGCAAAATATGTAGTATTCTAAATAGATTTTCTACGTGAAACCTAATTTCATAGTTCAATTCATAAATTTGAGTGACTATTGACACATATCAATAATATGCCAAATATTTGCATTTTATTTTCCTCTTCATTTTAATGAAATGTTGTAAATAATTCTTGAATTGAATACAGTTCATTGGCCATCTTTAAATAGGCGCCTCACCAAATACAATTCCGCCCACCCGCTTCGCTTTGCAGTCGGAAATAATCATTTGCGCCCTTCCGTATTTCCCTATTTCGTCATTTCATCATTTATTTATTCATCTCGTGGCATTGTCGTCATTGAGTATTTCTGTGAGCTCATCAATAAACTTGGACACTACACGTGCTCCAACAAGACAACAACAAAAAAAAAAAAAAAAAAATTCTGTGAAGTGAGCGAAATGCTTTGTTCCCTTCGAGCTAAAGATGAAGAAGCCATCGACACTAAACAAAGAACTAGGAAATCTTGTTGGTTATTGACGTCGATGTCGGTGTTGGCTTTCCAAGTGGAAACTGGGTCGCCTTTTCAAATGAAATACAATACGAACGCTTATTATTTATAGTTGTGTTTTGTTCAAAAATGCCAACAGCTTGAAGTGACTGCTACTTATCAGTTTGGCCAATTCCTTTGTGGGGGCTTGTGATTTATGAACTTTCCAAATCTATATATATCTGCTAAGAATTAACGAAAATATCGCTAATGACAATTAGAGTGAGCAACAAGTGGAAGTCTATATACGATGTATATACTAGCCTGTAAACTCTATTACTTAATGCTATCTCTCTCTCTTTTACTCTCTCTGTCTCCCTTTTTTGTTACTTTCTCTCTCTCTTTATTTGGCCTTATCTTCTAGCTTTAAGCAGAAGTAATAATCATTCTATTATCATCTCATTTGTCTTAGTTTCGCACGCTTCACAACTCTTTTCGCGCTTTGCCAGTTTCACAATTTGTTTTCCTTACTTTTGTCCAGCGGAAAGCAGAAGAAGCAAATGTGAAAAACCACTCCGTAACGCAAGTTTATAGCTTTACCAAAACTTTTTCACACACTCTCTCTACACACACACACATGCACACTCATATGTCTCTTGGACTGGACATCTTCTTCTTGTATGTTCAGAAAAATATATTGAAAACTTTTTGTGTTAAAAGAAAAAATAAACAAAACTTTTGTTTTGCTTACACATTTGTTGAGCTGGCGAAATATCCTGTAAAAAAATAAATGTTTTTAGATACAACTTTTTAATGTGCGAAATATTTAGAAATATATATTTAAGAATCATATTAAAATAAATAAAACAAATATTATTATTTAACATTGATTATGATTATTTATTTTTTTTAATTTTTTAATTTTTAAATTTTTTTTATTTTTTATATAAAATAATTTTTACATTTTTTTTTTAAATATTTATAATTTTTTTTTATAAAACTCAGTTTGACATGAGCTTGTTTAATAATTACTATTATTTACAATTAATATTTTTAGTTTAATAAAATTTATATATATTTGTCTCATAAATGTTTTTTAAATATTCTTTGGAATAGAAATATAATTATTATAATATATTTTTACATCATATTATTATTAAAGAGTAAGAGTAAGAATCAGAATAAGAATACTTATATATATTTTAAAATAATATTAAATAAAAAACAAATATAATTAAATATATGAATTTATTTATTTTTTTTAATTTTTAAATATATTTCTAAATTTATTCAAGTATTTTGATGCCTTAGCTACATGAATATACCCCACACATATTTAATGAGTGCGTGGTATAGAAAGTTTGCTTTCTCTTTTGTAAATTTGCTAATGTTTGGCATTATACGACAAGTTCAAATAACAAACCTAAATTTCCACGAATTACTTTCGTGAAAATTATTTTGGAAAATCCACAATTCAGATGGAACGTATTCCTCTAGATAGTATTATTATCATTCTTTTCATTGCTGTTGCTAAGCTTCTGAACTGTTTTTCTATATATATATAAAAAATTTTGGGCAGCGTTTGAAGTAACTTTTATGGCACCAATCTGCACGTCTTTCAAGCTCACATCACGAACGCATTAAATTTTTTTTTAATACGACGCAAAAAATGGTGGAAAAAAAAATGTGTACAAAATTTAAGTATTACGACCGCTGTTGAGCGCAAGCCCTTCGCATAAAATTCATATTAGGCACAAGGCCATTCGCCTTCGTTCATTATATGAAAAGATACAAAAATGAGTCTGAAAAGTACAATTTCATATATATATATATATATGTATGGGAAAAAAATTGTAATGAAAGGGAATTATTTACATGACTCAGGTGAGCTTAGGGCTCGGCCCTGATATGAAAGTTTATATAGAAAATTAAATGAAATGGGGAAAAAAAGAAAAAATATCTGCATATAATTTGGCTTAGCTTTCAACTCTTTTTTAATGCGCTGGGCATGGGTATTGTGATTTTCTCAGATATTTTGTAATTAAACGAAAAATATCGGAAGAAAAATAATTTATTTATTTATATGTGCAGATATTGTATTGGTAAATATATTAATATAAATTTTTTTTCGCTACTGAAAATGAATATTAAATATTACAATTAAGTAAAATAAAAAATATAAATGGTAAATACTTGATTTTAAAAATGCCTTTTCATAAAGAGATAAATATAAAAAAATATGATAAATTACATAAAAATATATATATCAAATTTCAATATATAACAATCATTTAAATTATTCTTAAATATAGAAAAATATTTATATTATTCGGAATTTTTTAAAAAAGCTTTGCTAATCTATATTGGCGCGTCTAGGTTTCAAAAATAAATTATAGATACTCTATCAAATTTTAAGCAAAAACAAGATACAAGAAGAAACCAATTCCGTAGCCAATATATTTCCCAGACCTAGCCTTTTTTTTTTTAACATTTTCTAGTTCACTAAAAAGTGTATAAAATCTTCGGTGTTGCTTCTTATTTTCATTAATGTCTGAGCCTAATTGGAAAAGTATGCAAAGTGTGCGCGAGTTATATATATATTTCGTATATATATATTTTTTATTCACGCCTGTATTTTCATATATATATAAATTTTTAAAAATTTCTTAAGTATGCCTAGGGCTACCCAAATTTGAAAATGTTTGACTAATTGAGTTTTATTCAGTTTTTTTTTTTTTAATTGAAAAATAAATGGACTTGGGCAAGGAACTTGAGCAACATTTTTGGGTTGGCTTTAGGAAATTAGGATTTAATAGCATTATGTGGTATTAATAAAATACCAAACATACAAATTGGCTAACATTTTTCTTAAGCAGGCGAAAAAATCCCAAAGCTACATAAAAAAAAATATACTAAACCCATTAAGCACGCTTTTCTTACGAATTCTCAATAAAAGAAAAAAACAGTGAAAATTAATTAATGCCAATTTGTAAGCGTTGAAATCGAAAACTTTTGCTCGCTTTCATTACTCGCAATGGGTTCAAACGAATTTAACAAAAAAGAAGAATTAAAAATAAGAAAAAAGGAAATTCTTTTTAAGAAAACTCGGCATAAAGTTTTTAATAGAAATTAACATTTTGGCCGCTGGTCGTTTGGTCAAGTGTCAATAAGTAGAGCTCGAGGGCGCTCAGGGCTCGTGACCCGCGGGCAGCTGAAGCGAACCAAAGCCGATTTTTTTTGTTGCCCTCAGCTCTGCCCCGTTTGCCGCTTGCCTTTGGTGCGACACTTTTGATTTCAATAAATTTTCGTAATTAGCGACAGAGGCGCGTTTTTCTTTTGAATTTGTTTGAGATTTTTACAAATTTTACTGAATTCATTGTTTTTTTTTTTCTTTTTTCGCTCTCTTTCTGTTGCTTGTTTCTGTTCGCAGCTGTCAGAAAATGCAAATTGAATTTGTTTTCGGTGAAAAATTCATTCAAGTAGCAATTCGTGCTTACAAATTGGAGCACAGCAAATGGAAAAGAGTTGACACAGGTGAGCGTTGCCCAGAAATTATAAGGAAAAAAAACCTTAACCCTTATTTTTGCATTTTCTGTTTTCGCTTTTTTTTTTTTTTTTTTTTTTTTATCCTATTGTTAAACTTAAATTAATTAAAATAATAATTGGTTTAGAAAGATGTAGTGTATTTTCAGTTTTTGTTGCCGGAATTGAATTGAGAACAGTTGGACAGGTTTCTGTAGCAGGAATTATCTGAGATGAATCACAATAGTAATGGGATAGCTGAGAAATTGTAAATGAATATGTAAATGTATTAAAAAATGTTTTCCATGAAAAATTTTGATTCAATTTAAAGAAGAGAATTTTTTGGTCTGAGTAAATATCGATATAGCTATGTCCATATGCACATTTGCTCTTATGTTTGATTTGAGAAGATATAAGAGCTAGAGACTTCATTATTTTCTTTAGTTTTATTATTACTTTTTTTATATATATATTTTTTTAGCTTGCTAAATTTGTAGGCTAACCTCGTTACCCGATGCCCTCGCTGCTCTATTCACTGAGAGTCTGAGTCTTCGATGAAAGTTAAGCGAATTTGTAGAATTTTCCTGAATATAAGCATAAATTTGACTTGTAAGCACTTAAGAATTGCAAATGAAATTCAATTTCCTAATTCACATTTCATCAGCTACTAGCAACATATTCACAGCCTCAAGTATTACCAATTTCAAATACATCTCAGAGAGATTATTAGCTCGTGTAAGTCACAGCTGATGCCGCTTAGCCTCAAAGTTGATTTTTGCACTGTTGGAACACTTTGCTACATGCTAAACAAATCTCAGTCAGGACATGGAGCTAACAATGCTAAACACAAAAAAAAAAAGAAGAGAAAAAAAAAAGAAAGGGGAAACATAAAACACAAACAAAATGCTGTCAACTGTTCACACAGTTCCTGTTCAAGTTTTTTCCTTTTTTTTTAAAAAAAAAAGGGCAAAAGCGAGCAAAATTATGCCTGGCGGCAGTTTTTAACATTTGTACGATTTGCTGTTCTTGGTAACTGCTTCCTTCTGCCACAGTTGTCTGCATTGTGTGTGTGTGTGTGTGTGTCCTTTAACTGTTTGCCTGTCTATATGTCTGTCCGTTGGTCCGTCCTTCTGTCTGTCTGTTTTATCGCCCCATTATTCACATATTTGTTAGAACGAATGCCGCCGCCATTGCCTTTTGATTTCAGGCCACACAATTCTTTGTTTATTTTTCATTTCAATGGGAGCTCCTTGAAAGCTCCAGCCCAGGCTCCACCCACTGCTGTTATGCATATGAGCTGCATGTTTCTACACTTCACCTAACACGTCGCCCGCTCTCACGCGCCCACTCACCCACTCTCTCTCTCTCTCTCTCCCTCTGTCTCCTCTGTGCGAACGGAAATGTAGTGAAATGAGAAATTTCCGTTTCTGGTTCCGCTGTCGGAAATAAAACAAACGCCGATAAAATAGGCCTCCCCGCTCACAGAGCTTAGCCGGAGTCTTAGTCGAGCGCTTGTCTGAGAGCTTAAATGATGGCTGATAATGAGATGTGAGCAAACAGAGAGCTGTGGCCAGTGTGTCGACAGTCACAGCGCTCGCATATGAAAACCAGTTGCATACTTTTCGGCGCGACTGTGCGTTATTTATGTTGCTTTTGTCTTTTAGTTTGCTGGCATAAATCGGCGTACAACACGCTAGGCAGACTACCTCACTCCCACGCGCACTCCCTCTCCTTCTCTCTCTCTCTCTCTCTCTCTCTCTTGGGCCTGTTTTGTCGGACTAAGTGCGTTTGGCCCTCGCTAATGGCAACATAAATTACAGCAACTAACTAACAGCTACTAACTAAACAGTGACAACAGCCAGCACGCGCCCAACAAATACTCTAGCTCTCTCGCTCGCACCAACGCCCAGAAATTTGATGTGCCTCTTTTAAAGATATGTAAAGGTTTATATAAAATTTATATATAAAAAAAGTTCGCTTCTACTCTATTTAAAATTTAAATTAATTTAATTATTTTCATTTTGGATTCATTAAGTTCTTTCAAAGAGAGCAAATTGGGCAAAATTTACAGTTTAAGTATTAGTATTAGTATTAGTATTAGTATTAGTATTAGTATAAGTATTAGTATTAGTATTAGTATTAGTATTAGTATTAGTATTAGTATTAGTATTAGTATTAGTATTAGTATTAGTATTAGTATTAGTATTAGTATTAGTATTAGTATTAGTATTAGTATTAGTATCAGTATTAGTATTAGTATTAGTATCAGTATTAGTATTAGTATTAGTATTAGTATTAGTATTAGTATTAGTATTAGTATTAGTATTAGTATTAGTATTAGTATTAGTTTTAGTTTTAGTATTAGTATTAGTATTAGTATTAGTATTAGTATTAGTATTAGTATTAGTATTAGTACTATTTTTTTTGGCTAAGGCGAATACTATATTTATTTTTTGTCATTTCACATTTTTACTTGAATTTTTCAATTATTTCTTAGTTAACTCAATTTTTAATTTCTATTGTTCTATCCACCACATCTATATCATTTGTAATTTAATGCTTTTGCGCCTGGGCCTTAATTCATAATTATTTCAGCAACTGTGCTGAATTGTAGCGTATTCTGTTGTCATCTCGATGCTGCTGATATATTACATGGCTATTTTGTGCCTGCTGTTTAGTTGGTCGCTGAATGCGGCGCACATTAAAATTATGCTCTGAGTAATGTAGTTTTATGCCCGCGCCCCACTCTCCACACCCAACCACAAAACCCACGGGTCGCGCACACATAAATATACAAAAAGAATGAGAAAAAAAGCGAAAAGGAAAAAAAAAAAAAACCAAATACAGCCAACGCCAACAACGTTCGCTTTGTTTGGGAATCTGCAACTGGACATTGGGAAATTACCGTTACGCAGTTGTCACAGTTTGTGCGGCCATAATTTGCCTGGGCCTTGCGGTCATGTTTCATAACCTTTTGTGGCTACCGCTGCCTCTCTCTCTCTCTCTCTCTGTCTCTCTCACTCACGCACTCACTCGGTCCCTCACTCTTTCGCTCTCTTTTTCAGTGTGTCGCATTGCTCGTACGTACGCTGCGTGCACTGCAAGCTGCTGTAGCAGAGTCGTAAATCTGCCGTGTGTGTGTGTGTGTGTGTATGCGTGCCTGAGTTGTTATGTTTAGATGTGTGTGTGCCTGAGTGTGTGTTAATGTGCGCACAATAAACAATCAATTTGTTAGAGGTCTCTCATATTTATTTCTATTTCTGTATATTTTTTCGCTGCTGCTGTTGTTGTTGTTGCTTTTCTTTTTGGTTTATGTTAATTAAATGATAAATAAAGCGCTCGCTGCAGTTGGGGCTTATGTTTATGTGCTTGATGTGATATGTCAATTAGTTCAATTAAATATTATAGAGCTAGTTATAAATCACGTCAGGTCGCTGCTGTGAGTTAGATGTCAATGTAATTGGAAATTATTGAAATTCAAATGTTCGCATATGTACTTTGGGCTCAACTGAAGGTGGAGCATAAAATATATGTTTTATTTTTGTCTTTTGCTATTTCTATTTCTATTATAATTATTATTAATTGGAAAACTGTTTGATTGCGCAGAGGGGTAATTGCGTAAGTTTAAAGTGTGGTTAAAGAAATATTTTAAAATAGGCAATTTAAGAAAAATTTAAAAGAAACTTTAAATAATTTAAATCGTTTTATTTGTTTGCATATAAAGAAAAACGAAGCAAGTAATTTTACTTACTTACTATTATCATATATATATTATTAATTTATTTATCCACTTGTATCTCCATCCATTCGTCTGCATTCTATAGACATATACTATATTGAATTTTATATGTTTCTGATCATCTAGATATTTATTATTTATAATATATTTCTATTATATATTCATTTATATTTATCTACTCTATCTATTATAACATTTATCTATCTAATTGTTTATCTAATATCTATTTTACTCACCATTTAAATATTTCATTCCATCAACTACTTTTTAATATACATTAACTTTGTGCCAACTCCGCGTTGTTCCAGCACAGTTGCATGGAAAAAGAAAACAATATTATTTCAAATTCCCATGGCTGGGCCACCTAGGAATACGTAGTATATAAATTTGAATAGCATCCCAAATGGAGACAACTTTTTGCCCTCCTCTGTGCTGCCAAACACAAAAGAAAAACTTTCTTAAGATGGGGCATCAAACTAAATAAGAAATAAAATATATATACATATATACATATAGATATATAGCTAAATATATATCCAAATATACAGTAATTTTCGCGTACACCCACTTTGGCCTCTGGTGAGAAATAACACTAAATAAAAATTTTATTAGGGTCTTTATTGGGCGACGCTTGACAAAGCCAAAATGAAAAAAATGCGAATGCAAACCAAAAGCAAAGGCTAAAAAAAATACAAAAATAAAAAACAAATTCAAATATGTTTTAAATGTTTCACACTCACAGAGACAGCGAGTGGGAGGAAAAGAAAATAAAAAAAAAAAATATTCGCATTTATTTCTATGTATGGGCATTTGCCTTTAGGCAGCAAACAGCACAATAAAACAAAGGGACCAGCGAGAGAGTGAGAGAAAACGAAATTGTACAGAGCGAATTCCCCAAATTGATTAAAACTTCATAAATTTACATTTTTATCGCTGGGGCAAACAAATGCCAAAAGGGGAAAACAAAACAAAACAGAACAGAACAGAACAAAGCGAACAGCACAAAACAACAGCAAATAAACATGCAAAGCGTGCTGCAAGTAAACAAAGCGACACAAACACACACACACCTTCACACACACGCACATGCATACACATTCACCTGGCCACACACACACACACATTTATGAATATTTACACATGTTTTGGCGCCGCAGTTTCGCACAATTCACAATTCGGTTTTTTTTTGTTTTCTGTATGAAGCCTTGTTGATAATGCCTACAGATTGCTAAAAAAGAAATGAAATAAACGCAAGTCTGCATAATTGAAACAAATGAACGACTCAGAGTTATCCTACAATAAGAGAAGAGATGGATTGGTGTAGAAAATGAAGCTAAATAACTTATTTGCTGCTTGCTTTGTCTTGAAATAACAATTTTAATTTTATTATTTTTTAATTTAAAAATATAAATTTATATTTGTTGAAGATTACACATAAAATGAATATTCTATTACAACTTGAAGTTGGCAAGTTTCAAATCAAAATCTTAATCGAATAAGATTTAGAAATATTTACGAAAGTTTATATTTACTATACTTAAAATACTCTGCAATACATTTGCAAAAAATACTTAATTCAAATACCTCAACTTTAGCTAAATACCCCATTTAATGTGCTTAGAACGGGGTATAACGAAACAAAAAAGTGTCACCTGCTTTTTGGGTTCACTGAGCAGACTTTGGCCAAAAAGCCAATGAATGAAAGCCTGCGAGTGTTGCTTGTGTGTTAAGTGTGTGTGTGCGTGTGTGTGGGTGTGTGTTGGTGCAGGTGTTGAAGGTCTCTTTCTCCCAAATGAGAAATAAAAGTAAATTCACATCATCACAAAATATTATTAAGCAATCAACTTCTGTTTGCCTCGTCTGCACTGCTGTGGTTTCATTTCTTTTTTCTTTTTTTTTTTGTATTTTTATTAGCGGCTAAGGGTTGCGTTAAGGGTAACTGGTGATGGGGTAGCAGCTGGGTGTGAGAGTGGTAAATGCCTGGTAACCTGCCTGGCAACCTGCCTGACAAGCTGGCTGATTAAGCGAAAGTGATTGAGCGACAGAAAAGAAAAAAAAAAAAGTAAAGAGACAAGCGTAGGAGTGAGTTGAAGGGTGAGCAACCCAATGCCATTTACATACTGTTGACTGAGTGCGAGTGTAGATGAGTGTGCGTATGTGTTAGGGTGTGTGCGTGTGTGCGAGTGCTCATTTAATTAGAGCTACAGACAAATAGACAGACTCGGGTTCAAGGTATGCAAAACACATGCGTGTAATTAAAATTAGCTTCTCTTTGAGAATTCAGTTTAATTTTTGCTTTTACCGAATGTTTTCTTTTTATGTGTTGTAAATAAAATTCATGTCAAAGCTATAAAGACTTCAAATATTGTGTGTGTTCAAGACAAAAGCAGCAAAATATCAAATGTAGCTAAAAATTATTTACTGTGAAAATTGTAAATATACAAAAAATATATAAAATACACACTTTTCTATAATTTAAAATATAAATATAGCAATTGTATTTTTTATTAAGCTGGCAATGGAAATAAAATTATCAGAAATTTGTTGAAGAAAATTTGCACATTTTTCTCAACAAATAAAAATAAAATAAAATAAAAATAAAAATAAAAATAAAAATAATAATAATAATAATAATAATAATAATAATAAATAAAACTAAATTTATTATAAAAAATAAATTAAAAAAATAAATAAAAGAAACAAAATAAACTAAATAAATAATAGTAAAAAATAAATAAAACAAATATAATAAAATATAAAAATAAATAAAATATAATAAAAAAATTAAATTAAATACATTAAAAAAAATAAATTCAAATTCTAATAAAATATTTAAAATGAATTATATTTTATTCATTTTAAATATTTTATTAGAATTTGAATTTATTATTATTTATTTATTTATTTATTATTTATTTATTATATATGAATAAATGCAATAAAATATGAAAAATTTTTAAAAATAAATAAAGCATATATATTAAAATATAAAAAAAACTTAAAATTTAATAAAATAATTATTCAAATAAATACTTAAAAAAAAAAATAAAAAAATTAATTCATTAATAAATAAAATAAAATAAATAAAATATAATAAATTAATTAATTAAAATATGAGTACTAAAATAAAATAGGCTTAATAAATTTTTGAAATAATAAAATATTAAAAAAAAAAATACATTTAAAAAATTAAATAAAATAAATAAAATATGAGTTAATACTCATAATAAAATAAACTAAATAAATAATCAAAGTAAATAAAATAAACAAAAGAAACTAAGCTAAATAAATAATAAAAATAAATAAAATATAATACAAAAATATGTAAAATAAATACATAAAAAAATAAATAAAATACGAGTATATGTACAAAAATTAGATAAAATTTTTGTAAACATATAAAATGGATCCACAAAATATTTATAAAAAAATTCATTAAGTATATATACAAATTTGATTTTTACTTACCATTCAAAAGTTCACTTTAAATAAAATAAATAAAAATACAAAAATTTAATTTAAAAGCCCATTTGGCAAAATATTTCTTTCAATAAATAGAAATTTTATGATCTCACTGAACAGCTCAAATTACTTCTACCGAATCTAGCGCCTTTTAATTGCACGTCTCTAGGCATTAGCCAAAGTTTGCGTTAACATAAACAAAAAACAAGAAAAAAATAGAAAACAATTCTCTTTACGTACTATATCAGCTTGTAGTCCCCCAAGTTTTTCGAGCAGAGTGCATTTTATAATGCTTTTGGCAGCTTGACATGTTGCTTGATTTAATTTGCGTGGACTTTCGAGCTTAAGTAATGTTATTTTTAACTGCGCATCAAACTTTTGCCAAAACTTTGCTGCCTTTTAATGCAAATGCAGTTATTTTTTCTACTATTTTTTACGAGTAGCTGCCAAAATATCGGACTAGTAAAAATTAGTGGGGTGTGGGAGTGAGAATGGAAGTGGGAGTTGGGGGCGCTAACAGGCAGCAGTGGCTAAAATGCTGTGGATTACTTTCAGGTGAGTGCCAAATTGAATTAAAACTCAAAAGTCATTAAAATGCAAGTTTGTTGTACCTGAAAAAGTTGACATAGAGCAGCTACTAAAAAGCTTTTCAACTTGTTCATCCTCTTTAATTAGAAGCTAGAAGTAAGACATTAACTGCTCGCCAGTTATCCAACACTGTTCAGTGGCTCAGAGTCAGAGTTCAACAAACTTTGGTTGACAGCTCCAAAGCGAAATCTTCAACTGTTTTTAAATTTTGCGAACTATTTAATAAAAAAGTTTGCTTGACATGAAATCGTCTCAAATAGTTGATTAGCTTTATTGCAAGTGTGAATCGAGCAAGAGCAACAGAAAGCTAAAGAAATTAAGATTGACAAACAGTAGAATTTTTTTATACATTTATAAATAAAATATAATAAAAAATTAATAAAAATAAGTACATAAAAAAATAATAAATAAATAAAATAAATTCATTAAAAAATAAAAATATAGGTATTAAACAAAATTTTTTTGTGCGAATGTTAAACTTAATATTTGTATTTGAATATATGTATTATATACGCATTGTTTTATTTTTTTTTTCTTTTTGTATTATTCTTTTTTTTTTCTTTTTGTATTATTATTACTTTATATATTATTTTTGTGAATGGATTATTTTCAAATTTTTTTTTTATATTTTCGTTTTATTATTTATTTATTTATTTTTATTTTTTTTTTATTTTTTTATTATTACTATTTTATATATTATTTTTGTAAATTTATTATTCTCATTTTTTTTGTTTACATTTTGTTTATTTTTTATTAATTTTTTATTTGTATTTATTTTATTTTTTCGGAAACTATTTATTATTTTTATTTTGAATTTTTATTTATTTATTTTTTACATATTACTTTAATTTTTAGTTAATTTAACAATATTAAAAAAAAATATTTTTAACCTGTGCAATGTTTTTAATTGTGAATATACATTTGATTATCGTATTTTTTTTAATGTATTATTTAAATATTTTCAATAATAGAAAAATATTTTTTTTTTTGTTATATGTTAAGTTAATGTGTTTCAATTTTCTTAACTTTCTTAATAATATTGCTTATAATAGAAATAAAATATTGAATATGAAATAGTATTTCAAGTTCTCGAAACACACTTTAAATTCACCAGTCAATATATATGGATATATATATACTGATTCCATGTAAAATCCGCACGTAGCGCAGCAAAGTTTTGCGTAAAGAACGCTTTTTGTGCAATAGATTTTGGTGGTTTGGGGGGGCCACGGGCCATTGGCGGCTTGGGCGTGGTGCGTGTATAGATGGGCGTGGCAGACTAGCTGTGCAAAACAAATATGCAGCCAAAGCCTGCGAAACAATAACAATGCGCAATGACCCAAAACTAAACACCGTACCATGCGAAAAAAAAAGAAGAAATGAAAAAACAAAGCTAAGTACTGAGCTGAACGAGGCAAAACTTTAGAGAAAAACTCGCAGCCAGCAAAGAAAAAAAAAATGGGTGAAAAAATAAAACATTTTTCAATAGAGGAAAAACTGGCGCGCAGCCTTTCCTATAGACATGGTCGAGGTCCATGTGACAGCGTTTGGCATAGTTGGAGGCGGTTGAATGGTTTGGGGTATGTGATATGGGAGATGGGGTAAGCCGCTCTCCCTCTCACCCTCTCGCCCATCGTGGTGTTGCCCCTCTCTCTTCACTCTCACTATATGCATCATAATCAACAATATTTTGAGTGCTTTTTGTGTAAAGTTCACAGATTTTTTTCTATCTAGTCGAGTTTTTAAATGATTTTTTCTTGTTGTTGTTGTAGAGTTTTGACTGTTGTAACATGGGCTTCTCTGTATTTCTTTTTTTTGTTTTTTTTTAGTGCGCCTGTTTTTCAATGACTTTTCGGATCGAGTTTTGTTAATTTTTGAAGCACGCTTTTCGATGCCGCTTGGCAAACTACGTGTTGAGAGAGCTGCAGCAAATTGAGATACGATTTTTGTTTTTTTCTCGATTTGCGTGTTGGAGTATTATAGCTAGGAAAAAAAGAATGAACAAATGGTATAAAGCGGTTTTATTTTTCGTTCAGAGCATGAGGCATGTAAGTCAATTGGCAACTAATGCAAATGCATTTCATGTGCTATAGATGAGAGATAAACCTTGTGAATCAAATAAAAATCGTTACAAGATTTAGTTAGAGTTTTAGCATATTTTTATTGTTATTATAAATTTGCTTAGTGTTTGCTAGAAAAACAAATTGCAAATAAAAAGAAAAGAAAGAATTTTTAAAAATAGTTTATTTTATTAAAATTTTAAATTTAGTTTATAGTTTGAAATTTACAAATCAAAACTTTTTAATTATTTATATTTATTTATATTATTTTATTTATTTATATTATTTATTTTTTATTATAGTTTCAAGTTTAGTTTGTTTTAAAGTTTTAAATTTAGTTTATGATCTGTAATTTACAAATCAAATATTTATTTTATTTATTATTTTTTATTTTTATTTATTATTATTATTTTTTTAATTAATAATTTTTTTTTATTTGTTGTATGAAAACAAAATTTAAAAATAAATTTTATTAATTCCTAATGTATTCCAATTTATCTGAAATTTAAATTGTGTGCTTTATTTCATGTTTTATTAGATTTATTTATTTATTTTTTTTTTATTTTAATTTGTATGGAACTGCGATTATTTTTACTTTTGTAACTTTTTTACATTTTTATTAACTATTTATAATTGTGAATAATAAATATTAATAAAAATAAATAATATGAATTCAATGAAAATTAAAAAAAAATATTTATTTTCATTATATAATATTTTATTAAAAATTTAAATTATATATAAATTAAAAAATTAGATATATTAATTAATTATCTTTATTTTATTTGATTTTCATTTTGTCTAAAGCAAAGCTAAGCTTACCTTACCTTGAGGCTTAGCTGCCATTAGCTTACGTTCTTATGCATTTCAGTCTCCGTTTCTCGTTCGCTCGCATATTCCACTTTTTCTCACAATCTCTTTCTCAACTGCTGTGCAAACAACAAAAAAAAAAAAAAAGAAGGAGAAGAAGGAAAATTGAGCTGAAGAAAAGTTTTGCCCACAGTTTTTCATGCTGGTGCGTGTTATCTTGTTAAAGCAAAACTTCAACTTTTGCCAACTCGCCTTTACACAAATACATATAGCTGCAGCTGTATGCGTATGTGTGTGTGTGTGTGTGTGTGTGTGTGTGTGTGTGTGTGTGTGTGGAACGGATGCATCAACAAATGTCTTGGCTCTGCTCGATGCTTGGCGCTTGTCTAGAACATATCAAACGCAACATTTGCGCCAATCGGCTCCAAACTCGAGCCCAAAGAGCAATGCCAGAAAGAGAGGGCGACTGATAGAGAGAGGGATAGCTAAAAGAGGCTAGAACACAACTTGGAGCAGGGGGCAAACGACTGAGGCACAAAAACAACATAAATTTCTACTTAAGTAAGTGTTTAAAAGAAAGATGCAGCGGAACGAGCGGAACGAAAAACCTTCTGATAAACGATGCCGGTTGGCACTCCAAGGTACAACAAAATAGTCATACACTAACAAAGCATAAAGCAGATAATGCTGTTCAGTTTGTAACAAGTTGTTCTTAAATAAATAATCTTAAAAATATGCACATATATCAAAATTAGATGCATATTATAAAAGATATTTTCTAAGAGTGGAAGCTTTGTTTAAAGATTACAAAAATATTTTTAAGTATTAAATATTAGATTCTTTGCTTTAAATATTCATGAGAGATATATCGATATAAAGAGCATTTCAGCGCAAGAAAAATATAAATTTCAAAACTAAACTCAAAGCTTTGCTTCATTTAGACTCTAAAAGACTCTTCAGTGCATCTGCTGTTCGACTCGATCATTTGCTGTTTCGTCTCTCTTTCTCTTTCCATTTTTTTTGTCAGTTTTCTTTCGCAGCTGCGCTGTGGTGAAATATGCAAAAGTGCAAAACGTCAGTTGGAAAACTTTGACGCTGGTTCTGGTCAAAAATTTGACTTGCGCTGCAGTTGAAGTTTTCTTGATGGCCCGAACCGAACTTGGACGCTTAGCGTGAAAAACAAATAAAGTGGGTGTGTACTGTGGATGTGTGGGTGTGAGTGTGGGTGTGGCTGTGGGTGTGAGTGTGGCTGTGGGCCGTCGTCGTGTTGTAATGTTGGCCAGCTAAAAGCTTAAATTCTTAACTGGCCAGGCGACATGGACAAATCCGCAAGTAATCCATGAAACAGTTCGAATGCGGCGATAAGCAGCAAGCGAAGCGCCCGCAGCTGCCAAAACGACTCGCAACAGACCTGCAGCAGACCAGATCCGTATCCAAAGAGCAGAAAAATGTTTTGTGCACACACGCACACTCACACACACACACACACAGTCAGTCAGCCAAAAATCAAATGAAAAACTTTCTTGCAGTCAGGTAAAAATGGCTGAGCGGCGGCTGCTGCTGCTGTTGAACTTTTCGCCTTTTCGCAAAAGCGAGTTTTCTGCTGAAATTGCTGGAAATGTGAAGAAAAGAGAAGTACCAGAGAAGTCCTTGTCCCCCCCTACCCTTGTTGCAGCCCCTAGTTGCACACATGCGTTAAATGGGATTCCAATTTTTTTTTATTTTTTTTTATTTTTGGCAGCAATGTGCACTTCCGCCTTACAGGCTCAGCTTCCGCTGCATAGCAAACGCATTTTACCTTAAGCCATTAAAAGGCTTTTAATCAAATTAATGTAAATATTAGCGTAGCTTATATATGTCTATATATATATATATATATATAGGAAAATATATAACAGGTATATTTAGTTATATATATTCCTGGATACCGGACGATACAAATTAAGTTGAATTAAATTGGTTTATATATGTATCTATTTACTATTTATATATAATATATATATATTTACTATATATATATATTTAAGATTTTCGTATTTATTTTGTATTATTTTAATATGTTTTTTTATTTTATTTTTTTTTTACAAATTCTTCGTTTTTCTTCTTTCATCTTTTTATTATACATATGTATATTTTTTTTATTCGTTTTTATTTTTAGTATTTTTGTGTCTTTAATTTTATATTTATTTTTATATTTATTATTTTATACATATATATATTTTTTTTTATTAATTTTTGTAAACTCTTTTGAATTTTTTCTGTTCTAAGTTAAATTTAAATTCTTGTTTTTTTTTTTTTTTAACTTTTATACTTAAATGAAATTTATTTGTTGCATTTAAAATATTTAATTAAATATTCTTTTTACTATTAATTTAATTTTTTTTAAATTTTCCTCATCAATAAATGTTTTTGTATTATTATGACTTTTTTTTAATCTTTCTTTAAATTTTTTAATAAAAAAAAATAATATTATTATTTTTATTCCAGAATGCTTTGATCGACATTGTTGTTAAAGAACAAATTTTACCATTTGTTAACAATGTAAGTCGTTTTTATTTAATGAATCAATACATTTGTTTACTATTTACTTACATTAATCATATTACTCAAAATAAATATATAATATTTTTATTTTAATGCGTGAGGCCATAAATTCAATCCATTTGCTATATCTCATTAAATTTCTTAAATACATAAATTAATGGGCATTTTTTATTAATACAATTATACAATTTTACAATTTAAACATCTAAAATAATTAAAATAAATTCGCAGAATTTATTCATTTATAACCACTTTCCTGCAGTTCCAACTACTTGCATTACCTAACATTTACTGCTGCCTTTGCTGTTAAAATTTCCCTATATTGAAATTTCCCTTTTGGGACAAATACCTTCAGCCTCATACAAGCCTCAACGCACAGTTCGAAAAAGCTTACCAGCCGAATAGCCGCACGCTCTTTTGGTCCCACTTCCACTTCCACTTCCACTCACTCTCTCTCGCTCTCACTCTGGCTTACAGCAGCTCTCTCTGTGGCTGGCACAACATCGCCTGTTAGTCTCTGGTGTTCGGGTTTTATCTACTGACCTACAACAGTTTGTAACTGTCAGGTCAGGCATGTGGAGTTACTTTGCGATTGTTGTGATAGGTTGCGAGCTCTCTGTGCCTGTATGCCACTCGTGCCATACTTTGGGGCCAGGTAGATAATAGTTCTCTAGTCGCCCGCTGCCCAAGACTTACTAAAACCCATTGTAATCGAGTGTGTAAAAACAAGAGTGTGCGACTGTCTCTGTCTGCCTGCCTGTCTGTCTGTCTGTCTGTATTAAATTGGCTCTTGACTTTGCTGGGCTTTCTTTTTCATCAGCCACTTCTTATATATCGATGCAGCTAATCGGCTTTTGTTATAGCCAAACCATATTCTTCCTTTTGTACACTCACTGCCCGTCTGCTGTGGCTCGAGCCGTGTCTAAGGTGAAAAATAATTAGCTTTTGCTCTTGCAAAGCTCTTTAAAAGTAGTTAGTGTCAGACTTTTCGTTACCTGTGAACTTACTTTCAAAATGCATTTATATTTAATGCAGCTCAGTCACTAGTTAGCCCAACTATAAGCCAAGTCGAGTTGCATTATAATGAATTAGCACTTGTAATGCTCCCGAGCTTTAATAAAGTATGACAACATTCATATCACATTCTGTTTGAAAAAGCGTTGGGTGAGAGAGGTAAAATTAAATTTAAGAGAAATTATATAAATTGATACAAAGTAACAAAAGGAATCATATGATTAGCTTGACTTGAGTAGGGTTCATAAAAATTTTTTTGGTGTTATAATCGAATCGATTGTATGATTCTCAATATTGATCTCTCCTTTTCTTTCTTTATCGCCCTTATCGCCAGGGTTCCTTTGTTTCTTCGGTTCCTACTCTATAACCCTGTCTCTCACTCCTTCCTTCGCTCTCTTTTTTTATATCCCTATTCAATTATATATAGTTAGATAGAGAGAGGGATATAGGGAGAGGAGAATAGAAACAGAGAGGTTATCTATGATTCATCTATTGTCCCACTTTACATATATTATCAGTAAGCCAGATAATTTCAATCTATTAAAAGCGGCTCACATCTAAGCTGCTTATTTGCTTCGAGTGACCCGCTTGAACTCTGTTTAAGCTTTCAATATATATCTAGTGTTCTGGTTGAACATCCTCTTTGGAGGATATCTATGTTTAATGTGCAACTCAATCCCAGGGCACATAATTCACCCAGAAATACGAAAAAGAAAGGAAAAAAAAAAAAAACATGAAGTCGAAGCAACTAAGGTGAAAAGCTCATTAAACACTTGCCAAATCACACTTACGCCCCATTAGCGTACTAAATAAGCGCAAAATGGGCGATAATGGCCACGCCCCCACTGAAAACCCAGCAACCGACAAAATCCCAAAGCCGAAAAATCGGATACGCTACGAAAAAAAAAAAAAGACGAAACTAAAACGAACCCAACCAAAATAACCCGCGGCTAGAGCTGAGCGATACAATAAGAGAGAGTGTGTGTGTGAGAGAGAGAGAGAAAGGGAGAGGGAGTGGGTGGGCGAGGGAAAGGGCAACAAAGGGGTGACTAAATGGTAGAGGGTATTTAATGCTGGGTCACTCACAAAACTAACTGTGCTTTGTCCTGTCGATGAGGTTGTCGTTGTTGTTAGTGTTGTTGTTGCTTGCGCTAACCCCTGCTGACCAATAAAGCCGCTTGTGTGATATACAAGGACAACGACAAAGTTTTTCGCCAGCAACACATGTCCTGCGCCAGGCATGCCCTCCCAATAAAAAAAAACAGCAAAATAAAAGCACAGGAACTGAAATAAAATTAAGCACATTAAAAAATGCTTCACAAATTTACAAATCTCCGTAGCAATAGCCATAAAAAAAAAAAAAAAATAGCCAACTCAGTGAGTTTGTTATAGTTGATGGGCTAAAGTATGCGCTGTAGTTAGCTAATGATGTTATGAGAGATGCTCTGTAGTTATATGGTTTATATGGGGTTTCATTTGTTCATAGAGATTTTTATTTGAATTTTTTGTTTATTATTAAATTTTTAAAAATTCTTATAGATCGCTTAAATATAAGTGCATATACAAAAATTCTATATACATATACTTAGATTATTTTAATTATTATTATTTTTAATATAGGATAGCTTTGCGTAAAAAGTTCTTTGCATTAATAGTCTTTCTCTCATTCCCCTCTTAGTATATCTACAAACGAGATAATCCTTAAAAAATTTTCTCTTTTTTTCTAACATATATACATAAATCGCATACAAATTCGTATATCGTTATTTATGTAGTATGCTAGATCAATGTGATCTTGATCTTTTTTAACTATCTCCGAAAAGATTACAAAATTAATATTTTTTATTAAAATTTATTATATATAATTATTTTTAAGGGTTTTTTCTTGATTGTCTGAAAAAAATGTTTCGATTATTTTCATGGCATATTATATCTAAATATTTATCGTTTATAATATACATCATATCTATTATAGCTATATATCTATTATGATATATAGCTTATTATAGTAATTGTTACCAATCAATTTACATGAAAATATATTTAAAATTGTAAAATATTGAAAATTATTTACGATTAACTTTTAGCCTAAATGTGAAAGACAGCTTCATTAATTATTATATAGTATATGCATATATACATTCTATGTTGTTTAGGAAATCAGCTAAAACAACTATTGCTGTCACATATAGCCACTTGACTGCAAGAAACTCAATTGGCAATGTCTTACAGGGTATACGAAGTGGGTTAGGGCTGCCACAAAAAAGGTCAACAGGATGGCCAAAAAGGGTCAGCATGTGAAAAATGAGCTACCACTTTGAATATGCCACGGCGCAATCGACTGAACAGAAGCGGGCGCGACGTGCGGCCAAGACTTGCCACACATATTAAATTAGCTGCTTCTTGTGTTGCCCCGAGAGGGGGGCAGGAGATGGGAACGTGGACAGCGTTGCCTGAGGTTTGGGGTTTAAGCGTTGTCTGATTTTCGTTTTGGGGGATTTATTTTTCGGCACCCATCTTTGCATTCGCAGGCAGCTGCATTAAACTACACGCGCTCCATAGTTGTGGCCACTCGAAAAGAGTGGGATGAGTGGGTGAGAGAGAGAGAGAGAGAGATAGAGTGGGAGGGCGAGAGAAGAAGAGAGAGAGCATAGCCATAACACACATACACTCAAACACATTCCAGATAAAAACTTAATTAAAGACTTCATTAACTTTGCTTTTGTTATAGCGCAGAGACTATAGCGGACTATAGCTTTATATATATATATATATATATATATATATGCAGATATATATGTATATATATTTGTATATGCACATAAGTATATCTAGGGGCCAGACCAGAGGGGCCAGCATTTATATACATTTATATATATATATATATATATATATATATATATATATATATATACGCGCTTATTTTTTGTATTATGAATTATTTTCGTTTCATTACCTTTTAATTAAGCTTTAAAATAACAGCATTACGAAAATAAATAATAATAAAACAGCAAAGAAAATAGCGAAATACCAAAAGCTGACAAAAATGTTCTATAGTGTGTGTGTGTGTGGGTGGGTAGCAATGTGTGTGTGTGTGTGTGTGAGTAGCAATGTGTGTGTGTGTGAGTAGAAAATCAAGCAAGGCGGAGAAAATCCAAAATAAACACGATTTAAACCATATTAAAATACAAATAAAATTAATGCCGAGTGAACTAAAAATATGATGATTAAATAAATAAAAAATTCACAATGCCTTAATCCAAAATTCATGTGCAAGGCAAACAAAATTGGCTGCAATTGTGTGCAATTTATAAATTTGTTTTTATTTTTAAGTGAATCGCATAAGAGAACATTGCATAGATGTATTTATATTATATTAAAGGGGCTTCCATTAAATAATAAATCATAAAAATTATAAATAAAGAGAGAATAATTTAATATAAATTTGATAAATAAATAAATTTTATGAATTAAGCTAAGTTTTAAATAAAGAATAAATAAAAATAAAAGAAGTAAAAATAAATTAAACTGAAATTAAAATTAAAATAAACTAAGTAATAAATTATAAAAATTATAAATAAGGAAAGAAAAATTTAAAAAAATATAAATTATTTCAATTGAAAGTAAATTTGAAATAAAAAATAATTAAAAATAAAAAAATTAAAATAAATTATAAAAATTTACTTAAAAATAATTTTTAAATCAATTAAATAATAAATCATAAACATTATAAGTAAAGAGAGCATAAATTAATATAAATTTAATAAATAAGTAAATTTTATGAAAATATGTTTCAAATAAAAAATAATATAAAAAAAATGTTATAAAATAAACTGAAATCATATTTTTAAATAAATAATATAAAAATATAAATAATAAATAAATAATAAATCTTACAAAATATAAATAAGGACAGAATAATTTAAAAAATTAATAAATAAATAAATAAATTGAATTGATGAAAATGAATTGATTGAATGAATATAAATTGAGCTGAAAATAAATTATACATAAAGAATAATTAAAAATAAAAATAAATGGTATAAATAAAACTTTAATTAAATAAGAAAATAAACAAATTAAAAAGTTTTTTTTTTTAATTTAATAAACATAAATTGTAATTATAATTTATTTTGAATATTTGAAAATGTTTCTGCAACCTGCTTAAATGGAGAATGTAATTGTTATATTAAATATTCTTATATTATATATGTTAAAGTTTTAAGACCTTAAAGTAGTTAACTGAATTATTTGAATAATTTTTCTAATTTGTACAATTAAGAAATTTACTTGGAAAATTTGTGAATTCGCTTTAAGTTACTCGAATTTTCTTTAAAAAATTTATTAAACAGCTTAAGTGGTTTCAAGCAAACTATATTATATAAATCTTATATATTTAAACATTTACTTGAAAATATAAATAGATTGTTTGCAACATAAACATTTATCAATACTTTAAGCCCGAAATGTATCTCAATACAGATAAGATATTTAATGGAAACGTATTTCTCTGGCTTTCACAAATACTTTGACTTGTTCAAGGTCTGGCATCTTCTTCTGCAGCTCTTCAATATTTTTTTTTGTTGGCCATCGAAATGATTTACAATGTTCGGCAATAAAATGTGCGCTCATCATGTTAAGTCAGTCAACTTCCTGCCTATGGCTGATATAATGGTCTTTGCATAAGCCGTCAGGGCCTTAACTCACACTCAATTAAATCAACTTATTTTTGGTCAAATAATTTTACATAATACGAAAAGCGAACGCTGAAGCTCATTAATTTAACTTAAGAGTTCAAGGCGGCGACGACGGCAACGGCGGCGGGCAGCAGCTGAGGGAAGGAGAAAAGTTGAGAGTTGAGAGGCCAGGTAAGGGATACGCCGAACAGCCGAGAAGTACACAAAAAGTAGCACAAAAGCGGATTTTCATTCAAGGTGAAAGCAATCAATCAATATTCATGAAATCAGATTTAATTTTAAGCGCATTTAAGTTACGCCCAGTTTGTGCCACCCTCGCAATGGGGGTGGGGCGTGGCAGGACGAAGTTGGCATAATGATTCTACCAAAAATGTTTCCTCGGACTGCAATAAGCTACGGGGGCGAGTTTGGCCCAAAGGAAAAACAACAATCCTGGCATGTTGTTGGCAAACGACGTAGATGTCGAACCAAATGAAAATGTCGAGACAGGGCTCAAGTTGGAGGAACATCATTAGAAACAGCTGAAGGCAAGGCAGCCGCGGCAGCTACGGGACGTGCTGTATGCGCCATGACCATGCTAATTGTATGGCAACTGGGAATTTCGAGAGATAAAGAGAGAGTGAGCGGGAGAGAATGAGAGAGGGAGGCATTAGATACCCCTGCCATAGCCAGCCAGCCAGCCAGTCAGCCTGTTTGTCTACCTCTCACAAACCTAAGCTGCCAATTGAATTTTGTAATCAGAGTGGCATGAAAAATTAAATAAAACATGCAAATAAAATTATTACGCGTAATTTGTGTACCTGACGGGTGTCAAGGTGAGCGCGCCGCGTTTTAAAGATACTTATTGCAGCAAGATTTTAAATTCTGACCAAAAATTTGCTGTGTGGCAAAATGTTAATGAAAAGTTGGGAGTTCAAATGGGTCAGATAGTATAGAAACAAATTTTTAATACTTAAAATAGTAAGAAAAGTTGCTCACATTTTTAAATGAAATTTATTTTTTTTTTTTAAATTCAGTTTTTAAAATTGTGCTTTTTTTTTTTTACGAAAAATTATAAATAATAAACTCAAATTATAATAATGAACTCCATTAAGAAGGAATGAATATTATTGTTATTTTATTTATTCATTATATAAATATAAATATAGAATTTATACTTGAAAATTAATACAGGAATTATTTTATTTTATTTTTTTTTAAGGAAAAGATAAATAAACTCAAATTATAATAATTAACTCCATTAAGAAAGAATGAATATAAATGTTTTTCTTTATTCATAATTATAAATATAAAATTTATTCTCGAGAATTAATAAAAAAAATTATTTTCTACACATTTTTTTTAAAGGAAAAATAATAAACTTAATTTATAATAATTTAATTTAAGAAAGAATGAATATCATTTTTTTTATTCATTATATAAATATTAATATAAATATAGAATTTATACTTTAAAATTAATATCGAATATTATTTTATTATTTTCTTTTTTATTACCAACATCCAAATAATGTCTAAAAAAAAAATAAAAAAATTTATGCAAATTTATATTAAAGCCTGAAAGTGCTCAACAGATTTAATAGGTATAAATGTTATATTACGAAACATTATATCTCTAGTCTATGCTCTAACGTCAACAAAATTTGAACATACATATATATATACATATATTGCATATTAGTTATATATATATATATATATATATATATATATATATATATATATATATATTTCTTTTTATTATACACAATATATAAATATCCATGCACATAATTCATTGACAACTGCTTTAAGCCCTAATCTACTTTCCTGCACTATTTAAGCTTTGGCTTACTTAACTTTTGGAAATATTTTTGTTTGTATAAAACATGCCAGAAACAAGCACAATTTGTAAAACACATTTATATAATATATATTTTTAAATATACACGCAAAATTTGAAACGCATTTAGAAAATAAATTACATGTCATAGTTACACAAAACAAAACTGAAAATATAAAAAAATAAAATTAGAGAAAAACTTTTCGCGTTTGACCATGAGCCATATAAATATTACAATTTAAAAACTTTAGAGCCATTTGCTGTCCTGCTCGCGCTGCCAAGCTCGCACACCCTCTTTCTCTCTCTCGCTCTCGTTCTCTTTCTGGTATGGAGCCATATTTTACTGGGCTGCAAAAAGTTAAAAAAAAAAAATCATATATGGAACACAAACAACTTTTTTGTTGACTGTGAAAAATATTGTGCAACAAAGTTGCACACAAAAAAAGTGTGAATTGTATTGCAGCACTGAATTTATATATATAACATATATATTTCTATATACTATATATATATATACATTTGTAGTTTGTTCTATTAAATTTGGCTGCATTAAATTTATTTTCGCAGTTTAGCGCACATTTTATTTGCTTTGCCCTCGAAATATTTTAATTGCCAAGAACAAAAAGAACTGAAGAACTTAAACTGACATTTAAACACGCTTTTGTATTTATATTTTATATTTTTCTATTTCTAATTTTTTATATAATAAATAATTTGTGTTACAGCATTGCCAAGTCTTGAACAAAGTCATTTCTATTTATTTTCTTTAAGCTTTGGTTTGGAGTAAAAGGAGTTAAAAGTGTGCAAAAATAACGAGAGAATTTTTTTTTTTTTTCAGCTTTTGTCATTGACTCTATATGCATACTTAAATTTACCTTAACTAGGGCTTAATGCCTTTATTTTGTAGAATATAAAGTAGAAACTAATTCAAAACTAAAAATGTAATTTATTGTATATTAAGTAATTTTATATAATTTATTTTTAATTTATTATTTTTCTAATCTAAAATATTTTAAATTTCCTATTTGTAATTTTCTAAAAA
Organism: Drosophila koepferae; assembly: GCA_030914345.1. Taxonomy (NCBI): domain Eukaryota; kingdom Metazoa; phylum Arthropoda; class Insecta; order Diptera; family Drosophilidae; genus Drosophila; species Drosophila koepferae. The sequence goes on from JAUESR010000207.1 coordinate 12,432,943, forward strand.
ATAAAAATATATAATAACAAAATATATATATATATTATATATATATATATAAAAAATAAATTAAATTTAAAAAAAAATAACAATAATTATATATTAAATTATAAAACATTATATTTATCCATTAATTAATTAATTATTATTAAAATAAAATAAATAATATATTACATTATAAAACATAATATTTATACATTCATTAATTATTTGAAAATGTGTTATAAATTATAACTTATAATATTAATCTATTTTTTTCATGCCACATTCTTACTTTTTTTTTTAATTTTTATTTTATTGCAGCTTTTGTCTTACTATTTTGTTTTATTAAATATAAAATATTGTTCTATCTCATATTCTTAAAACATTTATTTATTTATATATTTATGTTTATTCATACATATATACATGCATGTACGTTTGACATATGCAAATAGAAGCTTAACCCATTCGGGTATTCGCTTGAAATCCGAAGCCCACAAAAGTATGCAACACTTTTGTGCTCGCTTGCACTTTTTTTTGCCTGCGTCTCTAGTTAGCATTGTATGGGCGTAGCACGACCCCGCTGCACCTTTTCTAGCTTCGGACACTTGAAACTTTCGCTTTCAATGCGCTTTCATAGAAAACCATATAGTATTTCTAGTTTTGGGGGGCCTTCACATACGAAGCCCCGCTTTGTATGACGAAAAACTGGGTTAACGAAGGCGCAAACCATTTGCCTTGTGATTTATGCAAGAAATAAAAAACCTTTAACAAAAAAAAAAAAAAAAAAAAATAGAAATAAAATAAAAATAAATAAACACCATTGAAGGCGTGTTCAATTGGTAAGGTCAGGCCTGAACTTTGTCTTGAAAATATGCAAAATATATTCAAGTAAAAATGAAATTTAATCAAATTCGAAGAACGAGCGAAATCTTTAAAATCAAATTGAATGCTAAAGGAAATCCATAGATATGTATTTATATATTATATATACATATATATTTACATACACATAGATCGGCTGCAGCTGTCGCCATTGACAGGAAGTCAAAAGTTGGCAGCCAAACGGAAACTGAAGTTGACAGCGACATCCACCGCAAGGACAATCGACCAAAAGAAACAAATACAACAGCAACAAGCTGAATAAAACAGAGCAAAGAGAGAGAGAGAGAGAGAGGGAGAGAAAAAAAAAACAACAAACAAAGCAAAAAAAGGGACACCGACGAAATTGAAGTCCAACTGAGAATTTGATTTCCACAACCAACTAAAATATTTTTTGCCGCCCACGCAATGGCAGCTGCTGCTCCACAGTCAAGGAAACGCAAGTAAAATTGTGCTAGGCGGCAGTATCAGACTGACAGTTACCCTAGCTATCAAATGTTCGGATTAACAATTAGAAAAATCTAAATTAAACTTGGGATCATTCAGTTAAGACTTTTTTTGTGAAACTTTTTTTTTTCAATTGATTGATTTTTGATCTAAGTTATTATAAAATTTATTCTGATTAGAAAATTTACAAAATAAGCTTTATGTTTATAGACTATGCTCAATCCTTCTCCATTTCATGCAGTTCTCTATGAAAGGCAACTCCTGCACTTTTCTTTATCACATACAGCTCCTGCAGCACATCATGCCCTCCCTAAGTTACTTTCAATAGAATTTGGACATCAAAAAAAAAAAAAAAAAAAAAAAAAAGAAATCAAAGCAAAAACGAAAAAGGAAAAAAACAAAAGCTCTACTCCAATTTTTAATATAAGAAACAACAAGTGAAGCACCCAAGGACCTTCTGAGTGCGTTTTCCAGCTGTTTCACTTTTTGTCCGCTGCTTCACGCTCTTTCCCGCTCTTTTCCGCTCTTTTCCGCTCTTTCCCACTCTGCCATTTTCCCTTTCGCCTTTGGCCGTCAGACAGTTTTCATCTTGTTTGCATGTGTTTCTGCGGTTTCTCTTTGTGTGCGTTTTTTTTTTTTTCACTTGTTCTTTCTGTTTTTGTTTGGCATTTTCTCTTCTTGAATTTTTCTTTATTTCGTTTACCGGATATATTTTTTTTCCTGTATTTTTGTTGTTCAGTTACCTTTTCAGTTTTCTGGTTTTGTTGTTGGCCTTCTCTTTCTTTTCCATGTGCCTCCTGCCTGGTCTCGGCAAGCGCTGATTTAGCAAATTGTTTTGTTGTTCCTGTTAACATTTCAGAAATGTTGATTTCATAGTTTTTCTTTGTGCTGAGAGTTAACTGGAATAATGAAATATATTTGCAACTGCATTTTTTTATTCTTAATAAAATTAGGGTTAACGTGGAGGTAAGACAGTGTGAAAGTAATTGAAATACAGAACTGGTCAAAAAAGTGCGAGGAAAGAGAAAGCGTGCGATGATGGTAGAGAATAACTAAACTGGGAATTAACATTGTTAAAGGGAGTGAGAGAGTGAGAGAGGAGGATGCAAAAGAGGGGGAGAGATGAGAGAGAGAGAGAGAGAGACATTTAACTATAAATAGGTAAGAGATAGATAGATAGAGGCAAAGGAACAGAGTGACAGACCGAGAGAAAGAGTACGTGAAAGAGACAGAAAATTAAAGAATGAAAATCACGAGAATAAAGAAAAAATTAGAGAGCAACAAAATGAAAAAAAAAATTGTTCAAGAAAATCTAGAGAATAAATAATAATAATAAATTTTGAAATAAAATAAAAATTAAATCTTGCAATTCTCTTTTTTTTCTAAACCACTTTAATGCTTTCTAAGATTGTCACAACAATGAAAAGATTCCTTAATTATAAATATTATAATTCAACTTAAATTTCAATTGATTTTGTTTATATTTTTCTTTTTACTAACTTCTTCTACTGTTATCAAAGTAGTTTAAAATCTTAATATTTTCTTCTGAATTTTTTTTTTTACTAAATTTAAATAGTTGCAAAAAATTGTTTATGAACTTATTTTGAATACAAATACTTTCTGAGCCAGTTGTTTGTTACTTTAACTAAAATGTTTCAACATTTTAATCAATAGGACTTAAGTAAAAGTCAAACAACTAAAGTGAAGACAAAAAAAAAAAGCAATAAAAATGGCAAAGCTGGCAAAGCTCTACAAATAGTGTGCATAGTTTTTAGCAATTTGTTTACAAGTTTGTTTTTTTTTTTTTTCATATGTTTGCTTTTTTTGTTTTATTGGTATTTTTGTGTTTTACTGAAGCAAAAATACAATTTCCGTGTTAAGTTGAAAAACAAACAAACGGACTGCCAATTTTTAACGTTCTGCCAGACTTAACCCAGGCAGCAAGAGCAACAGCAACAGCAACAGCAACAACAACTATCAAGTGAAGCTGAAAGCAATTGAGTTGAGAAACGAGAATTGAGAATCGAGAAATCGAGAATTGAGTTGGGCGTCTGCCGAGTTGGAAGGCAAAAGTAAATTTCCACTTGCAGTCAATAATCAACTAAGCATAAAATAGTATTTGAGCTATTGAAGCAGCAAAAATTTGTTGCTGCTGGTGATGCTGCTGCTGATGCTGATGCTGCAGCTACACTCAAATTTATATATACATAGATATTTGTGAACAAAAAAAAAAAAAAAATCCGCTTACATATTGCGCTTGCACTTGGTAAGTTGCCCAAAAGTATGCTGCAGAAAAATAAGAGCACAGAAATTGACTAAAAATAATAAATAAAAAAATAAAAAAAACATTTAGAAATGTGAACGACCTAGAAATGCTCTGTTAAAGGAAAATATGTATATGAAAAGGGAATTTATGACTGCTGAAGATTGATGTGACTATGATAGGTTTTAGTTGATATGATGCACAGAGTTGATGCATATAAAAAAAAAGGTACAAAAACAAACCCTGATTTCCTATTTTCAATGGGTTCATGGTATAAATATACTCTTCCACGCCTTGTGTATACCAGGATATGTCAGGTTAGCATTGTAAGCTTTGAATTAGTAAACTCAAACAGTAATCGCATAAAATAAATACTTTAATCATATAAGTAAGCTAACGAAACTAATATACCCCACACATCTCTGCTCATACATTTCATAAGACAAAAATTGTTTAATATCTAAAAAAAGTTGTTGAGCTTCTAATAAAAAATCTGCATAGCCTGTGCCACAGTATATACAAAAATAAATGAATATCATTTTTGAAAACAACTAATATACCTCACTTCACATTCGCCGTACAGTGTATAAAACGAAATTTGAACAGTTTTCCGACAAGAGTTGAGTAAAAATTGTTATTTAAAATTCTGCACATGCTCGCACTCAATTTAAGTTAAATTATTTTTCATCAATTTATAGATTTCTACGCACAGCTGCAGCTAACGAAGCGAGCTGAAAGAGACAGCGAGCGAAAAAAAAACAGCATAGAGACAGAGAACGAAGAGTGTGTGGAGGAGAAAGGCAAGTAATGTTAGCTGGCAAAAGGTAAATGGTAAATGGTAAAGGTGCAAGCGAAAACAGCCAAAAGATTTCTAGCTAATTTGCGGCAATAACATCAAAGCCGATTTTTTTTTGCTTTTCTTGCTACCCTTTTTTGTGTTTTTTTTTTTATTTTTTTATTTTTTATTTTTATTTTGCCTGTTTTGCTTTGCCGTTGGCCGCAGCAATTGGCCTTTTTTCTGCGTGTGTTTTTTTTGGTTGAGGCAAACGAAGTTTGGCCCATTGGGGCCGGAAATATACCTAAGCGTGTGTGTTCGTCTGCGTATCTGTTAAATGTTGCGTAGAAAATCATTTTGTATATATGTATATGTAAACAGACACATATATAAATATATAAATATATATATATATATACGTATTTACACTTGTATATTGAATAACCTTCAAAGTATGTGCTCTTTAATTTTTTTTTACCTTAAATTATAGATTTTTTTTAAATTGAGAAAAGGTTTACAGCGAAAACTTTCATATATTCAATTTTATTTTTATAAAACTTATTTAAAATTAAAAATTAAAAAAAGATAATATAATATGTATTTTGTAATGTATTTTATATTGTCATTAATAAGTTAATTTAAAATATTGTTTAAATATTATTAATAATTTTATTTTAATATCAATTTCATAAATATATATATTTATGTAATTAGTATCATACAATAAAATTATTATAATATAATTTTTTTTATTTTTTTCTTTATTTTGTATTTATTTATTTAAGCGTTGAGCCCATGCCAACTATAGTAACTGAATATTATATAAATAAATAAAAAAATATATATACTTATATAATTAATATCCCAAAAAAATTGTTCAACCTTTCAAATTTGTTTATTACGTTACGTTTTTGAAAAGCAAAATGTATTTAAAACTTTTTAAGTAAATTTTCCACAGACTTTGCAGCGAAATTTAATTGCGCATACGTTTAAATTATTCTAATTTTTTTGATTCTTTTTCCTAATGAAAATAAAATTTTTATGCACATCTCCGCTGAGTTTACTTATGTTTATGTATATATACGAAGCTCTGCATAAATATGCAAAAATATTGAATTTTTTGCTGAAAATGGTCAGATTTTCCCTCCAGTCAAAAATATCTGTTGAAATATGTATGCATTCATATAGTATCTTTAGTCGTTTCCAATTTGAAATTGTAGTTTTGCAATTTAAAATTGTTTTTAACTGGGATCGAATGGGCGTTTCGATTAGCATTCAGTTATTGGTTTTGCTTCTTTTTTTTTTTAGTTTACAAAACAATTCTTGTTTGGCGCAACAGTTTGTAATTGAATTGTACGGTGATTAGGATGTGCTTCGGGCATATATTGTATACATGTATAAATGTTTTATACATTGCTCGCAAATAAATATAGAGTGTTCGGAAGATCAGTCAAAGGAAAAGAATACTCACTTGTTTTCGCTCTGAGCACAAGATTTTTCCGATGCTCTCTTAGCGAACATCGTTTAGCGAGGGAAACGAATGACGATTGCACCACGAGGTGCAAATGCTGTTCTCATTTGCATACAGATCCACACGCTCACATACAGCATAAAAATCAACCAATCAGGGAGAGACAAGAGCGAAAAGAGACAAAAAAAAAAGTTTCTGTCCGATCGCAAATGAACTGCTTGATGAAGCGCTGCAATCGTTTGCTGTCTGAGTTTTTTCCCAAAGTGGGAGTGAGACACTTATTTGCAGACATTTAGAAACACTCAATAGATATTTGCGAGCTCTGTTTTGATCAAATTAGACCACACATTGTTTATATAGCTAAACTCCTTGTATTTCTTTTCTTAACTAAAATCTGTACAAACAGATTTTGGAAAAAACTTACGAGGAGTTTACTAAAAATATTTAACTGCATTATTTTGAGGAAACATTATTGAAATTACTTATATTTACTTAAAATTATGAAAATTATTATTAACTATTAGAAATATCTTACTCTAGAAGTTTTTTATTATTTTTTTTATATCTATAATATATATATATATATTTTTTTTTTGTTTTTAATTTTTTTAAAATCTTTATTAGCTACTCTTAGGCTTTCTCATTAAAACTTCAATCAATGACTGCGTAACTATTATTATTAAATTAAATTTATATTTTTCAACACATATTTTCACTCGTTCAAAATAGTTTTTATCTTATAATCAATTCAACTTTTATTTTCCATTAATTAAGTTCACATCTCTCAATTACTTTATGTCGATGTTTATGAATATGTTTATTCAATAAATTTATGTACCATAGAAATCTTCATTATTCACCTAAAAACCAGCATCCAGATAAAGTCAGTCCACTCCGCTCACTCTCCCTGCCTTTCTATCATTCTCTCTGTCTCTCTCTGTCTCTCTCTTTCAATACTTCTCCCTCTACAACGACTTAGCTCTAAGCTGGCAACATGGAAACCCGTTACAATCGCCATAGAAAACACATTTTTGTTTACTTGTATCCAGAGGGGGCATCCATGGAAAACCCACAGCTGCCTCAAGTGCGCGGCCACTAACCAATGGCAATGGGAAGTGGAAAGAGTGTGCGGTGCGTGGGCATGGCTAAGGGCGGGCGGAGCTTCAACGATTTAAAGGATTTTCACGTTAAGCGTTGCCTGTCAGCGTTTGGCATGCGGCTTACAGGTGGCTAGCAGCTTTATGGGCTTAGACAGCAAATGACTCTCACTAAATGAATGGAACTGAACTGTTTGTTTGGCCAAAGGCCACTAACAGAATATCTAACTGCATTTTATTGCATTTGCGCCAAAGCAAAAAAAAAAAGGGCAAAAATTAGAAAAAAGAAAAACTTGGCAAACGAAAGGGGAAAACAACTTTTCTTTTAGCTTGTTTTTAGCTTGACTTTAGTTGGATTTTTTGCTGTAAGCATTTATATATGTATATATGTATATCTTTTAAGATCTATACGTTATATTAATAAGATTATAAGAATTGTATATAAAATGTATTATTTATCGATATATATATATATTTATATGTCATAATACGATATCCAACAACATCTACAAACCTCTCAGCAGCGCAGATCAGCTCAGCTTTCAGCTTTGAAGTTCCTAAGGATACCCTGGAAAAATATTGCAGGTTATATTATCTTCTTAGTATTGTTAATAGCCTACGCTAGAGGAGTCTACGCTATTCCACACATACTCCACACTTACAGGGTATCTTTAATTCAAACTTACTTAGTTGTTTTGTTAAATACTATTCCTAACACTTTATATACACAACAGATTGTTGTCTTTTTAGCAAACTTAACGAGCTTTATGCTATTTTAGCTATACACACACCCACACATATACCCTCACACACACACACACACACACACACACATTTTAATTACATAGTCGCAGCTTGCGCTGGAAAAATGGAAAAATATCTATGTATATATGTAGTATATCGGCAACGAAATCATCTACAAAATGCATAATTCAATTTTACGCGCCGTTGAACTTTCTAATGAATTATCGCAGCGCAGAGAACTTTGAATTGGTTTTATGCAATTGCATTTCCATAACATTTTCCACAGCATTCGATTTTGCCTTGTCTATGTGTGTGTGTGTGTGTCTGTGTGTGTGTAGTCGCTTTGCTATGCTGTTTTGCCCTTCGTTTCATTCATTTCATTTCAGTTCGTTTCGTTTCATTTCATTTCATTTCATTTCGCTTGGTTCAATTAATGAGCAATTTGATTGCTGGACTGCAAATATATTTGTGCAAAGTTGAAATATTTTTTCGCCCAAATTGAAATTGTAAAATTCTAAAAAAAAATCAAACTAGATATATATCTTAGTATATAGAATATTTAATCAAAGACAACACATGTTAGCTTCAAAATAAAATAAATAATAAAAAATGAAAAGAAAGCGCTGTCAGATTGCCAGGCGACAGTTGAGAAAAACTTTGCTTTGGTTTCGACTCGAACAACATAAAGTTATGAACAAGCAAGACTGGAGTGAAAAGTTGATGAATTTTAGAGACAAAGACTGAGAGACAGATAGAGTGAAAGATAAGTATTCAAATGACTCGACGAAACAGCTGGAAAATGACAACAAACTTGGCAAAGTTGTGAAAAATCTTTGCAGCATATGGCATATTAATTGTGTGCCGAGTGTGTGTGTGGAGGGAAGCTAAGGTGTATTAAATATATATATGAAATATATATTTAAAAAAAATTTAATATAGGTAAGGCTTAAAAGAGTTTCAATAGAGACTCAAGAAGTATTTAAAGCAGCCAAATGTGAAATTATAAATATATATTCATAATACTCTTTGAGTTACTCTCACTTACAGAGTCTCATTTCGGAACGCTCCCTAAATGATGCTCGAACAAAACCCAACACGAAAAGAATCGAGCGAGTAAAATTAATTTCTGTTGATCTCCTAAGCCCAGTGTGAATAATAAAACGGTCAACTAATATTTGCCAACTATTCTAACTATTAAATGAAATTATCTTTTGTACTTTTTTTTTTCAATTTCAATTCATCAAAAACTCATTGGGATTAATTTATAAAAGTTGCCAACAGCTTTCATCATGTGTGTTCCTGTGCCACGCCCCCCCGCCCGTTTACACTCTCACATAAAGTTGAAATGCTTTTGGCCTCTGGGCAAAGGGCACGCACACACTTTTCAGCCACTGTTCACATTCAATTTATATGAAAATTTATTTACTTTATACATATTCTTTTTTTCATTCATTTTTTATATATATGTATATATTTTTTTTTATAACAATAAACTAAAAAATGGCTTAAAGGCTTTTATCAGCACAAAATCAGCTCGTATTGGGTAAGGAAAAGAAATAAAGGCAGGCCCAACTGCCTCAAGGGTGCAAAATGTCAATCAATTTTGTCGCTTTACAAAAAATGATATACAATATACGCTCTCCATATATGTATATATGCTTATACATATCTATGTATATGTCTATGTGTGTCTGCCAACTGACCTTCAGCCAGAAATGTTAACCCTTAACAAATTTGCATATAAAAAGCCGCTTGGGGCGGACACATTGATAGAGTGAGAGGGGTAAGGTGTGGGGTGTGGGGCGTGGGGCGTGGCAAAGGTTACGAGCCGCTTGTCGAGTTGTTAAAAGGCGCTTTGTGCTGTAAACTCGCTTGATGTCCTGATGCTTCACGGCTGTCCTACACATTGTATCACATTTATCACACATTATCTGTTTACGCTTCTCCACTTTATTTTGCTTTTCGACTCTTCACTCAGATAACAGCTGCACTTCATTTGCATGTGCGAAATGTTGTGCCACACACACACACACACACACACACACACACACACACACATTCTTTAGTGTGTATAAAAAAAAAAAAAGTTTGCATGCAAATCATATAAATTATGAAAGTTTTCTTATCTGAATTTCTGGTCGCATATTGTCGACATGTTTGCCCCAATAAATCTGTCAATACTTTGTCACATTGACAAAAGAAAATTGAAAATTATCGCAAAAAAAAAAGAAATGAAATAAAAGTTGAATTTGTTTTTCATTTTTCTTTTTATTTTTGATGCCAACTTTTTTTTATTAATCTTTAATCTAAAAAAGAAAAGAGTTGAACAAAGTTTGTGATTGTTTTTTGTTATTTTTTGCAAAACTCTTTTTCTTCTACTTTTTTTTATAGATTACATTTTAATATTTATTTATTATTTATTTTTTTTACATTTATTTTTCTCAATATTTTATTATTTTTTCATATTTGTCGCAAAACTCTTTTGCTTTTCATTTTTTTTATAGATTAAATATTAAAATTTGTTTAGTAATTATTTATTTTTACATTTATTTTGATCATAATTTCTTTTTTTTTTTTTTAATAATAATAATGTATTAAATAAACAATATAAAAAATAAATCTTTATAATATTAAGAAAAAAATATATTAATTTTGAGTTGTTAGTGATCATATATAAAATATTAGTAAATAATTATTTTTAACATAAAACGAATATTTAAAATATTTTTATATTAATAATAATAATAGTAATAAAAAATTGAAATTAAAAAAAAAAATATATATTTTTTTTAAATAAATATTATACTATTATATAATTCATAATTATTTATATATAATATGTATTAATAAAGTATAATTTTAAAATAAATAATAAACAAACAGATACCATTTTTTTTATTAAGATAATCTAAATGTTTACATTTTTTCCTTTTTCTCATTTTTTTTCTAATCTTGATGTTGCCATTACAATTATTAATCTTAAGCATTCCATTCAATCTAAAATATTTATAAAAATATTAAAAAAAAAAAAATTTTTAATTTTCTTATTTAAATGAATGTTTGAAAACCTACCAATATTTTACAATAATAATTTAAATTAAAATATTTAAAATCAATTTTTACTTGTACATTCAAAAATTTCTCTTCCTCTTAAAACTTTGGAGTAGTTTCTTAACTTTTTAATGTTTTTTTTTTTTACTGTTTTTCAATTCCAGCTTAAAGCTTGCAGCAGCAAGAACTAAAAAAAAAAATAAAATGTGTCGTCTGCACAATTTGTTTTTGCTTAAAATTTGCTAAAATTTGTAACTTTCTGTCAATCTTTTTGGTGCACATAAACGACCCTTACAATTACCTACCCAACCCCCGCCCTCTACCCGCTACATATAGGGAACTAAAGTGTAGCATAAAGTTTTAACTTTTTCATTGGTTTCGCATTTTGGTTGTTATTTTGCTATATGCTCGCCGCATATGTGGGATGTTAGCAGCAACTACCCCTAGCTGCAGCAGCCCCTACCTACCCGCTGTCCAATTGAACACCCTCTGTCAGTTCTTCTCGAGCAGCTTTTGCGTCTCTGTGTGTGAGCGTTTCTTGTTGACATAAAAGTTTCCGCTTTTTGTTGGAATTGTCGAAACGGGACTAAAGAGTGAGGGAGGGGCACTATAAGTTTTTCGTTTGTTGCAACATCGTTGGGTTGCTCTTGCTGTTGCTGTTGCTGTTGCTGTTGTATAGTGGACTTATGTGCCACGAATTTGCTGCGGCTACAAATTACAAATTGATTATACGTTCAACAAATGTGTTAATGTGGCATTGTTTGCAAACTTTTGCAGAGAGTTGTGGCTGAGGAGATGCTGCCGAGCTGCCGAGATGCTGAGCTGACCATAATATATTACACACCCACACACACACACACACACCCACAGAGAGACAGAGAGCGAATGATATGTCTGCACATGCATGGCAAAAGTTTTGCTCGAGTTTTTCGTTTGCGAAATTTTCAACAGCCAACAAAAATGCTCTCTCTACATTTTGTAAACTCTCTGACAAGCGTAAACTTTACGCTGCACACTCAAAATTTATTATGACCCATGGTAGAGAATGGAGAATGGGTATACGTATGTATATAACTAGTGAGGTTTTAAGCAGCAGCGCGGTCCACCAGCGTTGTCCAGCGTTGTCCAGGGTTGTCCAGCTGCCAGTCCGAAGGTCAAAGTAGTTGAACATTTTTGAGCTGCTGCTAGAAAATTTATTGAAGCGTTGGCATTGGCAAAACTTTTATTGCATTTGTTAGATTTCATCCCATTGTATTCATTAATATTTAATAAGCTTTTGTTCTGATTAAACAACTACATTAACATATGTTGTCTTTCTTTGTTTGCCAAATGTCAAGGCAATGGAGCATGCAATTTAATGCTGAATGAAATTAGATTTTATATTTGTGAATTAAATGTGATATTTATGGGAAAAGTGTTGGCACGTTTATTGATCGAACTAGAGTTGCAGTTAAAATTCAAGCCAAGTTATATCAGAGATTTATATACTTACTATATACTATACTTAATCTACTTAAAATCTCTGTCAAATTCTAGTTTTAGTTTTAGTTTCAGTTTAGTTTCAATTTAAGTTTTCGTCCATTTCCTGGTTTTCTGTCAGTTTTTGGCTTATCGAGGAAAACTAATTTGTTAAAATGCTGCTGCCTGGCTTATTTGTCATCAAGTACGAGCAGAGCTGAGCAGAGCATTTCATGATGATGATGATGCAGTAGCAGCAGCAGCAGCAGGAGGAGCAGCAGCAGCAGCAGCAGCAGCAGCAGCAGGAGGAGCAGCAGCAGCAGGAGGAGCAGCAGCAGCAGCAGCAACAACAGAAAATGCTCTCTCAACAAAATGTGAAACATCCATCATACACCCGATGGGCCCGCTGGGCCCGTTGGGGCTGCTGGGCGATGGCAATAGCGACTTTTGGCGATGTTCTCTCCGACGTCTCAATGACATTCTCTGATGGAAAATAAGTGAGCAGAACTAAATTCATGTACTTTTCTTAACAATCTCCCACACACACATACTCCCCCGTCTCTCTCCCTCCCTCTCTCTCTCTCCCTCTCTCTGTCTGTCTGTCGCTTCTTACGTTTGGTTATACTTGACTTTGGAGTCGAGTAAACTGCAAGTAAAATGCTTTGTGTTGCTTCATTTCTTTTTTTTTTTTTTTTTTTTTTCGCTCGCAAAGCTGCTTTGGCTTTGTGTGCTCGTTAAGTTTCCTTGTGCCGCGGCTTATTTGCCTGCCTCTCGCTCTCATTCGCTCCCTAACATACTCGCTCTCTCTCCCTCTCTGATATTATACATTTTGATGGCAGAGCAATCGGCCCGTTACATATTAAATTTTAAGTGGTTCGCCAGGTTTTTGGCCAGACAGTTTTCCCGCTTTGCATGCCAGCTACAGCAACTACAACAACAACAACAACGGCCTGATTGCCTTCTTAATGTCTCATGGCACATTGCACATACGCACACACACACACACACCCTCCCACACACACATATATATATATATATACAATATCCAGTTACATTTACCGTTGGGATACGGTGGTTAAAGCTCAATGAGGTGTCGCCATGATTTAGTTAGTTGTCAACGTTGCAGTCGTTGCATTTGAAGTGCTTTTAATAGACATGGCACAAAGCACAAAGTACGAAAGTTTAATTAGTGAGAGTTGTCTAAAAGGGGGCGTGGTCAGGGAGACAGGTCAATGGGAGAACTTGAGAGTTGGCTTGTGAGAGATCTTTAAGCGAACCTATTAAGATATTTAAAACTTTAGTAATTAGTTGTAGTTTATAAACAATATATTTCAGAAAATAGAAGGAGAGTGAGAGAGACAGAGAGAGAGAGTGAGGGAGAGAGAGAGAGAAAGAGTGAGAAAGTAAGAGACACACAGAAAGTGAAAGATAGACAGAGAGAGTAAGACTAGAGTAACAGACGCTGGAAAGACAGAAACAGGGAAAGCGCGTAAGATGGATACTGGCTCAAAGAAAGAAAGAGTATTGTATTTTTTAGGGTATTATAGTTTTACTACTACCTATAGTTGCAGCTTAGTTGTACATAAATATACATAAATATAAAGAGAGGATCTATAGAAATAAAAAATAAAGAAAGTGTAAGGACAGAGACAGAGGCAGAATAAGACTGAGACTGAGTTTGTGTGAGGGAAAGGGAGAGAAATGGATAGAAAGGGCTAGAAAGCGAAGCAAAGACACAGAGTGAGAGAGGGAAAGGGAGAAAAAAAGAAAGAGATAGATGCAAAAGAAGAGGAAGAGAGACAGAGAGATAGAGAATGAAGCAAAAGCAGAGTCTCAGTCTCAGTCTCAGTCTCTGTCTCTGTCTCAGTCTCAGTCTCAGTCTCAGTCTCAGTCTCAGTCTCAGTCTCAGTCTCAGTCTCAGTCTCAGTCTCAGTCAGTCTCAGTCAGCAGTCTCCTCAGTCTCATTCAGTCTCAGTCTCAGTCTCAGTCTCAGTCTCAGTCTCAGTCTCAGTCTCAGTCTCAGTCTCAGTCTCAGTCTCAGTCTCAGTCTCAGTCTCAGTCTCAGTCTCTGTCTCAGTCTCTGTCTCTGTCTCTGTCTCAGTCTCAGTCTCAGTCTCATAAGGTTTCTTAAATGCAGAAGGTTAAACAGACGTAGAAACTAAAGATAGTCTCAGACATTTTAAAAAAATATATAGTAATATATAGTTACAATAATTGCTAGTAAAAGAAGACAACTTGCAGCGTACACAAAAACCGATCTGATGAATAAGAACATTAAATTTCAATTAGATGTACGTACCTTTGGCCAGCTGAGCTCTCAGCTTGAAGCATTTTGATTGCTTGGATTAAAATGCATCTTTTGCCAGTTTTCCTTCACTGGCGACTTACGTAGGAAATAATATATATATATCTCTGATGGAGTATTTGCTGTTTCTTTTTTGCTCGCTGGGCTCAGTCGCTCCCCACTCGAGTTTTATAGCCAACATTCAGCTCAAAAAGTGACACTCAACTTTGCCATGTGAAGCAAATAAATCATCGTAAGTTTTTTAGCCGGTGCAAAGGCCAAAACCCCTTTGACCCCACGCATGCCCCTCCCCTGCTCCTCCAATGGCCCCGCCCTCCATCCGGCATCCACACGGCAGCGACGCTGTCCGGCGTGGATTCAGCTCTCAAGTTAATTCAATTTAAAGCAAGAGCCAAATGAAAGAAGCAGAAACTTTGTCGTGCAGTTTGTATTTTCCTTTTTTTTCTCTTTTCATTTTTTTTTTTTCGAATTTTCCTTTTGATTTTCTTTGCCGTGGCGCTTCATTTTGCGCAAAGTTTTGCGCTGGCAGAGTTGACACGTCATCAGGACAAAGCTACCGAAAATGTTCCATTGTTGAATGTAACGCAAGTCACATGATAAACAACAACAATAAAATAAAAATAAAAAAATAAATGAAAAAAAAAGGAAAACAGAACAATGCGTCTTAAACTTGAGCTTTAAAATTGTTCGCTTTCGCTGTTGCCATTTTGTTAAGCACTTCCTGCTCAACTATTTGCCATTATAAGAACCCACAATAAATCCACACTTTGTAGAGGCATTGGGTGTGTGTGTGAAAGAGAGAGGTAGAGTATCCTGCTCTATTCCTCACACAACATTTTGATATACCTCGCTCCCCAATCTCTCTATTGATGTGAAAGTTATGTGAAAAGTTTTGATTTGTTTAGTACATTTATTTTACACTGCCCGACGAAGCGTTTCGAACTCGAATTCGAGTTTCGAATTAACTCAAAATTGAAGTGCATTTTCCTTAACCTTAATTTCCATTCCTTTTTTTTTTTTTCCATACACCAATATCTAAGCAGCACAAATTATTATGTTTTGTATTGTTCGCTTTGTCTAAGCTCAATAAATCGTGCATCCCTTTCGCTCCAGCTATTGCTCTCTCAACTTTCTGTTGTTGTGGTGTTGGCAAACTTGAGTTATAATTGAAAATTTTCGTTGTTGTTGTTGTCGCTTTGGCGTGCTGTTGCGAATGGCAGTTGAACAGGCGAGCAGCTGTTCGTTGCTTTTAATTAAATTTTCCTGTCCACAAAAGTTTAATAGGTAACATGCTGAGAAATGAGTGTATAAACAGAAATCATTTGTTTACGGCAACTCTTGAATGAAAACCAAAAGCAGAAGCTAAAATAAAAATTTAAAAATTAAAAAAATAAAGTACAACAAGCAAACAATTCGTATGACAAATGGACCGCAAAAAATTATTTCACAGTTTTTAAAGAGTTTATTTGCTGTGGCAAAAGCTTTATAATTCACACTAACTTTAAATTGATTTTAAAATAAAGCATACATTTGCTAAGCTAGGCTTATTCAAAAAATAAAATATTATTTATATTATATGTACGTGCCTTTTCAATTAAAAATACCATCTATTTTTTTCTGCAATCAAAAAATATCAACCATAATAACATTTAAAATAATAAAAATTAAAATAATAAATAATAATACTAGATGTGCAACTGCTCAATAATGCTTTTTTAAATTCAATTAAATTTTTTGATTAATTAAAAATAATAAATAAAAATTTACAATAATAGAATATCATAATTTTACTTATTTTTTTTAAATTTAATTTTATTGTTATTGTTTGCATAAAATATTTTTATTTATTTATTTATTTATTTGTTTGTTTATTTATTTAATTGTTTATTTACTTATTTATTTATTTAATTAATTAATTAATTATTTATTTATTTATTAAAGAATTAATTCTAAATTATTTTTATTTATTAAAAATACTAAATAAAAATGTACACAAATAGCAAATAATCATTTTATTTCTTTTTTAATTTAATTTTATTATATTATTGTTTGTTTAAATTTTTTGATTTGCTTCTTAATAATATGCGCTTTTGCCTGAAAATATTTCCATTACTAAAATTTAAAGCTTTTTTATTTATTTATTTATTTTTTTTTTTTTTTAATTTTATTTTACTTAGTTTTATTTTTTTAAATTATATAATTATATAATATATAATTATAAATAAATAATAATAATAATAGAAATTTATTAAATAAGAAATAGAAATAATAAATCAAATTATTATTATCAAGTATTATTTTATATATTTTTTATTTATTTTTTTTTTTTACTTATTGTATAGCTTAATGTTTATTTATTTGCTTCATAATTATTGTCAACATTTTCATTAGCAAAATCTAAAGATGCATTTTAAAAATTCATTATAAATAATATACATAAATTTATATACTTATACTGCACACATTTGTTTGTAAAAATAGATTTTATTCACTATATATATGCATTGTTTTCATTTAATCGCAATATGTCAGATTCAGGCCTCTGATTTGGGAGTCAACTTTAAGCCGCACGATTGACACATTGGCCATTGATTAAAATGCAGCTCAATAAAAAACATTTGTTCATATTTGATGTGAAATCCCACATTGAATAGCTTATTTAAATGAATTCTCTTAAAATGTGTGTATTTTTTTATATATCTATTTTTTTTTAGCATTCTTTTGATCAGTTTGACACATTGATTAATTTGTTTACAAAGCAATTGTTCATGCATAAAATTATATGAATTGCAAAAAAAGAAAAAAAAAAGTGTATAGATATAAATATACACATTACTTTTATATACATATATATATACAATTTTTTAGAGCATTTGAACTTTTGTCTGTGGCTGACACATAACAGCAATTAGTTATTAATTAACAGACCGCATTTGTATTAATTAATTTGTGCTACGCATAATATCGAACTATGCTTATTTAATATTCTGCCTGGGCATATTATGCAATAATCCAAATTTTTATATATTAATACTAGAAAATTACATGACTGCTGCCAGCCGCTGCCTTTTCCTGACCTGCCAGCGACACTTATTAATTAATAATGCGAATCACAATTAAATTGCTTTTTCTCTCTATATATATATATATATATATTTTTTTTTTTTTATACCCTGAGCCCATTGAAAATGGGAATTCAGGATATAATGGTTTTGTGAAAATGTATGTAACAGGCAGAAGCAGACGTCGCAGATCCCACAAATTATATATATTCTTGATCAGCAGAAAAAAAATGAGTTGATTGAGCTCTGTCCGTCCGTCCGTATGAACGTCGAGATTTCGGAAACTACACAAGCTAGAGAGCTGAAATTTCACATGAACACTCGTATGTTAGTTACGCAGTACGAGTTTATTTTGTTTTTTTCGATAACTCATCCCATTTCCAAATTATCGATAAAAATCGAAAATTCGTTTACATATTTTAGGTTTTTTGGGCTCTACACCGTTTTAGCTAGATACTTCAACATTATATATTTAGATAGATATTATGGATATGCAGATTTTGTAATTTCGGATGCCGCACCCCCTTCTCCACCAATTTGAAAAAAACGCATTTCAAATACTAGAGACTTGCAATTTGGCACATAGATAGATTTAGATACTCTTAATCTACTCTAGAAATGGAATTATAAGCAACTGCGTGGTTAACAAAGCGTGCATTCATACGTGCGTAAAGAAGATGAGTATCACTTTTTTGCAGGGTATCTCGTAGTCGAGCCGTCTCGACTACTCTATTTATGCTGCTTGGACATAATGTTGAGCTGGAAATGTAGAAATATATCATATTAAATATTCTATTAAGTGCGTTTTCAATAAAAATATTTATTTCAAATGAATATAGCATAATTATGATTAACCACACATCAGGTGTTGTCTTGTGGAAATGTTCAATTATAAATTACATTGAATTCATAATTAAAACTATCATTTATGTGCGCATTACTAAAATAAATAGTAATAAAATATATAGATATATTTATATATATAATCATTTCACATTTTATATATTATCATTAATATGATTAAAAATTAAAATAATTTTAAATATGTTCAATTGCATTCAAATTATTATTTAGTTATCTATAAACTTTATTTTATAAACATTTAAAAATTGTTTGCTTTTATTTCATTTTGATTATTTATAATTTTGTATTAGATTTATTTGAAACAAAAAAAAGTAAAATAAAAAAAATAAAAAATAAATAAATAAAAATAATAAACATTTCAATGGTTTAACTTTTATTATAATAATTTTAAAATATTTAATATATATTTATATATTATTATTATTATTATTATAATTATGATGATGATTTTTTTTTCTTTCTTTCTTTGAATGAATTGATTTAAAAATAGGATTATATTTTTCCCATATGTAGCTATCACTTTGACGCTTATATTTATATTATTATTATATTATTAATTTGTCATGATAAATATATATTTATTTAATTTAATTTATTTACTTAAAAACTAATTTTTTTTAGGATTGTCAACTATAAAAAGGTCCTTCTATATTCTTCAGTTATGGATGAGGTTTTAAGTAAGTATATATTGATTTAATAAACACGAATGCAACTCTAAAAGTGAAATAGAAACTGAAACTAGAATCATGAATAATCATAGGTATTATGTATTAAATTTAATTACGTAAATATATTTCCACTAAAGTTGAAGTTTTTGAAATAACAACTCAAGGTTTATGCAGCGAGTGAAACAGTTACCAATTAGCTGGAAAATCTGAAGTGTTTGCTGTCTTTTTTGTTTTAAGTAAATATCGTTTTAATAAAATTGCCAAGACAAACTTGCAACGACAACAACAACAGTAATAATAATAGCAGCAGCAACAACAACAAATGCTACGAACAACAACATTTTGTGAAAATCTTGAACAAAACGTGGCTAAAACTAAAACTAAATGCAGACATAAATATTTTATGCTTAAAGTAAAAAACTTTTGCAATTTGACTGCTGTTGCAGTTGCAGTAGCCAAAAAGCTGGCTAAATCTCATACAAACACACTCACACACACACACACAAACACACACACACTGACAGTAGCTGTGGCTGGTTTTGGCCTTTTTTGTGCGCTTGGCCAAAATCTAAACATAAGTTAGCATTTAAGTTGGCGCAGGGCGCAAAAGCATAAAACACGCAGGAACAACACACACATACATGGAAACCACAACGACTCTCTCTCTCTCCCTCTCAGTGCCTCTCTCTTTCTCTCTCGCACACACTCATTCTAGTGATCCACTTCCGCTGCGCTCAAGATAAGAAATTTACTTGGCTATTTGAATTCCGGAAGCCTTAGCTTCACTCCTACAACTAAACAGAGAAGAGGGGAGGCGAGTGGGTGCAGGTGTGTGGGCGTGGCAAGGGTGTGAGTGTGTGGCAGGTATGGCTCAGCACTCTTGTCGTCGTCGTCTCGTGCCAGGCAAATTTCAGCGCATTGCAAGTCAATTAAAACTTATATTTTAGTTGTTTGGGGTTTCTTTCTTTCGTCTTCTTCTTGATTTTGTTGTACTTGAAGGTAAATAATATTTATAGCTGGGATTTTTTGGCGCCAAATTTTAAAAGTGTTAAAGTTTGAATCATCTAAATATTAAAAATAAAATATTTAAAAACCAAATATATATATCTAAAAAGAATAAAATATATATTGAAAATAAAATACTTCAAAACGAAATAAAAAGAATAAAATAAATGTATATAAGTATAAAAATATATTATAAAATTTATAATAATAATAATATTAATATATATTATTGAACATTTATCTTTAATAATTCTACCTAAATGTAACAATATCATAGCTAGCAAAGAACCGTTTTAATTTTTGTGCTGCATTCACGAGATCAACCGTTCGCTCACACTCTCTCATACTCGCACACTCTCAGTCTCGTTCTCAGCAAAAATCGTCGGTTCTTTTCGTTTTAGTCTTCGGTTGAGCGTCTTGAACTATTCGTGTGATGCTCTTTTAACGAACATCGTTTAGGTAGCGATACGATTGACGTTCGTTAGAGTGAGTAAGTGAGAGGATAAAACGGTCTTCTCATTTGCATACACATGCACACACTCAACTCGCATGCGATAAATTACCGTTCTCAGCAAAAGTCGTCGGTTCTTTTCGTTTTGGTCTTCGGTTGAGCGCCTTGAACTATTCGTGTGATGCTCTTTTAACGAACATCGTTTAGGTAGCGATACGATAAAACGGTCTTCACATTTGCATACACATGCACACACTCAACTCGCATGCGATATTTACCGAAGACAACACACGTATGCAAGCCTGTACACATACCAATACATTCCACAGGAGAGTTTCTGTATTATTTAACTTAAGCAAACGTTCGGGGAGCAACCAGAGCGAAGCAATGTAAACGAAGACGATTGCGAGCCGAATGTAAACGAACTCTCGTTGAAGAGCCGATGCAATCGGTTGCTCTCTGAGTTTGCATACGTTCACGATTGCGAGTCGATCGTAAACGAACTCTCGTTGAAGAACCGATGCAATCGGTTGCTCTCTGGGTTAACCTAACTTATGTATGTCAATAATAGTAATTTGTAAATGTATGTGACATGAAAATTTCAATAAAATCTAAAATGAATCTCGAATCTCTATAAGCATTTAAAGCATTAATATATGTATGTATGTTTATGTAACTATTTTTTTATATTCATTTACTTACAATAATTAACCCCCTTTTGAGTTTAGGGTATCTGTTGGACGAGCACTCCCGCTCGCAACACTCGCACAATTTTGTGTCTACAAAATCATTTATATTCGTCAATTGTTTAAAATTGCATGAACACGTCTCGAATGAAATTTAATGAAAACATTTGATTTCACATTTTCCATAGATAAATGTGTGTATGTGTGTGTGTCGGTGTGTCTCGCTGTCTGTGTGTGTGTGTGTGTGTCATGTCCTGTAAGCTTTCATTTCATTAAGATGCCGGCGACATGATCTTTTAATTTCATTTATATAAATATTTACTTTCTATTTCCAATTGGCTGCCAACTGAATTGCTAACTACATTTTCCCTCAGCTTTTCCACAGTGCAGATTTTCCTTCCTTTGCTGCTGTTCTATGTGAAATTAAATTCGTTACGTCGAGTGTTCTAGGACGATGAACTAAATGTAAATTGAATACACGATGGCAAAAGCTATGTCGAGCTTAGTTTTGATTTTAGATTCTTAATCCCACTGTGAAAGGCTTCAAAAGAGCTTGAAGTTGTTTTATTTTTATTTAGTATTAATTGAATTTTAGCTTAGATCATTTATTTACATGTAAATTATAAAATATAATAAAAATAATTTCATTACCCAAGCATCCCATGAAAAATCGTGCCTAACTTCTCGCTCACTGTTCGCTCATTCTCACCATCGCACTTTCCTTTGTTCTCCCTCTCCCTCAACCACTCGCTGCTCTCCTCTCTCCCTCCCTCCCTCCCTCTGTCTTCTTTCGCCGGCCAATCAATTTCAATAGCCGCAATTTGTTGAAGCATTGTCATAAATTGCACTAATGCCTATATAGGCGTCAGACGGAACCAATCTGGCCTCTGCATGTCCCGTCGTTCCACTTTCCCACTTTCTCGCCCGCACAGCCCATCCTGGCACGCCCACGCCCACGCCCACGCTCGCTGGTCACCTGTCAATTATTTTAACAAGACAAAACGCATCAATGGAGCTCATGGAGGCTCATGGAGCATGTCAGGCCATGGAGGCTCTGGCTAGATTTGGCAGTAAATTTATACAATGTGTCAGCTATATACATAGATATATATATATATATGTATATAGAGGTATACAGTTATGTATATAGAGAGCTTCTGGAACGTGCAAATCCCCTTTGCGTTGAAATGGCTTAATGTCACTTTATTTCATGCGGTCTTGTCACGTCTGTCTGCGCTTTTTGTTTCGACTCGTTTCTCTTCCTCTTCCTCTTTCTCTCATTCTTTTTTGGTTCTCACTGTTGTTCTTTTTGACCCCGCCTTTGTGACACTGTCCATCAGTCAAATGTGTGTGTGTGTGTGCGTGTGTGTATCGATTTGTGTTCGATTCAGCTCTTGGCATTAGTTTTTGCCAATCAGCAGGACACCCGCTACCTCCTGCTACCTCCAGCTGCCGTCTGCTCAGCCCTCCCGCGACCACGAAAATAGCTTGTCAATTATTTGGCAATTTCATTGGCCCCGTTGACAATGGGATTTGTTGCGTTTCATTTAATATTTGACCGGGTCGCATTTTGTAACTTGTACATCAACAACAGCTACCAGCTTCGATATCTCATTGTACATACATATATATAACAGCTGTTATAAATAAAGATTTTCACTCAGTCTCATTTAATTTATTCAAAAAATAGTCATTTCCGTGGGCTTTGCCACCAATTTCAATTAAATTGCCGACTTATGTCCAAAACGTTTACGAATCGAGATTTTGCAGCCAATGTCCGTTCGTCCATCCATCCGTACCTCTGTCCCTCCCACCATCATGTCTGACGCTTTGCCATCGCGCAGAGCTCAATTTAAATGCCGTCACGGGTATCAACATCAACTGCCTATCGATGGCAGCCAGCGTGCCATGAAAATTGAAAATTAGCAACAGCAGCAGCAGCAGCAGCAGCAGCAGCCGGAACTGAAGAGGCGCAAAATGAACAATGGGAAAGGGTTCGCTAATTGGAGCAAACCCTAGGCCTCTAGGCCC
The DNA here is from genome assembly GCA_030914345.1 of Drosophila koepferae. Taxonomy (NCBI): domain Eukaryota; kingdom Metazoa; phylum Arthropoda; class Insecta; order Diptera; family Drosophilidae; genus Drosophila; species Drosophila koepferae. The sequence continues at coordinate 12,456,176 of JAUESR010000207.1, forward strand.
AATCAACCCGCCCCACTCTTCAACTATATGTTTCATTGTCATGTCAAGGGCTTTTAGAGCGCGCAAATGTTTTCAGCCGGAGCTAATTTCTAGCTTTTTTTCTCTGTTTAGACACAAAATTGATTTATTGAGATGTCGTTTAGGATTGCTGAGCTTATAGGGAGTGAATTGGTTGAAGAACTCAATTAATTGATACATACATAGATATATAGTGGAGACTGTACCTTAAGAGTAGTTGACGAAATAGAGACATCACTGTAGAAGAGAGTGGAAGAGAGTTTAGCAAAGAATTTAACTGAAAATCTTCTGCACCTTCCTGCTCTTCCTCTTGCATGATTATCGATAGACTTATAGGTATCGATAGTTATATAGTGCTATCCTCTCTAATCGACTTTAATCTCTCATTGGGCTACTGCAATATTCATCTCTATATGCATCCCTTTAGATATAGATTGCAGTGCAGACAACAAATCACAACGCCTTGCTGCCTAATCGAGCTGGGCAAACAAACCAATCTCTGTCCAAATACAAATACACACAAACACACACACACACACAGAAAACTCTGAGCAGCAATGAAGTAATTGAAAAAAATAACTTGGAAATGCAGCTGCTGCTGTCTACTCTATAACTTCAGCCAGCCACGCCTCTACTTTGTGCACAACTAGAGAGCATACTGGCTAGGAATACTTCAAAATACATATACATATACATATATACATATATGTACAAGCATATACAGCTGCGCGTATAGCTCAAAAGCAGAAGGCAAACTGTCTAGCGACAATAGGAAATCGCATCGTTGGTCACTTTTGCTCGTTGAGAAATTGACATTTAAACATGAAATTCCAGCCAAATATTCGTGCCAACAACAATGGTGACTTGGGCCACTTTTTCGTGATACCATAAGCAATTCGTAACCCCCTTTGGCTAAACCATGCCCATGACCATGCCCATGCCCAGCAACTGCAATCCCAGCACGACTGCAATCTCAGCATTGCAAGCATTTTGACCAAAAAAAAGAAGAGGATGAAGAATAAAAAAAACTTTACATGGCTGCAGTTGGGCAGCAAGAAATTGAAAATAGTCCCAGTCCTGCCCCTGCCTCCGCTGCTCCTCTCGTGCTCGACCAGCGTAAGCACACATATCTATTCTAGGTATTCCCCATATGACTGTCTATCTAAACTGTCTATATATGTTTGTTACCATGCGTGTGTGTGTGTGTGTGTGTGTGTGCGCCTCCATGTCTGTGTGCACTTATCGATTGCTCATACGTCGCGTTGTCCCAAAGTGTCGAAAGGCAGCAAAAGCGAGAAAAAAAAAACAGCAGCAACAGCAGCGACGGCAGCGGCGGCAGCAAACAGAAAAATAGAATGGAATAGCAATGAAAATGTGCACAAAAGTTGAATCAAATACCAAATACCAAAGGCAGAAATCACACATTCTTATACACGGGGAGTGCCAGAGAGAGAGAGAGAGAGAGAGAGAGAGAGAAAACCCATTAACACTAATCGCTTCCCCACAGACACATAAACAATTTATCTGCCACACACACGTGTGTATGTGTGTGTGTGTGTGTGTGTGTATGTCCTTATTGTAACTTACCCACAAGATCGAAGTCAAAAGTTTTTCGTCGGCGGCAACAGACTTGCATTTTCTTTATTTTCGTTTTTTTCACCTTTTTTTTTTTTTTTTTTGAAATATTTTTGCTTACGCTGGCGAAAATTTATCACGTTAACCTTTGGGAAATGCTCATATAATTTATCTTGAGGCAAGTAAATTTTCAAAAGCGCGCCTGGAATAAGTTAAAATGAAGAAGAAGCTGCAGACGAGAAAGCCGTGTTGCTTTCGGCTTCACATTTCCAGCTATGTAGGTATGTGTATAGTGCGTGCTAAAAGTTTTCCGGCTCGCCCACAAAAATACTCTGGGGTGCTAGCAAATCGCTAGCGCGCGTCTCTCTCACTCTCTGTGTATGCATGTGTGTGTGTGTGTGTGTATGTGTGTGTGTGTGTGTGTGTGTTAGCTGAAAAATGGCTCAGCATTTAAAAACATTCCATGTGTGTGTGTGTGTGCACTTAGAGCCGCCTGCACAGTTTTGTTGGGCTTTAAAAAATTAGGTTAATTTGAAGTGGATGCGATTGATGAGCTACCATCCAAAAACACTTGGCAAATAATTAATAAAATTGTTGAAACGCTCTCAGACTTCAGATTTACAATTGTAAATGCTTCAGGTGGGCGTCTAGTCACGTATTTAAGTCGAATTAAACTTAAATATTTTTTTATAATACTACTTTATTTTAACTTTTAATAGTGGAGCAGAATTTGAATATTTTAATATTATATACAAATTAAACTAAATTACTCTTTGCAAGGGTAGCCAAAAAAATGTGGAACTTATCATGCTTATACTTATACATACATACATATGCATGTAGAGAGATTGTTAAGAGATTGCGGAAGTTTGAATGAAAGCAGTGCTAAATAGCAGGTAGCAAAAAAAACATAGCTCGCTGTTGATTCACTCTCTGAGCAAAAACTCAGAGAGCAACCGATTGCATCGGTTCTTCAACGAGAGTACGTACGTTCACGATCGGCTCGCAATCGTTTTCGTTTCTTTGATTACGCGCTCTAATCGCTCTCCGACCGTTTGCTTGAGTTAAATGAAGCAGAAACTCTCTTGTGAATTAGTATGTGCATGCGAGTGTTCTCTTCGCTAAACACACCAGTATCGCAAGCGAGGATGAGTATGTACATGTGTATGCAAATGTATCGACTCTCTCTTTCTCTTTCTTTCGCTCAATTACTAAGTCTAATTGTAGGAACGTCAATCGTGTTGCTACTTAAACGTTGTTCGTTAAAAGAGCACCACACGAATTGATTAATTCAAGGCGCTCAAACAGAAATGTAAGGAATAGTGTGTCTTGGTCAAAGTGAGAACGGGAACGAAAACGAGAGCGACTCAGTTTGGTTCTAGAATGGTCAACTGTTATTTGCAATAATACAACAATGGAATGCACAGAGCAGAGTGCTGCTTGGATCGTAATTGAAGATTGAGTGGTTTTCTAATGACAATTGAGCTGAAATCACATGCATGCATACATTTGCACAGTGTGCAAAAACTAATGAAATGGTGAGCAAAAACTTATGTAACAGGTATCGTCAGATAGCTGTGATTAGTTAAGAGCAAAAAAAATCTTTTTCTATATACATTTACAATATTTTTTTTTTCCTTTATTAAGTTTGCTTAGAAATATTTACTGCTTCTGATGATATTTATTTTTTAATAGACAGTCAAAAAGTCATTTGGCTCCTTCGCTATTATCGTTGCTCTTCATATTCGTTACATTGTGCCAGTCAGGAGTTTCTTAATTTCTCTGCTTTAGTATAACAATTGTTGCACTTTTTTTTTTAGTTACTCTTTTTGTCTTTAGAATTTTTCCTGAAATGCCCACCACATTGTCATCGCTTCATTAAGAAAGTTTTTCTTTATAGTTTTCGTTGCATAAATGGTGAAAACTTAATTTCTGCTAAGTGAACTTGTTAAGTTTTGTCTCGTTTTTTTTTTTTTTTTTTTTTCATTTGCTGCCGCTTTTATTATAACTGTAAAGCGTGGTAGGATGAAGGGGTAGGGGCGTAACGTGGAGTGTTGTAGGTGGGGCTTTTGCTGCGGCTGCCTTTGATACTTTGGTGGCCAAGCTTTTGCTGTTGTTGTTGTAAGTACATTTTGGCTCTGCTTTAAGCGCATTAAGTGTGACTACAGCAAAAAGAAGAAGAGGAAAGAAAATGAACGTTGACAACTGAGTAAATGGAATTTAAAATGGCGACACTAAAACCGTTGCATATAATTGTGCAGCTCTGTGCTACAAAGTTGCGGGCGACAATTTAATGTAAAAGATCGACAGATGCTGCTATCTTGTCAGAGCATAATAATAACAGCGCATATGCCAGCAGAGGAACAACTACTAAAAAGGGAATCTTCTTAACTAGCTCATAAATCAGTCAAGGCAAATGCAGAGCACACACAAAGCGAAAGCAATGCTACATTTGCATGGCAAGTTTACATAGTTGCCGTTAAGCGACACACATACACACAAATAAGTTGAAAATCAACAAAATAGCTCTAACCAAAGCAATAAAAAATTTAAATATATTTGAAATTGCATACGAAAAGTAAGAGTGAGCGAGAGTGCTCGAGAGGGAAATACCCTAGAACACGCAATTGTGTGTGTAGAATTTGTTTACAAGCAAAAATTCAAATATTAATTTTAATTATTATTTTATTTATTTATTTTATTTATTTTATATACTTTATTTTATTTTTTTTGGTTTTATTTATTTATTATTATTATTATTATATATATATATATTTTTTTTTTGTATTTTATCCAAATAATATATAACTCCAGTGGTAAATGAAATGAATTTGTAGCTAAGATATTATTATTATATTATTGTATTGACTTAGCGCATTATGCTTTTATTTTATGGGATCCCCCCTCCTCAAGCAAACAAATCTGCCCACAAAAGGAATACACCATGCACTCTGATTTTTAATGGCTGTCAAATCATTTATGAACGAGCTATTGGAGTGAAATGCAAATATTAGCTGCAGAGAAGATAGGAAAAGTTATACCATGTTAACTAGTGTCAAAAATTGCTGACTTGGAATGCCTTCACACATGGCGGACATGGAAAACGGTATCAAATTTCAATTAAATCAGACACAGATCAACACTTCACACGCAGACGAGTCGAGGAGAGGAGTGGAGGAGCCCAAAAATTCAACAGTCGTATGGCATAAGCAGACGGGTCAGCAGCAGCAGCAACAGCAGCAGCAGGAGGCGGTGAGGTGTGGGCGTGCTGGGCAAATGCACCTGATTCTGGCTGGCTGCTGTCTGCTGGCTGCTGGCAAAGGAAGCTAGCAGCTAGCGCTGCACATTTAGTCAAGTTAAATGAACCGCATCTATTGACTATCTCGCCATGGCAATGCCGATGCCGATGCCGATGTCGATGTGGATGTCGATGTGCATGTGGATGTCGTTGGCGATGGCAAATTTTGCTTTTGAAGGCAACATAAATTTTTCAAACGATTGACTCAGCAAAATGACCATGAATGTGTGACATCAGCATTGCTAGCCGCCGACCGCTAGCATTCTGTCGCCCTACTCCTCCATCATCATCATCATCAGCAGCAGCATCATCATGATGATGCTAATAACGAGGCTGGCAGGCAGCGCTCTTGGCTGCAGCAAATATCCAAAGGTAAACACGTGCATTGCCTGCTTTCGTTATCAGTCAGCTTGTTTGCCCGTCCAATCCAGTTCAGTCCAGTTCAGTTCAGCTCAGTTCAGTTCAGCTCAGACAGACGACCACGCCCACAAGGCGGCCGCCTTGACGCTTTGACGTCGCTTGAATTTGTACAATTTTGTCACCTCAGCTGAGTGGCGTTAGCCAATACGTTCCACAATTCCCACACCCACTCTCACTTCGTTTACCTCTCCCTCTCTCACTGCCTCTCTCTTCAAGCTTAAACGCTGTCTGCTCGAGTGTTGAAAATTAACTTTGAAAGATTTCCGCAGCATCGAATTGTTTGACATTGCCCTTGCGGTTCATTGGGCTGCCTCTGTCGGAGCAGCGAGTCGATGTTGTTCCATAGATTTGCTCAGCTAATTAAATGCAATGCTTGTGAGTATCAAAAAGTGTTAGCTAAACATTTTCAAAGAGAACGACCAGACTATACCCTATACTCCATACGACCTGTCTGTATCTGTCTAGCCAAGTATTGGAGAAAGTTTAGCTAAGAAATCTTTACAGAGCTTTATGCTGTTAACAGCTGTCAATTTACATTAAATGCCCATTTTTGCTGTAGGCAAAATAAATATATAAAAGAGGATCAACAACGACAACAACAACAATGGTATTTCCCCAGGGCTGTCAAATGCCAATGGTTTCTTTTTTTTTTTTTTGCCAACTAATAAAACGTGCACAAAATATTTATGAATTTTGCATTTTACGACACCTTTGAAGCCAGCTTGCAGCTGAAAAAGAAAAAGAGAAACCAAAATAAAAACACAAAATAAAATGCGAAAAATTGTCGTTGCGCGACTGGACGCTGGTCAGCGGCTTTTACATAATTTAAACCAACAACAATAACAACAACAGCAACGACAAAAGCAGCAAACAAAAATGAGCAGCATACAGAAATTAACATAAAACAGAAGAGAAACAAAAATTATGAAAAAAAAAAATTACGTTTTGCCATTACACAGCAGCAGCAGCGAGTCATGAACTGAAGTCGTTGAGCGAGGAGTAAAAAGTACAAGAGCGATGAGTAAGTGAGTGTGAGTGCGAGCGGGATGCCATTACAGTAATTTGACAATGAAAACGTTTTTTTGTGGAAGCTGAAGTTTTGAGTGCAAAGGGGCATAGTGAGTCAGAGAGCGAGAGAGGCAACGCAAGACAGTCAGTTAGGTAGCCTAACTGTAAGATTAGACACAAACACACAGGCTGTGAGAGCGAGCGTATGCCTATGTTGAGAGCATATTAGCTGTAAAATGTTATGCATAAGCTAAGAGGGAAGCTGGGAGAGCAGTGCTGCACACACACAATTTATGCTCTGATCTCTTTCTGTCTTCATATTTAGCATTGCATTCTAAAGTTTCAATAGCAACAACGAAAACGTAATCATCACATATTTAGTGTATTTTGCTGCTGCCTTGCAACAACTTTAATCCAAAGAGACACTAATAATACAAGCTGCATCCGAAATTCAAGCAGAACTTTTTGAAGATTTCGCCCACAATTCATAAGCCCAAAACAGGAATTGCAGCTTCGTATGCCAGACCCGGCTAAGTCGCACAAAACAAGTCACGTTTTTAAGCGTTTGTAAAATAAACAAAAACTATAAAAAAATAAAATAAATGAAATGCGCTGCAAAGGATTCGAGTGTGCTTTTCTTCTTCTTTTTGTTTTTGTTCAGATGCCATAATTGTATTGCATAATTTTAGCACGCTCCAATGTAAAGTGCACGCCATAAATACGCCCGGAAATATGCGGCAATATATATTGCATGCATATATAAATATATGTACATATATATAGATATCTGCCTACTGAAGTTGCACACACTACTTTTCTCATTACAAATTGGATTTTGCAGTCACATTTCGCTTATTACGTTAAAAAAAGAGAAAGATCTATGTAAATTCCTTTATATGCCCATGAGAAACAGGCCCTAACACACAGCCTGCTCTGGCGCAGGCCAAGCACTGCCTGCATCTCCTTTCTCTCTATCTCACTCTCTCACTACTCTCTGAGTTTGGCCCCATTTTCGTAGCATACTTTTGTGCGTCTCTGCGTGTTGCAGCTGCACGTAGCGCAGCAGCCGGCATTTTGTTTGCATCTTATTATTATTATTGCCACAGAGCTACAGATACAAATGCACACACACACATGCACACATACATATATACGAAAAGCAGCGTCTGCCGACTGCCAAGTTATTGCGAAAATATAATTCACTGCACTTTTTTTCTTTTGCTCCATTTTCCCTCCCTCTCTCTCACACTCTCTCTATCTCTCGCTCTGTCTGTTTGTTGCAAATTAGCTGTGTGGCAATGTGATAATAAAATTTTTGTGTGCATTTCCCTTTTTTGTTTTTTTTTTTTTTTTTTTTTTGCGCAAAAGAAGTTTATTGTCTGCAATTGCGCAGATTATATAATCATGCTTGATAAGCTCTCTCGTGCCAGTAGCGCACTTTGTGCCCGAACAGGTTAAGTTTTGGGCTTAAATGAAATGCCAAATCTTAGGCAAAAGAGAAACTAAAGATAGACAAGACAAGGAAAAGACGAAATATAAAATATATATAAATATAAATACAATATAATACATTATATAATATAATATAATATAACAAAGGAATAATTTCGCTTACTTAATATTATTATTAATATTTTATTATATTATTTATAATCTATAAATTCTGAGGCCGGCGATATGAATGGAAACTTTGTGAGCGGAACTCTGATGTCAGATGCTGAATTTAATTCAAAATATATATGTATTATATAAGCCCCTGCTCTGTAAAGCCCCTTAAACCCTTAAGAGACAAGTCTTTATTGTATTCTATTTTAAAGATCACTTTAATGCTGTATATATCTTCGATATAAATAATGTATTTATTTCCTCAATTTTACAATATATTTTCCTGCTCGTTTATCATTTTGCTTGCACCTTATATGCTGGGAAAAATACGCAATTTTCTCACCCAAAACAAATGCAATTAGTAAAGCGTTTTCATATGTTTCCCCAGCTAGACAACAATTACAAAACAAAACAAAACAAATGCGAATTGTAGTTTTCAATAAATTAAAAGCAGCTCTGACTTTTCCTTGTAGCATGGCAAACTTTTGTAAACGGCCGGAAAATTTGCTGACAAAATTCAAATTTTCACTCAATTAAAGAAAAAGTGAAGCTCATGAATAATTGCAGCTGTATATATAGTCGGCTGGTCTGTATAAATACACTATACATTCCAAATAAAGTCTTATTAGCGTAAAAAAAATTCCAATAGCTACAATAATTCTCAGTTTGAGTGTCAAACTATAAAATAATAATATCGTAATCTGCATGTCTACTTTAGAAGCATGCAGAAATGCAGCAATGTAAGCTCGTTTAAGCAAGTGTAAGTGAGAGCGCCTATGCATATAAATTACTTAAAGAGTAACCCTAAAAGTACTCAATTGGAATAATTTCCACGCTCTTACCATCCACATTAACACGCCATTATGTGTGTGTGTGTGGATCCTCCCAGCAACTATTAAGTATTTGCTTAGTTCAGCTTCCACTAAGCTTCGTTCAATGCGCTGCTTTAAAGAGAGCACCTTTGGATTTTTAGCGAAAATTAATATGAGTGAAAGGGACATATGAGTTGTGTTGTAACAGTATGTGTGTGTGCTCGTGTGGATCGTTTCACCAACTATAGGTAAAGCGTTCAGCTTCGTTCTTCAACTTCACTATGTAACTTCAGAGCATGAACTGTTGTGTGGTTTTGTTGATTTGTAATTTAAGAAAATAATTGAATTACAATTTTTTGAGTACTAATAAAAATAATATTATATACATACATTCTGTTTGTACATACATTTGTTCAATCCTACAGTTATATGCGGTAATTGTTATACGAGCTATGGAAACTGTTAATGCCGCACATTCCACGCACAGTCCATTCTCCCCAAAGGCAAGTGTATCTTATGTACATATAGAACATAAAAATTAATTACCCAGCACTAGTTCTTATAATTCTAGGCTGTCCATCCGAAAGGAGTCGAGGCAAGACACAGTCCGAGACGAGCGACTGGCTAATTGTGGACTTGTGCGAGTCGTTTCATTGATTTATGGCTGCTAATTTCTACGCACGACGTTAAAAGTATTAAATAATAAACTCTAACGCGACGTCCTGCCACGAAAAAGGCATCATGATCCTGCTGGCGCTCTGTCTATGTGAATAGAGAGCCAACCCAGACCAAGCCAATGCCAACCGCCTCGTTCGTGTTGCCTGCTGCGCTGCAGTGCCGTCAACGATGTCGCCCTGGAATATGAGCTCTATCTCTCTCACTCTCTCACTGTTCTTCCTCAGTCACCCCTCTTCTGACTTTACAAGTGTTTTGTTCTATTTTATGGGCCACTGGCGCTGCGTGTGTCCCTCATGGGGCCCATGGATCCCCCCACGCTCACAACCTGCACTCCCAGCAGCCGCCCAGCTCGTTGGCATCTAATGAAATTAAAGGCGTAATGTAATACAGCTGGCAAAGTTTTCGCAGCGGTTATTTTTCTGGATGGTTGTTGCTGCAAGGGTTGAGCGAAGTGCCTCCATCCTCTCCTATCTGGGTAATATGAGCTTTAATCATCAGTAATTATTTTATTTATTTATTTTAACTTGGTTAGAGCTGAATTTAAAGACATATTATCCTATTGCTTACAACTGGAAGAGTATCAAAGATAGGTATAGGGGAGCTAAATTGTTTACATTACATTTACATTGCAGAAACAAAGAGACTCGGAAGACATAGGGTAAAGCTCAAAAGCAATGCGTCTTTCTATCTGTTAATTGGGCAAAGGGCTCAAGGCATAGTCAGCCATGCAAACACACATACATACATACGAATAGTGAGTGAGAGCAGGTAATGAGGTTGCTTAGAGCATGAGGGAGCAAAATGCGGATCGCGTTGTGTTAGTTGCCAATTCAGTAGCTCAAATGCAATGCCTCGCTCTCTTTCTATGTAGTAATACACATACTCATACCTACGAATCTGTCTTTCTAAGAGTAAGAGAGAGAGGCAATGTGATTGGTTAGACCGAGAGTGAGTAAAGTGTTGATCCCGTTAATTTAGTTAGCAACAGGCGTTTGAGTGTGGTGTGAATAGTGCAGATAGTGTGAGCTTGCGAATTTACTTAGGATCCACAAACGGCGCCCAGCAAACGTAGGCAGTAGCTGGGATCCCAACAAATCCGGTGGCTCACTGAGTAAGTGGAATTGATGTACTCACTTGGGATGTGAGATTACTCTCTTTTGAGCACTTTTATTATTCACACTCGTATGACGATTTAGTTTCTGCTTGACTGCGCTGCTCTTCGGTTTAGTTTGTGTTTCAAATGTTAACAAACTATAAATATTTAAAAAAATTAAAATTACATAATTAATTAAAGTCTGTTTTTTTTTTTATAGAATTCTTAAAGAGTGAACACAGAGAGTACGAATTAGATCCAGTCGGCTAAAATGAATGGAGTGAAATGCAGAGAGAGTGAAACTAACGTAAAGAAATAAATAATAATTTCAACAATATTTTACCTGAATTTTTAATAAATATTTTCTAGCTGATATTGCCAAAGCGTCAAGCTCTGTTGATGTCCAACAAATCCTCGGTAGCAGAATCATCAGGGCACGTGAAATGTTTTTATTTTTTTTATTTCACGCACTATATGCAATATATTAAACAATTTGGCTCTCCCAATCCTTGGTACACAGTTGACTAATATATCCTTGGCTAAGCTATGTCAGAGATGTAGTCCTGTTGAACCTACATTGTCCAGAAATATGTATGAATGAATGCCTTATCAATTGCAGCATTTTGACAGGTCACCCAATGCACTCGTCTAATTATCATTCAAAGAGAATATTTAGCTTCAAATTGCTCAATGCAGTTAATTTAACATCACTCATTTCCTGAATTCACATGCTCATTCTATGAGAAATGTTTTTTAACATTACTCCATGTTTGAGTAATATTAAGCTAAAGCCACTCATTAACGAGTGCTTTTAGTTAACAGCGAACTTACGTTCCACAATGTTATCTAATTTAACGACTGCTAATTAACATTTGGCAGCCTATTGTTCACTTCTGTTCGCCTGGTACATAGATCGGATTTTCAGGCAAATAAGAACGCCAAACGAAGCAGTTTGTCGCCACGCCATGTTTAAAAGGAGTGCTACGAGTCTCTCTTCTCGCTCTTTCTTTGATTTTTAGCTATTTTCTTGTCACTTTTATTATTTGGGGTAAACTGACATGATAACGATAAAAACCCAAATTTTTTTAGTATTTCATTTTAAATTTCATTTATTGAATGATATATTTTTATACATAGATGTATGTACATATTTACATTTTTTTTTCCTTCTTAATTACTTCTGAATGGCAAACCTGAGTATGCGAGATATTTTAGTATTTTTTTTTATAATCTGTGTTATGTCTGGGCACTCAGACCCCTTGCGTCAAACTTCGACAATCGTTCATTGACAAAATAAGTTTGACTTTAACAAAATTTTGTAAGTAATCCCTTTTTTTTTTATTTGATTTTTAATCGTTTATAATCTACACCAATATTTAAACGCAGGAAAACTAGACATACTCATGGCATCCGTAAACAATACAAGGACCGAGTCGGAGAACTTCCTGAAAGCCATTGTAGCAGCAGCAGCAGCAGGTTCTTCGATATCTCAATGGAGGGCTAACAAGGGAATAGATTATAGCAGCTCAGAGGATGAGACTCCCGAACTCCCTGTGCCGCTCCTTGAGAGTCCAGATGAGCCAATGGTCGAGATGGAGGCGCTGAAGCAGGATGAGGCACAGAAGCCGGATGAGGTGCAAAAGCCGGATGAGATGCAGAAGCCGGATGAGATGCAGAAGCCGGATGAGGTGGAGAAGCCGGATGAGATGCAGGAGTCGCCGGAGCCGCAGGATCCGGAAGAGCCGCAGGATCTGCAAGAGCAGCAAGAGCCGCAGGATCTGCAAGAGCTGCAGGATCTGCAAGAGCTGCAGGATCCGCAAGAGTTGCAGGATCCGCAAGCGCTGCAGGATCCGCAAGGGCTGCAGGATCCGCAAGAGCTGCAGGATCCGCAAGGGCTGCAGGATCCGCAAGAGCTGCAGGATCCGCAAGAGCCGCAGGGATCGGAAGTGCTGCACGATCCGCAAGAGCTGCAGGATCCACAAGAGCCGCAGGATCCGCAGGACCCACTGGGGCACATCACCTGCTGCCTCAATTGCCCAATGAGACTGCGAAGTCGCAATTACACCGAAATCGCGGGGCGTCGCCCAATCCATACACCCAAGCCGAGGGCCACTTCCACGGTTACTCGTAAGACACCACGATCGACAGGAATACGTCGAACTGTCAAAGCGCCGAGGAAGCTGAACAATGGCCTAAAAATGTAGGATAGTGTACATTAGTGATGCACGTGTTATATATATATATATCATATCTTACTCTTCACAGTGGCTTTGGCGGTGGAACTCCAAAGAGGGCTGCTACGGCCCAGACCTTGCGTAGGAGAAGGCAAATTTTAGACACGAGGGCGCGTCAGGTGTTGAGGGGGCGTCCACTTTATACGCGCAGGAGTCCAAGATTGGCTATGAAGAGAAAAGCGTGAGTTATAAAGATCACAAAATAATACAGGTAGAAATATTTCCATTCCCCCCCCACAGTGAAGAACGCAATGGCGGCGGGAGTGGTGCATCGCCACCGAAACGTAGGCGCTACGAGAGGAAGAAGCCATCGGTAGACGCAGTGAATAAAAACGACGACTCCATAACATCGGCCGATAATCAAGAGGAAATAGAATTGGATAGCTCTGTGGAAGTGATAGATGGAGCAGATAATACGTCGAGCTCTTCAGTTATGACTACTCTTGAAGTAACGTCTTCAGATCCCGATCAGATGACACCAAAACCTAAGACTACAAGTGTGATTAAGCTTGAAGCTGAGACTAGTCTAGGCCATTTTGACTTTAGTCAAACGCTAATGATTACTGAAATTGACGATAGTGGTAATGTCAACGAGACCACGCTGAAATTAGAAAATGGACAACAAGTGGACATGTATGATCTACAAGCACAATCAAGCAGCGATGATGACGACAGTGATAACGGATCTGATAACGATTCTGAAGACGACGAATCGTCCGATACTACCACTAATGAGGCAGAGCAGCAAATAAATGGACGCCAAGAACCAAAACCAACTAAAAAGCCTGATAGTACCAAAAAAAGCGGATGTATACTGATGTAACGATTGTTAATACACATTTATATTTATTAATATTATATGTATTATAAAAATCGGGTTTATATACATATATGAAAACATACATAAATATGTAATTCTCGGCAAGCTAATTCAAATAATATTTCATATTAGCGATACTATTGCCCAACAAAATACATAAATACATAAAAACATCTGATATACATATATATACATAAGTATGTATTTACATATAACCTATTAGAGCAAATGTAATCAACCCTAAATAAATTGATAACCCGCACTCACACATGTGTATTTATTTGAGTTAGAGTTGATTGCATGCGATGGCAGCAAGAGAATTAGTCCCACGCGAGAGCCTAGCCGATGCCCGAGCATCATTGCACATGCATATACATATGTACATACACATACACACACATTTGCATAGTAAGCCGCGCAAGTGTGCTGCGCACTACAAAAGCCGTTAAAGTAAGCGGACTAAGAAAACAACTGAAAGGCCGCCAAATTTGTCATGAGCGAAAGGGAAAGCAATACTGTAACATAATCCACAGTTACCACATCGAAGAAGTGGAACTTGAACTGAGCGCAATTCTAATTGCTGAGCGCAAGACATAAATACATACATACATATGTGAATACAAGTAAATATAGCCAGGCAAAGCAAGTGTGCCCAAGTTTTGCTCTTTATAGTTTACAATCCACACACATGCACAAGCACTTGTGCATATTTAGTCAAAGTAGAATTAATTGACGTATTAAAACACTCAATTGCAGCTCTTCTATGCCAGCAACAATGTTTGACTAATAATTAAATTTGTGTAGAGCATCTGTATGCATTAATATTTCATTCATTTTAAGATTGATTGAATACTGCAACTATGTACATACATACATATGTATGTACATAGCTAAGCAGCTGCTTCTACTCTTAACCTAATTCAATGTCCTATTCTCGTTTGCTCTTCACCTATTTATATCGCCTGAAAAATTCATATTTTGACTGAGTTTTTCTTTCAAGAAATGATTGAATACAGCCGAAAGAAAGTCGCAGCTGCGACAGCAAAAACTTTGTGGATAAAAAAAATAAAAGCGAAAAACTTGAGTTTGCAAAAAGGAATTTTTTTTAGTGACGCACGTAAAACTACAAAATGGCAACACGCCCACCCGCCCGCAATGACAAACTATGTATGTGTCGGGCACCACAAGTTGCGCCCTCTCTTATGCCCTTCCATTCGCCTCCGATCAACATTGTTGTTGTCGTTGCTCGCACGCCCACGTAAGTTTTTAGAGGCTTAATTAAATGTATAAACTTCTAAGCATAAACATAGTGGCCCTTACTCTACCTCTCCCTCTCACTCCCTCACTCTCTCTCTCCCTTTCGCTCACTTCCCCTGCTCCACCTTTTGTGTCCGCCTGCTCGTTTCAGCTATATCGAAGCCCCATGGGGCATCATTTTTGAGTTTCACGTATAAATTTGAAGCGTTTTACATTGTTTACGTACTATGTCATAGTTACATGTGTGTTGGTGAATGTGTGGGTAGGCGTGTGTATGTGTGTGTGTGTTTTGTTGCTAGCTTTTTGGTAAACTTCTTAGTTAAAGTGTTGCAATTATATTGATTGAATTTTGCGATGCTGCCTTTTGGCAACAACAAAATGCTGTGCGACACACACACACGCACGCACACAGAGACACTTGTACGCCCACGTGATGCCGCGCCAACTGCGCACAGCAGGTGGGCGTGGCACTTGCTGTGTTAAGCAGCAAGCTTTAAGCAGTTAACACCTTTACCACAAACACATTTACCACCTGGCGCATTAACATTTCTTTATGGCAGCGTCGATAATTTGCGACTTTTTGGTTAATTAGTGAAGGGAAGGCGAAAAATATAAAATATATAAAACATATTTATACATAGTAATGTATTTACTATTTAAAATTTTAATATGTGTAAATTTATAAAATTTATAAAATAAAATATTATAAATATTTCATAAAAGTTTAAGCCAAATTATTTCATAGATATTTTACGTTTAATCAATTATAATTAATTAAAACAAAATGAAATTCCATTTCCAATGTTTTTAATTTTAATTTTATTCATTTTCAATTAATCTTTCTTTAGAGAGAAATTTCAAATAGGGCATCGATATCTGAAAAATCAAATAAAATATATGCATTTATGTATGTACAATATATTTTAGTGACTATTTTATGGTTTGACCATTTCGTTGTAGTAGATTTTCCTTATTTTTTTTTTATTTATTTCTCGCATTGTTTTTTTTATATTATTTTTTATTTTTCGTTAGTTGAAATCTATTTGAAATGCAACTTTGTGCGTCAAGGCATAAATCTTTGGCACAAATGGCAAAGCAGCAGCCAAAGAGAGATAGAGAGACAAAAAGAAAGATGAGTGTGTGAGAGCGAGAGAGAGAGAGAGTGTGTGCGCTGGGAGGCAGCAAAGCGTAGCTGCGAAACGGCAGTAGCATATGTTGTGCTTTTCTATATATTGTCGCAACATCAGTCAGGATTAGTTGTAGAACTTTACCATTGCTAGACTAGACCCGGTTCCTAGTCTTTCCCACCTCATCCTTCTCCTGCTCACCCTGCTATCTCCTGCTATCTCCTGCTATCACCCCATGCTTGCAAGTCATTCTCATCTTGTTTGCCATGCTGTAACCGTCTCACTGCGTGCTCCTAACATGGCAGCAGTTGCCCCAACGTTTCATTGCCTCCTGCCTCGACCTCATGCTAGTCCTGCCAGCCAGTAGCTTCAACTGCTTCTTACCCCGCAGCTGCCTTGTTGTCTTGTCAGTAGAAGTATTGTTGTTGTTGTCGTTGTTTTTGTTGTTCTTACTCGGTTTTCTGTTTGTGTTTCTTGGCCGCCTTCACTGCATGAAAAGTTGCTGGTATTTTCTTTCTTTGCCGCCCCTCCCTCCATGGCTGCTGCTCATGTCTTTTGTTTTGTTGTAGCACTTCACGTATAGATGCTGCAAGCCACGAAAATTAGCTACATATAAATTCCACAACAAAATGCTTAGACACATTTTTAACTGGCAAACGTGTCGCGATTTTCATTCAACTATTTAAAGTCTCAAGCGTAAAGAGTAAATTAGGCTAATTCTACAGTGGAATGCATACAAATAAGGCAATTTCGAATGACGCTCAATAAAATGAAATAAATATATGGCGCAAAAACCAATTGAAAGTGCTGAAACTTGTTTTCACTTTATATATAAGTTTCTCATATTACAATTAAAATTTGTAATATATATATATATATATATATATATATATATATATATATATATATATATATTTTTTTTTTTTTTATATATAAGAAACGATATTTTTGATTTTTTTTAATATTTAAAAATTTTTTTTTTCTAAATTTTATATTACTTTTTTTTATTGTTAATATTATATTATTATTTTTTAAAATTTATTTTATAATTTTAAATATATATTTAAATTATTTAATTTTAAATTATAAAATAAAATTTTAAAGATAATAATATAATTATAATTATCAAAATATGAAGAAATAAGTAATATAAAATTTAGAAGAAAAAAAATACCAACAGAAATTTGTTTCTCATACATACAAAAATATATTTATATATTTATTATTATTTATATTTTATTATTTTTTTTTTTAATTTTATTTAAAATTTTATTTTAAAATATTAAAGTATTTTTTAAATATTATTATTTCAAAAATTTATTTTAAAAATCTTGATAAATCATTTATAAAATTTTGTTCTATTTTACCGAATGCATTTCAATGCAACAAGCAGAATCTCGCTTTCAGAGTCTTGCATATATATATAAAAAAAAAAATTTAACTAATCTTGCGCATGCAGCAAAACGTTGGCTAATCAGTTTTATTATAACAAACACTTTTCTTTTTTATTGTTAAAAATTTTTCTGCATTCACATATTCTTTCGCTCTTGCTTTTCATCTAGTTGCGAGTGTTGGGCGAATATTTATTTATTAAACGCTGACAGCCACAAACGTTCGACTAATTAAGTTTTTTAATTAGGCGTAAAACGTGATTTAGCTCGTTAAGCAAATTAGTTGTGTTTAAGCGAATAAATACAGATATATGCAAATACTTTCATTTTCGTATATATCTATATATATAAGTGGAATAAAGTCTGCATTAGTGACTGCATAAATTGGCTCAATCGAAAGTAATTTTAATTGTATTTAACAAAAAATAAAATCAAGTGTTTAGTGTGGTTTTATTAATGGCCAATGAGCAATGGTTAATGCTGTTGATTAATCGATAATCGAAATCAGTTTCAACTCTGGCAAACAAGAAATCGCTTAAGTCGATTTGCAATCTTTCTTCATTGCCATTACAAAATTAAATATAAATATTATGAATATATTCTATAATTTAAGAACGCAATAAAGCCATCCAGGCGACAGAGTCCATCCAACCATCGAGCAGGAAACTTTTCGCATCAGAGATGTAAATAAATCGTATCAAATGCTGGCTGACAGCTAATTTGTCAGCACAAAGGAAATATTTATGAGTAAAACGGCATTTTTTTTTATAAAACAAATACATGTGTTTTATTTAATTTAGAATTTCAACTGTCACCAATCATTAACAATTCAACAATGCGCCCAAAAAAATGTTACAAATATTTGATAACAAAAAAATATATAAATATTTTATATTATAATTTATATGTATATAGATAGAAATTGGGCTGTCAGCAGCGCGGCTGACATGATGTGACTTTTGGCCAAAAAATCAACAAACAATTTTATAATTTGGCCAACAGCTGCACAATCACACACACACACACACACACAGACACACACACACACTCGAGAGAAAAATTTTTTGGCTTGCAAAATTTGGTCGATTTTCTAATTACAATTTTTGGGATATAAATGCTTCATCATGCGGCTGACAGCTTTCAACTTTCAGGTTGCCATACGAAACAGCAAAGAAAAGTACCAAAAATGAACAAATGTTAATAATAATATTTACAGTTCGCGCGAGAGGAGGCATACGAAACGAAACGCATGTGGAAATGACAGGTGCTGGGTGGGGCGGGGGGTTTCTGAACAAGGGGAAACGGAACAGAAGAGCAAACAATATGCCAGCATTCAATTGCTGAACGCCATTGGAAATGCGTTAAACAAATAAATTAACGCTATTCGCTGCAAATCTGCAACATATTTGGTTAATATCGAAAAAGCCTTTCGCCCATATGCAAATTTTAGCTGGCAAATTGTAAATTCGCCTGCCTAAACCATGGATGAATACATTTAAGTGTGCTTGTGTGTGTGTGTGTGTGTGTGTGTGTGTGTTTGCGTGTGCATAGCAACAATTTGCACAAAAGTCGGCAACGATTTTGTTTAATAAAGTGCTTAAATATTTACACAAACAATAATTGCTGTGCGTGTGCGAGATGAGCGATGAGCGTATAGGTTAATTGGTTCGAATCTAATTTGAAATACACTGCAAATTGGACAGGTATAAAATTTTAATAGTAAAAAATAAAAAATAAATAAATAAATAAATGCTATTGAAAAAGCAGCAAGCAGAAAGAATAATCAAATCTACATGATCTACAAATATTTCTACTTGGCTTATATTTCTAGAAAAATTCTTCATATTAATCTGTATGGCTTTAGAGGGAAATGAGAGCTGGATATATTTGTAGAAATATAGAGTGAGATGTACAGATGGGTAGACAGAAAAAGAGAGAGAAAATGGGAACACGTAGAACGAAATAATGAGAAAGAAACAGAGACACGAAATAAAAGAAAGACAGCGCTATCCCGCTGTCTGTGTGTCTCTGTTTCATTCCATATCTCTGTTTCTTTCCCACTATTTTGCTCTGCTCTCTCGCGCTCCCAGAGTGTCTTTGTTTCATAGTATATATAGATAATAAAAGAGCCAAAGTGAGCGATGTAAAAAAATCCGTATATTTAAATAGCAGAAAATTTACCTGAACCTCTTAGAATTATAAGCTATATATGATTGGCATATTACGATCTGTAAAGTTCATGCACTCAACATATAGTGTATAGATTTTAGTCTTCTATTCTTCTCTTGTTTTAATCAAATACTTTTTAATACTTTGTTTTATTATATAAATAAGTTGGATTGTTCTCAAAGTATTTATGCATTTGGTTATCGTTGTCCTGATGATCCTTAGTTCTATTGTTCAGATTTCAGTTTGTTCTTCATCGCTTACACAATAATTGATTTTTATTATAAAAATAAATTCAGATTATTGAAAATATATATATAGATTTCAATCTGCTCTTCTTGCTTAATCTAAGAAAACATAGACTAGACTATCTCTCTTTTCCCTTTTATTTCTATTTTATAATATATAATCTCAATTTATTTGCTTTCTATTCGCACTCTTGCTCAATTCTCTATATATGAAAATACTCTAAACAAATAAATTATCTCTACTTATTGTGCCCTACTGTCGCATACATCATCACAAGTTGTATATACCCCAAGGGCTTGTGTGATTTTCAACTGTATTGTCGATTGTAGCTCGAAGCTGGGAAATTGTTTGATATTTGCATAGGTCGCGTATTTTGTGATTCACGGCTTAGCAAATAGATTTTCAATATGCTCTATGCAAAAGTGCGAGTGTGTGTGTGTGAGTGTGTGAAACAGTTCATTGTATACCTCAGTAATTACATTGTATTTATTTGTGCTGTTTTCGATAGTTAGTTTCGCTCTCCGAGCGCACGGGCCGTGGGGCATGCTGCAAGTGTGGCTCGGCTGCTCGACTCAACCGTTTTCAGCATAATTATTGCAATTTATTTTGTTGCCAAAATCTGTGCAAACTATTTACACACACACACACTCACGCATACACCCATACGAGTATGTATTTGTGTGTGTGCATGAGCTGTGCAAATTGCATGAAGAGTTTACTTGTTGGTCGCACTTCATTATATAGTCGTATAACTATTTGATTCCCATTCCCATTCCCTTTCCCAATCGCATTACCTCAATCAATCAGATGCTAAATGCAATATGCATGAAATGCATTTGTTGAGTTTGCAATTTGATTTGGCACAGGTTTTCCTTCTAACTGCATTGCAATCTATGCAATAACCTCAGGGTTTTGTGGATTTTGTGAATATGCGGAATGCTTT
This sequence comes from Drosophila koepferae, assembly GCA_030914345.1. Classification (NCBI taxonomy): domain Eukaryota; kingdom Metazoa; phylum Arthropoda; class Insecta; order Diptera; family Drosophilidae; genus Drosophila; species Drosophila koepferae. The sequence goes on from JAUESR010000207.1 coordinate 12,476,870, forward strand.
AGATTTTGAATTGGCCAAAATAATTGCTAATAGTTTATATAAATAGAGAAGAAAGTAAAGAACAACTAAATTAAAGCTAGTCAAGCTTATGTTCATTAAAAAAAAATAATATATTTATATATTTTCATCTCAACTACAAATTGTAGTAGGAATAGCTGAAGTAGGATAAATTTCACACAAATTTCTATTGGTATCTTCAAACTCTCTGTCTCACAGCCTGTTGGTCATTTGTGTCTGATATTTATGCGTATTTGTAGGATATTTAATTAAATTCAAACTCACACCTTTGCCAAACATCCTTTAAATTGCCTTGGCAGAAAACTTTCGAATGTCATCCAGCCAGTCAGGTGTTTAGCTGTGTGCCAAAAAAAAAAAAGATAAAGGAAGAGAGAGAGAGAGAAAGAATCATGTTCTCGAAATTTATGCGCGCTAACTTTGCACGGCAAAGTTTTAAGCTCGTACCCGGCTCAGATGTGGGCACCTTTTAAAGTTCTTTGGCTTTCTGGGCCAGATAAGGCTCACGGCTAACTAAAGTTTGGCATTCATTGCGAAATTAATTAAATGCGCGCATATCTTGCCACGACTCACGAGCCACGGCTCACGACTCACGACGCACGATGCACGACTTCGCCCATAAAGTGAGCACAAAGCTGGCAATTTAACGGCGCCCGGCCAATAATAATTGGCCAAAGCGGCTTTGCGGGCAGCCCACGACATTTATAAACCGTTCGCCAGGTGCAAGCTTTTGGCCAACTGCTGCGAGCAGTTCAGATAAGATCATTTTAAGAACTCTCAAAATCATAAAATGCTGTATATTTATCAGAATAAAAAAAGATAAAAATTAAAAAAAAAAATTAAGAAATATTAAGATATATAAGAAATAAAAATTATATAAAATTAAATAAAAATGTACAAAAAAATTAATTAATATAAAAATCAAAATAAACATAAATTACATAATTTTTTTTAAATTAATACATTTAAAAAATACAAATTAATATAAATTATATAAAAAAAAATAAATAGATAAATAAATAAAAAAAAATGTAAGAAAATTAATAAATATTAAGAATTATAAGAAATAAATATAAATATTAAAAATTATAAAATATAAATATAAAAATTAATTTTATAAAAATAAATATATATGTAAAAAATTTAATAATATAAAAAATAAAAATAAATATATATTTTATAAATTATAAAACAAAAATGTAAAAATTAATAAATATTAAGAATTATGAAAAATAAAAATAAATATAAATTATATAAAAAATGTTACAGGGTATCTCTTAGTTAATCTTTCATGTATCAATTACCTGATTCTTTTATTGTCTTTGGCTCTGGCCTGCGGCCTTTCCCGCTGAGCTTAGAACTTAAGTTATGTCCAGACGTATTTAAAGAGTCGCTAATGCCAGTTAGTTTCTTTTATTTATTTATTTTTTATTTATTTATTTTGTTGTTGTCTTGGGCTTTCGAATATCCTTTACCACGAGCTGTTGGCTCTTTTTCTTTTGTGTGGCATCAGAGACGTATTACTTTAAGCAGCTTAAGTACTTTGGCTGGGCGTGTGTCAGCGCACGTGTATTAGTGTGTGTAAGTGCGTGTGTGTGTGTGGAAGTGTGGGGTGGAGTTGTGTTCAAGCCTGATTGTCTGAGCTCCATTGTTAAGTGTGTTAGAAGCCAACTGAAAAATTGTTGCGATATAATCAAAATTTAGTGTAATTTCATAAATATATAAAATACTAACAATGTAGGACAATAGATTGATTTAATCGATAATGCTATCGATAGCCTAAACAAGATGTTTGATACTTTTCAATAAATAAGTGAAAAGACCTCAGTTCTAATTGTTTATAAAATCTCATCTTACTATCTATGTATCGATAGTCTTTAATTATTTAATCGTTATCGATACGATTTCTGCTTTGCTATCAATTCTCTCTTATCAACAAAACATTTACCTCAAACATAAAAAAATGGTCTCTAAGCAAAGCTTACTTGACCTTTTTATAGCTTATGAGAGAGGATAACTTCATGTCTTTGACTTTATCTGAAATCCTAGCGAGCCAGAAGAAGAACAGCAATGACAACAACAAGAACAACAACAAAAGTAACTGTATAATGTTAACTGGACTGCTTCATGGACAGTTTGATTTTCATTACCCAAAAAAACGAGAACTTCGATGAACTGCATTCAGGAGCAACAGCAAACGCAACGGCAACGGCAACGGCAAACACAGGAGCTAAGGACAGCAGAGCATCCCATATAGACAGGACAGTTCAGTGATGGGTTGTTTTCACTGCTTCTACCTCGATTTTTTTTTTTTTTTTCATCCCGTGCCATGTCCATCAAGCGCTTGTCTGAACAGGCTGCAAGGTTTGTCTAGAGAATAGCCATAGAGCACACACTTGGGCCAAGTCAAGTCTAGGAGTTGAGTGCTGAAAAGTTGAAATGTGACTCCCCATCATCATCATCATCATCATAATCACAATCAGCAGCAGCAGCAGCAGCAGTAACAACAAACAACATTATTACCATCATCAGCATCATCATTATGAGCATCAATGGGTATTCGGCGGCTGGCGAGTTGTTCAGAGCTGCTGTGGCCAAGAAAGCCAGCGAAGCAAATTGTTTTTAATTAAAAGTAAACAATATCAATTCATTCGACAGTTATCCAGTTATGCTGCTGACAAGGCTTCTAGCTAGCTGTAGCTCCAGCCCGAGCTCCTACACCTACAATCCTTGCCAGCTGCTATTGCTGCTCCTTTGTGCTCCTGCATTGTTTGCCAGAGATTAAGAGAGCATAAAAAAACACACACACACACACACCATATACACTTTCTGTACGTGAGCGAGCCAGTTTGACATGACCTGTCTATACCTATATCAATATCTGTATTTATATACATACATATATATCTCTATATTTATTACATAAATATAAATTTATATAGCTGACAGCAGTTTTTGACCATTATTAATTGTCTTGGTTGAACGCTTAATGTTGCAGCTAACGTATTTTTTTTTTTTTTTTTTTGTCTTTTTAGTTTTTTCCCCTCACTCCTGCTCCACTCATAAAGTTTTCTTTTGCAACTGTTTTCCCATTTTAACTACTTTTCCCTCTTTTTTTTTGTTTGTTGCATTTGTTGCTAAACTTTGTTGCACTTTTAATTGGTCTGCACATTTTCCAAGTTTGTTTTATGATTTTTTATTTATATAGATAACTGTATAGTGATTGTTGTTGTCGTTGTGTTGTTGTGTTTGTGATCAGCACAAAAAGTTTTCAACTGTCTATTAATTTTTGTATGAAATATTATATATTAAATAATAAATAATATGAAGAGGAAATAATAAATTATAATAAAAATAAATAAATAATAATAAAGAAGGAAGAAGAAATAATAAATAATAAAATAAATAAATAATAATAAATAAACATATATTTTAAAATTAAAATAAAAATAAGAAATAGAATAGGAAAATATAAAAAAAAAACTTTTAATTTGAATAAATTTGAATTCTTTGAAATATTTACTCAATAAAAGAATTTCAATAATAAATTTCTTTTAGATGCTTGAACTCAGTATTTTATTGAACTACTTTTGAACTTTTTTATGTTTGCATTTACATATAATTAATCTATGTTCCCGATAGTAGTTTTTGAAAGCAAGCTAGCTGCAAGAAAGAGAAGAACGCTGCTGCCTTTGCATAAGGTTTCTTTTCGTAAGGCGCTAACTAAATACGAGAAAAAGAGAGGGCCATATGCTCGCTAAATTAAATGAAATATTTTTGATTATATATGCTGGAGTGTATGTCTTAAAAGTGCACAAGTTATTGAATTGATATGTCTATGACTAATCGTCTTCCGATATGCATTTGTATACTCTAATTCCATTTAATATAGATTTCAAAAATTTTTTCAAAATTTTCCGCACCAAAAATTGTAGTAGAATATTTTTCAATAATCCTAAATATATATAAAAATATATTTTTAAAATGTAAAAGTAGATATTGCATTTGTTAAAGTTAAACACAGAAGCAAATCTTCGTTTGCACAATAAATAAACTTCATTCAACCTAATCTCTACAGGGTAACTACACGTTTTGTACTCTTGAGTGCTCTAGATGCCCTACTCTATATACAAATATATTCGTCTGCAAGTAATAATTCTCACAAATTCACAGCTAACAGGAATTCTTGACGAGTCGAATTAAATCACCTTATACGAAATATATGTAGATATAAAAAAAAAAGAGCTGTACAGAGCTCTAATAATATTCCACATACGCAGCGTATGCAAAGTGAGCAGACTATGAAGAGTGACAGACGGAGGGGAATGGAGGGGGAGTCTGTTGAGGTCCCTCATCATCATTATGAATTTTCGACTGCTGTTGCTCCCTGTGGGCTGCTCTGCTCTGTTCTGTTCTGGTCTGGTCTGGTTGCTGTTCTTGTGTTTGTTGAAAGGAAATACATACGTGCGCATTCATTTCATTTCCGTTTTGTGTCAGCGACGAAGGACGTGGCGGACGAGAGAGGCGGGACATGGGTGTTGCCATGACTATGTCTCAGTAGGTTCTCAACTTGTGTGTGCGTGTGTGTGTGTGTGTGTGTGTGTGTCCAACTATTTATTTTTATGACATAATGTAGCTACAGTTGCGATTGTCAGACCTCCCTCGGTGCCCCTGTTCCACTCCCTCCCTCGCGCTGCTACTGTGAATATTGCCATCTAAATATGTGAAAATTGCTCATTTGAAATGTTACCAGAGCAATATGTGTATAGAATGGGAATGGGAATGGGAATGGGAATGGATGCTGGGCTGCTGAGCTGAGTGGGCTGGGGGAATGGCTAGGCAAATTGCCTGTCAGAAATTTTGTAGCCAATTTGTTTTTGTTTCGCTTCGTCTTTTTTTTTTTCATTTTTCCCGATGCTTATCGAAAGTGCTTTGACGCTTGAATTGTTGTGATAAATACAACATTTGAAAATGTTTGTTACTATAAAAAATAAAATGTATGTTAAATATAATATTATGTGGAAATATATGTGCATAGTCGAAAGTGAAAACTACTGAAAGAATTTTAAGCTTTACAGACCGATGTAAGTTAATGTAGAAATGTTGTATAGTAATATGAAGCATGATATTTTTGTAGAAGAGCAATTTAAACTAGGAACGTCGAATAGTTGATATGCAGATTGAGATCGTTTCGAATATCGAATATAGCGCAGACACTTTGGAAACGGAACTTGAGAGAGTTTGAATGTGGAGAGTGCAGAGTAAAGCAAGGCAAGCATAAAGTATTGTGAATGATGTTGGAAGAAGCGAGATTTTGTGAAAAAAGAAGGCGTGACTGTATTGATGTATGTATGAGATTAAATATAATGAATCCTATTATATAAATATGTTAACATATATATCTCTATCAAGCCAAAGGCCATAGCAGCCAGTACTTTAGCTAAGTTTCTTCAAATTTTAATTATTATTATTAATATTAATTATATATATTAAACATGCCATAGTGACTGAGAAAAATATAAATAATTATAGGCATATAAAAAAATAGTTCTTTTTTCCATTATCAATCATTATTTATATGTGATTATTGCTTAATGTTTCTGTTAATTATTATCCTCATATATATATAATATTTATATAAATTGCAGAATTATTATTGATGCGCATAATATGTCTGAGCAGAGCAGCAATCAAAATGTGACTTGAATCAATTATTCAAATCCATTTATGCCAGACGAGTAAAACCTAATCAACATTTATTTATTTACTTATGTTTGCTAAATAATAAGCTGGATATATACATATTTAATCACACAAATATCTCAAATAATATGCAAACAGAGTCTAGTCTCTCTTATGGTCTGCTTAGTTCTGGGCACAACATTTAATGAATTTGATAGATATGCCTAAATAATGGTAATGCCAAGCAGATCCTTTAAAGTGCTTCGGCGAGTGCCAGGAAAAGGTCCCAGGGCAACAGCGCTGCTGCTAGTTTCGTCGCCTATCGCGCTTTGCCATTTTCTATTCTCTGCTCTTCTTTTATATGCATGCTTTGTAAAATACCCTAAGGTTGGGTATGCGGCTTATGGCGTTGTGTGGGGAATTTCCCCAAGATTTGTGTAGGATTTTAGAGAGCGATAAATCGATAAGTAATGAAAGCTACCAAGGGCATATTTTAGCTATGAAAATTATTTGATAATAATAATTAATCTGTTATGAAATTGTGACAAATCGATAACAATCGATAAGTAACGAATTTCTAGTATATGGAGAGTCTATATATTTATTTTAAATAATTATAGCTTACTATAAATAGAATTGATGCCTATTCTCTGTCATTTCAATGAAATTAAACATAAATATTTGATAGAAGAATATAAAATATATATATATTAGGCATATCATCAAAGTTATCTAAACTGTTCATTTTCATGGTCTCCCTATCTTCCATATATAGAATAATTTTAATGCTTTATCTCAAGAAATATTCTAAATAATGTTATCATCGATAGTTCAGTGTTTAAACAATCAAATGAATTCTTATTAATAAAAAATTGAATATAAAATTGTTCTTAATTTTTCAATTTATAAACATATGTTGCATTATTTTCATAGGATATTCAGCAATCGGTTTCTTTCCATTTTTTTTTTTTTTTTTTTATTAAATTTTATTTTGCTCTTTGTTAAACTGTTTTAGCTGTTTCGTATGCAACGTCTGCTATCAGTTGTTGCATTTGAAAAGACGAGTGCACTTTGGTGCCTCAACAAGCCCAAAAGTAACACTCGACTCCTGCCTGGCTGCCTTCCATGCTGCCAGACAGCACCTGGGCATTATCAGCTAGAGACCAACGACTGTTTAAAAACGTTAAAATATGTATACATATATATACACATATATATACACTAGGGAATACTGTGAATGTATATGAAATTGTAGGCCGTTGGGCCTTTAGCCTTTAAGAGACATCGCTGTTGGCCTGGCTTTGGTAATCTTCAACTGATGGAACAACTTGTCGCTGGCTGACATTATGACAGGACCTGGTACTGTGGTGGGCTGGCCGGGTACGCCTAACTAACTTCCTGAACATGGTCAGATGACTTGTATGTGCCTGCTGCAGCTCTTCAATCTATTGTCTGGCAGATACCCGTACACGTTGTCATTGGCATACTTCGCCGAAAAGGCAACATCTAACCTACAGCTGACAGCAGCGAAAGAGAAAGCCAGATAGAGAGCCAAGCGAAGAGATAGAGTGATAGAGTGAGAGAGTGAGTGCGAGATAGAGATAGGGACATGTCAAGGCGCTAAAGATATACATAGATATGTCGTGGCCTGGTCTGCTCTTCTTTTTATGTGTGTGCCTGCGTGTGTGTGTGTGTGTGTGGATCAATGGAAGTACGTGCCACTTGTTAACGCACAATGGAGTCTTTCACAACACTGATTGATGCCTCAGCAAGGACATTGAAAGGATGTTGTGCAGTTTGGAGCATGCCACAAGCCCTGCTCTTGTTGTTGTTGGGGTTCTCTATTTGGAAGACCCAAAACCTATTACTTAAATGAGTTCAATTCAATTGAGCTGTGCTGATAATAATCAAGCATAAATCTCTTTTTAGTTAGGCAAATTGAATAAGCTAGAAATTTTGTCATTTCCTAGTTGAGAAAAATGCATAAGTTAAACAATATTTCTAGTTAAATAATAGATAAATGCCAATCAAATATGTTATGAAAATACAAGAAATTCCGAAATTTTTTTTTTATCTGTATAAAAAGTAATATTTATAAAATTTATTTATTGCAATTTTCCTTAGAGTGAATCTAGTTTCTTTTGTAAGCTTATGTAATAAAAAGCCTTTGCATATATATTTAATATGCATTTACCACACTGAATATATTGAGTAGTTTTTTTATATTTTTTTTTTCACTCTCTCTTTCTCCTTCACTCCCTTTCCCTTACTCTCTAGTGCCCTCGAGCTAGGCGTCAGTTTACAACACTTTTTGGCAAATGTTTGTTAAATATTGACAGAGCTATTATGCTGCGTGTACAAATTAATAGCAATAGCTGGGTAAACAACACAGAAACACTCACACACACATGCACATACACGCATTCTTTCATGCACACACACACACATACACACACATTAGCACATTGAGTGAATGCCTTTCAGTTCTAGCAAAATCTCTTGAATGCTGTTTGCATGTTTGTACGTGTCTTTGTTGGCAAATTAACACACACTCAAACACACACACACATCAACGCATTTATAGACACATGCATGAGTCCTATATAAACATATACACAGGTTAGACAAACAAAAAGCGTTGCCTACCTTTGCGGGCAGCGTATTTATTTACGCTTTTCAACTGGCTTACCGCATGCAGCATATGAAAAGGACAGAGAGAGAAGGAAAGAGAGTGAGAGAGAGAGAGGGCGAGATAGAGAGTGTAAAGCAGTGAGATAGTAGTCTGGCTTTAGATATATATAATATTTGGTAGTTATGCAAACATAAGTGAAGCAGCTAAAAGTATTTCGTTTTTTTATATAGTTGATGTGAACTGAGAGTTTGATAGAGGGAAAAATCGATAAATATCGATTTATATAACTGCATTTGAATACATTTATTAAAATAAATATAAATATAAGAAACTTAACATACATCAAATGCAAATGCAAATGCATAAATGCAAGCAATATTAAATTATGAATGTTCTATTCTATATCCCATGCTTGAGTACGCAAGTAAGCTCTGTAAAATCGATAAGAATTAAGTTTCAAACTTTTCCTTTAAAGCATATCTCAAAGCTGCGCAAATTTCAATTTGCCATTTAGATTCCATGAGATTTTGTTTATAAATATTATTTATATTTCCATGCCATAATCTCAGCATACTAGTTTAATTATTTACAACCTTTCACTTCTCGTATTTATTTCGCTTAATATCTAAATCCCTGCTCCAATCAAAAAAATCTATATTTCAGTTTTCTACTCTCAATTTCATCTGAAAATTCTCCTAGTTTATGTGTTGCACCTTTTTTTTTTTTTTGGCAACCTTTCACACTAATTAGCAACATTTCCAAAGGCAGTTTAAACTTGGCTGCAATCCTTTCACTTTTTAGCATTCTCAATTTTTTGCTTGTTTTTCGCAGTTTCTAGTTCACTTTTTGTGTCTATTTTATGCCATGGCATGGATAACATAACCTTAAAAAAAAATGAAAAAGTAAATCTCATGGCAGCCGTCAGCTAATTAAGCGCGTTGAAAAGAAGTCAAGCTAATGGAATGGGGTTATGCCCTCGACCCCTTTGCCCAGGCAGCGGGACAGCGGTGCAGTGGGTCGGCCTGATAGGGTTGAAGTTAGTTGACGCTGAAATTTGGTGCCAGCTGGCGGCTAATGAAGTTACCACAAAGTGAAAGGCGTCCAGACTAGTCACTACCTACTACGTTCCAGGCGCTAATTAATTAGCGCCTTTTTTAATACATCTGTTTCTATTATTACTTTTTCTATTTCTATTTTGCTGTTTCTTTTATCTCGTGTCGAGCACAGGTTTATTTAATGTCGGCCACTGGCTAATGAGCCGCATGAACTGCGCCAGTGGGTCACAAATTCGGCATCTTTCGCATAGTATTTACTAATTATTAACATCTTAATTTTTATTTAAATAGTTTTATTATTTTTTTTTTTTATTTATTTATTTTTTTTGTTTTTGTATTTTTATGATATGATTTTTTGTTTTATCTTTATTATTATTTTAATTTTATTTTCATTTTATTTTATTTTTTTTAAATTTATTTTTATTTATTTTTTTTTTATTTATTTTTTATTTTTATTTTATTGTTATTTTTATTTTTATTTTATTTTAATCGTGTTTTTATATTATTTTATTTTTATTTTACTTTTATTTTTATTATTATTATTATTTTTTATTTTTAATTTTACTTTTGTGTTAGTTTTATTTCATTTTTATTTTTATTTTATTTTTTTCATTTTGTTTTATTTTATTTTATTATATTTTTATTTATATCTATTTTATTATATTTTGTTGGATGCCTATTTTATTTTAACTTTTTTTAATTTTATTTTTAGTTTTTAATTTTTACTTAATTTTTTTTATTTATTTAATATTGTTTACATAAAATAATTAAATTTTGCTATATGTTTGCGTCGGTATAATTTATATAAAATAAATTTTTAAATGATTTTTCAAATTTAAGCAATGATCCGTCAGTCATGCAGAAATCAATCTGTCTATTAAACTGTCAATTAATCAGTCAATTAGCAAAATGTCAGTCTATTGGACAGTTAATCAGTGCGTACGTCTGTCAGTGAGGCAATCATCCAGTTGGTCAATTAACCAATCTATTAGATATTCTGTCAAGTGGTCAATCAAGTAACCTATTAGACAGTCAATCAATCAGTCAATTAACCAGTTAATCAGTCAGTCAAGCAGCTAATCAATCGGACAGTCGATCTATTGTCTTTCAACCAGTTTATTGAACAATCAATCCTGCAGTCAATCACTCAATTAAGTTAAAATTGCAATTCAATATTCAATATTTGATTACTGCACTCAGTCAGTCTCAGTCAATCATCAGGTTAGTCAACCTTGCTCAGCAGCCCCTCAGTCAGCAATAGAGTTTAATCTGCACTCGTAAATAACTCGTATTATTATTTTTTTTTAATTCGATTTCAATTTAATATATTTAGCATAAATGAACGTCAGCTGTGCATTTAAATTGTTCTCAGCATTTGGCATTTATTTCACAAAATATTTTCGATTTATTTGTTAGCCGGCCCAAATGGAACCAAATTGTTTACCTGTTATCAAAATCAATAACCGACTAGCAAATGCAAATTCAAATTTATGCACATATATTTATGGCCAATGTGAAATTATTGTGAAATCAAATATACTATCTAAAACAATAAGCAACATGAGCTAAACAATAAACTTTTCGCAGTGACTGTGCGTTCTGTTCTGTTAGTCTTCCTCTCTGTTTTTCTTTTTTTCTTTTATTTTTTTGTTTACAGTTTGCCAGGCGCACCTGTTACAACAACAACAACAACAGTTAGGTAGGTAGGTATTACAACACCTTGGCTAAAAGTTTTTGGTTTGCTCAAGGTGTTGTTGTTATTATTGTGGCTGCAGTTGCTGTTGAGTTTTGTTTGCTTGTCAATGCAAAGCAACAAAGCAACCAAACACAGTTGAGCAACAGCGGCTGATAATACTAGTCGCCAATGCATAATGAAATCAAAATTGTAAAACAATTTGCATTTTAAAACAAAACACAAAAAAAAAAGAAGAAAGCTTTTTGTTTTTCTGAGAACAACAATTTAGTTGAGTGTTTGCTTTGACAGCGCAAAAGACAGCAGCTGTTTAGTTAGGAACATTTTGAAATTTTCACAACCAGATGATGATGATGAAGAAGAAGAAGCAAAGTTGATTGAGTATTCCAAGTGACATTGAGCATAGATTTTTTTTAGATTAATTTTATGGTTAAATTAATCAAAATAAATATATAGAAAAAATAAATAAATAAATAACAAAGAAATAACTTCTCCAACTCAAAAATGTTCACATTGAAAATCATAAAATATTTTTGCTTAAAATATAACAAATATAATTTGAATAGTTGAATTTCAATATTTTCTCGAATTAAAAGAGAGAAAAGAGAATTGTATAGCCAAAAAGAAATTTAAAAATAATGTTAAAAAATCAAATAAAAAATTTCTGCTTAAAATATAACAAATATAATTTGAATAGTTTTCCAACTAGGGGAAAAACAAATAAATTCATTAAAAATGCGATATTCAATATTGGAATGTGAAACGAATGAAGCATACAGCAATTTCCAATTGATTTTCACTTGGTTATTCAAATATTTCTAATTAAAAATAAATAAATAAAACAAACAATTTTGCGCAATAACAAATTCTTAGAAAATCTCTTCAACAAATACTTGAGATGCGTGAAAAAGCAACTAAAAGTTAACCTTGTGTAAAAGAGCACAAAGGCAACATCACTTGGCAGTAAGATGCCTACACACACCATCTCCCTCTCTCTCTCTCTCTCTCTCTCTCCAGCTCTGTCCTGCTCACACACTTGCAATTATACGCACGCAAACACAATGCACAGCAGATTGAAGTTAAGCTCTAAGCTGAAATCTTGATAACAAAGTAAATAATATAAATTCTCGCAATTTTTCTGTAATTAACACATCCCCTAACAAAACAGCTGGCAAAAAGGAGCCACACACACACACACACACACACACACATGAACACACACATACACGTGTGTGTGTGTGTGCTAGTGTTGAGTGAATGGCTGACAGACATTGCGTGCTGCAGGCATGAAACGAGAAGCCTGTTTCACAGGTGCTCGTGTTGAGGGTTGCCAGCAGCGCTCACAATTTACAGCACAGACAAAAGTGTTGTCAGCTCACATTTTTATGAGCTGTATATATAAACGTGTGTGTGTGTGTGTGTTTGTGTGTTTGTGTGAAAGGACATGCAACCTGTGTTTGTTTATGAGCTCATGTCAAGTTTAAGTGCAGACTTCCTACCTCCAACTCAGCTCGCACTCAAATGCCAAATTGGCACGTCACTTGCATTGTCTTTTGTTGTGCGTGCGTGTGTGCGCAGGTGTGTGTGTGTGTGTGCAGGTGTGTGCGTTTAGTGTTTACAATTTGTCAGCCATACAAAAGGCGTGAAAAAGGAACAGCAAAAGGCGGCCTGTTAATCATGTAAAAAGCAATTAAAACCAAGCACAGCATGTGCTCTCTCTCTCTCTCTCTCTCTCTCTCGCTCGGCTCAAATAATTTTGCATGTGAAATCCATTGAAGCAAACGCAACAATAACTACAACAATAATAACAACAACAACAACAACAGCAACAACAGCAACATATATATGATAATAATAATTTCATTATATAAATTGAATATTGATTGATGAATGCGCTCAACATTTGTGACATTTATTCATGTTATTCATGTTTGCATTCATGCGTTAAGTTCCATAAATTAATTGTCATATAAAAATATATAGGACAACGACAAAATCTTGTCTATCGTAATAAATATGACAGGAAGGCAAAATGACACGCCTACAAAAAATAGCCAGCAAAACTAACAGAGAGATAAGCGATATATGTATGTATATACGTAAATATGGTTGAGTGAAATTTGTGCATGCACTGAGAAAAATTTCCTATCGTTGTAAGTGATAAAATACAAATGCTTTTATATACTACAATTTTATTAAGAGTAGTTTTCAAGAGATAAATATATATTAGGAAATTATGAAATTTTTGTAGATGCTGAAACTCGGAGAGAGAGAAAGAGGGAGAGAGAGAGAGAGAGACATGAAATATGTGTAGAGTATAGTTTTAATGCGAATTAGAGTTAAGTAAGCAAATAGCGATTGCTTGGATTAACTTTTGTATTTTAAAATTATTAAGTGTGTTTTTTTTACATTATATATTATTATTTTATATTATTATAAATTTCATGTGAATAAAAAATAATGTAATATGTAATTTCAACTTAAATAAATAAATATTAGTCTATCATTAAAGAATTTAAAAACTCTAGAATTTGTGGCCATTTGTTTTTTTCTGAGTATTATTATTATTATTACAGTATTACAGTATCTTAATATTCCCTTCTTAGTTTTTTATTTTTATTATATTTTATTGTTTTGATTTCTTTCAAATTTCTTGCTTTGCATGTTGTGTATCTATTAGAGATTTAAATAAAATTGTTGGAAAGGTTCAAATATTTCTATATAACATTTCAATAATTTATATATTAAAAAGTTCGATGAAAAATATAATAAAATAAAAAAATATGTTATTTGAGAAATTTCTATATTCCAAAATTTCTTTATTTTTGTTGTTGTTATTCTTGCGTTTATTATGTATATTAATTATTTGTAAAATTTAGTTAGTTTCTTGAACGTTTCTTTGACATTTTTATGTATGTATATAATAATAGTTCTAGAAATATATAAAGCATTTTATTAATATGAAATCTATGAAACTCTACTTAGAAATGCTTGAGTCAAATAGAAATTTCGCATATTTCAAAAATATAATTTATTGGTTAATAAACTCGCTCTCTCTCGCTTTCTCTCTCTCTCTCTCTCTCTCTCTCTCTCTCTCTCTCTCTCTCTCTCTCTCTCTCTTTCACTCTCTCTCTCATCTATATATCGCTCTCACTCTCTCTCTCTTTCTCGAGCCATGTTGCGTATCATCAATTTAGCGCTTAGATTTATTTGCCCTTTGGCATTTGCAGTTGAATTTTCGCTTTTGCTCTCTTTTATTGTCTTTGCTTTGGCAGCCTATTCGCTTTTAATTGTCTTTGTATTGTGGAATTTTTATTGTTGTTCCTGTTTCTCCAGCAACATGCTGTAGTTGTAGCATTCCTTTCGCTTTGCTTTGGTTTTCATTGGTTTTTCGTGGCGCGTAAATAAATTTCATATCATGACATTTATTACTGACCCTTAAGCTTGGCCAAGCCCACAACAAGGCCCACACACACACACACACACTCTCCCCCTCCCCCTATCTCTCCCTCACTCTCTGTCTCTCACTGTGTTCTACCGAGCAGATTATGCCGCTTACCCTGCAGAATCTGGCAGGATCTGCATGCGGCTGTTGGTTACAATTTTCATTTAAGATTTGTTTTGCTCGCTTTGTTTGTTTGTTTTTTTTTTTTTTTTTTTTTTTTTTTTTTTTTGTAAGTTTCCTTTTTTTCACTTTGCATTTCTTTAGCTTCGCATTTTGATTTATTTTAGCACTCAATGGGGGCATGGCATGCAAGAACGAAAAGTAAGTATGAATGTGAATGTGAATGTGATTGTGAATGAATGCCAAGATGAAGATTAAATGTAAGTGGACGACACAGAAAACAATTGTTGTTAATTTACGCGGCGAGCACTGCATAAGAAATTAATGAAAATGATGAAAAGAAAATGGCAAATGAAGAAAGTAGGCAAAAAAGAAAACAAAAAAAAACGAGAAAAGAAGAAGAGGATTGCGAAAAATGTGCTCGCAGGCTCAGAGGCTCTTTTAAAGTTAACTTGACTGTGAAATAAGCTGAGCAAACAGCGAGCGCATTGTCTTTGTCCAGTTTGCATAATTTATTTACATTTTCATCTTCAGATACCACTTGGCCACGCCCCGTCTCACCTCGCTCCCTCTGCCTCTCTACCGCTCTCCCGCTCTCTGTCTCTTTTTCAGCGGCAGTTAATAGCCAAGAAAATGCCAACAATTTCGCCTGAACAAATAATTACAGGGCTTAATAACAAATTTAATATTGTTCGGGCCAAGGACGAGACGCGGCCTCTGTCTTTCACTCTCTTAATCTTTTCTGCTTTTTATTTATTTTTTTTTTTTAATATTTATTTGTTTTTTAACTGCTTGTTGCCCGAGCCTTTAAGCCTTTGTTGATGCTCTCAACTGTTGATTTTCTGCTCATACGTTTTATGCGTTTTAATGAGTCTGTTTGCTGGCCCTCGTTCGCTTCTCCTGTTTGCGCTTCAATAACAATGAGCATGTCCTGCCACTGTCAGCCACTCGCATCCTTATGCCCCATGTACTGACCCTTACACACACACACACACTCATGCACACTTGCAAGTGCTGTGCCCTTAGAGCTGCTGGCCTTGCAATTAGCTGTTGCTCTCTACAAAAATTTCCATTTTCATCTTGTGCTTTCCTTTGTCATGTGCAAACTCTTCAGAATTGCTAAACAACTGTTGAAATATGAGCAATGTTTCTTTAGCTAATTGTATTGCAGTTCTTGAGCACTCGCAAAGTTCTGAAACCTGCCAAGAAAGCAAAAAATCTCTTTCAAAATATTATAAGCTTTAAAGAACAGTTAGCCTATAAAATTGTGAAAAGGGAAATTCGTCCAAAAATATTTAAATAACAAAATATAAACACTTGCCGGTTCTACTTATAGTTAGAGAAAAAAAAAAAAATACTGAGAGAGTAACCGATTGCTTAAGCTCTTCAGCAACTTCGTTCGTGATCGTTTATTTTGCTTCGCTCTGGTTGTTCCCCGACCGTTCGTTGAGTTAAATTAAGCAAAAACTCTCTTGTGGAATGTATTGGATTGTATGTATGTGTGGGTTGCGTTCGCGAAACACTTTAATAGTGAACGTGAGTGTGAGCATGTGTATGCAAATGTGAGAACCATTAGCATCGCCTCTTTCTTTCTTGCTCTCACTTATTAAGCCCCAAACGCATGCTACCTAAACGACGCTCATTAAGAGAGCGCTTCATAGAAAACCAAAACGAAGTGAATCGAAGCTTCGGTTCACGAAGCTTCTTGCTCTGAGCTAGAGCGAATAAGTATGATATTTACTGTTAGATCTCGCGAATGTTAATATTCGCTGCATAGAAAAAATGTAAAAATTGTAAAAAAAAAAATGCAAATATTTCGACAAATTTAATTTTAAAATAAAAACAAGACTTGAATATCAAAAGCTTACACAGCTTTTCTAATCAGTATTAAAAAGAATTGACTGGATTAATTTCAAAATTTGTTACTGCAAAAAACGAGTCTTTGAATATTATCGAAATTATTAATTTTTTTTTTTTGCAATTGGAACCATGGGTAAGACTAAAACTGAATTGTGGTTGTTAAACAATTGATGACAGAGCTTTGCAGCTGACTATACCGTTAAATTGGATCCGCCACTGTTTGTGCCCTGCGATCTTGAGGAGTTTCGTGATCCAAACAAAAAGACAGCCGCAGCATCTGCCTGCGAGGAAGTGGAAAAGCTGAGCGCTCAGGATGAGATCAGTGTATCGAGTATTATATCGGCATTGATTCGACCTATTGAACCATCCGATGATCAGTATAAACAATGCAATTGGGAAATCGATCCCAAGAAATTTCTGCCTGTAAAGAATTCGATTATCTTCAAGGAATCGTTATTCGTTTCCAAGTTGCGTAATTCCAACTGCAAACTGAGCGAGAATTTAAAGATATTCTTTGAGCGCGAATTGATTACTATTGGAAAATTCTGTCTAAATGTGGAGGAGGCTTTCGATGGCTATGTGGTCTATAGCAGCAGTCGTATGAAGAAGGGCAAAGGCATCGCCGAGTGTGGGCATCAGCTCAAGGGCAAATATGACGATCAATTCCTGTTGATCTGTGAGAAACGCTCCGAGACGGATCGCATTGATCATGCGATCGTAGAGAAGACGCTCGAGGTGCGCAATCATGCCGATCTATATCTAACGGCCATACGCGAAACAAAGATCAATGAGGAATCGCAAAAGTTCAAGGCAACGATCGACATCAAGGATCGTGATCACACCTTCGTCCTAGACGGCGGCATTCAACTACTCATGCGTCATCTTGTCTGCCATAATTTTGTTGGTACCTTCGAGTACTATACGATGAATCTCTTTGGACGCGTCCTGCGCTGCAATCTGGTCGTGCACAAGGAGCGCAAGATAGTGCGCATCTTCTATCGCACCTATAAGAATGCCATTCATATTATAACACAGCAATGCTTTAACGACGAACTGCAGGACGTGGCCGAAACCTTTATGACGCCCGAGGGTCGCATCATTCTACACTATTGGCAGGGCTACAATTATTTGCTGCACGCCGTCTGCGCGCCACCCAAGAAAAAGGAACTGATCTTGCCCAAAATGGAACTAATGTGGCGACAAGATCCCGTACTCTCGCGAAAATTCCGTGAGCTAAAGGCTTTGAATTATGAGAATACAACAAAATATCTCGAGTCGAACTCTGAGTTGGCTGACTTTATGCAGGATTATGTTTTGAATGTGCTGCGCTATAAGCCCTCCAATGTGCTTGAATTCTCCATTATGTTCTTCCAAAATATGGCCAGCATGTAAAATTGACACTAGAAATGTAAACCCAACCAAGCATGACAAATTTTGTGAATACAAACAAACTTAACTTGATGCAAATATTGAATTTTTTCGGGGAAAATTTGCATACTGTATATGTATTTTTATTTTATACTCAGAGTTCTTTTATAGGGGCTGATTCTTAGCCAATGAGTATAACACGTCTGCTGCCATGGTTCCGTTTAATTCCCCAACTATTCCTTATAAGCCTGACAACTGTTGCCTTACAAACTTTGTATAACCAAAGCAACCTGTCGCATTGTTTACAGACCTCAAATAGAATGCTCGGAAAATTGTCAGTTACATTTCGGGTTTTGTGTTAAGCGTTTAGCGAAAAAAGAAAACCTTAAGATAAAGTGTAAAAAATATTTGAGACAACATTTTAATTTTTTCTTTTGTTTTCGTCTGTTTTGTGCACAGCTAAACCCAGTTGAAAATGGCGTGCTGCAAGGAGAAGGATCTCTATGAGGGCGGCGGTGATTGTGTCAGTCAGCCCATCGATTTGCATCCAACATCCGCATGTCCAGCGCCTTTGATCTGTCCGCCACCGCCCGAAATGGGACCCATACGCCGTCGCAAATGGGAGCCCATCAATGTGGGCATGTTGCCAGCCACAGAGGAGGAACAGCGACAAGTGCAGGAGTATCTCAAGAAAATGGTTGACGAACCGGCACAGGCGCATCATCAGGTGCAGCAAGATCTGCAAGCAGCCGTGGATAATCAACAGCAGCAGCTGCTGGACATTAAGCAGGAGCAAGCCAAAAAGGCGCCCATTCGCACGGAGGAGATACAGTTTGCAGTGAGTTGGCAAATTCATATGTCCTTGTGTAAAATAAACTATATATATTCTCTCTCTCTCTTTCTCTCTCTCCCAACCTCCCTCTCTCCCTCTCTCAATGCAGCGCTCCATTAATCCCGATGCAGATAATCTACAAAATCCTCCTTGCTATCTGCCTCAGCCAGGCGATGATTTGCCTCAAAAGGATTCAATGACACCAATGGGTCCCATTGGTCCCTGGGCTACGGGCAAGGTCGATTGGAGTCCGATGGCTGGACTGACGGGCACTCGGCCAGTTGTCGATAGATATTCCATAACACGTTTCAGCTCCAATGAATGGCGTGCCAAAAATCAACAGACCGTCCAATATGTCAACTCAGTGCTGGATAAGGCCGATAAGTAAGTGGACCAGGAACCATTGTTCCTGATTCCTCCTGCTTAGCTCTCCCTTAACTCGATCGTTTTGTGATCGTTTATCTCTCTTTTATATTCTCTCTCTTTAACCTACTTCACCTTCTGCCTTCTTCACCTCCCTTAGAAATCGCTTCAGCTCCACCACCGAGTATCAGCGTCTCACTGCCATGGTGACAAAGACACAGAACGAGACGACCGAGAAGCTAAGGCAACGCGCTCAGGTGATCTGCAAGTGGAAGAGCACACTGGAAAATGCAATTAAAGCGATGACCGATGAGATCTTTATGGTGGACCAGGAGCGCAATAGACTGCGCAAAGCTGTCGTTGTGCTGGGCGTGCCCGAGTCGATTGTTAAGGAATGCATTGAGAAGCGTTGCGGTCGACCAGATACGGAGCTGGTGCGCGATCAAACGGAGGAGGAGCTAGTGAATGAGCTGGCGCTGATAGCGGAGATTAGGAGAAACTTGCTAAAGACAATGGAGGATTTTGTGGCACAGCAAATGGAGAATCGCGCGGCCAAGCAGCGGCTGGAGTTTGACTGGAGCGATAAGCAGGAGTCCTACGACATAGACACCATCAATTTGGGCTTGGATAATAATTCGCGCACAATTATGTTCCACATGGGTTCAGTGCGTCAGCCGATTGAACAGTCCTCGGAACAGTATTGGGAACACTTCAGTCTGGAGACGCTGGAGGAGTGCGAAAAGTGCCGTCAGAGATCGGCTGATCTGCGCAGCACACTCAATGCCATTCTGCTGAATGGCGCCAGGGATATACGCACCCAGGCGGATGTCGTGGAGAAATCGCTCACTGCGCGCATCAATTGCACGCAGGAGGCGGTGAAGCGCTTCGAGAATGATCTGCAACGTGTGCTGCAGGACTTGGCGGACACTGAGACCCGTATAGATCAGCTGCACGGACGCATTCGCAGCTTCGATGCGGCCATGAAGGTCGCCCAGACGCGCATGCACAATCGCAGCTTCCGACCAAATGTCGAGAGCTGTCGCGATGTCGCCCAGCAGCGACTCATCGACGAGGTGAGCACCATTCAGAGCAGTGTCACGGCCATGCTGCACGAACTCACCTCGGCCGAGGAGACTAAGGATGCGCTCGTCGGCGTACGCAGCACTCTCGAGCGTGAGATCATGCTGAAGCGACGCACTCTCTTCGTGGACAGAGATCGTTGCATGCTGCTGCGCTCACATTACCCATCGGCCGATGCGCTCACCGGCAATGATGAATTCTAAGTGTAAGTGTATATATATACATATATATATATGGATTGACAATTTTATACTGATCTTTTAAAAGATCTACTAAGAAGATCTACCTTACTCTAAATTTATTGTCCAAAATTGCAAGTCTTACGTCAATGTATGTAGTATATTACCAGAGCTAGCAAAAAGTCAAATAAAAAAGTGTGAACAAATTTAAAGCAATTGAGATTATTGCCAGAATATATTTCAATATAGTGTAGAGAGGGCAGAGGTTAGATGGCAGAGCTGCCAGGGGCTGTTAGCTGTTTCCTTGCCTTTCGGCTGAAGGTTTTTTAAAGGTATACAAAATAATTTTTCAATTCTCAAGTATTTATAATATACACTGTTTTATTCAGCATTCTTAATATAATGGGAAGAAGTTCAAGTTAAAGAAATTTCATTGAAATCATCCAGCCTTAATATATATAAATTTAATGTCATTAGCTCCATTAATAAATACTTATAAATAATTTATAATATATATAGATATATACTATGTGCTTCTATATAAAAAAAAGTGTATTTTGTATATATGTATTTAACGATTTGTAAGCATATGTAAGCCAAACGAGACAGCCTCCTTGACCTCATTCAATACAGTTGACTAAAATTCGTTGTCAATAACCCCAAAAAAACTTGACAGCATTTCCTTATTTTGTGCCTTGGAACATGTGCAGAGCTGTAATTCCCTGACCTTGCCCACGCAATAGCCAAAAATCTAAAGATTTGCCTAACAATTTGTGGAGCGACGGCGACGGCAACAGCAGCAGCAGCAGCCGTTGCCATTGCAGCTTGCAACAACACGTGGCACGATAATAAATCTTGGCCAGCAAATGTTTTGCACGTATGCGGAAGCAACATACAGCACAAAATAAAATATAGAAAAGAAAAGAACAAGACAAATAGAGAAAGAGAAATAGACAAAAAGTTGACAGGACCAGGGACAGACGATAGAGGATAGAGGATAGAGAGGACAGAGGGAACAGAGGGAACTGAAGACAAGTATGTGACGTGTGCTTTGACTTGGGTTAGTTTTCCCTCTCAGTTGGCCACAGCGCACGTGGCGTATGCGTAGCGTGTGCGAGATGCCAGCTGACCTTAGCAGGCCTCAAATTCTTGTTGAACAAATAATCGAGGCAAATATTTTGAAAAAGTCAACATACACAAAATAAGTTCAATATGTTGTCAAGAGAGATGTCGAAAAAGTTTCCTTTCTATTCTATTCTATTCTATTCTATTCTTTTTTCTTGTATTGCTGGCAATTTAAAATTGTGAAATTTACTTTATTCTACTTGTTGTTGTTTGATTTGCGTTTAATTTATTATCCGATTCTCTCTCTCTCTCTCTCACTCTCTCAGCTAAATACTATAAGCGACAGTTGGACTGTCAAAAAGTCTGTGTATCCTTAATCCCTTAAAGTTCCTGCAGCTGCACACTCAAAACTTCCCCTTGAACTCTACTCTTGTCTAGCTCTAAATTGAGTACGTGTTGTTCTCTCTATAGGACGTGTTTGGTAAATAATAAGTGCACATGTGTGTATGCGTCTACATGTTTCTCTCTCTCTCTCTCTCTCTCTCTCTCTCTGTGTGTGTATGTGTGTCGCCTGCGGTTGTCCCCTGAAGTTTGGCAACATATTTCCACTTTTATGGGTTTTCAAACGTGTCTGATTGCCATCTAATGTCACTTAGTTGTTTTCATTTTATTGCACTTATTTTCCCGTAGATACATTATCCATATAATATTGAACTTTCAATTCAATCGTTGGATTGTGAAAGCATTAGGCATTAGATTCATAAGCCAACGAAATAGAAAATATGGCTTGGATATTATAAATGAAAATTTTATGGTTTTGATAGTGAAATATTCAATAGGAAATAGTTAAGCTAAAAGTATTTTGTGGTAAGGAAATAAATAAAATGTTGTGACTTGTTATATTTAATATTTTAATATTGATTAGGATTAAATTTCAAATTCTAATTCTTAAAATGATTATTTATTTTATTCTCTTCAATGTTAGCTCGCAAATAACTCTTGATATGTACAAATAAATGTCTTTCACTCACACTTTAAGGAAAAATTCAGAGAGCAACTTATGGCATCGGTTGTTCAACGAATACACGATCGGCTCGTAACCAACTTCGTTTATTTTGCTTCGCTCTGTTTGTTTGAGTTAAATGAGAGTTGACTGTTTCTCAATATCAGCACTCACACTCTGAGCAAAGACTTAGAGAGCAGCCAAATGCCTCGGTTCTTCAACGAGTTCGTTTGCGATCGGCTCGCAACCAACTTCGTTTATTTTGCTTCGCTCTCGTTGTTCCCCGGCCGTTTGCTTGAGTTAAATGCAGCAAAAACTCTCTTGTGGAATGTATTGGATTGTATGTGTGGGTTGCGTTCACTAAATTACCTTTCTGTGTGTGTTAGTGCATGTGTATGCAAATTGAAAGAACGTTTGCATTATTAGCTCAAGAGAGCAAGTTGAGTTAAACTGTTCGTGTGACGATCTTTTAACGAACAGCGCACGAACTGTTAAACTCTAGACGCTCAACAGAAAAAACGAAAAGAATCAAAGTGTCTTGCGCAGACATAATTCTCTTGATATTACGAACAGAGCATAGAAAGTGAAACGCTTGGCTGTTTTTGCAAGCTATGAATATTATGCATTTGTGTGGAACTTTTGCAGTTTATCAAACTTTTATTTTAAGATGCTTTTCATTTACAGCAAAAAAAGAAAAAAATTGTTATTAATAAACTAAATATATAAATTAGAATTTCATTAATTTAAAAGTCATAAGCAAAGACTTTGATTTGTGTTCATCTTGATTTTGAATTTTTCTTATGCAGTTTTTTTTTTTTTTTCAAAAGTGCACCTAATTTGTATTATTTATTCATCTTAATTTTTTATTTTATTGTCTTTTCTTTTAAAAATGCACCTAATTTTATTATTTTTTTTTTTATTATTTATTTATTATTTACTTGTGACTAAAACTTATTTTAGTCTACTCCATAAATAATATTCTAATATTATTATTATATATATTATTCTCTCTATTATCAGCTCCATCAAATGTCTGAATTTTTGCACTTTGAGTTATTATGCAAATTGTGCTTTAAGTTGCCAATTCGTTACGCAACATTTTACACACCTATATATATGTATGTATATATGTATATGTACATATATATGTTTCCTCTGTTCTCGCTTCAGCCCATTGCTATTTTCAACTCCATAGCCATTTCTCTTGTATGCCACATGCGGTGGCGTTTTTCGCATTTGCGTTGTTAATATTTCGTAATGCCGGTAAAAATCGCAGCGTGTGACCAGTCCAAAGCAAAAAAAAAAAAAAAAAAAAAAAAAAAAAAAAAGAATACTAACGCTTACATTGTGGCGCATGCCAAAAACTCGTTGCTTGTTTGCCTGTCGAGGCCGTTTCTTGTTTTTGTTGTAGTTGGCACCATGCGGCGTGCATGTGCTAAGAAAAAATCTGTTGCATACTTTGTGGAGCTAACAAAATCTTTGTATTTCTTCTTCTTCTTTTTTTTTTTAACCGACTTCCCGCAATGCTAAATATGTGTATGTATGTATATATGTTTATAAAAAAAATGAATTGTGTAAAATGACGTTTGAAAAAAATATATTTACTTTGTGGCAAACAAATGAATTGGCTAGCAGGCAGATGCTTTAAGCGATGTGAGAGAATTCTTTAAATTAAGCTAAAAATGTGTAAAATTAACCAACTTTTCAATAGATTTTGTTATTTAATGATAATGCTAATAATGAGAATGAAGTAGAGTAATAAGTAAGCTGAGTAGCGGCTTGTTTAATATAATATAATATATACAAAAAACTAGCTTACACACAAAAAGATGAATGGATGCATAAATGGACAGACACATTCATTGGTTTCAGGGTATAAAAAGTAAGAACTCTTTTATGAATTGTTGTCTAGGAATGCTAAAGCTTGCAGTAGTATAAAGGTTCGTTTGATTTTTTGTTGTTATCAGATGAATGAGTGTTTTTGAAAATCTGATTATAAAAAAAAATAAGCTTTCGCTTATTCATGAGCCAAAATATCTAAATAAATACAACATATACAACAAATAGATGCTTAAAGTAATTATCTCACACTCAGAGAATAACTCTCTTATCAAAAATTTCTTATTGCTTTCCAGCTTTAATCTCAATTATACACGCAATTAATACGATCACTTGTATACAATTTATGTTTTAGCTTAACAAAGACATGTTTTTAATATGCAAATGAGTATTACAAAAACTATAAAGTATCAAATAGTTTCGAGAACGCTAGACACGATGCAGACACAGTTGCACCTAGAGAGAGAGAGAGAGGGAGAGCGCTTGATAGAGTGGCAGAGAGAGAGAGAGAGGGAGGTGCGTCTACACCTCTGTAAGCTGGAGGCAATAATTTAACTTCAGCGCAGCAAGACATGCAATTTAATTTTAACAAAACCTGACATTATCACACGAGCCAAACGAGCCAGCACACAGCTGGAGAGGGATGCTCCAAGGGGAGCAAGGGCAGCAGCAAAATAGAGACAGGCAGAGAGCAAGGCCGGAGGAGGAGTGTGAGGAAGAGACAGTGTAGAGGAAAGCATCGCAACGTAGCTGCAACACAAAGTTAGTAACATAATAAGTAGCAATTTTCGGTTTCCGTTTTCCGGGCCAAGCGGCAGCGGCAGCGGCAGCGGCAATGGCAGCGGCTGCAACCTACCATAAAAATACAGAAAATTGCGCCACAGAAAAAAAGAAGCGAAAAAAAGAAATGAAAAGTAAAAGAGTTGCCAAAGAGCAAAACGCAGACGAAGTTGAAACCCAAAACGAAAATGAGAATGAGCATGAGCATGAGAACGAGAAACAGCAGCCAAAAGGCAGGCAACGGCAACAGCCTGCAGCTTGCTGCGTTTTTCTATCAACAGCGAAAGGGTAAACGAGGGGCGTGTGGAGTGGGCCGTGGGGCCGAGGGGCGTGGCTGAGCTGCTGCTGGTTGTCTGGCTGCCAAGAAACTCGTCGCGCGCATGCAGAGAAAATTGCAATTTTATAGTTGCAACTTCTGCCAGGGCAGCCAGGCAAAGGTGCAACTTGCAGCAGGCCAACCCAAAGAAAAAAAACAGAAAAAAAAAAACAGAAATGAAAATAAGAAGAAGAAGAATACTACAATTGTGCTGCTTCGCCTTAATCAGCTGCGCTAGCAAAGGATTTCGCTGGTAAATCGTTGAACTGCAAATTTGTTGATCATTTTAAAATAAATATATCTAAAATAACTATTTTATATATATATTTAAAATAATATAGAAAACATAGACCGTAACGAATACAATTTTTATAAAAAATAAATTACATATTTTTAAGCAAAAAATTATATATTATTTTTTGAGTTACTAACATTAATTTATATGATACAAATCAAATATAATAATAACATCATATGATAATATAAGAATTTCGCAGCTTAATCTAAAGTTTATGTTATTCTCATGCTATTCGCCTTTATGCCAACTAAAAGCCTTTCCGGAAAAGCCTTTGTAAATCTAACCAATAAATACGATTAAGCGAAAACGTTTATGGGAACTATTCAGCTAAGCGCAGGCAAATGAAGATGCTGCCGTTGGCGCATGCAGCTAAATTAGTTGCAGGCCACAAAACAGAAGAGGAAGAAGAATGAGCAGGAGCAGGAGCAGCAGCACGAGTGGCGTAAACTGGGCTAAAAAGTTAGTCAAAGCGGCGTGCGGACGTTGAGGACAACAAAGGTTGTCATTTCGCTTGGGCTCGTTAGCATTTTACAACACTGGCGCAGTCATCACCATCGCCATCGCCATCGCCATCGTCGTCGTCGTCGTTGTTGTCGTCGTCGTCGTCGTCGCATCACGTGTACAGTCCACACACCCACACCCACACTCACACCCACCACCCAGCACCGCTCTAAGATGATTTGTGACCAACTTTTTGCCGACGCCCCCGGCAGCCATTTTTGATATTATTTCAGCGCTGCTGCACTTCCGCTTCCGTTTGCGCTAGCGACTCGCAGCGTTGCATGTAAATGTAGTTTTTTGATCGCTTATCACAGTGCGCATCTGTATGTGTGTGGGTGTGTGTGTGTGTGTGTGTCTGCGTGTGTGTGCTCGAGTTGCTAAAGTGTTGCCTGGCATAATGTGAAGCGACTGTTGATTTCATCTTTGTTGCTGACTTGTTGACTTTGCCGGGGTTAACTGTTGAAATGTTTATGACTTCATTGTGCTAATAAAAGATATCATTTTCAGTGTATGCCGGGACACAGAGTGAGAGAAAGAGAGAGCGAGAGCGAGAGAGTTAGGGCAGTTGTGAGCCTGAGGCACGTGCATCACTGGCAGGTGAAAATGAAGAGCATTTCCTTATTTTATGAAGTGCATAAAAGTTATGGCCAAGTGGTTACAAAAATTGTAACTCATTGCCTCAGTGCCACGTTCATATCGCTCGCATTTTATTTGCCAGAAGCTTAGCTTTAATTGATAAGCAAAAAATAACTATCTTAAACTGAACTCTGAAGTTTGCTGAATTTTGTTTGCCTTACTTATTTAGAGATTTTTTTAAATCAAGAGAGATAAAATTTCAGAGCATGCTTGCAATCAAACATAATGTGAAATGGTCCAAAGAAAGAGAGAGCGAGAGAGAGCGTCTTTCACGCAAAGACTCAGAGAGCAGCCAAATGCGTCGGTTCTTCAACGAGTTCCCTTGCGATCGGCTCGCAACCAACTTCGTTTATTTTGCTTTACTCTGTTAGTTCCCCGATCGTTTGCTTGAGCTAAATGCAGCAAAAACTCTTTTGTGGAATGTATTGGATTGTATGTATGTGTGGGTTGCGTTCGCTAAACACATTAATAGCGGACGTGAGTGTGAGCATGTGTTTTCTTTCTCTTTCTCTCGCTCACTTTCTTAGCCCCATGCGAGCGTCAATCGTGCGCTACCTAAACGATGTTCGTAAAAGAGCGTCAAAGGAATTATTTTAACTGTAGAAACGAAGACGATTGCTAAGAGCGGGAGCGATTGAGTGTATATTTGTGAGAAAAGATTTTTAATTAAATTAAATTGCATACATATGAATACAAATATATAACTAGATTTTTTATTATTTTTGCAATATTAACAATATAAAATGTTTATATATAAGGCAGATCATTTGATCTGAGTAATATTTATGATTTTATTCATCTTCCAACTACATGCTTTCATTTAAAAGGTGTAATCATAATTTTTCTAGTGTGCAGTAAAGCTGCTCTTTGACAAAGATGATACAGCCACATTTTCTATCTCCCATTGAACTCACCCCGCTCTCTCTCCATTGTCACTCTTATGGGCTATGTAATAAAAAAAAATAATAATCAGATTAGCATACGTTTAACGCGACAGCGCACAAGCCACAAAAACCGAAGCCCAAGCCGAGGGATGCAGAGATGGGAGACACGCATCTGCTAGGCGAAAGCCCAGCAGTTCGTGTCAAAAGCATCAACCGATGTCAGCTAACAAACAGCGCGGCGTATACGCAATGCAATGCAATGCAACGCATTTTGGTTTCTGTCAGCTGCTCCTACTCCTACTCCTGCTCCCTATTACCGCCGCCCAATGCCCAACGCCCACTAAGCTGTGCCTGGTCAGCGGCTAATGCGGCGTGAATATGCAACGTGGACAACAGCCAACCTGCGGTAACAACAATAACAACAGCAACAGCAACGCCAGCAACGCCAGCAGCGCAGCAGCAGCAACAACAATGAGAACGGGCCGCGTTATCATCATCAATGCACGAGGCCAGGTTGAAAATATTTGTGCTGCAACCAGCGCCTGCCACTCTTACCTAGCCCTCGCTCCCTCGCTCTCTCTCTCTCTCTCCCTCTCTCACGCGCCCGTTCTAGTCAAGCTAATGTGCGGTCTGTTGGTCGTCGGAAGATTAGCCAAGGCTTCAGAGCAGCGCAGCGCCCTTTGTGTATGTGTGTGTGTGTGTTGGGTGAGTGCGAGTGCGGCGTGTGTTTTGGGGCTGAAAATCAAAATTGCGGCACGCGCAGATTGTCTGGCATTTTATTACCTGGAATGTTGACGCTAAAGCTGTAGAAATGATTGAGATTGAATGACATGCCAACGCAGATGACAAGCACGAGACAGGGACATGCCTTTACACTCACACACACACATACACACACATACACACGCACACCCTAAAATATGCAGAAAAGTAGCGCTGCAAAGAAGAAAAAAAAAAAGGTTAAAAAGAAAATGCCATTTAAATGCAAAGCATATTTTTGGCTACCAAAATGACTTGAGAAGTTGCAAAAAGCAAGTTGCGTGCTTGTAAAATGGGTAAAGCAAGGTGGGCAGCACAGGTGGCAAGTAAATGAGACTGAGACTGGAATTGAGACTGCGACTGCGACTGGGTCTGGGACTGGCCTGTAAATAATCAAGCTAAATTTTTGACAAGCGTAAGCTACCCACTTGCACAACTGGCTAACAGCATATGCCAGCCAATGCCCGATTTGCATAATTATGTGCGACGAGGGAATATCCTCAATGTGAATATGTAGAAGAGAATATAATGCTCATACCTTACTCTTTGCATATTTAGTCAGGCTTAATTTCAACTCTATCTTGCCCTTTCTCTCGCTCTCTCTATTTATAATCTATTTATGATTATTTTTTTCACACTTAATGTATAAGCTAATATGCCCACTTGCACTTGGCGCGAGGGTATTACAAAACGAAAGTACAAATGCAAAGAAAAAGAACGAATATGAAATGAGAAAAGTGAGAGAAGCAAGGAAAACTGCGCTTCAAATGTCGTCGTGACTTTTGAGCTGTCAAAAAACTTTTGGTGATGTCGCAAAATGTTCCCACGCCTTGCTGTGCAAGTGTGTGAGTAAGAGAATGTGCGAATGTGTGTGTGTGTGTGTGTGTGGATGCGTGTGTGTGTGTGTGTGGATGCGTGTGTGTGTGTGTGTTGGCATTGAGCTGTTTGTTTTTTAATTGTTTGCACTTAAGCAGAATTTGGCATCTTTTCGTTTGTTTGTTTGTTTGTCTGTATTTGACTGTCTCTGTGTGTGTGTGTGTGTGTGTGTGTGTGTGTTTGCTTGCCGGTTATGACTTTTGTGAAAAGTCGTTAAGCGAGCGCTCAAAAGAAATTAAAGCTACAAAGTATGATATGTGCGGTATGCTAGGTATGAGAGTCAAATGAGTTTTGGGCCAAAGCAGATTATGTGAGTGCGTGATAAAAACAAAAATTTAAGCCATTCAATGTGAATATCAAATGTAAATACTTTCATTATGGCTTCATTTTAAATGCTGACAAATAATAGAAGTAAATTCTTATTTTTTTGCAGCTGTAAAATAAAACATTTGAATTTATATAAATTTTATTAATTCTAATTATTGAGTATTTAGCTTTATTAGTTATAATAAATTGTTTAATATAAGTCTATATATATGTTTTTATAAATAAATAATAATAATTAAGTATTTATTTATATATATTTAATTATACATAAATATTAGTTTATATATTTTTTTAAATATATAATAATTATTAAATATTTATTTATATATTTATTGCATTACAAGTGGATATTAGTTTATATATAAATATTTTTAAAATAATAATTAAATATTTGTTTATAAATATTTAATTATAAATAAATATTAGCCTATATATATATTTTTAATAAATAATAATTATAGATAATAAAAATTATAGATTGACATTAGTTTATATATAAATAATTTTTTTTTATCAAAATGAGATATTTGTTTATATATATTTAATTATCAATATAAATATCTATATTTTTTAATACAAAATAATTATTAAATATTTATCTGTATTTTTTAAATTACAAATAGATTTCAATATGCGCTGCTTGGAAAAAAAAAAACCAAAACAATTAATTACTCAATGAAGCTACAAACAAGCTCAAGCGCTTTCAAATTGTCCTGTTCATGCTTCACTCGCTCTGCCTCACATTTAAAGAGACTGCAAAAAAGAAAATCAAACTCCCACACACTCGCATACTACTCATCACACATACACACACACACCTGTCCTCATACACACACACACACATAGCTGAATTGAGCCGCAATCAGATGGGATGGCAATTGACTTATCTGTGCGGTCAGGCAATAGCAAAATGTTTTCCCTGACAAACATTACAATCTGCACCATTTCCTATACCAATGGCAAGCCCAAATCGAATCGCTTCGAATCGTACGGAATATGCAATCGGATCGTTGGCATAGTCTTTGGTAAATTGATACACACATCAACGTTGCTTGCAACGTTTCGTTGCAATAGCCGCAAATCTTTGCGTAAATCAAGCAAAATGCAAATTTTTACTAAAACCATCTCAATCCGCTACCAAAACAGTGAAAGGAAGAACAATGCAGTTAGTCGAACATGAAATGCCCTATCAGAAGGATTTCATACTCTTACTGTGTATTCTACAAGTAAACTAAATCATTTCAGACATGATAATTGGATATTTTAGTATGATAAAGAACCAACAGCTGTTTGATCGTAAA
Organism: Drosophila koepferae; assembly: GCA_030914345.1. NCBI lineage: Eukaryota > Metazoa > Arthropoda > Insecta > Diptera > Drosophilidae > Drosophila > Drosophila koepferae. The sequence goes on from JAUESR010000207.1 coordinate 12,507,779, forward strand.
GTAAGAGAGTTAAGATGCCCAAAAGTAGCCAAGCTATAAAACAGATTAGCTAAGCATAACATCTATAAGAATTATACTCACATATACACATATATATGTACAAGACTTTGATCATATATCTCTCTTCTATTCACAAATCTATTTATCAAATTATAATGCCTTCTGTTAGAGTATTAGCTGGAAAAAGAATGTAACCTACGACCACAAAGAGAGCTAAAGTGAACAAAAAATGTGGGCACAACAGACAAACAGAGAAAACATAGAGAACTAAAAGAAAATCGTTGTGAAGCTCAAATGGCTGCCAGGTAAAACGATGATACGAATAGTGATGAGGGGTAAGGAGTGAGGCAGAAGCTGACACGAGAAGTTGCGCAAAGTGTGCAACGTTCTCTATGCAAAAAGCAAAGTTCTCGACCAGCAAAACCCTATTTATCACACGTAACGGTAGCAACACCCTAACCACCCACACACACACACTCGCACACACACACATTCGTTTTAGAATTGGCAACTTTTCGAAGCCGAATTTTTGGTTTTTGGAAATCGCATACGAATGCTGGCCAATTGGATTTGGTTAGCCTGCGTTCTGCTGCATCTAGCTTTTCCATTTGGTTTTTGGTTACACTTCCCCTGCTTCACCTCGCCATTTCCCTCTGCATTTGGGCAAGACATGTTCAAAGCGTGAAAACTGGCAAAACACAATTCGCACCTTTCGCACTCGACTTTCGCCTCGCTTCGATTTCGGTTTTGCCTTGTTTGAGGTTTCTAATTGCTAGTGAAATGTGATGCGCATTCAAAGTGTGATTTTTCTTTTTCATTCTTTTTCTTTTTTTAGTGTTTGTAAGTCTTTTCCCTCGCTTTGTGTTAGTTTGTTTAGTTTTTGTCAATTTTGTAGCAAAAAAAAATTTTTTGTTTGCTGATGTGAATACAAGTTGAAAAATATTTAAGAAAATTATATAAATTGAAAATAGAACTTACTCAGACATTTATCAAATTTTTTTTTTCTTAAGGCTTTTATTTTCTATATCATGGCAATTCGGCAGAAAAATTTGTTTTTCTTGTTTAGTTATTTTTCCAGCGCTTTTTCCATTTTTTTTTTTTTTTTACGCAGCTTTATACTGTTTAATATCTTCTTTGCTCTGAAATGAGATATTCAAATACATTTAAAAGAATTAATATACATAATATAAATATTAAAAATACATAATGCTTCAACTTTTTAGATTTAGCAATAAACAAATTTTTATTAAATTAAATAGCGATTAATTTATTTTTAAATTAATAAAATCTTATTCAAATTTAAACCTATATTAAACAGAAACGATAATATTAATTAATAAAATATTTACAATATTCTAGAAATATTACAAAAGCAAAATACAACAAAATCTCATTTTTAATTTTATTTATGTTAGGTATTTATTTATTTTCGTTTTATTTTATTTATTTTTTGTTTATAAATTATAAAATGTATATAGATTATGTTACATAAAATATCAGCTACTTAACTACTTCTCCTTAACTCCCCCACATCATCCAATTTAAGTTCTCCAATGAAATTGAAACATTTTCAAGTTGGCAGCTTTGAAATTTTGCCATACTTCTCCAGAAGTTAACATTTACTTAACTTCAGTCGAGTTCTTCTTTGGCTTCGTCTTCTTCAGCTTCATATTTTTCGAGCCAAACTAGCTAATCAGTCACTTTGAGGATTGGAGCTCTAACTTATTTCGAAATATACGAACTACTTGTATTTTTCATTGTGAACTTCATGCAGCTGGCGCCGCCTCGGCTGAGGGGGCTCAGCTTTTCAGCTGCTGTTGCTGCTGCTTGGCTCATTTGAAGTTTCAGCTTGAAAATGAAATTTCACATGCAACTGAACGCAACGAACGAACGAAGTCGCTTCTGCGGGCGATTTTTACCTCATTTAATTAAGCAATGGGCCCGGCAGAGGGGCGCACAAATTGAGGAGAGCCCGACGGCATGTTATATTTCAATTAGTTAGTCGGAAAAGAAGCTGCCACTCAGTGCAAGCAAAACAGGGGCTACAAAAACAAAAAACACAAAAAAAAAAGAGCTGAAAGGGAAACCCGTAACGATGGCGAGAGCAGCAATCGCTGGTTAAGGCTGGGCGTTGCAAGCAACCTGTGCAAAATAATTAACTGCATGCAACAATTTGCATGCCACGCCTAGCTACCAACTGTGGCAACTGCCAATCGAGAGTGACAGACGAGCCGCACGGACGAGGCCAACGGACCGGACGGAAGAGCCCGGCCAGCAGCTGGGGTTGGTTCGGGCTGTTGCTGAGGCGTCGCGTATTGGGCTCATCGCGTGTACAGAGCGCCAAAATGAAAATCTGCATTTAATTTATTGATGCAACAACAGCAAGTACAATCAGCGGGACAGATATTGAAAGTGTGAGTATACTAGACTAGCAGATACCCAATAGATAACTCTTAAAGAGAACTCTCGCTTCATCAGTTATTACTTCACATATCAGTCATAAAAATGTAAATAAAAATTAATGGAAATTTCGTTTCGAATGCTTTGCTTACCAATGCACATATCTACCCCATTTGCAACATTGGCTTTTAGGGTATTATGGCAGGCAACAACAACGTTGACAGGCAACAACGAAAGTTTTGTTCAAGCTTTTTATGGGGCGTTGCATGGCGGCGCCTAAATGTATGCAGCGTAAATTGTTAAATGCGCGCTTAATCTGCATATGAAGTGGGCGAGAAGGAGGCGAGTAGAGTGTGTGGCAGATGCGAGCTGAAGAGGTGCAACAGCATAGAGCATAGAGTTGAAGGGGCGTGTGCCAATTGTTTGGCTCTGCTGTCTGGCTGCCGCGAAATTGTTTCATTTGCCCATTAAAATGTACAGGCGCAAATTTAAGCACTTTATTGGTTTTCCGTAACGCCCCCACAGTCCCCGCAGTACCCGCAGCCCACCATAGCCACATAGCCCGCCCACCTTCTATAAGCCGGCCATTGCCTAGCCTAGCTGCAACGTACAACATTGGCCATGGCCACAGCACTGCGGCTGTTTGCCACGTTTGCATATCTGTTTTTCATGTTCACAATCGCTAATCGTTAACGTCTGTTGACTGAGCCCAAAACTGTCGCTACTAAATGTCTGATACAGTCGCATGTTTGGTTAAGAACGTTTCACCTTTTGAGGTTTCGTAATCAGCTATGATGTGTGATTTAAAGTTGAATGCTAATTAAATTGTTGCTCTCGATATGCACTTAAATATGAAGTATAAAACGGAATCTGCATAATATTATAAAGAATATGCATAATATATAAATATTATAAAGATATGTTCACAAAAATTGCAGTGCATTTACAATTTTTATACGAGCAAGTTTGCTTCTGTACAAGATTCTACTACTAAATCTTACTCCATGAGAGAGAGAGAGAGAGATGAAATAAATATAGCTAAGGGAAAGTCTCAGGATATATTTTCTATATAATAATATACTAATCTATCTATAGTTTTTTTATTTCTTTAATAATTTAACGAACTCTTCTCATATTCAGCTCTCATAATAGAAAACTCAAATATTTCTTAATCTTCAGGTTAGTGAGCGCTTTGCACTCAACTAGAGCTCAAATCGTTTGTCTGTCTTTAACAGAGATTAGCTTTCATGTTTAATATTCCATTCATTTCATTTTTTTCTAATATTAAATTTATTAAAAATTATTAATAATTTTTTTATTTAGCAATATTTGTATTCCCATAAAAATGTTTAATCAAATACACTCATAAACTTCTTTCTTTCATGCGCTGACTCTAAATGTTTATTATTATTTTTTATTTCCGACTGAAACCAAAAATCGAAAGAGAAAAAAAAAAACTATTTTATTTTTGTTTAGACTTGTAACTACACATTTTTGGCAGTTAGCCAGAGAGGTTCTTATACAACTAGTCGCTCAGTCAGTCCCTCTGCCTCTACATACAGACATATATATTTGTGGAGTCCTAAAAGCGAGTCGTCGACATCGCTCTCGACAACCTTTTTGATTAGATTACGCAACGTAAAACTGGTTTGCAAATTGAATAAATGACTTTTGTGTTGCCAATATAAAACGTGTTTGCAATTTTTGATTAGTAAACAGCAAAGCGCGTGGCAGTGCCATAGAACGAGCCCCCGTTTCAAAAGTCCAATGAAATGCTACAAAAAAAAAAAAACAAAAAAGAAAATGTATTTTGGCTTAAATTTTGTGTACAGGACGTACAGGACTCTTTTTTTTCATTTCATTTGTTTTTGTTTTTTTTTTTTCTCTTTTTTGGGTAGCCAACGAAATGTCATTTGTCAATTTTACTTGGGTCATTTTTGGGCGGTCGCATTCTGTGGCGTACGTGAGCGTTTGTTGTTAATGTTTGCGAACCAATTAAAATTCATTAAACGTAAATTAACATTGAACTCGGTTGGTGGCAGGAGCGGGTAGGGGCATTATAAATTAGGTAAGCAACATGCCACACACACACACACACCCCCAATGAAGCGCAGCGCGCTGCAGGCAAGCAGACAGAATTTCAAATTGCCAAATTGTTTTGACAGTCGATTTACAATTATTTTTAGGACAGATCCGATGCTAGCCAGCGATGTTACAGATGAATGTTGAATTTCGCATTTAAAGAGAACATCAAATACAGATTAGCTAAAGGGCTGCATTTTAAATAGAGAAATTCAAGAGCTGTTTGCTAAAATATTTATTTTATTGGAAACTATTTTTTATTTTTTTGTGTTACTTTTTTAAATTGTATTAAATTGATAATTTAAAGTTTAGGCAGCAATTTACTTTAATTATTTATATATTTGTAAGTAAACATATTTCTGTATTGAAATTAATTAAATTAATTATATTGATAATATTAAGTTTAAGCAGCAATTTGTTTTATTTATTTTTTTTTTTAATACAATATATTTAAAAATATATATACTTATAGATAAAAATATTTGTTGTTGAATATTATTTTATTTTATTTTAATTTTTTCAATATAATATATATTTTTATTAAAATTTTAAAATATTGTTTATTAAATATTTTTTGTTGAACTTAATAATTTGATTTATTTATTTTATTTTATTTATTTATTTATTTATTTATTTTTTATTATTTATTTATTTTTTTTTTTTTTTTCAATATAAAATATATATTTTATTAATTTTTGTTGTTGAACTTAATAATTTGATTTATTAATTTTATTTTATTTTTATTTCCCAATATAATATATATATATTTTAATATACTTATAAAATATTTTTTATTGAAATTAATTAATTAGTATCACATTGATAATTTTATTTTTTAAACAGCAATTTTTTTTTTTTTTTTAATAAAAATATATTAGTCGATTTTAATACATCACAAGAGAAACTTGAAGTTTTTGCAGTTAAGCTTAAGAAAATGAATATGGAATAAAAATTGTAACAAGTTTATTACCTCAGAATCTTCAGCAAATATATAGCGGCAATTCATCAAGTAGTTATGCTTGTAAGAGATTTATATTTGGAATGGATTTCGCTCAGTCGTTCCCTTTTAGTTTCTTTTTTTTATATGACTGTTCTATCTCACGTTCGCATCGATTTGATCATGCTCAACTGAATCTCTTTCGATTTGAGTTATGCTCTGCAAATTTGCATTTAATGCCTATATAAAAACCTTTGCACACTAATACAACAAATTCTGTGAATTGAAGCTGAGTAAAATGATATACAATATGGTGATCTCATTGATAGATTCATTGGAATAGTTAAAGACAGATCACATTTATTCTTAATCATAAATTTAAAAAATAAATAAAATAAAAAGTTCAATTTACTTCTAATACTCTAGACTTTAGTACACTTTCGTAATATTTGTCTTGTTAAATTCGTTTCTCTTATGCCTTCTCTTTCTTTTCCATCCTTCTGTGCCATCTCGCGCTTTGTGTTTGCAATTCGTTGCCTATTTTTAGCCAACTCGCTTGCCAAAACGTTAGAAACCAATTCAAGTTTAATGAGCTGTGTAATATTTGCATTTCGTTCACACGCCTAACACTAATTTGTGCACTTCGTATCAAGTCAAATAAAAGAAAAAACTGGCCAAAGATTTGATTTTTCTTGGCAATGTGCCGTCAACAAAAAGAAAAGGCTACCCCGCAAAGCGAAATGGTTTACAGTTACTTTTCTATGCTCGGACATGGCAGTTGCTTGTCGAACTTGGCAGGTGGCAGGAGCAGGAGCAGGAGCAGAAACAGTGGCTGGGGCGAGGCATTGCCTAGGGGAAAACCTCCCACCCAGCCCCTTACGTAATGTCAGCAAAAGAGCTTGGCATATTGGATTAGTCTGGTTGTCAATCGTTGGCGTACATAAATCTATTTTGCGGATTGTGCAAAAAGCGTAGCGAAAAGGCAAAGCAAAAAGAGAGCGAGAGAGAGAGAGAGAGAGAGCGAAAAAAAGAAGCAAATCAAAAGCCATAATTCAATATTAAATCACTCATACGCCAGGTTAAACCAATTGCAGTAGCATCTGAAATGGATTTTTTGGCCAACAATTAGTACGCTTAGAAGTTATGTATGCGATGGATATGCGTGTGTGTGTGTGCGAATGTGTGTGTGTGTGTGTGTGGAGCTTTTAGTCAAATGAAAACCTCAAATGGCTTGCGCTTGGCCAATGGCAAAAGTCTTCTCTTGGCCAAAATCAAACAAAATATTTCAAAATAACAAATGTGTCCTTTACTCTACACACACACACACTCACACACACACACTCACACACACACACTCACACTCACATGATCTTGGGTATAGGGCAGCAGCAGCTTCTCAGATGACAAAGTGCTTGCAAACGCACAATATTTGTCTGGGTCATGGATATCAGTAACAACTTCCATTCCGCTCGCCCAGTTTGTGCTTTCCGTCAGTTAAATGCAAACACATCTACACACACACACACACACACACACAGCGAGAGGACATATTAATCAGTCTGTGAGAGGTGCAAAATTAGTGGTAGTGTGTATGTGGGGCCAGGAGATTGTTTCAATTTTAGCTTTGGATTTTGGTTTGCAAAACAAATAAATTGCAATTTGTGTAATTCTAACACCTTGAGGCGAAAACAAGACTAAATCTAGTCGGGCATAGTCGATTAGTAAATGCACTGCAAAATCAATTTGCAAATATAATAGTCAATTTTTAATTGATATTGAATTGCTTTATTTTTCTAATACTACATTTTTAATTCTTTTTTTTTACAACAAAATTTACATCTTTTATCTGTGCTTCTTTTCAAGTCAACCATCTACTTTTATTCACAGAGCTATATATATATATAGAGAGAGAGAGAGCATTAAATCACTGTAAGCCAAAGCATTTCCTCACCCATTCGCACGCTTTCGCTCTCTATCTCGCTCGCACTCTCGTTGCGTCTCTATTTGTTTGTTTGTTTGTGTGTGCATTGCGTCAGGTGTGTGTGAAAATATTTACAATTAAACACAATAGATCCTTACAAATACTATATATATATATACCCACATATACATGCATGCATGTGTGTGTGTGGCAAAATTTGCAATTGCTGCAAAGGTTTCATCCTTGAGGCAAACCAATGCACGTCGCCCGTGCACCCGTTGCTGCGTATTTGCCTACATTTTAGCCAAGTACGCTGCATTGCATTGTTCGAGCTGGTGCATTGTGCATTGTGCATGTGTGAATTGGAAATTGAGGCAAGTCACAAGATATTTGATTTTAATTACATCAAATTTATTTGCTTAGTGATTTTTGTGCAAAGCTCGTTACCAAAGGGCAAAATAGTTCAATTTACACATGGCCAGCGGGAGCATATATTTGTCTATTGTAAATGGTATCAAAAATGTCTGTGAGTTGGCTTTACATTGCATGCATAAAGGACACACACAAAAAATATTTATCAAAACAAAATATTCGGTGTATTTTGTAGTGCATTCATACACATTTATCAGATTAAAATGTAAAGGAAAAATAAACATCAAGTTTATATTTTAAAAGTGAATTGTAGCTTATATTATAAGTCAAATAAATGTTAAATCACTGCGCGCTTAATTTTGTCTATTTTTTAAGCACGCTGAGCTAATATTTCCCTTTCGAAAATATCTTTAATATAAAAGAGAAAAAATTCCCACTTACTAGCTATCTATGCTGCTCACAACTTCTTTATGCGCTCTTAGCACGATTGAGCTCAACTCAGCCAACGGGATCAAAGTGACAACTGATGATAGCATAAGAGCAATAGAAGTGTGCATGCGTAGTCTGTCTCGCTCACACCAGCTGCACCTTGTTCTCTAAGCGCGCCACTCAACTTGTTTTCTTTATTTCTTATTCTTCTTCTTTGCCTATGGAAACAGTTGGAGAGTATATTTATGTGTATATGTGTAAACATATTTGATTTCTTTTTACGGTTTTGCCATAATAGCTGAATTCAAATGAACTAATATTTACATTTTATTTTTCTCTCTTTTTAGGATTATTTGATAGAACTTTTACTCAGTTAAACTAATATTTCAACATTATCTATAACAATATTTTTGTTTAGAAAGAAAAAGTTTTTTATTTCTTTTATATATTATAAACACAAACGGTGCGTGGAAGAGCTGATTAATTTTATTACCGCACGCGCAACAAACCGATCAACATAAAAGACGAGCGCATACTAAATTCTCTCAGCACGCTCACTTCGAAAATAATTTCCTTGCTCACATTGTCCCATTTAGGACAGTGGGAACAGTGGTTCGCTCTCATTAATATTACAATTTGCTCTTATCAATTTAATTATTACTTCACCTTTACTTCCCCTCCAACACTTCACTCAATGTTGAGTACAGCTCAAAGCAGCGCTCTACAAATTCTGCGCGCCACTCTTTGGACTCTATTCTATTCCTCGTTCTACTAGAAACGGATTGGCATGCATGCATGTATGTGTGCCACTGCACTTTACACTCAATCGCAACAGCTACTGCAAATGTCCCAAACAAAAAACAAAAAAAGTATTTTTTTCCTATTAAATGTACCACATGAATACACTCAATGGGAAATTAGTAAATTCATCTGTTTCTGAGCTTGTTATATACTAATATTTCTTTGGGATTTTTCAATAAATTTAATTTATTTATTCTTGCCTCACAATTATGTCTTTGCTGTATTATTAAATCTAAAAGCCCTTTGGCCAATTTTGACAGTTGGGGTGAATCAATTTTGTGGCTCCAATAACCTCAGGTATTGGGTCAAATGCTCTGTACATACGACACTTGACCTAACTGTTTTTGTTGTTTTTGTTTTAGCTGCAATTGAATGGAATTGAATAATATTTTAAGCTTTAGTCCTGGGGCATAATTCGCATAATTGATGAAGACTTTAAGCTGCATATCTAATAATATTTACTTTAACTTTTATTTAATCAATTGAAATCACTTTGAATTTAACTCACATAATATTATTGACCACACAGACCGCAATTAGAAACCACTGCAACAGCGTTTCTGGCTGCTTAAGCAAACCATCAACACGACCCAACCCAAAAAAAAAAAGAATGTCTTTATGGCCACGTTATGTCTTCTGTGTGTGGGGTCAGCAAAAGCTGGCCTAGCATTAGGCCAACATCCCCTGAGGCTAACCTTAGTGCTTAGCTGCAAAGCACTCATGATGAATGCAGCTGGTAGAACGAGAGAGAGAGAGAGAGAGAGAGATGAGACTAAGATAGAGAGAGAAAAGAGTTTGACTACCTTAGCTCAAACCCATGAACAAATTTTAAACGCTCTTAGTTTCTGCGTTCTTCGCTTTCTGTTGCTCTGTGGCTTAAAAGCTTTAAGAGAATTTATAGCTGCGGCCAAAAAACACTTTAAGAGCATTTTGTTGTTGTTGTTGTTGTTATTGCTCTCTTTTTTCTTTTTATAGAAATTATACGGCTGGGCGTTAAGTGAAAGCAACTAAAATAATAAGGCGAAGACACAGCTAGAGCGAAGCAGTTGATATTGATGAACTATAAAATTACCTATAAATATATTGTATAAATTATATATTTTTCTAGTAATTGTATAAAAGTTTAAAACTAGTTTACACTATTATTTAACAAATATTAAATAAATTTATTAATATATAAATTTTATATTCATTTTGTATTTTTATAAAATATTTTTATTTTTATAAAATTTATAAACTTTAATTTAATAATATTTTTAAATATTTTTTTTTTAATGTATTAACATATTTTATAAATTATATATTAACTTAGTATTTTCATAAAATTTTTTAAACTTAATTATTAATAAACATTGTTTATTATAAATACTTTTATATTTATTTAATATATTTATACAAATACATAACTTTTCTTTATCATTCACTATTATTGAAAAAATAATTGAATATATCTTGTGATTAATGTATAAACTGCATTTTATACATATACACATATTTAGCACATCAGTTTTTAAAAATTTTGTTTCAAGGGTATTTGCTCCAAGAGCGTCCACATTTAATAGCTATGAGCAACAGTCGGCGCCATTAGTAAAGGCTACGTCTATAGAATACATATGTATGTATACACATATATGAGAGCGTGTATCGATGTATGTGTGTGCGTGTGGATATTTACAAAAGAAAGAAAAAGGAATTTCATGTTGAAATATCCCAACTGTGGAACTGTCTATGGAACTGTGGAACTGTGGAACTGTGGAACTCGACAATAATAACTTAGCTAGCTAGCTGTGCAGGCAGCAAAGTTCTTATTGCCATTGCTGTCGTTGGAGTTGTTGCCGTTAGATTTGGCCAGTTGTTAGCAAGCTTTCAATATTTTCACACTTTTGTTTTAGTTGTAAGCTGTTGCTCTAATGGTTTTCCTCGGCCCGTTTTCCAAGGCGAGTTTTCATTCTTACAGCCATTGCCAATGCACAAAAATGCAATACAATATGCGTCTGTATGTATGTGTGTGTCTGTGTGATGAAAGTAAATTGCCTTCGGGTGTGCGTAAAAAAAAAGAATAAAGGGCAATTGCAGCTATATCGAAGGCGTTGGCCAGGACAAAAACAAGGACAAAGCGCCTGCTGCTGCTGCTGCTGCTGCTACTTTTGCTCCGGGCACAAAATATTTCTTGTCCTTTGGGCTGCCTGCCTGCCTGCAAAATATATGTATAAATTGTCCTGTGGTTGTTGTTTCGCCCCGGAATTTATGTGGCCCAGCAACAGCAACAGCAGCAGCAGCAGCAGGCGAAGGGATTTTGTTGCCGCCCAGCATTGGGTCACATATTGTTTTAAATGCAATCGTTTTAAGTTTTCATTTTTAGTTTAGCTACAAAAGTTCTTCAGGCAGAACGAGAGCACTACTCTTACTCTCCCCCCCTCTCTCTCTCTCACTCCCTCTCTCACGCTCTTTCTCTATCTGTAAGTGTGTGCTTGACCAGAGGTGTTAGCAGCTTAGATTTTATTTACGCAATTTATCAAAATAATTACACATATTTTATAATGCATGCAGAAAGACTTTGCCATGAAATTACAAAATATTCTTTTTTATAGTAATGTAACACTTTCTCTTATGCATAATAAATTTCCAAAGTTAATTTTGAGTTAAAGCACTAAAATAATCAAGAGTCGAGCAGAGTAAAAAAGGTATAAATATAAAAAATAAATAAATAAAATAAAAAAGTAATAGTGTAAATAAAAAATAAAATATAAAATAAATTAAATAAATAAAAGTAATAGTCTAAATAACAAATAAAAAATATAAAATAAAATAAATAAATAAAAAAAAATAAAAATAAATAAATGTAATAGTATAAATAAAAAATAAAATATAAATTAAATTAATTTTATAAACAAAATTAACACAAAATATATTCAAGTATGAATTTTTCAGTCAACTTTCTGATTTGAATTAATTTTTGTTTAGTTTGAACTATTCTTAAAGAATAGAATATTTCATTTTTTGTGCAATTATTAAATTAAATTTTAGGCCTGCAACCTTAAGCATAGAATTCTTCGATTTTTTATTCATTCTGAATTTTTGATTGATTTTTGTTTTTTCTACTCGATTTCGACAATGAAAGCATTTCAAATTTTTGTATAATAATAGTATAAATAAAAAATAAAATATAAATTAAATTAATTTTATAAACAAAATTAACACAAAATATATTCAAGTATGAATTTTTCAGTCAACTTTCTGATTTGAATTAATTTTTGTTTAGTTTGAACTATTCTTAAAGAATAGAATATTTCATTTTTTGTGCAATTATTAAATTAAATTTTAGGCCTGCAACCTTAAGCATAGAATTCTTCGATTTTTTATTCATTCTGAATTTTTGATTGATTTTTGTTTTTTCTACTCGATTTCGACAATGAAAGCATTTCAAATTTTTGTAACTATTTATTTTTTTATTTGTTTAACTCAATGTAAGCATCCAAATAATCTTTATATCCATCAAATCATAATAAATATATATTTATTATATGAACCAATTACTAATTATTTTACAGATGTGAGTGGCCAGCTTAATTTTTGTCTCAACTGCAGCGTCTTGAAATATTGTAAAGTTAAGAAAGATTTTTTACACACCGAATACTTTGAAGATCGAATCAAAATAGTACCAAGGCAACGCGGAGAAGAAATAGACAGCCAATTGGAAAAGTGCCTGTTTCCCGGGTACAAAATTAACGGTAATTTCGCATCCATTTCAAATTTGATACATAATTGTCCATTTTAAATACAAGACAATATTCTGGTATTTTAGGTAAACTAGTTGGCAATGTATGCTCCGCTAACAGACATGGCAGTTGTAGATCTATTTATCCATCAACAACTGAACCTGACGACACACTCTGCGCAATATGCGAGGCTGCATGTAACTGCGAAAGACAGATCTTCATCAGTGTAGCACAAGCTCTTCATAATTGTATAACTGTAACAGCATCCTTGGCGGCTTTATATATATGGTCTGTGTTCTGGTAGAGCTGAAGATTTCAGCCAACAGTCGTCCACTCACCCTGAATTTGTATATGAAAAAAAAAGGACTTTTGCTTTCGCAAATAAAACTCATTTTGATGTCACATTCTCCAGTTATGAAAGTAACTCAAGGTAGTTGGCAGAGCTCCCTATATGAGTGTGTGTGACTTTTTGTTATATACTCTGCTCCAAAAAAGGAAAAGGAGCATATTGGTTTTGCGTACAGTCCATCAACCGTTTATAGGCAAATATGTCAAAAATTGTATAAGTTGAAGTCCTAGAGACTTATCATATGTAATGGATTAACTACGCCCATTGTGGGAAACCGAATTTAATTGTATTCTCAATAATTTTAGAGCTAAAAGTTTGACACGTAAGTTATTGTGACGATCCTATAAGGATTGGCGAAGGTAATTTCGATGCATATGACCATTGGGAGCGTAGCTTATGGTATCATAATATATTTTAAGCACTCTTGATGATATAGACTTGAAGTTTATTATATTTACTAGGTATATATATGTTCTATCTATGACCACAGAGGTCATGGTTTCTAGTTTCTAGTTTCTATCTTCTATAGTTTTAGAGCTAAAGAAGAATAAAGAAGAAATTGAATACTTGAGCTACTAAGAACTTGCTCTATTAATGACTACTAACATAATTTTTACGCTATAATAATAATAAAAAAATTTTTAAATAACTCTTTAGTGATTTCCAAAGTTTAATGAAAAATATTTACACTTATTATTTGCACTTTGTACACAAAAGAATTGCAACAATATAGAATAATAATAAAATAATGCTTTGTTATCATTTTTCTAATAATCTGTAAAATTCTGTTTTGTGTTGCATTTAAATTAATTTTCACGCGCTTTGATAAAAGCGTTAAAATATTCATTGATAACAAAGCAAATACCAATTTCTATTTTTGTTTTTAACGTGTATAAATAAGAAAAAAATATGAGTGAAGGTAAATAAAATGAAATTTTAGGCATGTAAAAACATTTCAATTTGCCAATGAAATATTTGACTGAATAAACCATAAATGTAATGCATTTTTAAAGCATTTTTATATATACTATAAACTAAATAAAGTAGTTATCAAATGTATATACACTTTGATTGCATGCACAATCATGCAAAGAGTTTGCCCTAATTAATGTCGTCGAGCATTTGGATAAACAATTTAACATAACCAATTGCAATTTCCATTGCAATTGCAATTGATTTATGTTAATTACTGTTAAACAAAATGCGTCTCGTTGATTACTAAATTGATTTTAAATGAAATGCAAATACCAAAAGTCCCAAACAAAAAAAAAATGCTAAATGCAAAATAAGAGTGGAGTGTAAATCAGTAAACACGCCGCGTTAATGACAATCTATTTGACCCACCGATTGACGTCAAACGCCAGAAGGCAAATTGATAGATAAATATAGTAGAGAGCGAGCAAAAAAAAAAAAAAAAAAAAAACGTAAATGTGAGAAAGCAAAGTAAAGTGGAAAAATGAAGTTGTAAGCAGCGCGCACAGTGGGCGGCATTAATAAAAGCTAGTTCCATGACATGATCAATTAGCGTCGCTTTAAACAGGTGAAAAGTGAACGGTATCAAGTCCGTTATAAGCTTTTAATTAGTTTATATTTGGTATTGCTGTTGCTGGTATTCATATTATTATTATTATTATTATTAGCATTGCTATTATTAAGAGTATTACTATTTTTTTTTTTTTTTTAGCTTTCAATTTATTGCAGAAAATAAAGGCATTACTATTCTGTTGCTCGTTATAATTTCACTTTGTTAATATTTATTATTTCATTTATTATATATATATATATTTTTTTTTTAATAATAAGTTTATCAATATTATTTATAACCTGTTGTTACTGATTTTTAATAGATAAATAGAAAATGTTAATGTCAGATTGCATTAACAGTAGCTGCTCCTCCCTCACGTTAACATGCTATGCTATTGACAGTGTTATGCTCTGTTAATAGCATAACTCCCACTGCAGTTCTCCTACTGGTTCGCAATCGGCGATTAGGATATTCTGCCTACATTCAGACAAAGAGATACTCTATTCTCTCTGGTAAAGTTTCTCTTGTCTGGGCTTAGCAAGAGCTCTAGGCTCTGTCATAGATATGCATCTATGGCTTAAGCTGCCACTCGCAATACTCAATCAATAAGACAAGGCTTCGAGCTCAGCAAGAGTTTGATATTTTTAAATATAATTTATATATAAACCAACCCATATACATTTCTCTCAGCTCAAATGCTTTAAGTCTCAAGAAACTATTTAACAATTGCCAGCGCTTTAAATAATCAAGTTATGATTCATTTTAATTAATCCTAACTTTATAATAAATAAATAAATTTAACTAAAACTTTGCGTAAAATTTCCACTGCTTGCTCGTCTAATTAGATTTTCATTTTCTTCTTCATGTAATTTACACCTGCCGGAAAAACACAGTTTTCAATTTCCCTATTGCCACTTTTTCGCTATACATTCTGCTTAGACTAGTTGATGGCCAAGTTTGTTATATATATTTTTGTATATATATTTAATAAGTTTTACTTAAATCAAAGTTTCTAGCCAAGTAGTCAGCTCCTTAGCAAATTCTATTCTCTATTTGATTTTCACACATAATAAAGATTGATATTTGAATGTGTTTCCATTGCAATCCACATTAGTTTAATGACTCGCATTGGGATTTTAGGCAAGAGCTGGCAGAGAATTTAAAAATTTAAAGAGCCTAATCAGGAAACGGAACTTTCTTATGTGTGTGGCTTATCAATTTCATGTTGTTCAGCAATTAAAAGCCTTTGAGTAGTGCAGTGCAGTGCATGTGGGCTCGCAAGGGCTGCCACGGGGTGGTGAGGGGGATTAAAGGGGCTCTATTGAGTTGTAGTCGCAGAGTTGTCTCAACTGTCAGGCGCAAGCAAATGCATGTTGCATGGGTCGGGGACTTATGGGGGCTATGTCCAGCTGTGCGTAAAGGCCTATCGATGTCCTCGAGCACGCAACAACAACTGCTTACAATTGACTTTGGCCAGTGATGCAGTCATGTGTGTGTGTGTCGGTGTGTGCGTGTGTGTGTGTGTGTGTGTGTGTGTGTGTGTTGGGCGCATGCCAGCACATAGAACATGTCATAAATCCAAAGGCAGCATATAATTAATAAGGATTAATTGTGTACCAGAACTTGCGACGATGCTGCCGAAGACCGAAATTTAATTAATTAATAGCACAACTTTAGGGGACTCTGTCTGTGTGTGCGTGTGTGTGTGAAATATACATTTGCAAGCAGCAGCAGCAGCCACAATTGTGTTCAATCGATAAGCCGCACTTCTGCTGCAAACTTCATTTAAATCTTTGCATATTTTGAATGCTTTATATGTACTCAAAATGATTTTAATAATATATATATATATATATATATATATATAATGTATATTAAAATTATAATTAAACAGCTCTTATTCATCAAAAGTTCCATTGTTCATAAATAAATTAAATTTTGCTTTTACTTTAGCTTTTACTAATAAATTTTAACAAGACTGACAGCAGCACCTTGGCTTTGCATATTATTTTTATTATTAATATTAATATTAATATTAATAAGCAACATTAGGATTTATAGCTCAATTCATTGAAATTCACAGAATTCACATTTATTTTTCAAATAAATTCAAGCTTTTAATATCGAAAATATTAATATTAATATTAAATAAATTTCTAGGAATCTGAAACAAATCAAGGGTTATCAAGCTATAAATATAAAAATAAATTAATTTATTAAATTGCATTGATGCTTTTTTTTTTAAAGCTCAAGTTTAAATATAGAAAATATTAATATTACATAAATTTCTAGAAATATTATCTTACACAAAAAAAAAAAAAAAGATTTTCAAACTATAAAAATATTAATTTATTAAATTGCATTAATCCTTTTTTATTTATTTATATATTCATTAAAATTCAATAAATGCAATCTAATATTAATATTGATACAACAAACAATTAAATTACATAAATTTCTAGAAATATTATCTCAAATTTTTCGTTTTTTCTAAATAAATTCAAGCTCAATCTTATATATATAAAATAATATTAAAATTAATTAAATTACATAAATTTCTTGAAATTTTATCTCAGATAAATAATAGATTAACAAACTATAAATCATAGAAATTAATTAATTAAATTGCATTGCATTAATATCTTGTGAAAATGATTCGTTAAAGCTGAAATCAAACGAACCATTTGGCAACACGAAAATTCTTCCGCTCCAACTAATTCGCGTAATTCGCTCGAGGGCCTAAGAACTTTTTCATTAGCTTTACTTTGCCCTCAGTTTCTCTTGGCTCGTTCGTCTTTTTATCAACTCTTTTGCACAGTTTCTTTTTTTTTTTTTTTTTGGTGCTTAACCTGAGCATTTGCTGCCTGCGCTGCTGCTGCCTGCTGCTCCTTTTGCAGGTGCCAAAAAGGACAGCATTAAATTGGAAGATGGCAATTAATGTTAAGCTCCTGCTCAACTGCCACGGATATGCAAGGCGATTTCATTTAATTAGCAAATGAATTTCATTTTAAAGATTGACTTGACTTAATCCGGCAAATTAAATCACTATATATAAATATATTTCATGAAATACAATATAAATATAGAAATTTAAGCAAATTTAATTATATTTATTAATACAAGTCAAAGCAAAATTATCTTCAGCTGAGATTCAATTACATTTATAATATTGCTATGCAATATTATAATTAAAAATTATAATAGAAAAACAATTAAATTACTGAATTAAATTCTTATTACATTACATTACATTAAATTACATTAAATATATTAATAGCTCATAGAATTTCAATAAATTAAAAATAAATATTTTAGTAAATAAATTCCACTCATAATATATGTATATATATTTTTTTTAATATATAAAAAGTTAATATATAAAAAGTTAAAAAAAGCGAAAACCAATTAAAATCTATATTTAATTTTATAATATGAATATTTTTAAAAACATGTTGTAGCTAAATTTTTATTTATTTTCTTTTAAAATTTTACAATATAAAATAATTTTGCAATTTATTAATTAGTTTTATTAAGACAAAAAGGCAGCTTGGAAAAATTATTACAAATTTTATATGTTAATAAAAATGTGTAAAAAATATTGTCAATTCACTTTACACTTTTGAATAAAGTTGAAAAAAAATGAGAAATGTAGCGAACTGTTGCAATTTACAGACGATTTATTAATGTTTCACCTGTGCAGTATAAAAAAAAAAAAAAACAAATTCACATTATTTATGATATTTATTTTGTAGGTAGAGCTGCTTAATTTACCAAAGAGTTTTTCATTTAATTTTTTTGTGTGTTTTGGAGTGAAATTAAGCTTACAGAATTGAGTTTAAATGTGGATCAATTATTATATATATATTAAATGAATAACAATTATTATCCATGTATATTAACACACACACACACACATATTCGAACAAGTTTTCACCAATAGTTTTCACACACACACACACACACACACACACAGAGATAGACATTTTTATATAGAGAGCAATAAATTTTTAGGGCGAAAGCAATTTGGTATTTATCTGTGTGTTTTCATACTTTATGCTTGAATGATTTTTCATTTCCTGTTTCTTCGAGTTTTTATTATTGTACAGAATCAACAATAAACAACAACAACAACAACAACGGCAGCAACAACAATAACAAACTGTTTCTATTTCCATCTAAAGCTATCAACAACTAGAGGACATTTGCCTTTGCCTTGCCTTCTATGCGAGTCTATATCTATGTATATATTTATTTTTTATTTTATACGCAATTTCTCTTATTTTCGACATTTTGCATGGCCGCAAAACTGTTTTATGCTTCAGCCAGCATCTCTCTCTCTCTCTTTTCCGCTCTCTTTCCAACTCGTTCGCTCTGTCTCTGTCTGGCTCTGCTCTGCTCTGAGCGCGTAAACAAATTTCGCTCAACTGCCTGATAATTCGCATTTGACGCGGGTCCCCAATGATGTCATCGCCGCAATCAAAACAAAAACCATTTAAAATTTTGCGCCTCACGTCGATTTCGCTCAGTGTAATTTGCATAATATTCAAATTTCTTTTTGCCATACTTATTGGCACTTAATTAGGCAATTTCACATGGAGTGTCAAGTGCGAAAGTGATTTGTTTCTGCCTTGCTTTGCTCTCTGCAATACTTCAATTGTTTTTGTTATTTTTTTTTTCTTGTACAAATTTTAATTGCAAACATTGTTTGTTGAGTTTTTAATTGCGAGCCGGATTTGAATAAATTTTCTGGGCAGCAAGAAAGTTTTTGAAAAGCATTTTTTAGCTAAGCAAATGTTGAATTAAATCATAAGCATAAATAATTCATGCTTCGCTAGAACACATTATTATTTGAGTATTCATTTTTATTTTGTATATTATCTTTATTTATTTCTTTATATTATCTACAAGTATTTGATGTTTCTATATTAAAGTTTGAGAAATTCTTACATAATTTCATTATTTTTTTTTTTTTTTTAATTTGTTTGCCTATGTTCCCACACAAAACATTGAAGTATTCACTGCACTTCATAATGTCAACCTTATCGTTCTCCAAATTTATATTATTAATAAATATGTGTGGATGTGGATATAGAAAGTATGATAATGAAGCACATACATACCAAAATTAATATCTACATTATTTAGATCTTAGTTCCCATATTCATAGAGATTATGGAAATGTAGAAGATAGAAGATTTAGTTCTGAAAGAAAAAAACAAAGATATAACAAATTATTTAATACAATTTTAATAAAATTTTACTTTCATTTTTTTATACAAAAAATAAATAAATAAATAAACAACTTTTAAATTTAATTTAAAATATTATTGAATCTTTTTCTCAATTTATTTTTTAAAATTAAATGTTTAAAAGCAATTAATAAAAGTTACATTTCTAATATTATTTATTCTTTATTTTTACTTATTTCTTCTTTAAGACTGTACAAAAATTTATTTTATTATATAATATATTTCATATTTTTATGTATTTTTTATTTTATTTTTTTTTTATTTGTATAAGATAATTTATTTATATACTATATTTTTTATATTATTAAAATAATTCTAAATTTGTACTTATTTTATTTTTAAAGGAAAAAAACATTTTATTTATGGAATTAAATATCAACAATTATTTTTCCATATGAACAAAAAATGTAAATAATTAATTTAATTTAATTTCGCTTATTATTGTTAATTTATAATAATTAATATACCATTATTTATTAAATTTCCCTTATTATTGTTAATTTTTTTATTGAAATATTATTCACTTAACTCTTATAGCATTGCAATGCAATTGTTCTCTACTCAAATGCACATTTTATTTACGACATTTATTTGCTCTCGCTTTCGATCTGAATAGCATAGAGATTCCCCAGATTGTCTTCTGCATTTAATCAGCAATCAGTGCATCACGTTTTCAATGAAGTTATATGTATTGCTCCCATATCAATACAATGGCTCTGGCTCAGGCTCTAGCTCTGGCTCTGGCTCTGCTAAGCGTCTGCGATGTCAGCGTTTATGCTCCATTCAGCTACACTTTTATCTCGTTGTCCGTTTTGTACCTGAACTTCGCTTCCCTTTTTTTCTTTTTCTTTCTTTTTTTACGGGACTTGTTTAACCGTAAGGGCAACAACTGTACATACGCGCATTTTTAATGGACTCTACGCGACCAGTTCGCTATCCCCTAAAACCCTATACTCGATTGAAAGGCACACACACACACAACACACGCAAACACAAACACACGCACACTCTCACACATATTTGGGCACCCATTGAACGCTTTTCGCTGCTTGCCACACATTGTTTGTCTAAGATTCACGTTTGCCCCACAGCGCTCAAATGCCATAGCGAGGCACCGGCAAGTAGAACCCACAGCCCTCAGCGCATTTTTTTCTCCCCTATATACCCTGTATAAAGTTTAGAGGGGCGTATTATGCTGTGCAAATATATTATTTCAATAAATGAATATATTTCAATATAAATATATTTTTATGCCAATGCATAAATTATTTTGCATAAATTAAAATTTCATAAAAAATGAAACAATTTTCTTTCGATCTAACATAAAAATAAATACCAAAAAAATATACGGTATCTGCAACTAGAGCACTCTAATGAGTTTTTGCTACGCGCAAAAGTGGGCGTCACACACACACACACACACACACACACGTGTAGCAAACACCAAACCGGATATTGGCTTCATACACCGCCAGCCAATTTTAAATTGCCAATATTGATTTATCTGCCACATGGGGCATCCACTTGGAGGCTAAAACCAAATGGGGAACGTGAACGGGTGCGGGTGCAGGTGCAGGTGCGGATGCGGATGCGGGTCGCTTTTGGTCCACTCTTGGAGCATTGTTAAGTTGCAATTTCGCAGGTGCGCCACACACACGCACATTGCATTTGCAGTAAGTAAATGGGCAATGGGATTTAACAGTTAACGCCTGGGAAATTTATTGGAATACATGCGCCTCTCTTCACTTCTTCACTTTAACTTGATGTAGGTACATATATATAGAGGTATATATATATTATATGTAATATGCAAAAAGTTTATTGGATCACTCGCTTATTATATTACTTAACGAAATGCACTGGCTTCATATGCAGCACACAGCTTACACAATACTACATTTGCCATTTCTCTCTCTCTCTCTCTCTCTCTCTCTCTCTCTTTTTGTGGATTTCGGCTTTTGGACAAGTTTTTTATTTTTTTTATTTTTCTGTGTGTGCTTGTGATTTCCCAAATCCCATTTAAGTATTCCCTTTATGGGACCACAAACGCACCGCCGCAGTTCAACAAACTCTTTTGCATAATTCATGCAAAAACTCCATCACTCGGCTGCCGCTGCCGCTGCCGCTCCTCCTCCCCCCACTCGACTCGCTTTATCTCTTTGGAGTATCTGATGTGTGTGTAGAAATGTGCAGTGGAATCAACGTCTGCTTTAAGTGTTGATTACATATTATGTATACGTATGAGGGACAAACACATACGTATATATGTGCTCTCTCTATACATATATTTATATTATGTTAAGAGCCTCCTGATATGCTTAGCTCTTTAATATCTTCTGCGAAAATCTTCAAAAGAATATGTGCTGAAATATCTTTTAACAGAAATTTATATGTTTGCATGGCTTAGGATAAAGCATCCTAAAATAAACCAATCTAGAAATAATTTAAGAGAATTTTCGTAAGCAAGATGTAAATTTTAAATGGAATTATATTAAGCTAAGGCAAAATTTGGGAATTCTATATAAAAATATATTTACTAAAATTATAAAAAAGTTAAGAAATTGAATCTATAAAGAGTTTCAAATCTATTTAAATAATCTATAAAAGAAACAATTAGATTTTACTTTGAGTTTAAATTTAAAATTTATAATAAAAATGTACTTATAAATTATGAAAGTCAAGTCTGAAATTAATTTTCCAAGAAGCTGAAATATCATTTATTGCAAAAGACTTGCAGAAAATGAGGAATTGAAAAGCAGACGGAAAAGATGGAGAGAAAACTTGAGAGTGAGAGCGGCAGAAGAAGAAGAAATAACTAGAGAGAGAATTTAGAATGAGACAGCTATAAGTTAGATGGAGTGAGCCAGATGCAGAAGAAGAGGCAGAATTTATAGTAAGTGAGGCGAAAGCAGAAGTTAGAGTAAGATAGGAACACACAGCAGCAGCAGCAGAATTCAGAGTGAATGAGGTAGATGCAAAGACTGAGACTGAAGCAAAGCATCGAGAGGGGGGGGGGGGGGGGGGGGGGGAGAGGACAGCTGAAGAGGCAAAGTTTAGAATGAAACAGCTGCAGAGGCAAACGCAAAAGTTAGAATGAGAGAAGTGGACGCAGAGGCAAAGCTTAGAACAAGACAGACAAAAGTTATAATGAGAGGGGCTGACCTTTATTCAGTGACTATATGATAGCTCTATACAATAGTTCTGTAACCAATAAAGATTTATATATCTACATATATATATATATATATATATATATATATATATATATATATATATATATATATATATATATATATATATATATATGAATATATTTTGATATATAAGTCAAATGAGATTGGAAGAGGATAAGAAGTAGTATCAGAATCTATAATGATATATAATATAAGTGTATCAAAAAATTTTCTTAATACTTTTGGATCCCAAATTAAAACAGGATATATATAATGATATTTACTCAACTGCAGTTACATATTATTAAATAATATTTTCTTATGAGAGAAAAGTACATATATTCAGTTTAAGCTAAATAACATGTTATAGCATATTTCCCCTATACAAACGAAACGAAAAACGCAACGAAATAATTCCTAAATCCAATATGCGTCATAACACCAATGCTTTCACTTGTTGCATAAATCTCCCTCTGCTTCTCTCTCTCTCTCTCTCTCTTTCTCTCTCTCTCGCTTGTTCTCCTCTACATATTTATATATATATTCATATTAATGCATGCCATAACGGCCCAATTTGATTAAAGCGAAAAAAAAAAAAATGTTCTTGCCCAAAGGCCAGCAGAAAATAACAGCGGAAAAATAAGAAGAAAATCAACGTTGGTTTGCGCCCGAAATGAGAAAAATGTGGAAAAATATATTTTCCATTAAACTTAATTTGCATGGTTTTAGGCGCTAAAGTTCAGGCGGGCAACAGTAAACGCTTTGGGTTAAATTTCATTATGCGTGAAATACTGATTTCCCTACACTTTATAAATTCCAGCAACTGAGGGTAATATCGTTTACCGTTTAGCTATGCAACGTAGTGAAGCGAGAGGGAGAGAGAGAGACCGAGAGTTGAATCTGAAAAGTGAAAATCAAGTATCGATAGCCTTCGAATTTTGTTATTGAAAACGGAAATTTTAGTGCTTCAAGCTGAAGTTGAGTTAAGAGTTCAGCCAGAAGCATTAAAAGCTTACAAGTTATTAATAAATATGAGCATATTTGTGAGAGTATCTAAACTTCGTTAACTCGCTCTTGAACCCGCCCACGTCCTTTTCCACTCGGCCTCTTCTTGCTTTATTGGCAAATTTATATGTATATATTTATTGTTATACGCCTAAATCAAGTCTTTAAATATTTAACTGAGCAAAAGTTAACTAAATGCAGCAGCATTACAAGTCAAAAGAGTGAGAGAAAGAGCGAGAGAGAGAGCGAGAGTGGAAGGGAGGTAGAGGCAGCGAGCCTTGTTCACATTACTGCAATTGCATTGTCATGGTAATATGGAAGGACACTCGAACAACATGTACTCTGGCTAGTGTTACGGCAGCAAGGACAAGGATATTGTCTTTGAATGGACTTCGACTCAGCTATAGTCTACCAGTCTACCCCGCTCTCTCGCTCTAGCCAGCTCTCCCCCTCTCCCCCTCTCTCTTCTGGCATCTTCAATAGCCTAGCTACTATTTTCTCCACTTTTATTGTTATGGCGCTTGCATCATTATTTCAGTTGGCGCCTTGGCTCAAGCACCATTGAAACACTGTTACACCACGGCCCATTCCTTTAGATCCACTCCACAGCCAACGTCGCGTCGTCTCAGCAGCGGTGTCCTTTTGCATTGTTTTTGAGTCTTTGGCTGGCTTGGCGCACTGGCGTTGTGCTGTTATTGTAGATAAAGATAAATAGTCTCAGATAACGTTCAGTTATTTGCAAACAAATACAATTGCGGTTCATTGATGGCGGTTTCATCTTGCCCCCCTCTCTCTCTCTCTCCCCGTGGCCCATTCTCCTCGCGTACCACAATGGACCGCAACATAAGCACCACCACGAAGACCCATTCCCCCATTTGTCCATTATTTTGTGGCTGATGATACTCGCGGTGCTCTTCTTTGCCTTTTCCTTTTGCATTTTCTTTCAATTTTTTAGTCGCATAGCAAACAGCAAACGAGAGCAAGCAATTGACTTAAATGCGTTACCAACACTGACAGCAACTCAAGGAAGTTGGCCTTACTTTAATAACTGGTTGAGCTATGATGCAAATGTATTTAAGATTTCACGATAGTCGTCTAGGGAGTGAGGCAAAGAACGAAAGGTAAAGAATTGTGTATTCTTCTTCGACTGGATCGAAAAACAAGGAGTATTTAAATTTCGATCAGATAAAAGTATAGCAATTGATCCAGCTAAAACAGGTAAAGATTAAATAAGTAATAAGGCTGTAATTACCATTGTATAGAAATGTGATCTGAGTTTTCTCCACAAATTTTAAATTATTTTCGAATTTTTAGCAACTGTTTGAGGATTTATGACTAAATGACAGTTCTTATCGAATATTATATAAATGAACTAATTGCTGAAAAAGAGTAATATAAAGTAGCATTACTCTTGTTTGTTCATATCTGAGATTCTAGATATATGATTCAGCTAGCTAGCTTAGCATCATTAGCATTACCCACAAATTTATAACCAATATAGATATATAATACTTTTTATTCATATTCATTCGCATATTAGAAATTATAAATCTTATCGATAAAGATCATTAGTCACGTGCTTTGTAAAGTATAACACCTATGGGTATTACGCTATCAGAGAAGCATCTAAATTAGTATAGCCAAGGCTTTGCGTTTTCAGCAATTTAAATATACCAAGAGCAAGGCGCATAATCTTTGGCTTTGAGCAAAAGTAAAAGTTGTCTTGACTTACTTTCAACTTTCACTTCATGCATGTGTGTGTGTGTGTGAACGGAAAAAGTTTCACAACTTTTTGTGTGGTACGTGCATTCGCCGATTTGCCTATGAGAGTGGCGATGTCGCGGTCGCAGTCGATGTGAATGTGAATCGAGTATATATACATACACACACATATATATATATTTGAATGTACATATGTAAAATGTGTCTGCGAAACGTTTTTCTTTGGGCCTTGCCAAGTATGTTAAGCACTTTGCGCCCAGCTTTTCTCACAGTTTTTCGGGCACACTTTTGGCCTAGTCATATCTGCTCTGCGATTTATACGTGCATGTAATATGTGTAATTTATGACTGACAGGATGTGTGCGTTTAAATTATGTGCAAAATGCTACCAAAAGCTTTTTCGGCTTAAAAAAAAAAAAAAAAAAAAAAAAAAAGAGAAAAAAAACTTTTCTGTTGCCTCAAGTTTACCAAACATACCAAAAATATATTAGTTAGATATACATACAAAAAAAATATGTATATATGTATACATGTAATATATATATTTGGGCATCACAGATACTAGATAGTCACGTTTGATTGTGCTTACATAGAAATATATACATATATGTATTGGAGCTGCTGCAGCTGGGTATTGGAAGTTGCTTTGCAACAGGTCTCATTGCGTAGTTCGAACATGTTTTATAGCTTGAGCCATGTTGGAGCAGGTGAGCTCTTAATAGTGAGGCGCGCTGTGCACTTGTAAAGAGAAATTTCACTACACAATATAGAAATATTTATGTCTTTTCTGTGTTATTTTTAAATCAAATTCATGAAGAACAAACCTAAAGAGAGTCTGTGTCTTAGCTAAAGCTTTGAGAGGTTTCATTGCTTGATTTCTTTGCTGATTTGAATGCATGTTTATAAGATTAATGCAAAATAGTCATTTTTATTTTATAATATACTTATAAGCAAAATTGTTTATATTATTAATTAAAACTTGCCATTTTCATTTTATAATATACTTTTCAGCAAGAAGTTCCTCTAAACAATTTAATTATATTTGTTATTATAAATTATAGTATTATTATTATATACTTTAATTGTATAAAAAATGAATTAATTAAATAAAATAAATAAGAAAACAAATGAATATTTAAAAAATAAAATAAATAAAAATATATATATGTATAAGAAAATAAAACAGCTTTTTTTATACGTTTTAAAATTATATTCTGACACGTTTCCAATATTAATATTAATAAAAAAAATTAAATTAAATTAAATTAAAAAAAATAAAATAAAAATAAAATACATAAAATGGCACATAAGAAAAGCGAATAATATATTTCAATATGAAAAGAAAATATTAAAAAAAATAAAATTAAAAAATATTAAAAAAAAATAAAATTAAAGAAAAAATCTAAATAATTAAATTATTTTTAGGAGCTTTTATTTTTTATTTATTTATTTATTTTTTTTATCAATATCACTTTTTAAATATTAATTAATCGAAGTAAAGAAAAAATAAATAAAAAAACAAATACAAAGAAAAGAAACGAATACAAAAATACATTTTTGCAGCAACCCTTACTTGTTCAATATCAAAGCTTCATTCTGACACATATATAATGTTAAATGCACAAAAAAAAAAAATAAATAAAATTAAAAAAAACTAACAAAAAGAAAAGAATGGAATAATAAAAAAAAGAACATCAAAGCTAAAAAAAATATATATATATAAATAAATAAAACATAATTATATTTTTTCCAACAATCCTTCCTTGATCAATATCAAAACTTCATTTAAACACAATTCCAATTTAATGCACTGGAAATTCTACTCAATTGCCTATTATTTACTCCGTTCCACATTTCAGCTCATCTCAGCTTGTCAATTAGTTTTAAAGCTAAGCTCGAAGGCATGCATTAATTAATCTGCAATCGAGAGGCCGGCTATCGAGCCGCTTTAAGTTCCATCAAATTATGCTTTCTTTTTGGCTTGCTGCAAATGTGATTTGCACTCGTAACTGAGGCGCTATGGCCACTGCACATTTTGTGCAGTTTGCTTGCACTTCAGTAACGCCCCGGTGGCATGCCCCCAGCCCAGCTTCTTGTCCATTTGCATGATGATTTTTGGCAAAATGAGTTTTCATTTTCAATTACTTTACAATTTTGCTTTTGTGCGATGCCTCCTCAAATGCAACGACTCGAAGCGAGCGCTCTGGGGCGATAGTCTTAGTGTGGCTGGCATCTCTTTACAATCGGCTTCTCTGCCCCAATTCCGCTCGATCCCTTTGCCAGTCCTCGATCTTTTTTCCATGTGCCTGATTGTGCAGCGTATCTGGCATTACAGTTCGATTTCCTAATTTTCAATTTTACACGTTTGGCAAACATTCGAGCGAAGCTGCAGTCAACGCACAGACACACACACACACACGCACACACAGACAAAGACACAGTCAAACAAAAATCACAATCGTTATATATCCGTCTCTATGGATGCATGCCAGGCCAGAGTTTTTGGAGAAATTTTAATTAAAATTGAATTTTCCTTGCATTTAATTAAAAGCTTAGCCCAAGCACCGCTGCCTGCACATGAAAAATGAGTAAACGAAAAGGCAAGAAAATGCGAAAAACTGTTCCCAGAGCTGAGTTTCAAGTTGAGTTTAGCCGGCTGGGTGGGTGTGGCATCAACGAGTGCACTCTGAGCGAACCACTCGAGCAGAAGAGCAGCATATATACTCGTTGCACCAGAGATATGAGAATCATCATAGTCATCAGGGCCAAAGCCTCGACAGACTCCTTACAGCAGCAGCGCCTTGCCCTTGCTTCTACTACTCCTGCTCCTCCAGCTGCTGCTGCTGCTGCTGCTAGAAATATTTTTGTTTGCTTACAGAGGCAGCTGCTCGGCTAAATGCAACACTGACAGCTACTGTCAAAATAAGCAACTAATCTCTGCTTCACAATATTGTTTGCCCAACCTAAAACACACAAGCCCACACAGCTGCATGTCAATATATATACCTCTCTCTCTCTCTATAAGTATAATAAAAATATATGTATATGTATATATATTTCAGTGAATTCTTGATTATGAAATGCTGCATGCAGTCAGCCAGTGGCTTTGCCTATTGATTTGGGCCAGCGGTAACTAATTGAGCTGCTCAGAGCTCTTATTGCCTAAGCCACAAAATGCTTCAGGACTTCAAATATCTTTCAGTTTATTGATTGACAACAATTTAAATAACTTATTGCTCTTCTATGAAATATATGCAAGCTAGATAGAAGTTGTCAAACTGTAGCAGCAAGCGATTATTTATTTCAGTTCAAGAGTTTGCATATGTTTGATATCTGCTCTTTTTCAGCAACGCCTCTCTATGTAATTCTCAGAGTTGAAACGGTATATCAGTCAAGGAATAATTGGAACAGCATATGCTAACTTTTAATCTTTAATCTTTATCATCTCGTCAGTAAGCTTATCTAAGCTATTTTTATTATTTATTGAATTAATTATTCAACATTAAATATTTAATTTAGTGATTTTTTATTGATTGAATTTACTGTTTTTACAGTTACATTACATTTTTAAATAATCAATTTCGGGTAGTAAAATATGAATAGTTGATCTAGTAGTATTTAAACGTCACGTATATATTTAAGCGATTTATTATTTATTTTATAATATTCATATTATTATATTTATTATTATATTATATTGTACAATCTAGCAGAGCTCACAAATATTTGTTACCCATTTGTCGCTTTCTGCAAATAAGGGTCTATTACTCAGAGAGCAACCGATTGCTTAAGTTCTTTATCTTCTTCATTCGTTTGCGATCGGCTCGCAGTTATTTTCGTTATTTTGCTTTGCTCTACCTGGTTGAGGTAAAAACACTCTTGTGGAATGTATTATATTGTATGTATGTGTGGATTGCGTTCGCTTACGCTTAGAGGCGCACAGGAGTGTAAGAGTAGCATGTGTATGTATGTCAGTGTGAAAACCGTTTGCATCGACTATTTCTTACTCTTTCTTTCGCTCGCTTACTGCGATCGTCAATCGTGTCGCTACATAAACGGTGTTCGTTAGAAAGAGCGTCACAAGACGAAAAGAACCGAAGACTTTTGCTGAGAGCTAAAGAGTATGCGTGTCTTCGGTTGATATCGTAAAGCGAGCTAGAACGTTGAAACGCTTAAGAGTTATTTTAATATTTCCCGCTGCAACATGCCTCTCTCTTACGAATTTACTGATTCACTCCAATGTCTTATATAAACTATTTCATTTTATTTTGCCCAAACTGCAATTGATTATTTGGCAGTTCAATGCTCCGCTAATTCCACTTGGCATGCTTATCTATCTAACTATGCAGTCAACTATGCGGCGCTATTGCAGCGCATATCTTGATCAAAGCCATCGACACCACAGCCATTTGCTGTTGCCCACCTTTACCTGTTCATTTCTGTGGTGCACGCTGCGGCTGCAGCAACATAATTGCTTCAAAATTTTTCATAAATTGTTGCCACAAATTGTTGAACAAAAAAATTCAAGTAAAGTAAAATAAAAGAAGAGAAGTACTAGGAGATACCACCAGCAGAAGCTGCAGCAGCAGCAGCAGCAGCAGCAAATAGTTTAATATAAAATGCAGACAAAGGATCAGTTGCAGCTGCAGCATGAGCCGCAGCCTCCTCTTGGGCCCACATAGTTTGCTGCTTGGTTGACTCGGCAGGACAAGGAGCCAGCACGTCCTTCTACCAGCATTCTGGGTAACTGCTGCTGCTGCTGCTGCGGCTGGCAGGAGTCGAAATATTTAATGCACCCACAATATTTTACTTGCCCCGTTGTAGTGATAATGCACCCGCCTGGAGAGCAACCCTTTTGCTCCGACTATTGGCAGCCGCAAAGAGCCCAAAGGCCATGCTAGTCATCAAAGCAAAACAAAGTCCACACTATCCCTTGTTAAGCGTTGCTGCCGCTGCTCCCCCTCCCCTCCTCCCCCTGCCAAAGCCCTTTGGCCATGCTCTCTACTCCATCTATATGCATATTCAACAGTGTGGAAATAATAAAGCCAACTTGCCGACAGTTATAGTTGCTTACAGTTGTTACTGCCAGACAGTTGAGACGCCGGAAACAGGAAGCACTCATTGCCCGAACGGACAGACAACGGCTGCAAGGTGGACTGGGACTGCATTGGATTGAATCGAGGCAGTGCGGACAACGACGACGGCAGCGACAGCGGCGCCGGCGCCAATGAGAACCAAAGCATTCGACACTTGAATTTGCTTTGGCTTTCCGCAATGCATACAATTTATAGCATTGCACGATAATATTACTTGAGCACATTTCTTGAAACTTTAAAACATTATTTCTTCTTCTTCCTAGTTTATTAAATGTAATTCAGTCTAGAGTTTTGAATCGTAAGAGCAAAAGGTTGAAAGCCAAAGAAGTCTGCGGCTTAGCGTTTAAAAATCTAGACAAAGTTCTGCAGATGGAAGATGACAGGCGGAACAAATATGTAGAAAGTCTGAAGCAATCAGCTTTTGGCTGAGTGAGAATATTTATTGAAAAAGAATATAAATAAATAAATAAATAAATAAATAAATAAAAAAATAAATAAATAAATATTGAATGAGAATGACCATGAAAATGAAATCCAATTTCGACAAAAATGAATATATGTCTAAACAAAAAATATATGCTTAGATAGTTCAGTGTTTTTTGAGAGAATATTATATATACTAATAATAATTAGAATAAATAAATATAATATTGTTAAAAAGTAATAATATGAAGATAAATAATAACAAAATAATTATAATAATAATAAATAAATATAATATTATGAAAAATATTAAGAATAAATAATAATAATGCCTTCGACGTATACTCCAACTCTATTAGTCAAAATTTCTATTTGAACTCAACGTGCTTCCATTTGCATCTCATTCAACGCTCTCAGTCGTTGTGTGTGTGTGTGTGGGTTGGGGCATTTGGCATAATTAAATTTGTCATCATTCATATAAAACTGGAAAATGTGGCAGCGGAGGCAACGTCTAACGACATTTCGCTAATTTCCCATTCAAATCACAACCTAATCGAAGTCAGTGCAACTGTCAAATGATTCAAAGATGACATTTATGTACACGATGACAACGTGCATACCCCGCTGTCAACCTCCAAACTCTTATCGGGCTGCTCATCAGAACAGCAACAGCAGCAAGCAGCAGCAGGAGGAGGGTGAGTCAAGAGGAGGCAGGACTTTATTGCCAACGGCATTCGTCTGCGCTGTCGCTCTGCTCGCTTGTTGTCAACATTTTGATTTCAATGCTGTCAACATTTTCGCAACAGGCTGACAGCCAACAGCGGGTGGAAAAGTAAAGATCATTCGAGTCGGCTATATAGAAAGACATTTAAAGCGAGACAGAGAGAAACAAAATGAGAGCGAGAGCGAGAGCGAGAGAGAGACCGACAAATCTAATTGGCAATTTGACATTGCAAATCATTTGGTCAGGTTGTTTTCTGTTTGCCTCTTTGTTTAGCTTGAGAGTTAATTTGCTCGCATTTTGACTGCCCGTCATGAAGTTAATGGGAAATATGTATATATCAGAGTATGAAATAGCGCATTCTCGCCACATCTTGGCCGTCTCGCTGCCCATTCTCAATGTCATGGGAGGGAGCGTATTCGCCGCTGCTCAGACTGCACAATTCAACTGCAACTCCTTGTTGGCCGCGGGCTAATTTTCAGGCTGCTGACATTGTCCTCCTTTGTAGTTGCCGGCGTCTGTGTTCCGTTTTAATTTAAAGGCATGCTTATACACTAACTACGTATGGACATATGACACTAGTTGTTAAATGATGAATGAATGAACCAACTGAATTGAATAAAAATTCAGCAGTCGATTTTTTGCCAAAAGAATTTTTAAACAAATTCTATTTATATAAAAATATAAAATATAAACATATAAATAACAAATAAAAAATAAATATAAGCGAGCAAATATTTTATTTTTTAATTACGAGGTAAGAAAATAGTTTAATAATTTTTATATATAAATACAAAGCGAAGTACAAATATTTATAATATTTAGATTATTGCATATATAGAATAATTATTGTATATGTTGTAAAATTATTAAAATATATTATTCTTGATAGTACAATTAAATAGTATTATTATAAAAAATATTACCAAAATATATTAATAAAAATATTTGTATTATTATTTTACTGTTACTAAGTACTAAAAAAAACTAAAAATATACATATAAATTTTAAAATTCTAAAAATTATATAAAATATATTTTTTTTTAATTTAAAAATATTTTAATAATTTTAATAGTTAAATTATTAAAATATTTTCTCTTTTACACTAAACGTTAATAGTACAGTTTTGACTTGCTATATACAAAAACAAAAAAAAAGATTTGTTTATTTACTTTTTATTTACATTAAGTAGTTTTCAATTACACTCATTTAAAATACATAAACGCATATAAAAATATATATTTTGAATATCAACAATGTCACTTCTAAGAATTTGCAGAATTAAGTTTAAGCTCAGCTGACGTTTCCTTATTGTTGTTAGTTATTGTTAATTGGAATTGGCATCAAATTTACATAATGAACGCTGACAGAGTATTCAAAGTGTATTAGACTAGCGTAGTCTGCTTGTGTATTTGTTGCTATTTGGGTAGCTGCATTATTATGATTTGCGCCATAATTATTTTTCTGTGCATTCAGTGCAGGTCCTTGGTGTGGCTGTACTGCCAACTGCAAACTGGACTAGGGATAACGGGCGCCAGCATTTTGCTTGTCACGCAAATGTTTCATGTCAGATTTACGCTGCTCCAGCCACTTTGTGCCGGAACAACATACATATATACTATACATATATATATGTATAGTGAGCTATATAGAGCTGTGCATATGATTGCATATATATGCTCTGCAGTATCAGTTCGTGTAGCAGCGCGCGGCACGTCGCCTGCCGGGCTGTCGTCCACTCGCTGCCTGGAAATGCCCAACCTCTGTTTCACCAACTGACCCATGCAGCAACTACAATTTTTTCGCAGTACGCACAGTGGTGTAGAGATAGGCAAAGAATGACGCTAAAGTTTAGGCATAAAATGTTTGGCGCAACAGAAAAACAAAAGCATTTCTTCAGCTTATAAATTAAATATACAGAGAATTGAATATTGTATACAATAAAATATTATATTTATTTATATTATTCTATATTAAAATTTTTTATATATTGCTATCACTCCATTTTCACATTAATTGCTTGCACATTTGACAATTGCTTTCGCGCCACTGTGCGCTGCCCTTTTTAGCACGTTCTGGCGGTCGCATGCTATA
This sequence comes from Drosophila koepferae, assembly GCA_030914345.1. Classification (NCBI taxonomy): domain Eukaryota; kingdom Metazoa; phylum Arthropoda; class Insecta; order Diptera; family Drosophilidae; genus Drosophila; species Drosophila koepferae. Next base: position 12,541,797 of record JAUESR010000207.1, read on the forward strand.
TTTTTCAATTTGTAAACATATCCTGCGGTGCAAGCGCTGAAAGCCGGCAATGAAAAACCGAAACGCAAAAGCACAAAAAAAAAAGAAAAAAAGAAAAAGAAAGAGAAAGCAGCGCAGCATTAGTAACCAGATGGCACGCCCCCACCAAGTCCCTCCCTTACCAGCCAGTAGCAGCCGCCCCGGGGCGTCAACATGGCCAAAGCATGAAATGCATTTGCTTCATTTGTTTGGTGTGTTTCTCATGTCAACTTAATGTTTATTAGAAAACGTCTGCTCAAATTGCACTGGACAGCAGCACCCAGCACACAGCGCACTGGCCACGCCCCCTGCTACAACAGCGCCCTCTACCAAATAACTCAAACATCAGACGGCAGCAGGCAGCTGGCAGACCCCAGACCCCAAGAACCCCAATACGAACCAATTGCAGTTAAGCAAAAATTCTTCAATATGTGCAAGTTATTTAATCGATATTTCAAAGTCAATTTAAATACATATGAATATGAACTAATTGGAATTTCAATTATTTTCTTCAAATGCAAAACTATTTAAAGTGGAGAGACACTGAGACATATTATTTTTGTTTATACCTTTTAGAAATTTTTCTATTTGTAGCGTTATTATTTATCAAGTTATTTTTAGCATTTAATTTGTTTTTAATAGCGAATATCTCGCAATTCATTTTAGTCTGTCAATTGATCTGCTCTCGATTTATTTTGATATCAGAAATCATATATAAAATATAAACCATATTAAGTCTTATCAGCGGAAACAACAACAAGAGCTTAGGAATTCATTATTTTATTTCAATCATAGACGCTCGAAGTGAATACAAATTCTTTAAAATTATTCAAAATGGTATTAAGAACAATTAGTTTATTTTTCTTGAGTTACATCTGCTTGGGCGCTACTATCAATATCAATATCCTAAGAGCAGAAATGGATAAATTCAATAAATTGCAATCAATTCTGTCTGAATTACAGAGAAATATAGCGAGTTTTTTGGCGAACAATGGATCAAAAATTGAATTTGAAAGAAGTATTAATGAAACTTTTAAGAAACTTTTAGACGATTCTAAATTTCGATCGGAGCAATGTGGCCCTTTGACTACAACAACAACCACAACAACACCAACAACAACTGAAACTGCAATCCCCAAATGTGCAGCGAATGGGAAGGGTATTTGCGTTAAGCGTTGGAATTGCGAAAATACAAAACAAAACAAATATTTTATTAATTTAAATGAACTGCAATGAAACAAACATCGTAAGTAAGATTATGATGTGTGTGATCTATAGCAATGAAATGTCACAAGATTGTCTGATTCTATGCCCATTGTTGACATAGAAAATCCATAGTTTATTAATGTATATATATTGTGTGTACATATAGTATTAAAGATATATCTGGAATACTCATTTATCAAATGTAACTTCTCAATTCCTATGTCAATCGCTTGCTCTCCTTCTCTTTCACTGTGAAGCTCTTGGGCTCACTGTTTCTCGTTGGCTCTTTCTCTCTATTTACATATGTATTTATGTATCTATCTCTCTCGTATCTCTATATAACTATCTTTTTATCTATCTTTAATTATCGATCCCTCTCTCTCTCTCTCTCTCTCTCTCTCTCTCTTTATATAGTCAATATATAAGTTGATGAAATTCACATTTCTCTCTTGACCTTATTTTTTTTTAATAGCGTAACTTTTCATTACCTCTTAGCACGGATAGAACTTGGCCACGTTGCGGCGATACCAATCCACAAGGCGTTTACATGAGCATCGTGAGCGATAAGCCGAGCTATACAAGCTTTGGAGAATTTTCATGCGTCGTTGGCATATATAGAAGTTCGAATGTCTTCCTAACTATCGGCTCACTTATCGCACCACACATAGTACTCAACACAATGAAGGCATTATATAAAGTAAGAGCATTAAAGGTCAGGACTGGTGACTGGGACATTGAAACAAGCAATGAGATTCTGCCCTATCAAGAAATTGAAGTTCAGCGTATAGTCAATAATAGTTTCAACACACTGATCCACGGTAATGATATCGCTTTGCTCATACTCAAATCAAAATTTAAACCCAGCTCCACACATTCGCCGTGTCTGTTTGCCCATCGATGAGCCACTCGATTTGACCAATTGCCGTGCTGTTGGTTGGAATGTCGATGTGGACCTAAGATAATGACCATGATGCAAGTGAACCTCACCAAATGTGCTAATGGCATAGACGACACTCTCTTCTGTGCCAAGGGCATTCAGCGAACTCTCACTCGGATCGCCACTTGTCTGTCCCAAGCTCAATGCGAGCGCCAATCGCTATTATCAAATTGACATCTGGAGCCATGGAGATGGACCCAGAACTAACATCATGTTACGAATGTAAAGTTAATAACTTGGATACAAGAGAACATGGAAAATTCAATAAAGTTATCTAGCGAATAAAGTTACTATAGAATATCTTTCAAGATTTTTTTTTAAATAAATCAAAAATCAAATGAAAATGTTTATCTTTGCAGCATAAAATTGAGATTCTTCTTACTATTTTTTCTTTTTTTTTTTTAGCGAGTAGAGCACTTACCCAGTATAAAAATATTTGCAGCCATTTTAAGATTTGGCCAGAAGTTGTTGACTATCCTTCCATGGTCCTTTCATTCGTTTGCCATCAGGAGCCGCATGTGGTGAAATTAACGCCGTAACCGTAACGCATTACGGGTTCCAACTGGCGCACTGCCTCGTCTCTGCCACTCTTAGCGGATGCCACATAAATGTGGCATGTACGCACACACACACACACATACACTCCCATGTGGACCACCCGTTGCGTCTGAGCCGTCTCGCTAGCTGGGCCATTTCAGTTTTTATTCGCTCAAATGTTTATACATTAGCAACATTTGTCGGCTTCCTTTACGCTCGTCGCAGGTGCTGATTATATTGAAAATTATTAGTAAAACATTGCAATGCCAATGCTGGGCGTTGGCGTCCGGGCCACGCCCAAGCGCTGCATGTGGCCTATCAAAATTGATTGCATACTTTGCGGCGCGCCAAATGTGCCCCTCGATGGTGGTAAGCCTCTGTGTGTGTGTGTCTGTGTGTGTGTGTCTGTGTGCGTGTGTGTCTGTGTGTGTGCGTATGTACGTACGAGGATGTATATGTGAGCGTGTGTAGTTGTGTTAGCAGAAATAAACTTCTGATCTGCAAAAGATTCAAATTCAAAATTTTGAAATATAAAATATAAAATATAAAATATGAAATATGAAATATAAAATATAAAATATAAAATACAAAATATAAAATATAAAATATAAAATATAAAATATAAAATATAAAATATAAATATAAAATATCAAATATAAATATAAATATACATCTCTCCCCTCTCCCCTCTCCCTCCTCCCCTCTCCCCTCTCCCTCTCCTACCTCTCCCTCGCCCCTCTCCCCTCCTCCCCTCTCCCCATCTCCCCTCTCACCTCCCCCATCTCCCTCTCCCTCCCCCTCTCCCCCTCTCCCCTCTCCCCTCTCCCCTCTCCCCTCTCCACCTCTCCCCTCCTCCCCCCCTATCCCCTCTCCCCTCTCCCCCCCCTCTCCCCTCTACCCCCTCTCCCCTCATCCCCCTCTCCCCTCTCCCTCTCCCCTCCTCCCCTCTCCCATCTCCCCTCTCCCTCTCCACTTCATCCCCTCTCCCCTCTCCCCTCTCCCCTCTCCCCCCTCTTCCCCTCCCCCCTCTCCCTCTCCCTCTCCCCCTCTCCCCTCTCCCCTCTCCCCTCTCCCCCTCTCCCCCCTCTCCCGGGTTCTCCCTCTCAACTCTCCCCTCTCCCTTCTCCCCTCCCCTCTCCCCCTCTCCCCTCTCCCCTCTCCCCTCTCCCCTCATGAATATATAAAATATAAAATATGATATATAAAATATAAAATATAAAAAATATAATAAAATATAACTGAAAGTTCTTTAAGATTAATAGAGTCTATTGCTGTAATGGACAATGTTTCAGTTCACATTTATTTATATACTTTATTCAGACATCTTATATTCGACATTAAATTTTCTATGCATACATTAAAATTTATATCTAAAATTCCTATTTAGCCATAGTTTCATATCAGTTGCATCTTCGAGCTCGCACGAACTAACTGCGCTGTTCCCACGTGAAACAAGTCGTGCCAAGTCGTGCGTGCTCATGATGTCAGACATAATACGAATCGCACATCGATTGGCCATCAAATTTGTTATTAAATTTTTGGCAGCGTATCTTCATGGCAATAACAGGACTGTGTGTATTGATCCAGTAATTTTGAGACATTGTCTAGGAAAATTTTCAATTTCTCGGGATCGCGATAGATGTCCCGGGCTATGATGCGCTTCGCATCATTCCATATATGCCACTTGCGCATGCTCTTGATAACATCGTCGCAAAAATTGTCGCGCACCTTTTCCATATTTTCGCAGATATTTTGCGATTGTGCACGATGACCTGATGGAATGGGTAGAGTGAGCGGAGAGTAGATACGAATTGGTTTTCTTGTAATTAATTAAGGTTTAGTTTCTAAATATGTCTGTACATAACCTAGTATATCAGATTCTCTTACAAAAATTTCATGTAAAGTCGTCTTACCTATATTCGGATTGGTCAGAGCTTTATCATATTGCGTAATAATCTCATACATGAGCGGATCGGCGAGATTGGAGGTATATGGTTGATAATCGAGGCACGACTGACATGCACCATTGAAATCGGGACCCGCATAGGGCATAGCTGTATAAAAGGTGTTCTGTTCAAACTGAATGGCTCGACTCCTTGCCAAAGCTATCTTTCTCAAATGTTGATAATTGGCACGATCATTGAGAAATCGATACGTCATGCTAGTCATCAGTTTTTCCACCTTCGATAGACAGCTGTGGGCATTGAGCAGCAGCAGTTGAGCATTGAGTGTGCGTGTGTGAGAGTGTGCATCTACTGTAACGACTCACTGTGTATTCCGTAGCGAGTAAATGCCTGGTATGGAATATGTGCGCAGCAAATGATGCATCTTGACGGCCACATAACTGAGCAGATCTTTGGCTGCACCACACTGCAAGCGTCGCAGACCGGACGAATCGTGCACGGTCTGTCGTGTGCGCCAGCCCCGAAACAATGATTGTATCTTGGTTGCCGCCCTATTATAATGGGCGATGATATTTTGCTGTAGCTCATTCTCGACATAGGCAAAGAAACGATTGCGTTGATGAAAACCGCGCCACCATCTTTGTATGACGATGGCAGCCTTTGTTGCATATAGGAATGCTTCGCGCTGTCGCCTGCCTCGCCATCTCGACTGAACTTTGCGTGAGGCCAAAAAATATTTATAGTCCGTTATCAGCTGATAGGTACTGCATATGATCGATGTAATAGATGTCAGTAATTTTTTAAAAATATTTTTCATTTCATTTAGCTAATTTTACGCACCGCGAATACTTTTGTTCAAACGTATCGCACGAATTGCAAATATCCGGCTCCACTTCATTGCTTAAGAATTTTAACAATTAAAATGATATGATTATCATTAATTCTCTTCTTACCTATCTGCAAACTTTATATTATAACGCTCGCAATTTATCATTTAGTGTAGTTGTGTGTGTTATACAATTACTTTTAATTAATTATTTATATTAATTTTTTTTTTGGTTTTTTAGTATTTTTATGTTTTTTTAATGTTTTTTTTTTTTTTTTTTTTTTGTATTATAATTGTATATTTTATGAAAATTTAATTTGTAATACAAATTAAAATTCATCGCCTTCTGTTGCCATGATAAAAAAAAATTTTTGTTGTATTTATGTTAAATAAAAAGTATTATAAGTACTTAACAAAAATATTTACATTTTCAATAAATAAATTAAAAAATAAATAAATAGTATATAATTAAATAAAATAAAAAAAAGTAAACCAACTTAACTTCTATAATAACCCCACATTGAATATAGATAATAATATATCAACACATTTCGATCGATATCTTAGTGTTCTTTGCTATATCTGGACAACTTGGTCTTATCGCGCATATTGTTGTGCTCTTCAATCTATCGATACATTGACAATAATTTCAAAATTGATGATGTGCACATAATAAAGTGTCAAATATCAACACACATCAGAGCATTGCGAGACGTGCAGCCATCATCATCAGCAGCGCCGTCGAAAGGTCGAGGAGGAGCATGGCAGAGGGAATGGCGGGAATGGGGGAGGCGAGGAGACGGTAATGGCTATGAAGACAGCTTCAACTGCGACAAGCAGCAGGAATAAATAAACCAAACGTGCGCGCTGTACCTAAATAAAAAAAAAATACAAAAATGAAGCAAATAAAAATAAACCAAGCCAAGAGTGGACGTCGAGAAGATATCCTATAAATTATATACAAATTATGTTATATATGCATGGTGATATTGAATATATTTTAAAATTTCTGTAAATACATTTAATACATTATCATGATATTAATCTAGATCAATATTGCTTATACTTTCATCTAATCTAATAATCTTCCAACTTCTCAAATAAATTAATTTATAGCATTTCACAGACTTTCATAGATCCTAGAAAAATAAATTATATACTTTCTCATCATTTGAAAATATAATAAAAAAAATACAGGGTAGCCTTGCTGAAGGCGCCAACAACAACAAAGTGTAGCGAAAAAAAAAAAGCGAAAAAAAAAAAAAAAAAAAAAGCAGGAAAAGAAAATTGACAAAATTGATTGAGCGCACAAAACAGCACACGTTGGATGCTGTGAGGCGTGGCTGGCGGCAGGTGGGCGTGGCAGGTCGAAGGGTAGCTGGATGTCAACATTGAAAAGTTAACGCTTGTCATACGGCCAAGCACCTTGAGCAACTGCCGTCTGGATCTGCGCCTCTCTCTGACTCGCATTTTGATCAGACAATTTTTCACCTTTAAACATTTTGGGCCCAGCGTTGCTGTTGCTGTTGCTGGGAATTTGTTTTTATTGTTTTCCTTCCCCATAATTTGACAAGCCATATAATCTATTTTTCTCTTTTTTTTTTTCTTTTCGTATTTTTAGCCTACGTGCGAGTAGCTTAGTTGCAAATACTTTTGCATAGAATATTAGAAAATTAATTTTCATATTGATGTAGCCCATCAAAGTCTAACTTGCTGCATATGAAATATTTATATATTCTTTGATTGGAATTTTGGGTTTTGGGCAATCGAATTAATTTAAAAGCTGAAAGCGTGTTTAGTTTATCTAGGATTACAGGGAAAAAGAGAGAATTGTGTTGCATATGATTATTAAAAAACAATTTTTATAAAAGACAAGAATCTAAAGAATTTTTACACATAAACGGAAAATACAAATAAGTAAATAAAATCAAGTAAATAAAATTAATTAATTAAGTAAGTAAATGAACAAATAAAATAAATAAATAAAGTTTACTTCTTTACTTTATTCTTTTATTTTTTTTTTAAGTAAATAAACAAAAATAAATAAATAAAATTTACTTTTTTACTTTATTACTTTATTTATTTTTGGTATTTACCTATTTAAGTTTATTTATTTACTTTATTTTCTTTATTAAATAAACAAAAATAAATAAATAAAGTTTACTTTTTTACTTTATTTATTTTTCTTTATTTTCTTATTTAATTAATTTATTTTATTTATTTTTTTTTTATTTTTTTATTAACTTATTATTTAAATTAAAAATTGTAAATAATGTGAATTTTTACACATAAACGAAAAATACAAAAAAGTAAATACAATTAAGTAAATAAGTAAATAAAAAAAATTAGTAAAAAAATAAATAAGTAAATAAAAAATAAATAAATAATAAATAAAAAATGTAATATTAAAGAATATATAAAATAAATAATAGCATCGAATACATATGCATGTATTCATAGGGCCTTTGCAATTCGGATATGACAAAGTGAGAGACAAATCCGCTTTAATTCCTATAAAAGTTATAACAGCTAGAATCAAATAAGTCTACGCTACTTTATGCTCCAACATAATCATATGTTATATACAATAAATATTATTTTAAATAAATAAATAAAAAATAATACACCTTGGTAACATTTTGCCAAACTCATTAAAAAACAAAGGTGCAAAAGACACTTTTCAAATTTTAAGTATTCCATGGCATACAGCCTGATGTAAGGTGAAGCAGCGTTGCATGGCCAACAGCTAAAGTGTTTGTTATAAATAAGGAGTTGGCAACATGTGCATTTGACTGATTACTAATTAACGCTCATTTATTTGCCTTTGTTTGGCTTGAAGCCTCTTGTTGTTGGCTGTTCAAGCAGCAGCAGCAGCAGTAGGAATAGCAAGGCGAAGAGCTGTAGCACCTGTCTTTCATGCTGGCTGGCAAGTCGCATTTTTCTTATGAAGAATTTCGCCTTTGTTTAGCGCTGGCATTTAATTTATTTTTGGCCCTGGCCAAGAAAGCATAGCCGAGAACCGAGAATCGAGAACCCAAGCGACAACGTTCGCTCACATGAGCAATTTTTGAGCCAAAATTTTGGCCTCGACGCGCCAAATCCTGGCATTCTACCTATAAATACTTGACATGGCTACAATAGCCTATGCCGTCTGTACACGTGGCAACCAAACAACAAAAGCAACAGCAACAACAACATTGAGAGCCTCTTAGAAAGCTAACACTTAACGAAATACAACAAAGAAAACACGAAATCAAATTACCAATGTTTTTTCCACGCAAATCAAATGTAAATCGAACTTTTTTGCAATGAAAATAAAAGTCTGAAAAAGTACTTAACTAAACAATTTTACTGTATATATAGTTAACAATTGAATAGATATCGTGTCTTGAGCTTAATAAAATTTCAATTTAAATTTGAGCAAAAATACTTCATAGTTTTATATATATATATATGTATTTTTTTTTTTTTTTTTTTCAGTTTAAATTTTCGCACATAATTTGCAATTAAAATGCTTACATCTGTTTTCGCTCAGTGTATTAGCCTCCACTGATACTGATTGCGTAGCATACGTGTAAACGCATTGGCCGCATGCCTCGAGCGCTCGAACAAATGACATTTAGCATGTGCCTGCTCTTTGGAGCGGCTCTCCCGTTTGCCAATCTACGTGACTATGGCATAGGTCGTCTTACCAAATTGGATTTCACACAGCAGCCACCAGCACCTCATGGACCAGCCCTGCGGCTGCCTCCAACCATAATTAATATGCACGATATGTGGCGTTAAGTTGTGTGAAAATTACTTGTGCGTTGACGTGACGAGCCGCAGCAGTCTTGGAAAAACCTAACAAGACGAGGGAGGGGAGGGAAACACGTTTGCCAACCCAGTTGAACCAAGAGGTTTACACATTTTTTCGCATCGTTTTCTTAAGATAATTGTTATTCGATTACGAATTTTATGTAAGCATACACTAATTAGTTGTTGATGATCAGCAAGCGTTCGAGTTAGATAAATTAATCAGTTTGATATTATATGCGCATTAAGAATTAAGATAATCAATTGTTAATCGCATTCATTGAATTACAATTGATGGAGTTGTATTAGTAAGATGAGAAGTATTAATAACATGAGAAGTTCAAGAGAAAAACTTTGAACTAATTTACATTCATTTCGTTATACAGGGTGCACACAAGATCATTGACCCAATTAAGTAGATACCCAACCAAGTCTACATAGCAGTTTGGTTTTAGCTCATTTGTTTCACAGAAAAAATGCAAATAAAAATAAATAAATAAATTAGTTGTATTTTACCAAGAATGACAAACGGCCCGCACACTTCACATAAATATTTATGCTATAGACGCGTTTTAGCTAGCGCTAATAAATAGAGAGAATTAAGCTAACAACATTGCGCCAATTGAGTATAAACAAATAATAAATGATCTCTTAATAGATTTCAACAAATAGAGACTGTATGACTAGCGAATGCTCTTTACTTCAATCTGAGCATTTTTCCAAAGAATTTTTTTTTAAAATATTAAAATCAAATATTTATATCTACACAAGTTAAAAGGTTCGACTACGAGATACCCTGAAGCCTGCTGAAAAAATTAATACTCTTCTTCTTTAACGGCGTAGTTGATGCCGTGGCTTGGGGGTTGGTTTGAGCTATACTTTGTATGCTTTTAACACCATTTATAAATGGACGAAATATGTTAATATATATCTACTTAAATATATAATTTGCTGTCTCTAGCTCAAACGGTGTGGAAGTTACGCTCAAATAACGTAAAAAAAACAACTTTTGATTTGTTATCGATAATTAGATAATTAGTTATCGAAAGAACACAAAATAAACTAATACTAGCATACCATTGTTCAAGTGAAACTTTAATTAATGAAATCTCTGCGTTCATTCGGACGGACAGACGGAATTCCCATTTTCAATGGGTTCAGGATATAAAAAATTAAAATATATCCATAGCTCCATTTCTATCTTTTATCATTTCTCATCATTTCATATCTATTTCACTCCTCTCTCTCTTTCTCTCTCTCTCTCTCTCTCTCACACACACACACACACACTCTCCACACTCTCTTCCCCACTTGTATACCTCATTGCATTGAGCTGTCTATTTACACGGTATCTCTGGGAACAACAAAAGAATTTTTATGTTCTCCATAAAGTTTACCATTTTTCTTCTTCTTTTCTTTCCTTTCCTTTTCTTTTCTTGTTTTGTTTATGTGATTGAAAACAGTTTTTCAATTTATAAATAGCCAATTGAATATTGAAGAAAATCATCGCTGCATGTCTACATATTCAGTGCGCATTTGGTTATAGAACGAAGCAGTTCGAGTGGCTAGTTAATTTGCTAATTTTCTCGTGTGGGCGTAGCAATCAATGCAAGTGATGAACAACTGCCACAGGTTGGCACAGCTGCTGCTGCAGTTACTCTTGCTGCTGCAAACTCTTGGCTGGCTGCAAGGTACTACTTCAGTATATATACTATTAGTTAACTCATCTACAAGTCTCGCACTCGCTCTCACTCTAAATAAATATGATTTGTGTGAACAGCACGTCGCGGCTTTGGTGTCGGCGAACAGGACTGGGCCTATGTGGAGGTGCGAGATGGCGCGCATCTCTTCTACTGGCTGCACTATACCACAGCGAATGTGAGCTCATATACGGAACGTCCGCTGGTCATTTGGCTGCAGGGCGGACCCGGTGTTGCCTCTACAGGCTGCGGCTGCTTTGAACAGCTGGGCCCCATCGATATCGAGGGCAAGCCGCGTGCCAGCAATTGGGTGCAGCATATGAATATTCTGTTCATCGATAGCCCAGTGGGCACGGGCTATAGCTATGTGGAGCCACACGGTCACTATGCCAAGCACAATAATCAAATAGCTAAAGATCTGGTCAAACTGATGCGTACATTTCTGCACAATCATCCAGAATTTCAGCACATCCCATTGCACATCTTCTCCGAGAGCTATGGCGGCAAAATGGCACCAGAATTCGCGCTCGAACTGCAGCTGGCCATTGAGCGCAAAGTTCTGGAATGTCAACTGCAATCGGTAGTCGTTGGCAATCCGTGGACCTCGCCGCTAGACAGCACTCTATCCTATGCACCCTATCTGCTGCAGCTGGGCATTGTGGATCACGAGGGCTACAGCAGCATAGCACATGTGGCGGCCAAAGTGGCCAGACTTGTCTACGATGGCAAATGGCTGCAGGCCATGGATCAAAGCATACAGGAAGTTATAGAGAAATATACTGCAGGCGTCTTCATCTACAATACACAGCATCGTGTACATATCAATGATGTCTATCGTTATGGCGAGGATCCTAAATTAAGGCAATTTATGATCAACAATGTTAGCCAGGCACTGAATCTCACCCACATGTCCGAATGGATGTCACAGAATGCCACAGTCTTTATTCAACTGGGCCACGACATCTTTAAGCCAGCAGTTAATATAGGTAAACAGTGAAAAGAGTAAGGTGATATACGAATGTGATTATATGAGAGTTAATGTCTAATATTGTGATGTGATTGTTTTTTTTTTTTTAATAATTTTTTTGTTTATTTTATTATTGGATTTATAATTAGTTTTTTGGGAAATTTCAGCATATTATTGCAAACTTTGATTAGGCATTTGTTGATTTTTTGTAAATGATAAATTTATAAAGATTTTTGTATTCAAAGTGTGAGCAGTTCGTGTCGCAGTTTCGTGTTTTGTCATCAGCAGACTTCGGCTGCTTCACCTTCGAGAGCATTCGAGAGCTATGAGACGGCAGCTTAAGCAAAGAGAGTAGAAGCATTCACTTGACGTGTGTGGCCTTAATGTGATCAAGTTCCATATTGCTCTTATATTGTAGCTTACAATTGCTCACTGAGTGAGAATATTTAATTTTTTATTTTTATTGAAAAAATTATTTTGAACTGTTTGTCCACTCAATCACTGATAAATTGTGAGCTATAATATAAGAGTAATATTGAATCAATTTATTAATATTTTTAGAGTTACGTTAAGCGTTCATAACATATATTAAATCCAGAGAGGAAAGTTATTTAAAATGGAACTTTTAGCAGTTATTCATTTATTTATATATTTTGCAGAAATTCAAATACATAAAGAGGCAAACAAATTCAATTCCAATTTCAATTTGCATAAATATTTTAACTTGTGAAATATTTTATGTAATTATAATAAATTATTTAGAATGCCTAAGAACAAGAGTTAAATAATTTTTGTGTTCAGAAATTTGACATGCAAACGAAAGTTTTAAGGGCTATAATTTAATTGTTTAGTGTGATCAATAGAAACAGCTTAACTTAAAAAGGCTAGCCAGCACGTGCTAGAGGCTGAATCAATAAAGGAGCTATTAGAGTACTCGTATGACTTAATAAATAAAATTTTAAAAATAAAAAATTATAATATTTAAGAAAATAATATATTTCTAAAAGGAAAGAGAATGCTTTAAAATTCTATTGAATTTGCATCATACTATTCATATTTAAATTATCACAAAACTTGAAGTTGAAATACAAAAGATTTTCAAAAAAAAAAATAAACATAAATAAATAATAATAATTCAGCAGTTATTACTATGACAATCAATACTTAGAGTAGATCGATCTGAGACTTTAATAATATTTATAAATTTTTTATTTATAAATTTATAATTTAACTTAATCTAACTTAACTTATCTAATCTAAAGAGATAAACAGCATTCATTCACCTGTACAACACTTATCACAATAATTAAGTATATATAACTCTGTATTTCTACTTGTATCATATCAATCACATTTCATTACACTCAACACGCAATCGTCTTCAACTACTTGAGTCTAATCCCATGTTCACTCTTTCACAGTTACGCGACTGCTGAATGAGACACCGGTACGCGTGGGCGTCTACTCGGGCATGCTGGATCTGCTATGCGCGACACCTGGCACCGTCAATTGGATCAATCGCATGGAATGGAATCGCAAGGATTTGTATGTAAGCGCCACACGTCGCCCGATGCGCATCGATGGCATGCTTGAGGGCTATGAGAAGCAAGGCGGCGGCTTCAGCATGTTCTGGGTATATCGCGCCGGCCATCTGGTGCAGCAGGACAATCCTGCTGCCATGTCGTATATATTGCGTGAGTTTACGGGCTTTGGTTGATATTCTTCAATGTTCTACATGTCTGGCTAATAAAGTACACTAAGAAAAGAAAATAAGTTGGTTCTGATTGATGTCATCATTAAACTGTTGGCTCTGACTCTTTGTCTTCGATCAGTGAAGAATATTATTCTCTCGGCAAACTGATTGTGAATGAAAACACTTCAACAGTTTGTAGTTTCTACTTGAAATTCCTATGGCCATAAAGATCCTTTAAGCCAAAGTCTTTAGGAGTTCCGTCTAGACCAGGCAATCTTTTAACAATTTACTCGAAATTAACTCGCATTCAGGTTGAGAGGTGCCCGTTTACAATGCGGTCTACCTCAGAGCCCACAGACAGACGTTGGCCAATACCCCCTGACGACTTGCTTTTCACATGGCATGCCTATTGCTGTAACGTTTTACAGGTGCACCGCATCAATTTATTTTCCACACAAAAGCCTATTAAAACTCGCACACACACATACAGTTCGAGGGTTGAGTTTGGTGGCAGAGCAGCTCTTTGGGGCTGACTAAATGTTTGCCAAATGGAAACACTTAACCTTTTTTTCAGCTTCTTCGTTTTTTTTTTTTATGCCTTTGCTTTTCTTCTCTGAGAAAAATGAGCAAAAGTTGTGGTTGAGTTGAAAAGCTGCTATTGCTGTTGCTGCTGCTGCTGCTGCTGCTGCTGCTGCTGCTGCTGCTGCTGCTGCTGCTGCGTTGTGTCTCGAGCCGCAGCAAAACAAATTAATTAAAAACTTAAAACTTTGTCTGCGTAAGATGAGTGCGAATTGCTGACGAGAAGAGAGACAGAGTGAGAGAGAGAGTGGGAAGGCGAAATAGCTGAATCAGAATTATTTGTCAGAGTGAATCGTTTGGGTTCACCAAGAATTGCATTGCCAATATATTCAGAGTAAAACTTGATGAAAAATATTCTATAAATTACTGCCATGAGAATTTAAAATCAGTCGGCATTAAGTGCAATGGAATAGAACCGAATAAAAGCTTGATGTTGCTTTTAAATAATTTAAATACTTTATATAATTCGTATTATATTTCTTTGGTTTATCACAGTATTAAAGCAAAGCTGTTAGCTAAGAGCTAACAGCTCTGGCGTCTTATAATAAATATTTATTAAAAAAAAAGAAATAAATTGTAAAATAAATTTAAACAACTGAGAGTGCTCTAGTCGGGACTGTACGACTAGGAGATACCCTGAAGAGAAAATATTCCAATTATAGTAAATATATATCATTTTTTTTTAGTTGGCGTACATATATTTAATTATATTTAGGAGCTGTTGCCTAAAGAATTTATATGTTCAATATTATTATTATTTTTTATTTATTTTTTTTATTACAGCTTATTTCCGTAAATTGATATATATAATAATTTTTAATTTATAATAAACATCATTATTAGCTGCAATAATAGACAGTTTGCTTGACAGCTAAATATTTTCTTTATTTCATACTTTTAGGCACAAGTATTAAATAGTAGCTTTGCTTATTCCGTAGAAATAAATGTCTCACATGCTTTCGCGCTCAAGTTTAAATCTGTCAGTTTTCTAATTTTTTTTTTTATTATATATTTTAGTCAGCTTTAAGCAATGTAATTTTATAATTTGTTATTTTTGCATACATTTATTTTGACTCCCATTTGCCAGAAGTTGCCGGCACACGCAGCTACAGTCGCTGGGAAAAAGCAATTAACAAATGTTTTTCATGCAAGTCAAAAACAAGAAGTCAAACTGATTTCTCTGGCTTCACTGCTTTTCCTCTTTCCAAAACTTGTGCTGCTTCACGTAATTTGGTTGTTTTTGACAACGCCAAGGAGTTGCAGGAGTGCAGTTTTAATGAGGGCGCCACCTGGCGGTGGTTAGTGGCGGCAGTAGCGGTGACGCCTGTTGACAGTGCCTGCTGCCAAGCAACCGCAACAAACCGAAAAGGAGAATCAATTTGCCAATAGACACTCTGTAGTGAGAGAGAAGGGAGCTGGGAAAAACCGAAATTGTCAGTTGAATGCGTTTTCGATTGTCCATTAGCAGCATCCAAGTACAGATTCAGCTACAGCTGGCGCTGTTCCCGCTTCTCTTGCTTCTCTGCTGCAGCACTAGCTACAGCTTTCTGAGTATCACTGCCACGCATGGTCTTTGGTTGCCACTTTTTGCTGCTGCCTCGTGCCAAAAGTCATTTTCGAGCAATTGGCTGAGTTCGCTGACTGCCAAAGCAAAGGCGCCAAGAGATAAAGTGGGGTCAGAGCAGTGGAGAGGGGCTGGGGAGCTGGCTGTGCATTCATATGCACAATAAATTTGCAACAGTGCAATGGGCAGCGACCACGCCTCTTTTGCAGATGCTTAGCAAGACAAGCGCTCGCACTCGCACTCACACACACACACAAACACATCTCTGATTCACATTCAGATCGGCAGCGATGCAGTCGAGTGTGAAATTGCAAACAGCAACAGCAACAAAAGCCAACTCGCTGAAAAGTATGCAACGACACAGTGACAGCGCCTACACAGCCAGAGGCAGACCAAACAGCGCAGGCCAGCAAAATAGAGTAGAATAAAGGAATACTAATGAGAAATTATATTTAGCTTGGGCTATTTGAAAAAAAAAAAGTTGCTGAGAACAAAATTTGTTTTCTCTTTTTATTATTTATTTATTTAATTTTATTTTGTATTTTTATTTATTAAGTCATACGGGGGCTCCAAAAACCCCTTTGTGGACTTCTTCTTCTATTAGTTATTTGTATATATATATTTTTTTTAATATTATTGCTATATTATGGTAATTTTTAATTGATAATTTTACGCATAGTACGTCACGTATATGGCAAAAAAAAAAAAAAAACATATTGAATAATCCTGACAATGTTGAACTCCTCTCATTGTATGCAGAGCATAGATCGTAAATAATTGTTGAAAACTTCTCGTTGACTGTTTCTCTCTCTCTCTCTCACTCACTCTCACTCTAAACAAGTGCAAATCTCTAATAATCATTAAATAATACATTTCTCTATTATATCTAAGCAATTGTCCTGCACTGTATCGGCAATGCGTTGTTAAGTGGGGTGCTGCCAAATGGTTTTTATGCCCTTTTTGCAGTGCTGCCAACCCATTTGAGGCTGTTTTTTGCGTGTTCCACATTGTCGCAGTGTTTGGCCCTTGTCTTGTTGTTTTTGTCACCTAAATTACAAGTTTTTCATTTGTGGCTTTTCCAGTTGACGCCATAATATTTTACACTTTGCCGACATAGACGACCTGGCAAACCACAAAAACGTCACAGAAAACGCCGGGAAGAAAAAAAAAATACGCTAAACTGCTTTACAATAGTAATTTGCAAATGATGGGGAAATGCCTTGAATTGCTTGAATATACGATTTGCACAATACGGAAATACGATTTGCACAACTGCAAAAGGAAAATCTTTATAATATAATCAATTTGCTAACTCTTCTGGCATATCTTTTAAAGTTAGTTAATATAGATTTTTCTAGATTTATTTTTATATTTTCCCTCAACTCTTAACTCATCAAGCAACTATAGTTCTGCAACTCGTTCGCTTCTTTCCTCTCATCTGGCAGCTGGCAATAAAAAATAAATCCACCGAACGCCTTGAAGTCTTAAATTCCGAGTGTTTTTATTGCAATATGTGAGGTGAGTGTGCCAACATGCATGCTCTCACAACGTAATTTTTTTATCGCTCTCCTTCACTTCCCTTATATACTCATAGAATGCAGTAATTGAAATACCTTCATAGCACTCTGTTTCTTTTTTTTTTCAGAGAAACCATTTTTACCTCTTATTATTTCACAGTCTGCGTGGTTTCCCTTACGCTTTCTTTCAGTCAAATTCTCAGCAACACTCATATATTAGTTTAATTTTAAATAAGACTTATAATAACCTTTATCTCTATTTTCCTTATGAAATCAAACGAATTTATATCAATTTTTTTTTGGCTGCCATTTTATTCACGGTTTCAACTAAAAATCAACTCACATTTCATTTAACAATGGCTAAATACTTAGATAGGTTTTACAGTTTCATAAACTAACAGTATTTTTTAAATACTAGCAAACATATACATACATATATACTAATTATATATAAGACGCCTAGAAACCACAACGTTCAAACACGCAGAAAGGAATGCAAATAAATAACGAAAATTAAAACAAAAAAGTTGTTTTTGTTTTGTTTTAGAAAATGTTTCGCTTAAATTTGTAGATCTTTCTTTTCATGTCGTATGATTTATGTACACTTGACTTAGGTTTAGGTGAGACAATTGAAACATTGAATTTATACAGCGTATGTTTGATTTCATTTTTTCCATTTTTGTTTTTTTTTTTTTTTTTTTTTTTTTCTTTTCGGTTTTAGGTTTTGTATATGAACTATACTAGTTTTATATATATATTTTCGATTTTTGGGAATTGAGGGCCCGAGCAAGTAGCTATCTTTCTCTCTCTTTCTTTCTCTCTTTCTCTCTCTCTCTCTCTCTCTCTCCTTCTGTCCATGGCGCATAAACATTCGCTAAATGTTAAAGTTAAAGTGACAAATATGACTAGTCGATTTGCTATGTATATGTAAATATAGAAATCATATGCATAGACAGTGAATATTCTTTAGAGTGGATAATTCATGATTAAATAAAAATATTATATTTGCATGATTCTTCTATCCAATTAAAGAAACAACAAATGATTCCAAATTTATACAAAAAAAAGTCTCTTTTACAAAAAAAAAAAAGTTTAGAGTAAAATATAAATTAATAATATAATATAAAATAAAGTCAAAGTCGAAAAATAAATTAATATATTATTAATAATATTTAATAATATAATATAATATAAAATAAATATTATATAAATAATCTATATTTGAATTTTAAATCTAATTAAGTCGCTATAACAAAATTCACTTAAAAATAAAGTATATCATAATAATAAATAAATTAATTAATAAAAAAAATTAAATAATTCATTAATTATCCCACTCAATAAAGTTTTCATTTCATTTATATTTTGCTTCATGATGATTTCTATAAATGTTATGAGAGTTGTATTTAACTAATATTTATGGCCAGTTTGCCGTAGCTGTAGAGCATTCGTATCTGAGCTGTATTGAAGTCTCCGTTTCTCCGCGCAGCTGTAACTGATCCCGGCCAACTCATCACCGTAGCACCTTAATCCTTGCCCATTCCGCCTGAGAGTTGCTGCAGCTGTTTTGGTGTCTCGTTCTGCTTAGCTGAGCAGCAGTCCAGGCCAAGTGCAATAGACCCATTAACAGAAATCGAGTTAGCTGCTGTTGCCAATCGAGTCCATTCGGCCTGGAGGCAGCATCTGTTTTTTGGGGTGTTCGCATGTGTAACAAGGTAGAACAAGAAAGAAGTGAGAGCGAAACATATTGAAAGCGGCTTAAGTATGGGTTACACTGATTCCATGTATATGTGTGTGTGTGTGTGAGTCGATATGTTTAGATGTGTGTGTGTGTGTGTGTTTGTGGTGCGGGCTGAAGCTGTGGCACCCGCTGGTGAAATTAATCTTTGAATTAATTGCTTGTAGCTTAGCGCAGAGCATTAATAAATCGTGGCGCAACACAAAGCAAACACCAACAACAACAACAGCAAAAGTAGGAGCAATGGCTAATAAGGTGAGCTGCTTTCATAGTGTCCTGCATCCTTCGTCCTTTTTCCACTAACTTTGATTTAATGCTCCACCGTTTATCATTCTAATGGCGTGCGTGTAATGTATCCCAATCCCCAGCGGTCTCCTTCGCATTTGTTTTAGTTGCAAAACAATCAGGCTAAGATTTGTATACCTAGTCCAGCCATCTCTCTACGTGCACAATGTGTATTTCTCTCTATCTCTCTATCTCTCTCTATCGCTGTGTGTGTGTGTGTGTGGGTTGACCATTCATTGCTTATCTGTTGGCTAGGCTTTTGGTCTAATTTTTAAACAAACGTTCAGCACTTTTACTACGTTGCGCACAACTAATGTGCGGCCCTTAATCAAATGAGTTATTGATTACGCACATTGGCCAAAATGTTGGGGGAGAAAAAGGTCAGCTGAAGGGTTCTTAACGCGTTTAAGTTCTGCTAAAATTGTTTAACACTATGTTGGCTGTCTGGCTGAGGTCTTGACTTTGATAATATAATCAAGATATGTGCGGGTTAAGCATAAAATGTGGTCGTTCCTTGAAAACTCTAAATAAATTCATGTTTTACACACATTTTTTATGTCGGCAAAATGTTGAAACACGATTTAATTGAGGTTAATTGATGTATTTATCACTTCACTTTTGTACAACTCAAGAAAAAAAAAAAATAAATAAAAAATATTATAAAATAAAAACAAAAAATAACAACAAATTCTTCAAATAATAAAATTGCTGAAGAAAATATTTTCGGTTACTTTAAAGGTAATACTAGTAGCTAAAATTTACTAATAATATTCGTAAAAAAATTAAGCTATAAAAATTCTATTATACTTAAAAATCTTATAAAATAATATGAATAAAATAATGATATTTTAATGATAGAAAATTAAAATATTGAAAATTTTATTATAAAATAATACTAAAAAAAAATCTTTAAAAAAATATAAATTAAATTATTTAATAATTATTTTAATGATAATGATTATAATTAATATAAATAAAAAATAAATAATATAAAAATAATTATTATAATTAATAATTATTTTAATAATAATGATTCTTACAATTTAATTATAATAAATAATACTGAGGAAACATATAAATAGATATAAAATAATATATAAATTTCAATAATAATAAATATAATAATAATAATATTCATAATAATAAATTTTATTGTAATAATTAAAATATTTATAATAATTGTTTCTGTTGTGATAATGAAACTTGTTTATTGTGTTTAATATCCCCAATTTTTAGAATGAGCTTAGATTTCATAGCTAACGGAATTTGTTTTTATAATAATAACAAACGGCCAAGGTCTGCCTCATGTTTTAAAAGCTGAAACTTTGACAACATTAAGCAAACGCTTAAAATGCTAAAAAATCTCTCAAGGCTCTCAAGCTGAATGTATATTTGTGTAAATGATATGTTTTGATATGTTTTATGAATTTGAGTCGTATATATAAATTGTAAAAATGAACATATGTATTCCACTCACTTTTATGTATCAAGTAGAGTTCGTTATGCTCATCCACATCGCCCGGTTGATCAAAGGGATACATATTCATATCTGGAGAACGGCCAGAGGCCAAAATACGTGGTCGATCCTCTTCAATGAGTTTCTCGCTTTCCTGTGCATAGATATCATGAATGCGAGCCGAACACTTGAGCTGCAAATATAAAATGTTTGAATTAATTGAAATATATACTATTTGTCTGAGCTGCATAAGGCTTACCTTAAGGCGTCCCTTCATGAAATGATGTGTAGTCACAACAAAGTTGAGCTCCAGAACCGAGGATTCCAAATGTTCAGCCAGATGTCTTTGTATGTCATAAGTGCGTAAATAATTTGGTGGTACCTTTAAAATATTTAATAATTCATAAAATTTGTAAATTTTAAGAATATTTATTTTATAAATTACATTACCTGTATATCATTGATCCACCAAGTCAGATTCGCCGCTGGCTTCGAGTAATCCGATGAGCAATTTCCGTTGATAATATCGCCGAGGCGATAACGCGAATGTATACCCGTTATAATCGGTCGCTGGGCGGGTAGCTCTGCACATAAGAGACAGTGTTCAAATCAATATGTCTGTATCTAATTAGTCAAGCTGGTCACACTTACCCACAACTTCCATATCGGCTGCCACAATGGACGTGTCGAATGTGGGCGCATCGGCGGATACTTCACAGGCAAATTTACCAGATATCGAGGTGGGAACATTACGCAACAGCACATGGCTGGCATTCGATTGTGTGGTCTGTGAAAGAGATAGTTGTGGCATTTCAATTAAGTGATTGGAATTGATAAATGTTAGTGTTGAATTGCTATGAAATCTATGTATTTAAAAATGCATTTTTATTCAACAACACAATTGATCAATTGATAAGCCATTCAGCAAAAGATTTTTTGTATATAAAAAAAAAAAAAAAAAAAAAAAAAAAAAAAAAAAAAAATCGTTAACGATTCTAAATTTTTTTAAATATTTTTTTTTTTTACGTATTTCTGTTATTTTATGCGCAATTTTTTAGCTTAAATAATTTTTTTTTGTTTCAGCTTAGCGTCATTGCTGAGATTTTACAATAATGCTTTAAAGTATGCTTCATGACATTAAATTGTTAATTTTTGAATAAACGTGTTTATGTTATAATTTAAATATTTTTTATTAATTTCATAAATATATAGGAAAAAAAAAATATATATATATATGTATATGTAATTGTAGTTACGTATGACTTTATAAATAAAGAGCAAACAATTTTGTTTGTTTATATATTCTATAGCATACTTTCAGGCATACAAAAATATTTTCTATAGCTTCTCATTAAATTTGTATTTTGTTTATTTTTTTTAAATATTGATTAAAGATTTGACATGTAAGGAATTGCTTTTTTTGATGTATATACAAAAAGTATGAAAACAATACAATTTATTTTATGTAAAATATTCGAATCTCTATACAACATTTTTAATGCATAAATGCACTCAATTACTCTGAATATTTTTGGTTTTTAATTAAATTAGCAGCACAACAGTAAACGAGAATATTGAAAAACCCTTTTAAATAAATAGTGAACCTCACATTGCACATTGCACACTTAAAAATGCAAAATACAGCAGATCTTTGACCTGTTCAATGCATATAATCTTAATTGTGGAGTTAACTTTTAAATAATTATCATTTGCGTAATTTCGCAGTTGTTAAACAACAAACTGAACCCACTGTACGCTCAAAGGGTTATTATACTTAAATAAAAAAAAGAAAAGTATATGCATATAAATATACATATACATACATATATGTATATATATAATTATATGTATGTATATGGCAACAAATATGATGCTGTGTGTGCTGTATGCACGTGTGCTTGTAAAAGATATTTTCTGCTGTGCCGCAAACATGTTGAATGCAACAGCTTGAACACAATTTTGCGGCAGTTCGCTTTTAATATTCACAATGTCAGCAAAAGTCAACAATAAAATGCACAGGATGAAATGCCAGGACATGGAGGACATGTATGGCAAGCGCCTGTATGTGTGTGTGTGTGTGCATCTCTGTGTGTGTATGTAACAACTGCAGCGACTGCAACAGCAGCAAGTGAAAAGTCAAAAATGTTAATTAAAACTTTTTAACATGCATAAAACAAACATCGATGCACACACACACACACACACACAAACACTCACATATACATTCACATATTGAGCGTCAGAACTGTTTACAGTGCTGCTTGCGTTCATTGTTGCTGCTGTTGTTGTCGTTAATACAACCACATCCAACAGCAGCAGTAACAATAACAACAACAGCAACAACAACACAAACATATAGCAGATATTGTCGCTTAACGAATATTAAATATTCTTACAAACATCTTTTCTGCATTATGTTTAGAGTTTAATGCCTCAAAGAAGAATTTTTAGCTGATTGTTTTTTTGTAAACTATAAAAAAGTCTAGCAGAATTAAATTTAAGACTGAGATATGCGAATCTGCATCTAGTTTAAATAATTCATATATAAATAATCAAAATGAAATAGTTATTATCTATCATAACCAAAGCCATGATACCAGATATATATTTAAATATTTAAAGGGCAATGTCTTCAATGGAGTATAATAAAAACTATGCTGCTCATACTTTATACCCCGCATTTATACCCTAACTTCATCTACTAACATCATATGGTCACATAATGCCCGATAAAACCAAACTACTCTCAGCTAGTGCATGAGTACAGCATTTTGCAGTTATTTACAGCAATTTACGTTGGCAGCTCTTCAGCTTCAGCTTTAGCTTTTTTTCTTTCGTTTGTAATCAGAATCAAGGAACGTCATGATGAGAACCTTGGGTATAACAAGATGCAAAGGGCGAGAGAGAAAGACAGACAGAGGGAGGGAGAGGGAGAGAGAGAGAGAGAGAGAGAGTGAGACTCACCACGACATCAATTTCGTTGGTTTTCGTGAATATCTTCCAGGCAGGTTTCTCCTTGGGCGTATAGCGATAGAACTCCCTGCGGCCCCTATACCATTTAACCGCATAGAGCGTGTCGTTCTCGATGTCATAATTGCAGATTAAGAGCGCATTATCGCCGCGCTTAACGGCCGACGGAATGTGAACGTTAACATTGCGCAGCCCAGCAGCCAGGTCTGTAAAGAGACAACAACAACAAAAAGAAAGAGACGATAAATGGTTGACAGTAAAACACAGAGAGAGCGTGCAAGAGAGAGAGAGAGAGAGAGAGAAAGTATGTCCTGGAAGTTGAGCAACCCGTAAGCATTGTCACAAGGGCTTAAATATGACAAGTTATTGTAGCTTAATTATGATACCAGGCGGCTTACATTGGATTTTTGCACGGAAAAACTTTTGAGGAAAGCAGCGTGAAAAACGGTCCGTAAATATCTACACACACATACATATATACTTGTATATGTATATGTATATATATATGTATTTACGCTTACGATAATCTAACAAAGTAGCCTAATTAGAAACTAAATGAGATTAAAAGTGTGGAATAATAGGCTTTTCAAATATGTTAATTTGTTAAATAATTAACTGATTAACAATTTACTAAGATCTATTATGCTCTGCATATTTAAATCTCATATTGAAATTAATGGTGATAATTTTGTGGAGAAAAATAATTATTAAAGTTAATAATATGAGAGCGCAGCATTTTTGGCCCAAGGCTAAATCATAATGGATTAAAATTCAGAACACTCACAGATAAAAGCTATAAATTGCTGTTCTATAGGTACAGCATAGGAAATTGTTTCTCAGACAGTTAGTGAAATTGGTTTTAAGAATAGAAAATATATTGTATATACATCTTTAATCTTTATACATTTAGTTATCATTTACATATTAATTTAATGTTTGCAATAATTGTAAATAGAAAAATTGTTTCGATTTTCTTTAGTCGCATATTTAAGCATGAGTCAATATCCCTATTATAGACTGTTTAGTAACATTTGCATCATATGCTGTATATATTTTATATAGATCCTAAATATTCCCTTCTTCATAACATTTAATCTTAATTTCTGCCACATTTCTGTATTCATCAACGAATCACCTCCTTGTAAGCTTAAAAAATAAATAAATAAATAAAAATGAATAAGTAAATAAATAGATAAAAAAAAACTAAACAAATAAATATACATAAAAAGAGCACAAGTAAACCAGCCCAAAAATCAAACAAAAAAGTAGGTCAAAGATCGTGACGTATGCGATAAATAAAGCTACATACGAAAACGAAAAGCATAAAGAAACTGCTTCTCACACACATACACATACATAGGTATATACATACACTCACACACACTTATATACACCCTGAGCACGCGTACAAGCGAGACAGCAATAGCAAATGGTAGCTGATAATAAAAAAAAAAAGAGGGCAGCACCATTTAGCCCGCTTGTAGCTTGAATTTGGCCCGATCGTCGAGTGGCGTGACCCTTACGGCCCTGTGCGCCTGGCCGCATTTATAAAAAACTTCCGAGTAAAATTGAAAATCGAAAGTGAGTTTTTGTGTATTTTGGACGCGAACGTAGCCGCGTGCGTCTCTGGCTGACTCACATAAATCATAAAGCACATAGGAAATTGTGGGGCGGCCAGTGATCAGGGCTGCAGGAAAGCAAGTCAAGTGCTCATATATGTAAGCACTAGATTAGTAAAAACTCTAAGGTTCGCTGAACTCGCTGACAATGAAACAGAAAACAGAAAACGAAACAAAAGTGAAAACAGCATAAGCAGCAACAGGGGCTAGGGCAGGGGCAAGAGCAAGAGCAAGAGCAAAGGCAAGGGCAAGGGCTCTAGGCGAGAGTGTTTATGCCGATGAGATACCTTGTAGTTTGATTTTAAAAAATATATATATGGTAGCTGTCTAGAAGCACTAGTTATAGCATTATATGGAAATATAAATATATGTACATATGTAAATGTATTCCAAAGCATACATAGGTATATGATATACATTTCTAAATATGTAAGCTCTAGCATTTATAGTCTAATAAATAAACGAGAGCGTATACAGTTTTTGATCATGATAGGCTTACAGGGTATACCAAATTAACCTAATGACAATATTCGTATTTTTGTTTAAAGAATTTTACAAGCTCAATAATCTAACATGAGAATTAATCAAAGATATAACATATTATAAAATAGATACATAAAGCGTGTACAAAGAGAGCAAAATGCAAACATTTATAGTAAAACTTAAATTATAATATTCATTTAATTAATATTAATAAATATTCCTATTTATTTTATTTAATGTATTTTTTAAATATAATTATTATTATTATTATTATTACTATTTCTATTTATTATTATTTTATTTTATTTTATTATTATTTTGTTTTTTATTATTATTATTATTATTATTATTTTTTATTTTTATTTATTTTTTTTTTTTTTTTTGAATAAAAAAGTAGTTTGAC
This sequence comes from Drosophila koepferae, assembly GCA_030914345.1. Taxonomy (NCBI): domain Eukaryota; kingdom Metazoa; phylum Arthropoda; class Insecta; order Diptera; family Drosophilidae; genus Drosophila; species Drosophila koepferae. The sequence continues at coordinate 12,567,994 of JAUESR010000207.1, forward strand.
TTTGTTTAGCTATTCAAAACTATTTAAATTATAATATTCATTTAATTATAAAACAATAAAATTAAATATTCTTCTTTGTTTTATTTTATGTATTTGTATTTTTCAAATATTATTATTATTATTATTATTACTATTGCTATTTATTTTTATTTTATTTTATTTATTTATTTATTTTTAGTTATTTATTATTATTTTTTTTTATTTATTTATTTAACTTTTTATTTATTTATTTATTTTGTTTTGTTTTTGTTTTTTTGACTGAAAAAGTAGTTTTACTTTGTTTAGTTATTCAAAACTATTTAACTTAATTTAAGAATTTAAAATTTATTTGTAATTTATATTAGTTTACATGTTAGTCGATTCTTTTGAGGATAAATTATATACATAATGTATATTTAAAAAAAAATTAAACAATATATTCTTCAAGATATGTATGAAAGGAGATCAAATTGAGTAAACAATAAAAAGAAAATCCAGGAATTTCAACTTATTATTTATTTTAATTTACATTAATACTTACGTCTCATTTAAACTCTACAAAATAAAGTTTAGCTATTAAGTGTATATAGTGTATGCAGGTATAACGCCGTGTATTTCTAGTCTAGGGACGACGACGCCAACTTAAAGAAGATTAAGCTACATAATATTCGTTTGTATGTGTTTCTTCAGGCGGGACATGAACCGGTTGCTGGTTTGGTAAAGACAATTGCTTAGCTTGTTGCGTGTTGTTGGATTGTCCCCAAGAGGGGAACTGTTGCGGGCCCGTTGTTTCATCGCGACGCGGCGCGTCGCAACGCGTCTGTCAGCTCATTTCTGGTTAACCTTGAATGCTAATTGTTGTTTCACGTTGATTTTTATGGCACTCGTGCGGGCTATGTACGTACGCGTTACGTGTTGTTTTTGTATTCATATCAACATAAAAATTTCATGCTGCCCAGAGACAGACAGACATCGCAACAACGCGTTGCCTCCACGCATAAGCTGTGCGCCGGTTCCAAATAGTACGAAAAAACTAATCACATACGCCATGTTGTACGCCGGCGCTCGTCTAGCCGGGCCGCACTTTGCGTAAATTTGCGTAAACAACAACTATTTGCCCTGTTGGCTTGGGCAACTAGAAGAGCGACACGTCACTAATGTGAGAAGTGAGCAGCCGTCTGTTGAGTATTTGCAGTTGCCAGCACAATTTGTGGTTATAGTCTAGAGAGCGCACGAGCACGCTGCAACTATTTAGAAACCGTTGCTGTTCTATTTTGGCCAGGCCAACAGAAGGTTTACCAAGTGCCAAGTCACAACTTAAATAAACAAAACGAAAAATAAATGAAGCCTTGAATCGCGTAGCGATCAGACTGGAAAACCTTGGAAAACCAAAAAAAAAAAAAAAAACGAACAACAATAATCGTCGTACTACCGCATACTCATATTATGAGCAAGGCTGCAGTGTGTGTGCGAGTGTGTGAGCATATATGTGTGAGTATAGGTATTTATATACATATATATGTGTGTATTTAACGAAATAAACGAAACATACAAATAAACTAGAATATAGAGAAGAAACTGGCATATGAGTAAATGAAGCGCAAAAGAATGAGAGAATGAGAATGAAGCAATGTGAGCAATGGGAAAAGAAAACAAAAGCTGAGTTTTTATACAGCCATCGATCTAGAAATTTTAGAGCTTTTAAATATTTTGTATTTTAGAACTTACTAATAGAAAACTATACTGTGAGTGAAATGTTTTTATTTTTATTTATTTTATTTTTTTTTTTTACATTTGTAATTAAGGATATGAATTTGGTTTTATTATCATAATTAACTTTGATCACATATGTAAATATTATATATTTTTATTAAAAATATACATATTTATGCACTCTGAATCCCTTGTGCATCAAATCATAATAATATAATATAATCATAATATGATTCTTTCATTTTTCCCAATATTATAATATTATATGATAAACATATAACTAAAAGTTGTAAAATAAATATAATAAAATATATTTTTAGATCAGCTTTAAAAAAAATTGTAAAATGAATGAAAATTAATTTTGTTAAGAATATATCATTAAAATAAATAAAAGAGAAAAATAAATTGTATATAATATTATTTTTTAATAAAAATAATTGGTAAGAAAAAAATATTTGAAAAGTATAAAAAATAATAAGTAAATTTATAAATCAAATTTATTTAATATTTATTTTTATTTTTATTTAATAAATTAATAACTAATGATATGAATATACCATAATTAATTTATTAAATATATCCATTTCTTATGTCTGTCATTAATCAATTTTATGTATACATAGTATATCATTTTCTAAACACGTTACACGAATCCCCTTAACTCGGCGAATTTGTTAAACAATATATTTAAATTTACTCGTCTGTTGTTTATGTTTCCCATAAAATGTTAAAGTTTTCAATATCAAACCAAAACAAAAGTCAGCAACAACAACAAACGAGGTCAGCGAACAGACAGACAAAGCAAGTGTGTGTGAAGGAGATGGAGCGAGAAAGAGAGATAGTGAGTGAGAGAGTAAGAGAGTGCGAAACGCACAAAACAGAAACTATATGTATAAAGTCGAGTGTCGTTCAGCTGAACGAATATGTTTGCCTGTTACTTTGTGCCTGTATATTATCGATCATGTTTTAAAAGCGAAAGTGAAGCAAGCAGTGGGACGACAGACAGACTCAGGGCAAGGGAAACAGTAAGGGTAAGGGTAAGGGCAGAGCAGCGGGGCATGGCAACAGCGCACAACATAAATATATGTATATAAATGTTGGGGTATGATAATTGTATGCAACACTACTGGCCCTCAATCTCATGTCGCCGCTGTTGATATAAAAGCTTCAAGTTAGTTTTTTTTTGCCACTGCTGCTGCTGTTGCTAGTGTTGCTCTGAGCTGCTCGCCTGTTCCATAAACAAAGCAAGCTATCGATTTCTACATAAAAAACGAAAGTGATGATGGTCACACATACATTGCCTGGTCTGGCCCTGGCTTCCATCTGTAGGCCGGGGCCGGGGCCGGGGTCGGGGCCCTGGCATACAGCGTTTAACCCAGTTTTTGGGCAAGGGCAAACGCCTCGCATTGACCCCGGACGCGAAGTTCAATGAAACGCAGGTAAATGCCCCTCAATGGTGTCACGTTCAGGGACCGCCCCTGACCCAGCGACAGTCGCGACTCGCAGCACAGCGATCGACGCACTCCGACGCGACGATTGAAAGAAAAATCAGACGCCTGTTGCGTGTAGCAGGCGCACAGTCGCCAGCAGCAGTTGCCACTCGCATTTACAGTTGCTTTTTGGGCAGTTCATTGAACTGCACGAGCTTGAAATTTTCGGAGATCGTTGACCGCAACGCGGAACGAAACAGCGAGTGAGTATGAGCGAGGGATAACAACAGAGGGAGAGGAAAAGGGAGAGCGAGAGAGTCCAACGAACTGAGCACGCGTAGCGGCAGAGGCAGCGGCAGCGACAGCACCATTGCTGACATCAGCACGATCGCTTGCTTACACTTGTTGCGCGCACAAGAGCGAACGTGAGCGCGTGAGAGACTGTGAGAGTGTGTGAGTGCGAGTGGGAAAAGGTGACGTGAGCGACAAAAAATTGGTTGATATTTAAAGGCTAGAAAGCCGTTGGGGTTAATATGATCACAACAGAACGTTGATTTAAAAATATGAAGACAATATAAATATATATAAAAATATGTTTATTATTATTTATTATTCACACCTGTATATACATGATGCTTAAACTTCAATTATAAACATTAACTACGTTCTAGCTATTTTGTTAGTCACTTCAATTATTATAATTAAATTTTCAGGTAACAAGCATTCTCTTGTAATTATTATGCATTTTATTTTAATTATTATATTAATTTACTCTATTAGAAATACGTATACATATAAATTTCAAAATCTACAAGTTGATTGTCATATAATGAGTATCAACCCAGCTCATCATCAGAATCCATATAAAAAATAATCGCATTTCTAGGGTTAATTTAACAAACGCTTATCGCTCGGCCTTATAAAGGCGACTGAGCAACAAACAACCATCCAACTTAATATATTTTTGCTTTTTCTGTCCGCTATAAAACATTAATTTTTTTGTTTAATACGAAATCATAAACTTTTTGTAACAAGCGCACAGCAAACGCTTGAAAGTCGTTTGTACGAATGCACTTCACACACGCGCTGCACAACAACCACATGGAAATGGAAATTGGAAATGGCAGTAGACGTGGAAATGGAAATGTTGGCACGGGGGGCCTGCTGTGAGGCGGACCAGCGAGCGTGGCGAAGCCCACACACAAGGTTGTCTGATAAGCTAGCCAGCCAAACGGCAAGCAGCTGTGCGAGGCAAACAATCAAATTGATATGAAATGTAATGCGGGTGTATATATAAATAAATAAATATATGTATAAATACATAAACATACATACATACATACTCTCATTAGCATACATACATATAGGTGTATCGAAAATCACAATATATGTACATATATAGTACTATTTACATACGAGAAGCTCGATCATATGAGAAGATCTTATACAGTTGGTTGACGGCAATTGGATATAAGAAGATACTTTCAATTTCAATCGGTTCTCTATAGTGAATTTCATGCGCACCATTTATCCAAGTGCCCAGGCGTTCAGTTTTCAAGTGGACGTATCTATATCTGTCTCGACTCGACTGTCATATTAAATTTTGTTTCTCTTTCATTTGGATAAAACGTGATTTTTCTGAGCACATCACATACATATATATTATAATTATTTGAACACTCAAAGAAAATTTTAGCAAATTTATCTAAATAATTATTTTTTTTTTTATAAATAAATAATAAAGTGTGTATTTGTTGTAAAATTTTTAATTGTTTTTTTAATAAAGAATATTTATTTCATGACTATAAAAACATTGAAATTTATTTTTGTTCTTTGTTTTTCATATGTATATACTGGCATTAATAGAATATAAATTAAGCACTAAAAACTATTTGTAATATTAAGAAATCAATTTATTAACTTTTTCAATTATTTTCTCAAATATATTTTGAAAAATATATTAAATGCATATATTTTATATTTATTTATTATATATTTTACTTATGAACTTAGTTCGCATTTTTGTTCAGTGTATTTTGTATTATTTAAACAATTGTGTCCAAAGCTAAGCAAAGAATTTCAAATCAACATATAAACGAATTAAACCCGCACAACAACGGCGATAAATAATTGGGCGAGTGTGTGTGCCAAGAGTATTATATACACATGTACATATATATATATATATATATATATATATATATATATATATATACATGCATTTGCTGCTGTGTGTGTGTGTGTGTTTGTGTGTGTACACAATGATTGGGCCAACTATGGCATTATCAGCGAGTTCTCGCTCGCCCTATCTCTCTCTCTCTCTCTTCTCTCAGAGACGCGTTGCTATGAAAAGCTGTACGCCTATTAGAATTAGTACAAAATAATACCGTATTTCCTAGAGTTTTACGGAATTACCGTTACGCCGTAATAGCATAGCAAACACAATGCTATGCTTAGGGCAAAGCCAAAGCGAGAGAGATATATACATATACATATATAAATATATATATAGAGAGAGAGAGAGAGGAAACGAAAAAGAGAATGTGTCAATTTTGTTCAGTTTTTAGTACAGCCTTCATTTCTGTGTCCCGGGCCGCGTTTTATGGTAAACAAGAAGACGCAGCTTTTATAGCCAACAGATCTCGATCTTCTGCCGCTGGGCAGTATTTGCTTTTTTGGTGACGGTGACGAGCGCTCTTTATAAATATTTTTATTTTGTTTATAAAATTTAACAGTGGAGAGCGTAAAAAAGTTTAAAACATTTTAAATAGTTTGCTAATTGAACAGGCGAACAGCAATGCCAGCAGAGACGTTACGCATTTCGGCTTTTCGGTTTTTCGGTTTACGTTTTCGATTTGTTTCTTCTCTTCTCCTCTTCTTCACCTTTTCTTCTTCTTGCTTGTTTTTCGGCAGCAGTAGCGACAGCGATCGAAGCGTTTTGTGATTCACAAAAACCATTCGAAAGTGGGTCGAATGCGGGCGAGGCCAGATAATGAGAGAGAGAGAGAGAGAGAGAGCACGAGAGGCAGAGAAAGCAGCTGCAGTAAGTACATAATTTAGAGATGTGAGCGTGTCACGAAGCAAGAGACAGATCGCCAGAGTCATATACATAGTTTATTATAAAGGGAATATTGTGCACCAATATGAGCAATATATGAGAAAGTTTATATATAACATTAAATGTATAAAATATAGTTTGATATCATATTTTATGTGCGATTTATTTCCTGTAATACATATACATTTTTATTTTTAAAATTATGTAAATATTTATTTATATATAGATAATATGATAATGTATATATTATAATTATATATTTATATATATTATTATAATATATTTATATCAATCTCGACAGTTGCACAAACACTCATTGCTAGGCAAATAATATTTCAAATCGACGTTACTTGTACCCAGTTTCTTATATATCCAGGGCATTACGTCTGTCATATTAACAGAGAGTCCAGTTATAGCATTGCAGCGATCAATACTTCCAACAACAATGCCTGCTTGGATATATCGATTCGGATTGTTCGACATGGGACAAAAGAGCGCTGCGCCAGAGTTCAGTTTTAAAATCTTTTGCTCACTAGCATCGATGGCACACATAAGACTCTCATGAAGTGTGCGATTTGACTTCAAGTATTCGATAGGCAAACGCTCATTGCACTTTGATCTGGTTTGCATTTGAAATTTCGAGAGAAGAGGTATATCGCTCTCTGAGGGCAGCCAGGCCACTGTCTTGCATGTACGGTAATCGTATATTTCGGGTGAACTGGGCAAACAGACACTGCGAATGTTTGGCTGCAAAATAAAGTCAAACTTGACTTTCAGTAAGGCTACATTGTTGATCAATCCACCATCATAATTCTCGTGCCTTGCAATTGTCTCCACATCGTTACATTGATGGGGATATTCCTCATTTTCGTTCATAATATTCCATTCGCCTGCACACACCATAAGTTGATCGCTCGTTAATTCAATCAACATACTGGCAGCTGTTAGCACAGTGTTCGGTGAAATCAGAGAGCCAGATCCTAGAAAATTTCCATCATTCGCTATGGCCACAGTCCAGGGGAAGTTATTCATTGGGAGATCCGCTTCATTTCGTTCAATTCCCTCCGGACTAACAGAGCCACAACTCGAATAATCTGGTTCGCCTTCCTCAAGCTGTTAACAATATTCATGTTTATTAAAAATATAATTTAAAATACGTTTATTGTATTCTAATAACCTTCGGATAGAAATAGGGATTGCCATAATTGGAATCTGTTGTGGTCTGCATTTCTTCTGATAAATTTACAATTTCACATTTGGCTCCGATATTAAACAAATAGATGATTTTTAAAATAATCAGCACTTTATTATAATATAAATGTAACATATTTGTTTCAATTGTTGAATTCAACTGGTTTCTTGCTTCAACTTCGACTAAGCACTAAGGCTTAGTAATATAATATATCTATATATAGTGTATACATATAATATATATTACTTATCTGAACTAACAATTATTTATAATTTAATATAATTTTGTAATAGGTCATTCATAAGTTTGTCAAGCACACATTTATTGTTTGTTGCTCATAGCATAGTAGTTTATAAAACCTTACAACTACCTATAAAACTTTACTACTAACAGCCCAGCAATATAAATTACATTCAAGCTTAACTTGCACAAAAATAATTACCTCTTAAAATACTCATTCAAGTTGTTCTTTACTTAACACTATTTATTAAACATTATCACGCTCTTAATTAGCTTTATGGTCTATTCCTGTTTTATAGCTGTGGACACTCTTTAGAGCTGCTCAGACTTAAAAATATCTGCTGTCAGGCTGTCAAGGAAAACTGAACAAGCAAATTCCTGCCTCAAACAGTGCCCATTCAGGTGCAATGCTTGAGGGCCAGTTGACACGGCGACAGGTGTGTGCAGCGGCCGTGTGCTTGGAGGCATAGGTCAGGCTGCCTGGCTGTCTGTTTGCCTGTTGCACTTTTGCACATAATCATGCCACATAAAGCGCACGACAGCTCGCAGGATATGAGCAAGAAAAGGCAGCAGTTGAAGTTGAAGCAACACCAAGCAGCAGCAGCAGCAGCCAGCACCCGCATCTTTTGTGCCTGGCTTTGGCCAGGTGACATGTGTCGCTTAACTTTAGATGGCTGCGGGGCCACTGGCACTTGCTTCCTTTTTTGAGCTTTTCATTGCCCTCTTCGTTGGTGCACAAAGAGAGTGTTTTAGTTTTTGAAAACATCGTTGTGTTTATCATGGACTAAAAACAATAATAAAATGGCTTTTCTATCTGAAATATTTCATTAATATTAATTTTAATAAACATTTTAATTGAACATAACTTGATTAAAAATATGTCGGTCGATTTGCTTTTATGATTTGTATAATTAAAACTTGTATTTGACAAAGACGTATTCAATAAGAATTAAAATAAAATAAAAAAAATCAAATAAAAAAAATATAAGTAAAAAATAAATAAATCAATGAATTAATAAATAAATATAAAAACAACAAAATTAATAAAAAACTAAAAAAATAAAAAATAAATAAAATAAATAAATAAATAAATAAATAAAAAATAAATAAATATATAAATAAATAAATAATTAATAATAAATAAACAAAAAAATAAATTTATAAATAAATAAATTAATGATTTAATAAATAAATAAGTAAATAAATAAATAAATAAATAAATAAATAAATAAATAAATAAATAAATAAAAAATAAATAAATGAATAAAAAAATAAAAAATAAATAAATATTGAAAAAATTAGATTAAAAAAAAAAAAACAAAAAATTCTTTAACAATATCTACTTTTGTAGGCTTGGTCTATTGTATTTTACTTGCAATTTTTCATTCAAAATGTAATTTATCATATAAATATATAGAGAATTATGTATCTCTGCATTCATTCAATATTTTTCCCTTTTATTTGAATCTTCTTTGTTTTTTTTTTTTTCATTTCATATATATATTTGCATTTATTTAGTATAAATTTTTCTATCTTTATCTTTATGATTATAATCATCAACTAACTATATCTACAACTCAATCAATATATTTATATATATTTGTATTGCCTTTAATCTATTGTAACTTTCTTGTAATTAATGTATTTAAGTTTCATCTATCTCTCAGCAAACAGAGTATTTTTCAGTCGATTGCATTTGAGAACAATATGTTGTTGACTTGCATCAGTTTGCTTTTTATGCTCTGTTTGCTGTGCTTGTTGTGTGTTGTTTGTTGTGGGTTGACATTTTTTTTTGCTACTGCTGCTGCTACTGCTGTTGCTGCTGCTGCTGCCGTTGCCTTTCGTGCTCTTTGGCAAAGGATATGAGGAAGCGATTGTCGGTCGCTGGCACCTGGACACGATGGGTGTTAAAATAACAGGCAGCGAACATATTGACTTTTAAAATAAGCATTATGGCGGTAAATTTTTATGAAAACCTTCAGCCTGTCACAGCCGTTTCCCCAGCCGTTTCCCGGCACAGTTTCTACCCGGTTGGCTCGTTGGACGTTTGGCTCGTTGTCAGACAGCTGAGTGATTTATATGTATTGTTTAATATTATTATGGCTGGCAGTTTGCAGGTAGCACGTGTCAGCTGGCAGCTGGTTGTTGGCAGGTGGCAACTGGCAACTGGCAGCAAGAGTAGCACATTTGCTGCTTGCAGCAATCGCTCAGCCGCTCGTTCCGCCCGTCGCGTTCACTGTGCAAAATGCGAAAAATTGAGCACATTACAAGCAGCCGAGAATGTCCTTGCTCATGTGCCGCATCCGTGTCCATGTCCATGTCCATGTTCATGTTCATGTCCATGTCCGTGTGTTTGTGCCTGTGTTTGTGTCCATGGGTCCATGTCCATGTGGTTGGCAATAATTGTTAAAGTGTGCGGTCTGTGAACGATGCGAATGATGTACCGATCTGACCCGCAACAGGCGTAGCTCAGCCTTTCAGAGCCCGTTGAGTGGCCATTGAGAAAGTTGATGTTGATGTTGCAGAACAAGCGAGACTTCAGTTAAGTCTTTAACTTGGACAGCAGATAATGGAATTTTTAATTATGACGCTTTCAATACGACCAAGCTATCAGAGCTGTAGACACATGGTTAATACATTCATAATATATAAATTGTGCAGTCTGCTTGAAAGATGTTGAAAAGTCGAAATACAGTTCGATTTAATAATGAAAGAAATATTGGCAAATGAAGTTGCCTAGCAATTTATTTTATTTATTTTAAAGCAAATAAAATATTTTTATTTATATTATTATTTATTCATAATAAAATAAAATAAATATAAAATGAAGTCATAAATAAAATGGGAAAAATTTAATAAAATAAAATTAATTAATATAAAAAGAATATTTCAAATAATTTATTAAAGCGATTAAAGTAACATTTAAATAAAACTATTTATTAACTATTATAAAAATATGTTGTCACAAAATAAAATGGGTAAAAATTAAATAAATAATAATATATGTTTAAAAATCATTTTTATTTTTATTTTTAAGCTAAAATAACGTTTAAATCAAATTAATAATTATCTATTTAATCTATTTAAGTAACTATTTAATTATTAAAAATGCTACTCATTGAAATATATTGGAAAATAAATTATTGTATTTGTAGAGTAAGTAAATAAATAAATATTTTGGTAATCGAAAATATATCGTAGTTTGTTGGAAAAAATATTTAATTTAAATACTTATTTCCAAATTTGACTCAACCAATAAATGCATTCCTCTCAAGTTAAAAAAGGAAAGGAAAGAACATATACACACTCACCTACACCTACACACACACACATATACACACAAATTTACGCATTTCCACAGATAACGAATTTAGTTTTCACCTTAACCACTCGAGTTCTAAACCCTAATCAAATTTAGCTCTTGCTATAGCTTAACTCAATCCAATTACAGACCACATAATTTGCTCATCAAATCTATACGACTGAATAAACAAGGACAAACTCGCGACGACAACAACAACAACAAGCAGTTTAATTAAGTATTTAATTAAATTGCAAATCGGTAGCAAAATTTACATTTCACAGGCAAATTTTGCAACAATTCATTTGATAATAGTTTTAATTTTATTTTATATATAATTATATATTAAAAATAAAAAATTAAAAATGATTTTTCTCTTTGTCGCATTTGCATTTGTTGTGAAAATATGAAAAAAAAAACAAAAGCAGATTAATATTCAATAAAAAAAAAGAAGACAGTAAAGTTGATTAAAAATAAAAAAAAAAAAAAAACAAATAATAATATGTATGTATACAGCTGTTTGTGTATGTGTGTGTGTATATATAAACACATAATTAAATGTTGATATATGCATTATAATTAATTTCAATTTTGCATTACAGCCACGCCACGCCCAACGGCCTTGATTGATTGCAATTTAAATGTGTTTGTTTGCTTTTTTTGTCGCTCTGCGGTAAATATTAAGCGCAAGCCTAAAAGTATGCAACATTTTTGTTGTCATAGTCAAATACGTAAACGTAAAGCAAATAAAAAAATAAAAAAGAAATTGTGAAAAAAACATAATTGTTTTATTTTTGTTACTTTTGTTACCTTAACGTAAGCTGTGTACTGTGTGCACAGGTGCTCAACGTGTGCGGCTTAATTACCATTTGAAAGGGTTGCGTTGACTGTGTGCCGCATGCTTGCGGACATGGGCATGGGCATGGGCATGTGTATGGAGGTAGGTTTATTTTTACAGCATAAATCGCGGCTTAACCACAGATTTTGTGCGCACAAATTAATATTTAATTTCACGTCTATAAATGACTCTTGAATAAGCGTCAGATAGAAAACTGGTAAGCTCATGTAGGTGTGCCAAAGCTAATGTGAGTGGGATATGTTGTTGAACTATTATTATAACTGCCCGCAATTTTATTGAATATATATAGCATAAATATTAATTATTATAATATGAGATATTTTAAATTGTGGTGAACGTATAATGTTCAACTACTATTTCAGTATTTTAATATGTTGATATTATTGTGCATTGCTTTCTTTTTCTATGTTTAAAACAGTTTTAAATATATTCGAAAAATCAAATATTATAGGCGAGAGTCACTAAGCCTTTAGGTCAACTTGACTATGATGATGAAATATATTTCGAAATACAACTTATATTTTATTTTTGGCAAAGATTCTTTCAGTTTCATAGAACTCATTATGAATATTTTACTGAAAACATATTACAAGTTTATTAAAAGTATTTCATTTTGACGAACATTTAATTAAAATATGTGATTATAATGATTATTATTTCATGTTTTTTTTTTTTTTTAAATATAATTATTATATGTTAATTTACTCATTAGCACATAAAATATGAAATAAATAAATAAAAAATATTTCTGGAAAATATAAAATACCTAGAAATATATTTTAATATAAAAATGAAAGCTCCGGTGTACAAATTGTTACAAATATATCTTATTTGTTCAATTTTATTCTATGTGTTTTTAAAATAATAAACAACGGGACTACAGTGAAGCCCAGTAGCTGAGCATTCGTAGCCAGCAATCGCGAAAATACTTTTAAAACGTATATTAAATAATAATAAATAAATAAATAAATAATAATTAAATAAATTAATAACAATAAAAAATATATAAAAAATTCTATATATTATACTTTATTATAATATTTTATAAATATAATTTTATTATAATATATTATAATAATAAGTTGATTTTTGTAACTAGAATCGAGGCTCAAATAACAAATCTTAAGTTTAACATTAATCTGTCATTTCTCAACATATTTATTTCATTCCCAAATATCTCGCTATATAAATTCTACGCACAATACACTTCATGAATTCTTTATGCAGACAACCAATCCTTATTTATGCTTATCAATTGGTCGAGAGTGCTGTAAGTGCTTGGCAATAATTACACTTTGTTTATAGCTATTGACGCTAGATGGCGCTCGACACGTTGTCCACAAATTAAAACCGCTCGCAGTGAAAGGCGTTGATTGGACCCGATAAAATTCATTAGCTAAATACACAGTCGGCTGAGTAGCATAGTTAAGCACAAATTCAAGCATTTCAATAATGCAGACAACACAATTTGTGGTCTGTTGAAGAAAATCGAGCTCAATGCGCAGGTGGCAGCTAAATGAGATGTAATTGAGACGCTGTGGTTGAAATTTTTGCATGTTTTGCGGCCATAATTGGAAATACGAGTGTGGTTAGCAAAATGTTTTGCTGTTCAGAGCAAACTTCTTTGAAAGTCAAAATCATATAATAAATATGCGTAGGCTTTGAGTTTAGTGTTGTTGGGGCAAGTTTTCGTTAGCTGTTCAGCTTAAGTTTGAAAATCTCTTTAGTTTTAGAAATGAAATTTAAGTATCAAAGCAAACACAAGCCTCACAAAATAATTAAAAGTATTGCAAGATCTTTGGCTGCAGGTAAGTTGAAAGTTGGAATTGGAGTACAAGCTTAAAAACATTTAACTAACTTCATATTTAATGTTTTTTTTTTTTTTTTTTTTTTTTTTGCAGCACTCGCAAAATCATTTTTCTATCTGGGCACTCCAGCACTTTGTCCCACACAGCAGTTGGCATTGGTTAGCTGCTTCCATCCGCATTATAGTATATCCTATTGGTCATATTGTAATCTTTGTGCTTGTCGCAATGCTGGATACAGTGCTATTTGTGCTCTATGAGTTCTTCAAGTACATTTTCCCCATACGCATTCTCAATGATATCGACGAATTGATAATGCCCACCGAGAGGGAGCGTAGTGCCTGGTATGAAACCTAATGCCACAATTTCCTTTAAACTCTTCGTTTCGTTTTCTTTTCATTTTTTTTTTTTTGTTTCCCTCTGCGTTTTGATATGGCAACTAATTGATTGATGACGATGTTGTTGTGCTGCAAGAGTTTCCAATAAAGAGCATTCCTGAGCCTAAAGACCCCAACGACGAGTGTGCCAGTTGCCAAGGCAACTTGAGCCGTGGCACAATTCGCTACGCTTTTTCGCTCAATTGTCACATAATTTTCGCATAAATTATCAAATAATTTAAAGCCAAACCACCCACCCGCCCATTCCGAGTGTACCGAGGCAACACGAGTATTGCTTAGGTAACCAGCCAGTGAGTGAGTGTAAGAGCGAGCGAGCGAGATAGCGAGCAATGAGCATCAAATCAAATTTATTGCCTTGGCTTATGCTCAAGTATCAGAGGGAGTTGATTTTGCTACTGGAATGGGGCTGGCCGATGTGGCGCTGGTGGGGTTAGGGCTTACTATCAGGCAATTGAGTGAGCATTGAGTTGGCTGTAATTGCGTATTAAAATTATACACCAGGGACCATTTGTTTAATGAAATGTTGCGATGTCTGTAAGCTAATTAGCTTGCCCTAGTCAAGTATATTCCCATTTATGCAAAGTAACAAACTCCACTCCCTCAACTAGTTAATGATGATGATGATCATAATGATAATGAGTGCGGGTAGTTAAGCTTTTCATTTGCCGCTTGATGGGTTATATGCGGTAAATGTGTTCAACATGAGTCGTAATAGCTAGCTAAGGCATATTACCTGCTCGATGCGGGGTTGGGCTTTAACTATGGAAACGAGTGAAAAAAAATGAAGAGATTCATATTTATGAAATGCAATTACAAAATGAGTATGAATAGAATTATTGCAAATGTAAATATCTGCTCAACTGTAAAGCTCACTGATTTTTTTTATCAATTTCAGACTTTTCTGTACTTTAAATTTTAGCTGAATAATTTTTGCTCGAAAACTAATGGAAAATATTTACGAGTAGTTGCTTATTAAAGAGGAAGAGATTTATGAATATTTATTAGTTTAATATATAAGTTAACATAAAACATATTTAGCTTTAATTATTTAGTCTGCTTAAACGTCAATAGGTCAATATTCCAAACTTGACGCTATGTTGACATAAAGCATAATCGATAACAATTAATTGTTAATCTGCAGTTATTGCCACTATTGATGCGATGTTGTAGACTTTGGCTGAGCTAAACTAATATAGGCAGATTTAGTTATTTTATATTTGACTCTAATCTCATTTTATGTAACGCTGGGACTTCTTGGAATGTCTTGACAAAAAAAAAGTTCGATTGCCTAAACATGTGAGAAGTTGAAATATTTATCACACAATAAATAAGCCAAAGTATTTCGATTCAAATAAAATAGAGCTTCAATGTTAAAAAAGACTTAAGTTTCTTTCATCTAACAAATAAATAGAAAGAATCTTTAAGGCTGACTGAAAATATTAGATTTTGATTCAATTGCCAAGAGACAATAGACGAGAAATATAATTGAAAATAATTATAATTATGCATCAATATTGAAAAGTTGATAATGCATTTGAGTTTCTAAGAAATTTGTTCACTGTTTCACTAATATTTGCAAAAAACTATCAACTATAAATTTTGACTATAAATGCTAGTAGTTGAATTGAACACCAAAGAGAATTTT
The DNA here is from genome assembly GCA_030914345.1 of Drosophila koepferae. Taxonomy (NCBI): domain Eukaryota; kingdom Metazoa; phylum Arthropoda; class Insecta; order Diptera; family Drosophilidae; genus Drosophila; species Drosophila koepferae. Next base: position 12,583,614 of record JAUESR010000207.1, read on the forward strand.
GAATGAGAAACGATGAAATTCATATGCTAAGCAGATAATTTTAGCAACTCTTAAACGTTGTTTTCTTGATATATACTATGCAGATAAACTATATAGAGATAATACTATATAGCAAAACTGTATCAATCAGCATGGCTCAATACCTGCTCCAACTGCGTCTTAAGCAACTGCTGTCATTTCAGCAAGCAATCGTCAATTGTCAATCGTCAAGCATTTCGCTCAAAGGCAATTTGTTTTGCTTTCATGGCGCGGCTTCTCGTGACACTCACACACACAAACACAAACACACACACAAAGACACACACAAAGACACACGCTCATTCACATAGTTCTTTGCTTTGCAGCTTCCGTACAGCCTTGGCACTTTGCTTTGCTTTCTGCTTGTCTTTTTCTCTTGCTTGCTCTTTCCCTTTCGCCGTTACAATTTGACTTTTGGCAGCTAGTATTGAGCGAACATTGAACTAATCTATTTGTGTTTGTTTAACTTTGCAACGATTAAGTTGACTCGCTGTCATGTGTTGTGCTGTATTCTTTTGCTCTTGTTGTTTATTTGGTTGCGTATTACGTGACGTGTTGTCATTTCAGCCCAGGCAAATTGTTTTCTCTCTCTCTCTCTCTCTCTCTCTCTCTCTCTCTCTCTTTCTCTTATTTATTTAGCTCTGTGTGAGCTTTGACATAGGTGTTGCGCATAACTGTATCTGACAGCCAAGTCGCTTCGGTTTACTGCTCTCACGATAATCATCTAAAGAATACGAATCTCTGCATAACTATATATATATTATATATGTATCTACTAATATATGTTCGCTTAAGTAGCCTGTTCAATTATGAGACAATTTCATGCCACTTCTAGGCATCAATTAATGCCGTAAAATTGGACTGAACAGCAGCAGCTTTATCTATACGCGCTCAACTAATAATTTCTAGTTGCATGGACAGCGACCCAATTCGACATTGTGAGCTTTAATTAATACGCCTGACCGAGCAGGGACCACGCAATGAGCTGCCCGCCCCAAGAACCCCCAACTATCTTTAGCCTCTCTTCTATGTTCTGATTAAACGCTTACTTATCTAGATTACTGTACGTATGTGTGTGTGTGTGTGTGTGTGTGCCTGTGTGCGCTTCCTTTCATTGGCATTGAGTCGAGATTTGTTAATTATACACGTTATAATTAATGTGAGCTCAGCTCGATTTCGATTTCTCTATACACTATGACCAATTCATAACTACTTCTCTTTCCATATCACTCTCTCTGTCTCCCTCTCTCCCTCCCTCTCTCTTTCTAGCTAATTGTCAATAAATTTGCGTTCTCAAAATATCATTTTCAAGTTGCGAACATCTCTAGCATAGCCCAATTAAGCTGTCATGCTGGCTGTCAGTTGTGCTTAATGCTTAAATGAAATCTAATCACGTTCTAATTTCAGTTAAGTTTGACAGCAATTTGTGTGCGACGACTGAAAGACAGCGAAGGAGAAAGGTAGAGAAAGAGAGAGAGAGAGGCAGGCAAAGATAAGAGGTCACCCAGTTGGCCCTTGCAATCCATTTGCCGCCCTGTTTGTCGCTTTGCTTGTATTTCATTTCCGGACATTTAAGTGTGAAGCTGTTTAGTTCTTTTCAACTTGGCCAAAAGCCAGCTACAAATTTGCATTCATTGAGAGCGCGCCCAAGACAGAAAGACAGAGAGAGAGAGCATCTAGATGACGGTGGTCTCACTTCAGTTTAAGTGAGCAGGAAATGTTAAGCAGCTAATGAAACGCCAGCACGAATGAAGTTTTGAAGACAATTTTTTCGGCAAAATATTTCTTTAAGCATATATGATTTCTTTAGCTTGCAGAAATTCAATTCAAATGATTTCACGTAATTAAGCGTGACTCAAATCTTCAGCTGAAATCATCATAAAAAATTTGTAAATAATAATAAAAACAGCACCTCAAATTTGATAATTAACAACAACAAATAAGAACAGGACTTCACAAATGTCTGATAAGTTTTTGTGAATTAAGCGCAAAACTTTCGTTTAATTTTCAATTAAACAAACAGTTTTCCAAAAACGCAGCTAATTAGTGCGCCAATTGAATGGATCAACGAGAGTTGTATGCAAAAACTTTGTTGTTGTTTTGCTGCTGCAGAATAGTTGCAAGCTGCATCAATGCAAAGCTCCAAGGACCTGCCACCCCGCACTGCTTGTCTCCCTCTCTTTCGCTCGCTCTCTCTCTCTCTCTCTCTCTCGCTCTCATTGCCCAAAAGGGAGCGCTACCTCGAAATCGCTACGCTCAAATGCTGAAATGCGCGCAAATTAAGCAATTAGAGGCAGTTAGTGGAGTCCTGCACGCCAAAGAAATGAGATTAACGGAAATGCGTCTGGTGTTTGGCCCAACCCGGAGGACGACACTTCCAACGATCTAATTGCCACACACACTCTCTCACAAATATCAGCGCACTTAGTGGCAGCAATTGCGGCATATAAATTGAATTTATGCGCCCATTTCAATTGTACGTTTTCTTTTTTTTTTCTCTCTCGACTGCTTTTTGGCACATTGCTTATTGATTATTTTTACTAATTTATGTTGCTAATAAAATTGTCAATTTGTATGCGTGCAGTATGCCACTCCCTCTCTATCTCTCTCTCTTTCTCTCTTTCTCTTTCTCCCCTTTCACTGAGGCGTGGCTGACAAAACCATTAGACTTAAGTGTCGGAGTCAGGGTCCCGGTCCTGCCTGAATACACTCAAAGCTTTGCTCTATTCCTGCCCAGAGGGCACAATGCCAACGGCTTTCGCAAATTGACGCTGCAGGACATTTCTAGTAATGATGATATTTTTTCACTCACTCTCCTCCCTTGCTGGTTCTCTGTCTGTCTGTCTTTCTGTTAGTCTCTCAATAGCTTCTTTTGCTTCCTCAAGTGAAAAGCAGTGAAGCGTTCGGCCATTCGCCTCGATTTTTCTGTGCGTGCAGCTTATTAGGCCGCATTGAAGTTTCAGCAGTGCCTTAAGGATTTCGGCTCTGGATTTTCTGGCAATTGGTTAAAGGCGTTACACAGTCATTGACGCAGATTTCCAAATTGCCAAAAAGCCAAAAAAAAGTGAGCCTACTTTAGCAAGTGAATTATATTATTGTTAAGCTTTCAACTCTATTTTTATGAGAAAGTCTTGTTTATTATTTTTTTTTTTTTATTAGTGTTTATTTATCTAAACTTTAATTGAAAAGGAAGTTGAAACAATGTTGTTTATTTTTCTTGTCTTATAGTGGAAGTTTTTTATACCAATCCTTACAAATTTCTTTTAAAATATAATTGTAAACTTTAAAATTAATTTAATAGAAATTGAAATTAATAAATATAAACTCTATTGAATCAATAATTTAAATTACAAATATTATTCATAGTATTTCACTTAATTCAATGATAAATATTAATGTTTTACCCAAATAGCTGCCAATTATTTCATATATGAAATATATACATATATGTATAGTAGTTCCCTTACAAAACATTTTAATTTACTCTATTTTTTTTTTTGCATTCGCTGTAATTTCTTGCAATACTTTTCAACTTAAGTCCGCAAATCCTTATTAGCTCAAATGCAGCTAGCTCGCTGTGCAAGAAAAACTATTTCAATGCTTCGACAACCCTCGCATGAACAAAGCATTTACCAAAACCCCTGCATTCTTTCTCTTCCTCTCGCTCTCTCCTCACCTCAACAAGTTTTGTGCATAAAGCACCCATTGGCACTTTGAGCAAAGCTTTTGGCCATTACAAGAACATAGCTTTAAAGGTTTTACGCCATTTTGACATGGCTCTGGCATCGCTTGATGATGAAGACATTTTTCTTGCTAAAAAATTGTATTTACAACATCATTTGAGCTTAAATATATGAAGGGCGAGTTGTGAGGGTTTGCCTATTGAAGGCACCTTAAAAAGAAACCCATTCAAAGTCCGTCACTCAAGTGGTACTTCGGTTCTTTTCCCGTCGCCACAGCGCATGGAGCACAAATTTTATGCCGCTTTATGGCAACTTTAGTGGTCAATGCAGCAACAACAACAACAACAACAACAGCAGCAGCATAGCTCAAGTAGCAGCCATAAAAAATGGCTGACTGACAGACAGAGAGACGGGCTGACGAGCTCAAGTCCCTGGGTTTCCTTTTGCCAGCTCAACTCTCCTCGTTCATCCGCCACTCGGCTTGTTAAATTATGTAAAAATGTAATTTTCATAAAAAAGTAGGCAACAAGGAGTTAAGCAGTGAGGCGAGAAGTGCGGCGCTTGGCTGTAAATGATATTACACGCGCTCCAAAGTGTTTCTCCGCCTTTTGAAGTTGCCTGTAAATTGAATCAAAATAAAAATTTCTATTTTAGCTACTACCTTCGCCACATTTCTTGACCCTTTTCGCTCTGTCTACACTTGGATGGATATTGAATGGATTAGAGAGCGTAGCAGGATTTGTATTAAATGCAAAATGATTCGATATTTGAGCTATCTTGTAGTACAAAGCTTTGGGTATTTCTTAATATTGCAAATATTTTAGGGTATTTATGAAATTTATAGAAATTAATAAGAGACTTTGAATAAATTAAAATTAATTAAACATCTAACTGATTATCTAAAGAATGTATTATTGAATATATAGAATATATAATATATATAAAATAAAAAATAATTGCTTTATTCACAAAATTCTAGGATTATTACCAAAATATTTCAGTATATTTGAAATATATAAAATATATATAATATAAAAAATATATATAATAAAATATATAAGATATATCTTTCTATTAAACCACATTTATTATTTATATTAATTTATATTAATTTTATAATTAAGTAAATTAAATATATTTATCTATTTCGCTGAAATATAATCTGTCGTGTATTGAGACTTATCTTCCATGGGATAAAGCTCGCATTTAACAATTTATCTTAGCCTATAATCCCCAGAGTCAAAACAAATTGCAAAAAATAAGAAAGCAGAGAGACCAACAGATAAGTAAAGTTTACATTTCAATTTAGTGCAGACCACTTTCATTTCTTTATCGAAAACCCCAACTCGATTGTCATTAATTTCTAGCTAATTGTAAGAAGTGCCATTCCCTCGGCCGAGCCACATTCCTGAAACCTCAATAGCATTTTGGGTGGGCCAGAAAGTGGCTGGCTGATTGGAAGAGTGCCATTAGCTTTTATTGGAGCACATGTTCGACGTATAGCAGTTAGACACACACACACACACATAGAGAAAAGAGAGACTCACACACTCTGAAGTAGCTTTGTTACAAAAATTGCCCATGTTAGGCGTGTGCGTGTGTGCGTGTCTGTGTGTGTGTCTGTTTGACCTTATTGCTTTTAGCTGAAGCCTCCTCTTGTTTGTTTGTTTGACTGATTTGCTGTTGTTTATTTTGATTTCCGGTTCAAATACGTTTGTAACGTCAGTGCCTTCACGGCCCTTACAAAGTAGTTGACGCTGCTTTCGATTTCTACATTGATTGTGTTGTCGTTTCACCGCGCCCACACACCAGACGCCTGCCTCTCGAGTTGCCACAACTTCTACTATTTTTTTTTTCTTTGCTGCTACGACTGCTGCTGCTGCTGCTGCTGTTGTAGTTTCTGCGAGAGCAGCAGATTAGTATTGACAAACAGCAAGCAGCAGGAGGCCAAACAGGAACAACCTGGCGACAGTTGGGTAATCCAATAAACACCTACCCACACACACACACACGAATACACTCGCACACATAGTTAACCTGCGCCTGTGATCCTTTGTTTGGTCAGGCAGTTCGTAATGCGAGACTAGTTCTTTTTTTTTTTTTTTTTTTTTTTTTTTTTTTTGCTTTTGTTTTTGCTCATCTTCGAAGCACATTAAAGTTTATATTTTTTTCATGCTTTTGCCTGTCTCTTTTTTTACAATTTCTCACTGGGGCAATCGGCCTCAATAAACACATCTTTAATGACTGTTTGTGCCATTTGAATTCAATTGAATCCCATTCAAATTTCACAGCATTATTATTTTGCATAAAAATATCAATATTATCGTGAATTTATGTATTTATTAACTTTGTGCTTTGTGTTTGTCGCTGTCATTAATGTTGTGTAAAGTAATAATTCTCGATTTATGCAGCAAGCATTAAGTAGCTGCAATATAATATTTTTTTAATATTTTGTTTTTTTTTAGCTGTAGCCATTAAGGGTCATTGGACGAACCGTTTCGAACATGAACATGAAACAACTTTTAATGCTTTTTATTATGCTGTATTTCTTTTAATGCTATTATTATTACTCTGCATGATTGAGTTTTACAATATTTAATTTATGAATAGTGAAGAGTATATACAAGTGCGCTTATTAATCTTGTTAACTTTTTGCTAAATTTATTTTTAAATTTAAAAATTTCAGAGTTGCATAAGTAATTGCACAAGACAAAATCTTAAACTGTTTTATAATTACGAAAAAGCAAATTTTTACTCCTCATTTTATTTCTGATAGTTCTGCTTTATGTCTATTAATGAACTTTAACTTATGCAGCAACTACAAGTTAATGACAATTTATGCTTAATGAAAACTCAAGTATATATATCTACAACTTTTGTTGCAGCCTCATCAACTTGCCATAGTTTTAAAACATTGCATGCCCTCATTTGCAGCATCTGTCCTCCTTTTTGCCCTCTTTAACAGCCTTTGCTTTCGCTCCGTCTCTGTTTCTCTTTCTTTTTCACTGATTCTCATTTTCTTTTGAGAACGCGGAAAAAGCGCATCAAATTAATAAATTTAAATATTTTGCTGGCACGACATTCAAGTTTTAATGCAAGTGCTGCAGAAATCTTTAATTTGATTTTAAAGTAATGAAACTATATTACAAATACTAGCAGGTACTAAATATCATTTACTAAAGCCATAGATTAGTTCTCAGTAGTTATAGGATACTTCATACTAAATTAAAATTGAGTCATACTTTGAGAGAAAAAAAAAAAAAAAACTCAGAGTATGCATTGTTCCTTCAATGAGTATTAATAAGTATAAATCCCTTTATAAGCAGGTCATAATATTTCTTCTTTTTTTTTCTTATTATATATTATATTAATATAAATAGTACATATATATCATCATATGATTTTCATTATATTTTCTCAAATTTTATTTATTAAATTAATAAAAATATATATATATTTATAAATGATCATATCAATATATGATTACATATATTATATTAATATATATGTTTAATATATGTTTAAATCAAATTAACTAAAATCATGTCCTCAAGCTTAATTTGAAAACAAAAATAAATTGTTATATATATAAATAGCTATATATATTCATATGTATATATCAGCGCAATGCCTAGCAGCAAAATGCTGAGCAGAATAAAATGCAGAACTTGAATTAAGGCCACAATTGAAAACGTAATTATACGCAATTATAAAAACGTCTATTTCACACATGCCAAAAACGGCAGAGAGCCAAAAGGAAGTTCTATAAAATAATGTGTACATATACACATTTATATATATTTTTTTATATAAATTTATATATGAAATACTAGACGTTATAAAAGTATTGAAGCACAAACTTTTTGGCAGCAAACTTCTGCAAGCAATTAAATATATTTGTCACTTTGCAATGCCTGACAAGCAAGAGCTGAACTTAACTTAAAAAAAGAAACACCAGAAGAAATAATAAAAAAAAACAGAAACCACAATGGATGCAACAAGGGGCGGTCCCAGCAGCTGCAGTTGGCAGTGGGTGGGGCTGGGCCAAGGCGTTGCATGTTTTGCTTGTCAAACATTAAACTGTGCGGCATGTCGCAAATGTTTGGCTTGGCTTCTTTGCCAGAATCTTTTCGGGGGCTTAAATGCAGGGGGCGTGACCAAAGAGCTGGCTGGCTGACTGACTGACTGGCTGACTGACTGGCTGGTTGGCTGGCTGAATAAAGCAGCGCAACCTCAACATCAAGTTGGCCAAAAACGCCTGGCGCCTGTGACAAGTTTGAGTAAAAGTTTTGCCGGCGCTGCCAAACTATAAAAAGCAAAGCATTTGCCACTGTTTTTGAGCACTTGTTAACTGCACTGGCGCCAGCCAGCAAGAAGAACGTCTGCCATATCCTTGAAGCGCCCATAACCGCCCCATCGCCTCTATTGCTGTAAAGTTTTAATCATGTAAGGCATACTAATAGTTAAATATATACAATTTCTTTATATATATATAATCTATGTAAATTTATATATTTGAAATTGCTAGCTGTTGAGTAGGTTCGAGAAAAGTTAAGTTATACCTTGCGGCATATGCAATTGCTGTGCAACATTTTCTTTCAGCTCAATTGCAGCTGTCATCGAATTTTAAATTTAAAATATTGAATACAGCTTTAATTGCATACTCTGTACTTGGGCAATGTGTGATATGAACGACTTTTATATATATATTATATATTTAATTTAATTTAATTTTAAAAGTAATTTGCAAATTTTTGAAAAAATTTTATTTCAATACAAATAAAATAAAATTTAATATAAATAATAATAGAAAGGCTTTCAAATGCAGTTTAAAAATCAATAATATAATATTACATATTCTAGAAAATTTATATTTAACTTTTATTTTCAAATATCTCATTTCAGTGTTGCAACAATGACTCGAGCTCCTCAATCCATACAAACTCACTACATTTAACATTTCTAGAAGGCCTCCAAAACGATTACAAATCTTAAATATATATATTTTTTTAAATTTATAATTATATATCAAATTTTTATAGCTCAAAATTTGCTACAAAATTTTTTAAAATTTTATATATGTATATTTTTTATAATTTGGTATTTTTTTGTCATGAATTTTGTTATTTCGAAATTCGCTTCTATTTTTTTTCCAATTTGGTATTAAATGTCATAAATTTTTAATTTTTATATTTCAAAATTTTAAAATTATTATTATAATTTTTTTTTGTTCATTTTTCTAAAGCTAAATTTTTGTTTGAATAAAGAAAAAAAAAAAGTAACAAAAGCATAACTCATAGTCGCGAATTTAATTTAATTTTTCCATTCCCTCAATACCGAAATGCATTTCGCAATAATGCAAATAATTATGATAAGTGACATAATTATGATAAATTGCGTTATTTAAAAAACCAAGCGAATGATTAACTGTACCCATAATTGCATAATCAACTTTGCTTACATTGCATTTTAATTTGCTTTATATATTAGTGTGTGGAGAAAAAAAGAGGATGTATGGAAAGGAGGTCAAAAAGCATATATTAAATATGATACATTGAAAACGACTTTAAAAGTCGTAATCTTTTGAATAACATTTGAAACATTTGAAAATCAAGCATCAGCAAAAAAACATTGAGTAAACAATTCGGCTACATTTTCTACCTCAAAGCGCCGCATGCCAAGAGAAGAACTGGGCTGTCCTTTGGCGTCCGATCAGCTTCTCTGCAGGGACACTCTGTATGCAGCCAAGTGGAATCAATTAATCTCTTTTCGTAAACATTTGCCAGCAGCCCGAGCAGCAACAGCAGCAGCAGCAGCAGCAATAACAAACATGAGCAGCCTTTCTTTATTTTGGGTCGACGCTGATGTCTAAGCAGCCTCGAAAATATGAGACTCCAGCTGAGCAGAGCTAAAGAGAGACATGGGTGGAGTGTGCCGCCGCACCCAACCGAGTTGCCACTTGGCGCTGAGTGAAATGTTTCAGAAAGTGCAGCTTGCAGCTATGAAAAATGATAAATTTCATTTTGTAGCGACAGTAACCCGAACCCAAACAGTTATACGCTGGAGCTTCACTCTTCTCAAGCTCTCTGCGCTTGCCTTTGTATAGCCACCTTCTGTGCTGCCTTTGCCTTTACCAGCGCTCTTTTATTATTTATCAAGCTTATTACGAAAGCAGTCTAAGCAGAGTGAGAGAGAGAGAGAGAGAGAGAGAGAGAGAGAGAGAGAGAGAGAGAGAGAGAGAGAGAGAGAGAGAGAGAGAGAGAGTGAGAGCGAGAGCGAGAGCGAGAGCGAGAGCTAGCAACCTTCAACTGCAACTGTGCTGCAACAACAACAGCATCAACAACATTTTTTGGACTATGCTCGTCCTCGACTTGTTCTCATTCGCCTTAGCCAGCTCTTTTGCCGCCTGGTTTGATATTGAAAAATTATTGCTTTTTATGAAATAGTGTCATAAATTATTCGTAATACATTAACAATTATTTAGTAGTTGTTTTTCGTTGGACTCATTCGCATCGTTACAACTACTCAAATGCGTGATATATTGCCAGCTACTTACTCAAACGACTTTCCAAGAGACAAAATACGTCCAGATAGAGGGAGAGAGACGACACGCAGACACATAAATTAATTTCAGTTTGTAATCAATTACCTAAAACGACAAAAAATAAAAAGTATATTTATATATAGAGAGATAGAGAGAGAGAGAGACTGTGTATAAAGGGAATTAGTTTAAGCAAAAGTTTAAGAGATCAAGCAAGAAATATTGATGTTGAGCAAGGCAATGTCTTTAAGAAAAAATTATTTTAAAAACTATGCAGTAAAAAATATGCAGTAAAAAAGTCAATAATTAATTTTTTTAAATATAAAAAGAAAATATTGTACAATAAAGAAATTCATTAAATGAAGAAAATTTGTATAAGGAATTAATAAAAAATTAAAAAAATATATTCCATTTGCTCTTTGATTGTAATAATTTAAACAAAACAATATCTAAACATAATTCATATCTATTGCAAATATCAAATTGATTATGATTGTATTGTTTAGTTATTTGTGCTTAATCTGAACCCATTTATCATCTCAAGAGCGTATTGAAAATGATATTAAATTGACGACAAATTGGTGAAAAGAGTAAATACCGCAAGATGCCAAGGATTTCGTAGAAATAACTTGTCTGGCCTCTGCAGCGGACGCTTTATTGATTTATCACATTTGGCGTTTGAGTTATAATTGGATTTTAGATGGTAGCGCTCCCATTTACGCAAGAGTCAAATACAGAGCGCTGTCGACATCTTGACGAGATTTATGACTGCCTTTTGGCGAGAACTGAGCACACAGTACACCACAGTCTTAAAGTCGGAACAATAAACTGAAAATCGCTGAGCAAATTATGTGTTTAGCTGTGAATGTTTAATTAGAATTTGCGTCAAGCTGATGGATTTTATATTTGGAGTAGCGGTTGAGCATGATTAATGCCTTGAGCCATGGCGATTGTCCGCCGGCTTGAGTAGTGTTTAAATTTATTAATTATGGGTAATTAGTTTGCGTGTAATGTGGATTATAGGTAATAGAATGGGAAGCCTGACAATTTAGGCTTGAGTGGCCACAAACAGTGGGGCAAGTGTAGAAAAAGTACAAGAATAATGTAAAGTAATCAAAAAAGCCAAAATGTAGTTGATTGATTGAATATTTTAATATAAAAACAAATAATATTTAAATTAAATGAGAAGAACATGGATTGTTCAATTCCAATTTAAAATAAAAAGTTAAAAATATTATATATATTTTAGATAAAAAATAAAATAATAAGTTAAAAATATTATATATATTTTAGATTAATATATTATAAAACATAATTTTTTTTTAATACAAACTATTTTTATATATTTGTAATGATAATTTCATTTAGAAAAATTTTAAGTATATGGCGAAGAAAATGAGGAAAAGTATAAATATTATAAATACATAATTAAAAATAAATAAATAATACTAAAATACTAATAAAAATATTATTAATAATAATAACATAGTATTATGTTTAAACCTTATTGAAAAAAATGTATTGTTGGATTTTCCCTTAACAACATATTTTTCTAAAGATAATTTCATGTGTAAAAATTTATGTTCAGTATATGGCGATAAAAAAGAGGAAAAGTATAAAAATATTAATATAAAATAATAATAATATTAAATTTATAAAAAATATATAATATAATATATGCTATCTATCTAGAGCATAAAATATATAAATAAAAAAAAAAAACAAGAATCTCTTCCATTGTTACATTGAACAATTTTTAACAAAAAGTGTGAGCAACGGCAAAATAAAATATATTTAATTTTGTAAAAAAGAAAATGAAACTAAAGCTCTGCATTCATGTATATAAATTCTGCCGCTTATTTAACTACCTTTTACATTGCCAACATAGAACGTGCTCAACTTTAAATTATTTTGTTGCATACATTTTCTTTTTAATTTTATTTTTGCCATAATAATAAGTTACATTGCTCCACTGTGCATACACCCAATTGTCGTTGGGCGCTGGGGTGTCAAATTTGCGACAGGTTTCAATTAAAATGCCAAACAACAGCAACATGCCAAGCCATAAAAGATAGCTATATACCCATCCACTGTATAATATATATATATTTATGTATGTATGCATGTAATAGGCATCCAGTTTTGTACATACATACGTATATATTTACATACTAAAAACTGGCGAACAGGCTGGCAAAATAACCAGCGGCAATTGCGTGCAGCCGAATGGAACATTTTAAGCAAATTATTTGTAATCATCCCGTTGGCACCTAAATAAACAAACAAACAAACAACGAGCGACCATTTTTTGGGCGCCTTGGTTTTTGGTCAACCAAACAAAATGCGCTGGATTTTCAGGGCTCGTTTGCCATTAAGTCTGCCATTCTCTCCATCCCCATCTCTCTCTCTCTGTTGGTTGTGCGCGTGGCGACTATTTTACTTTAGCCAAACAAACGAGCGTTCAAAAATGTTAACAAAACATCAACAAAATTGTCTAATAACAAAGCGAAATGCTAAGATAAGGAAAGGGACACACTATGAGAATATCTGAATATGTATGAACTATGTGTATGCGTTGCCCAGCGTTTACAGTTGCTGTCAGAAACTTTAAAACGTAAACATTTTCCATTTTAGTTTGTTTAATAATTTATTAACTTGTTGTGCGAAACACCTGTTTAAAATTAAGCTGAGGTTAGCCTAGATTACATAAAAGTTACGCACAGACAAAGACTTTTGTGCGGAAGACCACAAACCCACAATTGGGTTTCAATGCTGACACGGGCTGATTGCTATGAAACTTATTATGCTGGTTAAGGGAGCAAGGCTTCTAGGCTTCTAGTGAGACAATAGGGCTGGCTATTTAATTGTGAAATTATTGAATCAGAAAGTTATAATATTTTTAAAGTAAATAAATCATAAATTTGACAATTAATGAACTATTTCAAAATAGGATTTAAGGCTTCAGTGTTAAGACAGCACAAATATGATAACGAGGGTAAAATCTAATTTTAGCATAAGCAGTCTCGGTTTTTTATTTTAATTGCATACCAGGAAATCCAAATAAAATAAATTGTAATCAATATTATGCATGGCATATTTATCGATTAACAAATTTCAGACTATTTTTGGTACTTCAAGAAAAATTGCTGCTTTGACTCATATTTAAAGTGAACTTAAATACAATTTATTTCTTAACTTATAAATATATATGCTCACATCTACATGTGTGCATATCTGTGTATATATAAATTTTTCTATAAATAAGTCTATAGATCTCTTGTCGTACGACAATTACGCGCTTATCAGCAGACATTTACAAGCAAACACACACAAACACACATACACACGAAAGCATAGACACCGGCACATTTGCTTAGCTAAGCAAACAGAAAGGCAACATCTATGCTACACAGTAACCTACACACACACACATCCACACACACACTCACACATAGTTACTCCACAATGCGGAAGCACTTGAACTGCTGCTGGAGAAAGGGTAGAGAGTGTTAAGGGGTGTTAGCAAAGGCTCTTCGACATCCGTTTGCACATATGTTTATAATGGCTTTTTATAACTGCCACCAACTATGCTCCGAGCACCCAAACAGCATGGGAGAAGCGAGAAAGAGATAGAGAGAGAGAGAGGTAGAGCAGATAGAAGAGTGAGTGAAGAGACTGGAGGCCATTGTCATCCAAGTGGTGCTTTGTTTGTTGATACTACTTACAAAAAAAAAAAAAAGAAAAGAGAAAAGTAGGGTATAGAAAGTTACGATAAATGCAAAAATTCGTATGTGTTATCCCCTTAAATAACAACAAAAACAAATGCTGCAAAATATTTGTGGAATTCATACATGAAAAATTAAAACATCAGTTTTCAAATATTTTATGCAGAATATAAAAAGCAACATGAAAAAATTAATTTGATATAGAAATTTAAAGAAATTTGATTGTTGTAATAAAAAATAGTAAATTATAAATTATAAAAATGAAAAATATTTATAAAGTAAATATAATATAGAAAGTATATTATATATGTAAATTTAAGTGTTTATATATTTGCAAAATATATTTTATATGTATTTTTAAATTTATATGCATTTCAATTTGTGATAATCTCTTAAGTTCACAAAGCAGACTTTAAAAAATATTTATTCATAAAATAATTTCCTGTTAACTTTTTTTATTTTAGAATATAAATTTTTCTTACTAATAAAATATTATTAAAATTATATAAAAATCTAAAAAAAAAAAAAAAAAAAATTTTCATAGTAAATAATTAATAAAATATATTTTCACTTTAGCTGAAAATAATTTTAATTTTTAAGTTGAACACAATTGTGTTAAAGAAGAAAACGTTGATTAAACAAGAAAAGCCTCTAACAATTAAAATTTGTTAATTCATAAAATTAAAAGGAAAACTTTGACAAGAGGGATAAACAAGTTTTAGAATACAGCAAGCAAAGCCTCTGGCAAGATTTTACTTATTCAAAAGATTTTCATATTTTAAATATGGAATTCCACTTATAATTTTAACTTTCCTCTCTTTCACTCACTTAACCTTCATTCCAGCTATTTTATAGAGTATTTTATAGTCATCTTGTGGCTTCTGCTTTCCCCCCTTCTTTTTCCGTTTTCTGCCTGATTGTGTTGTTGTTCATTTTTATTGTTCTGTCCCGTGTCTCCGAGTACTTTAATTGCGCCTTTACTGCAGTGTTGTTAGCACACACATGGTTTTCCTGATTTCAGATCCCCCCAACCACCACCACCACCACCACCTCAGCCAACCAGCCTTATTCTATTATGGCCGTCTGCTCTAACGGCATTTCGCGATAGGGAACAGGGACAGGAAGTCATTGACTTTGTCGCTGCCGTTGCCGTTGCCGCTGCTGCTGAGCCGTTTATATAAATAGAGCTGTTAGCACTAGTTTTTAGTGGGCATAACATGAAGGCCATTGCTGTAGCTGTTGTTGCTGTTGTTTTAATTATGCGACTTTTGCCACTTGGTCGAAAACACGCAAGCCCTAACGGAACCTGAACCGGCGCATTAAGTCATTAACTTTTATTAGCTACATAGCGCAGCCGGCTCTACATGTGTATGTGTGTGTGTGTGAGCGCTGTCCTTGTTAGGGTTAATCATTAGGGCTAATTGTTTAAATTAAAGCGCAATGTTGTAAGGCATTTAAATTTCTGCACTTACATGCGCAAGCAAATGGGAAAGAGAGAATGAGAGAAATATAACATAAATCATTGTTGGCATTTTTAAATTGGCTTTTGCGCCGACACATTCCACTGGCCAGGATTAAGAACAGTCCGTGCGACGTCCAATACAGCGTATGCGTATGAGAGGTAGGAAGAGAGAGAGAGAGAGAGGGAGTACGAGAGTAAAAGAGAGCGAATGGTGCAAAAGGGAGATGAAGAGCAGTGTCGCCCCTTTCAGCACGTAAAAATTGCTGCAAACAGACCATTTGGCGGCAACTCTCTGGCAGCAAAGATTCATTCCGGCGCATAAATATATGGAACGTCTGCAGGCCAGCGGAAATTTAACAAAAATTGAGTCAATTTGAATAAGCCCTGGGCGTGAGTAGGATAAGGAACACGCGCAGCAGCAACAACAACAGCAGCAACATGTAATAACAATGAACGCAAAAGGGAAATGCAAAATGTAAAGTGAAAAATAAAAGAGAAAATAAATTAAAATGAACTCTGAGCATAGTAAATGTAGCAACAGATCTGCCCACACCTGTAGATTCATAAATCGATTTTACAATTGCCTCAAATGGAAATTCCAGTAATTCGAAACTATTGATTGAGCTTCATATATAATATGTATTGTTAGTTGTTGACTATATGCAAGTAAGTTTGACTTGATGCATTGATAGTAGTTTCATAATTCATGTCGATTACAAACTCATATTGACAACTTCCAGCGATATTGCTTGCTATGCCGAAAACCCAATTGTATTAAAATAAAACTCAATCAACTATTGTGTGCGTCTCATATCCTTCCACACACACACACAAATTCTGAGTAAACTTTTTGGAATGTTTTGCCAATACATTTCAATAACTTTCACAAATACACGACGCAGGACGCAAAACGCAATTGCTGTCAATTGTAGCGTGGAAATTCGCATGCAATAGAAAATTATGAGAAATGCGCCGCGAGTCAGCCAAAGGCGAGAAAAACTTTCCTTGTCTGACAACAACAACTACAACTGCAACAACAAGCAACAACATCGATTGTTCGAGGAGTGAGCCAAACTTTCAGCCACGACCAATGCGGCCCATCAGACCCAGTGTTGAGCTGTCTAATGCATTGATTGATGAGCATGTCATGAACTTATGACATTGATAGTTATAAATTATTATTATTTCGACATTGTGCTTTTTCCACAAACAAACGCTGAAAACTTTTTCATCTGCTACAGCTTCTTCAGCTTCTGCTGTTGCTTCACTTTTGTCTTTCAATTTTTTCTCTCTCTCTCTCTCTCTCTCTCTCTCGATTCTGATATTTCTTTTTATTTTTATTTGTGTCCAGCTGCATAAAACATTTGACAACTAATTGACATTTAAAGTGTGCCCAGGGTGCAAAGCGTTGTTGGTCGAGCTGTATGAATGCCCAGTGGATCAAGGCAGTCGAGCTCGAAAGGTGTATACTAGACTGAAAGATATTCTGGATACATTTTGTTAGCATTATTAACTCGGTCGATTTTCAATTCTATTATTATAGAAGTAGTAAGCGGAAATTGTTAATCAATATCTAAACTTAATCTATCATTGAAGAGAACCCATATCTTAATCTGATGCCAATGATGGATGAACGAAATTCCCATTTCGATGACTTAAGCTTTTCTCTGTTATAAACAATATACCCTCTTCATATATATATACACCAAGTCTTGAGCATAAAAATAGCTTCTCTTGGTCTCATCAACTATTCGTCTCGCTTCGGGCCACACAATGCCAAAGAATAGATAGCTAGATCCACAATTCACAATTCAAAGCTGGAACCATTTGAATGGGATGCTTTCGACTCCTTGTTGTTGTTTTTTATTGTTATCAATAAGCCATGGAATGTTGTTTGAAAAGGGAATGTTAAAGACTGTGAATGGGAGCATACAAAACAAAAGTCAACTCATTAAACAGAAGACAACGATGCCAGCAAAACGTTATCATGATGATAATGATGATGATAATGATGATGTTGTTATTGTGAACTGTGATGCAAACAACAAATATCGTTAGATTGGTTGAGCATTTCTAAGATAAGTCAAGTCACGAACACAAAACTATACAAATTTGCGTAGCTGAGCAATTTATCGATTTACATAAATGAGCAAAAACGAAGGGTTTTAAGAAATTACTAGCGTAGTTATGCATAGCTCAGAATAATTAGTTTAGCATCAATCTCAATTAGCTTAGATTCATTACCAACGAGTTGAGCTCAACAAATCAGCAAAACTCAATGTGACTGAGAAAATGAAAATCTTCTTGATTTCTAAGTTGCTTACAACTTGAATTTATCTACACAAGTCACGCAATCTGTATTTTAAATTCGATTAATATAAAATTTGCTTTTTGAAGACTGTTCATATCGGGCTTTAGCACTGTTTGTCATGCATAAGCATTAACATTTTATAATCCCGTTATGTTCGACCACCCACTATTAGATGAACAAACACATTTTTCCTGTTTTCGACATTTGTTTGTTTTTCCGGGCTTTCCGGGTTCTCGTTCTTTGTGTGGCCAATTTTTGTTGTTGTTTTGCTTTTTTTTTGTATTTGTATTTTTATTTTATTTTTTATTTTTATTTTGGGTTGTCCAAGTCCAACGCTTTTGGCTGCGGCCACTTTTGGGCCGCTGTTTTGCTGTTTATCATTTTGGCATCTTCATTGCTGTCATTAAGCGCGCATTAGCCCAGTCCTTGCCGCCGTGCCTTGCCGTGCCTTGCCTCAACTGCCAGCAACAGCCATCAGCCACCAGCCAACAGCCACCTGGCACTTGCCGCAGTACCTGACGTTTTTATAAATGTTTTAAAAATACACACGCAGCGTAAGAAGGAGAGAATGAGGTGTATATATAGGTATATATACTATGTATATATACATATATATAATACTAGTCTCTGCTGGTCTCACAATATTTATAAAGAAAAATTTGATAAATGCTTCTTGGGGGTTTATTTAATGTGCGCCAAGTGCGTTCATTGTGCAAAATAATAATAAAAAGAAACCAAAGACTTTAGCCACAAACAAACACCAGAATATACATACATATCTTTATATATATATATTTGTATGTGTGCAAGAAACATGAACAGAAAAACTGTTAGGGGTATGCCATATTTTATAATGGAATCTTTGCGCTGACTGTCCGCAAAAGTTGGCCAATTTTTAAAGTGATTTTAATGTGCTGTAGATTTTCTGCTGCGTTTTGAGTTTGAGTTATTGACAAAGTTTACAATACAGTACAGTGAGCGCTAAAAGTAAGCAATAAAAAAATGTAAATTTATTAAGAAAAAGGCGAGAACTACGGTGATATTGTAAAAAGATAAATAAAATAAATAAATGAAAAAGCTTCCCTGAGCATAAAAATATAATTTTTTTTTAACTATTTGTTATGTACACAAAATGAAAAAAAGAATAATAATAATGAAAATAATAAATAATAAAAAAAAAAAAAACAACAATAAGCATAAAATTATAATTTTTTTATTTACTTTTTTAATAAATTATTTTTGATGTAGAATACATAAAAAGAAAATAAAATAATAATAATTATAATGAAAATAATATATTTAAAAAAAACATCTCTCAGCAAATATTATTTATTTTATTTTTTATTTTTATTATTAAATTGTTTTTCATGGACATAAGATTAGAAAAAAAATTATTATTATTTATTATATTATATAAAATATATAAAATTCAGAACTTCAAGCTAAAATTAGAAGCATATTTTACTAATTAATACAAAAACATTTATAATTTCATAATATATTCCACAAATTTTCCTGCATATTTGTTTAATGTTAATTCAAATATGTATTCAACTAAATAACATATGAAATTAGCATTATTCAAAAGCTTTTCAGATGAGTGCGAATATGAATACGCAATGTCCAACACACTTTTGTAAACATATACATATATACATATATATTTTACATATGTATAAATATATCAAAATAATCATCAGCTGGTTACCCAAAAAATACGAGCGAGCCCACAAACATTCGCAGACACATCCATCATACATGAAACTTGCTTACATATATAAATACATATACATATGTGTACATATGTATATTAATTTCGGTGCCGTCACGTCTGCTGCCTGTTGATGACGATTATGATGAGTTTCTGATGATGATGAAGATGATGACGTAAATCTGTTGCAGACGCGACCGCACAACTGACGCCAACTCCATGGGGCGCGTTTAATTCAACAGTCGAAAAGTTTTCTTCCCTTTTTTTCTTCACTTTCCACCGTTTGGCATATATTTTCAGCAAATTTTCTGCATATTCATCAAGAATTTTTTGTTCGTTTCTTTTTAGTTTTTTTGTTGAGTCCCAAGCTGATATCAATTTCGACTTTCAGCTGTTTGTTTATACAAAAATAGTTATAATTTTGATTGGTTTATTTTGTGGTAGATGACGCCGATATTACTCAAGATATTATGGCTAGGTATTTCCCTCTTGCTTTTGTTTTACTTTATTATTATTTCTGATATGGCCAACTACTTAAAAGTCTGTTTCAGATTATTTATTTAGCTTTTTATGACTCGAAAGCATTTTTAATTCAATGCGATAAATTTGAAATGCTATTCAGCAAAAATAAAGAAAACAACAAACTTTATGACCATATTATATTTTTTTTTTTTTTACATAAATGCCAACACAAATTAATTTTTATTCAGAAGCAACCAAGTTAACGAATTCAATCGAAAACCTATAAAAGTTTGAGAAAAACAAGATATGAGTCTTTAAATTCAATAAATATTTATATATATTTTTTATACTCTGCTTTCTTCTCATCTTTTTAATGGAATTTCAAAATTAATATATTAAAACTTTTTGAATTATAATAAATTATACAGTATTTTTTTTAAACAATATCATTTCACAATTTCATAACTTTCTTTTGCTTGTATTATGAAAATATCAATTTTATTTTGAAAGCTTTATTAAATACACAACTTTGTGTTCCAAAGAAACTCTACCGAGTTCTTTAAGCTTAGCTCCAGCTAAATAAAGGGATATAAATAATTTTTTAGGGCTTTTATGTTTTCTTCTTCTTCTTTTTTGTTTTTTATTTTTTTGAGTTGAGCTGCACGGATTATTTTCTTTAAGCTTTTAGCTGCTTAGACCAAAAACCCAAAAAAAAGGAAATCAACACAGCAGAACACGAGGCGAGCGAAAGCCAAACAATAGCCATACCTTATGCATAGGTGAGAAGAGAAAGCAGGCTGGACTGAGGGTGTTTATGTGTATGTTCATGTATGTGTGTAAATTGAAAAGCAAACCACAAAATGTTGGCTTACAAAGCTTCATAACTACACGGGTAGTCAACAACAACAACAACAACAACAGCATCAACAACATTTGTTGGTTTGTTAGCTGTAAAAGGCTAAAGCATATACAGCATATAATGGCCAACAACTAAAACAACAACAGCCCGAAAAAAAAACACTGCTGTTGGCCATGCAAATACAATAATTATTTTAAATTGCAAGCAAAAATATTTGCGCATTTGTAATTGGCGGCAGGCAACAGCATTTGCAGAGTGCATGAAAAAATGTAGCAACAACAACAACAACAATAATGAGAGAAGTGTACTACTTTCTCGTATTTTCATTAAATTTTTTTTCACTGCCGTGCGCTGAAAAGTGTGCTAGGAAAATCCATGGCACTCCCCAACGCCCACAAACAGGCGGCGCCATTGTCTGGCCGCATTAGCACTTGGACCAACGCACCGACAACAACAACAACAACAACAGCAGTAGAAGCTGCAATCCCAAACACAACAAAACATTTCACTTCCTATGCCGGTGAGAACTTAATGAAAAACAAAAAGGGAAAGAGAGCGAAAGAGAGAGAGAGAGAGAGAGAGAGAGAGTGAGAGGGAAAAAACAAGCTTGAACAAAAGCCAAGCGACAAAGAAACATTGTGCGACGAGGTGGCAACGCCGGCAGGTGACTACAGCTCAAGCTGCATGGGGTTTATTTCTTGAGAACGATGACGCATTCAACAGCTTGGAAGTAATATAGACCCTGAACAAAAACACAGCCAGCCCCAACACAATCAACAATTGACCAAAACGAAAGAAAAATAAAATGAAGGGAGGGACGATGACGATGGCGAATATGAGTAAAAAAAAAAATAGTACAAAAATCAACTTGAAAGTGAAGTGTAGAGAAAATACCCTAAAATGAAAGCAATCATGCTGGGTAGGGATATCCATTCAATATACTACTTAATTTAATTGGTAAAATATTTTTAAGTTGAATTAAGATGGATAATTAAGAATTTTACAAAAGCTAACAAATCAAGACTATTTTTATTTATTAAAAAGTAAAAAAGAAATATTTCTCATATGCCCAATCCCAATTACATATTTATGCACAGAAATAATCTAGCTCTCGTAGTAAGCTATATAGGGTATAGACAGTTCATCGTCTTGGCTCCTACAATAGCAGCTCCTGAAATCAATTATCACAGCCAAAAGGACACTTAATTGGTTGTCTGCGTGTTTGATCCTCTCGTTTACGTATCTATTTTTGGTACTTTAAATCAATTGGCGCAAAGTTTTTAGCTCTTAATGTTTCAATCAATCAGCAAAAAGGTTGGGCTACTTTTTTTTTTGTTCATTCTAAGGCCCATAATATTGAATACCATCAATAACAATAATTTTCATAAATATGATAAGGCATAAATCACAAAGCAGCAGCAGAAGCATCCCGTTGCAGCTGGTTATATGATGGTGGTCTGTCACTTGGTCATGCGAGGCACGCGCGCCTCAGCGAATAATGCGGCTGGCGGGGATTGTGAGCAGAGAGCCACAAACAGAGCCAGAACCAGAGCTAAGCAGCGAGCAACCAACAGGCCAGGCCAGACCAGACCGGGACAGACAGAATAGGACAAGCGCCACACGGGACGTAGGAGACGCAGACGGAGCACATAGAACACACGCAGGACGTCTGGTGACGTCGTCACGCGGCGCTGTCATAGCGTAATAAAAATAAAAATCTAATTAGTATGCCGTTGACAGTTTAATCGTGATTACGCTGGCAAAAATTCCAAAAACCCAAGCAGAGAAAAAAAAATACCAAGAAATACACGACAAAGTGTAGCGTGTTGCGGGGGGGAATGGTGCATGAGGCGACAGAGTTTGGGGTGC
This sequence comes from Drosophila koepferae, assembly GCA_030914345.1. NCBI lineage: Eukaryota > Metazoa > Arthropoda > Insecta > Diptera > Drosophilidae > Drosophila > Drosophila koepferae. The sequence continues at coordinate 12,606,255 of JAUESR010000207.1, forward strand.
AAAGAGGATCGTCAACATCATGCCAACAGTTGATTTTTGTTGTCCAGGCTTTTGGGACGTTGTGCTTGGCATTTCCGGCAGTCGTCGCCAACGTTGCGTGCTTGCCACAACAACAACAACAACAACAACAACAGCATGCGTGTATGTGTGTGTGTGTGTGTGTGAGTAAGTGTGTGCGTGTTACTGTGTGTCAAAAGTTTAGTGCTGGGCAACAAGCGCAAAGGCGCTCAAATGAGCTACCACAGCCCGTAAAAGGCTAAGCGAAATAGCCCAAGCTAAAATAATAAGCCCAACCAGACGAGGGGCGATCCACTAGTTGATGATCAGATATATGAGGTACATAGCTGATTAAATAAATGTTAAGAAAATATAATTATGAAAAAACGTAAAATATATTTTATTTAGTTCTAATTTGTTTCTTATATTTAAAATAAAAAATGTTCTATTTAAATAAATATATAATTTAAATTATATATTCAAAACAACAAAATAGTTATATTTTTATATTTTTTTTATATTTAAAATAAAAATTTTCTATTTAAATGTATTTACAATTAAAATTATATTGATATTGTAAAAAATTTAAGTTTTAAATTTTTTTTTAATAAAAAAAGGAAATATCAAAATTATAATTTTTTTTAAATTTAGAAGTCAAGTTTTTAAATAATTTTTTAAATATGCAATTTGCATTATAATGCAAAATATGAAAACAACAAAATAAATGAAGTTATTTAAATAAGTATAAGAGGTAAACGAGTTTAAGAATAATTTGATTGAAATCTTTACTAAAATTAAAATTTAAATTGAAATAAATAAATAAAATTAATAAACAAAATTAATGTTAGTACATATATACATATATTTTTTTTAATTCTTGTAATGTAATATATAAAATCTACGTAATATTAGTAATTACAAAGGAATTTGATTGCATTAAGGCATCTGCTTGCATATTTTCTTTCAGTATATTCTAGTATATTGGGAAAAGTAAAATTACTATTTAAAAATTCGTAAAATGTATTCAATCCACGACACGTTCAAAATATTATATTTCGTTCTTACTTTTTTTTTTTTTTTTTTAGCCAAATTTGCTCAAGTTGTAAATGTAACCTCGCGTATAATTTTTGTATGTGCAACATACGCGTGACATACACCCGCGCACTTACACTCAAACACACACACACACAGACGTACAGAAGCACACACTCATGGCACAAGAGCCACTAACCAGTGGCCCGATCTTAGTTGGCCATTGAAATGCGTGTCTAGTGAAGGATACGCGCGACGTGATTGAAATTTTTAAACAAGCAACGTTGCTAGGCTTTGCTGTGTGTGTGTAGTGTGTGTGTGCGTGTGTGAGTATTTATGTGTGTGTGTGTGTTGGGGCTGTCTAAAAAATATGACCAACTTGCTGGCACGTCGCATGGCCGCATGTCAGTCAAAGGCGCAACAGAGTCAAAATCAAGCTGTTGTATAGCATTGGCTCAGACCGGAAACGGAAGTCGCTTTGATGAATTGCCTACCAGACAAAAAAGAAAAAAAAGCACGCCCACAACCCACAAGCAACGCCCTCAATGCACTTGTGTCGCACCAAAGGCATTAACAGAGACGACATTCAAGTTCAGCGCTGTTGAGCAAGCAGATTTATATAAATGCTACAAATATGCATATATACTATATACAAACATTTAATATACCAAAAAAGTCGAAAGTTATTCGTTAAGCAGCGTAGCGGAAATGTAAAATGTTATTAAAGCAAACCGGAAATGCAGACAAAGCAACAACTCGCTGCAACAAGCCTTTTGCCTAAAGTGTCAGACGGCGTCGAGCAGCAAAACTGCAAAAAAAAACTGAACTGAAATGAACTTTGAAATGCGCCAGCAGAAAGGGGGCAGAGCGTGGGCTGCAACTACAATATCCCATTGCATTAAATTACAATTTTGTAAAATGAGAAATGGAAAAAAAAGAAAGTGCTGTAAAATAATAATGAAAAGTTTTTATGAATAGCAAAAATAGCGAAAAAGGGGAGACAAAAAAAAAAAAACAAGTAAGGAAGCTCTAGTCGAGACTGTTCGACTACCAGATTCCCTGAAGCCTGCGCAGAACCAATAATATTCCAAGAATTGGGGGCCGTTATGCAAAATCTGACAAAAACCGAAATTATAGTAAAATTAGCATTAGATAAGTGTGAAAACTTGAAGACTCTAGCTGTAAAGATGAGCGAGATATAATTCTTTTAAAAATATGTTTATATAGATAACTTTGGAACGATAAAAGTTATCGATTTTCTGAAAACAAACTCGTACTGTGCGTGCAAGTCTCTGACTCTTACAGACAGACGAACAGATAGACATGGCTATATTGACTCTGCTTATCGCACTGATCAAGCATATATATACTTTATGGAGTTGTAGACGCCTCCTTCTGCTTGTTACATACATTTAGGAAAAACCCTTATACCCTGATTTGTCATTTTCAATGGTTTCAATGATTTCCCATTTTCAATGGGTTTAGGGTATAAAAACAGTTATGCTGTTGAACAATAGCGAGTTTGCTAGTGCTGGAAACTCATAAAAGCAATCGAAATCATGCAAAATATGATAAAGCAAATGACAAATAGAAGCCAAAATGGTGAGTGCGCGAATTACCTGAGCATTACAATAAGCTAACAATTGCAAAGAATTTGAATGGTTAAAAATAAAATAAATGGATTGAAAAGAATTGTGCTATCAGCAAGTAAATATTAATTGAGAGCTTTGCTGTTTTCCTTTTATTTATTTTTTTATTGAAAAGATTTAATGCTAATTAAAGCATTGTTTGTGACCATTTTCATTTAGCAACACTGATTAATTTGCGGCTTTTGATATTTGCCTGCATTTGTACTGTGGAGTGTTACATATACCAAAACTTTGAGGTTGTTTATGACATTTACTGTGGTTTTTCCAGTTGCCAGTAGCCAGGATGTGGCAAATTGTGTATGCTGCAGCAACAGCAGCAACCTAGATAAACCACAATATTACGAAACCACAAATATGTGACCCAGAGAATCAATTAGTGCATATGAGTTTGCACAGTTAATTGTTTAGAACAGTGTGTGTGAGAGAGAGAGAGAGAGAGAGGTAGAGAAAGTTGGGTTGATTGCTGAGCTCATTAACTTACCTGGCAGAGTTGTTAGGCAGCTCACGCAGATGATGAAAAGCTGACAAAGTTGTATTCCCTTTGGCTGCATTGCCCTTGCTCTACTCTCCAATGCGATTAACGGATTAAACGTTTATTATTTATTTATTTGTAAGCGAGTTTTGTTGTTAAAACTAGTTGTTGTTTCTTTCTCTTTCTCTTTTTTTTTTTTTTTTTGCTGCTCTTTATATATGTTATCCCGTTATTAGCCGCAACGATTTGCAGCCATATATGCGCACAATATCCGTTTGTTAAAACCGCAGAAATCAATTTTTACATTTGCAATCGCTTGTTTTTGCTTTCCAGCACTTTTTTTCTTCTCTCTCTCTATCGAGGTTTTTCATCCGCTTTTTCTCTGCCCGCAATCGCAATTTCCTTTTTTCCCTTTGATTATTTTCTCTTTTTTTTTCAGTTGGTTTTCTATTTTGCGGTCGCATTTAATGCATATTTTCATATGAGTTTTGACATTGCTTTTGCTGGATTCCGCTTTGCGCTTTGCTTCAATTTTTGCAATTTTTTTAAATATTTTTTTTTTTTTTTCTTTTTTCGATCACAATTAGCCGTCTAGGGCACAGTGGCTCGTGTACGTGTTCGTACGGGGTTCGGCTGGTGTAAATACGTTTGAGGTTAGCTGAATTGTGAATTCTGCATTGAACTCGATTTCGTTATTTGCATTTTTCATATCCTTTTTACCGTTTTTGCATATTCATTTCCGCTCTGCACTAACTTCTACTTTATGCCGTTAAGCGGAAAGGGTTTTCTTCTTCTCCCTTTCATATGCTTTTCCTCATATGAATTCACTTCTCTCAGCTGCCAATCCCAACAATGCTTGTGACCATAGCCAGGGTTTAAGCAGAATTTTCATCAGCTGAAAGCAAATGAGAAATAATAAAAAATTAGAAATCATTAAATGTAAATATTAAATTTAGAATATTATTAATATTATTATTAATTCATTCGATTATTCAAATATACAAAATAAAATATTTTAATATTTATTTTTATTATTTATATTTTAATTTAATCTGATTTAAAATTGCACAAAATTGATTAATTATTATATTGTAAATAGAAATAATATTTATCATATTAAATATTTAAATTTTAAAAATTATATATTTAGTTAATAGACGTGTTTATTAAAGAAAATTAGTTTTATATATTAATAAATATATTTTTTTTTAATTTTATCCATAAATACATTTCATTGATAGCCCCTTTAGAGATTCTTGAATTTTTTCTATAACATTTTAAATATGCTTTAAAGACTTCAACACTTTTTGCACATCTAATTCAATTGAAATTCATTCATAGATACATAAAAATTCATGACTTCCATTCCACAACTGAATGTCTAATAAATCCAATCATCTCAACTCAGTCAAACTCATAAATCCTCATAAATCATTGGCATAGTCTTTAAGCTGGCTGAGTCTTAGCATAACCCGGCCAAATATAAGAGCAGTCAAAAAGAGGAAAAATACACATACTGCACACATTTTCCGACTGATTTCCACAACCCAAATGTTGCCCATTAGCAAACCAAAATACGCAATGCACAGGGCAAAGCTTCTGCCGAATTTGCTAAACTTCAACTCCATCATTCGCAGTCACGGAGTCGAGCCTTAAAGTCACGCCCCTTGGGTTGGATTTGCTGAGGAGAAGGTGGAGGCTGCGAGGCTGGTGGGCGTTATAACAACTCCCTCTTGGCTGACTTTACATTTCAAATTGGCAAAATCGAAGCCATGAAATTGTACAACACGATTCTCGCATATCGTACATGACACCATTTGCCCAATGATATGGCAACGGCTTTTCGCTTTTCTCAGTTCAACCCTCCACCCCTGCACCCCCGCCCAAACATACCTAGCGGAAGAATGGCGTTGGCTGGTTTCTTAACACATGCCGTCATGCCCAAAAATTCACTTATGGAAATCGAAGAATCTCGTTCGCCAGCTTTTGTTTCCAGGCAGCGACAGTTCGCGACCCTACTGCAAACTAAACTCATATGAAGTATCAGTATTCAGTATTCAATGTAAATCCTTTAAGCTCCAAATGCGCTTGCGAGTACACCGAGAACAGACACGCACACACACACATACGCACACACACGAACACACACGAACACACACACTCCCCCAAGTATTTGTGCTTCTGATTGAAAAGTGAAAAGCGACTGTGTGAAGTCTTTTGCTAGCAGATTTCCAACTGACACGCTGTGCGTATCACTTTCTTCTTCTTCTTATATTCTGCTTTGGTTTTGTGTGTTTGATAGCTGCTTGAGCTATTATCAATATATAAGTACTGGTATTATTTATTGCGTTTGATTTACTTTTATTTTATTTATTTTGTTTTACTTGGGCAGCTTTTTTTTAATTTTTTTACATGCTTAGTTTGGCTTAAATCTTTCGCTCTCAATATTTGTAAGCTCCAGTAAATAAGATGTTGAAACAATTATATCTGCTAGGTAACATTGAAATCAATAGAACCTTTTTTCTGTATTTTAATTATATTTTAACTATAGTGTTTAATAAAAATTAATCAAAATGTATATTCCAGCTGTTAAAGAAATTTAAAGAATTTTATGCATTTCATATTTATATATATTTTTTTTTATTTAACTAAACAAGATGTAGATTCTTGCTATTATGAAAATTACAAATTTTTTATCTATTTAACATTTTATTATTTATAAAATTCTTTTTAAAAATTTTTATTTTTATGAAAAATAAGGACTCCACAATTAAGGAAAATAAAATAATTTCTATTATGAACATATCATAAATATTAAAATAAAAAATTCTCAACATAAAAATTTTCTCAAATATATCTTTCTACATTTTTATATTTTATATTTATATATGTAAATTCATTTTATATTTATTATATTTATATTATGCTTATATAATATATTTTTTTTTATTTATTATATTTATATTTTATTTATTTTTTTATGTTATATTTCGCAACACACATCAAAGCTTGCTCACAAGTTTCATAAAGCATCGTTTAGAGCTGATATAAGTTTACTTTTTGCTCCTACTAGTAGCTATAATATATCAGCAATATGTCTAGCCCTCTCTCTTTCCCTCTTTCTCTCTCTCCCTATCAGTCACAAAATTTACAAATTTCACAACATAAAGCATATTTTCTTATACACAGAGTGCTTAAACTTTTTTTCTTCCATTCGTTTTGCTTCTTCTTTTTTTTGTAATGCCAAAAAAACAGCAGCAAAATAAAAATAAAACAACAGCAAAATAAGAGCTCAAAATTTATTTGCAAACATTTATTATAGTTACTTTGTTTTATTCTCGTAGAGTACTTTTGCTTGTTAGCTGGGCAGAGTGACTGCTGGAGGAGGGTGGAGAGGGGCTTTTACTTTTTATGCTGCATTGTTTTATAGTCATTCAATGTTGTTGTTGTTGCTGTTGTCGTCTGGGTAATGAAACGCACCGCAAAGTTGATAAAAAGACGACCACAACAGAAAAAAAGAAAAAAAAAAAAAAAAACAGAAGCAAAGCAAACGAATGTATAGAGCTCCTCTTATTCCTGCTCTGCATCGTTTTTGGGGGGGTGGAGCATGGGCGAGCGAAACAAATTAGTTTAGAGATAAGCAGGTTACAAAATATGCCAAAGCATACTTTCTGGCGGGCCATCAAACAAAGTGCCGCTCTTGATTAGCCCGAAGAGGCTTCACTTTTATGTGCAGCAGGGAGCTGATTTGAGGGACTTTTGGGGCGGGACGAGGTGTCAGCTTGTGGGCAAACACAATCAAGCGGCAGAGACGCAACGTGAAAATGTTGAGCAGCTGTCGATGGAAAATGCAGCGCAAATAGCACAAAACAAACACAACAAGCGACTTGCCGCGTGTTTGTGTGTACAACAGAGAGAGAGAGCGAGAGAGAGAAAGAGAGTGAGCTAAAGCGAGCTAGCGGCGTGTCTGTAATGCGCCTTTGCCCGAGTGCACTGTAAATACCAAAGCAATTTCCACTGTAAAATTAACAAGCGCCAAACCGCAGCAGACGTGCCTGCTCGAAGGGGCAGCTGGGAAGCCAGGGTCTCTCTCTCTCTCTCTGGTTTGTGTGGTTAAGGTATTGGCATCTTCAGACAGCCAACGAGCATATATGTACGTGTGTGTGTGTGAGTTAGTTACATGGCAGCATTTGGCAGCAAATGCTCTGCTCTCATCCAAGGCGCAAAATACATAATGAATTTTCTCACCCTTTTCTTAACCGAGTCGAGCCACGCCTTCCCAGGCACGTTTCGCTTGTTTATTTATTTGATTTTGTTTTTTTTTTTTAGCCGTTTTTGTTTGGCCACTCACATACACCCACAAACACACCCACACACACACTCGCATACAACAGTCAGCAATTAAGCTGTCTTGGCTATTATGCAACTGAACGAGCCGACTGTTTAGACAGTTTTTGCCGTCCAATATACACATACACAGGAATACTTTCACACACACACACACACATGCATTCACTCACTCACAATTGTGCATGAGCTCTCATGTGTGATTTTTGTTGTGCTTGCAATGAGGGCTGTGCCTAGAAACTGCTGGCGCTCTGCTGCTCTTTATCAGCTCTTAGAGAGCTCGCCTTAAGCTGACTTTGTGACTTTTGAAGCAGTATTTGTTTAGCACTAGCTAAATATCTATTTAAAAATATATAATTGAGAGCTGTGAGTGGGAATCTGAGACTGCGACGATTCGAAATTTGAAAGAGTTTATTTAAAATATTATTAATAATATTTAGTAGTTAATATACAACTACTTCAACTGGCTAGTTCTATATGAAAAAAATATAAGTTAGTAAAATAAATTACTAATCATATGAAGTTTGTGTCTAAAGTATAGGTAAAGGTCGATCTCTTTTCAATATATCCATTTAAGTTTTTATATTCACCTTTTAGACTTTTAGCCAAAAAAATTCAAATTTCAAGCAATTTAGCCTTTGTGATTAGCTCTTAAGCTGCTCAAATAGATTTATAGCCAAAGCTCAACTGCATGATCTATCAAAATACTTTTGAACACGTACATTTTGCTATCATGAATTTTGTTTATTAAAACAAATCACTTTAGGCAATAGATGCGCATAACTGCATACCTTAATTATTATTCGTATTCTATATATTCTCTAGATCTTTGAGCATGTTTAAGACCCGAACTAAATATTAAAAAAAAAAAAAACTAAAAAATGCTAGAAAAAAAAGGAAATGTGAACAACTGTCGCCAGCTGTTGAAATGAACCATTTAAAATTAACAACGCTTGAGTTGCAAGAAAATGCAAAATGTTCGACTTGTTGAGGGTTATGTGGGCGTGTGCAAGTGTGTGTGTGTGTGTGTGGTGCACATAAACCAAGCTTTTAACTGCCCATCAGGCACACACACACACACTTACACATCAGTTGGCTAGCAGAGCAAACCAATTTTGTATTGCGAAGGACCCAAAATGAAACGCGTTTCAATAAATTCGTAAAATAAAATGTGCCAATAAATTGAGTCGAAACAGCGCGTTGAAAACTAAACTAAAATCAAATTGAATTAAAATTCAAAGCGTTTAATATAGCAAGAGCGACAGAGAGAGAGAGCGAGAACGAGTGGGCGAGAGAGAGAGAGAGAGAGAGAGAGAGAGGGCGGCAATGGAAAGCGTGTGGCTGATGGCATCCTTCAAGTTGTCGCATTTTTCAATAAACTAAACAATTTACGAAAATTGAAGTTTATCTCAATTGTGCAGCTGTTGTTGACAACATTCTGTCCAGCAGCTAACAAAGCACACACACACACACACACAGCCCCTCCGACTCGCGCTCTCTCTGCCAATCTCCCTCTCTCACTCAACTCGCACACAGAACTCAATTTGGCAATAAACTGAGCCACTGCACAGGCTTCCCCCATCCACCCAAAACCTATTCCCTCTGTCCACAATTGTACTACAGTTCAACTAGAGGGTTTTTGGATAAAGCAAAGAGGAGCAACGGTATATCTAGGGGATGGAATGGAATATGCTAAGAGAGAGAGAGATGAGAGAGAGAGATGAGAGGGGTCTTGAAGTTGGCACAAATGCGCTTAGTTGCTTTATTGGTCAAGCTGTTGTGCGTGGATAAAAACCCTTTTAGTGCACAATTGCTATAAATTTGCTGCGGCCATTATATAGGGGCTGAGCAATAGAGTGTGTGTGAGTGAGCGAAAGAGGGGAGAGCGGGGTTTAGTTTTTAGTAGGGGTAAGTCGTTCAACGAAATGCTTCCATTGTGTCATGTGTGTGTGTGTGTGTGTGTGTGTGCAACTAACTCTCTTTCACTCGCCCTCGCTGCGTGTGTGCCAAGTCGATTGACGAACGAAGCTTATTTTAATCTCATTTGACAGTTCTGGCAAAAAGGCTCTGTGGAACAGCTGTTGTTGCCTGCTGCTACTGCTACATCTTCTTCTTCTTCTGCTTCTGCTTCTGCTTTGAGTTTGACAAATGAACAATGCAAAAGGGTTTTTTCCATTGGCCCGCCCCATTTGGTTGCCCACGCCCATATTATATAATTTCACCATGATTAACTTTGAAATTTGCATTTGGTTTTGCTCTTGAGTTTTCTACGACCATTTTGTTGACCCACCGCATACGCAAATCCTTTGTCCTGCTGTTGGTCCTTCTCATCTGCTTCTCCCTCTTTTGGTCAATTCTCTTGGGTTAATTTTGTAATTTTCGCACATGGCCTTTTATATGGTTCAACATAAAGATTATGGTCCTTGGGCTTTTGGGGCTTATTTGGTTTTTGGTTTTTGCCTAAACTTTATGCGCTCTCTCATGTTTAATTGGAATGGATTGTGTGCTAGGTCAATGGGCGAGAAGAGTGCAGAGAGTATGGCGTTTAGTGTGGCAACATTTAAGTTTTCCACACACATTTCCAAAATGATGTCAAATTGGTTTAAATTAACTACCAACAGTGTGAACGAATTGAAAGAGTTTTTCTCAGTATATATCTCAATGGCCTTTAGCACTTTGCATAAAACTTTTGTCCAATAGCAGCAGCAGCAGCAGCAGCAGCAGCAAATGAAATTTTTGGCCTCTTTTCACATTGAATGATTATAATCAATTTGATGTTTATGAAAATGAATTGGATAATTGAATGAGCCGACAGTTCGTTTAACTATTTTATAATCTATTTAGAAAGTTGTTAACAACATTATGCTTGGGACGGAATTGTGTTGAACGAAATTGCAAATTGAAGAAATTAAATTGAGAAAATTTGTTAAATTATCTACATAAAAGAGTTACAAAGGTAGATTAGATATGAGATATCACAAAGATTAAATGGAATGAATGATGGAGCTGAGTAAAGGCAAGATAAATAATATTAGATAAATAAATAAAGATTCATAATAATAATTAATATTAAATAATATTTGTAAACTGCTTTGTAATTTATTTTAGATATTTTATTAGCTACTTTTCTATATTCAGATTTATATATGTATACATATTATTCTATGTATATTTATTTAGATAACTTTGAACCCTCTCTCCCTCTCTCTCCCTCTCTCCACCTAGTTCTTATTTATCATTTGTTTCCTAATCCCTTTCTAGGTTTTGCTAAATATATCTCTGCAATATTTACTTTCTAGCAGTCACGCACACACACACACACGCAAACACACACACGCACACACACACACTCACTCGTACAGCATCTCATGGCCAGGCCCCCCATTCGATTACAATTTCCCAGCTGAATCGAAGCCGTTGATATTTTTGCAACAATTTGCACGATTTTCTATTCGAAATGCGCCCTTGTAACCCATAAGCCCCATTTCAAGCTGTAGCGAACAGTTGAATATATTGGGGTTCGGCTTGTCGAAACTTTTCGCATAAAATAACACAAGATAAATTGTTAATGCGTCTGTGGGGAAGCGATTAGCGGTAAACGTAGCGAGTTTATTTCGACTTTTCAAACAGTGCAAGAGAGTTTTGCTACAGCAACGTGGTCAAGGCGGCGTATGCGCAATTCGAATAATATTTTTCTAGCACGGTTGGGCAGCTCGATTTTGTTTGCTCTTCTGATTTGAGTGTAACAAAATATTTCAATGAACTTTAATAGATGAGTTCATTGAAAATGTATTTAAATAGCTAAAAGTTCGAGTTTTTCAATCTTTAAATGATTTTCTAAAGCATATATGTATGTATTCTTATATATATATTTTTTTATACACAACTGATGTCTGCAAAAATTGTCTCAGTTACAGTGAGTCAGTCAGTCAGTCAGCAAAGTCGTTCAACTCAACTGCCACAGGCAATTTATTTGGCTTTATATTGCCAGGCATTTTTATTGCACCCTTCTCTTTTACTCACTCTCCGTCCCTCTCTCATCTCTTTCCACGCCTAGCATTCAAGTGCCTTCGGGCACAGCTTCACTTCAGGCATTGCAATTGGCTAGGTGAAGCGCACACACGCACAGACACACACATACACACACATACACACACACATACACATATATGCTGTTTGCCTGGAGTCTGGTTTATTCAGGTGTGCAATTGGCAAATGCTGCTGCTGGGGTAAATTGCAGCTGCAGCTCATGATAAATCGTTATTTATAATTTGTATTGTTATCGTACGATTTTCCCTTAACCCATTTTCCATGCCAATGGAAATTGTTAGTAAAGTGGCAATCAATGAAAATGCCGAATGGCCAACTCAACTGATGCTGCTGCTGCTGCTTCAGTTAACTCCTTGATCGCTTCATAAGTGAGTCTCCAGATTCACTGCAATGATTCAACTTGAGTGGCTTTAACTGAACTTTTTTATATCTTAAGAAATTTATTCTGCTTTAAAATTATTCTCCTTATATTAAAAATTCCAAGCATATATTAAAACTTTTTAGATTGTTTTTCATTCTTTATTTTTGTGCCCAAACTGTAAATAATTTGGTTAAATTCTCATTGTTCTCTTCGGTTGAAGAACAAATATTTGAACAAATATTTGAAGCCAATTATTGTGTTAAATGTTCGTAGAAAATAAAATACAGCCACAACAATTTGGTGCAAAACTCTTTAGAAATTAACCAAATTCACATGGCCAACATTTTGTTTAAGCAATATTCAGCTGAATCCACTTCAGTTCTCTGCACCACTTCAGCTGGCACTCAAATTACAGTAAATACCAAAACCGAAAAATAATTATTAGCAACGTAAATTTCAAAAAACCAAAAATGTACAAATTTACTAACCTGTCAAGAGGTGAGGTTAAGAGAAGGGGAGAGAACAGAGAGTGGCGTGGCCCGTAGCTTAGTATGCGGTTAGCTAACCTAATTTGAAGAGCAAACATAATATATGGATAATTACATATTTTACTACACACTCATACACCCACACACTCACACTCACACTCGATTCCCTGAGGCTAAAACTTTTATAGAGTTTTCCATGTGAGAAGCAACATAATTTTGATAGTCCAAAATTTGTGCATGGTCATTAATGAAAAATGTTTTTGCGGCTGCCAAAAACCGCAAAAGCTCTGCTAACTAAAGCTTCAACTTTATCTGCCAGCTACTTAAAGCGATGCTGCAACTGGAGGTCAGCATCGTTTAGCTGCGGCATAAATAAATGCAACTGTCAGAGGCAGTCGAAAGCAACATCAGCAACAACAAAAACAACTACGAGAGGGAGTAAACTGAATGCTAAAAGTCTGAAAGCTGCTGGCCAACTGTCAGCGCCGAGTGCAAGTGACAAGTCGGCAACTCTAAAAAGAGGGTGAAAGCCGGATGCGTCTTCAAGGCAATGGAGGTCAAACTGAATTCTACGTGTGTCTGTGTGTGTGTGTGTGTGTGTGCAAATGTGTGTGCATTAGAGTGTGTGTGCCTAGGTGTAAGGGAAGTTAGGTGTGTGCTGACGTTTTATGATACCCTAGGTGAAGAGGAAAGGTGAAAAAGAAAAAAAGGTGTGCGTATTTAATTTTTAAATAGTCCACGTTTTTTTTATGAATTATTTGATGTAAATTGAAATAAAAGTTATCGATTCAAAATAAAAATATTCTTAGATATTTGTAATTTATTATTTCTTACATTTTATTTTAAAAAAAATTTATTTTGTAAAGCATTTTATGTACATCAAAATAATAATTAAAATATTTATTCATACATATATAAAAATGCATATTCATAAAAATAAATAAATAAAAAAGTAAATAAATAAAAAAAAAATATTTATCTATAAATGAATACAAAACTAACATTTATTTGTCTTCAATTTGTATATTACAAAAAAATTTTAGAAATTAAAAAATTAATTAAATAAAAAATTATGAAATTAATTAAATAAGAAATGAATGAAATGATAAAAATTAAAATTAAAATTAAAAAATAAAAATTAAATAATAATCTTAAATAAGTAATAAAAAAAGAATAATAAAAAAATATATAAATAAATGAAAATCTTAAAAATATAATCAAAAATATATATGTATTATTTTTAAATTATCTCAAGAGTTAATATCCAAAAGTACTACATTTTATGTTCTCTAATAATTTCTTCTACTTTTCTTAAATATTTAAAAAATACTCTACATCGAAAGCCATTCCTTGATAAACTTAGAAAATTGATTGAAGATGACATCATCATAGCAATAGAATTCTCATTTCCTAGTTCCCATAACAAATAAATTCCAACTGCAGGGCATATTCTAGTCTATCACATCTCAATTAGCACATTCCTTTGTGCTTGGTTCTTTAGTGGCTGGGCTGGTTGGCTTTTTATGCCAGCGACGCTCGTTTTGGGCTCGTTCGTTCGCGTTGAACATATTGTGCATGCCGCTGCCACAGACTGTTGCATACTTTTGTGCACTCGACTGCGCCTGAGTGAGTGCGCCTCAACTTGCCGCTTTTGTAAATCCACTTCTTCTGGCCCGCCAACACCACCACCAGCACCACCACCACCATCTCACTAACGCCCATCTATGCACCAAGAAATTACCTAGCCAAAGTTGCGTAGCGAATCAGGCGTAAAGCAGACAAAGAAAAGTAGCTTCAACTTGCCTGACAGATATTATTATTTATGTTGCTCTCTGGGTCGCCATTTGCTCTACCTATTTTACTCTCTCTCTCTCTCTCTCTCTCTCTCTCTCTCTCTCTCTCTCTCTCTCTCTCTCTCTCTCTCTCCCTCTTTCTCTGGTTGTCTCGCTTCTTTTCTTTGCCTGGTTGAGTGCGCTTTTAAGTAGAAAAACGCGAAATGGAAACGCTCATTACTCATGCGAGTGCAGCTTGGGCCAAAGGCAAAAGTTTTTGAAGTAAACTAGCTGCCAGTGCTGGAAAAGTCGCAAAAGTATGCACAAAACTGTATAATAAGTTAACTGTTATAATAGCAGTTAATATATATGTATATATATATAGAGAGAGAGAGAGAGAGCTATTGACATTTAAAGCTTATAAGGTTGCAAAGCAGCAAATAAAATATAGTTGTAAATACATAAATCTTAAAATAAAATAAAATAATTTAATTAGTCATGGGTCTCAACGAAAGATCTGCCTTTAGTAAATTCTCTCTTTGTACTTTTAAAAATATTGATTTAAATTTATTCAGCTTTAAGCGCTACATTTAAAATGTTAATATCATTTATATGGGCTCTGTGGTTTGAGCGTCAACAAAAACTATACAAGTCTGCCGGTGACAGGCCCTGAGGCAAATCAAATAAATCACTTGCCCGCGTCTAATTAAACTTAAGCTGCGACCCTTAACACTTGAGCTTTTGCCATTGTTTTGCTGTCCTTTCGTTCCTGTGCCCTATTGCCCTCACTCCGGGGCTGCGACGTGTTGTGTGCCGCGTGCTCGCGCACACACATCAAGTGATTTGCATAAGGCGTTTGCTTGGATACACCAACGCCTACAAATGCCAAAGATCAACCGGGGAGCCATTCCAGGCTACATGTCGTACCCAACACCCGGGGCGCCGACGACATGCGAATGTGTCTATGCATATGAGCGCAACTTTCTGACGACCCATTCCCCGCAATCCTCAACCCAACACTCCCACACTCCCACACACACAGCTTCCTCTTACTCTTTTTGCTACTCCTACTACTTTCTCTTCTTCGTTTCCTTTCCAAACTAGTGGCAACTGTGTCACGCGCACTTTTGCGTCATGTGTGCCAATTAAAGCCATGCCACGCCCCCTCTGCAGCAGCGAAAACAACATGCAAGCCAAAAAAAGAGCAATAGCAAAGCAGGCTTTTGAGCTCGACTAGAAGTAAGTAGTGCATAGTTTATGCCCTCACTTGTTCTTGCTTTAAGACTAACTTAATGCTGTTATATTAATCAAGCGACAAGCTTTAAGCAGGTAAAAATGGCTTAGATGCATTTCTTTGAGATACTTGAAAGTTTTTATATTAATTAGTAAATAATTTCACAATTTATGCTTTTGAGGCTTTGCTTTAAGAATTAGTATAGTATATACATTTTCCATAGCAACATCAAAGTGAGTTATTAGTAATGATTTATGAGAAGTTTATATATATATTTATATACAAACTATTTATTTGATTATTCTTTGTGCAAACTTTTGTGTTGTTTATTGCCTTTAGCTATTTATTAAATTTATTTCTGTTACCTTTTGTAACTAAAATGCTTTTGAGCTGTTACCTATTGCTCGTTCATAATTTGTGATTCTTATTGAAAGCTTTAAAGAAAAATCGTTTTACTAAAAATTTGCAAAAATAAAGTTTATTTAGATCTAAATCTGTTGTATATTAAAAAATGTCAAAAATGTTATTATCTATAATTAAAACATTCATCGCTAGAGAAATTTTCTACCATTTTCTCCAAGTTTAGTTGACCTACATCATCTAGCAAATAACTCAAGCACATACAATCCTATACTTCACCTATAACCGAGGGTATTTAAATATAAGTAGCTTTGCCTGCTGCTGCTGCTGCTGCTGCTGCTTCAGCTTTCTGTTGCGACTAACTGTAGTCAACTTTTGCGCCCTGCTGCCTTGTTGTGCGCATTATTAGCTGTCGTTTATTTTACACAAGCAGCGCTGTGCGGAGCGTACTAGCTGGAGCAGGGAGCAAGGAGCAGGGACCAGGGAGCAGGAGGGGTCGGCACAGGAAATAAGGATTTAGCTAGAGTTTGAAGCAAGGCCCGCTGCTTCAAAGTTCTTGTGCTGAGCAAATTTCTCTTGTCGTCATTTGCAATGCGGGCAGCGGGCAACAGCAGTCAGCAACCATTCCACATCCTAAGCACCTTTTCTCTAATGTTGTTGTTGTTGTTGTTGTTGCTGTTGTTAGTCTTATTGGCTGCATATGCCTGACAGTGGCTGTGCTACCCCTTGGAAATACTCTTGCGCTGGCTGGAGACATTTTGGTCCTTACACATTTAAAGTCATTAGTTGCTGCAGATCTTTAAGCAGCTGAACTCGTTTACCCTGCTTGAGCACAAGAAGTGCAGCAGACTTCTTCCAAAAAAACACTCACACTCACACAAAATAAAAATAAAAATAAATAAAAATGAAAAAAAAACAGCCAAGCCAATGTCAGACTGAGTAAATTTCATGGGGGCAAGTGCAACAAGACTGTCGTAAAGCGAAAATTGCTAAAGAAAAACAAACAAACAAATTGCAAATATTTTTCTAATGTCTGATGGCAGCTGGCTCGAAAGACAGAGGGAGAGAGTGAGAAAGCGTAAAAGTTAGACGAGTAGAGAAAATGCGACGCTAATGAACTATGAAAATAGCATATGCCAAAGCAAAACAGAATACGAGCAAGCAAAGCAAAGTCTGTTGCGTGACACAAGCATGAAAACTATGGATAAAAAGTTTAATATTTGAAGTTAAATATTTCAACAGCGAAGGACATGAAAAATATAGATTTTTTAAAAAAATAATATAAAATTCTAGCGCGAATAAGTTTATGATATCTGGAAATTTGTGGTTTATGTGCATAAACTAATTATTTTTAAGCTTTATGCAGGTAAAGTGTGTTGAGTTGCGTTTGCGAAACAGAAATTATTGAGAACATTTCATTTCCATTATTATTTATTATTATTCTTTTCACTTTAAGATTACACAGCTGAGCAGTTAGAAAACTCAATAGAATGCATCGTATATGAATAGATGCTATCCCTCTCTATCTCTCACTCTCATTCTCATAGACACACCGAACGACACAGCAATAGCCGAGGCTTTACTTCGTCTTGGTCATCGGTTGAGCGCCTTGAGTTGAATTATTCGTATGACGCTCTTTTTTCGAACGTCGTTTAGAGAGCAATACGATTGCCGATCGCACAATGAGATTTTATAAGTGAGCAGATAACTAAACTTGCATAGACTTTGCAAACGGTCTACACAATGCACTCACGCATACACACTTATTCACACTCAGGTATGCTATTGATGTGTTGAGCGAAAACAACTCTCGCATTCACATCAATACAAGCACAAAAGACGACAGAAGAAACTATAGCGAAAAAAAGATCTCTGTCCGATTGCGAACGAACTCGTTGAAGGCCTGGCGTTCACTCTCTGAGTTTTTCTCAAAGTGTCAGTAGAAGACGTTTATTTGCCGATTTAAAATTAAAGAAGAATAGCCGATCGCAAACGAACTCTCGTTAAAGAACCGATGCAATCGGCTGTTCTCTAAGTCTTTTCTAAAAGTATGAGTGAACGACACTTATTCACAGACATTTAAAAATATCCAAAAGAGCGTGCTCTGAATATCTGCATAATTCATGAACAGCTAATTAATGGAATTCTAAATTTGAACAGATATATAACTGATATCATTCTGTTTAAGAGCAGTTCAATATAAATTGATCGTTTTGAACAGTTAACTAACTAGTTTTCAGTAACTCTTTCTTTATATTAACAAATAAGTCAACTGATCTCAATTTAACTAATTAATCTATACCCAGAATACTTAACTAGTTTATTTTGAATCTATATAGTATAATGATTCCACAGTGCAGCTTCATTAATTGTAAAAACAAAACAAAGGAGGCAAAAGAAAAGTGAGTTATTCGTGGACTTCCGTTTGCAGCAGCAGCTGTTGCTGTTGCTATTGCAAGCTCTTTCGTATATGAAATGAGACAAGTGACAGCAGCTGCCACAAGGGGCAAGGAGCAAATGCTAATGCAACGAGTTACGCAGCTGTATAACTGGTTATCTGTGTGTGTGTGAGTGTTTGTATCTGTGTCTGTGTGTGTGTGGCAAGTGGCAGTGCAATCGCAATCGTTTGGCTGAGTCGCTTGGTCAAGTAACTCGATTCTGTGGCTGGTTGGCCCTTGGACTGTTTTGTAATTTATATGCGCGTGTCGATGTTGTCCCTGTCGTCCTTGTTGTCGTCGTCGTCGTTGTTGTACTAGCTGCAGCTTCCTTGTAATGGAGCAACCGCAACGAACGAAATCTGACAGGAAGCATTTTTGTGACAAGCGCACAAGTTTCACGCTTCAATGTGCAGCAGAATGACAGCCCACGGAAAGGGTGTCCATGGGTTGCCAAGAGAGCACGACAGAGAGAGAGAGAGAGAGGGGGGATCTCAGTGTCTGTGTCAAGGGGCAAGCGTCAACAGCAAATGAAAATGGCTGAGTGACCTGTGGCACAAGTGGGCGGCAGGCGGCACTGAGCTGCTAGAAAATGAAAAGTACAATATGTTTGGGATTTGTTTTCTCTAGTTTTTCTTTATTCTTTATTTTATATATATATATAGATATATATATATATATATATATATATATATATATATATATATATATATATATATATATATATATATATATATATATTTCTGCTGGCAGCGGGTTGCAAGTGGAAAGAGCTTGACATTGATAGACGCAATGGTCACCTGATAAAGTGTAGCAGCAATGACATAGAGAGAGAGAGAGAGAGAGCGAGAGAGAGATAGCAAAGCTGATAAAAGAGGTCAACTAAATTGAAGCAGTTGACCTAAGTGGCTTATGATGAAATGGGAAAGCAGCAAAGTAAAATTTAACCCCAGGATAAACTTTGAATAATACTAAGCTAAATGTGAAAAAAAAGCATAACTGTAGAGATTCTCAAAAGATGATTACCTTAATCTGGTGATTTTAAGCTGAGGAGCAGGAATATAAACTATTGAGATTAATAGAGATTTAATTGATAGATGTGTAATGTAATTTGTATTTGAAGCAAGGACTATGAAGAAAGGATTATGAAGAAAGGAATATGAGGAAAGTTATATGAAGACAGGCTTATGAAAAAAATCAAATCATAAAATGATAAAATAATTAAAAATGCCTTTTCTCAAAATATAAATGTAAAAAAAAAATTTGCTAAAACATACAAAGAAAATTTGAATTTTCTATTAGAATTCAAAATATTTATACAAAATGTAAACTATAAATATACAATTTAAGCAATTCAAAAAAGTTAAAAAAAAAAAAATTAAAGGAATATATACAATCTTCAAGAAGTTTACTGCTGGTGCTATGGCTCCTGCTTATTAGGCTGCCCTATACAAGCTACGCTCTCTTTAAGTGTGCCAACAAAAAGCAGCTGCTTAGACTGCCTGCTAAAGAAATATATGAAAAAGATTGTATATATAAAACATATGTTTGCCTTCATCAGACATTAAACAACTTTTTCAACACAAGAATTCCTTCTGCCCAACTACAGCATAAACATATTAAGAACACACGCGGCGCTCATTGTAAAAGTTTGCTGTTTAAAGAGAGAAAGCCGCAAATGGGCTTCGTTGTTTTGTTTTCTTTTTTTTTTTTCTTTTTACCTTAACTGAGGTACAAGAAAACTTTTAACCATTTTAAGCTGGCGACAATTCTTGGGAGGGGTTTTTTTTTTTTTTTGGGTTGTCTACCCTGGTTTCCGTTTCCAGGAGCAGCTTCTGCTGCATGTTGGCGGCGGCTGCTACGGCTGTTATTATTATTCAGTTACGCGCTGCTTATACAGGCGAGATATTCATACATTCATGAATGTATATATATATGTATACAGATATATAGATACGTGTGTGTATACGTATATCTATATAATACACGTACTCGTATCTTCTTTTGGCTCCGGCCCAACACACACGACGCTTGGCGTGAATTTGCATAAACACCAACTACAACAACTACAACAACAACAATAACAACATATATCTGTTGGGAAGCATCCGTAGATAGCGCAACGCGACTTGGTTTACTTTTAAATTTGTATTATATGCATTTATACTCCCCAACATATATATATGTAAAATAAAAAAAGGAGAAAATAAAGGAAACCCCATATGTAATTTTTTTTTTTTTTTGTGCTTCTGCATTCTTGTACATGTTTATAAAATTGTCTAAATTCCCACAAGTTGATTTAAACTTTCTTCCTTCTTTGCTGTGTAAACGCCACCAAAAGTTGTGCCTCGTTTCATGATTTTGTTCTTTAGCTACCCTATATTTTTTGTGTGCTTACAAGAGTTATATAATAATAATTTATATATAACAATTGCAATTTTATATTAATTTTTAATTTCATTCAATTTATTAATATATGCATTTATATTTTGCTCCCATAAATTTCGCTTGCTAATCTCATTTAGAGCGTATGTTGTAGTCGTTGCCATTTGCATTTACACTTCAGCAATTTTGGTTGCTTCTATGGGGAGTCGCTGCGAGTCGCAGTCGGTTCGCCTTTGCTTGGTGCCACGTCGCGTATACGTTATGCTTTTTACACAATTGTTATTATTGTTGCTCGGCGGATTTCTTTTCGAAGCAGAAATGTATTTTCTTTTTTTTTTCTGCACACGTGTAGCATATATATATATATATATATATTTTTTTTTTTTTTATAGTCTAGGGCATTGCAATACCACCAGGAAATGCTAAAAATGCACTCAGGTATTGAGTGTGTGAGTGTGTGTGTGTATGTGTGTGACTTGTTTATTTATGCAACTGTGCCAAAGGATTGGGTTTTGGTTTTGGTTAAGGCAAAACACGATAAGAGCATGTTTTATGTAATACTCCCATATCATCGTATCGAATATCTGAAATTGAAAGCGAGGTGATGAAAGCGAGACAGATATAGGGAGAGAGAGTAGGAGAGAGAGAGCAGAGCAAGACAGCAATCGACAAATTGTCAGAGACAATTGAGTTGAGAGCAACGAAAGCAGAAGACTGTAAATAAGGCCACAAAAGTGAGCAAAAGTGAGGCAAAGACTAGTAAATGGAAATTGCGAAAGTTGAAGATGCAAAGTAGAAATATAGAAAACGAAGACAGCTTTTGCAATGATGCTATGAATATTTTTTAGAGAACAATTTGTTTTTCAAGACAGAGAAAAAAGCAATGGCTTGGCACTCTTAAATGTCTTTGAATATTTCATATTCTTATAATGTTTAATATATAAATAGAATTGTTTATAACTAGAAATGATCTAAAAGACAAAGGTTATTGGTTGTCATATATATCTAGAGAGTTAACAGAATTTTATATCAATTAAAAATAGGAATTTAAATTTATTCATAAAAGTGAATTTCTAAACGTTCTGAATTAGATAAAACAAATATTTGATAGCGAAATCAAAAAGAGAAATTAATAACAATAATATATATAAATGTACAACAATATAATGTCTTTATTTTTTACTTATTTTTTTTATTTTATATTTTGATATTTGTTTTTATATACGTATATAAGTATTTTATATTTTAATATTTAAGAATTAATATATTAAGAATTTTGTATTTATATTCAAATACTGTTTTTTTTATATACGTATTTTATACTTTTATATTTTGAGAATTTCTTCTTTTTAATATACATTTGTATACTTTGAGAGTTCCCTTAATAATAAAATAATACAACAATATTTAAAAGTTTGCTCAATAAAAAATCATTCCTCATAGTTCATTTTATAATGAAGACAAAGACACTCGAATGACAGCAAGAGCGAAAGAGATAGAGTGAGCAAATTATTTTCGCATTGCTCACATTTGTTACCTCTTTATATGTACATACATCTCTTCCCAGTTCGCATACCAGTGCACATATAATATATAATCCACTTATATCTAATTTATTTATCTACTTAACATCCATTGTTTAGTGCTTCACACACACACACACACACTTTTACTATATTTTCCACACTCGCAAAATTAACATTCACTTGTACACACACACACACTCACACACACACACTCTCATGCTCTGACACACTCACATTCGTTGCTTTAACCAGCCAAGCACTTGGCTCAAGTGTTTGCTCACTTTGCGGGCCGCAACCTCTTAACCTGCCCGCAACACCTCCCCCCTCACACCATCACCACTGCGGCCTTATCACTTGGCCTCTCCTTTTGCATTTTGCCCTATGCTTAGTTAACGTTTTAGCCTGCGCCTCTTTTTCGTGTTTTTCTCCGTTTTTTTTACTCGCATTCTCTTTCTCTTTTTTTTTTTTTGGTATTTTTTTTTTGTTTCGGTGTCGAGCTAAGTCTGCTCTGGCATATGTTTCCCACGCTCTTTGCTAGTGTGTGTTGCGCTTGTTTTCTGTTCTCTTCTCGCATTTTTTTTTTTGTTGGTTGCACTCTTTCCCCGCTTTTTGTCGTCGACACCCTTTGTCTGTTTGGCGGCGTCTTTCACTCACTCACTTTATTTGCGCTCATGCATCATAAGGGTTTAATGGATTTGTTGCTGGCCTCAAGAGATGCTCTCTCTGCTGCTCTAGTGTGCTATCATCTCTTAGCTAACATCACGCCCACAATTCACACGCCCACATTTTGTTTTTCCCACATAAACACACACACACACACATACCCACTCAACGATTATCATATTACGCACAGCCTTGGCCCCTGCTTCTGCTGTTTATGACTTTATTTTGGCTACCTAGTCGAGCAGTTAATACATTTTTATAGACTTGCCAAACTACTGCCACGCCCGTTCTGTCTCTCACTCACACAAACACCTACACACACACACACACACCCACACACATATATACAGCGTTGAGCAGCACTTTACAGGTCTGTCATTCTATTAGCTTTTCGCGTGCTTTGTCATTGCCGTTAATAGACTTACTTTTCCTCTTACACTTTTATGGAATGTTTCGTTACTTTTTTGCGCCTTGGTCTTAGAGCTTTCAGTTTTGTGGCTGTTGTTGTTGGCGCCATTAAGTCGTCGACACCATTGTTGTTGTTGTTGTTGTAATTGCTCAGCTGCGCATAAGGCTCAGCTGCGAGTGTTGGCTATAAAAACCAATAAAAAAAAAAAAAAGGTAAGCAGCGCTACGTATACGTAATACATAAATCAAACTGCGACGACGACTATTCAAAAAGTCTTTAAGCTGAGAGAGCTACTGCTGTAAATTGATAAGAAATCAGGTGTCTTAGAGCATATTTAAGATAAAAGAGTAGAAACCTGATATTAAATATATATAGGAGCTAAAACTGACTAAACCTTTCCAGCTATAGTCTCTATAGACTCATTGAAAGGATATCTCTAGCTAACAAACAAATATTTAAAAATTTCGTAGGTAGCTAAACACTTTCATAATAAAATATACAAATTTTTTTTATTATGAAAATAAATAAATACAAATGTTATTCATATAGCAAGAGCTTTAATACAAATTTGTATAGACAAAACCAAACTGTGCTATGGCTGCAAAATGATTTTCAAATTGTTGATTTTCCACTCCATTTTCTGCGCAATTTTGCTTGTGTCAAAAATTGCAGCTTTTCATTTGCGTTTGCTGCAGCAACAGCAATAACAGCAGCAGCAGCAGCAGCAGCAGCAGCAGCAGCAGCAGCAGCAGCAGCAGAAGCAGAGATTTTCTGAGCTTGGGGCTAGGCTTTGGCTGGGTTGAACAACAACAGTCGAGTGCAAGCCAGAATCCAGCCATGCCGTAACATTGTTAGGAGATCTAGTGCAAAGTATATGCTATAGTTTGTAGCTGTCTTTAGCACACATCAAAAGCATTATTAACAGGACTACAAGCACAGAAACAACATATACATACACAGGCGAACGGGGCATAGGATAACAGAAAAGATGCCTGCGAGCTGGCTCTGTAAATCCAAAACATGTGTCCTTACTCGATGGCTTGGCTTCTCTGTGTGTGTGTGTGTGTGTGTGTGCGTGTGTTTATGTGTATTTATGAGCCATGACACACACACAGACACACACACTCAGAGACATACATACATTGGCAGCCACATCAACTGCTTTTGGCGTGCATTAAGTGGCCTTAGCCAGCCGCACAAGGATATGCTTTTTGTGGTCTTTCAAATATTTGGGTTTACTCTCTTCTAGTCTACATTCCCTCTCTCTATCTCTCTTTCTCTCGCTGTCTCTATTTTTATATATACAGCATATAGTATATATATATACATATTCTGTTTTACATTTAAGGTGTCTGCATGACGCATAAAATTTATATTAGTCTGGCTGCCTGGCTCAGCAAATAAAAATTATATTAAAAGCAATTGCTGCCAGTCTTAAAATAAGCCAAATTTTTAAATTTAGTTTCGCGTTCTTGTCTTGCTCTTCTTTATTTTCATTTATTTATTTTTTCCTCTTCTCTTTTCTATGTAAGTGGCTAAGCAGCTTATAAATGCGCAGAGCTTGAGCGAACAAAAATTTGGTCGACTGTTGGAACAGTCCTGAGTTAATTGAGAATATTAGCTGAGCGAAAGCAGCTTTAACATAAACGAAATTTTCTCAAGAATAAGCTATTAGATATTATTAAATATATGCGAATATATACTAGAGAAGAACAAAAATTTGGAAGTAAATGAAGGGAACCATATGTGACTTAAAGCCTTATTTAAAATAAATATGCAGCAATACATGTGCTGAAAAGATTTTGAAATATGTTTTAAGCTATTTGTATATGAATGTTAGAAGTAGTAGGAGAGAAAGAATGATATACTATAATTAAATAATGTTTTATGAAATAATAATTAATGTTAAATTATTTTTATAAAAAATTTGATCAATTTTTTTAAATTTAAAAATATTAATTAATTTTTTTATTGTTTTATTAATTTTATATTTTTAATGTTAATTTCATTTTGTTTTTAAAATAATAACATCAAAATTATTTTCTGTTTTAAATAATTATATAATTTTTTATTATATATTGATTCTGTGTTATTAATAATAATAAAATTTTTAATTTTTAAAATTTATTTATATATTTTCATTTACTAATTTTTACAAATGTTTTTAAATATTGTTATTTATTATAATAAATAATAATAATTCAATTTTTTATACAATTTATTTATTAATTTTATTTATTCATATTTCAATTATTACTAATTATTATTGTTTAATAATTATTATTTTTAATTATTTTCATTTATTTATGTTATTAGAATTATTATGATTAGTTTTTATTAATTTGTATTATTTATTATATTTGTTATTATTATAATTTTTTTTTTTTATATATTACAGTTATTTTCATTTATTCATTTTTCACAATTATTTTCTTTTATTTTAATTTATTATTGTTATTTATTTATTTTTTTTTACAATTAAAATGTTCTTATATTCAAAATCATTTAATCATTTCCTCAATTAATTTAATTTCATTATTATTTTTTTAATAACTAAGCAATTATGTTACACAAAATGAAAGAATTATTGCCCTAATTTTACCCAAAGAAATTGAAATTGTATTACGAAGTAACGTCTCATATTTGTGAAAAGATGTCATGGAATGTGGGTTAAATGCATACTCAGACATATCTGACATACGCATATTTGCACAGTTAAAAAGTAGGCAACGAATTTATGCGAATCAATTCAAATTCAATTGCACACAATTAGCGCAAGGTCTAAGAAATGCCGCGTGTAATTTTTCCTCACCCAGACAACACTTTGATAACCAAGTCAACTAGTTGTTGCTCTTGTGCCACACAGTTGCAACTTGTGCCGTTGCTCGTTAGTTGTGCTTCGGCACTTTTGGCTTTTTCCTTCGCCTGACGCTGCTTGTCAAGTGTCGCCTGACACATTCTCAACTCGCTCGCTTTGTCGGCGACTTTTCAAAGTTTGCAACGTCGCCAAGTTTTGTGGCAGGTGGCAGGCGGCAAGAGCTGCGACTGTAGCTGTAGCTGTAGCTATTGGAAGTGCATTCAAATTAAATAGCATTTTGATGAATATTGATTGATTGCTTTCTGGCTGGTTGGCTGACTGGCTGACTGCCTGGCTGGCTGCGTTGCGCCGCCTTGTGGCAAATTAAAAGCAATTGGCGCTATGGCAAATCGAAAAACTTTTGCCCCCAAAAACTTTGGCCTTGTAACTGAGATAGTCGAACTGCAGTTGCAATTTAATTTTCCAATGCATATACATACATACATACTATGTAGACAAGAGAGTTATCCAAAAAATTTGTTAATCAACAGTTGTTTGTTTGAAGTGCAGCAGAAACTTTGATTTGGCAAAGCGAATGCGGCTATGAAATGAACTTTGATTGAAGCTGATTTAATGTTAAAGTTCGACATTTCAAGTATTAATTGAACAATTCCTAACTTCATTTTAAACTTACTATTGTTAATTGTTTATAGAGATTTTTAAAATAATTAAATGCATTCATAACTTTGCTGTTTATTACAGTTTTATTTAAGTATATTACATTAAATATATAAAAAAAAGTTCAATCTATGCTGATAAAATTGTATTAAATAATTATTAATATAAAGTAAATAGTTAATTCAAAAACTTCTCAGAGTTCTTCGAACTAAATAAGTGAAGAATTTTAAAACAAATAAAGATATATTTTCTTATGCAGCGACTCGCTGTAATTTATAAAATAATTCAGCATTAAGTAGCGAGCAAGTTTACTCGAGGACATTACGCAATGGATGGACTAAGGATTGTTGTTGCTGCTCGCTGCTGGCATTGTGTTGCTGTTGCACTGTGAGTTGCTGCTACCGGAAATGAGTAAACAAGCGTCAAATAGTAAAAACACAGCAACAACAACAACAACAACAACAACAACGACGATGACGACGACGAGGATGAAAGCGACTGCGATTGCAACTACGAATGCAACTTCAACAGGACGCCAGGCAGCCAGCACAGCGACAGTGTCCTTACGAAAAATATAAATAAATGAAACATTAAACAAAACTGCGACAACGACGATGGCGGCTACAACAATGGACAAAGGCCCTTGTGTACTGTTGCAACTGTGAAGTTTCGTGGAGTGTGGCGCGTGCATAAGGACTTGAATGCGGACGCCAGCGCAAAGATGGCGAAAAATGAGCGAAGACAACAACCGGATATCCGGCAACTTTATAAGCAGCCAGCAGGCAGTGCCACAAAGGACAATCAGACACCAGCCCAAGCAACGAACTGCAAACTGCGAACTGCGAACAGCGAACACCGACCGCTGCCTCTGCCGCTGCCGCAGCCACCGCCGACAATGTAGTTTATTTTAACTTTTGATTTCCGCCTTTTTTGGTATGCTGAGTACTTGCTGCAGCTGCAGCAGCAGCAACAGCACTGTTGACCAGGCAACCTGGTCAGCTGCAAGCGACTCTTCGAGCACATCGTTCAAGACGCCAACAGACGAGCGTCGGCATTAAAAATGAATTAAACTTGCGTTACTTCTCAGGCTTCCAACTGGCTGTTCCTCCATCCTGCCTGCCCCAAACAGCACCTGACTACAATATATAACAAGAAGTGCTGTAAGCGAGCAGCACGCAATTCAATTTCCACAATGTCTTCGAATGTCAGCGAAAGAGTATGGACTATTATTTTAATTCATTTAAATATTAGTATTAAAAAGTAAATTAATAAATGTTAATAATTATATTACAAATTATTAATAATCAAAATTCTTTATTGTAAAATATAATTGCATATTATTAAATTTAATTCTATTAAAAATTAAATAATTCGAATTTCCATAATGTTGCGAATGCTTTCAGAATTTTATTTAATTAAATATAAACAATATTATTATTAGTGCATAAAAATTTATATTAATCAAAATGATTTATTGTAAAATATAATTGATTATTAGATTTGATTGTCTCAAAAATTAAATAATTCAATTTCCATAATATATGCAAATTTTTTAATAAAAAACTAAAACTTAATAATATATACATAACAAATATTTAAAAATTTATTTTAAAATAAATATGGTTATTACATTATAAATATTATTAATAAATTAAATTAAATTAAATACAGCAAAATGCAATTTAGCTTTTCCGATTATATATAATACTCATTTCTCATGCCATCTTTAAAAACTTTTCTACAAAGTAGGCTGCGATCCCATTTCATTTGATATGCCCAGCCACAGCTCTCAATTCAATTCAGTACACTTTTTGGAGATACACAAACAACACTACAAACCCACCAAACACTAAAATAAAAAAAAAATAAAGAATTTTTTAAAATTTTTAAATACATCGCATTAGCATCATATTCATACGTGTGCTGCAAAACAAATGTAAATAATTTCTACTAGTTTAAGCGCAAAGTGAAACTTTTTATAATTTTGTAAAAAAAAAAAAAAATTAAAAAAAAAATTTATATAACATAAAAAAATATCCAAACCAAAGAATGAACAATTCCAAAAAATAAAAACAAAATTGTAAACGAACGAAAAACTAAAAAACTTAAATGCAAAGAGTGCTTCCATTCCGTTTGACAAGACATAGGGACCAAAATATACAAAATGTGTAAACGAACGTAGTCTCCAAAATAAATATTGGAGCGGCGAATGCTGATGTCGGCAATTAATTTAACCTGGCTTTACCTACACATAATTGAATATTACTCGGACTGTAAGTATATAAGTGTAATTTAAAATAGATTTATTATTATATAAAATAACTAATATATTCTCTCTTCTCTTGCAGTGACAATAGGTTGACAAATCTACAATACACAAATCTTGGATTTTGTTTAGGGCGACTGCAAGTAGGTTGCTTAACTTCAGTGGTCCATCAAAATCCATGATCACACATTTAAACAGTGCCTCATTGCCACTGTTACATAGCAAGTGATTGGCTATAAAACAAATGCCTGGGAATCTTCTCTCCTATCTTCTTTTTTCCTGGGCTTCAGGGATTCTATTGGTACACTGTCATCTGATTCACTTCTTCACGCTCAGTGGTATCTCTCGAGAATTGAACAGGAATTATTTTCTTCGACTATTTTCCAAATTCGACGTTTATCTGCTCACAACTGAAAATTCTGGTAACAAATATATAATAAAAATCTTTTTGGCATCGAAACATTTGTTTTAATATGATCTTCGAATGGGGTTTTTGGGTTAGCGAGAAAAATCACCAAATGGCGAAGCAAACGAAATATACTTGATATATAATAAAAATATATATATATATATATATATATATATATATATATATATATATACAAATAAGATATAATATACAATGTATAATATAATATATAATATAATATCAAATACATATACTGATAAAGCTTAAAAGGCATTGATCATTTTCATTATTTTCAATGGCATAGAAATTGATAGAAATATCGTAAGCAAAAGTACGAATATGTGTATTATTTATATAGAAATAAACAAGTTTTAATTATCTGTAAAAAAAACTGTTTAAGAAGGTGAATGTCCTTATATTGATTATTTCTTTATATTCGTATATTATCTGGATCAATACAATGAGCTGAGGCGTCCGGCCGTCCGTCCATGAATGCAGCCATCTTGTATTCACTATGTATATTTTAAATAACTTATTTCCCCATAGCCACGACATTATATTACTATAAATTTAACCTACATATCAATTTACCCATGACTTCTCAGATATATATGTATATACAGAAATACAAACATGGGCTAACTTCATTTACAATCCGTACACGGAGATAAACAGTACTCAATACAACATAAAAAATGCTTTCATATCATTCAGTAGAAAGTATTCACTCAGATAGTAAGGAATGTATGAGTAATAATAAAAATGACAGTGAGACTGGAGGTTCCTTTTATCCGGTGGAGCAATTTATGTTACGGTAAATAAATAAATAAAATAATCTAACATCGCATCGAAATTAATTTTGAATCCCAAAGCACTCAAATGCTCTTACTGGACTTTAAACAGTTCAGGGCTGCGCGGACTATCCAAAGACACATTCGTGGCTTTATCGTACGTCATAGAATGCATCGAGAGCAAATAGCTTCAGCAATTATTCAGAGGACATGGCGTCTATATATATCTAAGCGACATTTGATATCTTTCGCACAGGAGCGTGCACAAGATTCAATACAGATTTTGTACCACACTTCGTCTTTGAAGATACAGGCCTTGTTCCGTGGTTGGTGGTCGCGCAAGTATATCAATAATATGCTCTACCTCAAGAATATACAATTGCAATGCGTTGAGGAATTGATATATGCGTATGCTTTGAGGCTGCACACAATGTTGAGAACCGGGCATTTGCCAGGATATATTAGTTTGGCTGAGGATCCGTAAGTAGTAGTTGATCTCTTTAGATTGTTCTTTTTGTGGAATTAAGTAATTTCCTTTTCTCTTTCTCTTAGTAACAAAGAAAAAGTAAATGACCTTTTAACGATATTCCATTATCGATTTTATAATCGTTATGTGTGCAATAAATATATGGTAACCAGAACAGATATGGAGAAACACCGTCATGAATTCCTGAATTCCGCTTTTACTACTCGCGTGCCATATGTGGGCTTCAATCACAATGGTGCATGCAAAAGATGGGCAACCAATTATGATATTGTGCCCAAAGACTATACGAATCGTGAATACGATATTCTTCAAGCCTTTATGACACAGATTCGAATAACTGATTTACAGAAACGATTTATAGAAAAAGAAAAGGGCAAGTATAAATGAATAATTCATGTTTTTATTTTTTTTTTCATATTTAATAATAAACATTGTTTATGTAGAATTGAGAAAAAGTTCTCGACGTTTTGAAAAAGAGAATCTATTCTGCAGAGATGTTGCGAATAGCATGAGATTTTGGCATGCCTGTGAGGTGTGCAAACCTAAGATCACTGATAGTCTAATGGGAGAACAATTTGGGTCATATCTAACCGATGTCAAAGTATATCTGGAGAATATGCACTATGTGACCAACTGTAATTGTTTTCTTGATAAAAAACAACCCGAGCTCTTAAAATGCAAATCTAAAACAGTTACCACATCCGAAAGCAAACCGGCTGCAGCTAAAAAATCAAAGTAAGTTCAACAAGAAATTATTTCTGATATATTTGTATTTTTCTTTTATATTTCCTAATTAAATCTAGAAAAAAGAAATCAATACATTTTATGATGCCATAAGACAAGAATACCTTGTAATTATAGACATGTTTATCGTATTCAAGTTGATAAAAAATAATGGAAATCTGAATATTGTTGACAGTACATTTTGTGGAAAGCTTGAATTACTTTCGTAATGAGCGGTGAAATGCATATTTTTTATTTTTATATTATTTGCACATGGAAAAATAAAGTGTGTCGGCATATGAATGCTATATTTTGCATAGTTTTTTATTTCAATTTGAGCCTTACAATGAATAAAATCAAATATACGCAAGCGTAGATTTTTATCAACTTAATAATTAATTTTCAGATAAATCAAGAATTACATCATTTCATCAAATATTTATTTCTTCAAAATTTTAGTGAAAATTTAATTATCTATTTTGTCGATAAAAAGTAAATGGACCAAAACTAAAGAAATATTAAAATATTAAATATTAATATTAATATTCAATTCTATGTATAGAAGCAGCGATTTCATATAATACAAAAACTAGATGCTTAAAAAATATATGTTAAGAACTTAACCTACTCTACTTCAATATTATTGATAAAGATTGTTAACTGACGATAAATTGTGATCCGTTATTTGAATACCATTAGAGAATGAATTAAATACATAAAATGCTTGTTTGATTTTTTTGATTTAGCAAATAATAAATCTCTACTTTATTAGCGCACTCTGAAAATAATTTTCATGGTAACTCTATAGTTCAATATATCACGAACACATATGCATTTCATTTATATTCAATTATAAATTCAACTTACATATCACATGTATACAACAATAGTAACACAGGCACATTCTACTCACAGTTCTCACACGATAAGAAACAATAAAAAACATTACTCAGTACAACAAAAATATATATATACAAAATACTATGCCAACAATTCTCACACGATAAATAATAATACAACAATATATAAACAATGGATCATTTTGAGCTGCCTTCATATAACTCGGTTCTCGCTCGCCAATTACTAGTTCAAACCAATGAGGACTGTATTAAACTTGACAGTGATTCTTCAGGTATTCATTTCTCAATGAAGGAACATATGTTACGGTAAATAATGGGCACCTTATCATATCCAAATTAATTATAATTCTCAAATACTTAGCACTCAACTGCTATTACTAGACTACAAACAGTTCAAGGCAGCGCGCATTATTCAACGCCATGTTCGTGGCTTTATTGTTCGTTTGAGAGTATGTAGACAGCAGAAAGCTGCAGCAATTATTCAAAGGGCTTGGCGTCGACATATATTCAAGCGACATCTGATCAATTACGCACAGGAGCGTACTCAAGATTCAATACATATTATGTTCAATGTGTCATCCGCAAAGATACAGGCCTTCTTCCGTGGCTGGTGGTCGCGTAAGCATATCAATAATATGCTCTTCCTCAAGAATATGCAACTGCAGTGCGTGGAGGAACTGCTGCATTCATTTGCCTTAAAATTGCGCACAATGATGAGAAGCGGACACCTGCCAGGATTTGTGAGTTTGTGTGACAATGTGTAAGTATTAGTTAATTTATTTAGTTTCTATATTCAACTATTTTATAGTAATGCTTTTGTTCAACTCTCAACTTTTAGGGGCTGGGCAAAAGTACAGGAGCTCCTAACGACTTTAAACTATCGATTCTACAATCGATATGTATGCAACAAATATATGACATTCAAAACAAATGTAGATAAACATCGTCGCGATTTCATGGATGCCACTTATTTTACTTGGGTGCCATATTTGGGCATTGATCACAACAGCCATTGCCAAAAATGGGCGAAAAATTTTGATATTTTACCCAAAGTCTATGCACTTCGTGAATACGATGTGGCTCAGGTATTTAAGTCACAGAATCTTGTAACCCATTTGCATAAGAAAAAGGTTATGGCCAAAGAGAATGGCAAGTATAATAGAAACAAAAATATTATTATTAAAAATTATTTATTTTAAAACTAATTTCATTTTCATAATATTTGCATATCTAGAATTGAGGAAAAGTCTTCGACATGCTGAAATCAAAAATCGATTCTGCAAAGATGTCGCCAATAGCATGAAATATTGGCGCGTTTGTGGTGTGTGTAAGGATAAAGTCACTGAAAGCTTAATGGGAGATAAATTTCAGGAATATCTAGCCGATGTTAAATTATATTTAGAGACAATGCATTTTATTGCTAACTGTGATTGCACTCGTGACAAGAAACAACCGCAGCTTATAAAATGCAAATCTCCTTTATTTACTCCACCTGTAGTACACACAGTTCCACAGGAATAAAACTATATTTTTTTTTATTGAGATGAGAATAAGTTAAAAAATAAATAAAAGAGTCTGCAAAGATCATTTGATTACTATGAATTATTAGCTTTTTTTTTTTATTTTGAAAGTGAGGGGAAAATATTCTTAATTTATACATAAATTTTATTTATAATAAATATATAAATAAAAATAAAACAAAAAATAAGAAATATATAATTTTTATTTATAATAGATATATAAAAAAAAAATATATAAAAAAATATATATAAATAAAAATAAACTTGAAAAATATAATACAAATATAAAATATTATTTTTTTTATTTATTAGTTGATATATAAATAAAAATTATATTTTTATAATAGATATATAAATAAAAATTATATATATCTATATATAGATTTTAGATGTTTTTTTTTTTTTGTTTCTAACTTATCCGAAGTACCACGTTGCGCCTCGATTCAGCTTATAAAAATGTATTCTATTTATCTGCCATTGCATTGCATTTACAACCGCATCAGAGTGCCATCTCTAATATACTTTCTGTTATTCAAAAAAAGTAATTCTTGCTGATCATAGTAGTCTTCGATTTGCTCTCTAAAACCATTGATATACTCCGGAACAGCTTTAGTTTCTATTCAGTACACTTTGTGAACACAAACAAGCAACTTGAAATTTCCAAAAACATATATACATACATAAAATATTACACAAGAAAATAAAAACACATTTCTTAACTGGGTCTTTCCACTATGTACGTTAAGCGCAAAGTGTAATTTCTTATGAGAAATATACAAACATAATTTAAAACTGAAACGAATGGAGCCAAATAAAACAAAATATTGACTTGAATAAAAAAAAAATAAAAAAGACTCTGATACTTGGCATCCATATACCTTATACGAAGTAACATTCATTGGACTGGTAAGTGGAATATAGAATGTGTAAATCTATATATCTTAATAGATATTTCCAGTTTACAATTTCTATTTCTAGCTACGGATATAAGATGGGAACACACTCTCGGAAGTTTGGTTAAGCTGTTAAAATTTGCAACGTAAAGAAGAGCGCAACGCAATGTATAGTAAACTCTTTATTGGAATGATTTTAATAAAATTAATTGTGATAGGCAAACAATTTTGTTTAATTTTTAATTTTTGAATATATTTATATATGTTAAAATATATATTATTATAAATATATATTTTTAGGCAAAGTAAATATACATATATTTTGGAAACAAAAGCTGGGCTAACTTTTCATGAAAATCCCTCATCTAGTCTCTGCTCACATAACACACACACACTCACACACACACACACACACGCATAAATGAGTTCAATCAATATTGGGAACAAATTAAATTTAATGATATTTGTTGCTTGCAGCCAAAGTCAAGTAGAAAAGAGCTACGAAATTGGCAACTCGGGTAAATATTTACCGACTGACGCTAATGAACTTGAGCATACAAATAGGCAATACACACACACACACAAAGACTCTTGGAAGTACTTATGTTCCCAGAAGCTGAAGCTGCTCAAAAGAAAACTCGATTCGCTGCTTTGATTAAAGAGTTTTGCACCGAAATTTGCTCAGTTACAGATTTTGCTCTCGTGTCGTAGTTTTGTTCCATTTCTTCCTTTTTTTTTTGCCCACAGAGAAATGGACGAGCAAAACGTGTTTACACAAAGAATTTTTCGCTATTGATTGTGTGATTGCAATACGTATGTCTGTGTGTGCGAGTGTGTGTGTATTGTGTGTGTGTGTGTGTATTTACACATATGCAAGGACTTTGCCGTAGAAGCACGTTTGGTTTGCCATTGTGGGCACCCAAGAGTCAACAGCACTTTTTTTTAGAATTGATACTCTACGGATACTCGAAAAGAGTATTAAAAGTCTGACATTAAATTTGTTTAAATAGAAAACTTTGTATAATGGCAATTATTTATTTATATTTTATAAAAAAAAAGCTCTTTATAGACATTATCAATCTTCTTGCCCCTTAGAGTATTTCGCATTCGTCTATCCCGAAACTAATTTTTATTTTCTCTTATTTATTTCTCATCGTTATTTGCAGTGATTCAGTTGAGTTTTCTGCTCTGAGTGGGCTACTTGTCGAAAATCTGCGAGAGTGACAGAAAGAGAGAGAGAGAGAGCGAGAGAGAGGGAGAGAGTGAGAAGAGATAGCAAGAGTGAAGTTATCTCTGTGAGTTGACTGTCAGTGCTCTTTTATAGTCTTTTGTATTTGAAGTATCAAGTGTGGCTATAGTAAATAATCTAGCAGGCTTTTGCTATCAAATCGCTTGACTTTTAGCTACTCGACAATGAATTTATTGAATTGAGTTTAGTTTGCTTACGTTCATAGCTCAGACAACATCTTAATAATATAGAATTAAAAGTGAGATTTTTATACAAAATGTTTAAATATATTCAAAAAAAAAAAAAAAAAAAAATAAATAAATAAAAAAAATGGTGAGTACCAAAATATTTTTTTCATAAATGCAAATTATTAAAAAAAAAAAGATTTAGAATGAAGAGTGAAACACTGCATAAAAAAAAAAATGTAAAGCGGATATATAATTGGAGAACATAACAAAAAATAATATGATAATATGAAAAAAGGAAAAAATAAAAACGGAAGCTTCTGAAAGGGTTTGAGGAATTCCACAAGGTAATAATAAGCATATTTATTTTTGTTTATCGTGTTTAATTAATAATCTCAAAATTTTTCTCAGCTTCAATTCAACACGTGTAGACTTGTACTAAAAACTATATATTTTTTATAAACAATAAAATGCCTATATATTTTGATACTAAAAAAAAATAAATAAATAAATAAAAAAATAAATAGTATTTTTTTGTAGTTTTATATATTTGCAATTTTAATATGTATTATATATAAATCCAAGACATTTGCTTTTGGGAATACAGAACAAACATATGTTAATCATCTACGATAATGGATGCCTAAAAGAAGCATACAGAAATAACAAAAAATATAATAGGAGACGATGAAATGGAAAATAACCCATATAATATATGCTAAATATGAAATACGAAAATTCAGAATCTGTCAATCCATGTGGAACATAATATATGCATTAGTATTGTGTGTACCTATATGGGATTGTATTTTGTTTAATTACACTAAGAACAATAAATAACAAATGCAAATAAATTTGGTAAATTTAGTTGTCGAGCTGATCAATTTATCAACATTAAATTTCACATTTCAGTAAATGGAGCAAAATTACATTAAAAATTGTACTTCAAAATGTTCTTTTAGGATTATTATATATCGTAATTACATTATATAATATATTCAACCTATTAAATAATATTTTTAGCAAAAATTTTGGGTTCCAAAAGTCTGTTTTTAAAGCAAATAGTGTATTAAAATTATATATATATATATATATATATATATATATATATATATATTTTAATGATTTTTTTTTTTCTATTTAAGCGCTAATATATTTATTTTGCTGATATTGAATAGCTATGTAGCATTCAAATGCCAGTCATATAGAGAGTGTTTATGTCTCTGCGCGCTCATGTTTTGTAGTATGTGTGCTATATTAAATAGAAACAGAATTAACCCAAATATGCAAATAAATTTGCCAGCGAAGCGAACAATAACAACAACAACAACAACAACAAGGCTGCACATTAACTTCCGCAGCTCATTAAGTCGCTGTCAGTTGAAGATAGTGTGTGTGTGTGAGGGCTGAGCGAGTGAAAGAGAGATGGGGCTACAACAAACTAAGCGAGATAGAAAGGGAAAGTAGAAGCAGGCAAATACTTGTGTACAAAAAATTTATGCGACGCCAACTGGACGGCAGCACATACACAGAAAGAGAGACATTCTCACACATTCATACAAATCAGAGGCTCGCCAGACAGGCGAAAAGTTCGCTGGCTCTCACAACAAATAAAACATTTGGCCCCCATGTAAATTATGAGGGCCACAAAGCGAAACCCTCAAAACCCCTCGCACATGGAATACGTAAATTAGCAACAACAACAAAATATACAAAAATAAGGCAGGAAAAAAAATAATAATAAAAATATCAGCGCGCCAGAGGTCAACTGTGGGTGAGCAGCATCAGGAGGAATGCCACGCGGCATGCCCTGCCGTGCCCTGCCCTGTCACTGTTCTGTCCTGCCACGCCTCCTGCTCGCGCTCAATATAAAGGCTAAACGAAAATGTCGACACATTAAATGAAAATGACGGAATTTTTACTTGCACTGAATTGTTGGCTTCAAAAAAATTTCAATATATTTTATTGTGCTCAACTAGCAGATACCCTGTAGTGAGCTAAAGCTTGATTGAGTTCATTTAAATTAATTTCAATGAACCAAACCGAAATTCTTCAGTTATTCTATTCTTAAACATTATTTGAATCAATTTATAAGCAAGTTAGACTGATCTTAGCGCAGCTCAATTCCAATATACTTCCTTGCTCAATGTGAACAGGGCATAAGGAAAACTGAAGGCAAGAAAAAAGAAACCTGTACGCATCCTTGGCCGCCAGTTTAATTAGGCCGTCTGCTTCTGCTTTTTTTTTTTGTTCTATATGTATAGGGAAAATTCCTTAAAAAATGCTCGTTTAATGCCGTTGCCCTCAGTCTCTCAGGTTAAAGGTTGTTTTTTTTTTTTTT
Organism: Drosophila koepferae; assembly: GCA_030914345.1. Taxonomy (NCBI): domain Eukaryota; kingdom Metazoa; phylum Arthropoda; class Insecta; order Diptera; family Drosophilidae; genus Drosophila; species Drosophila koepferae. The sequence goes on from JAUESR010000207.1 coordinate 12,644,613, forward strand.
TTTTTTTTTTTTGGTATTTTGTTGGTCGAATTTACGTTTGGGTTTGGGTTTGGCCAAACTAATTAGTGGCCATTTTGTGGGCGTTGCTGTTTAATGAAATTTTAATAGGACTTTAATTGAAATTCACCACGAGACTCAAATTGCGAGCTTCAATTGTGTGGAAGCAACAAGAATGTGATATAGTAAATGCAGATAGATGGATATATACATAGAAGATAGTTGATAATAATATGCATCATTGTAAATATGCTCAAGTCCAAGAATTAATTTAACGTACAACTTTGTAAGAGTTTAATAAAACTTATTTTTAATCTTCTTGAAGTTCATTGCTGAATACTAGACTTTAGTTTGCTTTATTTTCCATTGATATTGAATAAATATTCGTTTGTCTTCAATGCCTGTTGAGTTCAAATATTTTGCGTCGTTGCCTTAGGGCAACTTCAGCAAATAGGAATTTAATTAATATTTTCAACGAACTCTTTATTATGAATTGTTATTTGATTTTGCTTTTGAGAGGTACAAAAATAAAAATGCTTCAGGCGTAAAATTCTTAGAAGATATTTTTAGAAATTTAATTTAATAAACAGATAACCTGACAGGGAAATCTTGTGGATTCAAATTGCAAAATGAGCAAATTCATTTGACAAGACAAGTGCAAAGACAGGCACTTAACATGAATGGGAAGTATAAATAATGAATATTCGAAGTATTTATTGAGATAAATAAATAAATGAAGTATGCATGACAGATTATTAATTTAAGCATAAATGTGGAGTTTAACTTTTTAATATTTATTTGATTTGATTTACATATAGTATATATTTTAGAAAAAAAAAAAAACATAAATAAAAAAAAAATTCTAGCCGAATCTGTCAAGTTCAAAACCATAAATCATTTTATTCTTCTGATCATAAACCGTTTTAAGATGTAAGTCATTTGTTTATATGATTGTTCTGCCTTTACTCAATTTTACAATTAATTATACTATAAATATATATTCTAATTATTCAACCTGCAACAAGTCTCGCATATATAACAGTCAAGTATACATAGAGAAATATAAATATATTTGTATCAATTTAATGTAAAAAATTGTATTATCATAAATGCTAATAGCTTTAAGTCTTAGCAATCATTGAGCTAAGCTTGAATTATGTGGACTACTCTGAGCGAACAAAAATAAATGTTGCTCACTTTAATTATATATTTCAAATAGAAGCTCAATATAATATTTTACTGACAGCATTCTTTTAGTGAAGATCCAATATTTGTCTCAATCAACAGATCCTACAAAGTTTAAGGATATAACTTCCTTTGTATTTACCACCCCAATACATATTTAAATAAAATGTTTCATTTAAAATATATATTATTGACAAATTGTGTATATTATAATAAAAAGCTAAATCACTTACTTGAGTGCATCTCTATGTAAAGAATCTTTTGAGTAATTAAAATCGAATTCTTGCTGCTGTGTTGGCATTCATTTAATTTACCGTTCTTGTTGCACATTCCTTGTGGCCTGCACACACACACACCCGCACACACGCACACGCACACGCACACACTCACACAGACACACAACCGACAATAATTAAACACACGCGTCGCGTAATGACAAAACAGAGCGCTGCCAAAATGACGCTTAACGAAATGTCGAACGCAACTGCCGAAATTTATGTTTAAAAAAAAACTGCAGTTACAGCAACAGCAGCACCAGAAGAAGAAGTAGAAGTAGAAGCAGAAGCTGATGAAGAACAAGTGTAGGATGAAGCCGTCGCCTGTGCCTTGGATTCAGTTTCGTTAGTTTCAATTTCGCACAGTTATTATTGTTGTTGCTTTTGCGTATATTATTTGCTGTTGTCGTTGCTGTTGTTGTTGTTGTTGTTGTTAGCTTCGACGGCTTCGTGTGTGTTGCTATTGCCTGCTTTTGCCCGCTTGGGGCAGAGATCCAGTTCGTAGCGCGTTATCAATGGAACTGCTCAACTGCTGATTTTTCTCGTCATCGTCGCTAGCATCGCCCCAGAAAGTACGTACGTTTTTTTTCTCACACGCGATTTGTCGTCGTAACGATTCTCTCTCGGCCATTCGGCTCGGCGACTCGTGTTGTCGTCGCTGCTTTTGGGCGGGTGAGTGGAACTTAACGAAAGGAGTGCCATTGTCGTTTGGGGAATTTCACTTTTCGCGCTGTAAACGAGAAAGAAAGAGAGAGTGCATTACATATGGGAAATTTTAACAGAGAGATGTTCGGCTGTTCACGGTTGCAGTTCTGTTAGCTGTTGTTATTTCAATGTAATAATTAATGACTTATATTTTAATATTAACTATACATATTAATAAATTGAATCACAACTATAATTTTCAACTATTTATCGTTAAAATAAAAAGTATGAAAAAAATATGAAATTTTTGTAAATTTAATATTGAAACATGTTTTGACTATGGTTTGAAATATAAATAATAATGAGCATTTAACTATAATAATAATATTCACCAGATATAATAATATATTTCTACATAAACTAAAATTTTATTTTATTATATTTCATATTACTTAAGTTAGTTTACGGACAAGTCACAATCTGTAGTTGTCCCAAAATAAAATACTGGTAAATTACATGGACTTTTATTGAAGTCCTCAAAGGAAATTATTTTTCAAGCGTCTAACGTCTGTTTCGTATTTACAGATTTACAGATATGTTATCAAAGACTTTACCGTATCACAAATGTTAACTATATTAATTTACTCATAGTTCGGAAAAATATTGCAAATTGTCTTAGCCAAGTCAACTAATATGGCAATATAAATAATTTTGTATATATGTAAAAATGTGTGTTTCGGTAATACTCAATTCTACATTTATTTCATAACTATGACTTTTAACAGTGAAATATTTAGCATTCAATTTAATTGTTCCAAACTAATATAGTTATTCCAAACTGCGCATTCAAGTCCTTTTAAAAAGACATTTCCGTATTTAACGACTTCATATAATGCACAAAAATCAGCTTTAATATGCTTAATACAATTATGAGAAACACTGAGAGGGGAGCAATACACATATATTTAGCAATTTCCCACTTTCACAGCTTGCATACAAATTAAAGCATAATTTATAAGTGAATGTGTTTATGAGCATGTGTGTATGTGTGTGTGTGTGTATGTGTGTGTCAGTGTGTGCGCCTTGTGCACGTGAGTTTGGATGAGATATTCCTGTATTTTAACCTGACGACTGTCATAAAAATTGTGTTTTTATTGTCGACACGGCGCCAAAGCCTCAAAATGAAAAATGCATTTGGAATTGCCTGCTTTGAGAGGTAACTGTGGGTAGGGGGAGGGTTTGGAGGGGCGTCTGTTGGTATTTGCTTAAATTAGTTGAACGCACGCGTGTGTGCATTTTGAAGTTGTTTTTAGTCGTTTAAATGAAGTAGGGGAAAAATTGTCATGCGGCAAATGGAAAATTTCTCCCACACGCATAATTTTCTATAAGTCAATTGAAATTTATTACACACACACACACACACACATACAAATTGACTTCTGCCACGCCTCTTTATCTACTATATCTACTTAACTCCCCACCTGCTTGGCGTACATGTTGTTCCTCTATAATAATTTACAAAGCATTTTACGCTTCGCTTCGCCTGCCATCTGCATTAGCCGCAAAGTCAGTTTGCCAAGGCACACAATGGGGCAGTTTGGCATTGGTGGGTGAGGGTGGGGCGTGAGGAGGGGCGGGGGCTATGTCTGCATTATGTAAATACATAAAAAGTCAACGCGTCCTTGATCTATGGCCCATTCATTCGGGCTGCTCTACTAAGCGACTTCTTAGCCAGCTTGACTAATGGCCCAATATGATGGACAGTAACATTTTTTTATTTTTATTTTTTATTCAAGGTTTGTTTGTTTTTTTTTAACTGAGAAGTTATGGAAGAAGACTGTGTTAGAATGAAGATATGGGCTTGATTTGTTAATATGAATAAGTTAATTTAATAATAACAAAATGTTGAAAGCCTTAAAAATGATTTTAATAAAATTAACTTTCATTTTTTTATATTATGAATTATATTACAAAAATTTTTGTACTATGATTAGAGCGTATTATAGATATGCATTACAAAAAATTTGGAAAAAAGATTATATATGTCAAAGAATATGTAGGGTTAGTTTGACAACGATTTTACTTTAATATTGCTGCACTAATAAAATACTAGAATCACAATTAATGATTTATATAATTACGTTTCAAAACGAGTCACCAATTTTATAATAAAAACTATTTTTAAGCTAATAAAATAAAATATATGTAAAAATTCAAATATTTAAATATAAATTAACAAAAGTTGTATCTAAACCAATAAGATTTGTTCCAATTAGATTATACACACATAATACACATACATACAAAAACATGCCTAATCCAATTAGACATAATTCAATTAGATTTAACAAAAATTAATATACTGCATACACATACACATACACATACACATGTATGTATTTAGAAATGACATTTATCTTAAAGCAAAAAATAAGCCATTGAGCTAGAACTTATTTATGTGACTTGTCTCTGAGGCGACACAAAAACAATTTCCAACTCATAAGAAAAGCAATGCATCATTTTTATGCCGAAAAGTTTACAACTGCCGCAGCCGCTGCCGCAGTCGCAGTCAAAGCCGCAGCCGCAGCCGATTAATGTGCCCAGAGGCCTTAACAGAGTGCGAGCAAGAGCGAGACAGAGAGAGAGAGTGAGAGGCGCACTCAGTTAGAGTTCGCACTCGCACTCGCACATACACACGCACGTACAGGCACACACCGATAGAGCTTACAACAGAGAGCACCCCAAAGGATATTAACAATAATCTAACCAAATTAACCCAAAGCACTAAAGTGTAAGTGACATTAAGTTAATTTTCGAGCTGAAGACGAGAGACCAAAGCAGAAACAGCGTGAGAAATAAGAGCGAGAGAGCACAACAGAGAGCAGAGCAAAGGAATAAAAAAAAGTTGGGGTTTTATTTCACTTTCTGTTGTTGTTGTTGTTGTTGTTGCTGGCTGTTCGCTGCAACTGTGCAAAATTTCCCACGAGATCAATCAGCCACAGGCAGCAGCAGCAGCGGCAGTAACAGCAGCAGCTTGACTCTGTCCGCCATCTTTGTTGTTGTTGTCCGTTGTTGTTATTGCTGTTGCCGTTATTACTACTTTTTGCAACTTTTTTTCTTTTCTTTTGTATAACTTGGCCGAACGTCTGCTTTTGTTTCTTTTTCTTTTTCTTTTTCTATTTTTTTTTTGTGCTTTGTCTATGTCTTTTTTGCCGCTGCTCAGCTCTTCGCTTTGGTGCTTTTCGTTGGGTCTTTTTGTTTTACACCTTTTGGCATTGGCCTTTCGCAGCGAGCGAGCGCAGCTAATGAAGCGACGTTGATGATGCCATGGCGGCGTATACTGGAAGTGGGAGGACGAGCAAAGGGCAAATAGGTTTTATCCAGTGGCGTGTGGCTTTAGACGGTGTCAAAAAAAAAGGGGGGGACGACAGTGTGAGTTAGTATCTACCTGCACCTGCATAGCTCTTGTGGCTACGCAAAGTGAGTTGAGATATTTTGTGGCAAGCAAAAAGATGAAACAAGAGAGTCATGCAAGCCAATGTAAGTAAAGCAAATAAAAAAAAAGAAGACTTTAAAAATGCATAGCATATTGGCTAAAGATTTTGTCTAGCATATGTGTTGTATTTAATTGAAAAATGAAAACCGGCCGATAAATAAAATACCCTTGAAACAAATTCTAAATGACGCCCATGTTTGCTTTAAGAAAAGCTACTCATTCGCTTCTCTACCACTTACAACTGTCTCGCTCTCACACTCTTATGCTTAGGCAGCAAATGTGGATCAAGTTCATCTGTGCGCCCCTTACATGTACATGAATACATATACATATGTATATGTATGTATGTGCGTTACGAAATTTAAAGCAAAGATATGGATTTAAATATCTCACCTTATGCCTTATATAACTTCATGGGATCACTTGCATAAAACATTTATAAAGAATTGTTAGGCGCACATAAGAAAAGAAAACACACACACAAACACATGCTATAGCTAAGGCGGCAATGGCATACAGACAAAGAAAAAGCAATAAATATAATTGACTAATATATCTCACTCGCTCACACTAACAATACTTACCGCGCAACGCCTAGCATGCAAAACAGATGCGCAAAAGCATAAAACGAAAAAATTATGTTTGCAAATGCGTGCATTGTGGCTGCTGCTTACAATCGATTTACATAAGAAACACAATATGAAATAATCTGAAGAAATCTGAATTAAACACACTTTTAAGCAATATAAATAAATATGTATATGCGTATAATTAATATCAAACAATCGCGAGACGCACACGCGCAAATTAAGACGCAATCAAGAGAGCGAACGCGCACAAACTAAATCATCTATTTTTAAAGTCCACAATGTCCCCTCTCACGCTACTCACGTTTGAGTATCATCCACACTGCTCTCACTTTACTTATGCATATTAGAGCTGCTAGCTAAGGATAACGGGATCAAAAGCAATCATAGGAAGGCATGCATGTGAGGAGACTCAATTATGATCCACAAGGCTCTCATTGTGGAAGTTTTAATTCATGTTCTTTCCATTCTCTCCACAATCAACATGCTCGGTCTCATTCGCTCTGCAGCAGATGCTTGCGGCAGCAATTACTGCATATTTATTCTGTTGCTGCAGGTAAGAGTGTGATGGATATAAATTTCTTTATAATATTTAGAAATTACTGAATGGGGCATTTTAATTGTCTCAAAAATTATAAATTATTTGTCATTATTATTATTATTAATTCTTTTTCTGCATTCCCTTCTTCCTTTTATTTAGCAGACGCCTCTGCACGCATTAACCAAAACTAAACAGCAGCTCCACTAAAAATAATTATATACATATAAAAACTGTCATCAGAAAACTTCTGGCGTTCATCTCATTAGAAGCGAAACACTTCAAGGCCAACAGCAATAACAACAAGAATTTGAGGGGGGAAAAAGTAACAACAACTTGTCGCTAATTGTTGCCCAGCGTGTGTGTGTGAGAGAGAGGGAGAGCGTGTGTGAGTGTGTGTGTTACTAAATATCTCCCTTGCCCAAGGCTGGTCACTCGACAATGCCACTTGATTGATTAATGGCTGTCAATGTCAGCGGAGGTGACAAGTGGCCAAAAAGTCAGAGCGAGACAGATAGGATAGCTCGAGTCGGACTAAATGATGTGCCAAATTGGACAGCCCAGCTGCAGACGCTGGGCCGTTACAATGTGCCAAAAAGTATGCAATAAAATGTCAAAATGCCACACGGCAAATGACATGAAAATTGTTGCCAGTTCATTTTTTTCTTCCGCAGTTGCTATCAGGTTTTTTTTTTCGTATTTTGCGGAAACATTTAATTTTCAGCCTCGACTGAGGTGGGGCAGAGGCAGAGTAGTTGAGCTGTCTCCGTCAGCAGTAGGCGTGGCTTGATGGGCTATTTGGCTATTTGGCTATTTGAGCTACTTGGCTTGCCACAGGTAAGCGTTGAATTTCTTGCACAACTTGCACTTCCGTCTACTTTTGCATATCCGTTGCAAAAAGAAAAGCGCAGCAGCCGAAGCAGCAAATGGAACTGAAGGCAAACCTTGTAGGAACCCGAAAATGGACTCCATTGCGGATATCCGCAAAGCAATTTTAATGCAATTTTTATGCGCTCGTTTTGGCTTCCTATTTGCTCCATTTTTTTTATTTTTTATTTATATACGATGGTTATTTTAGTTTATTTTATTTCATTCTTTTTCCTGAGCAGTTTGCTGCAGGAAATGTGCCCGAGTGTGTCCTGTCCGAGCGGATGTCAAAGGTAGCAGCTAAGTACAGTGGACGCTCGAGCTGTAGAACGAAAGAAAACTAGGACAAAAATTACTTAATGTTGTAATATATAAAAAAATATTTATGAGCAGAAATTTGAAAAGCTTTGAATACAATAAATAAAAAATTAAAAAAAAATAAATAAATAAAAATAAATATTAATAAACTCAATATAAACTTATAACATAGAAAAAATGTTATAAGCAAATAATTTTATTTTTAATAACACAATAATCTTAATATATATTTAAAAAATTTAACTTGAACATTATGTGAAATTTAAAAATAAGATAATATTATTTTTAATAATATCATAATCTTAATATAAATTTAATAAAAAAATGTACTTGATCATTATGTGCAAACTAAATAAGATTAACACATAATGAAAACAAGAAGAACAAAAATATTTAAATTGAAACATATAATTGAATAATTTAATCGTTTACTTAAGGATTGTAAGTAAAAATATACACAGAAAAATTAAAAAAAAAAAAAAATTACACAAAATTAAATTAAAATAATATTTTAAAAAGGTTATTTATATTATACAATTAAAAATATTAGACATTAAACGATAAATATAACATATAGAATTATAAATTTTATATATAATTTTTTTTTTAATTTTTTTTTTTTTTAATTTTATGAAATAGGCAAAAATGATATAATAATGGGTAAAAGTATAAATAAATATGGGAATATTAAATTAATTAAAATTAAAAATATATAAAGCAAATTTTATATATATTTATACATTTTTAAATATTTTTTCCTTGCAGCTATAGTTTCTAGTATTGAAGTCTGCAGCATTAAATTTAACATAATCACATATATTTCAAAATTTATATCGACTCGCATAGCTTTAGTCTTTTGAAGTTTCTTCTGGTCAGCATTTTGGAGGCTCTAATCGATGGGCAGAATAAATAAGTTACTTAATTTAACTGGGCTTTTGTTTTGCAGCTGGCAAAAGTTTTGCAGCAGCCGAAAAGGAGTTTGGTAAAATTTTAGCATAAAACCATTTTACATGATGCTAACCACAGCAGCAATGTTGGAAAACTACGAAGCAGCAGCTGCACCACTCACGCCAACCCACCACGCAGGCCAATCCAGTGACGACCCACTCCAAGCCAACGCAACCAAGAAAATTCTATATAAAGGCACAAAAGACGTCAGCAATGTCTACAACAGCAACAGCAACAGCTACAGCTACAGCGGCAGCGGCAGCGGCAACAACAAAGGACATCAATAAACAGTGCAAAAGACAGTCGCCAGAGTCAGAGAACATTGGCGTACAGCAGAACAACAGGACATGGGGACGCAGGACTCGGAGTCTTGGGTGCGGCCCATAAAGCTTCCGGCCAGAGGCTTTAGCTGCTGCTTCTTCATATTTCTTTATATCGAGCTAACGGGTTAAAAGAAATGGAAGCTGTACGAAAACATACGCCAAAGATGCTTTATTGAGTGAGGCGCTACGAACTAAACACCCCCCCCCCCACCCCCACTCCAACCCCTAGTTACGACGCAACCTTCGCCTACCCACCGACCATCTCGCTCAACCCATTTTTTGTGTTGCTGGTTTTTAGGGCCAGTGTCAAACAATTTTAAAGTTGTGCGGTTACTTAAGCACCCAGCTTAACTGTTATTTACCCCAACCCCTACCCCAACCACAACACCAGCGCCTTTGCAAGCACAACCCAGCTTCAACTACCCCCTCGCCATATTTTACTTACATCGCAGCCAGTTTCAGTGCAGACAAACAAAGCGCCTCGAGCGGGATTTTAAAAAGCACTTACGAAAAGCTACCAAGAATGGGTCTTACGCTTAGGCAGCGAGCGCTTGCTGCCTTAAGGCTGCTGGCTGCGGTGGGGTCATGGGGGTTTGGTATCTGCTTGCTGGCAAATTTGCAAAATATTGACAGGCGCAATGGCAGGCACTGCGAACGTCTTGGTCGGGCATAATTTAATAAATCAATATTTTATTAGCTGCCATGTGGAAGCAGCCTGACAATATGTGAGATGGCTGAACAGACAGACAGAGAGAGAGAGAGAGAGAGAGATGGCAAGTCCCACAGGTTGGAATGGGCAATTGACTTGAGGTGTTGCCGCGCTGTTTGTTGCCAACGCCAACAGGTAGGTGACAAAATTTATAAGCAGCTGTTAAGATTTGTGTGCAGAAACGTGTAAGCTTTTGTTTGCTACAGATCAGGATGTTATCGATATATATATAGCGAACAGAAAATATAGTGAATATCGAGAACAAATGATTTAAGCAATGTTTGTTGGATATGATATATTATCGACTTCAATTGAAAAGTTTAGCCAGAGGCCTGAGTCGGAGGCTGAGGTTGAGCATGAGAATGAATCTGAGGCTGGGGCTGAGGCTGAGGCTGAAGTTGACGATGAATCTGAGGCTGACGCTGAGACTGAGGCTTGAGTTTGATTAAGGCAAAGGCAAAGGCATGAGTCTGAGGCTGAGTCTGAGTCTGAGTCCGAGTCAGAGTCTGAATCTAAGTCTGAGTCGCAGTCTGAGTCTGCGGCTGAGTTTGAGGCTGAGGCTGAGGCTGACACTGAGGCTGAGGCTGAGGCTGAGGCTGAGGCTGAGGCTGAGGCTGAGGCTGAGGCTGAGGCTGAGGCTGAGGCTGAGGCTGAGGCTGAGGCTGAGGCTGGGGCTAAGGCTAAGGTTGAGGATGAATCTGAGGCTGGGGCTGAGGCTGAGGCCTGAGTCTGATGATAAGGTTGAGTCTGAGGCTAAGGCTGAGTCTGAGTCGGAAGCTAAGGCTGAGGCAGAAGCTGACGCTGACACTGCGTTTAAGGGTGATGAGAGTGAGACCAGAGTCTGAGGCCTGAGAATTTCGCTGAGGCTGACGCTGAGACTGAGGCTTGACTTTGATTAAGGCAAAGGCAAAGGCATGAGTTTGAGGCTGAAGTTGAGGCTGAGTCTGAGTCTGAGTCTGAGTCTAAGTCTGAGTCTGAGTCTGAGTCTGAGTCTGAGTCTGAGGCTGAGGCTGAGGCTGAGGCTGAGGCTGAAGCTGAGGCTGAGGCTGAGGCTGAAGTTGAGGCTGAGGCTGAGGCTGAGGCTGAGGCTAATGCTGAGGCAAAGGCATGAAGCCTGAATAAGAGTCTGATGTTCAGAGTGTCACTGAAACTGCTGAAGCTGAGTCTAAGGCTGAGGCTGCTGAGAGTGAGACTGAAACTCAGAATAAGGCTGAGGATTGAGTCTGAAGCCTGAACCCTGATTCTGAGACTGAAGTCTGAGTCTAAGGTTGAGGCTAATTAAGGAAATGGCATGAATCTGAGGCCTGAGCCTGAGCCTGAGCCTAAGGTTGAGGCTGAGTTTGAGGCCTTAGTCTGAGGCTGAGTATGTGTACGAGGCTGATTCTAGCTCAGGACTGCAGCTGAAGCCAACGCTGAGTCATAGATCTGAGTCTGAGTCTAAGGCTTGACTTTGAGGCTTGAGACTGAAGCTAACCCCGATCCAGAGCCTGAGTCTCAGGCTTATCTGGAGCTTAATTTTGAGGGAGAGAGTGAGGAAGTCAAATAGAGTCGAGTTTCGTAGATAACTAATCTACAACAATGTTCTCTACTCACACTGAAGCACTTGAGATGCTTTCGCTTCCCGTTACATCGTCATCCAATTACATAGTTATTGTAGTTTCCATTTGCTGTAATCTATGTATATGCTTGCCTTCGATATCTTTTGGCTTTTATTTCTATCTGGCATAGCCTAGATCCAAAGCAAATGAAACACATGTCCAACTGCAGTTGACAGGCGAGCACAGAGCCAGCAGCAACAGTCGAGCGGGTCAATAGGACAGGACAGAGGACAGGACAGAGGACAGGACGAAGGACAGACGGGCTTATCCAAGTCTCTAGTATATACTACGTGGAGAGCCTTTCAAAGAAGATGACGACGACGACGACGACGACGAGGACGATGACGATGCCTGCAGCAAACGCATTGCAAATGGACCAAAAAGAAAAAAATATTTTTCACAATTTTCTTGCTGTTGTTGTCGCTTAACGCACTCAGCAAAGTTGCTGCTGCTGCTGTTGTTGCTGTTGCTGCTTCTTTCATTACTTTTTTTTCTTTATGACGCTAATGTCCTTAATTCGTCAGTGTTAACCTAATTTCAGGCAGTCGAGCCGCGTCGACTCGACTCGAGCAGCAATGCTAGGCAAGGCAACAAAGTTCGACGACAGGACGCAGGACGCAGGAGGCAAATAGAAAGAATTATGCCAAGAAAGTTTTCTATTTTGTCGCAGCGGCAAAAGTTTTGCGGCCAATGCGACGACACACACACACACAATCACACACACACACGCACACTCGATATATCCTAGCCATGTCCTTTGTGTTTGTCTGCGCCTGCAAGTCTCTGAGCTGTGCGCATTCCCAAAGGCTATATAAATCATAATAATTTTGCAATGTAGCAAATGGCTAAAGGAGCGGCAGCATTCTCCATGTCGCATATCCTTGTGGCATGTCCTTTATTTGCTACGTGTTGATGTCCTTTTGATGGCACTTCTTCTGGCCAGCCTCAGCCTCAGCCTCAGCCTCAGTCCATAGTCCATAGTACAGCAAAAGCCTCCTGGGCAAATGACTGGTCACAAAACAAGCAAAGCAAACGCCGCAGCGAGCCACGATCCATCCTCCAACGACCCACGACCCGTCTTCGTCCTTTTCATCCGGCTCAGTTGGTGCGTGCGTGCGTGTGTGTGTGTGTGTGTGTGTGTGCGTGCTGCCTTGTATTTGTAATTCGTGGCAGCATGTCCAGCATAAAAATATACTTAAGTGATTTCTCTTGATTCACTTACATAGATTTGGGTTACATTTCTATTTCTATTTCTATTTCTATTCCTATATCTACTTCGTCGGCAAATAAATAATTTTTATGTTTGAATGTTCTGGCCGTTGGCAACGTCCTTCATTTAATTTCGCTTAAAAGCGCCAAAAGTTAAGCTGTAATCATTTAAATGATTTATTCAACTTGATTTTCATATCACGGCTCGCCGCTTGTCATCTATTTGCCCCAGCCAAACAGTCAGCCAGGCTAGCCAGGAGTTGGCAAATCCAAAGCCACATCTCCATTTTGGTTTTCCCTTGGGGTCAGCAGTTAGATTGGGGACGTTCTCAATCATAATTTGTTGGTGTCACAATGATAATAACAGATTTATATTGCGTATCCTTTGTAAAAGGTGCATTTTTTTGTGTTCATTTCTTAGGGTCTACTTACTCTCTCTCTCTGCTTCGTTCTTCTCCATCTTTTTCCTCTTCATATTTTGTTTGTCGAGTTTTATGTGAATTTTTTGAATATTGTCCATGAGTTTTTGGAATACTAAATAACATTTCTAGTTTAAAGAGAATTTATTTCATAGGAAATGAATAATCAAAGCTTTTCTGTAGCCATTTCTAACGGGTGCAAAAAAGGAGAGAAGTGTGTATAGAAACTAAATATTTTATTTTGAACTGTAAATAGTAAATATATATATATATATATATATGTTACAGATATCAAACTGTGTGCCATAATCCTTACTTTGTCTGTTTGTCAAATTTTGTTTGGCTTATTGTTAAATTTAAAAGTAATTTCTATAGCAGACAAGCTAGTATTAGTATAACATATATTTGAATATTTTATTTTGTCTTTTATAGTAAAATAAAAACTTTTTTAAAATGCTTGAAATTTCTTAAATAATTCATTTTTGGTTAAATATTGCTTTAAGCATTGATTCGAAAATTTAAAGAGTTGTCTAAATAAATTTTAAATAAAATATTTTTATTTTCAAATATTTTTGCCTTAAATACTTACTACATCTTCTATATATAAGTGAATATAAATATTATTACTTATGTATTAGCTTCTTTTATTATTGCTTTTAGGCAACTTAATTTAAATGGAAGCTAATTAATTTAAATATCTACCAAAGGATATATTAGTTTTAACACAGGATACATGAGGGATACTTATTACTGAGATTTAAAAAATATATATAAAAGAATCTACATTTTCTAATTCAGGAAATCTGTGAGCTCATATGGCAGATAATCACAACTCGTCATACTAATATTATTTTATAATGATATAATAGTAATATTTATACTTTATAGGGGTTGTCACACCTTCTTCCTCCCTCCCTTCCATAGTATAAATTTAAAGAGAGTTCCTAAGCATGAAATTTCTATTTACAATGAATTAAGAATATAAATTTGTTAATCTACTAAATTGATACTTTTAAACCAAATATAAAGAAAATTAAAACAGAAAGAAAATGTCAAATGATAAATTTACACTCTTCCTATTTAGCTGTAAAATTTAGCATACGTTTATCACTTCATTTCCCTCGCACCTACATCTATAGTAATCCTCACATCCAAATTTCTACCTTTCCTAATTAAATACCAAACAAATACCAAAAAGTGTTCTCTCAACCTCTTTGCACACTCGTAATTAATTTATCAAACTCTAAGCGATACTCTAATTAATGGTGAATTGTATATGAAGCTGATGACTACGCTATGCCAATATTCGAAATATGCAAATAAAATAATTGAAAGGCGAAAAATGCAAAAACCGTAAAACTTTGGCAAACAAAAGCGATTTATCCTTGACCCCAGTTTGGCAAAGCATCGTCATTAGATGATTTTTGCGCTGCATAACAATTTTTAATTGTTATTTACTCTATTGTTCGTATTGTTGCTGCACGAGACCCTGAGGCAGTTGCACCAACAGAGGCAACAGAGGCAACCGAGGCAGCGCTAATGACCAACTTTTGCCAAGCAACAAGCGCAAAAAATGTTCGTAGCATACATTTTGGGGGCACTGTGTTCTATTCGCTGCTGTTGCAGTTGCAGTTGCCGTTGTTGTTGCTGTTGTTGTTGTTGTTGTTATTGTTTCTGTTGCTGTTGCTGCTGCTGCTGCTAGTCGTCGAAAACACTCAAAACCCATTAGGCAACACTTTATGCTTAGTTTGAAGTTTGAGGGCACAGCAAATACGCAAAAAAAAAAGAAAGAAAAAACAATCGCAAAAAATATGAAAGAAAAAGCTGATAGTAAATCTTGAATATTCAATGCTCTTCATAAGACTTTTGGTTACAATATCTAGGTAAAATATTTATATTTATGAATTTATATTGATATTTTGCTACAATAAAATATTTTTCTATAAATAACATATTAAAATTAAATCTAAAATGATGTTTAAATTACAATTCATAGAAAATCTTTTGCAGTATATGCTATTTACATGATGAACATTATATATATATAGCATATATATGGTGAGCATTTTTAAAATAATATTAATGCATATAAATGTTATATTTATTTAACTTATCAATTTTATTTTATTTCATTTATTTATTTTTATTTATATATTTATTTATTTGCAGTCATTTGCAAACTCAGTGAGCAACCCATTGGATCAGTTCAACAACGAGAGAGAGAGAGAGAGAGAGAGAGAGAGTTCGCGATCGACTTGCAATCACTTTCGTTTACTTTGCTCGCTCTAGCTGCTGCCCGATCATTTACGAAGCAAAAACTCTCTTGTGGTATGTATTGGCATCCATGTATGTGTGGATTGTGTTCGCTAATAGTGTTCAATAGTGCGCGTGAGTATGAGTGTGTGCATGTGTGTGCATCGGCCACTTTTAAAAGACTCAATCGTGTGCATCGGCTATTTCCTTCTCGCTCACTCACATTGCGCGAAGCCTAAACGTATTGCTACCTAAACTATGTTAGCTAGCAGAGCCGTCATACGAATAGTGCAACTCAAGTTGCTAAACAGCAAAACGAATCCGAGTCCCATGCTGAGAGCGAGAGCGAGCAGAGTGAGTGCATATAATAAAACGTTCAACTGTTATTTGCGAGCTATGATTTCAAAGTATTTCTATTCTGTTAATTTGTGAGAGCTTGATGAGAGTGAAGAGTGCGCGCTAACTCTCTGCTCTTGAGAGCGTAAAATTAACTCAAATAGAAATGCTGCTCTGATGTTATAGATAATTCAGACAAATGATAATTTGAACTACGTTTTTCTTATTAATAAAAAAGAAAAATTTAAATACCATTATATTTGCGTATATTATTAAATATTTTTCTATAGTTGGCATCTCATATTTTTATATTATTATATTTGAAGTCTATTAAAGATCAGTATTAAACACTTTCATCAGGGTATCTTAATAAGTAACAGGATCTGTAAAGCAAAAATGATTCTTGCTATAAATTCTTATATAATGCTCAGCTATTTACAGCATATTTTCCTATTTAAAAATATTCTTTACAATATTTAATATTGTAAATAATATAATATAATATGCACATAGCTTATATATAAAATATAAAACTAAAGCGTTAATCTTCATCATTATCTTTAATGGAAATACAACTAAAGCGCATTCCCAAAATACCACAAAATACTTTGTTTCGCTACATATGTATGTATGTACATACATATTTGCTCCAGGGCATCACAAGCCTCTTGTCAAATTTAGAATACCCTTTACAAGTGCATTCAAAATAGGCAGAGAAAACCCAAAAAATATATATGTATGTATATTTGAAACGTTGTGACTGCCAACTGTATTTTGCATATTAGCAGCAATGAGCAAACGAGGTAGAGAGAGAGAGAGGGTAGACATGACAGAGAGAGAGAGAGCGAGAGAGGCATGTTGGGCTAAAGTTGTGTGTTTGTTGCACTCTATAAAAACGTTGCCTTAGTTGTACAAGTGACACACACACATCCCAACCCCCTCACACACACACACACACACACACACCCTCACACACATTGAAAGCGCGCTGTCTACTTAACAGTCGTTGCCGCAGGGGGCGTGGCAGCGGCATTTAAAATGCAATTGGCGCGCGGCAGGGGCCGCGTACACAATGCAAATGAGTGGCGCCACGCCCCCTCAAGGCCTACGCACGCACGCCCAAAGTTATTCTCAAGTTGCAAAGAGTGAGAGAGAGAGAGAGAGAGAGAGAGAGAGAGGGAGAGAGAGAGGGAGCTGCGCCGGGGGAGGAGAAGGCAGTTGGGGTTACTAAATGTAGGGAACGTAGGTGCACGGATGCAGATCTTGTCCTGGCAGCTGCCGTAGGCGTTGCGTTTACATTGAAAATTACCCCACTTACTGTGTTGACGAAGCACAGCTGATGAGCGATGGGGCGTTACGAGTGATGGAGGGGATAGTTAGGTGGCTAAGGGAGCTAGGCGCTGCCGCAGTCAGGGCCAACAGTCTGGAGCAATGCAGCAGCAGTTGAAATGTCTTAAAGACACAATTAATTGAGTACAATGGGAAAGCGATCAGGAAAATGTTTAAGAAATAAATGAGAAATGTAAGAAAGTGAATTATACATAGAAAATAAATTAAATGGTACAAAATAATAAATTCAATAATAAAAAAAAAATAATAATAAATAATAAAAAATAAAATAATAAATAAATAAATAATAAAAAATTTATAAATTTTTAAAAGAGTATTAAAAATGTTACAAATATATAAATTATATTTATTACAATATAAATTAATGTGTGAATGAAAAAAAAAAAACAAATTTTAATTTTTTTTTTCAATTATGCCCAGAAGCTAAATATAGAAAAAAATATACTTGAAATATAATCAAATAAAATAAATAATTGGTAAATTATATTAATTATATATTTCTTATAAATATAGATTTTAAAATTAAATAAAAAAATATATATATAGATTTTAAAATTAAATAAAAATAAAAAAAATGGTTATTAATAAATACACTCATCGAAATTCCATTAAAGACTTCCAATTTTCTTTTTTCTCTGGTTTATTTTCCATCTTTTTTGTTAAATGTATTATTCATTCACATTAAATATTAATATTTATTCTATTTTTTAATAATTATTATATTATATATATATTTTTTTTTTTAATTTTTTTTTTTATTTCATTTTATTAACCCTTCTTTAAGTAGCAGAACCAAACTATAATAGTAATCTGAATAATATTGTTTTTATATATTTCACTCACATTCTTTTCCAAATCCATTGTCGTTTCAAGCTAAAATTATTGTTTACTTTCCTGCAGCTTAAATTTAATAACTTTTTAATAAAAACATATGCTGCAAAAAGAAATTATATATATTTTGTAAGGGAATTTTAATGCCATAGTTTATTTGATTTCATTCAAATTTTGTATATTTTTTATTTTCAATATTTATTTATTTTTTTTTAATATTTATTATTTTTTATTATTTTATTTTTAATTTATTTTTATTTTTTTGTATCTCTTGCATAGAAAATAATTTTTCATAATTTTTACAATTTTATTATTATTACAATTATTACAATATATTTTAATATGAATCAAACCCTGTTTAAAATATATGATATTTAATAGTAAACATAATATTTTGATAATTTTCATACACAAATGCATGCAATTGGTTCCACTGTGCCAGCGCACTGCGTCCATTGTGCAGTTGGTTTAAGTGGTGCAACCGCAGCGCAATGCTTTTGTGGTTGCTGCGTGTTATGTGTGCGTGTTGATGCGTATGCGTGTGTGTGTGTGTGTGTGTGTGTGTGTGCGTGTGTGGCACACGCATATTAACATAAATCGAATGTGACGCAAAGGACACCGACGAAATGGCGTGAAGTCCCTGACGACGCCGCCAACGACGACGAAGACGACGGCGACGAGTCCTTTGACACTCGCAAATCACTCAGCAGCATGATAGATGGATGATCCACCAAACAGTCTGCACCGCACACACACACACACACACACACCCAGACGAGCTGCCTTCAAAGAGCGGACGCAGCAAGGGCTGATTCGCCAGGCAATAGGTTCGGGACCCACAGCGTCATTTAACGCAATAGCGCCAACTATAAATTTTAAATTAATTTTGAAGTGGAGCCCAACAACAACAGCGGCAAGCGTTGAAGGCTGCATATCAACGGTCTGATGGCAGCGCTTACAAGACAGGGGCTTAGCTGTAAAGGGACGACAACAACAGCAACAACAATAACAACACAGACAAGCAGACACACACACACACTCTCCCTCTCTCTCTCTCTCTCTCTCTCTCTCTCGCTCTGTGTGACACACGCATTTTATTGCGCGTCAGTCAGCCTCGAACTGACAGCAAAGGGCAACTGGTTTTTGGCTGCGATAGTCGCTGCCATCGCTTCAGCCTCCTGATCTACCTCTGGCATTGCCTCTGCAGCCTCCTGCTCTACCTCTGCTGCTGCCATTGCTACTGCGCCAACCCCCTCTCTTCTTTAACGCTTTGTTGTCTGTCATTACAAGTGCATAAATTATTGTAACCACATTTGGCTGGCGTCAGTTCCCATTGACGACGACGACGACGACGACGAGGGCGACAATTGCGACTTTGCAATGCATTTGCCACAAGCTGCGGGCTGAGCCAGGCTGGGCTGAAGTTATGGCTGGCTTGGCTTTCGCTTTGGCTTGGAGTATCAACAACATGGCCACTACGGCAACAGTTGCCAGTTGTGTTGGAGTTCTCGCTTGATGACATGACAAAATATTTTCCCAGGCGTCTTTGTGAGGCGCGCTGTTGGCAAATCCTTTACCTACAGCACTCTGCCGCCAAAAAGTTGCTTTTGACTTTGATGCCAAAGCCACACACACCCATGCACACATGCTCGCCCATGCACGCCCCCACACGCCCACTATGGCCATGTTGCCTTATGACCTTTATGCAATTGCATTCTGTGTCGTCGTTGTCAGCAGTTGCCATGTGTGTGTTTGTCTCCTCGCGCTCTGTCTCTCTCTCTCACTCACTTTCTCTCTATCTGTCTCTTTCAGTTTTTCAGCTGTCTCATGCTGTGAGTTTTGCCTGCTGCTCCTCTCCCCTCTTTTTTTTTTGTGCATTTCATTGTGGATTCTATCATTTTCTAGTCGCATGCTTCAGCGATTTTTGGAATTTTCAATTTGTTCAGACATTTTTTGGTACGCTCTGCGCATAGAAAGAGATGCAGCACACATGCTGTAACAGAGACATACACAGAGTTGATGAGAGAGAGAGAGAGAGAGGGAGAGGGAGACGGTGCGGGTAGTCGGCTAAGGAATTTTATTTATGCAGCTTGCGCTCATATTAGTACATAATTTTGTGAGAAATAAGTAGTAAAGGTTTTTTAATTTTTAGATTGAAACAGTTGGGAGAGAGTAAATGATAGAAAATGGAAAAAGCAGAGAGATAGAGAGAGAGAGAGAGAGAGAGAGAGAGAGAGAAAATGTATAGATAAGAAGCAACGCAGGCATATAGGGATGAAGATAAAGAAAAATACAAATTGAGATAACTTGAAATAGATTAGAAGATAAGTTGGAGATGTGGAGGAGAGCACTGAAGCATGATAGTAGAAAAATAAGTATGAGAGACAGTTCCAAGCAGAGTGTAGAAAATTCCATAGGCCTTTGGTAATTCATTTGAGAAATTCTAATTTAATGCAATTATAATGACCATCACCATTTTTCAGTACTAGGTATTAATCTAAAATTAAAGTTAATTCTTAATAATGAACTCATTTTTACTTTTGCTCTGAGTAAATAGTACTTAGAGAGCAATCGATTGCATCGCTTCTTCAACGAGTTCGTTTGCGATCGGCTCGGAATCGTATTCGTTTGCTTTGTCTCGCTCTAGCTGCTGCCTGATCATTGACGAAGCAACAACTCTCTTGTGGTATGCATTTGTGTGGATTGCGTTCGCTAAACACAGCAATAGTGCGCGTGAGTGTGAGTGCATGTGTATGCAAACGTGAAGACTATTCGCATTGACTATTTCTTTCTCTTTCATTCGCTCACTTACAGTACGTGTATGGCAATTGTATCTCTCCCTAAAATATGTTCGTTGCAGGAGCTGTAACTAATATGCTCATCTTTGGTGCAGCTTCATGATATACTTAATGGGATTTGCTACGCCTTTAACTGCTTATAAAGTTTACATTTCCATTTCTTCTAAAGTCTACATTTATTTTGTACAGAAATAATAAAGCATTCTTTATATTTCGATATTAATTTATAAATCGTTTTTTTGTATTCATTTTTATAAATGTATAATAATATCTATTTAAATATTTTTGATTTTTAAGATTTGTTAGGAATCACATATCGATAAGTTTCAAATCATATTTATAGTTTAAAAAGTATTAAATTTAAAAAAATGTATCTATATATTTCATTATTATTTATTTGAGTTAATTAAAAATTACTATAGGTTAGATTTTAGCATTTAGCCCGCCAAAAATTGTACAAAATAGAAGAAAACAATCATGCGAATTCCCAAAAATAAAAGTTAAGTTATTCGCTTAGATTTGTGGAATTTCTGGGATTCGAACTAGAGAAGGCAAAAATTGTATTAGCCTTAAAGTCCGTTCTTTTTATATCTGCTTTATCTAATACAACTTGCAATAGATAGATTATCTAATATTTTATATTAATATGCACATATATAAAGCATTCAACTTGGACACTTCAATTTCTCATATTATAGAGCCCATCCATTGTGCAATGAAACCTAATTTCGATATGTCAAAATTTGTTTGACTTATTAACCAAAACTTTAGCCAACAATTTATTGTTAGCCACAAAACACACAAACACTTATAGAAATTCTCGCAATTTTTATTTTAAGACAAAACTTTTGACATTCAATATAGCCAAAGTTATATTCGTATCAGCCACGCCCCGTCACGCCCTGGCCCAGTCTCTCTCTCTCTCTCCCACTCTTCAGCTGACCTCTGTCAATAATAAAACGCTTGATAAATGCTTAGAGAATCCATACGAAATATATATCTATATATATATATAAATATATTTTACATGCGAATTAACGCAATAAATTTGATTCAAGATTCACAGATTGAAACCAGAAAATAAAGAAGCCAAACGAAGAAGCGAACAGGCTAACAACAACAATAAACTGTGTAAATCGTTGGGCAAACAGAAGCAAACTTTGATTGCGAAACACATTTGTGATTTATTTGAGCGCACATTTAACAAATTGCCTCACACAAATACATGCACATACACATACACATACATACATATATATATATATCTGGAGTATATAGTGTATATAGCATATAAATGCGTATTTATTTATGCGTAGGGCTACTTAAGCCATTAACCAAACGGAACAGTTGCCCCAATCCCGGCCCGGCCCAGCTCGGCCCGGCCCTCTAGCAAGATGCTCTGCACAAATAACTTGATTAAAAAACCGCAAAAACCTATCGAGTGCCCAATCCGTTGACCACATATACACACAAGAAGGCTGAGAATGTTAGAGAGACTGGGGCAGGGACAGTGGGAAGAGGCGCGTGTCAGGCTGTGCGAAGGGCTGCTGTGGGGCCCAGTTGTTATGGCCGCCACAATCCGATTCAATGTGTAATTTAACACGAAATGGGAAACGATTGGCTGTATATGTGTTCAAGTGTGTGTGCGTGTGTGTGCGTGTGTGTGCGTGTGTGTGTGTGTGTGTGCGCGTAGCTGCTTCAAACTGATGAAGGCAGTTGCTGACCAACACTGAACCACACCTGTGGGCTATTCTCGTGCTGCTACAGATGAAAGCGTTTGGGTGGGATTCTCTCTGCACTCACTATGAGTGTGCGTGTGTGTGTGAGTGTGTGTATGAGTGTGTGAGTGTGAATGTATGGTTTGGGCAATCACTTTCTGGACAGTTTATTGATGTTGTTGGGATTAATGTGGCAAAATGCCATAATCCACTGGGATTTGCCTTAGTTAGCTAACAAATTCAAGAATCAGACTCGAGTTAGCTATTGAAAATGTCCAAAGAGTTTTTTATATTGAATACGATTTGAGTTTGGATTAAGAGTATATGCAAGATTGAGATATATATTGACTTAAATACTGAGCTATATAGATATTTATAATTTATTTATAATAAAATATATAGACTGATATATATAATTATAATAATAATGAAATAATAATAATAATAATAATATTTTTTTTTTTTAGATTTATCTTTTTAACAAATTTTAATAAATTTACTACTTTTTTTTTAAATATTTCAATGCCAACACAGAAATGAAATAAAAAATAAATTGATAAAAAAAAATATTTAAAAAAAAATATAAAAAATAATATAAAAATAGAGCTATATAGATATTTATAATTTATTTATAATAAAATATATAGACTGATATATATAATTATAATAATAATGAAATAATAATAATAATAATAATAATAATAATAATAATAATAATATTTTTTTTAGATTTATTTTTTTAACAAATTTTAATAAATTTACTACTTTTTTTTTAATATTTCAATGCCAACACAGAAATGAAATAAAAAATAAATTGATAAAAAAAATATTTAAAAAAAAAAATATAAAAAATAATATAAATATATGATATTGACTCTTTAAAATATTAATTGATTATGCTAAAAATATAAGTAAATTCAAAATTAAAAGTTTTCTAATAAATGCATATTTATAAAAAAGAAAATTGATTTATTTATCTCTTCATCTATACCTCACTAAGTGATCAACATTTAGCTAGCTTTATATCAATGATAATATAGAGACTCACATGATAAACTTGAATAGTGAAAGATATATACAAATATATATATATATATATATATATATATATATACATTTGAATTATTGAATTTCAAGCCTTTGTGGCTTACAGAATCCCAAGCTTCAAACAGACTCAACTTGTGCTCTTTAGCAATATATACGCTTGATTCTTTTGGTAAATACATTTACATTATTTCATTATTCATAAAAATAAATATATACATAATATGCATTCTCATTTTTCAATAAAAAAATATTTGCCCGTACATCAAGTCTTTAATTTCTTTCTCAAAAAACTACTCTACACTTTGTATACGCATTTAGTTCAGCTCTTCAAATGCCTCTTTTTGTGCTTACATCTTCAGCGCTTTGATTCAATTTTCTTTTTGCATTTGCATATTAATTCGCAACACTTCAGCAGCAGCAGCAGCAGCAGCAGCAGCAGGCGGTGTAATAAAAAGGATCATCGCATTTAATGCAGACCTTTTCGATTAAAATGTGTAGCATACTTTTCAGCGCGCAAACATTTACATGCAGCATATGACCATAAATAGAGGCGGGTGGTGAACCACCTAACCGCCTCGTCAACCCCTCCGCATCTCTCCTGAAGAGCACACACAAATAATTAAGTTTTTTTCTCTAACTCTTTATTCGAGCTCTCTCTCTCTCTCTCTCTCTCTGTGTGTGTGTGTAGCCTGTTCGCCCGCACTCTTATCACGTAACTTGACAATGGGCAAAAACTTTTGCATTTCATGCGCTGCATTCAGTCACACTTTGTTCCGCTCTCTGTCTGTCTCGCTCTCCCTCTCTCAGTTGTCTCTGAGCGCTGCATAAAATGTTTGTAAGTGACGTTGAAATTGAGACACTTGTCGCTTAATTGTTTTTCGAGTTTTGCTACCCAAAAAAAAGCAAAAGAAAATAACACAAAAAATTTACAGAACTGAAGCCAGAATAAAACTTGTAATAAAATAATAATAAAAAACATTAAGCGAATATGTTGGCCTGAGTTTCCATTTCCATATCGGACCCTACCGCCCGCTCCCGCTCCCTCACCACTCTCGCAGTTTTTGCTGCCAGTTGAGAGAAATTGCACTTGGCAAGCGAATTCTACGCGTGCCTGGGACGCTGCTGAAGGGGTGTTTGGGATTTGCTTATGCATGCTTTTGGCCTGGTTTGCTTCTCGGCTCTGTGTTTTCGTTTCTTCCTTTTTTTTTTTTTTTTGGGCGATGGGCCCGCTTGGGCGTGGCTGTAGATTATTTTAAGTAATTATCAAGCGATTTGCGCAACGACTTAAGTGCTCTCAACTCGAGAGCTCCATGCTCTCATGTGGGCAGCAAGCGCTGGGCGTGGCGCAGTCTCTGCATTAATTAAACATGCAAAACTCAATTGTTAAGTGGAAATTAGCAAGTTACTTGCTTAATGCTCCATGTGACAATTGCAACGTTTTGGGCATGCAAATTATGGCAAAGAGTTATAAATTACTTTTACTGTCTTTTGTTTTTACTTTATTTTATCTTTTTATTTTCTTTTTTAATTGCTTTTAATTTATGTAATTAATCAATTTGGATATTTTTTTTTTAATTTCTTACAATAATATGTATTTAATAATGTAATAATATTTAATACATCTCAAACACAATCAAATTTTGTCAAATTTGTACCTAAGAAACTCTTCTTTATCTTAAACCTATATCCATTATGATTTACCTATTTTCACAATTTCTCCTTAATAAATAAAACCAAAGCAATCTGAGAGGGTTAATGAACCATTAAGTGTATCTGCAATATGTGACCCAAATGTGCCTTTGACTAATTTCATTATGACAGATATGAAGAAAGCTCATGCGTTATACTCACACACACACACACACACACACACACACACACACATATAGATACGTGCTGTGGCACGCTCGCTTTGTCGCAATACATTTAGGGACAAGGAAATGCCATCGGCATTGACTGTATCCTGTAGCCAGTGACGACAACTTTGTGATATGTGAAATTGCGGCCTGGGCAAACATTTTATAATTTTGGAGCACGGCGCATAACATAAGTCAGCAGCAGCAGCAGCAGCAGCAGCAGTTGCAGCAGCAGCAGCTGAAGGCACTGAACGGGAGAGAGAGAGAGGGAGAGAGAGGCAAGGAGAGTGAGAGCGGGTTCTAAAGTGGCAGCACTTTGAGCTGCCATGTAAGCGGGCACTGCAACATGTCAGGGCACTGGGCACAACAGTCAGCCACATCAGACAAGTCTGTCACTCAGCATGCTAGTCGTACGTTCGCCCTCTCAAACTCCTCTCTCGATTTGGATGTTTCTCTAACTGTGACACTCGGACAGACCGCAAATGATTTTGCAGTTGACAGTTGTCTGTTGCCATTTGGGGAATTTAGTGTTAATTATGGTTGTAATAAACTATACAGCATAAAGCCAGACACATGCCAACCCATATCGAATGCCATTCCCTTTTGTAAATGGGCATCCAAATTGGAGAATTTGTCGCAGCCATTCAAATGAAGCAGCGAGATGTAAATTATACCCTGTAGCTGGTGCAGAGCAGGGAATATATGTTATAAGAGTTGAAATACATTTAAATATATTTATATAATATATTTATATATTTTATGTTGTTTTTGTTTTCCTCATATAAATAAATACTATTCTGAGCTTGGAGCTTTTTAGATTGTATAAATAAAATCTTGTTAAACAATATAAAAAAAAAATTTTGTTTTTTTGTTAATTTATTTAACATTAATTTTAGAGTTTGCAATTGAATTAAAATATTTAAAAATTTATTTTTCATTACTTTTATAGTTTATAAATTAAATACAAATATTTCTGTACAATTTTATTGTTCATTACATTTAGAGTTTATAAATTAAACGAAAATTATGTTTATTATGCTTCTAATAGAAATAAAATTCATTTTCAAGCTTACATAATTTTCATATGCACTGCATATCACAGTTAACTTTATTTATTATGCATAAATATCCTTTTGTTTATGGTATCTTCCAGCCTGGTATGCTTTCCTGAACCACTCTGACTTGTTAATTAATGTACATGTAAATTAATCAATCAAAGGATTTCCAATTGCGGTACATATTTATAGCATGTATACCTTAAGAGGTATTTAAGAGATATACAAGGCGACACTTCAATGAATGTAAGTTGAAGGATATAATCAATTATATATAAAAGAAGTTAATCAAGCTGTGTATATAAATGGAAAATTGAACAATGAGCTAGGGAAAATAATTCTATAAATATTTTATAATTATTTAAGATATTGTTAATATACAAAAAATACTGAAAATATACAAAAAAAGGTATTTAGCTGCATAACTGTATTTATAATTTATGAATTCATATACATATATAAAATACATATACATTTCAATATAATTTCCTTTGTATGATATTTGCTAGAGATAATTATTTTTTAAATTTAAATAATTAAAATATTTATTTTGTATATATAAAATAATATATATAAGAATTAAAGAAATAAACTATAAACTCGCTTTTCTGCACTTTTATTCATTTCTATTTACATTCTCTTCTACTTCTATTTTTCTTCTTCTCCCTCTCCTAGTCTATCTGCACCTTAGTTACTTTTCCACATTTTGTTATATCTTTGAACCATTTACCCATTTGCCTATTCAATCTGTATTTGCTTCTTCTGCAGAGGAGTAGGCGACTGTTCCTTCTTCTTCTTCTACCAATATGCCAAAAATTACCCACATTTACCCATTTCCATCGGCACACCCTCATCATCCATTTTTCTATTTCCTATTCATTCTTTTTATATCCCTCTCCTACTCCTTCTCATTATTCCACATCTCCTGCCTTTAAGCCAACAATTATTTCACAAAACTCCAACAATTAACAATATCTCTCAATTACTTTAACACAGTCTGGGTATGTGCACATGTTCCACATTTAATGAGCAATAGCAATCAATAAACGTCTGGCATTGGACTGAACTACATTATCAATTTCATATATGTGTGTGTATACCAGGACAATAGACAAATGTTTTGCATCGTAATTATCAATTTCAAGTGCAGTCATCGTAGCTTTTGTTTGCAGCAATCATAAACGTCAGACAGTTTGGAGAAATTTCCTTCATCTGGTCTGCAGCCCATTTGAAGTCCTGTTGCCACATCTTTATCATTTCTCTTGCTGCTTCTTAGCAGCTTGATGACTCAACCGGTTGCTGCTGCTGCTGCTGCTGCCACTGCTGTCTATTTGCGGTTATGTAACTCAAACTCAATTGCAATCTAAGCATGTGTGCTGTTTGTGTGCACAGCACATGAAATTGGGCAATCCTTAGTTACCATTTCCTAAGTCCCTTACTCACTCTCCCTATCTCATTCACTCACTCACTCACTCTCTCGCTCTCACTCTCACTCACTTGCTCAAGAAGCTCTGCTGCACAGCAGTCCCAGTTGCATTATTATTGATTTAGCAAACGTGAGTCATGCTACCCCATTCCGTTTATACCCTTGTCATATCGTTATGCAATGCAGATTTGTGCCTTTAATTAGGACTGAATCGTGTTTACAAATGCTATACTCGTAAATACATACATGTACATACATATATCTTTACATCTATGCATACACATGGGCGCTGTATGTATGCGCTTTCAAAGGCTCGCAATTAATTGAACATCTTAGTTTTGGTTAGTTGTTTGGATGCAAACATCGAGCTATATAGCTGCAGCAATTGCAGAAAGTTCGTCATATTATATTAAGTAGCTAAATATGTCGAAGTGAAGAACTAACACTTTAACGTTCTGTGAGACACTTCAATCAAATACAATGATAAATAATATTTATTTAAAATTGAACAAGAGTGTTTACAAGTGAGAGACGAGCACTTATAGATACTGCAAGAAAATGTACAATAAATATTTAAAATAAATAAAAGAAAAATGAAATTGATTTAAAAGTAGCATTTTTAATCAGAATAATAAAAGTTATTAAAAAGCATAAAATCTTTTTTATGATTTGGAAACTAATAATGGGCTACTAAGTAATAAAGGAATTTAGCTTACCACCGTTTTTCCATTATTTTCTTTTAAATACTTGGATTTTATTTTTAATAATTTGTAATTATTTATTTATTATTTTATATTGATTTTGATGCGATATTACAATTTTGTTTAAATTTATTTGTTTTTTGTTTTTTTTTTTTTTTAATTTATTTATCATATATGTTATAAATACATTTTAGATTGGAATTTACTTTTAAAAAATTTTATTTATTATTTATTTTGTTATTTTTAAATTTTATATTGATATATTGATTGATTATTTAATGTGATATTTTAACTATTTTAATTTTATTATTTTTTTTTTATTTTGTTTATATGTAATAAATTAATTACAATAACAGTTGTTCTACTATTTTCTCATTAGATATTTGGATTTTATTTTTAATATTTTTTGATCATTATTATTTTTATTTTATATTCTTTTTATATCTGAATACGACGACGACGATTCGTCATATGAATATAGAATTACAAATTAATAGCTGCAAAATAAAATGAAATAAATAATTGAATTAACACACTGCATTAGGCAGCTTTTAAAAATTATTATTTAGCACATTTTTTATTAGCTTATAAAATGCTCAACTTTAAGCTAAAAGTTTATGTACGTAAATCCTCTATCATGTCAGCATTCATTGTAAACATTTTGCCAGACTTTGTAAAGATTTTTTCTTTGCTTTGGTTTTTATGCTTAGCAGACTACCTTGAAATTACTTGCGGGTTACAATCTTTGTATATAAGTATATATTCCTCACTGTCGTTATCAGCTATTTACCTCTCTCTCTCTCACTCACTCTCTCTCTTTATCATGGCTCTTAGTTTCATTCTCAGTTTGTTTTGCTAAATGTAAAGTTTTCAATATGCAACGTTTTGTTGCTATCTCTATTCAGTTTCCCTCTCTCTCTCTCTCTCTCTCTCTCTCTGTTGATTTTGCTGCGGCCAGGTGTTTTATGGAGAAAAATATTTTCATACATAAAAGTTTTACGACAACAACAACAACAACTAGCATAGCTAGTATAGTTACATTGTCTACTTGGGCGCATTTTGTGACTTATGTGTGAGTTGCTTAAAGTAAAAGTATGCGCAATGTTGCAAAGTTTCGGTTTTCTTTACTTTTTTGGCATTAAGTGGGCCATGTAAAGTGCAGCATTTTACAACACTGGAAACCACTTTATTTCACAGTCATTGACTTTAATTAAGTGAAAAAGAATATATGTGTCTAAAGTTAAAGGTAATCAAATTAGTATTAGAAAGCTGCGAATTCGATAGAATGCTGTCGAAAATGTTTTAATTTAGTATTAAATATTTGTTATTAAACAACACTAAGAATAGCTAAAAGCTAATTTAGTAAATGCTTAAATACAAAAATTAATAAATAAATGAAAAACTAAAAATAAATAAATAAATAAATAACATTTTTTCCAACAATGAAATTTGGCAGCTGTAAATATTAAAATTGTTAAATAAATAAATATTAAGTATTGTCAAAAGTTCAAGAGAAACATTGGGAATTCAAAAATAAATGTATGAAAAATATATTATGAAATCATATAGTAAAACAAAAAAAAGTTATTGAGCATTTGTTTAAACGTAATGTTACAAGAAATCAAATGCAAGTAGCTTTATAAATTAAATTAACAAATTTTAAATTTAGAATTCAGCTGGAAAGTCAAGCAGCTTAGCTCCCATAGTCAAAAACATTTCACAACACTAACAGTCTACGCACTTCATAGCTATTCATTAAGCTTAAGAATTAGAAATGTAAATTTCTCAAGAAGAGCAAAAACGATATAGCGAGAGATTGTGCGAGCGAGAGTATGTGTGAGAGAGAGAGAGAGAGAGAGAGAGTGTGTGCGTAGGACAATGCTATTCAATTCGATGCATTTCGCAACACTATAAAAATAATACTCTTTAATTTAATGGCCATTCATTTAACAAATTGCACAGCAAAAAGATGACAGTTCATTCCAGTTCAGCTCAGCAGTTGTTCGCCCCAGAGCCCTCTGCTCCACACTTGTTGTTGCTCCACATTTTTCTGGCTATGTCGCCTCTCGCTTGTTAACTGAAACTAAACAGTACAAACACGACTGTCAACAACTGTAACGTTTACCGCATGTTACCGCTGCGCAACGTCCTGTGCTGCATGACAGGACATGTTGTGGCTTCTCGGGCTACCACACACACACACACACACACACACACGCATGCAGCGAATGAGAGAGTGTGTGAGAGGGAGTGGGATAGCATGGGCATAGCAGCTTTTGCTCGGTTTTGTATGTTTGTTCCATGTGAGTGATAATGCATGTGTCCATATGGGACGCTCCTAGCTGGGTTTGTCGTCGGTCACCAGGCTCGGCTACGCCCTAGCCTCAAATTCCCTGCGCTCCCCCTCACTGGGCCCGCTATCTCAGTTGTTTAATTGTCGAAATGCATTTTGTATGCGCTGCATTCGTAGCTGGGCCTTCGAATTGGCCTATTGCTAACGAGAACTTTGAGAATTTTCTGCTTTATTTTCGTCCTTTTTTTTTGGCTCACTTCACGTGCCATGCATATTTACGGGTTTTCAATGAAATTTCATTGTTGTCATTGAAAATATTCAAAATTGAGCTGGCTTATTTGAAAGCATTGCTAGGAGCTAGTTACAGAGCGTACGAAGCTATTGGAATTTATGAAGATGAATCTCTTAATGGCATTCCTATTGGAATATTGTATATGTATTTCATCAAGAGTTTAGTTTGAATATTAATTTTGTTGCTCATTTATTTTTAATTATTAATAAGTTATTTGTAAAGTACATTTTTCTGTATACAAATTCAAAATTGGCAAACTTGTTTTAGTTTCACTTCAGCTGCTTTTACTCTATAAACCAACTATGCACAGTATTTTAGCTTCACCAACTGCTTTTAAATTGACCTTTGACAATTGAATTGCAGTCCCATAAATGTGCCCAAAAGATAACTTCATATATCATATGTTAGATGCCTTGGGTTGCACCTCTCCAAATGCCAGTTGAACCATTAAATACATAAATTAGACTTTATATGAATTTCAACAATGTCTCCCTTTCTCTCCCTCCCTCTTTTCTCTCTTACTTTTCTCTCACTCTCTCATCCTTTCAGTGTGTTTGTCAGTTCTGCCGCATTGAGCACGCAATTTATGAGCGCCCAAATTTCGTTTGGCACTCTAAAAAATATTTCTATATATGAGAGCGAAAAAAAAAAAACAACCTAGAGCATTACAAAAAATATAAGTCAAATATGTTTTGGCAAATTTCTGGACGATTATCAAAAACGTGCGCCATGTGAGTATGTGGGGCAATGTTTTTTATTTCTCATTTTTTTTTTCTCATATTATTTTTGTCTGATTTTATAGAAGCGCATCAATAAATTCAATAATTTATGGGCGAAAAATTTGTTATAGTTGCTGCGATAACAGCTGCTAACAAATATTTAAATAAACGAAATAAAATGCCTCAATTTAAAGTTGAAATGAATGCAAAAATACAAAGAATCAAATGTTTGTAAAGTTAAATAATTGTCTGGCGGCTGCTGCTACTGACAAAAAAAAAAAAAAAATATAAAAAAAAAACAAGTTCGACGAACGGCGGAGCAGACACACAGACCCTCAGCCAGACCCTCTGCCACGCCTCTCCCAAAAGGGCATGGCAAACTGTATTATCACCTCAAATATGTGTAATAAACTCCCCTGGGGTCCTGGCACAAAGCACAAAACACACACACACACACACACACGCAACTATACAAACATGACACAAAAAAAGAGAAATAAATAAAAGAAAGGAGAGCATTAAAAAACGCAGACGACTATGTGGCATATGGCAACTGGGTAGAGCTGTACATCGCCCCACCAATCTGTGAGCTCTCCAGGCCAAAGTCCCCTTTTGCCTGGGCCTAAACAGACTGCAACAAAACGCGCTGCCAATGAAGTTATCAGCGTGTGCCAGACAGAGCTTGGGGAGCAGCCAAAAGCCAAGTAAACATTGAGACAAATAAATAAATTACATTTAAAGGGCCAACCAGAGGTAGAAAGAGAACGAAGTGGAGCATGATGTTGCCGATAGAGAGCTGTTGTACTCTACCATAGATTTGAACGGCAATTGGCCAAAGTATTATCTATGTATATGTGAGAGCTATAGCAGAATTTGAAAAGTATATCAGTGCAATTAATGTGCTCAGTTCATTTGAGTTGTGAATTGAAATTGAAGAAATTAGTTGAATCTAGCAAAATTGGGGTTCGTAGATCAAGCATATGCAGTTTCGTGCATGTCGATACAAAAAGAAGAGGACAAAACGGCGAATGACAATTGCTTGATATCGATTAATAATGAAAAAGAAGAAGAAGAAAAATTAGTAAAAAGAATAAATAAATATATATATTATATTAATTTAAAAATATAAATAAATATATTTATTAAATAACTAAATAAAATACATAGAAATAATAAAAGGAAATGAAAATGTGGTTTAATAAAAAAAAAAAAAAGAACAAAAAAAGTCTACATTGATTTTGCATTAAATAAAATTAATAAAACGAATATACGAGATACAAATATTACAAAAGTATTCCAAACTTTTCCTAAATAATTTTTAAATATTTTATTTTCCATATTATTTATATTATTATTAGTATATTCCATTTTTTTTTTTTTTTTAATTTTTAACACAACTTAAAAAAATGTTATTGTTTGCACATGATTTTAAAATGTTTTAATATATATATATAAAAAAAAAAAGAAAAAAAATAATACAAACAAATAATTATAAAAAATTTCACAAAATATATAATGTATTTTAGTAATTTCCATTTTATTACCTACAATTTTTACACATTTTATTTAAGGAAAAGTTGTTGATTTTCATAAAAATATGTAAATATTGGAAATTATTTTTATTATATTAATTTATTTTTTATTTTTATTTTGTTACTCATTTAATTGCTTAAATAATCAAAATAAATTTAATGATAACTTAGATATTTTTTTTTAGTGAAGTACAAAGCCATTTAATGTTTAGTAAATGACATTAAATGGCTTTGTATTTAATTAAACAACAATTTATAAATAACAATTTCTAACTCAATTTTCAGTTTCTATATAAATAAATAATAAACTCAGATTAGCCTTGAATTTGTTAACCGAAAAGTTTTATTGAAATTTTGACTAAACACTTGGGAACTGATTTCTAACAAAAAACTCATTTCAATTAACATTTACTAGAAATATGGCCAAGCCAACAACAATTAAGGATGCACTTGCACGCTGGGAGGATCGCACCAAAATGGAAGCCGTTTCGGCTTTAGATATTGGTTTACAATTTCAATATCCACCGATTGAGAAAATGGATGCGACTCTCAGTACCTTGGTGGAGTGCCAGAAATTGAGTCTCTCCTCGAATATGATTGAGAAAATTACTGGCATAGCGGGTATGAAAAATTTACGTGTGCTCAGTCTCTCACGCAATTATATTAAGAATTTGAATGGCATCGAGGCGCTGGCCGATACTTTGGAAGAGCTATGGATTAGCTACAATAATATTGAGAAAATCAAACAGATCGAGGTGATGAAAGCGCTCAAGGTATTCTACATCTCACATAATCTAATCAAAGATTGGGCTGAATTTGCGCGCATTGGTGTGCCGCCGAATCTAGCGGACATTACGTTCGTTGGCAATCCCTTGAACGAGAATATGGATCCGGCTGCATTTGTAGCTGAGGCTATACGCCGTTTGCCCAATCTCAAGAAACTGGATGGCGAGCCAGTCATTCGCTAGGTTCACATGATTTTCTCTTAGATTTTCTTCTTATTTTTATTCCAATTTTGTTGCGTGCACAAAAAAAATATATATATATATATGTGGAATGCAAATAAAAGCAGCAAACCACAAATCTTCTTGGTTAGTAGCAGCAGCAGCAGCAGCAGCAGCAGCAGCAGCCTCCCAACTTTCCACGCCCACAATGTGAACAATGAGCTATGGCAGGTAAGCTATTAGGTATTTGTCTGCTGTAGCAGGCATTGATTTCTGCCCTCTGTTTACGTCTACGTGTGTTGTGCGAACATTTTCTTTTCAATTCAATATTTGCCATTTCTTTTGCATTGCTGAACACTGAAGTTGCACGAGTGAAGGAGAGAGAGAGAGAGAGAGAGAGAGAGTGTTTGGGACGATGAGGCGCAGTTAGGGCATTTTCCAATTTTCATTGCGTTTCTGCTGATGAGCGCCATTGTTTTGTTGTGAGTATTGCCCTAACCGATGCCTCAGTGCCTCAGCTATGTTGTAGGTGAAAGGTTTTCGCCTTTGTTCTTACCTCCAACCAAGCATTCACAACTTTTCGTACAAGACAAGCAGAGATCCAATTTTTGTCTAGCATTGTTTGCATATTTTTAGCCTAGTCCAATGTAATGAGCACAGATTTTTGCATACACAAAGAAGGCGTGCCATGTTAACCAAAACACACAAAAAAACAAAAACAAAAAAAATGTACACAAAATCTGTGCTTCTTGTACCTGGCTAAATGTCTACCTGTCGTTCACTGGTATTTGGCTTGAAGCAGTGCAGCGTGGGTTGCGACCAAAAGTCAATGAGAATTTTTACTCTAACTCGCCAAATATACTTGTTTGCTAAAAGGTTATATAATTGTAGCTTGCACTGTAAATAGGGCTTTCAAAAGTATTCTTAAAACAATTTTTGAGTAATTTTAAACTTGTCGGATTAAAAAAATATATATATTTGGTTTTATTTATTTATTTATTTATTTTTTTATATTTATTTATTTAATTTGGTAGGTACACAACTGGTCATAATTTAAAATCAATATTTAATAAACTGCCAAAAAAGATAAAACAAGACCTAAACAAATTTTTGCTGAAAACACATAAAGAAAACATTAAATTTTCTGGTGTCTGGCAATTTATGTTATTTCTTGTTTATTTTCATTTGTATTTTTTTTTTTCGACTCCGAGTGTTTTTATGCTTTTATTAAACGTTATTATCTATTGTTCAGATTCACATAGCCATATAAAAGTATTTTGGTTTCGGTTTGTTTGCCAAGTTGTCTGCCCTTTACCAACAGCCTCTGGCCCAACCATTCGTTGTCTGTGTTTCTTTGATTATTTATGCGCCAAAAACAAATAAAATGTTGGCTTATTGGCCATAGGCAGACAGTCTGAACGATCGGCAGTTAGACGGCAAGTTCAATGAAGCTGAAGTTTAGCTTCTTTTTTTTTTTTTATCACAAAACTGTCTACAAATGTTTTTATTTCTTGAATGCAGATTAGTTTGGCTTCGTGAGGAATTAGGAAAAATACATATTTGTATATATGTGTAATAAAAATATAGATAAATAGTAATCAAAATTGTTTGATGAAGTGTTACGTACCACACAGTAGTTGAGACAGACTTCCATTCGATTTCTACAGAAAAAAGTAAAGAGAATAGGAAGAAATAAATAAATAATAAAGATATAAATAATAAATAATAATAATAATAATAATAATAATAATAATAATAATAATAATAATAATAATAATAATAATAATAATAATAATATTAATAAATAAAAGTAGTTTTACATCAAATAAAAAAAAAAAATGAATAAATAAAAAATAAGAAATATAAAATGACTATTGAAAATAAAAGTAAATGGAGAATAAGACGTACATAAATAAATAAAAAAATAAAATATTAAGTAAATAAATACAAGTAAAAAAAGGATAATAATAAAGGAGAAACACAGAAACTAATAATAAACAAATTAAAATTAAAAAAAAAAAATGATATTAATAAAAAGAATAAAAAATTAAATAAATATAAAAGGGAATAAAAATAAATATATGTATATTGCATTTATAAGTTTAGTTTTAATTTCCAAATTTTATTACATAAAGTGTTTAGAAAAATATTTATATAGTCGAATTATGATGCTCAAAATTGTTTTCGTCTTAGCCAACAAAATTTTAATTGAAAATATCGCAATTTTTTTTATTGGCGTGTAATAAATATTATTAAGCAAATATTGTTTTCAGCCAGACAAATAATATTTTTGCCAGCCAAGTAAATACTTGAAAATTTTCAGAGCAAATAAAGGTGAAATCCTTTTTTAGCATCTCCTTTTAGTTTGTTACCTTTAAGCTGTGTTTTATTTGTGGCTGGCTGCTCTTATCATAGTTGCGGCATAAATCACGCGTTTAGCTGCCAAGTGGTTTTTAGAGCCCCGTTTTAGCAGCTTTTGCGTTTAACTGTCGTTTGGGCCACTTTTATGTGGAATATGCTGCCAGCCAGCCTGGTCAGCCAGGATAGCCTGGTTAGCCTAGCCTGGCCAAGCAAAGTGGCCCAAGCCACCACTGGACAAGCAGCCGGCCAACATATTTAGAATATATGGCAACACTTTGGCAACACCAGCACAACCCCTTGACCGCAGCAACTACAGACATGGACAGCAGCAAATAATAAAATAAAAACAACAACAACAACAAATCGTAAACGTAAAACAAAACGAAAGAAGAAGCAAACACAAACACAGACGATTGCGGTAGCACAGCGTAAAAACCACTTCAACTTGCATTGGATGCACGCTCGCTCGGCAAGTGTTTGTCGGGGCTTTACCGTTGTCACGGCCAGAGAGTTGCCAGAGTGTTGCCAGCAACAGCAACAGCAACGCTACAAGAGCTTCCAGCCGGCCACTACAAACTTGTAGTATACAATTTTTATAAGCCTTTACATACAATTTGGCATTTGGCATTTGGCATTTGGCATTTGGCATTTTTTAGATTTGTGCCATAATAATTTTTGCAGCTGCTACTTGGTGTTAGGTATGCCTGATAAGAGTTGAGACACAGCAGCGGCAAAATGTGTTATCGATATGGTTTTTGAAAGGATATAAGTCTATAGAAAGAATATAAGTGGTTATAGAAATATAGAAAATTTTGCTTTTATACAGTAGCATCGGTTATATTATTTAATTTTTAATTTAATTTAATTTTTTTTTTTTTTTTTTTTGTAAATTCTTTCGAATTTAACTAAGTTGAATATTATGTATAATTTTGTTAAGTTTAACCAACAATTTATTTATTTTATTTTATTTTCTTTTTATTTTCTTAATTTTTTATATATATTTTTTTTAAACTAATTTATTTTTTTATTATTTATTTTTGTTACTTTTATTGTATTTTTATTATTTTTTGTTTTTATATATTTCTTTATTTTGATTCCCTTTATAGAGCGTTTCAAAGTCATCATACGCATTAATGCCAACACCTTGAGATGGCCTTCAGAGGTTAAGAGTTACATTGTGAAGTTTTGAGCGTATCGCTTGCAAAGTTTTTGGCAGTGGCCGTATCTTTAAGATACTTTAAGCTCAAATGGGCTAACACGAGTAACAAGCAGCAGCAGCAGCACACACACACATCTTGTGCCTGTCAAAGGCGCATAAATCTATTCAAAGACTTTACGAAAAATCCAGACAAATGCCAGAGATTACAAAAAGATTTTGGCCGCATGATGCATGGGCCTCAGTCGAGCGCGTGTGACTGCCTCTCGCCCAGTTCCTCTCGCTCTCACCATCTCTTTCTCTCTACTTATCTGTCTGACTGTTTGCCCCACATACAAATGTAAGCAACAACACACACACACAGAGGCACGCACACATACACGCAAAACAATTAAAGCCTGATTAATAGTTGCAGGCGGGTCGAAATTCACATTTCTGACTACCTTTCGCCAAGTCTTGGCCCAAAGCTTCGTTCTGTTCCACTTACAACAACTCTCGCCGTCTCTCGCCTCGTCTGCCTGCATCTCTCTCTCCCTCGCCCTTCTAGCTGAATTATGACTTTTGCTGGCTTCATTTGGGCTGTTTAGCATACTTTTGGGCGCAGCTATTGTAGGCTCCTTGGGAATGCGTGTGTGTGTGTGTGCCGGCATTTACGCCCGCGCATAAGTCAAATTGTTGTTAATTTCGCAATGTTAACCCCTTAAAGCATAACGCAGCAGAGACATTACATAAATTCATTTGGCAAGCGGCTTTGCCCCAACGGTTTTCATAATATAAATCATTAAATTTTAATGCTTCCCAGGAGATCAATGAACATGACCGCAAATTATACTGAAGCGTGCTTTCAGCCGCATAAAAGATTTCTCTCTTCTGGCTTTATTTTTTTTTTTTTCCATATATATATATATGTATATATTTGCGCTCGCGTTTGAATATATGTATATATGTATATATGAATATATATGTATGTATATTTAAATGCATTTATGTAGAGAATACCCATATGCAAAGTGTTTGGTTTGAAGTTGCGTTTTATGAGTGTTGGCGGCTGGTTGGGTTTGGAGGTTTCTGGGGGGGCTTTGAGCGAGGGCTGGTTTAATGCAGCTGCATGCCACAAAGTGTGTCTGTGCGAGGGCGTACTATATATACATATATACATATGTGTGTTTGTGTTTTGGTCGTTCATCTGCAACTGTTAAAAATAAAAGCACAACAGCTCTTTAAATGCAATTGTAAATTCAGCACAATTCATGCTCAATTTTATTGTAATTTAAAGAGTTTAATAAAGAATTTATTTATTTCAGTCAAATCTAATTCAAATATGCTTCTAAATTTGTACTAAAATAATGTTTATAATAGTCTAATTAATTAAAGGATTTAAGTAGAATATTATATAACCAAATATATTTAAAGATTTTACTTTTAGCTCTACTCTTAGAAATTTTACAATATCCCCCTAATACATTTGAATTAAGTTGAGCGCGTTGCACACAATGAAGCGTATGTGTATGAATATGAGTCCGTGTTGTGCATCATAACATAAAGTAGAGTGAAATATTTGGCAAAACCAAAGACAATGAAATAACTCAGTCCACTTGGACAGTCAGAAAAAAAAGAGACGACGGCGAAGACTGAGGCTAAGCGTGCTCATTTGCTCGTCCTTACACACAACTTAGCAGCAAGAGCTTAAGAGTCGATTTACTATTAAAATGTAATCCATGTATGCATGGACCCTCACTCATTTCATTTACTTTGTTCTCACTAGACTGCATTCTATTCATTCGAATGTTCTCTGGAATGTTCTAAGCATGGTTAATTTGAATATATTTTATTTTGCTCTTCATGCAAACCTCTAATGATAACAGCCAAGATTTTATATTTTACGCTACATTACCTACATTTGCAATGATTTCGCTAATATTGAAATGTTTTTCAGCTACTCCTCCTGCTCCTACTTTTCCTTTTTCTCATTCTCCTCCTCCTTATCATTCTCCCCCTCCTCCTACTCCTCTTCTTCTTCCTCCTCCTACTCCTCCTCCTCCTACTCCTACTCCTCCTCCTCCTCCTCCTCTTCCTCCTTCACGACCTCTTCTTCCTTCTCTTTTTCTTCTTTCTCCTATTTCTCCTCCTCGTTCATCTCCCCTCTCCTCCTGTTTATATTCTTCCTCTTCCTTCTCCTCCTCTTCGCCCTTCTCCTCTGACTCTTCCTCACCCTCTTTCACCTAACACTACACCTCCTCGTCCTCCTCCTTCTCCCCTTCCTCCTTCTCCTCTTCCTCCTTCTCCCCTTCCTCCTTCTCTTCTTCATCCTCCTCATTCCAATAAGCTCTCGGTGAAATCTTTTCCCAAAATATATTAAAACTTTAGAGTCGCTTATTTATGATATTTCAGCTCAAATATTGCGAATCTTCATACTAAAATAATTAAACTTAATTAACAAAAACTATTTCTTCCTTCAAATTTGTTTTTTTTTTTTTTTTTTTTTTTTTTACATAGCAAATACATTCAAGTTTTAAGCATAAACAGTGAACAACACACTTTCAACAAGAAGTTGCATATCCTTTGCATAAAATGCAGCATAAACTTGCACTTCCGGTCGGCCTTAAGACATACAACTATAGATAGATAGACACGTATATTCTAAGGGCAAACAGAATGCTCAACACATACTCGTAGTAAATCAAAAAAGTTTTCTAGTGCCAAATAGGGGCGTGTCGCACTTGTAGATATTTCAACTGTTGTTCGGCTGTTGGGCTTATTCGACAGTGTGCCACGCCCATGCGAGAAGTGTAGAGCATTCGCTGGCTGCCTTCAGTCGGCCACTTCTACACGTATTTCACATGAAATCATAAACAAGTTGTGCACAAACTTTTCGCCATCTGCACAAAGCAAAGCATTTTGCAACACAGGAAGTCACATAATCAGACACTAAAAAAAGATTTGTATAAATTAAAATATTCGCTGCGAGGCGACGCTGTTCGCATATATTATGAATGAATGACGACGACGACTTTCAGTTTGAGATGAGATGGACTTGTAGAGAACTATTGTTATGATGTAATGCGAAGAAATTATGGGAGGAAAGAGGAAGATAGAGAAGGAGGGATATGAGAAGAGAAACAGAGAGAGCTGGAAAGAGACAGATGAATGTTGCAACAGAACAAATAAATAGAGCGAGGGAACTCACAGAGAGAAAGTGAGGGAGAGAGTTGGGAAGATAAACAGATAGAAAGAAAAAGAGCGAGAGAGAGAGAGAGAGAGACGCCGACATAGACAGATGACGCTAGCGACAGAGAAAGTCAAAACAGAGAACAAGAAACTAAATGTATGAGCGAGTATGGGTGAGTCTGAGAGAGAGAGAGATATATTGGGATAGTAAACGCTGGAACAAGAAGAATTCAAGTTAGAAGAGAAGACACAGAATAAGAATAAAGCAGAGGTACCGATAACGTAATTGAAGAGAGAAATAAAGAAACGAACATTGAGAAAATAAGAAATATGGTGAAGGAGAGAGAAAGAACGCAAGAATGGCAGTGAGAAAGAAAGAAAGAAAGAAAGAGCGAGAGGTAGTGGCAACTAAGTGAGAGAGAAAGTGGGAAAATGTAAGAAAGTGCATGAAAGAGGGGGAGTGAGGGAGAAAGAAAGAGAAAGAGAGAGAGAGAGATAGCGAGTAAAAAACCGACAATCTAGCAAAAGAAAAGGGCAGAGATAGATCATATCATATTAATAGAATTCTCTAATATATATATATTTTTTTGTTTTATATATTTTTTTTTAATAGCTAAGTTTATTTTACAACCTGCCCCACCACATTTACAGGGTATTTGTATAGCTAGTCAATCACTTGCAACCTCTCATGTTATTCTTTGCGTCGAAATTATTTACTTCTTATTAAGCTTAAAGATCATATTGCTGTTGTTCTTTGAGATGCTGCCGCTGCTGCTCCTCATAAGCAGTTCTTCGTATTTAAATATTAAAATTTTGTTTTTCTGCCAAACAGAAAGGAAGAGCGTTCATCGTCTTAGGAAAAGTGTTTTACTGCACGATGCCAGCCTGCCTGCCTCAGCTACGTACATTTGCAGCATAATAATAAACTTCCGTCTTTTTGTTGGCCTACATGGCGTATGTTTAATTTCCGGCATTGCGTACATAAGCAAACCCCTGCCCATGCATCACATGGCAATGCCTAAGGCTAGGGCCATCTAGACTACATTTAAATCTGGCAACAATAATTAATGCGCTCTCTGATTAATTGTGCCGCCACTGTGAGTGGATGTGTTTATGTGTCGAGAGTCGAGAGAAGGCGACACAGAACTCCTCATTTATTTTTACACACAACAAGAACAACAAAAACAACGACTGTCGTCGAGCTAATAAATTTGAGATCTGAAGAAGCTTGGCATTAGTTTGGGTTCGTTCTTCTTCTCACTTTCTTCTTTTTTTTTTTTTTTGCGGTGAGAAAAAGGCTTAGACAATATTTGTATTTAACTGTGCCCCTGCCACAAAGTAAATACGTCTCAAAAACTAAGAAGAAGCAGATGTTCGGCAGGCTGAAGATGAAGCAGCATCAGCTGGTTAGAAAACTCACTTAGCTCTCCGACACGCTTACCACACAAATCTTTAGGAATAACAATCTTTTTGGGAGTGGGCCGGGCTATCAAATTCAATTATGCATAGGACTCACACGCAAACACACACACACAAGCACACTCACACACACACACACACACACATGCACAGCTGTGCGCCATTTTGTTTGTTCGTTCGCCTTGCGGCTGGCCTTTGTGATTAGTGGGCAAGTTGCTTGATTTGCTTGTCTTGGCGTTTATGGCACGAACAGAATAGCACAAAATTTTGTCCTGCATGCTCCTCACTCAGGACTGCACTTGATTTGCTTAGACGTTCACTTAACTGCAGCGCGCTGCCTTAACTTTGCTTGGCTTTGTTGTTCCAGTTGGCAACCTGCTTCCTCTCTCTCTCTCTCTCTTTATATTCCCACTCAAGTTATATTCCCATATTTGATTACAAAAATAAAGGCTTTTGCTGCATTGTTTCATCGTTAAGACTTTGTCGTTTCAATTATGTATAATTTTAAGCAGTTATAGAATATAAAGTCCTGCCCAGATATGAACAAACAAGATTAAAGCTAACTTCGATAATTATATTAAAGCAACTATATAGGTTACATATACTATGCGTTTGGGAAAGTATTTAAGGGGCATTGCCATTTAATATAAAATCGTTTTAAGTGTGTTGAAGTTGAGGAAATAATTTTAAAAATATATTTCTTTGCCAACTCTAGATTCCTCATAGCTGATGTCTTAAACATCAGGACTTTGGGTGCAGGCGATTTATAGCAAACTCACTTTTCTTTCGAAAATTAAGCACACACTGATATGATATTGAAATATATTTCATTGATAAGCTCTATGAATTGACCACTGTGAGCAAAAACAAGGCTATTCTTTATACATGTTTATTCAATTTAATAAATTTAATTAAAAAGGCTTGTAAAGCTGCAGCAGTTTCTATACATAAAAAGATGAATATAACAATTTACATTGTGAAAATCTAATAATTATTTTCAATATAAAGATTATCTAAAGGCTTTGTACAAAATATAAAATAATTCTAATTTTAATTTGTATTTCTTAAATTGGTTACTTTTAATTATTTTGTTTTTATTTTGATATTTGGCTTTATGAATTTAAATTATTATAATTAACTTTTATTATATTTTTTATGATATTTTATATTTTTTACTATTACATATTTTATTTATTTAAAAATTTTTTTTTTTTTTTTTTTTTTTTTTTTTTGTATTTTGCTTTATACTTTATATTATTTATATATTTGCTTAAAAATTAAAATATTATATATTTATAGATATATGTACATTTTTTTTTTTATATTTCCTCCTCTGGCTCTTACGCTTCTTATGCTCTCTTGGCTTTATTTATGAATTTTTTTTTATTAAATTTTTTAATTTCATTTAAATTTAATTTATTTTATTTTATATTTTTTGTATAATTTTTTGTATTCAATTTTTATTTTTTTATTGATATATTCTTTGTTTATTTTATTATATATTTTTTTATTTCTATATATATAATAATTATTCATAATTTTTGTTATTCAAATTTTATATTTACTTATATATTTTTTATTTATTTTATACGCGATCTGCTTAAAAATTATATTATTATTTCTTTTTTTTTTTTTTTTAATTTCTTTCTCTGTCTTGTGTATTTCTTATGCTCTCTTGGTATTATTTGAAAATCTCTTTGCTACTTTGTGGCATTTTTGTTAAATGTTTTAAGTGATTTTTTTTATTATTATTCTTCAGCTTTTTTTAATGCTTTTTATTTAGTTAATATATATATCTTATGGCTAGCCTCCTCATTTTATGACCCTTTTTATGCGCTTTGTCATCCGATCAGCCGCGCTGAGTGTCCTGTTGTGGTGTTCCTCTTCGCCAGCCATAAAGTCCCAAAGGACTTGGTCGTCCTTTTGCGCTTCGCTGATGTGTAAATTAATGTCATTTTGTGCGGCTCGTTGAGAGTTTTGGGTCAGTTCTTCGCGTTGCCATTTTACTTGATTTTTTCATCTCTTTTTTTTTCTTTTATTTTTGCCTTATTTTGCTTTAGCGCTGTTTTTATTTTGTGTACTGATTGAATTTTTATTATG
The DNA here is from genome assembly GCA_030914345.1 of Drosophila koepferae. Taxonomy (NCBI): domain Eukaryota; kingdom Metazoa; phylum Arthropoda; class Insecta; order Diptera; family Drosophilidae; genus Drosophila; species Drosophila koepferae. The sequence continues at coordinate 12,689,082 of JAUESR010000207.1, forward strand.
CCACGCATATTCAAATTGTTTGCGGGAATGTGGTGAACGGATGTTAAGCGTAATTAAGGTGATTTTATGCATACTTTTTTTTTTTTCATTATTATCGTTAGGCCAACTTCCGGTTTGTTGCTCAAATTGATTTAAATTAATTTTTTATGCGCCTCGACACCAAAAAAAAAGTTAAGTGAAAACAACAACAACAAAAATGCCTGTGCATTAGCTGCTTGAGCCTCGAGTGTGTGTGTGTGTGTCTGTGTGTGCATATATTTTCATGTTAATTGCGAAAACTTTGCCCATTCGACGACGTCGACGATGATGATGGCAAAAACTATTCAAGTACAATGAGCATTGCCAATGCCACGCCCACACAGCGACCAAGCAACAAACGCCCACAGAGCAGCATTCATTTATTGTTGTTGTTGGGCTGCTGTGAGCGCACTCGAAAAACAATGAAATAAAATTTGTATACTCAAGTTTTACTGTGCAGACAAACAAGCGAAAATTTTCGTACACCAGAAACTCATTTAGTTGGAATAAAACAAAAGGAGGCAGAATATAGTCCCTCCGCTTGCTGCCTATATATAGAGAGCAGCCATAGAGCCATAGACGAAACGATGCTGAGGTGTTCGCAGAGGGGGCTTGGGTAAAACTTAATAACCTACTAACAAACACACTAATTTGCACTTGAGCCTAATAATGAGTACGCTGACGAGTGTGCTGTACGAATGAGTTGCAGATACTAAACAGAAACAGAAAGACTGTGGGAGAGTGGGAGAGAGCGAGAGAGAGAGAGGTAAAATGCATGGCAAAACTGGGCAATGCTGCGTGGAGACGAGCAGCTTTAGCTGGGATTCGGGATGGGTTCGGACTGGGTTCGGGCTGTTCTCGGACTAGGGGGTAAGAGCTAAGAGCTAACCTCAAGTGGCTGTTCTAGATGAGTTTAGTCTGAAGAGCACTCGAATCTCGGACGCACTGGGCTGCTCTGCTTCTGTGTCTTGGCTAATTTCTAATTTGAATGGTGATTTATGCAGTTTGAATGGCATTGTTAATGCGGTTTGTCTGTCAGTTAAGACCTGAGCAGACACAGACACACACACGTACACACACACACACACACGCACACAGATATAGACACTAGAGCGTGGCACATTAAACTTTACGCTGCTTCAACAAGTGTTACCAGCCATTCAACTCACCTCGATTTAAGGCTCAAAAGGTAACTCCTTTTATAATTAAAATAAAGCAGTCTAAAGCCCACAATCTATAAATGTGTTGAGCCTATATATTTTGTTGAGCATCAGAAAGGTGGCCAAAGACTTTAGAGATTGAAGAGAGACACGAGTTGACTAAGAGATATGCTGTAAACAGCTCAGTTTTGCTATTAGTTTTTATGAGCATTCCTTTTAGAATTCTTTGCTTTATTATATACATACTTGTCTATACATCTATATATCTAATATCTAACTACCAATCAACCTAACTGTCTTCCTAGCCAGATCTTATTGAAATGCCAAGATTATATGAGAGAAAATATATGAGAAACAAATATTTTTAAATTTAATATTTATTATATAAAGTCTTAGACTTATAGTGCATGACATTGTGCTCTTCTCCTCTTAATTTGATATTAAAACTAATATAGTCGCTCTTCAACAAGATCATGTTAGTTAGCTCTTGGCTACGCTTTCTGTCTCTTCTATTATCATTAAAAACCTTAAGTAATAAAGAGAAACAAATAGAATTGAAGCAAACTGCGCTTTAACAGTTAGCCAAATCGAATGCAATTTATAAAAACTCTTAAGCAATATACCCGCTCTTAATTCATGCTGTCTATAGGGTATTGAAGCAAGCCCATAGAATCTCAGTCAGTCAAATCGCATTTTCCAACCTTGAATGAATGCTATTCAAACTATATTCATACCTTCTCATATATATACACGCATAAATATATATATATATATTCATTTATATAGATATATATATTTGATATAAATTTATTTATAAATCTTTGCATTGAGGGTGCGGCAGATTGCTTGGATTTTAAGCTTACCTCAAAATTAAATGATATACAGCTGAGCGACGTTGAAGGTTAATCTCTGACTCTGGCCGACTGAGCTACTACAGCTGCATTAAATATCTTTTGCCCAAATAAAAACACAAATTATGAAGAGAAAGAAAATAAAAATAAGCAAAAAACTCAAACCTACATTTCCAGGCCGAGCGAGCTTGAATGTATATTATAAACGTAAGCCGTCAGGAATTAGTTGCATTTTCATCATTTTCATTTTCATTTAAGTTTTTTTTGGTTTTTGTTTTTGCAATGGATTTTTGAAATGAAATGAAAGCGAAATGTGTTTTGTGGTTGGTTGAAAATGAAAAGGATAAAGGATACGCGCACAGGTTCCTTTTTGTGCTGCCGCAAGATTTTCATGGATAAATGAGATGGTTTTTGTGGTCATGCGCTGAAGGCGAAACTGAGACACACAAGAGGCTCAACAAGCCCGAACATAGACCGGTTGCCCAACAGCTCAACACAGAGACCAAATGGCATGAAACTGGCAGCTGCTATGTTAAATTAGAAATTTTATGCCACAACCTACACAAGAATTCAAACAAAACTCAACCGCTCAGGATTCTACTTGATTCGCATTGCCCCCAGAAATATTTTCTAGTCATTTAACTGGACATGAGCGTTGGCAAAGGTAAATGCAAATCGGACAACTTCCAAAGTTGACAACTCATTTAAATAAACTCAAAAATACATAGTAAAAATATGAAAAGGGATATGTTTGCATTGTTCAAAGAGCTCAAATAAAATAAAATGAAAGATGTCAAATACATACATACACATATGTATGTCATCATAAAGCTTTCAAATGTGTTTACTTAAAGAACGAGGCAAACCATTTATAAACAATTGGCAATTAAATTGCAATAAAACTAAAAAGGTTTCACATGCAATGTTTTCTATTTTATGTTGAATTTAGAGTTTTTTCATTATATATGAAAACTATTTGATTCATTTTATTAGCTGTCAAATTTCTAAAAATAAAAAACTATGATAATATGACAGCATAGATCTAGTTAATTGATAAATTAATTACTAATTATATTATATTTTTTATTTAATTTAATTGAATATTAGATAAATAGTAGAAATCATTTTTAATTTGTTCTCTTTTTATATTTATTAGTTTTAGGTAATATTAGATAAATGAATAATCCATTTTTTTCTATTGGAAAGGAATAAATTAATTAGACTAAAAGGGTTTCAAAGCATGGGGATCTAATTTTTACACTAAAATTAAATTTAAAAAAGAAGGAGATAAAGAATTATCAAGTTGAGGGGAGGGTTGAGGAAGGAAGGGAGATGTGAGAAGTAGTGAGACAATGCAAGTGATAAGTGCAATCTAGTTTAATAAGGTAACTGTAAGATGAGTAAATAATAAAATAAATTATTTAGAATTTTTTATTATATTTTAAATATTAAATTATCAATTTTATTATATTTTTTTTTAAATTAAATATTCTTTTATTTTATTTTATTTTATATTATATATATTGTTTTTCCCTAAATTTTACTTAATTTAATTTTATTTTATTTTTTACTTTATTTAATTTAGTTTCATTTTATTTTAATTATTTTTAAATTAAATTTTATTTGTGTATTTTTTTTTTTTTTTTTTTTAATTTTATTTACTTATTTACTTAATATTTATATATATAATTTTCAGGCTCTTTTAACTCATTAGAATAAAATAAATAAAGGCAAAACGAAGCAGCGCTGCTGCTGCTTACAATTAAATTACCAAACCCAATTGTTGAATCAACAAACCGCAAAGCAAAAGCAAAGCAAGCTTGAAAATCCCTCCTAAATCAGCCAAATTAAAAGCAGCTAGAAATAGCATACAAAAATATTGAAAAAACAAAAGGTAAACAATATAATTTCGCTGAATTCAACTTGTAAAGCTTTTCGAGTTGTTCGAGTCTACAGTTTATGTTCTCTTCTTTTTTTTTGTCTAGTCAATGGCGCAGATAGCTTTACAATTGGATATTGCATAGCTGTGGGCAGCCACAGCCCCGCAAATGACAGGATGCGTTACACCGCATCGAGTGTTGGGGCTAGGCTCATATGATCTCCATGCTTGCTCATGCCATTGCTCTTGTACTTTTCACTGCAATTTAACAAATCGATTTGTTTTGCGTTCAGCGCCGTCATTCGATTTTTATGGCTTTCAAAAAGCCAACAGAGCAAATGACCCCGTTACGACGCTTGCCACGCCCCCAAGTCCACAGTTCTCACACTCTCTCTCCACCTACCTACCTCCCTCTCTCACGCTCTCCTTATGGCGTGCAATGCAATAAAATGCGCAGACGACAGGCGGCCTATAGTGCAGAGTGCGGGCCATAAAAAGAAAAAAAAAAAAAAACGCTAAACGGCCATAATAAAGCCCGGCGTTGGTAATAAAAATACGATATGAATGTTTATCTATTGTAGGTGAAATTTGAAATACACTGCGATTAGAATATCATTTTCTAAGCACTTTAAAACGAAAGCCGATAAAATATTAGTATAATTAAATCTGATTTAATTGGCCATTGGTTTTATTTGAAACGAAAGTGAATATTATATTTAGTATCTTTGGTGAATTAGTTTTGGGATTTTAAATTATGTGCGAAATTGAAGCTAGATTTTGAACTAGTGTGTGTTTGATATGCTCTTAAAATGATATCAAATCATAATTATTTCCTATCATTAGTAATTCTCAAAGTCATTCATTATAGTTTCAATTCAGATTGTTCAGCTTTCGTTATCTACTTTAACTTCTACGTTAACTTTTGTTAATTTTGCATTTCTTTGTCTGAGTCATTTTTAAATCATATTTTATTAAACATTAAAAATGGGATTTTGTATTATAATAATGCATTATTATTATTTTGCATTCACTCTTCATTTAGCCACATTTTATTATTTTAATTATTTATTTTATTATTTTAATCATAATTTTATATTTAAAAGAATTATAAAACTTTATTATTTAATTTTTCTTAATTTTTTTCCTCTTGCCCGTCACCAAGAACATCACATATATAAAGCGCCCACTCTACAGGTTAGGAAATTACAAATTATACGCAGTGTTTACTTGCGGTGTCCTTTTCACAGCTTTGATGGCTAAAATTCACTTGTTGGCCAAAGAAATGCGTTCAATTGAAAGCTGCTGCGGTGTGGGAGGAGATGTGCGCTAAACAGTGGTAAAGGAAGTTGAGGAGCGAGAAGCGTGAAGAGATATGTCGCAAATTTGGGCGTGCGTGTGTGTGTCTGCGTATGGGCGTTATTGTGTGCGTGTGTGTGTGTGCTTTCCGAAACGAAACGAAGCATTGCATACTTTTTGGCGTCACCAGACACGTACGTTGAAAAGTTTGCCGGCTCTCATTTTGGGCTGCAGATCAAAAGGCATTAATGCGAGAGTGTGTTTGAAGTGGAGTGCGAGGCTGTGGGGTTGCCGAGCGGTTTGGGGCTGAGGCCGTGGTGGCGGCGCTCAGCCGGAGGTGCGGCTTGAAGCGGGCGTCAAGAGTTTCGGGGCTGTTTGCACATTAGCGTCAGCCATTTTAAGCTAATTTCGCATGTGAAACAGGTAGAAACAGTTCCAGTTTGCAGCCAACGACACGCGCAATTATTGCCCGGCCATTTTCGTGATTGCAACCAAAACAGTTTCGCTCTGTGTGTATATGTACAAATATATATGTATATACTGCTGCTATATGTGCGTGTCTCTCTCTGTGTGTGTGTGTGTGTGTGGATGTGTTAGTTTCGAACGTGGCTAGCATTTAGTTCGTTTGATCTAAACGCGGCGCCAATCAAACAAATTGAATTGAAATCGATTTTCGTGGTAATGCTTAAGTTGTGCAATTGCAAAATCATGTAGAGAATTTCCAACATTCAAAGTCATTCGTATTGCCAGTTGTTTGAGAAATAGCTTAAGAAATAGCTCAACAGATGTTGTATCACAATTTGATCATGCAATATTGAAAATATAAATGACTGTAAATAATTTATTATATATGTGTTGTTAAGGTACTATATATGGATTTTATATTTAAATAAATAAAATATTAAAATAAATATTTCTAAAAATAAGGAAAGAAACTGTTGTGAAATAAATATTAAAAAAAAAAAAATATAAATACTGGAAAAAAAAATTATGAAATAATATTTGCAAAATCTGGAAAGCTTTGTGCTAAATATTTTAACTAATAGGTGAATAGAAACACCTTAAACAAAATTTTATAATTTATAAGAAATAAATTTAAAATTAAAGAAATTTTAATGATATAGAAAATAAAAATATATCAATAATTAACTTTTAACAAATTTTTATTAATGTACAATGTAAAAATAAAATTAAATATATTGTGTTCATATCTAAACTAGCAACAGACAATATATAAATAAAATACATATTAAATATTAAGATTTATAACTATTTTCTATTTTTAATTTGATTTGTAAATTTTAAAAATACTTAGCTTATAAATTGTAATATATAAAATAAAAAAAAAAAAAACTAATATCAAGAAAAAATAAACCATTTTTATATATTAACAATTTGTTAAGCCAAATGTATAATGTTAAAATAAATATATATTTATTATATTAAACTGTCGATAAACAATATAGTAGAAAAAAGATGTTATGAACATTTAAGTCTATTTTCAATTTCAGTTATTTTATTTTAACAATAATTTAAAATTGTATTTTTTTCAATTGTAATTTTTTGTAAATATATTTATTTTGTATATATGATTATTTATAAATTTTTTAATAAAGATTCTTTAATTTATTTTATACCTAATGCTTAATCTTGATATAATGATATACATATATGCATGTCGTATTGAACTATAAATTTATTATAATTTAAAACATTCGGTTAGATACTGTTAGTTAATAAAATTTGCTTATTATTTGCATTTTATTTTTTATTTTATTATATATAATTTATATTTTTATGAATCGAAGTTCACGTTTCAAACAATCAATCTCAAGTATGTAAAATTATAATCAATAGATAAAGTGAGGCTGCACAAAATTTATATTCATTTATATATCTACATATGTATATACTAAATACATTTCCATTTCATTAACATAAACTTTAATTACACTTGCCCTTTCCACATTCCCATTGGACGCATTCTTGTGAAAGTGTAGGTTGATAAATAGAAACTATGACAACTGTTCCACATGATGGCTAACAGTCGCTTGGCCCAAATACTACACTGCAAATTAATCAACAGTCGAAACGAAGCCAAGCAAATTAGTTGAAAGCAAATGCAAATGTAAAAAAAAAAAAACCAAGTATGAATCTGAATCTCAGGCTCTAGCTGAAGCTGAGCTGTGCCCGCGCCCAGTGGCACAGTTTGCATTCAGTTGAGGCTGACAGGCTGTGACAGCTGACTTGCCTAATTAGAAGGCAAGTGTAATAAAAATATTACACATACGCCATGTATGCCAGATACACACACGCACGCTTTTTTTTCTAATTTAGCTGTGGGACAAACTTTGCGCGCTGTGGCCAACATGCCTCCATCTCCTGGTTCTTCATCTAGCTGATTCTGTTGCATTTCAATTGACATAACAAACTGAAAAAAGTCATTGTTGTTGTTGTTGTTGTAATGCACATTCGAAATGAGCACACGCATATGGTAAGAATTGAGGGCACATTAATGCACAGATCCTGGGCGCGAACGAATGTTAATTTAGACAGAGGCCCAACCAAACGACCGACCAAAAACCGCCGCCAACCCACCACCACCGCCCATCTGCCCCTTCTTTAACCATTTTCCATAGAAATTTAGATTCGAAATGTGCATGCAACTGAGGTCTGGCAGCCAACCGCAGTATCTCATAAAAGCCCTCGCGCGCATAAAAGCGAAAGCGGCTGACGACTTTAGTCAGTGGCAGAGCCAGAGCCAGAGCCAGAGCCAGGGTCCGGGTCTGGGTCCGGGTCTGGGTCCTCATCAGTGCTGTGAAAATGCGCTGTAACTCTTTTCAAATAATAATTAACAATTTATTCCCCAAACAGAATACACACAGTGAATTTACACACGCACACACACACACACACACACACACATAGGCACGCACATACTAACACACCCGCAAACAGGCAATCTGAATGCGAATGACGTGCTGTCAACGTTAGTCATATCATTAGAGGCAACGTGTTGCTGACTTTTTGGGGTTTCGACGGCTCAACTGGGGAATCAGCTCATACACTGCAAAAAACAAACTAAAGAAAGCTAATTGATCTTGGGTGAAGCGTTTATGGCAGCGATCTATTAACTAAAATATATATTTACGTTCATTTCGCCTATATGATTAAGAACTGATACCTAATTGGAGGTATACTAATATACTAATTTGAAAGACAGTTTTTGCTTACCGAATAATGCTCTTCCTATTTTTTTTTTTTTTTTTTTGTTTAACAGAGAAGCTACATCTACCTATCTCCCACCCAGTGTGTTATAAAAATGAGAATACAGAAATTATTGAATAATTAAGTTGAAATTTTCAGTACTATATTTATAAAACAAACTCTAACCATGAACTTTAACAAATAAATGCCCAATGATAGAATTATATGAAATAAAAAAAAAACTATATATTTTATTTATATATTATTTATTTATTTATATATTCATTCAAAACTGCGAGTCTAAATATTGGGTCTATATATTAAATATATATTTATAATTAAATACGGATAAGAATCTATATAAAATACATTTACGAAATGTGAACTAGATAAATGAAAAATACATAATATTTTACTATTAACTTCTTTTTTTGAGGCCGCAACAGCAGCTCAAACCTAGCCAGATTCTTAGCAATGAAATATATTAAGAAGATAATTGTATTTATATGTATATTTTCCCAGTCAATTCGTATTTATTCCAAATAAAATTGACATTCATTTGCATTTTTAGGTCATAACTATTTTTCACAGTGTAATTTTTAGAAAAAATATTAGCAGTAGCTATTGCCGTCGCCGTCGCCATCGCTGTTGCTGTTACAGTTGCTGATGCGCTGGCACTCAGAGCTCATCTCATTTTGCTCGCTGGGCTCGACTCGAATGCATTTGTGTGTAGGCGCTCGAAAGTATGCAACTATATTTGCGTTTTTGCGGTTTGCTTTTATATTTGTGCAGCGCGCGCATACACACACAGACACACATAAACACACTCGCCAACACACACACACACACTCAAATGCGTGTGCAGAACATTCCACAGCATGTCAAGCGGAAGTGAGTGTCTTTCATTTTTGTTTGCCCTGTCCCCACAGTTGAAGCATAATTCTTGCTCAGCTACCTCAATAGCGCTCGTGTCCTTTACTTTTCTCCCTCTCTCTCTCTCCCTCTCTCTCTCTGGCTCTCTCCCACTCGCTGCTGCTCTGCGACTGTTGGTTGTCTTTTATTTTGCTGGCACTCATCGCTGGTCGCTTACTGTTAATTAAAAATGGGCGCCTGCGAACAGCAGCTATGGCAAATGAGCGTGGGCGTGGCAGAGGGCATAGCAGAAGTTGCTGAAGAAGCAACAACAGTTACAGCAGCAGCAGCAGCAGCAGCAGCAGCAACAGCACAGAGATATGCAGGCGAACCTATCGTATGAGCATTTTAATTAGTTTGCATAATTATGTGCGCCTCGCAACCAGCTTCAGCTTCCATCCCTCAACCCGCAATGCTCAACTCGTGCGGCTTCCCTTTGACAGTTACGCACACAAATTTACAACAATTTCTTTAAGCTTTAACAACTTTCTGATACAAACTGTGTGCGTGTGCGTGTGTGTGTGAGTCTCTCTGTATTTCCTTCTTTTGCGTCCAAGGACATTGCGCTTTATTCATCCGTCTTCTGCAGTCTGCGACTTCTTCATCTACATCTTCTTGCTTGGGCCATGCATTTTATTGTTGAGTTTATTGATGTTTGTCATATAATTTCGACTCCCAATACCAATCCCACTCTATGACTCCCTGCATTGCCCCCATTTTATAGCAACTTTATGCGCACAACTTCTGTACTCTCTCACTCACCATCTCTCTCTTTCTCTCTGTCTACATTTCTACGACTTGCCTTGCTGCATGCATGCTCAATGGGGCATATGCATAACCTCGCTGCTTCGATACTTTCTTACAATTTTAGTGGCATAGCCTCGCTCAGCTCCGCTCCCTCTCTGCCATTGCCTTGACTGTTGCAAGCCTCAGCAGCCAAGGCAACAAATTGAATTTGAATAACGCGCCATAAAAAAACGCTTTGCAATGCGAAGCGTTGCGATTTGTGTGCCTCGTCGGTTGCCACATTACAAAGATGTAGATTATAAAAATGTTGGCGATTATATAAGTGTAGCTTGTATGTGAAATACTTTAAGAGGCATTATATCAAATTATTATTAAACATATTTAAATTAAATCAAACTTCTGTACAATATTCAACATTCAATTCCTCATTAATAAATCTCATTTATATATTACAGCAGTAGTAGTTAGTAGAGCAGGGGGGTCAGTAGTAGTATAGGCCGAAGTAGCAGAGGTGGTAAATGGCAAAATCTGAGATGAGCTAGCTAGAGCAAGGCAGCGAGGACCAGGGACAGACAGACAGCGGAATATGAGGAAGGGAAATAGTTGAATTGGATCAAAGCAAGAGCAAAGGGAAGATTCTGCAGCAGCAGAAGGAAGCGGACATGGAAGGGGAATCAGCGAGTCTGTGAGCTCGAGGCCAGAAAGCCAAGTAGAAGATCTGCAGCAGGAAAAGCAGAAGCAGAGGAATCAGCTGAGTCTGAGGCTCGAGGCAAGTAGAAGCAAAGGGTCAGAGGCAGAAAAGACGGAGAAAAAAGACAGAGACAGAGAAGGACAGAAGCAGAGGCAGAGGAAACAAAGGAACAAAAAGCTGAGTCTGAGCTAAAGGCCAGAGCCAAAGAGCCCAATGGCAGATTCAGCAGCAGAGCAGCAGAAAAGCAGCAAGAGGAAGGAAAGGGGGGAAAAAGCGAGCAGCAGACGGGAGGAAAAATAGCTCTGGAGGTATGAGCTCAAAAAAGGGGGGCCAGGAGACCAATAGAAGATTTCTGCAGCAGCAGCAGGGAGGTGGTGGGTTAGGTGGGTGGGGGAACGGGGTTGGTAAAGGCGTTATAAATGGTACACAGGCCTGAGAATGGAGATCGAGCTAGTGGCAGGGTCCAGAGAGGCAGAACAGACAGAAAGGAAAAGAAAAGAGAAAGAAGAAGCAAAGGGAAAATAAGCTGAGGTCAAAAACAGGCTGGGTGAGTATGCTGAGTATGGACTGAGTATGAGCGGTTCGAGAAGAAGCCAATGGGAGATCCCAGCAGCAGCAGCAGAGGGTCGGTGGAGGAAACAGCCTACTGAAGTCTGGAGAGTCTGAGGCTCGAGGCCCAGGAGGGCCAATAATAGAGAAGATCTGCAGCAGAAGCAGCGGAAGGAATCAGATGAGGGTTGAGCTCGAGCTAGAAGCCAAGGCAGAGGAGGCAGAAGAAACCAGAGGAACAGATTGATGAGTGTGAGCTCAAGGCCAGAGCCAATAAGAAGATCTGCAGCAGAAGCAGAGGAGGAAAGTCAGCTGAGTATGGTCGAAGCTAGAAGAGAAAGCAAGGGCAGAGGCAGGGATAGAAATAGAAAAGCAGAGGAGGGAGCAAGAGGAAAGGAAAGGAGGGGAGGAAACAGAAGCAGCAGAGGCGAAGGGAAAGGAGAACAGAAAAACAGAAGCAGAGGAGGGGAAAAGGAAGAGGAAAAGTGCAGCTGATGAAGTCTGACTCAAGGCCCAGAGCCAATAGAAGAATTTTGGCAGCAGCAAAGCAGAGGTAAGGGGGGTTTAGGGGGGGGTTAGTAAAATAAATGATGAGTGTGAGTCTGAGGCTCAAGCACCAGAGCCCCAGGAGCCAATGGGAAACATTCTGCAGCAAGAGCAGCAGAGGAGGAAGACCCACCCATCAGCTGAGTATGAGCTCAAGCCAGGAGCCAATAGAAGATTCTGCAGCAAGCAGAAGAGGTGGGTAACAGCAGAGGTAAGGAAACAGCTGAGAATGAGCCCCGAGGCTAGTGGAAGGGCCAGAGGGCAGAAAGAAAGACAGAAGCAAAGGGAATAGCTGAGGGTAAACAGCTGACTGAGTATGAGCTGCTCGAGGCAAGAGGGCCAATGGCAGATCCAAGCAGCAGCGCAAGCAGCAGAGGTTAGCAGCAACAGAGGGTAGGGGAGCAGAGGGTAACAGCTGAGTCTGAGCTCGAGCTAGAAGCAAGGGCAAGGCAGAAGCCAAGAGACACAGAAGAAGCAGACCAGACGCAGAGGAGGAAAAAACAGAGCAGAGGGAGGAAAAAAACCAAGCTGAGTCTGAGCTCAAAGCCAGAGCCAAATAGAAGATTCTGCAGCAGAAAGCAGAGAGGAGGAATCAGCTGAAGTCTGAGCTCGGAGCAGACGCAAGCAGAGGCGAAGCAGAGAGGCACAAAACAGATGAGTCTGGCGCACTCTCCCACTTTCTCTTCCCCCCCCCCCTCTGGAGAGGTGGGAAAACAGCTGAGGTCTGAGCTCAAGGCCAGAAGACGGCCAATGGAAATCAGCAGCCAGGAGCAGAGGAAAAATAGCTGAGTGAGCTCGACGCCAGAGGCCATAGAAGAGATTAGAAAGATTCTTAAGCAGAAGCAGAGGGGAAGAGGAAGGATCAGCTTGAGTTTCTGAGTATGAGGCTCGAGCCACGAAGGCCAATAGAAATCAGAAGTGCTGCCAGCAGCAAGTAAAGCAGTTTAATAGAGGAGTAGAGGAAACAAGCTTGAAGAGTCTAGTATGGAGCTAAGCCAAGAGCCATTTTTTAGAAGATTTCTGTCAGCAGAGAGCAAAGAAAGAAGCAGAGGAATCAGCGAACTGAGGTCTGGCTCGAGCCAAGAAGCCAAGCCCAATCGAAAGGATTCGGCGCGGAGAAAGTGTAGTAGTAAGTAGAGGAAGGATATCAATCAGCCTGATCTAGCTCAAGCCAGAGCCAATTTAGAAAGATTCTGCAGCAGGAGAAAAGAAGACAGAAGAGAGGAAACAGAGGGAAAATTCGGAATCAGCTGAAGTCTGAGCTTCGAGATAGAAGCAAGAGGCGAGGCAGAAGCAGACAAGCAGAGGAGAGGAGGGAAAACAGCTTGACAGAAAAGAAAAAGACAGCAAACAGAGGAAGGAAGGAGGAAAAAACACCCGGGGAGGAAGGAAAGAGAAGAAAGAAGCAGAGGAAGGGAACCAAAGCTGAGAGTATGAGACTCTCAAGCACAAGAGCCATGGCAGATTCAGCAGCAGCACAGCAGCCTCAAGCAGAGGAAAAAATAGCTGAGTCTGAGCTCAAGCCAAGGCCAATAGAAAGATCTGCAGCAGCAGCAGAGGAGGTAACAGCTGAGTTCTGAGCTCGAGCTAAAGCCAAGGCAGAGGCAGACAGCAGAGGGGAAAGAAGAAGCAGAGGGAGGAGGGAAAAAAGGGGGAAAGGAAAACAGCTGAGTCTGAGGATCAAGCCAGAGGCCACAATAGAGAGATTTTTGCAGCAGGCAGCAGAGGATCAGCTGCGAGAGGTCTGAGCTCCAAAAGGCCCAGACAGAAGACAATAACAATAAGAAGATTCTGCAGCAGAAAAGGCAGAGGAAATCAGCTTGAGTATGAGCCTCGGAGCTAGGAAGGCAAGAGGCCAAAAAGGGCCAGGGCAGAGGCAGAAGCCAGAGGAAAAACAGCTTGAGTCTGAAGGCTCAAAGCCAGGAGCCACAATATAGAAAGATTTAGGCAAGCAGCAGAAAAAGCAGCCAAAGCAGAGGAAGGGAATTCAGGCTGAGTCGAGCTCGACCCAGAGCCAAATGAGAAGATTTTGCACAGGCAGCAGAAGGGTTTAGGTGTTTGCAGCACAGCGACAGAGGAAATGATTGAGTTTGAGCTCAAAGCCAGAGCCCAATGGAAATTCTGCAGCAGCAGCAGGGAATCCGCTGAGTATGAGTAGAGCTAGAAGCAAGGCAGAGGCAGAAGAAAAGAGAAGCGAGGAATCAGCTGCGTCTAGTCGGGCCAGAGCCAATAGAAGATTTTGCAGCAGCACAGCAGAGGTAAATGATGAGTTCTGAGTCGAGCCACAGAGCATAGAAGATTTTGCAAGCCGCAGCAGAGGGTAAATGATGAGTCTGAAGCTCAAGACAAAGAGCCATGGAAAGTCTCAGCAGCAGCGAGGAATAGAATCAGCTGAGTCTGAGCTCAAGACCAGAGCCAATGGCAGATTAGATTCAGCTGCGCAGCGAGGAATCAGCTGTGGTCTGAGCTCAAGACTAGTGGCAGGGCCAGAGGCAGAAGCAGAGGAAATAGCCCCAGAGAAATCAGAATGAGGTCTGAGCTCGAGAGTGGCCGGCAGAGCAGAAGCAAAGGAAAATAGCTGATCGTGGTAACCACAGCTGGAGTAAGTATGAGCTCAAGCCAGAGCCAATGGCAGATTCAGCTGCAGCAGCGGAGGAATCAGCTGAGTCTGAGCTCAAGCTAGTGGCAGGGCAGAGGCGAAGCAGAAGGAAATAGCAAGAGAATCAGCTGAGTCTGAGCTCGAGCTAGTGGCAGGGCAGAGGCAGAAGCAGAGGAAATAGCAGAGGAATCAGCTGAGTCTGAGCTCGAGCTAGTGGCAGGGCAGAGGCAGAAGCAGAGGAAATAGCAGAGGAATCAGCTGAGTCTGAGCTCGAGCTAGTGGCAGGGCAGAGGCAGAAGCAGAGGAAACAGCTGAGTCTGAGCTCAAGCCAGAGCCAATGGCAGATTCAGCAGCAGCAGCAGAGGAAATAGCTGAGTCTGAGCTCAAGCCAGAGCCAATAGAAGATTCTGCAGCAGAAGCAGAGGAATCAGCTGAGTCTGAGCTCAAGCCAGAGCCAATGGCAGATTCAGCAGCAGCAGCAGCGGAATCAGCTGAGTCTGAGCTCGAGCTAGAAGCAAGGCAGAGGCAGAAGCAGAGGAAACAGCTGAGTCTGAGCTCAAGCCAGAGCCAATAGAAGATTCTGCAGCAGCAGCAGAGGTAAATGACTGAGTCTGAGCTCAAGCCAGAGCCAATGGAAATTCTGCAGCAGCAGCAGAGGTAAATTATGAGTCTGAGCTCAAGCCAGAGCCAATGGAAAACAGATGACTCAGAGCTCAAGCCAGAGCCAGTGGAAATTCTGCAGCAGCAGCAGAGGTAACAGCTGAGTCTGAGCTCAAGCCAAAGGCAGATTCTGAAGCAGATGCAGTGGAAAGCTGAAGGCATTTGCATAGACATAGGCAGAGGAAGAATGTAAACAAATAATTTGTCAATATTTAATGCCATATTTTTTTTTTAACTAGCTAGATGAGAATAAAAAGCTGATAAATATGTCCAAAATTCCCACATAAATTCTCTCATAACACAGAGCCAACAACAACAGCAACATCAGCATTTGACAGCCTATTTAACTTTCATAAATAAAATGCAATTAAAAAAGTCTAACATTTTCAATACAAACGAATGTAAAGAGAAAAAGATATTGAGAAAAAAATTAGCTATTTGCAATTTCAAATAGATAACGCTATGAAATCTGTTTTAATTATGCACAGCTCGATATGCATATGTGTGTGTTTGTGTGTGTGTTTATATATTTATCGCAGGCAGTGTTAATAGAGCGGGATGAAAATCTGTTTGTCTGCGTGCCACATAATTAATAGAGCATAAACAATGATAATAATGATAAAAAAAAGAGTGAAATGCTTTAACATATCAATTTAAAGTGGATTAAAACCTAAACAATAATTTGCATGAAATTTAAAATGTGTAATTAATATTTCAGCATTGTTAAGATTAATTGCAGAGTTGGCTACAAATGAGGTCAGATAGATTATGTGCACAGCTGGAAAAATTAAATATTGAGAAACCAGTAAAATAACTAAATTAACAAAAAAGTAATGTAAAAAAAAATAAATATTGAGAAACCAATTTAATAACAAACTTAAGAAAAAAATTGTTAATAAAAAAAATTTTATTAAAAAAATTAAAATGTAATATATACATTCAAAATAACACAAATGCAGATTGTTGAAGTTCTTACTTACTTTGATAAAAAAATTAATTAAATTACATTATTACATTATTAAATTATTAAATTATTAAATTATTAAATTATTAAATAAAAATTTAAATTATGAAAATAATTTATTTTAATTATTTAATTATTAAATTGTTAAATCATTAAATTACTAAATTCAGAATTAAATATGCTGATCCAAAATATCAAATAATAGAAAATAAATGTTTTTTTTTTTTTTTTTAATTAATTTTATGTTATTAAAACATTGTGAATTTTAGAATATAATTTGATTTACTGTTCAATTGTGAGTTAATATGAAGAAGATAAATTAAATTTAATAATTATTTATATTTTTTTTAGCCACGTTTAATAGAAATCTTGATACTTTGAATTTCTGTGTAAATCGAAATAAAAAAGATCCCTTGCCATATAAAATAATTGGGTCTCGACATATTAGAGTTACTATTCATAGATAACTATTCAGCTATAGATTGAGGTATTTTATAATAAATTTCTCATTTCTATATAGAAGTCGAATTTTCCATTTCTGCAAAGTACATTGCAACAACGAATCTCCTTTTCATAATTTCTATCAAATACCATATGGAGAAATAAGTGCAACTTTCTGACTGTAACATGAATTCGCAATCATCAATATCCATGCAGTCTGCTAGTCCATTTAAAAATATCCAGCAGTAAAAGCAAACTTCATAATCAACTTTCATTTGCTCACAATTTACACTCGAATTTCTTTTTGCTCATTGCTCGAATTCATATTTGCATTTTTAGCATTTCAATTTACAACTGTTGCAAAACTATCACCAGGCGATGATAAATATTTTCTATTCAAACATATTCACAATTTTCTTATGCATATCTAATTCAATTCCATTCGCCATACACACAAAATTCTTTTTATTAGATGCCAAACGTACATTTTTGGTTACTTTGAGAGTTGATTACCAATTGTCAGGTGAATCGTCAATCGATTCCGCCTGGACAGACCACAGCTAGCACTCGTTTTAGCTCCTGTGAATATGAATAAAAGCACAAGACAAATTGAATGTGCCACGATGCGAACGAAATGAAAAATAATCAAAAATATATTACACAAAAAAAGGGGAAAAATATATGTAGAAATGATGTAAAGTGTAAAGAGAAAAGTTTGCCGCAAAACAATTTCTTCACATTTTGCCACTCGATTGCTGTCAATATTAAATGTATTGTCATTGCAACAATATCACTATGTATACATATATAAATATCTATCAATATATGTATGTATATAAATTGTGCACAAGTGGGCGTGGCATGTGCGTGCTTCACAGCTAAGCCAGCCAGTCGCCTTTGATCTCGATGACGTTGTCAATGTTGTTGATGCGCAATTTCTCTACATTTTTCGAACATCATCAATTTTTCTACTTTTTATTTTGTTGTTGTCACATGCTCTTGGTGCTTTTGTTATTATGGCTATCTATTTGTCAATTTTGCTGTAAGTATGAGCACACACCCACACACACACACACAAATTTGTCAATAGCTCAATGATGATAAAGGCAATTCATAGCTGTAGACAATACATTTTAATATAATACAAGAGCAAAATATATTATATACCTGAGATAAATTGATGAAATTTTGTTGCTGAGTGTAAAATATTGTAATGGTCTAATCTAATAAAAAAAAAAAAAAAAGAAAGAAACTTCTTTTACGCTTTAACAATGATCCAATTTAATGCGAAAATTGACAGGAGAGCATTTTATTGTCACTATATTACAACTTGAGTATAATATTAAAGTAAAATAAATACAAAATTAGATAAAAAAGGGCAAAATAAATTAGATGAAGCTAGGAATATTTGTCACATATTCCTAGTAGGCAAGGTGATTAAATTTATATTCATATTCAAATATTCTTGGCAAAAAATTTTCTGATATAAAATATTTTAAGCTGTTACAAAAATATCCATATATAATATTTATATTTTTTTTTTTACTTTTCATTTATTTATTTATTTAATTTTTTTTTATATACAACCCTTTAAACTGTTACAAAATAATATATAATATTCATTCATTCATTTATTTATTTATTTATTTAGTTATTTAGTTATTTATTTATTTATTTATTTATTTATTTATTTATTTATTTATTTATTTATTTATTTATTTATTTATCTATTTATTTATCTATTTATTTGATTGTTTATTTACTTTTTTAAATTCTCATTTATTTATTTATTAAATATTAAAAATTTTTTTTTTCTTTTAAAACTTGACTGACAAACGGCCTTCAGAGCAATAGCCCACCAAATTCAATTCCACGACATATTTTACTTATTCAATTATAAATAATAATTAACCATATGTGGTCTCACTTAGCTAGCTAAGCATGTCATGCATGTATGCATGTGTGTGTGTGCCAAGGCAATAGTAGCTCAGTTGCCATGGCCACGCCCATGCACACGCCCACGCCCACGCCGGCGCCACTTCAAGTTGGTTAAAAACTTGCAGCGCGCATAAAAGTATGCAACATGTTTGCAGTTTTGTTGCAAGTGCTGCGACGCGCAGTGAAGTTGCCCGTTTTAAGTTTCACTTTCGGGCCCAAGTGAATTTATGCGAATGTATAGATGTGTACGTGTGTGTGTGTGTGTGTGGGTGTGTATGTGTGTTGCCTTAAGGTGCACATAACAGTTAAGTAATGGTTAAAAACTTTGTCGGCTGCGCGGCAAGCGCGCCTTTGCCACCAGGTAGACTTAATGTGGCACGCATATAACAAGCTATGCGATATAGAAAAGTTACGCACTCACACACTCATACTCGCACATACACACACACACACACACACACACACACACACATACTTGCACTCTTGCCTCAACAATGCAATGTGCAAGTTGTGCAGTGTGTGTGTGTGTGGGCGTGGCCTAAGCTGCTCGCTGCGCAACTTTATTAGTTGGGCCCACCTTTTGGCTTTGGTTAAAGCCCTGGGACTGAATGTTTCACCGAGTTGCGCCTCGTTGCGAGTTTTCTCTTCTTGATTATGAAAACCCTCTGCCACATAACTGTAATCAATTTTCTTGCCACGGCCAGCAATTTAAATATTTAATGCAGCACGTTGTGAACTTTTCCAACTTTTCTCTTCCTCTTCACATTTTTTTTTTTTTATTTCTTTAATTTTATTTTTATCTTTTTCAACTACTCGTAATTAGCCAAAAAACTAAGCACTTAATTCTTTGGTCGACATAACAAGAAGTGAAAAGAAAATAAAAAAAAATAAACTAAAAAAATTATAGTCGAAAAATTTAATGAATGCAATTTGTAATAAAACGCATAAGAAACGAAAAGTCGAAAAGTTTTTTTTACTAACTTCATTAATGAACTAATAAAAAAAAAATAAATATACATATATATAAAAATGGAGAGTCAAACTATTTTAAAGTGGAGCGCGAGCTGCATGCCCGGCTAATAAAATAAATGTTCTGAGCTTTCGGACACTATCAAAGTTCGCTTTTCTTGAGAAGGCAAAGTGAGCGTTAAGGATGAGCAAATACCCTACATAGGGGGAGATTGCAAAGGATACTCAACACTTCTTTTGCCATGTGCGGGAAAGAATTGAATAAAATGTTTATTCTAATTGACAAGAATAATTTTTATAATAATTTAATTAAATAAATAAATAAATAAGAAATAAAATATGAATTTAAAAAAATTTTTAGTTTCATGATTATAAATTCTGATTTCTGGCATAAAAATGTTGTTAAAACTTTTCGGGTAATTATGGATACATATTTAATTTAATTTATAGTTAAATAAAATTTATTGTTTATATTTAAAAAATTTATTTAAAAAAAAAATCAACTGAAAAGTCAAAAAAATTAAAAAAAAAAAAATATTGTACAAAACTCATAAAATATATAATGTTTAATGTGAGGTTTGGGGTTTCAATTATATGTATATTTAATCCACAATTTCTATAGCTTTTACAGGGTATACTTGCTTAAAGAAACTATTGCTCATTTGCCTTTGACAAACTTCTTCAATATTTGGCAGTAAAAAAAAAAAATATTTGCTATAAGAATCAGCAAAAATAAATAACAGCAATACAACTGAAAAACTTCTTTTCTAAACAAAAGGTAAGTCTTAATAAAACAAAGAAAAAAAGCAAAATAAAAAATAAGAATATATATTTATATATATAAATATATATGTAGTTGCAAAAGATACGCTTAAAAAATGTGAGAAATGCTTATTTTTGAGTTCATTTTTTGTTCCCCATGCTCAACACAAAAATATATATAGCGGTATAAGTATTTATATATATAAAATAAAGAAAGTTACAAAGGAAACAACTTTTGTTATAAAGCGTGTCCTGTGGCAAATTCTTCTCGTTCGCTCTGACCCAAACATACAGAAACAGAAAAGGAGTGTCGTGGAGCTAGAGAGAGAGAGAGAGGGAGCCGAACTCTTCTGCTCGTTGCTTTTGCATGGCTTCATCTTGGTATTTTCTTTCCATCTTCTTTTTTATCTTTTTTTTTTTTTTTTGTATTCCTTTTCATTCCTTTCCGCTTTCAGCGAATTAAATGGCATGAAATTAAAAGTTACTACGAGAATTTTTGTGCTGCATTTGCAGGAAAACGTGAGAAATTATAAGCACAAAAGCCGTAAAGGGGGCGTGTCATGGAGGGGACAGCGAAATGTACAAAAAAAAGCCGAAAGGAAGCGCCAACATGCGAAAAAATGATAAAATATGAAGGGGGATATAGAGAATGAGCGAGCAGCCAGCGAGTTCAGTTGGGTCAAAGAGAAAAAAAGACAACAGTCAAATCTGCTTAAATGTCCTGACCAATTGTAAGCCTTTCATTTGCTTTCCTTTGCCAGAGCCATTCATCGCTTGATGCTAGGAAAAATTCTTTTAAGTGACTACTTTTTGTTTGTTAGTAGCTCAACTGCTCTTACTTATAATATATATATTTATATACACCCATATTTTGAACCTTGTTGGCAAAAAAAAAAAGCAACAACAAATTGTGTTGCAAAATAAATTTATGACTTATTATTGTCGAGTAATGGCCAGCAGTGGACTAAGGTATTGCAAAATTGTTTTGGGATTTGCTGAGGAACTCAGCCATTAAAGCTGAGCACAAACTAGGAAAATTACAATAAAAAAAAAGCAAAAAGCTTTGTTTAATTTAAATATTAAAGTTGGTTGAACATTGTAATATTTTAAGTAGAATTTTATTTGATTGAATTTCTTTGTATTTATTGAAGCGATCAAAATTAAATCCCTAAATTAGCTAGAAATTTTTTAACAAAATATTGAATAAATAATAATTTTTAAATATAGCATAAATAACTCTAAATAAATATGCATTTAGTTAAATATAAATATTTATGTCAAGTGCACTTCGCACTTTGTTGAGAGGCAAACAAATAATTTCTGAAATAACTGTAAACATAATCCCGTCACTCTTTGTGTATTTAAAGCTTGTTGCGTTATTTATTTGCTTTATCAATAATCAGTTGTCTATTATTGTTTAATAATAAACAAATACATTAAATCGCAGAATTATACGCAGACTTATAAATTAAGAATGAGCTGAGCATTCTATGCAATTTATTTACACTTCATATTGTTGTTTAAAATAAGTTAAACTTATATACATCATTTTTTTTTTATTAAGTTTTATGTTAAATTTAAAACAAAATTTGTTTAGCTTCTTCTATTACTTATAATAAATAAAAAAAATTTCGTATACATATTTTAGTAACTTTTTGAAAGTAATTTAATAATTTTAAATTTTAAAACAAATTTTGTTATTAATTAAACATTAAAAATATCAATTAATTCACTTAAAATTAAATTACGAAGCTTATTTAATTCAAATAAAATTAGATAAAAAATCATTTAATATTATTATTAAAAGAATTACTTTTTTATAAGGCATGTCTAAAATTGCCAATTAAATTTGCCCATTAAATAAACACTTAGACTGCATACTGCATATAGACTTGGTTTAACCAGCTCGCTCAACACTTCAAAAGTGCTCGAGGCTAACACTTGAATCATCATTGACCTATTAACACTACACATATTGAACCGAATCAGTTGAAGCACTGACTGCATTTGAATACGCTGTCAATTCATACACAATGCGAACTATTCTACTATTCCAAACACAAACAGAAACAGAAACAATGTAATACTATCTGCAACTGCTATGGGTTCTAGTATAATAACTTTATCTATTGTTCCTATTTTGTGATATACTGTGATACATTTATCAGTTTTATATATAATATATTGAATACTTCAAGCCAAAAGCGCCAGTGCTTTAATATAGTTATATTAAATAAATTATACAATTTCACTAATATAATGTATTTTTAAATACTTTAAATAAATAAATAATTGTTATTTTTATTAATTTATATTAAGTATATTATTATTATTTATAAATATAAATTATTATTTATTTATATGTTACTCTTTTATTTACTTTCTTTTAAATGCCCAAAGTTTAAAAGTTGCTTAAATTGTTTTATATTTTTAGTTCATTTTACGAAAATGTATTTTGAAATTTTTATTGATTTAAAAAAAATTATTCGTAATTGATAAATATTTCTTCTATTAAATCCTAACATATTTTTCATCTATCACATATATATTTAATTCAAAATTTTAATCGATTTAATCCACAACGATTTAAAATATTCTCGATAAACTTTTGCAAATTGTATTTAGGGCAAATGCAACAACAATTTATGTCAAGCGTTATGCTACTGTTTTGTGTGTGTTTTTTTTTTTTTTTTTTTTTTTTTTAATTTTATTTTATTTAATTTTTTTTCCGCCTTTTTCTGTGTATTGTGTTTATTTTTTGCTCCCCATCCCAAAACCTTTGGCAACTAAACGCTCCATGTAATATCCTGCACGATGTTCGTATTCTTTTATTTTTTCATCTATTGCGCGGGCCAAAAAATACATTTTTTTCAATCATTTACTGATAGATTTTTCGTTGTGGTTCTATTGCCGGATACTGGTCGAATGAGCTTGGACAGAGGTAGGCGTGAGGCGTGGCACACACACGAGCACACACACATACACACGAATGCGCATATATAGTTCAAAGTGTTGTAAATATTTGTTTTACAACGTTGTTTGCACTTGGTGAAATTTGCAACCATTTTTTATGCTCCAAAACTGACGCTCGTTGGAATTGCGTTTGAGTTGTGGACGCTGGACGGGGGTTAAAGATAATAGGGTTCGGGTTTAGGAGCTTTGATGCTATGATGCTTGAATATAGGTCTGGCAACTGTTATTGAACTGGTTGGGACGGTGCGGGGAGTTGTTTATTTATTTTCGGCTGCATTTTGACGTGGATTTAGTGCGAGCTATTTTGTTAGCCATCTCACTAATATTTGATGAGCCTCGAACTGTCTATTTTTCGCTACTCTGTACATATCATAAACGTGCACAGAGGGTATATTAAAATGAGTAGAATAGTTGATGGATGAGGCAGTAAGTACGACTTAGGAGTCAGTTAGACAGTAAAGATACTCAACTATATTAAAATTTATGTAATAAAGAAATATGTATAAAATGGGACAACAAATATTTAAGCTTAATTGTTTAAATGTAACAGAAATGTATCATTATATATTTTTAAAATTTTTATTTCTTTATTTTATATGTGCTGAGATTTGTGCTGAGAGAGTAAAAATTTTTGTAGTCCAACCTTATCGACAATTCAATAAACTCAGCCATAATAAATAAATGAAAAAAATGATTAAATTTAAATTAATTTAATGTTAATGTTTGAATTAAAAATTTAATTTAATTTAAATTAATAAATTTTAAAATTTAAAATTATGAATTAAGAAATTTAAAAATTTTCATTTTTAAGTCAAATTTTTAATTTTAATTAATATTTTATTTAGTTTATTGCAATTTTATTTTATTATTTGCGTATTTTTTGTTATTTTTATTATTATTATTATTATTATTATTATTATTATTATTATTATTATTATTATTATTGATATTAATTTTCTTTAATTATTTATATTAATTTATAAATATATACAAATATAATAATTTATATTATTATTTTTAATTTCATATATACATTTATAGGGCATTTGATAGCATTGCTTTATCATCAAGCTAACTCTCGACTATCTCTATTTTTTTAAAACACATTTATTTGATTGGCGAACATTTCAAAAGTAATTGCACTCAAATGCATATAGCATATTGACGAAATTCAATATTGCAAAGGTTAAAGCTGACCCCATGCCAAAGCGCACACAGGCCCACTGCAAAAACCCCTTGCTCGCTGCTAATGGTTGCTGGGCAATTTGATAATGCGCTGAGTCCACACAGTTTAATTGAGTTGGGGGTGCTGGACAAGATGGTGAGCCGGGTGAGCTGTGTAAGTGGTGGACTGTCTTAGTGCCTGGCCAAAAGCTGTCAGGCAACTAAGGCTAAGGCAACGTTTGCCTGCGCCTAATTGCATTTACGCTAATCCAATAGATTAAGACGCAGCTGGGGCCACGTTGACTGTTGCCTGTTGCAACGTAGCCTGTTGACTGTTGCCTTTTGCTGCTGCCTCCACAGTTGCTTCCACTACGACTGTCTCGACTGCCACTGCTGCTGCCTCCTGCTGCTGCTGCTGCTGCTTCTGCTTCTGTTACTCCAGCTGTAATGCAATGCAAAACAATAACAAAATTATGCTACCAGCAGCTGACAAGCTGCCACTCGCATTGAACTTCAAAAGGAGCTGAAACTGAAGCAATATGCTGTCCATTTTGATATTTGTTTTAAACATTTTCCAGCAAAGTTTTGCTTTCATTGTTTTCCCCTGTTTTATATTATTATTATATATATATTTTTTTTTCACTTTTAATTTTCTCACTTAATTAGCATCATGCATAAATTATTAAATGCATATCATCTGGTCTGGCAGCCATTTTCCATTCACCTTTATTCACTTCGCTCGCATTCCCACATTTTGGCCAACTAATTATATGTTGACATGACATTTATTTGACTTGCATAAATTAGCCAATTAGTTGAGTGCCGCAAATGAACTTAGCTTACAGCACTCTGGCAGGTGTGTGTAAGTCAAGTATGTGAGGGAGTGTGTGTGTGCGTGAGTGTGTGTGGGTGTATGTTTGTCTGTCCTATATAAGTCACAAGTTATACGCACAAGTCCTAAGGTAAGGTTTTGGCGCCGTTCTACATTTTGAGGCATAGCTAAAGTTCGAATTTGTTTTGAATAATTTGCGCGAGTTGCGAAAGAGGAGCATTTATATATACCACATATACATTTATGTATGTTTCTCTGAATATTTTTATAAGTATATTTTACTTCTACTTCTAATGAAGCTTGATATTTACCATGCGTTAGTGGCAGTTAGCATGTATATATCTAGTATTTAAATACCACAACTATTTCAACATTTCTTAATTAGCCAACACGCCCAAGTAATACCCATTTGGCGCTCATCTACATTATTATGGCCCAACCATACGCGTACCACCAAGGCCTTTACACACCGCTTGTCCTAGCTGTCTGTCAACTGTCTGTCATAGCTGGACAAACCAGTTGGCAGTCTTTAACTGACCCCCCCACTGAACACGCCCACAATCACACACATATATAAGTCGTTAGCTAGGGCGTTAGCAAGGTAAGGTAAGGTGGATGGATGGTGGCAAACATTGTCGACACAAGTGCAACGCGGCGTATACGCAATGTAACTGCCACGGCTCAGTGCAATAGCTAAGCGCACAGCCACGCCCACACAATTGCCAGACGATGCTTGTCATCATTAGATTAGAGTGCACACACACACACACACATTGAGACAAAAATTAAACTGTTGGGCAACTGCGTTTTGCTTGTCAGGATGTGCGTTAAATTGTAAAACAACACAAAGCGATTGGTCTGCGTGGCGTGGGTGTGAGGCTGAGGCCAGGCTACAACTAAAGCACACTATGTAGAGCTCACTCACTCAGCCCCCCCCCCCCCCCTTCTCTCTCTCTCTCTCTCTCTCTCTCTGTGTCTGTCTCCCTTGCTTGTGCTGTCATGCTGCGGCCGGCTTTCGTTTATTTTTGCGTATTAGACGCTGCTATTTTGTGCTTATTGTTTCCCGACGCACAACAACAGTGAACAGCACTGCACAGACTAGACACACTGCCACCTGCCCCTGCACATACCATTATATATGCCACACCTCCCACACCCAGTCCCAGCCCAGCCCATCCCATCAATGCCTTGGTGGCGTTCCTCAAATTGTTAGCCCTGTTATTTTTCGGTTGTTTGGGTTCTTGGTTGTGTTCGCATTGTCAGCTCATTTGTAATTTTTGCGCAACGATTTCAAATTAAGCAACCGGAAATGAGCTGACATTTTGCCAGTGTCCTGTTGTCCTTGCTATTCGTATTGTTGTTGTTGTTGTTTCTGTTGCTCGTGTTGCTGTTGCTATTATTCTGGCATTGGTTTAACGACGCTTCGAGCTGCATTGAAAGCTGTTCAAAAGCACATTTGCTGCTTACATATTGTCCATTATGACAATATTAATATTTACATTTTGCCAGCTATTGTCCTGTCATTGCGACATATCCTTATGCATATGTGTGTGTGTGTAAATGTCTGTGTTTTCACTGCACACATGTGCACTTCTCTTCTTGTCGGTTGCATTTTGTATTTTCTTGTTTATTATTGCTTCATTCACTGTGTACCACATTTTTGCCACTCCCTACTCCCCCTTTCCGTATCCTTCTGCACAATTGTCAATATGCTTGCCATAACTATGCATCCTTTTCATCATTTGATCCTTCAAACTTTAAGTTGCTTTGATTATTGCTCTCAGCATTTCTTGATTGAACATCTCTCAATTGCAGTTAAAGTCATTTTGTTGCCCATTATGTATTTTGTTTATTTATTTTTGTGTCAGGGATTAGGGCATATCACAGCTGAAAGTTGAGTGCATGTAATATAATAAAGAGTTGATATGTAACTCGAGTGCACAAGTGTGCAAATACTTAGCTTTTGTGTTTTAATCAAATAATCTAATTAAATTTAATCCACAGTCAAACATCTTCAAAGACAAGTGAATGTAAATTTCAACCACTTTGACAAAATTCCTAACAACTGAAATGCAACACAGACTTTAATTGATTTAATTAAATTATTATAGGACAATTAACGAATTGTTAATTAACGATTATACATTTAATTAAATGATTGATGAATGATTGATAAATGAATTAGAAAAAACGTAAATATATTTCATTCGAAAGTAAGAGAAAAACACAAAAAAATTGCGTTTATAATTAATTTGTTATAATAATAAATATAATGTTGTTCAAAGTATTAGAAAATATAATTCTTAGACTTATAAATAAAATAATAAATGGTTACGTAAATGAATTATCGTAAACAATGTATTATAATAAATATTTTAGTAAAACCTTTTCATACATTAACAAATTTATTTTCTTAGCTTTTTGGTTGCTATACATATATTTAAAAACAATAACATTTGTTTGATTTGTTTTTACCTTAATTTTAATAAATTGGCGTAAATGCATTATTGAAATTATATTAAATTGTATCTGTAATTTGTTCAATTATAACATTTACAGTCACGCTAGCTGTTAACTTAACAGCTCACTGTTAATACACAAAATTTCCCCAATAGGGGTACCAATTCGAACTGAAGAGCTTTCGCCAATTTACATTACACGAGACTCCCTGCTCTCGCACACACTCACACAGAGTCAGCTGTTGTGACGCTCACCAAGCAATAAGAAATGCCAACACACACGAAGCGCGAGCTATGTGCGGCCGATTATGAAGAACATCGGCAACGGATTTCGTTAAGTGACGAAGCGAACGGGCAAACGAGCGAGCGAACATCGCTATGCTTCGTGAGAGCAACACGAAGAGCAGCATTTGGGCGAGACAACAGCGTTGGCAACAGCGGCTCGCTGCCGGCGACTGAGACAGGCAGAGGACGACAGCTTCCTGCTGCTGCTGCTTCAGTTACGTTGATAATGTCAAAACGTTTGGTTCGCTGTGCCGCTGCTGCTCATGCTGTTGCTGCTGTCGCCGCCGCTGATGCTGCTGCTACTGCTGCTGCTGCTGCCACCAACGACGACGCCGTCAATACGCAAGGACAACAACGCGAAAATAACATCAAAGCAACAACAACAACAACAACAAAACAATACGATGCACTGGTCGCGCCAGCTGCATAAATAAATAACAATTAGCGAACAACAACAAATATTGAAAAACAATACACGCAAAAAAATACAAATAAAATAAATATATATATATATAAATAAAGTTGAGCAACAAAATGCAGCCCATGGCAAAGTGTCAGAAATTTTGAGAATTAATATATCACTAGAGATTTGTGTGGCAAAAAGCAAAAACTTTTTCTGTTTTTTATCACAACTTTTGTGTGTTGTTCTGTGGACAAACACAGTGCTCACTGATTATTCTTTACATTTTTTGCGTAGCGCGTAAAATTATGAAAAATATGTGAAAAATGCGCTACAATAACAACAGCAACAACAACAACAACAACAACAACGAGAACAACATTTGAGGCACTCACGTAGGTGAAACACGGTCCGGTCTCGCTCTCAATAACGTTCTGGTTCTGGTTCTGGATGCCGGTTCCCGGTCTCAGTCCATAATCTCAAAGTTCAAATCCCACAACGACGTCATCGCCGTGTTTAACCCGTGTATATGATTGTGTGTGTGTGTGTGTGTGCGGACTGTGTGTATTTTTATACAAGACTTCAACGTTGTGTAACAGTCTAACGTGCTAAATTTATTAATTTATTGCCACTGACTGCAAATAAACAAAAGCAACAATAGCAACAACAACAACAAGAAGGAGCAACATAACATCTACAATTTGTTATGCCCCAAAGGTGAGCCGCAATCAGAATAAGTTTTTCCTTTTTTTTTTTTTTTGCTGTTTTCTAGTTGAAATCGCATTGAACAAAAAGTAAATGAAAGCTTTAGGAAATAGCAACTGATTCGTAAATGATTCGAGCAAAACTGCACAACTTCGTGAAGTTTCCTAAGCTTCATTTACTGCTGCGTTACTACGTTGACTGCAAGAAGTTTTTATTTAAAGAAGAAAGTCGCATGAAATAAAAGTTTATTGGAAGTATATTTTCTACAGAGATAGAGTTGTTGGAATAAAGAAAAACTTTATATTTATTAAATGATTTTTTTAATGAAATGATTTTAAATATTTTTTTTACCATTTTTTATTTATTTTTATATAAATATGTAATGTTTCAGAAGTTGGGAAAATCTTTATAGACTGTCAGGCATTAATTGTAAATATCTATATACATCAAATAAACTTAGAAAAACTTATCACAAATTAATAAATAGATTGGAAGATAAGTTAAAAATGCTTCTTCTTGTAAAAAACAAATCTCACTAATGCATCCATTAAAAATTCTTTAATTAACACAAAACTTCTGGCGAATTTTATAAATTATGTGTAAAAAAATTAAAATTTTTTAAAGCTTTGGAGAAAATGCAAAGGTTCCTAAGAACAGCTTATGTAAATTCATATAAATAATCAAAATAAACAAATACAAAAATATTATATATAATATTAGGAATAAAAATAATAATATAAGAAGTAATAAAAAAAAAATTATAACAAAAAAATGTAACAATAAAATTTAAAAAAAAAATAAATAAATAAATAAATAAGAACTGAATTGAGTTTAGTAAATTTTGAAGATTTGAGTCAACAGAAAATATTGAAAAAAAAACTTTAGTTAGTTATAAAAATCTCTGAAATTTCAAGTGAAAATTTACATTTAAAAAATATTTCAATTCACAGATTGTGATACATTAAAAAGGTCTTCTGAAACACAGTAGTTATTTATTAATTTCTTTTTTTAAAATATATTTTTTTTAAATTTTAATTTATTTATTTATTTTGTTGTTGTTTTATTTTCTATAATCAATAAAATTCTCCTAATTTATATTTATGATATTTAGTTATTTCTTAAAATTCACAAAGTAAAGCTCAAGTTAAATTTGTGAAATGCAGAGCTCACTCGAACAACGTATTAAACATATTAAAAATTAAATTATCAAATATTATCAACCTGTGAAATTCTTCCCAAAACTCTATAATTATTAAATGCCTGCCAAACTAATCAATTTGCTTATGCAAAGCAAAGTTCAAAATTGAATTATTACTAATATAATTCAACAATTACATTGCAGCTCGATTCGAATACTAAATACCAACCACAAATACTATGTTTGTGTGTGTGTGTGTCTGAATGTGTGCATGTCTGTGTATTTAAATTATATGCCAGAAACAGTGCGTATGAGTGATGAACAATGAGTCTGATTAATCTAAGCTGCAGAAATAGAGACCAACTTGTCGTATGCGTAATATGCCAGAAATTAATTTAACCAAATAACCAAGCATAAACATTTGACAATTTAAGCAAATTGAAAGCATTAGAATATGCTAGTATATAGGCTAGAGAGACATCACTTAATGGATCTAGAATAATGTGTAAATGAACATGTGTAACGAAGCGTAAAACGAAGCAAATTGAGGAACTAATATGTAGACAATATATGAATATATATTTATATACATTTTAGCAAAGCAATAATGTGATGACAATTGTACTTAAATCACTTTATGCCTAAAGCAGCGTAATAAAAAAATATTAAGATTAAATCATTAAATGAAATCAACTGACAATTAATAAAGTTTTGCAAATTTCTAAAAAAAAATTATCTATTTATTTAAAATTTTTTTTTTTTTTAAAGATATTTGCATTACTTTCCAATTTTATTCAAACTTGATTCTTAAAAGTTGTAATTAAATATCGAAAATAATTCTGAAACTTTATTTAATTTATAATTTATATTTATTATAATACTATCTTTTATTTTTTTTATATTTCTTTATTTTTCGATTACTTCAATCAATACTTGGATTATTTTTCCATTCCTCTTGAAGTTGCAGAACACGTTGACATGCCTCATTACAGGCCGCCAAGCTCGCAAAGACCTTTGGAAAGCAAATGTCGCCAGGTCGCAGAGGTTCACAGACATTGTTGCCATAAATGTATTTCATTACATCTTTATCGTAGTCATTGCAAACTGCAGGAATTGCACCATCGACCTCCGTAAAGCAAAAACATTCGTTGCATTCATAATTTCCAAAAACTTGAAATATTCAAATATATATATATATTTTTTTTATTATATTTTATTATAAACATAATTTTTTTCTTGTAAATCACCCTTGGGCAGCACAAAAAGCAGCAACGCTCCGAACATATTCAAATAGCCAACTGAGCAAGTGTAAAAAGATGCCAATTAGAACTGCATATAATCCAATTAGTTATGCAATTAGAGAAGCTAAAGTCTCTGTATTAAAGTCAATTTTATTAGACTGGTAGTTCATTTCAGAAATTCGCTTTCGAAATACAGGTGTCTGTCTGTTATATATACATAATTATTTTATTTATATATATTTTTTTTAAATTATACTTTTTATAATTTAATGTAGTAGTATATATAGTATATTGATAAAAGCAAATATTTTCCTAGATGCATAAAGTTATTTACGCTGCTTTAGCCAAAGCTCTAGACTAGTGAATTTATTATGCAAAATAAAGTTTCATATTACTTTGACGTATTCAATTTACTAATATCTAGTTAAATGAAAAAAAAAAAAAAAATAAATAAATAAATAAATTCAAAAGCTAGATAAAGCACAGGCTTTCACCTTTAAACTTGCAATGCTGCTATATATCTTTTAATTAACGCGTTATTTCTTTTTAAAAAAATATGTATCTATATGTATATAAAAAATGCATAAAAATATCATCGACTGAAGCCCCTGACCCAGTTTAAACTACAATACATTCTTCTGGTCATTTGAAAAAAAAAATAAAATAAAATAAATAAATGCGCTTACAGTTCATTTGATATACCATACACATATATATTTTGTATGTATATATATATTTTGAATACCCGCTCTTTGTTTTCACATAGTTTTTTTGCCATTATCCTCACAATGTTTGCTTTGCATTTTATTTTATTTTTTTGTATTTTGGGGTTAACCCGAAAACAAGCAATTTGTGCTTCAACGACGTTTGGAATTGTTTTTTTGTTAGGTATATATCTTTATGCATATGCATATGTATAGCTTTTTTATTATCCTCCAAAAGCAAGTTCGTAATTGAATAATGTTTTACTTTGCAACATTGACACAGGGTGGCTTTGTTTTGCGCCAGGGTTGGGAATAAAACAAATCTGACACAATATACAAATTTATTGAGCTCAAAGAAATTGTTTTCAAAATGTTGTATGGAAATTCGTGAACAAACCAAACGCTGCATAGACATTCTGCCCTCATCTAATAGAATGGACCAAAGCAGCCCCATTCCCAGCAGCAGGCGCACCTGTTGGGCACAAAATAAAATGGCGGATAGCAACCGCACTGGCAGCAGCCGCAGCGATCCACGCTAGGTAGAACTGGGCCACAGGGACCGCTTGTCAGTCGATAAGATATCATGCCGCATGGCTTCTGGCCGCAGCTGCATGATCCGCTGGGACAGCAGCAGTTGCCACATGGCCCGCATGGTCCGCATGGCCCACATGGCCCACATGGTCCGCATGGTCTGCAGCAGCCGCCACAAGATCCACACGGCCCACACGGCCCACATGGCCCACACGGACCGCACGGTCCACAGGGTCCGCAGCCCTTGCCAGGTGAACATTTAGGCGGGCAAGGCATTAATTTGTATTCTTCGATACGTTTCTCTTTTGGTGTCGCTTCTCCTCTATCCTAACGCTTCACTTTGCAAATAAGCCACGCAAAAAATGTGCTAAATATGCTAGACAGTTGTGGCAACTGTCTTTGGTATTATTTAGCACCTTTTTTGGTCTCGATTGGCAAAACACTGGGATTTTGGTAACGATTTTTGTCTTTCTTCAACAATTCGAAAATTTATAGATATGACACTCAACACCTGACACTTGACACCAGGTTAACTTAAGCGAGACTTCCAGCTACCGACAACAACTACAGCCGCAGTCAACAAGCCTTAATAGCTGTCATCTAACCTCAAAAGCTGCAGGCAATCAGGTAGCTAACCTCAAAAGCTGCAGCATTCGCTAGCAAACTATTAAATTTGATTTAAATTTCTATTTGCCTTGCGGTCGCCTATTTGGCTTTGCCAAGACAACGGCGACACCTTTAACTACTGTGCTCATACCGCACCCAGCCGCCGCGCTGACACGCTGCAACCACACACGAGTGAGTGGGTTGTGTGAGTGAGCGGCATTCAAAGGTGCCCAACTCGGTTTTCGGGCATGCCGCTGCGGTTGGTTGGGTCAGTGGGGCTAATGTAATTGATTGTCTGGGCTTGGCCGAGCACCACCTGAAAGTGCACTAGTGTAGTGCGAAAAAAGAAGAAGAAGAAGAAATGTAACATAGATTGTCTAGTGGTACGTACTTCTGAGTGCCGACTCTAAATGTATGCGTGTTTGTGTGTGTGTGAGGGATTTTTGCATGCCAACTGCGTGCAGATTGCACAGTGGTTGATAAACGATTTATTGTGAGAAGATTTATATATGTTTTTCATGACAAGCAATCTATATATAGCTATAAACTGAAGTCTGTTTATGCGATATGAATAATCAACAATTATAAATTATAATTTATTTAATGTTTCTTATATATTCAAGCGATTTTTTACCCGTTTTCTCTTTTAACTACTAAAATAATTTTTTTTATATTTAATTTTAGATTTTTGCAAAATAAATATTATATATATATATATAGAAGCCAAAAGTAATGTATACGAAATAATTAATTTCTTAAAGAAAATCAACTATATAATACAAAATATAATTTTTTTTGGTATATTTTATTATAAAAACAAATGATCTCTGATCATACCAAATGCCACAATCAAAAATCCACAGATATTACAAAATAGTCAACTCAATTCATGTCCATATTTCATAAATATAGCCACAGTGCATGCGGCTGTAGCTGTTGGATTAATTTCGCTTTAGCTGCCACCGCTTTTAGCATATTTCTCCGTTTTTTTTTTTGTTTTTTCCTCTAACGCTATGTGCGAGATTTTCGTGGATTTCAACAGGACTTGGCAAGATTTACGAAATGGTCTGTCCTGGCCGTAGCCTTAGCCTGTCTGCCCAGCTGCCTGGCTGCCTGCTTCAGTGCTTGGTCGGCCTGCTCTCGACCTGTCGCTGAGATTTCAATTGTCCAAGTTGGCGGCGCTGGACATGTCAACAGCTGTCAGTCGGAGTTACGCTGCCGACAACGGCAACGAGCTCTGTCTATGAAAATGGATGCTCATTCGTATTCCCCATTCAGTGCGGACAACACCAAAACTTTAGCTAGACTCAAATTTTTTTTCGGCATACGCTATACGTTCCATGTTCGTTGGCTCATAGAACAAAAAATTAATAAAAAAAAAAAGGGAAATAATAAAAACTTAAATTTCAAAGTTCCTCGGCAAATCAACCAAAGCTATTCTAGCTATTATAGAAATGTGCGGCGGATGGGCTTGTGCTTCATACGCGATTGCCTGCAACACACACCGTTTGTCCAATGTCCGGTATACGGGTCGTTGTTTTGCGCCGACGCCCTGCGGCATCTGTGACAATTGCTCCGCATGTGGCTGTGGTGGCGGCTGTTGTGGTGGCGGTTGCTGTGGTTGCGGTTGGTAGAAAATGTATAAGCTAACAAAAGAACTAACATGGGCGGCAGCTTAACTACAATCTACTAACTGCCAACTGATAACTGGGTAAGGTGCTTAAATCAGATGGCTATATGTATGATAATCTACATCAAATGCTGCCCATAGATGCTGTTGAAAATTTGAACAAAGCTGGCCTTGAATTTTTTGGAATATGATTCAAGTCAACAAAACGTTGTCAAGCCTAAAAAAATATTAGTCTGGTCTTGTGTTGTGAGCAAAACGCTCACTTCAAAATTTTTAAAGTTTCAAGAGTAAGCTTAAAAATGAAATTTAA
The DNA here is from genome assembly GCA_030914345.1 of Drosophila koepferae. Lineage (NCBI taxonomy): Eukaryota > Metazoa > Arthropoda > Insecta > Diptera > Drosophilidae > Drosophila > Drosophila koepferae. The sequence goes on from JAUESR010000207.1 coordinate 12,724,249, forward strand.
TAAATATATATATTTCTCATATTCCTCTTCCCACTCAGCTAAAAACGAAAATCTATTGACCAGGATGTGTGGCGGCTGGGCATGTGCCTCGTACTGTCTGGCATGCAATAATCCACCTTTATCCACTTTACGTTTCACGGGTCGTGATTTCATACCCACACCATGTGGTCCTCACGACAAATGCTATGCCAAGGACACTAGCTGCAGTCGAGGCAATTGCATGCGTCATCATAAAATTACAATTGAAACGTTACCATGCCGGGATCTGACCAAGCCACAAAAGTCACGATCCGATGTCTTCGAGCAGGCCAAAGAGAATTGGCAAATGATATACGATAAAGTGAAGTGTAGTCCCGAGGCATCTGGCAAAAAAGATTGACAAAATAATTGCAACGCCACACATCCCACATTAAATACAATAGATTTAATGTTTTATTATAAATTATAAGTAAAACATTTTAATAAGATTTTGTGTTTCATTTTAAAAACGTTAGAATAATTATTTAATATCTAATTTCAATATTGAAAAGGTTTATTTCTGAGATATTTTAAATAAAATTCTAAAAAAAAATTAAAGAATAAATATTTTAAATATTTATTTTATTTTACCTAAGATATTTTTTATTTTTAGTTTTTTCGTTCACAAATAAAAACATAAATTTAGAGAAAATAAATGCATGGAATTTCTTATAAAGATTAAATGAAAAATATATAATATATTCTGTCCTCATTCCTGGGATATTTTAAAGACAATTCTTATAAAAATAACAAAATAAATATATTTGTAAATTTTTGTTGAAAAAAAAAAAACAACAAAAATTTTCCATCAGAAATAATTTTTAGCTCGTAATGTTTATTCTAATATTTTTTATTTTATTTTTTTAATTTTTATTCGACAAATATTTTTTACTTCATATAAATATTCATAGTTATAAAACACAAATATAGTACTTTCTTCTGCAAATTTTAGAAATTGTTTAAAATAATTTGAATTCTTTAAACAAATTTGGCAGATATTTCTGGTTTTTGTTTCCACAAAACCAATATTATTTATTTACTTATTTTTCTGTGCAAATTCAAATACAAATGCAGCCAGTTTTTATTTTTTGTTTTTATTAAAACATTAAACCGGTTATAGTTTTACAATATGCCAAAAAGAATTGTTACAAACTTCCGTCGTCTTCTCACGCAAGCACAGATAAATTTGAAGTGAACGATTTCATTCGATTGCTAGTTAGATGCGGCCAGAAGGGGGATCAGTAGAATGGTCCAAAACACCCACATTCACCGCAACAGCAGCATCTATTGGGTGGACAGGTCCAAGGACCACATGGCGGGCAAGGGCCACAACAGCAATTATTGTAGTTCATCGCAGGCAGCGCTGGACCAACTGGGCCATAGGCCAAAGCATAGGAAACGCTTCCACAGGGACCGCAGCACATCTTCGTTCAATAGAACTTCAACTGCAACTATATGAAAAACAATTAAAGAATATAGCCGAAAAGAAAATTTCAACTACTTTGTATTTTTTTTACCTACCCGAATATAAATTGCTTGCGTGAGTAAACGACCGAAATTTTTATTTCGGATCGAAAAAGTTTTCGATGGTGCTGTTAAGGCGAGAGACGAAAATGGAATAGCTTGTGGAGCCAGCATTATAGCTCAGGCATTCGGTGCTATAAGGAATTTCAATTCAATGCCAACCTGATTTGTGCTAACAAAAAAAAGTGAACACAAAAAAATTACTCAAAGAGCAAACTGCAACGAAATATCGATCAAAAGTTTCACATGTCGAAGACCTTCTTTTTCTCGTTTTTTTTTTCACAAATTTCACACATCAATGATTTAACACCGAGACAAGCGACAAATAAAAAATAGAGAAAAACATAAAAAAAAGTGAGCAAAAACATGACAACTAAGCTATGCGGTAAAGTGGTGGCAGCTAAAATACCCTGTCTTAAAATCATAGAAAATATTAATGAATATATGCAAACAAAATAAAAGTTTGACTGGCTACATTTAGATATATGAAACAGTCTATATATTTTTTACTTAAATATGTATTAAATTTGCCATTAGAATATTTTTTGATCAAAATGAACAAAGTACATATTGATTATATTATCGAGAGATAGAGATAGAGAAAGCTTCACGATATGTTGACAGTAATTTGATGAAAAAGGCTAGATTAACCATAATAAATATATATTTATTTTAGAGCTAAAACATTTAATATATAATTATTAATTTATTAATATATATACTTAAATATTTTTTATAATTTTTTTTTATTAATTTCTAAACATAAATAATAATAAAAAAAATATATGCAATCTCTTTTTTACAATTCTTTATAATTTACATAAATTATTTAGCGCTAATTTTAATTATTATAAACGCCTTCAATACATTTCATTTATATATATTTTTTCTTATTTATATGCCAAACTAAAATAACCTTTATTCACTAAACTAGTGCATAAAAAATTGAATTTCTCTAAACGAGAAAATAGCGCAACAGTTTCATTCCATGGCAAAAATAAGAAATCATTGAAACATGTCTGCGAAAAAAAAAAAAAAAAAATGAAAGTGCAAAAAGGCAAAGGCAAGCTCTATAAAATGCCAGAGCAAAGTGGATGGCAAAGGATTTCGCTTACCGTGCGCCTGCAGCTTAGCGAGCCACAGGACCTTGCCTTGAGTCGAATCTAAAACTGAAACTGGTTGAAACTGGGGCAAAGTCGAAGTCAACTCACACAGTTGGCTGCCATGAAAGTCTATTAGACTCAACGAAGCAACCTTAACGTCATTTCAGCTCGATGGGAGCTAATGTCTATGTGTGTGTGTGTGTGTGTGGACACGACAAGCTACCTAACTTGACAGTGTGTGTGTGTTAGAGTGTGAGAGAGCGTGTGTGTGGGTATGTTGTGATTCACAAAAGCTGACAAGCTCATCGATGCCTGAACATTAGCTAAACATAAATTACACAGATGACTGCACAACAATTGAGGCGTTTATTATAATGGGTGTTCACACTTGAAGCTTTCCGTTGCGGAGCATAGGTAAATTAAGAGCATGAAGGGTATGCGGCAAAGAGAAAGTGCTACCCCAAAAAAGAAATTTCAGACTACAGATTAAAAAAAAAAAAGTATATTTTCCATTGCTTTAAATCAATGGAAACAATATGTCTGGGCGCGTAGATAAGGTAAGAGTACGTTTAAGTAGAAGACGCTCACAATGTCATGTTGAGGAGTAGGGTTTGAAGGAGGATGTCATTGTGGGTATCACAATGCTGGGGAATGAGAGTGTCGAAATTGGATATAGAAAAGCTTTAAGTATTTAAGCATTTATTGAATTATAAATAGATGTGCAAAGGAACTATTGTTTTCTTTATTTATTGCGCATTTAGAAGTAAATTTATTGTTAATTGCAATTTCAAGCAACCAGCGCTAATCTGAGACTTGCAGTTTGAGCGATAGTTGTAAGAGAGCTATAGTTGAAGGAGACTTATCTTTCTTCTATATTCTTTATAATATACTTTCACTCTCACAGTGCATCATCGGCTTGATCATACTAAGCCGACGCTCGTAATTCGAGTATTTATGTATTTGTATTAATTGATTGAGCGATCAGCTGCTTAGACATCAAGATCTCTGCTAAATTTATATATTAGCTACACACACATAAAGTAGAGAGCAACACAATTTATTAACTATAGACAAACACGAAGCAGAGAGCAGCACAATAAACATTGTGTTTAGCTCAAACTTCGTAAAGCTTAATTCGAATATCGGCGAAGTTTTGCCGATGTTCTGCAAATTAAATGAACTAAAAGGCGCGTGAAATATCTTGCATCAGAGAATGATAAATATATTTTTTATAAAAATGATATATTTAGTTAATTTAGAAAGGAATAAAAAGTTTATTCAAAAAGGAACATAAAGGAATAAACATATATATTTTTAATAATAATATTTTTTCAAATGAATTAATATAAATAGGAAATTAACAAAATTTTCAAATATTAAAAAATGTGCTAAAAGTTAAAAGCATTTGTTTTAATTTGGAATGCTATTGCAATATTAATTATATTGATAATAAAAAAAAACTTTGGTTTTATAATAATATAATATACAATTATTTCATGGGTTAGTATTGTACTTTAATTATTTCCATTTTAAAAATGAATTATTCAACTTTCACGTAATTTTTGTTTTAATTCGAATGTTCTTTTTTTAAATGTAAAATTTATTTTTATAAAAGTTATATATAAACCTTTTTTGAAAATTACTTTAAATGAAATCTCCATTGTTTGTATTTTTTATAAGTAAATTAACTTGATGTTCGCTATTGTAAACTATTGTAAAACTTATTTAGCAATCGCAGCGAATCGAATCAAGCTCAACTGCATTTCTATGCGGTCAAGCTCGCTTTCTCTCTCTATCTCTATCTCCCTCTCGCTCTCTCTCTCACTCACTCATTCCCTTTTGTCACTCACTCTCTCTCTTTTGTATGGATTCACTGCTGTCCGTAGAAAAATGGTTGCCCACTTAAGATAATCTCATTGGTGGCATGCCAAAAAGTTTGCGGCGCGCCGAGTGAAAACACACACACACACACACACACAATATAAAAATGTCAACAAAGCAAACAAAAAGCAAAAAAAATTTATAAAAAAAATTTATAAAAAAAATCTCACAAGAAAGTAAATAAAAAAAAGGTATTTCGTATTTTAAATCAAATAGATGTAGAAAAATTTGAGCTCAGGTTTTCTTTCTTTTTTTATTATTTTTTTATTTTTCTTTGCTCCTTTCGGCTGTGTCCTTCAGAAGTGGCCACAGCAGCAGCCACAGCATTTTGGACACTTCATTTCATAGCAGAAACATATTGAGCCGCTGGCAGTTGAGTGTGCGCCAAAAGATAAGCGCAATTATATGGCTTCAAGTGGATACGACTGGCAACAGCCACACACACACACACACACACACACATAGCTGTATAAATTAGGTAAAAAAAATGGTAGCTTATGTGACGTTTGCCTTCATCGAGACAAATGATTGGACTAAAGCTTTAAGTGCACTATGAGTGTGCACAGATATATTGAGGCACTTTAAATCTATACATATATTTGTATCTATATATATATATATATACCTTGCGCTGCTATTGAAAAGGTATCCTTCACAAATGCCTCTGAACTTTGTGCCATGTCACATTTGTCTTCAAGTGCTCGTTATGGACAATTTTTGGCAACTGCCTTTGAGCTTTTGTCTTTTGTTTTCTGACCGCATGCTGGGCGTATATATGTGTGTGTGTGGGTGTGTGTGTGTGGGTGTGTGTGTGTGGGCGTAGTTTGTTGTGTGCGCTGCCTCAGTTTCAAGTGCTCCTTGAGTTAGCCAGCGGCAATGTCGAGCCTTGTGGCATGTCGAGCAAATTATAGCCAAGAAGTGAAACGTTGACAAGTGCCCATTGAAAATGAGACACTCAAGCGCTCAATATTGTGGCCGAAATGTTACAGGGGGTGAAGACTGACTGAGGGACAGTGACTGGATTAAGAAATTTACAGAGTGAAATCTCCAAAAATGACAAAAAAATAAATAAAACTAAGGCAAGAGAACGAAACACGTGCCGCTTTTATGATGTGAGAGTTTTAAACAGAAAACTAAGCTGTTTGACGGAAATTTTACTATTTGGAACTATTTCCCGCTGTAATATATTTAAATATTATGGAAATTATAGAGAATTATGAAAGCAATTTTATTTTTCAATATCAATAACGATAAAAATAACTATCGCTAAAAGTGTTACTCAACTATCTAACCTTCAGAGTTTAATAAACAAAACCTACTCAAAGCCCTAGATTTTTGATTGACTTTAAAACAGTTTTGATTCTTATTAGAATTTGATATATATATTGTTTTTATATATATTTTTTATACCATACTTTTTTTTTTAAATATATATCTAGTTTTGCTCACTTTTTCTTGGAAAACCCAAATCAAGCAGCAAACAAATTTTTGTCTAGCCATAATCCTTTGCCCAAGTCAACTCCAGTTCATATTAGCTCAGGCGAATTATTGGGTTCAGTTCAGTTCATGTATTTTTTTTATTTTTTATTTTTGAGCACTTTGTGATTTATCAAAGCAGCTAGAAATTTGCGTGGTATTTTTATTTATTTTTATTTTACAATATGTTCCATACTGCATGCTGAAGTTTTTTTTTCCACATCTTACCCCATACAAATTCCATATATAAACTTCCCTTTCGATGTTTTTTTTTTTTTTCTTGTTGAGGCACAGAAATATTATTCGTTTATTTGCACAGCCTTCGTCTTGTCAGCGTCTTTTGCTGTTTGTTGCTGTTGTCGTCTGCTTGGCACCGGCGTCGTCTGACCCAACCCCCATCCACCATTTGCTACTTGGTTAGTTCGTCTAGATTCCGTTTGGTTTTCTGGTTTTTTTTTTTTGTGCGTTTGCCAGACGCGCCACGCTTCTCGCTTCTGCCCTTTGTGCGTGGGTGCGTATGAGTGATATTTTTTTTCTATCCTCGTATTTTTTTCTTTTTTTTTTCGTAAATGCTGGCAAACATAAAACATCAAATGTAAATTGAAAGTCGTTCGTGTGTGAAACTGAATGTGTCATCAGTTGAAGCGTTTATCATTTTTTACAGCTTTTGACTTGGGCTCGCTTTAAGAAGTTCTCATTTTTCTTTCGTTGCCTTAAAAAAAAAATTGAAAAAAAAAAAAGAAAGGCGTTAGGCGTATCTAAGCTGTGCTGCTCTCTGGCTGAGGCATTGACTGTGCAATGTTTTGTAAAATCTTTTATTTCCGCACAAGCCTTCGCGTCACATGTGCCAGCAGCAGCATCTTTTTTTCTGTTTTTCTGTTTGAGTTTCGAGTTTTCTTGCTCCAATGTAAATATGAATCCAAAGAACTTGAGCGTAAACAGCACAGAAATTTCGAGATTCTCATATGGCTCATTGAAATTGTAAACAAAAGTACAAAAAGCGAAAGTTGGCTTCAGAAATTGGTAAATAGCTTTAAACAAATAAACAAATATATATAAAGCCACTTTGAAGAAGTTGTATATGCGAACCTTTTTGTTGACCTACAGCATTTTATATAAAAATTAATTTAAATAGGGAGCATATAACTAAAATAGCTTATATGCATATTTACTCATGCAAATTATAATTACAAAAAATTTCTATCAAATCTCAATAGATCGAAAAATTCAAAAATTCATATAAATTTGCATTCAGTTATTTATTTTTGTTAAAACTTATCACAATTCAGCTAAATTTTTAATTTATTTTGTCGAAAATCTAAAATATCAAATATTATATTTAAATGGTTTCTATATTGTCATTTACTAATTAGACTGCGTGTTAGCAAGAAACTAATTTGCCAAATTTCATTAATTTGCTGCATTTTCAACATAAACAAATACAAATGAAACAATGACAGTTTGATTGTTGAAAACTGACAAGCATTTACTACATATATATTTTTATATATTTATATATATGTATACATATGTTTTAGTATTTGCTTGTTATACTTGTTGTTGTTGTTGTCTGGTGTTTACAAATTATTTACAAATTAATTGAAAATTACGCAATTAACAAACGTTCGCTGCGTCTACCATTCATGTGCTCTCCATACCACTTACTCAGCTTCTCTCCCTCTCTCTCTCCCTCTCTCTCTCCCTCTCTCTTGCTCTTGCAGTATTTGTTTGTGCTGCAAATGTCAAACTTAAATGCAAACAATAGCAAAAATGCTAAAATGCATTGCAGCTGTCAACTGCAGCAGTGAAAGCTGCTGCTGTTGCTGCTGCTCGCTGCTGCTACAGTGCCTGCTAAAACAGCTGCCAGCTGTGGTTAACTTCTGTTTCAGTTTCTGTTTCATTTGTTGTTGCTGTTATAGCTCCTGGCTGCTGGCTGCCGTGGCAGTAACTTCATGTCAATCCTTTGTGGCTTCGCCAGTCGTTTAATTTGAATTTTAAATGTTACTTTTACGTTTGTTGTTTAGCACATGCCACGCCCACGCCCATGCAACGCCTTTGCTGCTCGCACTCATTTTCCACTTATTTACAATTACCACATTTTATTATCCCCACTTGCACCTCGTTTTGCATGCACCCCCGCTCTCCTCTTCTTTCCTCTCTCTCTCTCTCTCTCTCTCTCTCTCTCTCTCTCCTCTCTCTCTCTCTCTCTCTCTCTCTTCCACCGTCATTTACATTTTGCCATTTTATTTACACTTCTGTTTATATTTGTCACACTTTTGTCTTCGTTACCCCCTTTGTGTCCATTTGCCTGCCCCTTTCGTTAGCCCCTCCCTCTTCAACAATTTTTAACTGCATTTTTGTGTATTTGTCAAGGCCCTGAACCTCTAACCACAATGTTCTCTTCCGCTCTCTTACCTCACGCTTTGTCACTCACACACCTTCTCTCACTCTCTCTAACGTTCAGTCTCCTGCCCTGCCCTGCCCTGCAAGTAGATTTTGATTGTATTTTTGTTGATTTTGTTGCAATTTTAATTACTTTAATGAAAGTTTTAATTGCAAAGTAGCAAAAACGCAGATACAGTGAGTGAAAGAGACGCCATGAAGAGAGCGAAAGAGAACGCGTTCAGGTTCGTAATGAGATTCTGTGGTCTAAGAAAGGTTGGCAGCTCCGACAGCTACGACAAGGACAATGACAATGACAACGACAGCTACTAAAACAGCAGCAGAGAAAACACCGAAACATGCCACGCACACAAAATCACTTGTGTATTCTAAATTGTTAATGAAAGGTATTTTTAAGAAAAATGCAATTGATTGATAGAGAAATCTGTGTAATGAATGTGAATAGCCAGCAAAGTTGCAAAGAAATTTGAATTGTTTCAAATTGAAACTCAAGGCAAACAAAGTAACTCTAGAATTGACTTCGATAAGGGAATTCACAAATAGTTTGCAGACTAACAGAAATTGGGAAACAGAAAGCGAAATAAGTATAAATAAATAAGCAAATTTAAATACAAGTTTAATCAACAGATTAAAAGTGGTATATATATGTATTTTAAATAAAAAAATTATAGAAAATGCATGATTGTTAGATACATTTTGAAATATGTTAGAATAATATGAATCAAATCAAAAACAAATTCTATGTAGCTTAAATAGAACTTTTATATGAAAGCCTTTTTCCATTTATGAGAAAAGGAACAATGCAAAAGTGTATTAAACAAGATATTACATTTTTTTATTTTTATTATTACTTATTAGTTTTTATTTATTTTATTTGAATTTATTCTTTTCTTTATTAATTTTTTTGTAATGTGAATGTTTTTATCTTATTATTTATTTATTTATTTATTTATTTATTTTTTTTTATCGAGATTTAGTTTATTTAGAAAATTTTAATACCTCAATTCTTTATTATAATTTTTCTTTCGTTTATTTATAAAAATTTCTTTTATTTAAATTAGTTTTAATTCTATATATTTTATATTTTTTTAAATGTGAAATAAAACTTACCATTCAGGAAAATTCTTGTCTCCTTAAAGAATCAGGAAATCTCCAAATTAAAAACAATAAGTATCTATAAAAATAAATAAAAATAAAAACTAATTAATAAATATAATTAATTAATTAATAATATGATATAAAAAAAACTAATTAATAGAGATAAAAATATAATATAAATATTATAAATAAAATAAAATAAATAAAAAATTATATCAGTATAAATATACTTATATTTAGATTACTTAAAATTTGTTTGAAAACAAATATTTAAATTTTTTTAAATTAAAAAAAAAAAAACAACTTCAAGCGAAACAAATATAGACTCTAATATGTCTCACTTTAATTGCGCACATTTAATATGAGCCTAGCATATTATACTAAAAGAAATGCAAATCGAATCTGATATATATATTTATTTCGATGGCAATTCCACTCCGAATGCTTTGAATTGTGCATATAAAATGAGCTGGGTAAAAAGCTTAATTTAAATGTTATCCAAATCAATTTTCAAACATATTTGCTATATAAATAAAATCCCTCACGTCCAGCCTCATACAGCTGTATGTTCACTCCACATAACATATGCACACATGTAATTGCTGTTAGAGTGTTTGTCCTCTGCGTCATCCCAATTGTGAGGGGGTAAGAGGTATGAGTAATGGGGGATGGGCTTAGGACACAACAACATCAAAAACATTTCACCCAAAGCTTGACCCACAAAGTCAAGCAAGCAAATCAGAACAGTAAAAAAAAAATAAATAAATAAAAAAACAGAAAATTGTAGAAAAAACGCATGTCATACATGTCGTACTGTCGTTGTCTCTATAAAACAGATAAGGGGAGAGAGAGAGAGAGTGAGAGAGAGTGCGACAGTTATAGAGGGAGTGAGGAAGAAATCGTTTAAATAAAATATGCACACAATTGTGAGACCGCAAGGCACTGGGAAATGAAATAAGTGAGCCGTGGCAACCAGGCAAAGAAATAAATACAAACTCATGGATACAAAAACCAAAAACCCCAAACAACAACACCAAACAGCAGCAACTACCAAGTCAATGAACTGCAACAGATAGATGCAAGATATATATACATATATATAAAAAAAAGAATAAAAACCCATAAACAACAACTACTACAAAATATATCTTTGAGCTGCTGATGCTGTTGCAGCTGCTGAAGTTTTGTGTGACTTTGATGACGTCGTTTTGAGTGTTGTTCAGCAGTCGTTATGCACTGAGCTCTTATTTTGTTATTTATTTACATAAATATAGATTTGTATACGTATGTATGTGTGTGTGATATGACAGCGGAAATGCACTGAATATGCGATAAGAGCAGCGAAATGAAACGAAAAAGATGTGCAAAGCATTCAAGTCTAACACAGATTATGCATACGCAGCGTTGCACAGCGATTGATAGGCACAGAGTGGGAGAGAGAGAGAGAGAAGAGAGAGAGAGGATCCCCGAGAGAGAGAGAGAGAGAGCGAAGAGAGGAGAGAGGAGAGAGAGAGATGGGGTAGCAAGTCTTGTTGTCAATGCACTGGTTGCAGCTGTTACATTTTGCAATAAATTATGAATTCAATGTGTATTTATTATTATAATTTTTTTTTTGTTTAAATAAACATGACAGAGATTTGCGCAAGAAATTGTTGTTAAATCAATTGCATGTGTTTGGAATATTGTTTTATTTAATAATAAATTACTATTTGCTTTTTTTGGTGCTTCTGTTTAATTCTTGTTTCCGACTTGTGTTTCCATTGCCTCCCCTTACTATGACACTCTTATCTCTCTTGTTAAAATTAAAACACCTCCGTTTATTTTTTTATGTTATTCACACGTTTTTTTTTTTTGTTTTTTTTTGCTCACAACTCTTTCTCCCCCCTTCCACAAATTACAACTCCCATAATCTCTATATTAACGATTTTGGGCCTCCAATCCGCTAATCTTTTCTTTTTTTTTTTACATCCTCCTATTTTAGCTAACCTTTGTTCACAACCTTCAAAAAACATTTAAGATTAATTGAATAACTTAATATAACATATTAAAAAATTCTTTAATACATTTTTTTTTTTTTTTTTTTGGTTGTAATTTTTAATATACAAATTTTTGGTCAACTTTTTCCTTTTTATATTTCTTAAATTTTTATTTTTCCAAAAATTTTGTTTATTTTCATTGTTAAAAGTTTTGTAATATTTTATATAAATAAATAAATTAAATTTCAGTATTATAATTTTTGCATATTACTTTTCATCTATGAAAATCAAAATAATATTAATAAATTAATAAATAATAAAAAATGTCATTTAACATTTTGCAATGGCTTCTTATATATATTTTTATTAATTAACCCAATTATTAATTAATTACTAATCATTAGCAATTAATGCACCTGAGCCTTTAATATATTTCTGCAAATTAAAAAAAAAAACAATTTTTTGCCTGATACAATCATTTAATTCCATAGCAATTCGTAATTGTATTTCTTAATCTCTTTCTTTGTTTGCTTCTCTTTCAACCTCTTATTTAGGACTTTTCGCTCAGTTCTTTGTTTGTAGTTTGTCTCGGCACTTAAATGGGTTCATGTTGGGAGGCTCGTTAAATGCATGCGCCGTCGACTTTGGCCATAAAGCGCATTAATGCTGCTTGCATACTTTGCAACTGGCTTCGGCACAAAAGTACGAAACGGCGCGCGTTGAAAGCAAACTACGAAAAAAAAAAATAATTATACGTTTACTGAAGGAAAAGAAATGTAAAATGTAACGAGACTTATAATACACTCACTTGACTTTTCTATATATTGATTTTAGCTGCATTGCATGAGAATTTTTATTTATTTTATATACAGAAAGAAACATTAGTTAAATGAGCTTCTTTCACATGCACCATTTACACCCACTATAAATAAGTGATCCAACTAATTAGAGTTAACAAACAGCATGTTGCAGCTGTTAATACCCTTCGGCAGTGAGTGCATGAGAAATATGCGGAAAACTGCATTTTTGGCAACAAGCTTTTAATTGCACTTTGTATGTGCTCATTACCTTAAATTGAGAGCGAGCCAGACAGCGACAGCGTCAGCTACTGTCTCTTTTTGGCATTGGCAGCCATTTTAATGCGAAACTTGGCAGCACTCTTTTTTTTTGTTTCTTTTTTTTTTGCTGGCCGAAAAAATAAAACAAGAAAAATAGAAATAAGAAATTCAGCATTTAAATGCATAAAAAAGTCAATGCAAGAAAAGAACAACAAACAAAGAGTTGAAAGCAAAAGCAAGAAAAAGAGTAAAGAGTTCAAATGGCTATATGCATGTGTGTGTGTGTGTGTGTGTGTGTGTGTATGCATGTAACTGTATAAATGCATGTCTCTCACGTTGTGTTGTAATTGCGAATGGAAAACTGTGGAAATGGGCATGAGAATGAATGAAAATGATATTGCCAAAAGCGTTTCGAAAAACTTTTTAACGACAAAAACAAGCCGAAAAGTTGGCCGCCTGGGAGGGTGTGGCACCAACACAAACACACACAAACAAACACACATATGTGTGTGTGTGTTTATTCCTCTTATTTAAATGTGTAAAGTCTGACAAAAATAATTAAAGTGTGGATTGAAATTTTTTTTTTCTTCCTTGTTCTTTTGCAAAAGACAATTAGGAAATGGTACTTAAGCAAGAGAGAGAGGAGTAAGGATATGCATGTGGGCTGTAGATATGCGTAATTTCAATTAATTGCTAGCATAGGGTCTACCCCTAATAGCAACTGTCATTTGCAGCTTTTTTTCCTGTTAATTGTGTAATTTTATTTATTTTTTAAAGTTTTACTTTACTTTTGCTTTATTTTTTTATTTCCTCTTTTGTGAACCTTTGTTGGCCACTGGCAGTTAATACTATTATATTTTCATTTGCAGCTACACAGCGCGGATTAGCGTTGAAATGGAATCGAATTGAGATGTGTGTATGTGTGTGCACGTGTGTGTGTGTGTGTGTAAGCGTGTGTGTGAGGATGAAGAGAAGTGTGTGGATTGCATGTGTGCATTTGCCTTTGGAGTGATTTTTAATTAAAGTGCTGCGTTAATTGCATTAATCTCAGTGTTTGCTTGGGCATTAGCTTCAGCAAAGAGCTCTGGCTACCCAGAGGGATAGCAAAAAGAACGAGCTCAAAAAAAAAATTGGACTAATGTGAGCATTGGAAAATCTGAGCATATAGAATCATTGCACAATCAATTCAATGAAAACAAAAATGAATGTGTAGCATTTATCAAATTAATTGCATGATGCGATACTTTACTTCATTGAATTCATAGCAAAATTGTAACAATTTTCTATTCCTCTTATCTTGGATTTGATTTGATTTAAGCGCTATAGCAGACAGGCGAAAATTGCTCTTCATGAGCAAAGCAAACGAAATAAAATACACACTGAATATAAATAACTAATCAGCACTTCAAAGAAAAAAAAAAAAAAAAAAAAAAAAAAAAAAAAATGCTGAGTGTATATTTTTAGACGAGCGTATCTATCTATATAAATATTATACTACTTTAAACAAGCAGCATTAAAATATGTTTTCCTTAAATTTTACTTGACACAACCATAAAAAAAAAAAAGAAAACTTAACCCATGCTTAACCTCATTATAATTGCAGTTGGTTTCGCTGACTCGCTATAAATCGGAAATATAGACAGCCAGACAACGTTGGCCCACAAAGTGGCTCAAATACAATTGACATTTATTGGCCAATATATATTTATAAGGCGTCCGCCCAAGGGAAGCGCTCGCCGCTACGCCAGACACAACACAAAGCGCAACTAAAAGAACTATAAAAAATATATATATACATTATATATATATAGAGTGAAAGAAAAACTAGGTTTATTGTATATCGATGATGTTGTCAATGCTGCATAAGAACTGGCAGCAGGCTCGCATGCAAATGCTAAGCAGCAGGACGAACAGGACAACAGCCAACACAATGCCATCATCTTGTGGGCAACGTGGGCGTGCCCAGACAACAACAACAACAACAAATACAAATACAACAACAACAACAGCAGGCACCAGCTGCATATGCTGGCTGGCTTTGCTGCTGCTCTTGATGTTCGTGCCGGGTAAGTAAATGACACAATAAATATCTATATATAAAAAAAAATCTAAAGAAAAATAGACCAAAAAGTCCCAAAATCGAAGTTAATTTTGTAGAAGACTTACGCAAAGTCCGTCAAGAAGTTTTTGACGAAATATTTACTAAACTTGCCAAGAGAACACTGAAAAAAAAAGTATATATGTATAAATATCGATGAAAATGACACAAAACTGACAGCAGAGCCGGGCAGAGCCTGACAGAGCCGGGCAGAGCTTGACAGAAACCGACGATAATTAATTTTTAAGCTGCACAAAATGAAGCGCGGACAAGTGACAAGCAAAAGATACAGAACAGACGCAATCACTGTGTGGGCACAGCACTGGGGTCGTTCGATGTTCAGTGGGGGTTTGGCAAAATCAATCGTTCGTAAAATAAACAAATCTTATTTTTCCGCAAACATTATTTCTCATCAGCGGCAAGTGAAAACAGTAACAACAACAATAATAATAATCAACGAATTGAGCGATGACAACCAAATTTTTCATAAATGCGCGCATTCATCTGCATAAAACATTGGAGAGTAGCCCACGGGGTAGCTGAGCTTAGCGGTGTGCGAAAAGTGGCAGAGCGATAGAGAGAGAGAGAGAGAGGGAGATATTAATAGAGCAAAAGAGACAGAAGCTACTTGGGCGCTGTGGGCATGTAGTGCAATAATTGACGAGGGCTGTCACATAAATGAAACATGAAGTGGCAAAAGTTTTTAATAGAGTAAATGAGTGACAAAAAAAAATTAAAATAAATAAATAAAAAGAAATAAAAAACAATACAAAATAATTTAAAAAGAAAGAAAATAAGTAACAAAAAAATTAAAATAAATAAATAAAAAAAACACAATAAAAAAACAATAAAAAATAATTTTTTAAACTAAATAATAATAATTGAAAAAAAAAAAACGGAATTTAAAGAAAAAAATGTATCAAATGAAAAATTCATATAAATATTTATAATAAAAAATAGTTTTAAAAAATATGTAAATTTGTTACAGAATTAATATATAAAATAGAAATAAATAAATACAAAAGGACTATAAAAAATAAAATAAAAATAAAAAAGTGTTTAAAAAGAAAAAAAATACAGTAAATTGATCAGAAATTAATATTATATATAAACTAAAAAAAAATGATATAAAAAATGCGTTGCGTACATCTATAAATAATTGTATGTTCAATGCGCCTTTCTCTTCACTGTAATCACTGTAATTCCTGATATTTGCATTGTTTATACATATATGATATTCGCGTAAGCTCATCAACCTAGCTATCCTATATATATTTACTAAAATCTACACATTGATAACTAAATTTATTTGCAGCTTAGCTAGCATTTGCCTTTAAGAACTAAAAACTTTGTTTTACATTTCCGCAATTCACATCTTAGACAAAATACTTGTTAATTGCATATTATTACAATTGAAGCTATTAACAGCACAATTTTCTCAACAGTTTACTCCCTTTTTCCATTGTCTTTGGTTAACCCTCGCGCCTTAATAACAATAAATGCGAAATAGCATAGCAGCCCATTGCGTTTTGCTTAGAGCACTCGAGGAAATCCCAAAAATGATGATGTGGCTAAAAAGGAACTATGAGTTACTTAATATCCAAGCAAACTCTGACTGCCATTTGCTATTTTATTTCTTGCTATACTTGCTTTTCTATGAATATTGCCAAAAGGCAGGCGGCAAAGAAAAGGCAGACAGTAAGCAGCAGCAGCCACAGCACAAGTGTAAACAAGCGGAAAAGCAACAACAACAACAACAACAACAACAATAAGTAGAAGAACAAGCAATAGCTGCTTCCAGAATATTTCATAATTTTTTGCGTGATAAAGTCGCATTTGCTGGGATTAAATAGGATTTTCTTGCAATTACCCAAGAGAAGAGTACAGAAATGTTTTGCCATTCAGCTTGCGTTCTTAAAACGAAAACAATTTGAACTTTTGAACAAGTCCAATATCAAATCCAAAGCACAGCTCAATCGATAGTTTGTAATTTATGTCCACAGCACAGGGCACATACTAGTACATGCATACATATAGCTCGAAATGTTTTGGGATTCGTTTGAGTTCTTAACTGCGTGTAAAGTGTTGAACATGCAACTTGTTGGGTTGCTCTTGCAGCAGCCAAAGCGGCAAATAACAAATACATGCATATGAATATGTGAGATATTTTCGTTGGATAGGGAATGCTAGTTACTCCGTCTAGCATGGACAACATGTGTAGACATCAATTTTGCTCAACTGAAAGATCAACTTGAGTGCTTGTACTCGATGAATATATACAAATGCATAAATATTTCGTGTGTCCCTTAGAGCTAAGGATAATACTTATATATTATATATTAGCACATTTTTTAAATAACAAAAATTAATAAATATTATTACTTAATATTATAAAAAATTATCATGATAATATTATTTATTTATTAATTTTTCTGAGCGAAAAGCTCAGAACTTTTTACAAATTTATTAAAATGCTAATAAATTCATTGTTAAAAATTTAAATTTCAATTCATGTCTATAATTTTATGATCAAGGCAAAGGCATTTTGATATGTTTTAGATATTTATTTTTGAAGATTCTAAGTCAAAATCTATTATAAATTTAAAATACCCACCATCAAACGCCTAACTTGCTCCTAACCTTCGCTATTGCCTGCTAGCTTACCACTTGTCTCTGATCATCGCTCTCACATCCCACATACGCACTGTTGTGCAGTGCTTTGCTTAACCAGCACCTTAGTCTATGTATGTTTGGCATGCGCCCGCTCTATACCCACAGACACACACACATTACGCTCACTTGCTGGCCAGTCACAAGCATATAGAGCTCCCACTTTGCATAGCACACGAACTTGCACTTTGCAGCTGCCATTTCCTTTCTCTTCCTCTCTTCTTCACTAATTTTTTTTCTTTTGTTTTTCTGGTATTGTAGTTTTGGTATGTCCTTAGGTGGGTCTTGTGGGTGCTCGTGTTTTGTCTAGCAGACATTTGCCGTTTACTGTTTTGACATTCCAACTTGGTGCAGCTAATGGGAAGCCCCTTCGCAACACACACACACACACATGCCCAGCTGACAGCCCATTTTGTCATCGTCTTCAGTTATCGTGGGCGTTGGCTGTCAGATTCTGTCTCTCTAGTTACCCATTCAATGGATGCATTCCAAGAGGTAGCACCCAACATTTATATATACATATATATATAGCGAAGGTTTAAAATACATTGCAAATGGCTTTGCTCTTGGTATGACAAATTGTAATCAAAGTAGATATACATTTGCGTGTATGTATGTATGTAAATATCTTTATGGGTTTGTTCAACTATTCACATAACTATTTCAAAGCTTATTTGAGCATGAATTTCTTGAATTTTCATTGAAAATTGTAAAAGATAGAGAGAGTGAGAGAGCTGAATTGGCTAAATAGAGAATTGTTATTTGAGATATCACATGCTTCATAATTAATACATTTTTGTATGTTTGCTGAAGACATTGAATTTTGATCGACCACAACTTGACATTTACCAGCTTTTAACTGGAATAAACAAAAACTTTTGCTGAGTATAAATCACTTAGAAGAAAACATTTTAAATTTCGTATGCTAATGCATATTTTATTTGACAGTTTTAGACAACGAAATTTAATCAACTCAGCTCAAATTTGTTAGAATATATTCATGTTATTATTATTTTGAAAAAGTTAGAAGAAAACTTTGACAAATCGAAAACATATTATTTTTTTAATTTTTGATTTTTTCCAATATAGAAAATATTTTAGGAAATTTTCTTTTAAAAAGTAAAAGTCCTCACTATATTAAATATATATTTTTTATACTTTTGAATTTGATTTTCCTTAAAATTTTAAAGCAATAACAGATAAATAGGATTCTTGAAGCTAAGATTTGTTTAAATTAATTCAAATGTTTTTTTTTTTAATTTATTATAGAAAAACCTTGCCTTTTATTTTTTAATTTTTTTTAATTCCCCTTTTCTTTAAAATGTTTAAGCTATAATAGCTAAATAATAAGCTTTTATCTTAGCTTTGTTTAAAATAATATAGATATTTATTTGTACTCAACGTCATGTGTAGAAAAAGCTTGTCATAATCTCATTCACGAAGTTTCCATAAAACATAATTCAAACTTCATTTGAGTTCAACTCAATTCGTTTAACGATCACAAAAGTTTGAACTACTTAATCTGACAGTCAATAATTAATAACAATGCCTATAAGAATATTTGTTATTGCTGCTTTTTTTTTTCCAATTTTGCAAAATCCCTTAATGTGTATATGTATATCAGTCGTAAGAGGCCTAGCCCTGTCAGCCTGTGTGCTGAGCTGCACTTAAAACGTTATTTTAATAGTGACAAAAAGGTAAAGGTAAAAAAAAAAGCAAATGTTGGAAAATTTGCATTTAATTTGCACAATCGGAAAATAGCAAAATAAAAACTTGAGTTGCATTAAAATATGAAATGTTTTTCCAATTTTTTTTTTTGTTTTGTTTTTTTCATGCAAGTTTCATTTGTTGTTGTTGCTACTGGAAAAACCTTGGAATGTGCTAGTTGATGAAATATAATAAAAGAGCAACACGCAACAGCTGAAAAACTGGCTTAAAATCTCATATATCAGAGCCACGTTCTCTTCTCTCTCTCTCTCTCTCTCTCTCTCTCTCTTCTCTCTCTCTCTCTCATGCTCTTTCGCTCTGTATGCGGGTTTTTTGGTTGTGCCAACAACAACAACAGCAAATAATTGCAACAGCAACAAGATGGTCAATGTACCCGCAGTTGTTGTGGTTGTTGTTGTCGTTGCTCGTGTTGTTGTTTTTTATTTTGGTTATGAAATATGAGTCAAGTTTTCAATGCATGCCGGATGCATTCATTACCGTTGACGACTCAGTACAGTGCGAGTGCGTCGAACAGAGTTAGCAAGCGAGAGCGAGGGAGAGAGAGAGCGAGAGAGAGTAAGTGAGTAAGAGAGGTAGCAAGAGTTGGTAAAAGGAAGCGACGAAACTCCATGCATACACATGTCGACCATTATGCAACTGTATGTTTATATGAGTGTGTGTACATTTGTTTGCCACTCCTACTCAGTTTTGGCTATTTTTTTTTAGCATTTACAACAAATGTACTACGACACACCCTTACACACACACACAGAGACGCTGACACACACCAACTTTATGATCTCATGCATATGTATGCGCTTATAAAAGCCAGCTCACAAACTCACTCAAAATAAAAACAAAACAAAAAAAAATATTTACATCTGAGTTAAGCAATGAAAATGCTATAAAAGACTTGAAACTCAAATAAGTTTTGGATGCTGTGAAAAGTTCATATAGAAGAAAAAAAAGAATTCAAAACGATTTTAACATGTGATAATCGTAGAAATAAGAAAATTATATACAAAATTAAAATGCATTGCACATTATTAAAAAAAAAAACTTAAAAGTTTTGCTAATTATATATTTCACTAAAAACTCACAACAAGTCTATCTAGAAGCATCTATTCTACAGAATTTTGTGAAATAACTTACAAATATTGTTCAATAAATTATCCATTTTCATATATATTAGAAGACGAAATTTGAATTATTTATTTCATCAAATTTTTAGTTTTTTTTTTCATTAATTATTTTTAAATAAAAATATTTTTTTCAGATATCTTAAATTTAAATTCAACTTTAGTCATATAAAAAGTTTTTTAATAAATATCTACAAACATAAAATCAAAATATTAATTATTTTTTGAAACCGTTTTTTCGCAACATTTGCATTTAATAAATTAATTTCTGACTCATTCAAACTTTTATATTTTCAAAAATGATTAACAAAGCGCTAACAACAAATCATACTTTAATAATCGAGAAAAGTTTCTTCGACTGATTGCTTAGCAATATTTTACCCTTGTTTATTGCTAACGAAAGAAAAAAGAACAAAACATACCATAATTTCTTAATCTACATCAAATGCTGACAGTTTTATTAAAAAAAGAGAAAGAGAAACCAAAACTTCGCAGCTGACATGCGAAATGTGAACAAATGAACAGGAAACGGAAGTTGTATGACAAACGCTGGAATGAGAAAACGAAAAACAAATTCAAGACGAGTCAAAGAAGAAAAAAAAAAAAAAAGTCGAAGAAACACTGAAATATACTACCCAAAAGATGTGTAAATTTGTTCGCGTTCGCTTAGTTCAGTCGAGTTCAGAGCAAGTGCCAAATGTCACTCGGCGAGAAACCGAGCAAAAACCTGCAAGGAAAAAAAAAATTAGGAAGATGAAAAAAAGTAGAGGAAAACCCCAGGAATATGTTTCAAGTTGCCAGAGGTCGCCTGTTTGTATTGATGTTTCTTGAAGTAGAAATGAGAAAAGTTTTCGGCCAGTAAAAGAGCAAATCCCCGACAAGGGGTAACACGATATAGGGGCGAAGTGGAGGAAATACGGTAAGAGCGATGGCGCTTATTTTATATTTGTACCCACTTCGAATTACGGGGGGCGCACAGACAGACGACCAAAAAAATTTAGTTTAGTAATCAAAGCGAAATGCGTGGGCGAAATTTTCTTCGAATTTGTTTGTTTTTCGTGCGCTCGCATAAAGCACATTTCACAGCAGACAGAGAACGATGGGGGCAAAACTAATGTAATGGAAATTTGAAATTATTGAAAATAAATGAAAACAAATAAATATACCCTGAGCATTTTTTATTATATGCCAAAAAGGAAGAAGCTTCTATATCGGAATTTTGTTCTTTCATTTTGAGGGTGATGAAGCGAAGCGTTTGCCGTTTACCACTTGAGGCTGAAGATGCCCCTTGAGTGACGATGGCCGTGGGGCAGAGGCAGTGGCAAAGCCGTTGAATTGTAAGAGGATTTTGTGAAAAGTGTGCAGCATGTGTGCCTGTCTGCCTTAAGTGGAGTACGTGGGTAGCTAATAAGAGCTCTTTAGAAATATATGTTCAGTAAAAGATTTTTAATATAATCGAAGGGCTGAATGCTTAAATCTAATTTTAACAACTCGATGTGGAAAGAATTGAGATAATTGTACACACAATAAATGATTGTGGATTTAGGGCAGCAATTTTCAGTGATAAAAATATGTAAAAATACATTTTTATTGAGAGAAGTCTTATATATATATATATATATGTATATATATATTCTTTTGCTTTTATTTATATATATATTTAATTTAATTTTTCTTTTTTTTTAGTTTTTGAAATTATTAGAAAATCTTAAAAAAAATTATTAATAATACAAAGCTGAATAACTTTTGTTCTAAACAATTTAAAATTAAAAAAATTCATATATATTAATATGTCTTCTTTTTATTTATTTATTTTTTTCTTAGCTAATAAACAAGTCTGCCCTATAAATATTTGCCTGATGAATAAAATTTCTTTTAAATATATTTTAAATTTTCTGCCTGATTAATAATAATTATTTTTACAATATATATAATTATATTTTATTCTATTCCAAAATCTTCAATGCCAATCAAGTCTCATTTTGTTACAAATTCATAAAGAGTATCTCAGCATCGAGGTGTCAAACAGTGTCTGTTCTCTTGTTTTCTTTTGGATAACTTGGTTGTCGTCTCGCTTAATGGCGTGTAAGTGTACAAATTGCCTAGATTAGTGCCTAAATTAAAAGTGAAATTGAAATAAATTAAATATTTGCTCACACTCCAAACGCAATCCGAGTCGAAGCCTCTTGCCCCGGCATTGTTTTCATTTTCATTTTCATTTTTGCTTCATTCCATTTTTTTTTCTTTTTTGCTTTTGCTTTTGGAATTTATGTGCTTGTTTTTTGGGGGGTGCTTTCATGCCTCTGCTGCTCGCGCTGAGGCAGACAAGTGTTTATTATTGGCATGGAAAATCAATTAGCGTAAAGTGGAACGCTTATTATGATGATATGTGGTGGGTGGGGTGTTTTCTTTTGTTCCCAGCATTCCACTGGGCTAAGTAGCTAATTAAATGCCAAAGCATTTTTTTAAACAGCAAAAATTATGCGCTGGCTTTGGCAAATAAATTGGTCACCCACTGAGGCGGCTCAGAGATTTTGCAGCTCAATGTAAAGCTACATTAATTAATAGAAATTATTGAAGAAAAAATAAGTTCAGCCAGATGAAGTTTAAAATTAATGCGAATTCATTTGGTAATTAAGAATAAATTTTTAGTTTTTTGTCAAGACAAAAAAAGTACGTTTTAATGAGTTTTCATATTCTTTTTCATTCAAAAAGAGAAGCTGCTTAATATTCGAAAAAAGGTACTTTAATTTCTTGACTTGAACGAATTATACACTTTCTATATCGTCATGCACACATACATTCAAACATAATTCTCGTTAACATCATAAGATGTGCATTGCGGTTCTGACCAACCGCAGCCAAGGATATTCTGTACACCTGTCCTGGTCGTATCCTGGCCGACGTCGTCGCCATTGGCGTCAGGATAAATGTTTATGTTATGACATCTTTAAATTTTAAGGTGCATTAGTGTAAAGTGCTTTTTTCGCCAAAAGATGTAAAAGAATGACGCAGAAAAATGTGCAGAACGAGTGCAGAAAATGCTCTTAACACTTTCGTTTTTGGTTTACTCTGCAGGTGTGCCTCCGTATCTATGCATGTGTGTGTGTGTGTGTGTGTGTGTATGTGTGTGTGAGTATGTGTGTGTGTGTGCGTGGTTTTCTGTGTTGCTTTTTAGATTATCCACCAACACTAAAATAAAAAATAATTTAAGTTTGCTGCGCATTAACTTGAATTTCATTTAGATTTTTCAATTAGAGAAATCTTTATAGCGGCATAAATAAATTGAAATGAGAAATTGTTATTTAATGAAATGCAAGAAGAATTTTAATAACGAGATTGTGACCTTTTATAAATAAAAATAAATACAAATAAAATAACTGAAAAATGTAAAATCTGACTTATGTAAAATTCATAATCTTAAAAAAATAAATAAAAATAAAAAAATTAATAAATTTAAAATTATATTTTAAAAATGTATAGAGTTCAGATATTTAAAAATATAAATAACTCGAATAGTTTTTAAATTTAGAAATTATTTAAATAACATTGCATAAATATTTAATAGGATTTATAATGACAAAAAAAAAATATATAAATATATATAAAATAAAATTTGTAAAATATTTACATAAATAATTTTTTAAAATATATATCATAATAAAGAAAAAATAATAATAAAATAAAATTTATAAAATATTTACATAAATAATGTTTAAAAATATATAGAATTTTTGTTAAATATATAAATAATAACTATAATAATAATAAAAATAATAATAAAATAAATGTAAATATTGCTCATTATACCAAAAAATGTTTACAGCCTAACCAATTTTTACGTTTCACATTTTCAAATGCTCTCTGACAATTTTGTCGCCTGTATTAACGCAGGTGTCTAGCTTTGTTGAGGTACTTTCCTCCTTTTTTTTTTTTTGCAAATGTGCGTGTATGCTTGGGATAAATCTAGCACAACATCCTCCAGCTGTAGTTTCCACTTAGCTCAGCTTCTGCTGCTGCACCGCCAACTCCTTTTCTCCGCTTTGCCACAAAATGCAATTTATACATTTCCGTTAAGCAAGCGAAACAAATTTTTCACACATATTTCGCTGCATATATCCGCACCTCCCTTACCACTCATTTACAGCCTGCTCTTGACAACAAGTTTTTTGCTTTAGTGAAGACTATGCGTATGTGTGTTTGTGTGTGCCTCTCTTACTTCGCTTACTTCACTTCACTTATTAGAACAATTTCTATCAATAGCTAATTAAAATGTGCCGGAAATTTCATAGGCAAATACAAATATGTGCGAGGCTATCTACAAATCACGTTGTTAATTTATGGGCCGCGACTTTTGGCACGCGCCCGAAAGAAAAATATTTAATTTTCCAAATCAATAAACACGCTGATTGCATTGGGGCGACAATTGGCAGATGCCACTCGAAGCAATAAATCTGCAAAAGAAAGAACAAGTGGCAATGCCAAATGTGTAAAGATAACTGACGCTAAGATGCCCTGTAAATGTGCAGAGAGTTTAACAATAAGAAATTATATTTAAGAAAATCAATTGGAAATTTACTACTGTTTAAATTGTGAAATATTAAAAAAATTTAATAATATAAAAAAAAAAAAATAAATATATAAATAAAAAATTTGATGAAACTTAGCTTATTGCAAGCTTCAAATACAATTTGCAGATCAATATTTATATATATTAGATATTTTCAATATTTCATTATATAAATTTTGAAAAATATAATGTGAATAATAAAAAAATATGACCAGGAGTCTTGGCAACTCAAGTCATAATATTATATTACCAAATATACTCTATTAAAAAATTAATTAAAATTATAATCAATTTATTAAACTTTTCAACTTCCTCAAGTTTTGCCGCCCACTTCACTGTCAGCAACAATTGCAGGGCATTCAAATTTGCTGCAAATGATGCGCTGGCATTTTGTCTTTTTCTTTTGCTTTTGGCCTCTCTTTTTTTTTTTTTTTTTTTTTTTTTTTTTTGTTGTGGATAGACGGCGCGCAAATCGAACTGCTGCAGCAATTCTAGTTATTGACCACATACAGCAACTGACTGAGAAGCGAGTTAGAGAGAGAGAGAGAGAGTGGGAGTGAGACTCAACTGTCAATGTCAACTCGCATGACCATGAAGTAAGCGAGAAAAGAAATAATTGAATTCCCCAAACGCCAAAGTGGAATTTTAATTTACGCCTTCCTCCGGCCCCCGCAAACAAACACCAAAAAACGTTAGCCACCCACACCAGCACCACGGCCCGCCCGGATAGGGCCAAAGTAACCCTCGCTGATTGCTGATCAGTATGCAAAATGTGTGCATGCCAAAATCAGCGTAAACTTTGCTGAAAACTGGGTGAAAAAGGGAAGCGAACGGGAGGGTTTGGCTTGAATATGAATATCGAGAAGAAGCTGGCACATTGTCACACGTACTTTTGAGCTTCGCTACGAATTGATGTCTGTGAAAATTAGCTGACTGTATGGACAAATGGCAAGTCAAAGAATTTCAATCCAACAATCCACATGGCCCCCCCAGCATCGCAATCTCTACCTTTTCTTCGTATTCTTTTTTGTGTCAAGAAATTGAAAAACAATTTGGTCGCACCTGAAAGTATGCAATGCAATTTGTATGCACACACAAATGACTTGCAATGGATTTTATAGCTAATTCACACAAATATTTTTAGCGGGGGTAAAAAAATACGTATAAAGAAAATCAAATTAAATCAATTTTTCAACGCAAATTATTATTATTTTTTTTTTTTTTTTGCACCTGTTGGCATTTGCGTTTTGGTATTTGAAATTTGCATTCATTTTGATTGCCATTTGGCAACGTTAAAATAAAAAGCTTGAAATGGATTGATAAATACATATGTAAATATTTATGTAAGATAGAAAAAATCTAAGCTAATCAATGTTAGTTTTAAATTTTAATACATTTCAGCTTAAAAATGTTTTAAAAGCGTATATCAATAAATCATTTTTTTTATAATTTCACTTAAATTTGATCTGTCAAGCTATTTTTCTTAAGCTAGCTTAAATATTTCTTTAAAAAAAATATCAATTACTAAATTTTTTTTTTAATTTCACTTAAATTTGATCTGCTTAGTTATTTTTACTTTAAATTTTCTACAATATATTTTAGCTTAAAAATCTTTTAGAAAAATATCAATTGATAGAAATTTAAAAAAAAAAATTTCACTTAAATTTTATTTGCTAAGTTATTTCAATTCCAAATTTTATATAATTTATTGCAGCTTAAAAATGCTTCAAAAGCATATATCAATTAATAGAAATATTTTTAAAATTTTATTCATTTCATATTTGCATATTCATATGCTTCAATAACATTTTAGTTAGTCCAAAATTACTAAAAATGCTTCAAGATGCGCAAAATTAGTTCACCTGCTGGACAAACGCTTTAAATGATGAGCTGTGTGTGTGTGTGTGTGTGTGTGTGCCAGTGATGCTGGCAAACGATTTGCCATTGTCTATAGTTCTCTGTCTCCGTTTCTGTGGCTCATATAGCCCAATTTGATTCGGCACTTATTGCATTTTGATGAGGCTGCTTTCTTTGAGGTAGCTTTTGAGGTGGTGCAGAGCACTAGATGCTAAGCCAAAATTCCTGCTCGATTTTATGGCTGCTCGTTGCGGACTGTAAGCTGCAGACAACCAAACGGCAAGCACAATTCAGAGCATGTGCATGTGATATGTATGTATGTGATATGTGTGTGTGTGTGTGTGACCTGGACACGCCTCGTGTAGCCCATTTGCCGTGTGCATTGAGCCGTTGGCTTTCGATTTTGCCCAGCCATTGCGTCAAAATCATGCATAACTGCATTTTTTAATTGCTATGAATGAGACGCTCGCCTCTGCAGTGCAGTGTGGCCAAACGTCAATTAGCTGAACACACACACACACACATACAGTAGCTATAGAGCTTGTTAAGCGGCTTAGACTATGGCCATTGCGTTACTTTAGAAAAACTTGTTCTTTTTTGGTTAAACTAAAGTTGATTAGTGCTTAGAAGACATTTGATGAAATGTAATTGAAATTTGATTTATAATAATATCTAAATATTCGTATTAAAATACACACATACATATACACATTGCACATTTATATATTTTATACATTTAAATCCCTTTTAAGTATGTGTAATTCATTCAATTTATGTTCACAGCAAATCTTATTTATGACTCTGGCAAGCTCAAAACCTCATTCAATATCAAATCCTTTAATCAATGTATAAATATTTATATATTCCATAGGCTGCATTCAGTCAACAGCATTAATTGACCAATTGCTCTTGGCATGCAAATTATTAACCACAATTTCTGCTGCTTCTTTAGCCCTCATTTTAATTACATATTTGATTTATAATACACAAACTCACACACACACACACACCTGTGATTTATCGCTTGACCTGTGTATATTTTCTAATTGGGTAAATGTTTGACTTTGTTTTACTCAAAAGATCATCGATTGGTCATATATCATTTCGCTTGGTTGACAGCTCGCTTTGAGCATTTACTTTAGCTTGACCCAAAATTCAGCCTAAGGGCCGAGCTGTCAAATGCACGGCTAAATAGCTTTATGCACATTACGTATACGACTTGCTGTCAACACAAATTTGTACTTTCAATTTCAAAGGGTTTTCTTTACTATTTATTTTTTGCTATCCTTTATATTAATTGTTGTGACATATTATTTAAGTTACAGGTTTTACTGTACGCTGTCAGAGACATGTTGGAAAGCTTGGGGCTAAACATTTCTACGGCCGCTGTGAAGTCCTTTTGTTTGACCGAAATTGATTGAACTTGGTGCTTAAAGCCAACTGGATTGGTCAGACCATAAAGACGTTGCTCTGTGCGTGTGTGTGTGTGTGTCTGTGTGTGTGTGGAGGCAGTCATTTCATTTCAAATCCCAGCTAGGATTTGTAATGAAGATATATATACATATATATATATACAATATATACACACGCACAGCAAATCACTTAGTTTCACATTACAAAGCTATGCTGCGGAAAACGTGGCCAAAAACAACTCCTTCGGCTAGCTGGCTGACTGCTTGGCTGGCTGGCTGATGGCCATGGAACATATAAATTAATGAATTCGATGCTTATCAATAGCAAGAACCAACAACAACAACAAGAACGACAACTAGAACAAGTTACAAGAATCTGTGTGTCCATCTATTAGTTCGTTAGCTTTGTTTTTCGGCTTGTCGTGTGATTATGTTGAAGTGACTCGACTTAAGATTTGTGTAGATGAGACACACGCACACACTGACACACACACACACACACACCCAGTTCCCATGCGTGGTGTGCTTGTTGTGCGTGCTACTTATATCCAGCTTAAAGTCAACAACAAGTCTGCTGGCATTCGCCTCGTTCTTCCTTTTTTTTTTTTTTTTTCTTCATTTATTATGGCACATTCATTTGATAAAAGATTTGGGCCCTCAATCATGCTATTGTGTTTTGTGGCCAACGCCTTATCCCTCCTGTGGATTGTTGTTTGTTCTCTAGTTTTTTCCTTTTTTTTCGCTTTGGATTTGTAATTTGTATTTGATAAGCAGCTCTTCAAGTGCTGCCGCTTGTGCGTGGCTTCAGCTTCCTGTCTATGGCATTTGCTAGCTTTTGGTCTTTATTACTGCATTAGCCGTATTTGTGTAAATCTGATTAGCTCTAGCCAAAGTCGTCTAAGCCGCCATCGACTAGACCAGACCAGATTAGGCAGCTGATGTATGTAGCTCAAATGATATATATAGATAGTATAATGATGTTTCACGAATAAACAGCTTTAAGGAAACTAAAGCGGGTTGTGTGTGTGTGTGTGGAGTGATAATTGGAAATAGTTTGACTGAAATAATTTATAGATATATAAAAATATTTATATTTATCATGGAGATATCATTTTAAATACTTTTTATGTATGTTAATATTTTAAAATTTTTTAAAAATTTTGAAGACTTTCTGAAGATTTAATGTGTCACTCCAAATAAAAAAAATAAATTTTTTAAATTTTTAAAATTAAATTTCAATATAAAATAACTCTCACTCTCCTTACAATACATAATATTTTAGTTTATATTTTGTATGTACCTATTAATATAAATTAATGTATATTAACTATATTAATTCGCACTCCAATTAGACCAATCAACGTTCCTCGCCCTACTCAATTTCAACTCTTTAAGCTGTATTGTCGCTGTAGCTGACAATTGGTACTCCATTTGGAACACACACACTCCAATTGGAGCATTGTTAATTGGAATGCTGTTAGCTGCACCTCGCTGTGGCTTTATGCCATTTGACAGTACGAATGTTCCCCAATGTTATTAACCAAGAGCCCAATGAAGCGCACATAAAATGGAAAGCTATATAAATGCGTAATTTTATTTCTGTTCTATCAGAGAGCGGCAGAGGTTTTTCGAGGTTTCATTTATATATATATATATATATATATATATATATATATATATAATATGTGGCGTAGGAGTACGTATCGAATTTGCGCAGACATTGTTCCATCAAACAAACCAATTTTCGGTGTTTTTGCAATAACGTTCCACGTATATTCTGTTGCCTGCTGTTAACTGTAAACTGCAAATTGTCGGTTTGCATTTCCTTTGTTTTTTTTTTTTTTTTTTTAATTCTTTACCCAACCAAGGTAGTAAACGGGTTTTGTTGCTCTTTTTTTTGTATTTGTTTGGAGTGAGTTGCAATGAGACAGCTGCACAGTTTACTGAACTGTCTGCAAAAGTCGGAGCGTTCTTAATTAAGGCATTCTGATAGCCAATGAACAATAAAAGGATTGCAGCTTTGGCAGATGGGTCCAGTTTTTTTTTCTTGTTTTCTGAATGCATATATACCCTGCAAAATATTCGAATGGACTGAGAAATTGACAATTTTCAACAATATTTTGTTGTTGTTTTTTTTTGAATTGCAAGAACAGGAAACTGTGCTCAGGTTTGTCAAATTAAATTGGTTAAAAATGTTGCACATTTATTTATTAGATTAACAAATTCTTTTTCAATTTTATGATGAATGATTATAAAATTTTGTTGATGTATTTTTTAAAATTTTGTTTGATTGAGTACACTTAAAAAAAAAAACATTTTACATTAAAACATAAAATAAAATAATTTTATTTTATAATAATTTATAATAATTCTTATAATTTACTTTTATCACATAAGTAAATATATATATTTTTATTTCTAACTTTAGTTACAACTTAATCTGCTTTTACATATTTCTTTCTAGAAGATATCTGAAACTTTACTTTCTTGTTGAATCTTGATTTTGTTGTTGTTATCGTTTTTGACTTCCTACTGGTATTTTTGCGGACTTAAATGGCAATGGACAGTTTACAGTTTGCGCATTGGCCATAAAGTAAATACTATCCGTTGCAGTCTCAAAATATCAATTTATCTTTCAACTTTCAACTCCCACCGAAACTTCGGCTGCAGCTCAGAACTGTTCATGCTTTGCATACGAAATGTTAAAGGACGTTCGTTTGTTCGTTTGTTGTTGTTGTTGTTGGCGCTTCAACGTTGGCCTGGCCCAGCAGCGTGCAGCACGTAGCTCGGCAATTTTTCAGCCTGGAGTTTTGAGTTCGAGTAGCTGCTGCAATGACGATGCATAAGTAGCAACAATAAATACAATAACAACAACAACAACAATAGCAACAACAACAGCAAACAGTTTGGATGATAAAGAAGTGGACGAGATGGGCCATCAGTTTCGGTAGATATGGGAAAAACTGTCTGAAATAAAATAAATTACTAAACAATGTTTTGGCCACAGCGAGAAAGAGAGAACGCATCGCTGCCACCTTGGAGCAGCTGTCATTGCTGACTCCCTCTCTCTCTCTCTCTCTCGCACACACTCACTGTCTCAGTCTCTCTCTCTCTCTCTCTCTCGACGAGCTATTGGGTTTCTTGACGTGCTGGCACTTTTTCGGTAGCCCAGGCACTTTAATCTAAATGTGAATTGCACATTGGCAGAGACGATTCCAAAAAACTCGACAGATAGATGAGTGTATGTATATGTGTATTTGTGACTGTGTATGTTTATGCACAACATTTTATATTTTGTTTATGGCACTCAAATGGCATTGTAATGTGCGAGCTGTAGAGCAGTGAGAGGGAGAGAGATAGAGAGAGGGAGAGAGAGGGAGAGAGAGGGAGAGAGAGAGTGAGAGGCGTAAACCTTGGGACCATTCGCATATTGATTGCCCTAGTTGATTGTTTTGACATTAACATTATATTCTCGTTTCAATCTGCCACAGCTACCAAAGTTCTTATCAAACATTTTTGTTGACTGATCGCAAGAAATAAAATGTAAAATATTTAAACTGTGATGTTTCACAATGTATTTAATATGAGCTATACAATTTTTTTTTTTATTATTTTATAAAAATCTGTAAGTATATTAATATTAATTATAAACCAATAATATTTATTTAATTAATAATACTTCAAGTTTGATCCATTTATTCAATTTTTAATATATTTTTATAACTTTAAAACTTTTTTAATTTCATTTAGGTATTTTGTGTTTTATTTATAAGATTTATAGAAAAAATTAATTTAAAAAAAAAACTTTTTTAAATATTAAAAAAGATGTATTAAAACAAATAATACTTTCGACTTTCTCATTGAATCCATTTAAAACAAAAGTTTTTTGCATTTGTCAAAACAAATATATAAAAGAAAATTGAGCGAAAATTTAAATGTATTTCTGTGATAAATAGAAATCAAATTCTTTGTTTTTCTAGCATGTTGCCTATTTCTAATGGCAACTAAAGCGACAAAAAAAAATAAAATAAAGCGCATACCATTCGCTAGCATATACATTATTGAAAAATAAGCGAAAATTCATTGAAAATCTATCAAACAAAAAGCGATGATGTTGATGGAGAAGTCGAAGAAGAAGCAGATGAAGAAGTAAAGCCAACGACTATTTGTTCATGCATTTGACATGTCATCTCCATTGAGCGAGAGGAATACAAAAGAACAGACTTGACTCAGGGCAGTTTGTGCGTGGGTTCGGGGCTGGGGCTGAAGCTGAAGACTGAGTAATTCACTGCATGCCATTCATAAGCGTGTGTTTGTGTGTGTGTGTTTGTCAGCGACCGCCAAAGCGTCGCCAACAGCATCATCAGCGCATGGCGACACCGCATCCCCAAGTGAAACCAAAAACCCACCCACCCAACGACCAAAGTCTGAGGAACTTTTGGGTAAAAACTCATTTCCATTGATATGCAATGAACAAGGCAATGAAAAACGCGCGGGTCATTCCCTGCTGATGGTTATTCAGTTTGGGTTTTTTTTTAGTTTTTTTTTTTCTATTTTTTGTTTACAGTATTTGTTCAATTGCGTTTATTTTTTTTGTAGACATATATGCATATATGCGCAGCTCTCAAAGAATTTTATTAATATATGACTGGCATATACTATATTATTATAATTTTTTTTTTATAAATAAAATACATTATACACATTGCTTAGTATTTCTTTGAATATAAAATAAAATATGTAATATTAAATTAATAAAAATTTACATAAAATATGAAATGTATTCATTTTTATTTATACATTTAGATATATTCAAATTTTGTTTTTATATATATTTTTTTCAGTATTATAATTATATTTTAAAAGTATTTTATATATTATATATTTACTTATTTCTGAATACTAGGTATTTCATAGTCAGCTTTTCATTTCAAACTTCATTTTTGTTAGATGTTATTTTTCTTCCATTTCAGCTCTTTTTTCACCATATTTTTCGAAGTATTTTTTTGAAGTGCTCATAGAATTCACTATTCAACTCCTATTTTTTTCTGCCTCTGACCGCTAGATTTGGGTGCCGATTGACAGAGGTTTCAAAGTGGTCGACTGTTAGGTAAATGGGGTTACGAAATAACGCATGCAAAAAAAAAAAAAAAGAAGAAGAGCAACGCTCAACATCCTGAGTCCTTCACATGCAGTAGTTGCACCTGAATGACAACAGTTACAGAAAGCTCGCATGCAAAAAGCATTGCAACATATTCCATATAGCATTTCCTTACGCTTCTCTCTCTCTCTCTCTCCCTCTCTCTCTCTCTCTCTCTCTCTCTCTCTCTCTCTCTCTCTCTCTCTCTCTCTCTCTCTCTCTCTCTCTCTCTCTGTCTCTTTCTCACTCTGAGTCTGTGTATCTTCTCCAATCTTGCATATCTTCCATTTAAATTGTTGTATAGCTGCATTTGATAGCTCGATTTGCGGTTCAACGTTTGCGAGAAACGGATTGCTGCATAA
The DNA here is from genome assembly GCA_030914345.1 of Drosophila koepferae. Taxonomy (NCBI): domain Eukaryota; kingdom Metazoa; phylum Arthropoda; class Insecta; order Diptera; family Drosophilidae; genus Drosophila; species Drosophila koepferae. The sequence continues at coordinate 12,757,741 of JAUESR010000207.1, forward strand.
ATTAATATTGTATTTCGCATGTAAATATTGAAAAAAAAAAATAATAATAATAAATAAAAATAAAGAAAATAAACAAATTTCGCATAAAAAATTGTATTCCGCTTTGGAATATTTAAAGCTTTTAACTCGCATGCATATTACATGATACAATTTGCAGCTGAATACTTCAGCAAATAAAGAATTATAAATAACAAAACTATACAGATCTAAGTAAAGAAATTTATGTTTTCATTGCACTTAAACTGAATCTACAAATCTCTCTTTAGAATTTTTAATATCAGTACGATTAGCTTCAATTTATCTATGATGCTAAACTCTCTGTTTTGCCTCTTTTTTTTTTTTTTTTGGTAATTGTCGAAAGCGTAGAAAACATGACAACAAACAAGTGTCAAGCGAGAAATTGCAGATTTTCATTTTTGCATAATGCTCGAAAAAAAAAAAAAAACAACAAAAAAATTAAGGCAAGAAAAAAAACATAACAAATATGCTGTTGTATGTTCAATGTTGTTGTTGTTGTTGGCATTGTCATGACATTGCGCGCGATTCAATACAAATATGTACAATAATAATAAAATTTGTATGCAAAATAGGCGTTGAGTGTTAAATGCATGCATTGAATGGCTGCAAGGGTGTGAGTGGCTAGAGGGCGGGCACAGTGGGCATCAGACTGCGATTTACATACACAAATATGCAGGCAGACGTTGTTGTTATTGTTGTTGTTGCTGCTGCCGCTGCTGGTTGAAAAATTGTAATCAAAAATTGCGCAATAATTTGCATGTTTATTTAATAGTCGAGCGCAGCGCAGGCAACCAAAAATGCCCAGACTCCTGCCTCAAACACAAAAAAAAAAAAAAAACAATTCACAAAAGAACTACAGGGCTATATGAGTGTATGTGTGTCTGTGTGCTTGTGTGTATGCCTGTGTGTGTGAATTGCATTTTGCATTGCAGTGACAAACATTTTGTGAATGCGCCAAATGCAAACGGCGTGTGCTTCTGTGTTTGTTTTTAGTTGTTCGTACATTTTTGGTTACTTACACGCCCAGCCACGCCCACTTTTTTACACACACACACACACACACACACAGCGCAGCAGCCACACAATGCTCATTATTGTGCGAGTGTATGCATGTATGTATGTATGGGTGTGTGCACTATACAGTGTATGTACTTTTAATTTTTTACTTTATACTCTAATGAAATTGTCTGCGGGTTGCGCTCCTATATGATATGATATGATCCCGCTTTACTAGCCGCCATCGCCTCGTCACCCGCCAAAAACCAACCCCAACTCTGTCGTTTGACTTTGTTTTGCATTGCGTTTATTTTGAACATTGCGGCAAAATTTGCCACACAGATTTTGATGACAGGCGGCCCCCCACATTAAAAACATTTTCGTTGGCAAACTTTCACAGCAAATTATCAAAGGCTCATGTACCGAAATGTTTTGAGGTTTGGTCTAAAATCCAATGCCAAATATACTTATAAAATGGTATTAAAGTGGATTTTGATTAAAACTATGCTATGCGAAATAAAGCTTTTTTTTTTTTAATTGGTTGCCAGTCTCATGCCAGAGAATATTTGATTTGATAGCTTATTAAAATTGTTTTTATCTCGGCTCAAAAGCAGAATTGCATTTTGTTTAAATGCAAAAGCTACTCAAATTGCATAAATAGATGCATAAAAACGATTTGATATATGTCACTGTCAAAGCTTTTGGCACACATTTTTTACAAATATTATATATTGAATGTCTCTATTAAAAATAAATTATTTTTGAAGATGGCTCTTTTCTTTAAGAGGGTAAAAGAGAGACGTTTAAGAGAGACAAAAGAATATTGCATATAAATTTAAAAAAAAAAAAAAATAAATAAATAAAAGAAAATTTTAAAATAATAATTTAAAACAATCGTTAAATATAAACTATTTCGAAAAATTAATTATATATTTAAAAAATTATATATATATAACAAAAATTTTTTAATAATAATAAAAAAAATTTAAAATAATAAAAAATATAAAAATAAAAAAATTTCAAAAATTTCAAAAATATTAATTTTAAAAAATTGTTAAATATAAATTATTTTTAAAAGCTAATTAAATATTAAAAAAAAAAATATATATATATATAAAGAAATTTTTTATAATAATAAAAAAAAAAATTGGAATAATAAAAAAAATTATAAAAATAAAAAAACTTCAAAAAATGTATAAATAATAATTTTAAAAAATCGTTAAATATAAATTATTTCGAAAAGCTAATTATATATTTTAAAAATATATATATTTATATTATATTTATAAAAAAATTTAAGTAACAATAAAAAAATTAAAACAATAATCAAAAAATACATAAAAAAAGTTATATATATAAAATAAAAAAACTTGTAAAAATATATATTTAATATTTAAAAATATCTAAATAACTAAGTTTAAACTGTCATCTGCATTTTCGGCCCAAAAATCGGACTTGTTTTCAGGCATGCAATACCAATCAATTCAAGCGTATATTTTCTGGCAGAGCCTAAATAAAAGTTGACACGCGACAGTGCTACAGTGTGTACTCGCAGCAAACAATCTCAATATACATATACATATATACTAAATATATATTTATATATATAAAACCTTATCGTCATAAATGACTTCACACACACACACACTGACTGGGAGCATAACACACAGATGCCACAATATTTTGACTGTTTTGTAATTTATTTGACATATTTATGGGGTTCATAAATACAGATACATATAAAAATGCGTTTATTTCGATTTGCTATATTTTTTCTTTTAGTTTACTTTTTTCTTCTTCTTTTTTTTTGAAGTTTTATGGCAAAATACAAACAAAAATAGAAGCAGCAGCAGCAACAGCAGCAGCAGCAGCAACAACGTCAACCTTACTGCTACAAAACCAGTTGTTGTTGCTATTTGAAAGTTTGGAATACTTCCAACACGAGAGTGAGCCCTCACAACAACACATTTCTGTGTGTGTGTGTGTGTTGCTCTTACGCCGCCTGGTCAAAGTTGCAATAGCAAAACATAAAACACTTTTTATGTAATGATTTTCACTGTTTTTCTTTGGCCATTTTTTTTCCCCATTCCTCCGGTCAGCTGCATGAACTATTGACAGCTGATGATAAAAAATTGTTTGGAAAATAGAGAAAATTGTGAGAGAAATAACAACAACATTTTTGGGTATCCATTGAAAAAAAAATAAAAATAAAAATAAAAATAAATAAACTAGTTAGGTTTATCACGAAGGAAGAAGAGCTACTGAGATTAAATTTAATCAATTCTCTACTTCATATATATATATATATTTATTTATTTTTATTTTTATTTTTTTTTAAGTTGAAACTAACTAATTTTGCAGTTTAATATAATGATGTATTAATTTGTATCTATATTAGCTATAAATACATTTAATGAAATACCTATATATATTTTTATACATAACACAAAAAAATTATAAAAAATAAAAAATAAATAAAAAAGAAAAACATTACAAATATAGAAATGCAATAAATAAATAATAAATAAATAATTTAAAAAAAAAACAATACAATTGTAGAAAAATAATTATAAATTTAATAAAAATGTTAATAAAAAATAAATAAATAATTAAATAAAATAATAAAATAAAAAATTGAACTACAAATATAATAAAAATATAAAAGTAAAAATAAATAAAAATAAATATCATTTTAACAATAAGTCTTTTGAAAAAATAAAATAAATTATATATAAAATGTAAAATGCAATATTAATTTTAAAAACAATAACAATTTTTAAATTATTAGAATATAATTTAAATAAAAATAATAATAAATATATGTAGAAAAAATTTCGGAATGACAAAAAGTATTATATTACTTACACTAAATTTTCTCAAATTCAGTTCAAGCAGCTATTGATAACAATTAAATTATAAAGTTAACTTGAGCCGCATAAATATCAACATAAAATATGCTGAATTGTTGATTTTAAATTGTGGAATGAAAATTACGCTCCATGACGATATTTCACTCAAATATTCATTTGTTAAGTACACAATTTCATTTAATGCACGCATTGAACAATTCGCGCCTTAACACTTTTAATTTATGTATTTACTTTTGGTTTATTTGCTTTACTTTTACATCTTCCGCTGCCCACTGCCTGCTTCCTGCTTTCCTCTACCGATTACAAACTGCGACCCTTTATGCCTACCAGCACCTGCGGCATTTTCACTCAGCTACGTCCAGAACCTTATTGAAATTCCAAAGTTGAAATGGCTGCAAGACAAGGATGGCGAGTCAAAAAGTGAACAGGCTGGGTCCAGGGTCCAGTCGGATCGGTTGGTGTTGGTTGCGGTGTTGACAGTCGCCAGTCGACAGTCGACAGTCGTCCTCAGTCATCAGCTGGTGAGCAGTTTTTCTGGTCAGGTCATTGCGGTCCTGCCGGCGGTCGCGTGTCTCGGTCTGAAGTGGTTCTCCAGCTCCCTCTCTCTCTCTATCTCTCTCTCTCACTCACACTCTCCGTGTGCGTTTGTGTATGTGTCTGTTTGTCACTTCTGTGGCAACACTTATAAGGCAACACTCTCAGTGGCACCCTCGTTATTTGGCAACACTTTGCCACACCACAAACAGCTAAAACCCAGATCCAGCATCTCCCTGCCTTGGTTTAGCCAGCGGGTATCAAATCGTTTGTTTTGTTTGCTTTTTGCCAGAGTTTCGAACAACACTTTGAGGTGTTTGGCCCGCAGTTTTCGCTTTGGCTGCTTAACTTTTGATCAGCTTTTAATGTCAAATTCAAATGCATTTCGTCTGCAAAGTTTTTCTGTCTAAAATGAGCCAACTTATTAAAGTCAATAACTGAATAGCTGCAAAAGAAGCCAAATCGAAAAAAGTCAAATAGAAAAAAGCAAACCAAAATTTCTATATATGCTTGATGAATTCAACAATAGAATGTATACATATATATTATACATATTTTTTCCAAGAGTGGGATTTCACCGACAAATTTTGTTGCTCTAGCTAAAAAAAAAAAAAAAAAAAAAAAAAAAAAATTATGTAAAACAAAGTAATCAGCGAATTTATGTGCCAGGAAGGGAACAAGAAGATAGCAAAATAAAATCCCTGCAATATATGTGAAAAGTTTTGGCGCTTTTACTTGCTGAAAATTGTGCAGCGCTTGTAATATTAATACGAAGTAAACTTTTTGGCTTAAAGCAAAATCAAAAACAGAAAAAATATCAACAGAGCTGCGAAATTCAAGTTTATTACACATAAACTAAATATTTAATTAGAGAACTTAAATTAAAAAAAAAGAACAAAAAATATATATGTGATATTTAATGGCAGTTAAACGGAACTGCAAGATTTTTGGATTTTTATAAGAATTCCAATTCAGGAAAAAATAAATAAATAAATAAAACGAAATTATAAGTAAACATTAACAAGTAAATTTTTAATAATCGTAAAGAAAATCAATTAAGAGAAAGATTCATATATGAAACTATTTAATTGTATATAATTAGTATAAAAGGGAGAAAGTTTCCAAATACAAAATAAGTCATTTTGTACATGACACGAGGGAGATAATGTAACAAAGTAGATGCTCTGGTGCTACCCAATAAAAATAAAAGAAGAAAAAAAAATGTCTGCAAATAAGTGTCTGCTTGAGAAAAAACTCAGAGATCAATCGATTGCATCAGCTGTTCAACGAGATCGTTCGCGAGCAGACAATAGAAATTTCTCTTTTTATGTATGCGAGGGTTGTCTTAGCTAAACACATTCATCACAGCTTAGTGTTCATATGTATGTGTAAATGAAAATCGCTTGCATAGACTCTTTGATCTATCTGCTCTCTTCCTGAGCCAACCTGTACGACGAAGCATCGTTTCGCTCCCTAAACGAAGTTTGTTAACACACGACCAACCGTAAACGAGACCGAATAGAGCCGAAGACGCTTGCTCAGAGAGAAAGCGAGCGAATAAGATTTATTTCTCATGAACTCATGAACAGAGCGCTCTATTTGATAGTTCTAAATATAAAAAAAAAATATTTTACACAACTTTAGCTCGACAAATTTTCAAGTAAAATCACAATTTAATTTGTTCAAGTCATTTTTTCGTTTATTGTTTTTTGCTCTTCGATTGGCTATTGACTATTCCAATTAGTGCTGCAATCATTGAAATGCTCATACAATAACAACTTCTATCTTTTTCGAAATCTAAAAAAATACAAATAAATAAAGGAAAAAGAGAACAAAAACAGAACTCTATAGTGGGCATAGCATATGCGCAAATTACAAGTCTGAACATACGAATAGTAGAAATAGAAGAAGGCCGAGCTCGATGCTCGCTTAACTGAACGCATTCACTACCCACGGTCCATACAGATTTTGATAAGCAAGTTGCAAGTTTCTAACCTGGCCAACACACACATACACATACACAAATATATATACATTCACACTCACACAGCTAGTCTGTGTCCCCTTTCATTTTGTTCTCTTTTCCGCAGTGCGTTTCATGTGACAACAAATGCAGCACTAAATAGCGCCATATACGACCTTTTCCGCTTCGTGTGCACTCACTCTCACGCGTAGCGTGAATTGCTAGCTATCATTAAAGTTCGATGTTTTTTCTTTAGTTCAATACCCTGTAACTTGGTGTCATGAATAAGTAAGGCATCTGCGACTATATACTTTATCGATATGACATTAAGGGAATTTTAACAATATTATCAACATATTCAAATATGCTATGAAGTCGAACTCAACTAAGAAACTTCAAGCTCTACATGTTTTCATTGACTTAGCCCATCAGCTATTCTAATCTTTAATCGAATCTAATTATCTCTCTCACACACCAACTGTACATTAAATCTGCTTATAGGATACATCTGCTAGTCTACATAGTCCTTAATCGTCTCTCGTTTTATTTTGTACACTCATGGATTCTCACAAAGCTTTTTGTTTCATATTGACCCATATATGGGGAGCGTGTGTTTTGTTTTTGCTTTAGCTGCACATATCGTGTCGCTATATTCCACAATTGTATCCTCTAGTTGCTCTCTCATCCACCACATTGCTCATTGCTGTTGTTGGCGAGTTAAATTGTCCTTCAGCAGAGGTTGCATTTGTTGCTCTTACTGCTGCTGCAGCTGCTGCTGCTGTTGCTGTTGCTGCTGCTGCTGATGTTGTCTCTGTTCCGATTGTTGTGGTTTGCAAACGTATAACAACAACTTTTTGCCTGATATTTTATATTGTTGTGAAAAACTTTTACAATCTACGTTTGTTAAGTATTTTAACGGCTTTCTCTGTGCTCTGAGCATGCGACGCTCACAGGTAATATAAACCAATGAAAATTGCAAGGGCAACTTATTGTCCAACCGGACGATCCCCAACATCCAGTATGTGGGATTGCATTTAAAGTTTCGTTGGGTGTTTATCTGTCAGTTTATGTTTACAAATGTCCACTTTTAATGGTTCTCCATTTAGCTAGTTGCCAACAGCAACAGCAGGGAGCTGAACCTCAACCCAGCTTTATCATACTCGAATGCTGCTTGTAAAATTCTATTGTAAGTTTGGTTTTCCGTTTTTCATGCTGCTCTCCTATCTATCTATCTGTCTGCATTTTTGTATGCCCGTCTGTCTGTCTGTCGTCTGTCCGTTTCCCTGCCGTCCTGCAGCTGGTCATTTTGTAGTTTTTAGTTTTTTTTTTTTATGCCAGATAGCAAACATGTTGAGCTTTGACTTTTCTATGCCATCTGTAATGTCTTGTCATAAAGTGTGGTCATAAAAAAAAATGACACGACGAGTTCATAAGGCACATTAACAGGTATATCACATTTTTATGTGTTTTCTTTTGAAAGTCGATTTGCACTTGAAATTATAAAATGATGCTCAAAATTATACAGTAAGACTTAATAATGGCTCGTGGAATCTACTTTACTTATGCAGCTGCTCTTCTATGCAATTCTCATAATTTAAAGTGAAAAATGAAATTGTATTAACTCGTTTATAATTTTTTTTTAATCTTTCTTCTATATTTCTCTCTTTCTTAACTTACAATTAAAACAATCTATTTGTATTTGATTATGTTGCTCTCTCTCTATCTATCTCTAACTTTCGCTCTTTCTCTCTATGTCTCTCTCTCTCTCTCTCTCTCTCTCACGCTCCCTTTCTCTATTTGTCTTTTTCTCCTACTTATATCCAGTTACGCTCTTTCTTTCAATTTCTTCTACTCACTACCTCCCTATTTCTCTAACTGTATCTACCTTTCACTCACTCTCTCTCTCTCTCTCTCTCTCTCCCTCTATTTTACTTATTCATTTCACTTTCATTCAAGTCTAGCATGCCTGAAACTAATTTTGCCTCATTAATTATTAGTTCCCTTGTAATATGTAAGCATTTAATATTAAAAATAAATTTATTGAAGATAATTTAAAGATTATTTAAAGACTCAGGTATATAAATATTTGTACAAAAAACCACAGTGAAATACAGTCTGGCTTAGAAGTCAGTTACCCGCACGTTAAGCCATTGTAATAATAATATAAACAAGCCCTCAGCTCAGTTCGTCTGCCCTTAAATTCTTGATAAGGTATTAACAAATTATACTAAATACGCCACTCTCTCTCTCTCTCTCTCTGTGTCTCTCTCTTTCTGTCTCACTCTCTGTCGCCCCACCCCACGTAAGACTCATCACAGCTCGTCGACTGAGCTTAATTTCATTTAGCGAAACGCATAAAATTATATTCTTATACTCATACTAACTCTATCATGGTGTTGTGTTTGTTATGCTTTGCAGATTTTATTGTGGCGCTCAAGGATGTTTCGGTTAGGATACCGCAGGCGGTTAAACGTGGCAGCAACGCCTTGTTCACCTGTAATTATGATATGGAAAACGATACGCTATATTCGGTTAAATGGTATAAAGGCAAACGTGAGTTTTATCGCTACACACCCAAAGAGAATCCGGCAATGAAAGTGTTTGCCATGACAAGTGGCCTTAATGTTGAGGTGAGTATAGAGACTAAAGACTGTATACATGGGTATTATATATATATGTATAGTTAATACCACTCATATATACATATATATATGCTTGCATGTTGGCTGAGCTCTTGGCTCACATTATGAGCACATGCTGCAGTTGCGTGTCATAAAATAACAAACGCACTGTAAATTATGCCCATAATGGCTGATTGCATTAAGCCAGGAAAAATCTCATTCGTATCCAGCATGTTGAACTTCCACACCCTCTCTCCCCCAACATTCTTACTCAAGCGTTTTTACAGCAATCTCTGAAATTCTGAATGTTGTAATTATGCACAGCGCAGCAACAACAACAACAACGACAGCAACAATAAAAGCTGACAGCGCAGCTCAGCCAGTGAGTTCCATTGCCCAATTAGTTGCCAACGCGATTGACTTGCGGCTCATTAAAAAACAATATATGTAGATTGCATAAAAATATATATATGTGCATATATATATATATATATATATATATATATATATAAGTACTCCATGCAAGTTGTACGCGTGAGCAAAGTTTTCAACTTTAATTATTACGTTGAAATGTAGGAGGGCCAATTAGTTTGGTGACCGGACACAAATTGGGTTAAATATCGTATATAAACGAATCCAGTTCACTTCAATCCAATCGACTCCCGCTACGAAGTGTCATATTTTTGCATATTAAAGTCAATTCTTTAAATGCAATTTATTAAAATTTAATTTTTTATTAAGTGGATTTCTGCACAAGCTCACAGCTCGTCGTGTCAAAGATTAAATTTCGCGTAAACAATTTCCATACAGTTCGAGTGGACGACGAGTGGACGCACAAGTGAATGCACTCGACAAACAGCAACAGAAAAAACAAAAAAACAACAAAAACAAAAACCTCACGCATTGCCGACTCCAATTAAATGAGCAGCTAATAATTTGTATTCTCATTGCGGTCGATATTAACAAATAGTTCAAGAGAATGCCAAATATATTTCAACTATTTATATGCATATTGGCATTTAATATAAAAACAAAAGAGTTTTTATTATATTTTCCATTGCTGTTTAGCATAGATATTTGAGCTGCATTAAATATGGTTTTATTAGCTACAATATATTTTCAGAATTTGCCATTTCGCAGTTATTGTTTGAGCTGGTCAGCTCATAAATAAAAGATGTGCCAGCCACTTCATTTCATATAGCTCAGACTCAGTCACTCCTCTTCTTTTTTTTAATAACACAAATCAACAGCAGAGCCAAAAGGCGAAATTGCTTTGACTCAAAGCAATCACAAAACGGTGGAGGGCAGGTCGACTTAAAATGCAAGCTCCATCCATAACTGTATGGCTCCACGGCTCACTATGGCTGCATGGCTCAATTTTTACCCGAGTATCTTTCATCAACAACATCTGCTGCGATGCTCCCGACGTTATTTTTTCTTTTTATTATTTTTTGTTCACTTTGGCATTGCGTTATATTCAATTTCTATGCAGCGCATCCTGTCAATTTTTCAACTAATTTTTATTGCACTCATCTCTCACTCACTCACACTCTTATACACACACTCTAACTCTCTCTCTCTCTCTCCCTCACACTCACACTTTTAGCGCAACCTCTCGAATCAAAGTCATGTCGTGCTGCAGTCGGTGCCGCTGAATATTTCGGGCAAATTTACATGCGAAATATCTGTGGAGGCGCCCACATTCCAAACAGCTATGGTCTCCGGCGAAATGGAGGTGGTGGGTAAGTAAAATGAAAAAAATACCAAAGAAAATGAACTAAAAAAAAAAAAAAAAAAAAAGAAATAGTAAAATATGCAATAAAAATACTATCAGCACCTAGCGCAGCAAATGGCAGCCTTGCCTTACTGCAATACTGAAAGCAAATTAATTAGACAAATGGGCGCCAGCCTTTGCCATCTTTCTTTTTTGTTTTGCTTTGCTTTTTTGTTTTTGCGGGTGCTGGTCAGCTAATTTTACATTTCCATTATGCAGCCTACAGCTAATTCCATCTCACTTGCTCTCTAACCCTCTCTCTCTCTCTCTCTCTCTCTCTCTCTGTCTCTCTCACACACTCTGCTACTCCTGGCTGTCTGTGCGCGTAGAGTTACCGGAAGAGCATACAGTGGTTACCGGCATACAGGCACGTTATCGCATTGGCGATTTGGTCGACGGCAATTGCTCAATTAAATACTCGAAACCGGCTGCTAATTTGACATGGACTATTAATGGTATTGTGGTAAGTTTTGGTTTCGGTTTCCATTTCCATTTCCATTTCCATTGCCTTTGCCATTGCCATGGCCATTGCGATCCGCCATTCAATTAGTGAACAGAGTGAAGTAAACTGTATGTGTGTGTGTGTGTGTGTGTATGCGCTTCGAGGCAATTTCCAATTGATAGCCCCGCAATTTTTCAATTAGTCGCCAGTGCAGCTAATTCGGCTAAAAGTTTCCTTTACAGCACTTAGTTTACACTTCAATTGCCCAATTGTTGGCCGAAAGAGTAGCAAATTGATGAGATCGTTGCAGTCATTTTGGCAAGCGAAGCGATTTAGAGAGGTAGTTGAAATGGTAGTTGGAAGATAATCTAAAATATCTCTGGTAAGAAATATTTATGAATATCAATAAATATATATAAATATATTTTTTTTTATTTATCTCAACTTTTACGAAATGTACATACAACAAATTTATTCTGATATTTTTATATTCCTCTTCAAAATGAAAAGAGCAGATTAGTTTTCTTTCCCGTTAGATTTGATTATTGTTGTTTCAATATGCTCAGGTATGTATTCCCCTGCAGCCAATTTGTTGGGCAGCTTCAACTGTTCATTGTTCATGAGCCCATAGGCTTTCAAATAATATATTAAATAATAATACATATACATATCCTTGGGTTTGATATAATGAAAAGATATTGCCGTATTTGCGACACAGCTGAAACACTAAATGACACTTCGATTAGATGCTTCGTTAGCAATGAAAGCAACTTACATCTGTTTCATTGTAATATGCATATTCCCAATACCAAAGATTTAGATGTTTATTGGGATTTAAATGAGTGCCGGCACGGAAGGGATACATGCGGCCGTGTCCATTGGCATCGCGTGAATCGCCAGCTATTACATTTAGTTTCTCCATGCATATTCCAAGCTGCTTGTCCTCGGGACCAAAGGGACCAGCATCGCATAGCTGCGAATTGGTTAATCCTTCGACTACAAATCGACGCAAGGCCTCACGGCTCAGAACATAACCAGCACCGCCCGACATGAAACCTTGTTTCACAAACTTTTTGAACTTGTGACCAAAGTAAATGGGCGTTTCCGAATTATATCGATATAGCATATATCGCATATTTTCCATCACCGCAAATGTATCATCGTCAGCCTTGAAGAACCAATCGGAATCATTATAATGATTATTATAGATATACTTGAACGCCTCTTTTGTCTTCATCCAGAGTTTTTTTCGCCCTTCTGTCACATTCAATTTTACTGTAGGCAGCTCATTATCCCATTCGGAACTCATGAAGAGCAGAATATTACAGCGTTTGCCCCAGGTGCGTTTCACATGCACTGCCACACGCTTATGATTGACAGGATGGGTCATTATCCAGCACAGCACACGCACCTCTTTCTTTAGCTGTTCGGCTAACGACGAGTGCTCTGCTGGATATACAACTGTATCGCTCAGGAGCTCTGTTAAAATAAATCCCACGATTAAACCCACAATAAGAGCCCAAAGCAAACGAACTTCATCATATCGTTGTCTGTTATTAGACATTTTTGAACGCACATTGAAACATATTTGAAATATATTTCTATTTTACTTATTTTTGGCTCTCGAAAGTGTTAACTAAACCGCTATGAAGCTTTATTCTAACTGAGAATTACTAGCTTCTTTTTGCGTCTCAAATCTCTAATCAATATATAACGCTTTAATAACCATTTTGAATGGCATTAAAAAACGCACATTAAAACAAATTTGAGATCACCTGAAATAATTGATTTATATTTTATAATTTATATTTTATATTTTATATTTTATATTTTATATTTTATATTATTTATCTATTTTATATTATCTTTTATCTTTATATTTTATATTTATAATTTATATTTTACATCATTTTCTATTTATTTTATTAGATTTTATAGGTGGAGATGGAGTATTTGGGAGTGTATAGTTAGTGTTATGATTTATAGTTGAGAGGGGAGATGGGATATTGAGAGTTGTAGATTTGATGAGTTGAGATGGGAGATTTGTGTAGAGGTGAGATTTGAGATTTATAGTTTAATTTTATATTTTATATTTTATATTTTATATTTTATATTTTATATTTTATATTTTATATGTTAGATATTTATTTATTATATTCTTATTTTATTTTTTTATAAATTTGAATAATTAAACTTTAGTCTTATTTCTACGCTTTCCAAGACCTGTTACAATTATTCCCAAGCGCTTTTCTCTCTAGGCGCCCCCAACCTTATCCCTCAACTTTGTTCAGTTGCATCGTTTGGCAATCTTTTAGCGTTTAGTGTGTGATTTTTCATTTCACACACACGTATACACACTTTTTGGCACCTGTGTGCTGTAGGTTTCTGTTTTTTCCTTTGTTTTTCCGCCTAGAGTTTCCCTACATATATACCATATCATTTTTGATAGGCAGTCACTTTTTATGCCTTTTACTTCGCTGGCTGTTTTATGGCCGCAACCACAGCAGGTAGTTTCCACATATTCCGGCAGCTGAACTGCCTCATGTTGGCAAAGGTGCTCAGGGGTGCTTCACCTGGCTGCTGTCATAGTTCCGCATGATTTCACAGAGTTTGGGAGTTTTCGGGCTTTCAAAGCCCAGGCATGTGACATGGCCCGGCATTTTTTTTGTCTGCGCTGCCATTTTGCAGCGTTTGTTTTAAGAAACGTTTTGGTTGTCAGCTAACTTTTTTTTGTGTAGAGCTTCCCTTCGCGCCCACTGCCCGCTAAGACATTCAACGTAGAACGGCATTACGTCTATGTTCTCTGTTATTGTTGCAATAAATTATGTGTGTGTGTATGCATGTGCGAAACAAAGTATAAGAGAGAGTGTACCGACAATTTAAATACTCTGAAAAAATAAGTGAACTGAACTAAAAAATATAATAATAGCAGAACAAAGTCAGTTAATTCTTCATGCTGGCAAACTAAACGAGACAGCTCGTTCAATTAAGGAATACAGCTAAAAATATATTAACTAAAACTGAAATCAGTGGAAATGGCACAAATTAAAAAAGATAAATTTATTTTTATTTTTAGACGAAGTAAAATAAAAGTTTTTATTTGCTATATTTGTATTTGTGTGTAGGTAGGTACTTGAAAAGTTGAAAAAAAAAACGGACCTTGCTGGCATTAAGTGAAAGGACCAAGAGAACAACTGAGAAAGTTGCAGTTAGAGAACGTTATATATATATACATATATACTCACATATATATAAATATATATACATTTTTTTTATCATTATCAAACAAGCAATTCAGCAAAAACTAACACAAACAACACTCAAGTGTGGTCTGGTGCGTGTGTATGTGTGTGTTGGTGTGTGCGCTGGTTCGCCACTTGATCTTTTAGCTAACGAGCGCTTTTCAACAGGACTGGCTGCTGTTACTACTACTGCAGCGGGGACATGTGTGAGATGGGTGGGGGGATGGCTGAGTCCGCCTGTCAGGCTGGCAACGCTATCTGCAGGCACTTCAAACTAAACTCACCGCAAACAAAGTGGCCTCGTCCTGGCTCGACTGCCTTCGTGCTGATGCCTCCCTCCTTACAGCCTCTCTACGACCATCGTGCCCCACTCCATCGCTTTGCTCCACTTAATCACTCAAGCGTGAATCTATTCATCATTCATAAGTTATAAATTTGCCTGCTGTGGCATGTTTTTTGGGCGTAAGAAGTGGCAGAGGCCTGCGCCGAGGACCACTACCACAGCTGAGAGAACAGGACACGGCACAGTTTCCACTTGTGCATTGTGCATTGTATGTGATGCTACAACATAGTGGTTGAGTGCTTGATGTCGCATATCTATAAGATGCATCCCCATCCATCGCTCTTGAA
Source organism: Drosophila koepferae (assembly GCA_030914345.1). Lineage (NCBI taxonomy): Eukaryota > Metazoa > Arthropoda > Insecta > Diptera > Drosophilidae > Drosophila > Drosophila koepferae. The sequence goes on from JAUESR010000207.1 coordinate 12,772,831, forward strand.
CTCCTACTCTCTCGCTCTATCTGTTTTTGATAAATATTTATAAATTGATTTGCAAGCGTTGTCAACCCTTTGAACTGATGTATTGAAGCGCGCATTCCTTTCATTCCTTCATCCTTCATCCTTCATCCACTTGACACACATCCCAATTCACATTTGTTTCCATTCGCAGGTGCCACCGCATCACATCAAGACCTATCAGATTGAGAAACAAGAGAATAGCACACTGGAATCGGTGACAAGTGCCATACACTTTATGGTAACCACACAGCATTTTCTCAAGGGTCAAATGAGGGTAAGCCAAACGGATATACTTGTGTATATATATATACATAAAAATCGAGTGGTTGCATGTGTCAAGGGACTTGCTGTAGAATATTTTCAATATCAATATTTGGCAATCACATTTATTAATATTTGCTATATATTCTCTCAACTTGTAATTTTAATTGAACATCAAATTCCACAGCTCAAATGCACGGCTAATATATTTGACATATTCAAAGAGGAAATCGAAAGCATTATCGAAGAGGATCGACCCAGAATTATGGCCTCTGGCCGCTCTTATGATATCAACAATTATCCAATGGAAGATCATGGCAACAGACATGGCGATCGGGAGCGTGGCGGATATGAGGAACATAATGAATCATATTTAACCTATTCATCGAGTAAGTATATACAAATTAATTATATATGTATATTCAGTCAGAGAAAGCAAAACTTGATATTTATATAAAATTTGTAGTATTAGAGTTTTATATTTTAATTTCAATATCAATGTTATTTTTAATTTTTTTTTTTTTAATTTTAAATTAATAAATTAATTTTAATTTTTATGCATTGTATTCTAGTTTATATTTGAATATGATTTTCATATTTTATTTTTATTTTAATAAAAAACTATTATTAAACATTATTAAAATAAATATTTTTAAAAATATTTTTATTTAATAATATTTAAAAAAAATAATTTTTACCTATATTAATTTTTTCTAAATATTTTATATAATAATATTTTCCATTTTTACAAAAATGTTTATTTATATTATTTATTTATTCATTTATTTATTTTTTAAGCCTTAAAGCTAAACACTGCTAATCTAAAAAATATTCTGAAATATTTACTATTTCTCTTGGTATCTAAAGATTTAAATACCCTTTTATATCAACAACTTCCAATTATAATTTATGAATAATTTAAGAACAACCCAGATTTGTAACCTAAGTGAAATTCCGTTGAAACTCTCAAACAATAAAAAATAAAATCAATAGTTTTTTAGATGGAATTTGCTTAGCAGCGTGCAGAGCTCTAATGCCGCCTCAAGTACATTTTAAAACTGAACTAAAAAACCTTTTAACAAGTGTTTGCCAGCCTGATCCAAGCTGCACACACAAACTGCAGCTGAGAGCTGGATGAGGAGAAAGGAGATATTCGTAGTGATGTGGGAGTGGCTACATTTTTGAGCATCTGCTATGTCAACTTTCAATAGTTGCCCATCAAGGCACTTGGTGTCCTCCTCGCTTTCCTGCTCGAACATACAACGTAAATTATGCAAATAACATTTGCCAGCATAAACATTCAGGCAAAAGCAGCAGCTGTTGTTGGTGCTGCTGCTACTGCTTCTCCTGCTTCTGCTGCTGCTGCTCCTGGCAAGTGGCAGCAGGATAACCGACACGCTTATCGAATCAAATGCCGGGTCAAATCAAATTGGTATAAACTTCGTTTCAGACAGTGAAAGATTGTCGCGGCATATCCTCCTTGCAGACTGCCAGCTGATTTTCTCTACTTTCTGTTTATGTTGCAGCCCAGAGGCAATATTACATGTCGCCATTGCCATTGGGGAAGTTTTTTTTGTATATCCTGTATTTATTGGAAATGGATGTTAAGGGCAAGCATGCATTGCTTAATGCATATGACAACAGATAAAGGTTTTTAAAGAATATTAAATTTGTAAGGTTTATTTAAAATATTTTACATCTTTTATATTTTATATTTTGAACTTTAAATTAAAATTTACAATTTTTTATATATTGTATTTTATAAAATTAAATATGATTAAAACAAAAAAAAAAAAAAAAAAAAGAATAAAATAAATATATATACATATGTACTTACTATACAACTACTATACTAGAGAGGTATCTAATAGTCGTTCATTCTGCACAAATCTACACTCTACTATGCATACTTGTTTCTCTAATTTACGCTGTGGAAAAGCAACTTGATTGCTCTGTAGCTTATGCTTATAAAGCTTCCCTTCCGCTTGCCTTTCCTTCAACGCCACCCCTTTCCTCTTTCGCTCTTACACTATTTGCTAGAGTTGCCACTTACTTGCGGCAACATTTACTTAACACCAAAATGCAACAGCAGCAGCATCGGCAGCAACAACAACAACAACAACAACAACATTGTAAACGCATTGAGCTGCAAATTGTATTTAAAATTGCATCGACTTCAAAAAGAAGTACGAAAAAAACATACATATATATGTATATATAGTGAGAGACTATATATTCAACGAGAGCATAAAAGTATGCAACATTCTTAGCTGGAGCGCGTTACCCATGCGAAATGAACTCGATTTTCAGTGGGGTTTGCAGCTTACTCTGTTCCTCTGCTCTCAGTTGCGATTCAAACGAATTCGATTTTTGTGAACTTTATGCAAATGCAATGTTGACATGCAACTCACACACACACACACACACACACACACGTAACACACACACGCATGCAGAAAGAAGTGTTTTTTTTTTTGTAGATTTATCGGATATTTTTCAGCTGGCAGCAGCTCAATGGAGTGCAAGAGAGTTGCAAATAAAATATAAAGCTCAACATATCTGAATCAATACAAAAGATCAGTGCAATTAAACTTAAACGCTGCTTATGCTAAACATCATTGCATAAATAAACCTTAGCAAAGAGATCATCTAAATACCCTCGTATCCCTTTATACAATTGGCTTAGTGCAAAAAGTTGGAACTTTTATATAGAAGATTTGTTGCTCTTGAAAATATCTTGCAAAATGTAAGAGAAATAAGAGAATTTCATTTCATTCAGAGGAAATTAAAAAAGTATTTAAATAAAAATATATTTTTTAATTTAAACCTCATATAGATTCCTTAATTAAATGTGAAATAAATGTAAATATGTTTAGTGTAACGAATTGGGACTTTTATTTAGGGAATTTTTGCTGATGCATAAGTCACACAAACATTTGCTTACATTCAACTTATGTAAAATTTCAAGAGTAAATATCCCATAGCGAACTAATATCGTACTGCAGTTAAGATTCAAATGCAAATGAAATGTCCATCAGTAATTTTTTTTTTACTAAGTAGGGAAATTTTTGCTCTTTTGTAAAATAATATGTCCAAACAGAATATATTCTTAAAGTCGCCTCAATGCGTACTTAAGCTACAGTTATACATGTCAAGCTCGCTTTTAGTGTGTGAGCTTATGAAATCTCTTTGCTAATGCACATGCCTCGCAATATACACGGACTTAGTGCGCTCTTTATAATCCGCTCTCACTCATTCACTCTCTCTTTCATTTTGTGTCTATTTCGCAGCGGATAACGGAGCATCGTGCGCTTCGAGTGCTGCTCAGGCAATCTTTTGGCGAGTTTGGCTATTGAAGCTTATGGAGGCATTGCCATTGCAGCACATGGCAAAGCTGCACCGACACATCAACAGGCATCTGGCAAAGTGGGCGTGGCACTGTGATGCTTACACCAGATGGCTAAGCGGCGTTGCTCTCGCGCTGCCGCCCCTCTACCGGCTGTGGACGGGCCATCAAATTAACAACTGTCAATATGGCAGCGACAGCGCAGCGACGCAACATACGGTTAGCGACGGCAACGGCAACGTGAGCGACGGCGACGGCGACGGCAACGTTACCAATGTGACAATGTCAAAGACAGCACCGAGTGAGAGCGACAAATGCTTTTATAATTGTCAAATGGCATTGGCAACACTTTTGCAACGCAATAATGATGATGATGCTGGTGATGATGATGACGACGACTATAGAGCTAACGGTGATGCTGATGATGATGATGATGATGGCAATTCTGGCGTTGATTTAACTGCAGCTGCAGAACGAGCAACAGTAAAGCGCCAACATCAACAGCTGTCAGCGACACTTGCTAAAGTGGGCGCGGCCTCGCAGCCGGATCAACGATTATTGATGACTTGCCCAACGCTAGCAGCGGCAACGGCAGCAACAGCGACGTGCTGATGCTGAATTGATGATGAAATGCATTTCGAAAAGTAGCTTAAGGTGCTGCCATGCGAACGAATGGGCACATTTCTCTTAACCACATTTGTTTCTTTCTCTTATTTGTTTTCACGCGCAATAATTAATGCCACAAGCAGCAAACAGCAAAACAAAAAAGCAAAAATTAAAAAAATAAATAAATAAATAAAATGGAAATTCACAGTTCGCCCTGGTTGGAAACGAAGTCAAGACGTTAAGAATCCAATTTTGGACTTGGAAAACGAAAAAAAAGCAAAGAGAAGCTTAAGTATAATTAAGAGCGCAACTGGTAATATGTTAATACATGATATACATAAATGTAATGAAAGTAAATATAAAAGTTAAAAAAATAAATTAATAAATAATCTAATTATATATATACAACATATGTACGCAAAAAATAACAGGTGAAGCTCATAGAAATAGAGTTAATTATTATTAAGTATTACAAAATATATATGTATAAAATGCATTAGAAATTAGTTAAGAATATCTTACCGTGCAGCTCTTTAATTAACCAATTTTTTATTAATTTTGTTGCCTTTCATTATTTATTTACATTTGAAGTTTTGAAAACACCGATAAAACAGTTTGAGAGCTATTGCTATCACTCTCTTTAATAAATTCCCTTTTTCAAGTGCGAGTGAGCATTTTAATTTCCCTCGTATTTATTCCTATTCAAAGTGCCGACTGCGCTGTTTGCGATTGCACTTATTTTGATTTCATTATCGGTGGCATAAATTAAAAAAAACACTTCCACTTCAAGAGATTTCGAGCTCCACTCCTTGCACGGTCTTTCATTGCCGAAGCTGACTGCGCTGCAAATTATGCTGCGTCTTTCAAGACACACGAAGCCGATGCACAAAAAAAAAAAAGAGAAACTCAGAAAAACACACGCACATGCGGCTTGCCTTTTTATATTCCTCTTTCGTGATTTTCTTTCTTTTGCCGACGCGCAAGAGGCTACGCTGCACAATGCCAGGCACTTGCGCACGCGTTTACCGTTACATTTTTTGCAACACACGCGAAACCAACGAAAAAGCGACACTCAGTGCGCCACAGATCACAATACAACGTAATAGTAACGGAAAAAATATAATAAAATAAAAAAATAACTCTCGCACTTGCTAATATAAGCACTAGCCCTATTTTAATTTCAATCTTAACTAACCGTTGCCAATTGGGATGCTAAGATACGCGGATATGATGCACGACACACGACTGCGCGAATGCAACTAATAATGATAGACATCCCTTTCCACTCATATATGTAAGTGCCACAGCAAGGAAATTGTAAGCATGCTCTCTTTAATTTCCCTATTGTGTGCGTGTGTGTGTGCCAGGCTAAATGCTAATTGATTTAACTCCACTCTCTTCGCTGCTTTTCAATGTCATTTGCAGCCTTCTTTGGAATTTTTTTTATTATTCATAATTTTTTTTCGATTGCAATTAAGAGCGCACATATGTTATGTTCTGATCTCTTGATGTTTACATCAAGTATGCCACAAACAAGCAAAAGAGAACTATGCAAAGCTTTAACTGCGCTTTGAATTTGCACTTGAGCTTAGCTTTCATATGTATGTATAACGTAGTGCAATTTAAAGTACAGTAAGAAGCGTAAGCCACAAAGGCAGCAGCCCTTTCGCTCACTCTCCCGCTCACCATGGATTTTGTAAATAAAAGTTTACCTATCAGTAGAATAAGAAAATAGGTTAAGAAATAGAAATACATACATACATATATAAGAAAGAGCATAATAACAACATTATATATAGAAAGGAACTTTTTACGGTTTTGGAAGCATGCAAAATTAATTACGAAAAACTTTTTCATTTGTAGACGCAAAAATTAAAATTAAATAACAGCTAAATCGACAATGAGAAATTTGTTAAATAAATGACAAAAATATCAATTTTATTTTTCAGCAATCTAAAAAATTATCAACCAAATTATTTGAACATTTTTGGCAAACAAAAATCCAACGGTAAATAGTTCCTTTGCCTTATAAATAAAATAATTAAAAAAATGTATGGAATATGCAATATGTAAATGGAATAAAATTAGTTGAAAAAAATTGAGTAAACAAAAATAAAAGTTTTGGAATTTTCTATGCAAGAAAAAGTGAAATGAAAAAATTAAATAAAATAAATAATATTGTAATCAAAATTTTGAATAATTGTATATAGTTAAATATGCTAAGAAGTTGTCAAAAAAAAAAAAATTAATAAATAAATAAAAAATCAATTGTGAATTTATGGTTAGTAAGTTTTTATGTGTAAATGTTAAATATGATATATAAAATATATAAATAGAACTAAATGGATATATATATTAAACATTTATAAATGCATGCTAAGGTTTATCTAATCAAAAAAAGTGTTGTGAAAGTTGTCTTCCCTGATTTTTTGTTTCGTTTTATCAATTTTTCTATATACATATTTTTTTTATTATTATTATTTCATGAATTTTCAGTTCTCTGCTAAGCTTTATAAACATACAAAAATATATATTAAAAAGTATTAAAAAAAACTTTATATGTAAAAGTTACTCATAAATTGTTAGTGTATATAGAAAAACGTAGAGAAAACGAAAAAAAAAAAAGAATTATTCTTTTCAAAAATATAAAGCAAAACATTAAAAAAATAAAATAAATTAAAAACATAAATGTTGTTTAACTAGATTTAGATAAGCATATATAATATGAATATTTCAAATATAAAATGCAAAAGCTTACATTGAATATATATATATAAAAAAAAACATATTCATATCCATAAAAACAAAAACAAATGTCAAAAGAAAACAAAAAACAATTCAACATTGTAAAAAGTAAAAAAAAAAGAATATTAATATATATATATATATAAATAAATAAATAAAATATGTAATTAAGAAGCATACATGTAAAAAGTAAATCAAATAACTGGCAAGCATTAGTATTTATGGCTATAAATTGAATATATATATACAAATATATATGAACGTAAATAAACAATAATAAATTATAAATAATGAAATATTGCTGAGACTTTTACTACTACAGTAGAAACACATTTATGTAAAGCACTGTAAAGGCGCTGTTAGCTGTTGGCCAGCGCCCTCTAGCGGCTTGGCAGGGAATTTTCAGGCGTTCGCAGCTTTCTAGTAACAGTCTAGAGTCTAGACCGACCTAAGATAGCTTTCAAGCTGGTTAAGCTTTTAGTCAAGTGCCGTTGCTGCAGCTGCAATCCGTTGCCCATGCACGTGTTGTGATCGGCGAGCTTTTCTGTTTAGCACTGCAAGCCCAGCCTCAGTTGGCCAAAGCTCCGCCTGAAGGTCAGACGGGACAAGAACACCGCCTCGCGCTCTGCAGTCAACGCGCTTCAATGACGACGAAAGCACCGTCCAAGTCCCTTTCCATTTACTACGACGCGTTGTATTTCGAATAATAAAAAAAAAACTCATTTAATTTAAGTGTTTAAAACGAAACGAAATTAAATAAATAAAATCCGCGCTTTACTCCACTTGACCTTGACTCTAATTATCTCTTTTGCTTCGCAATAATTTCTCTAATTTTTTGTATTTTTTCACGCACGTGTCTATTTTTTTTGTACCCCTGTCTTCGGTAGTGATTATTTTTTTTTCGCTCATATAAAAAAAAATAAAACGACTGCCAACAATTCAATTAACCACAAATTTGACCAATTGACGTAATTGCGCCCAAAATTTCACTTTTTTATAAATAAAGCGTCAGTTCTTTGGCTAAATTAGAATTTTGTGCCTATTTATGATTTTTTTTAAATATTTATTTTTGTTAACTAAATTATTCAATTCATTTGTGTAAATTTTTCCATTAAAAAATATTTGGATTTACGGTAAGTTTATTTTTTCATACTTTTTGTTTTGGCGGGAAAAAATGTGTGCGTAAAACTGTAGACATTTTTTTTTTCTTTCAAAATTTGCTTTCACACGAAATTCTGGCAATATATTAACAGCCTGTTAGCAGCGTTAACAGTGCGCTGTTAAAGCTTAGCAACATTTGCTGAAAATGAAAATGTAAGCTGCACAATATATATTAAATTGAAAAAATGAAGATTTTTCAAATAACACTAAATTAACTATAAATTGATATATATTTCTTTAAATTAAATGTTATATGATATTATTTACAAAAACATCAACTTTTTCGAAATTCCCTTAATCGTTTGGTGCTTAATGCTTGCCTAAGCAAAAAAGGAAATTTCTCACTGCGGAATGTCCCAAAAGAGTGAGAGAGCCGTGTACCATGTACAATTCCAGGCGCTCACGCAAGCGGCCCACAACTCAACTCTCTTCGCTTTTGTTTTGCTTGCAAGAATCTCAATTCGTTTTCTTTCACACTCTCTGCGAGCGGTTCGTTGACCCAGCTGGCCCTCTTAAATGCATTTCTCCAGGCGCCGAGCCACAATTTTGCGATTGGCTAAACGCGGTTTACCGTTTTGCAGCAACTTTTTGTCGTTGCGCTCGATCCCTGGCAGCAGCTCCAAACGCAAAAACATCACGTTCAATTGGCTTTGAGTCGTACAAGCGGTAGCAGCAAAAAGTTCCTACTTAGAAACAAGACTTAAAAAAATAAATATAATAAATTGCTTGCAATTTACAAAAGAGAGAGAGAAAAAAAAAAAAGAAAAACGAATAAAAATATAGAAATATCCAATTATTTCATAACTATAATATATATATATTTATATATATGTATAAAATAAATAAATTTATCATAATTATTAAAGACTTCAATACTCTATATACTGATATAGACAGAACAAAAAATCCAAGCCAATATAAATGCCTTTCGTCGAAAGATTCGTACAAATTCGTAATTTTGTTATGAACGTTTGTCTCGTCGAGGCCATACAATTCGTCCAGGATCTAACCCATGCTATTTGTTTGGACTTTCAAGGCCTCTTCAATCTCAAATAGAGCTGGCGAACTGGTTCGGTAAGTGATGTGTGCTGTGCAGCGTGTGAAAGTGCCATAGAGAAGTGAAAGTATAACTGTAAATTTATGTGTATCCCTAAATTTTTTTGGGTTGGATTGGTGTGTTCTTTGTGTTTCCGTTTCTGAAAATGGATCGAGACATAAGCAAAAAAAAAAAAACCTCATGGCTGTCATAAAACTTACAGAGAGGTTATGGTTGTGCTCTAAAAATGTTGATAAAACCAACAAAAAATATAATAAACAATAAGTAATATTCTCTGTACATATAATTAGCACAATCCAAAGAGAAACTTTCCAAATATTTTTAATAGAAATATATCTAAATATAAAGAAAAGAGGCGCAAAGATATTAATATGAAATTTTATTTTATTTTTTAATAATATTTATTTTTGTTTAGTGATTTTTATGTAATGTTTAATATTTCATAATTATTGAAATTATATATTATTCGATATTTAGATAATTAATTAATTTTTATATTATATTAAATAATAAATATTTATAAAAATTGTAATATAAAATATACATATATACTTAAAATTTAAATACATATATATTTATATATATACATACATATCTCTTTGCAGTTGTATATAAAATATGTTCAATACTTTAACTTTATTTGATATATTTTTTTTGTATTTATTTTAAATATATATAATTTTAAGAAACTTATAAATAAAATTTTTATTTATTTTATTTAGTATTTTAAAATGTTAAAATTTTTGTTTTTTTTTTTTTTACTTTTTATTTTTCCTTCATTTGCTTTTCTTATTCCATGCTCATATTTGATTTTCATCTTTTATCCTCAGCTCATCTCATCAATCGCAGTGTTGCTCAGACGCAACAAACCACCACGAACACACACCTACACACACACACACACACAATCTCCTTCACACACACATACAGGAAGACAAGCTCCTCCACACACACACACACACACATACACACACACACACACACACACACACACACACTCAAACGAATCCCCTCCCTACGGACAGCCACAAAACGACATTTTTTGCTTGGTTTTAAAAACTAAACGACCATTCGATAAACAAATTGAACAAGTTGATAACCGAACAACAACAGCAACAACAACAACAACAGTCGTTAAACGATAAGCGATAACCGATAAGCGATAAACGATAACTGATAAACGACTCAACAACAACAAGATGCTCTCCTGTGCGTCATTCAATAAATTGATTTACCCAACAGCCGCCGAAGTCACCGCCATGGCCAGTGGCAAGACGACTCCAGTTGGAGTCAATCTCAACACTCTGCCACTGCCCCGTGCGCCGAGCGAGACCCAAAGCGAGATCTCGTCGGTGGACAGCGACTGGAGTGACATTCGAGCGATTGCACTCAAGTTGGGCGTACAAAATGTGGACGATCTGCATACGGAGCGCTTCAAGGTTGATCGACAGAAACTGGAGCAGTTGCTAAAGGGTGAGTCAGACAAATGACAAATTAATATGTTAATATATAGAGATTTATTTTTTAAAATATATATTTCTAAAAAAATTTATACATACATACTTATTAATATTAGATAAAAAAGATATATAAATTTAAAAAAAATAGCAACAATTTAATGCTTGTTTTTAATCAATAAGAACAAATAGTATTGTTTATTATTACATTTACTCCTTTTACCATTTATTTAGTTCTGAAATCATATATGTTTATTAAATATTTATTTAGATATATACTTATCTTTATGTTTTTATTAATTATATTTCACAGCGGACAGCGCCATTGAGGGTATGAATGGTGCAGAATATTTCTTTGATAATGTAAGTGGAGCATTACAAAATATATTTAATGAATATAAATAAATAATACATAAATAATACAATAATTGTAAAAATAAGCAACAGTTTAAAAATAATCCTAATTCAAATTTATAAATAAATTTAATTTTACTAACACATATTTAAATATAATTAATAATATTAACATATATTTTACATCTATTTTATTTATTTTTAAATTGATTTATTATTATATTATATTATATATTTTTTATATTATTTAAGCAAACAACTTAATTTTAAATAATTGGAATAGAACAACAACAAAAAATATATATTTATTTTAAATTTTAATTTGATAAGAAGACTTTTAACGGATTTTTTGTTTGGTAGAATTATTTCATTCGATTTATTTTTCAGCTGTCTGAAATCTGTCTTTAGTCTTCATATAAAACCCATATAAATTATATTAAAGCTTATTAAATGAACGTTGTTAATGTCAGATTGCATTAACAGGAGCTGCTCCTCCATCACATAGTCATGCTATGCTATTAACAGTATTATGCACTGTTAATAGCATAACTTCCACTCCACTTCTCCTACTGGTTCGCAATCGGCGATCAGAATATTCTTCTTACATTCTTTTTCCGTTCGTACTACGTTGAAAATAGAATTATGTTAATTAACTATGTTAAAACGTAACTTGCGACTTCTTTACTTATTGCCGAAGCCTCCCCTACAAACAAACGTATAATTGGTATAAAATTAATATATAGTTATTTTTTATTTAAATTGCGTTGTTTTTTTTTTTTTTTTTAATTTCAAAAATATATTTCGTATGAATTTTTATATAATTGTAAGTTTTGTAAATATTATTTAATTTTTAAAATATTATACGAATTCTTTCATTTTTATTATTTTATATTTGATTTTTCCATTCATTTCGGATTCTTTTCTCTCTATTATTGTTATATATTATATAAATCTTTGAAATATTTTATTAATTAATTTACTATAATTTTTTCATCTCAAATAATTTACACATTTTGTATTATTTTTTAATTTAATTTGATTTTTTCTCTCATATAATTTACACATTTTTTATTAATTTATTTATTATAATTTTTTCTCTCATATAATTTATATATATAATTTACACATTTTTTATAATTACTTTCACGTGCTATTTCAGTTTAATATTAAAGATATTTATTTGATAAGAGAAATAATATTCATTTTTTTAAAATATAATATTTGATATATATATATATATATATATTTTTTAAATTTTTAGAACTATCCACTTCTTTGAGTTTTCATTCATTTGCTTTTGTTTGACTTTTCAATGGAGAGATTTGAATTGTATATTGTCTCAGTAGGTATTGGAATTTTTGTACTTTACAGACGTGGATCACTAGTAGTAGAAATTGTTTAAACGTTACTGCAAAATTTACGTTTAAACATTTAGCCGACAAATTACAAATTTTAGTTAAGAAACCATAAATGTTTAGCTAATTCTAATTACCAAAACTAAATTCAAGTGTATTATATAAAGACGCATATATATCTATATATATATCAATTATATATGCATATATACTTATTATCTTTCAGATCATGAGCACCACTGATACTTATGTAAGCTGGCCTTGCAGACTAAAGATTGGCGCCAAGAGCAAGAAGGGTAAGTTCCACAGATCAAATGTGAATATATATATCTGCATATCTTTAATCTATACATATCTTTCATCTCTAGATCCTCATGTACGTATTGTGGGTAAAGTGGAGCAGGTGCAACGCGCCAAGGATCATATTCTTGGCAGTCTTGACTCCAGAGTAAGTTCAAGTTTACCCAAAAAAAAAAAAAAAAAAAACTTCTATAAAAATCCAATTTGATTACTTTCTATTTGATTGCTTTTTAGGGCACTCGTGTTATTATGAAAATGGATGTTAGCTATACGGATCATTCCTATATCATTGGACGCGGCGGCAACAATATAAAACGCATCATGGACGACACACACACGCACATACATTTCCCGGACTCGAACCGTTCGAATCCAACGGAGAAATCGAATCAGGTGTCGCTGTGCGGCAGCCTTGAGGGTGTGGAACGCGCCAGAGCATTGGTGCGTCTATCCACCCCATTGCTCATCTCATTTGAGATGCCCGTCATGGGACCGGGTAAACCTCAACCGGACCATGAGACGCCATACATCAAAATGATTGAGAGCAAATTTAATGTGCAGGTGAATTGATTAAGTTTTTATAATGATAATATAACTTTTTTTTGGAGTATGCATATATAGAGAAATATTGTAATGTATTTGGATTGAAGTGTGAGAATTTGAAAAGTAATGGAATTTTAGCTTTATCATAGCACTTTAAATCAAAGTATTTAAGATTCAATATAATTGTTCTTAGAAAATGAACTGAAACTAAATTGATTTTGTAATCTTAACTAATTTTCTGTATTGCTAAGGTTTTTTACACTCATAATCGCATCAGTTATTCGTTTAAGGTAATGTTTAATTTAGATTTATATAATATTAGGCTTAATTAATTTTCTGGAACTTCCATAAAACTTTTTCTTATAATGAAGTGAAGTACTCTAATCCGAGCAAGTTTCAAGTTTTTAGCCTCTACATATTTTTAAATACCCCAAAAGTAGCTAATATACATTATATCTCTTTACACATGCACTTTTATATTCCAATTTGAATTGAAATCTTCTTATCCAGGTCATATTTTCATCACGTCCCAAGCTACATACGTCTCTGGTGTTGGTCAAGGGCTCTGAAAAGGAATCAGCTCAGGTGCGCGATGCCACCCAATTGCTGATTAACTTTGCCTTTGAGAGCATTGCGGTAAGTACTCACAAATAAAAATTAAAAAAAAAAAAGAGAATAAAATTACATCAAATTTTCTTCTTTTCTTTGCTGTCTCCTTTCGTAGAGTCAAATTCTTGTGAATGTTCAAATGGAAATTTCGCCACAACATCATGAGATCGTTAAGGGCAAGAATAATGTAAATCTATTGAGCATTATGGATCGCACCCAGACCAAAATCATATTTCCTGATCTGTCCGATATGAATGTGAAGCCGTTGAAAAAATCACAGGTGACAATCAGCGGACGCATCGACGATGTTTATAGGGCCCGACAGCAATTGCTCGGCAATATGCCGGTAGCATTGATATTTGATTTTCCGGACAATCAGACTGATGCCTCCGAAATAATGGGCCTGAATATCAAGCATGGCGTCTATATAACTCTACGCCAAAAGCAACGACAAAGCACATTAGCAATTGTTATTAAGGGCATTGAGAAATTTATCGGTAAGTGAATTAAATATTGATTGGGACTCTATTTTCCTTAATGGGCACAAAACACATATATTAGCTGTTTATAAATTTATTTAATGTATGTTTTCTATACCATATGTGTTACACTTTTAGTGTGTAAATTGTAATGTTCAATCTAAGGCCATAATTGCTCAAACACATGTTTGCAACTCTGTCTATCTCTGTCTATCATGCATACACGGTCAGTTCGTTTACTAAACTTTGAGCTAGAGCGAAAAGAGAGTCAGAGAGTGGGAGAGCATGATAATTGCAGACAGCTGCTAGCTCTGAGTGAAGTATAATTGTATTGATGCTTTTAATTCCGTTATAAGTAGCTGCCCGCTCAGCCAACAGCTCTCACTTGCATACGCAGAGTGCAGCAGTGCGCGTTAGCGCTGCATTAGCGGTTGGCTCTCAGTAGATGCTTTTGATCCCGTTATCCTCAGCAGCGCGCTTAGCCTGCTCACTCTCACTCACAGCATGAGCATGCTGAGCATGAGAGCTGTCTTAGTCGTAGTATGAAATGTGAGAGTAAAAGCTATTTGGTCGCTGTTGTAGACACGTATATACATATGTACATATATATTTATTAGTGGCTTGTGTGAGCATGAGAGTTGTAGCCGTAGGCTTTAAGCAGCTAGTGTGAGTTTGAGTGTTATTTGAGTGTTATATGTATGTAAATACATACATATGTATATGGCCTGTGGTCTCTAAATTATTTTAGTAGTAGTGCAACTGTTGCTTAACGTAGGACGGCCGGTGGAAGGCAACGATTTAATTTGTGTGTAATTTATAACTTGATAGGTAAAGAAATCGCGATATATGTAATTAAATTATGCCTATGCATAAACACTGAATGAATCATACTTTTATGCATAAGTTGCTGTGTATTTATAATAATTTAAATTAACTAATTTGCACATTGTATTAATTGGATGCAAGCTTTTTCACAAGCAATTCGATCGCGATCCACAAATAATATTTGATCGTGCGAGTGAGATGCAAACAGTTATCTTAAACAGTAATTATTTTTCTGCTAAAGCAGGAGGGAACGGTGCAGAAAATTTGTTCCCTTGTTTATTGCGAGAGAGTAAAAATAAGAGAATGTAAATTTACTGTAAGAGCGAAATATAAAGTAACATAAATATTCCCTTGACATTGAGTGGAGTAAGTATAGTATAGAGCAGGAGACATTCTACAAAAGTAAAAAGTACATATATTTGTTTTATTATATATTCTAAAATTATCTAATATTTATACGTTTATATAAATTATCTAAGTAATCTTTACACATCTTCCATCCTTTACAGACAAAATCTATGAGGCGCGCCAGGAGATTCTTCGCCTGACTACGCCCGCCATTAAGGCAGATATACCCGATTATTATTATATGCCAAAGGATAGTGATGTGAGTCTAGCGTATCGATCCCAATTGACTGCATTATTGGCCGGTTATCCGGATAGTCCGAAGACGCCATCGCTGTTGCCGCCGGCAATGGGCGGACAGTTGACGCCGTATGACAATAATAATGGCAAGAATCACATGTTGCTAGGTGCTGGCCTAGCCACGCCCACTGGCATATGTGCGCCCACACAGAAATATATGCAGTTGCACAATAGTAATTATCAGCCTCGTCCGCTGTCGTCCATCAACAACAACAACAACAACAACAATAATAATAATAATAATAGTACTACAACCAGTAACAATATTAGCAACAACAACAATAATAACAGCAACAACCACAACAACAACAACATCAATAATAATAACAACAATTATTTGCAAGTGCCTGGAGCTGGCTTACTCAAGCCACCTGCAAATTTACCGCCCACCGTCAACGTAACGGGATCCATTAATCTATCACCTAGAAATAGCTGCAGCCAAAACACAAGCGGCTATCAGAGCTTCAGCAGCAGCACCACATCATTGGAGCAATCGTATCCACCGTATGGCCAAGTACAGACGACCGTCTCCTCAACATCCTCATCATCGGGCGCCAATCGGGCGCACTATTCGCCAGATTCCACCTACAACAGCGAGGTGGGCGGCGGCAGTATTGTGGGCGCTGCTCGATTGGGTCGCCGTCTCAGTGATGGCGTCTTGCTTGGATTGAGCAATGCGAATGGCATTAATAGCGGCGGAGCACATTTGTTGCCTGGCAGCGCCGAAAGCTATCGTAATTTGCACTACGATTTAGCAGCGGTTGCTGGTAAACAGCAACAGCATCCACAACAACAACAACAGCAACAACATCCACAACATCCACAACAACAACAACAACAACAGCGCGCATTTGATTTTGATATGAACGCGCACTTGGATTTAAGGCCATGGAACGAACTCCGGTGGCAGGTGAATTGCGCACCCCAACGCCCGCCTGGCTGGGCATGGGCCTAAGTCGCACCTCGCCGGCGCCACTCGAAACGGTCGATGATGCGATCGGTGGTGTTAATGGTTGGCGTATGCCTCTACCCCCACCCGGTCTGGGTTCACCCTATGGACTGAGCGCCACCACGGGCCTGCTTGATGCAACGCCCGTCAGTCGTCGAATGCAACTCTCGCAGCACAAGGATATACACACCTTATTGACAAGCCTCGGCCTGGAGCATTATATAAGTGAGTAAATTGAAATCAAATACCAGAGATTATTTACATATCATATTTTTTATTATTATAATTTTATTTTAGTTAACATAATTTGTAAGTCTGTCAGCAGTTTATACATATTACATATAATATTTGTTTATAATTGTAGTCTGTTAAATGTTTATCTGTAGATAGAGCAGAATTTTTTAATCTTCAAGTTGGACTTTTGCTATTGTTCAAATTAATTTTATCTTGAGCAAATTTCCCTTTTCCATATTTGTTTGCATTGTTGATTTTAATCACTCGAATTTTAATTAGATTTAAAAGACGAAGGCTTTTTATTATATAAATATTTCTTTATTTTATATTTGATTATAGAATTAATAAGTCAATATTTCGTTGTCAATTAAAGTTTTATTAAACTTTTAATATATCTGTAGGTATTTTTGACATAGCTTAGGCTAAAATTGAATCAAGTTCTTATATATAATTAAATACAATTTTTTACAAAATAGTTTAAGCTTAAATTATTAGTTAAATATATATATTTACATATCTTAATACAATTTCATAATTCACATTTTTAGTTTGCTTCATACTTCAATGTTTGTCAATTAGTCTTGTCGCTTGCTTTTTGTTGTTGTTATTTTTACATTTTTATTTATTTTTTTATTTATTTATTTTTGCCTATTTTTTGATATAACTTTTTTGTATCTTGTATAACATTTTATATATATTTTTTAATATTATTATTATTATTACATAAATATCGTCTTTTTTTAATTGAACATTATTTTTATATTTGTATTTTTTTTACTTTTCATTTATACATTTTTTTTTCTTTATTGAATTATAAGTGAAAATAGAATTCATTACATTTTTATTTTCTTTTTTTTGGTTTGTCAATATTTTTTTAATTTATATTTTTTTATATTGAAATTTCGTTTTTTTTTTTTAATTTTTTTTTCTTTTTTCAAATTGTAATTTTATTTTTTATTGAAATTTCGTTTTTTTTTTTTCACAGTAATATTTCAATTATAATTGTTTTTTTTTTTTTTATTAATTTTACTTGCTTTCTGTTTTTTGTTTGTCAATATTTATGGGAAAATAGTTGGTTATTCATAGAGATTGGGCTTAGGATAAGGATCGAGGGTTTGGGATATCAGGAAGGATAGCTCATATAATGTGTGCAAGCTGGTGCTCTTAGTTTGGCATCATATTTTGTAGTTAGCTTGATTGACTTCATAAAAGAATTTTCTGCTGCTGAAGCGATGTCTGTAGAATGAAATATTGTTTTATCCAGATGAGTTTTTTAAAGAAGATTTCATGTTGACGTTTGATTTCCAGTAGGCGTTTGAGGTAAATCACTCTTGGACGACTTATGCTGAGGTTTTGTTTTTCTAATTTCCCTCGAAAAGTGTTGCGAAAGTTGGAATTAGCATGCCATATAGGCTATCGTAGCTCGTTCAAAGAGATTTCTTGCCGTGCATCCAATCAGTATTGTTGATCTGAAGTATTTGAATCAATTGCTTACATGGTTTAAGATAGCCTGAATGCATCACATCAGAGTTGGAGACAGGTTAAGAAATAAGGGATAAGGTTTTTTTTTTTTAATTTTACATTATGATTTTTTCTTTTTTTTTCCTTATAGCCAGTAGATAAGGTGATTTTTTTTGCTTGTTATCATTTGTACTTTTGTGGCAGTGACATATTGAAGATATTTACTAATTGCAAATTATATTTGCTAGCAGAATTCTCTAAGTTTCTACTTTTTTTTTTTTTTTTTATATATATATATTTTATATATCTAAATTTTGTATATATAAATTATATATATATATTTTTTATAATATTTACTATTTCAATTTTAGTTTTTTTTTTTATTTTTAAAATTATGTAGAGTTTTTCAGACAATTTATAAAGGGATATAAATTATATTTCACTTTACTTATGAACGAAATTATTTTTTACAATTCTCTTGTTGTTGTTGTTTTTTTTTTAAAGAGTTTTTGAATGTTTTTTTTTTTTTTTACAATTTTGTCTTCTTTTTTGTTCCTTTTTTTTTTTTTTTTTTTTTTTTTTATTTGCCTCTATGATTTTGTTTAAGTTTTCAATTGCTTTTTTTTATTATTAATATCTCATATTTTTAACTTCTTACTTGTTTTCTGTATTCTTTTTATACCCTGAACCCATTGAAAATGGGAAATCAGGGTATAATGGTTTTGTTAAAAGTATGTAACAGGCAGAAGGAGGCGTGGCAGACCCCATAAAGTATATATATTCTTGATCAGGGTGACGAGAAAAGTTGATATAGCCATGTCCGTCTGTCTGTCCGTCCGTCTGTCCGTCTGTCCGTCTGTCCGTATGTTTGAACGCGTCGATTTCCGAAGATACAAAAGCTAGAGAGTTCATTCTTTTTGTGTTAGGTCCGTATATTGCACGCGCAGTACGAGTTTGTTTCAGAAATTCGATAACTTGTATATTTGCAAAGTTATCGATAAACGAAATTATCGGGAACCAGTTATAAAATTCTAGCTAATTCATCTTTAGAGTTAGAGTCTCCAAGTCTTCTGCATATATATAGATACTAATTTAATACAATTTCGGTTTTTGTCAGATTTTGGATTCCGGTTCCCAATTCGCCCCACCACCCCCAAATGTGTAAAAAATGCATTTCAAATACTAGAGACATACAGTTTGATTTGGCATATAGATATGAATATCATAATCTTAACCTGAACATATCAATATGATTGTCCATCTAGAAACAGAATTATTAGTCTATAAAGTTTTCTCATCAAAACCCATGTGGCGCAGCAAGCAAGGCAGCGACACAGCAAGACGCATTGCGGGCGCACATACATACATACATACATATGTATGTACATATGTATATGTGTGCAAGCGTAGATCAGCGTGTGGCTGCAATCGTACATACATATGTATGTACATGTATGTATGTACATATGTATTTGTGTACATATTGTGTACATATGTATGTATATGTACATATTTGTGCATGTAAAGGTAATTGTAAAAGAGTTATGATTTCTAAAATTAAATAGAATATGTAGATCATATGCTGAAACTCTCATTACTTTCCATTGTATATTTTAAAAATTTTAAAACAATTAAAATAAGAATGGAAATGCAAGCAACGTTGAGCAATGCAAATCAATTTTCGTATGCGTGTGCACACACATACACACAAAAAATCTTAAGCCGTTTTCTATGTTGCTATGCGTGTATATTCTAAGAATCACAATTGTTTTTGAATTGCGTTAGAATTGTCTTTGAATTGTCTTTGAATTGTATTTGTATTTTCAGCCACTGCTTTAGTGTTTCTTTCGTATAAGGCGAATTTCATTCGTTTTCGCTATTCTGCCCTTTAAGTGAGATGTGGTGTAGATGGCTAGGCAGATGCAAACGAATGTTAGGGTGTCGCAGGTTTTAGTCTCGCCTGAGCCCTTCATAAATTATTATTTTTAATTTTTTTTTTATTATTTCTTTCTTTTTTATTATTTTTTATTATTTATTCTTTTGTATTTGATACCTTTGAAAGTCAGTTGGTAGTTTAACTAATTATGAATAAGTGGATTTTTTTAATTTCAAATAGTTAATAGCATCATTTCTGAAAGTGTTTTTGTTTCAATTATATTTTATTCCGTTAAGTCAACAGAAAATAATGAACAGAAAGTTTGCCCAAATAACAAAAGCACGTGACATCTGCGGTTTTCCTATATACATATGTATGAATGCACACATGTACATTCAAAACTAGCCTAGCATGGTCTAAGAATTTAAACTTGCTAGATGGCGCTTTAGCAGTGAACTTATTAATTATGGCTATTACAGCTTAGAATGGCATTGATATATTTCTTTTACAATTATGAAGTGTCTGTGTTAATTAAGGTGATGCGTGTTAATCGAAGAACGTCTATTTGTTGGGTCTATTTTTAATGATATTTAATAATATAAAAATTTCGAATTTCAACTAATATAAGCGCCATCTATTATTTTTTTTTGGCAACGCAATGTATATATACATATGTACATTTTGAACGTTACACGCATACATTCTTATGTATACTTTCTGATTTATCCATATGGGTAATTCTCCAGAAAAGTCAACTTTTTGTCACGTTCGACACTGGTTTTTTGTAATTATCTTGAACACGGATTAATTTTATATACTAACGGATTAATTTAATATACTAATCAAGAGCAATATATTTAACTATTTGTCAAAATCAAGAAGTTTTTTGCCATTTTCAGCACTAAAATTTATGCATTTTCAAGATAATTACAAAAAAACCAAACCACAGTACAGATTATTATTTTATTTTATTAAAATTGGGTTCAGGGTATTATCTAGTCGAGCACTCTCGACTAGAGTTTTCTTACTTGTTTTTTTTATTCAATTAATTTTTTCTTTATTTTAATTTGATTTCATTATTATTTTTTTCTTTTCTTTGTTTTGTAGAAATTTTCGTTTTGAACGAAATCGATTTGGAAATGTTTCCAACACTGACAGAGGAGAATCTCATGGAGCTGGGCATAACGGCGTTTGGAGCTCGCAAGAAGCTGCTGGCGGCCATTCATACGCTTCTGGCTAACGAAGCCGCCTGCAGTAGTTTGCCCAGCAGCAGCTCCTCGCAGAGCTCCTCGCCGCGATTCTCCGGCAGCGCTGCGCCCGGAGCTGAGCGTCGCCCCTCGAATCAGTGGTAAAACGAATGCTGGGGAATATGGTGCACGTTATTCATGCCGCCGAGAAATTTGCTGAAGAAAACCCAACAAAAAATCTAAAAACAAGAAAAAAACAAAAACAAAAGAAAACACAAAAAAAAAAAAAAACATAAAACAACAAAAGTACCACAAAACATACAGAGTAAAAAAGAAACTATAGAAGTTACATACATTTAATATTTAGAATTTACATTCTCCTTACACACACTCAAACTCATTTATTTATTCAACGTAATTATTAAGGTCGCCTTTGGCATTGAAGTATTTAACAGATGCGAGACCAGAACATAAACACGAAATTTGTGATCAAAACACAACACAAACGTAAAAACAAAACAAAACAAAAACAGAGTAAAAAACAAAAGAAGAAACACAAACCAAAAAAACACAACAAAAAAAGAAACAAAAACAAACACAAAAATAAAACAATGCGTAATATTTTCAGTAGTAGTGTGCACAGCAAAATTTTTGATTTACTGTTTGGCTTGACTCTCAATACTCGCATTTGTACCCAAACGAAATTTATTATATGAACTATTTATGAAGAGATAATCAAACGTATTTATAATGTATATTGTAAAGAAATGAATTTAACCGATGGAAAAAAATAAAATAAAATAATTTAGAAGTCACGCAAATTCACATGTTATAAATAGAAAAGAACTAAAAATAATAAAAAAAAAAAAAAAACAAAATTTAAACTGGATTTCAAAAAGAGAAGCGAACATTGACAATCGAGTTAAAGTATTATTGTTATTGGGCAGCATTTGCCAAGTGAAACTGTGTGAAAATGTAATTATATATCTTTTTGGTATTATCTTGAAATTGCATGTTTTTACTTAGGTGATTATTTTAATTAATTTTAATTATGTTTTTTAACCTCTGTTGTTTTTGTTTCTACTTCAGCTGAGCCACGACTGTTTGAAGCTGTTTCAAAAGAATCTCGCTAATAACTTGCATTTTTTTTCTATATTTTCTTGCAAGTTAAATTGAATATAGAAAGAAAAAAGAATTATCTAAAAAGACATGCGCAAGGATTTAAAAAGTCGAAAATATATACAAAAAAGTTTTTAATTATTTTTAAGCAAGGAAAATAGATTTAGAAAAAAGAGAGAAAATAGATTTTTCTAAAATGAGAATACATAGAAAATAATTGTAAACTATTGTTTTTAATAGAAAACAGTTTGGGAGAAAGGAAAAAAGTAGATTTTTCTAAAAAGACAAGCAATGAGAAAAGATTTATAAGTGGCAAATACATAGAAAATAATGTAAAAACATTTTTTTAATAGAAAACAGTTGGGGAGAAATGAAATAATAAGTTTTTTCTAAAGAGACATGCAAGAAAGAGGTTGTAGAATTTTAAAAATATATACAAAATGCTGTACAAGATATTTTTTTTGTATAGAAAATAGTTTGGGAAAGTGTAGAAAATAGATTTTTCTAAAGAGAGAAGCATGAGAAAGTTTTTGAATATATGTACAATAATATTGTCAAATATTTTGTAAAAGGAAAAGAGTTGGGGAAATAGAGACAAGAGAAGTAAGAGTCGAAAATATGTATACAAAAGTCGTAAAATATTTGTCAAATGGAAAACAGTTTGGGAAAAATGGAAAAAAATAGAATTTTCAACTAGTTTTTGAGGAAAGGAGAGAATAGTTTGGAATAAAATAGAATTTTTCTACAGAGCCATGCACGAAAAGAGTTTTCGAAAATATATATACAAAAGTTGCAAAATATTTGTTAAATAGAAAACAGTTTGGATAAAGAATATAAAATAGATTTTACTAAGTAGAAGGTAAAAGTTCAGAAATATATACAGAAAAACTTCAACTATTATTAAAGTAACTTGGAAAATTAGTTCAAATTTGTATACGGACGGACGGACGGACCCGTGTCGACTCAGCCGTATGAATTATTTGAGACTTTGGTTTTATCACAAATTTAATTCGAATTTTCATGTCTAAGCACATTGCACTTGATGTAAATCTAAATATTTCTTTTAACAGCTAACTGAATTTTGTAAAGCGAAAGCTGAGTCGACACTTCACCACGGAACAAAGGTTTGCACTGAACTGAACTGACGATCGTTGAGACTGTCTATTTATAGGACAAAGTCTAGCGGAAAAAATATCCTTTAATCTTACCTGCATTCATAGGAATTCTTGAGAATTTCCAAGAATTTGTCATGCAGCTGCCTGTCGTAAAGTTTGACCTTCGCGTAGGGGTCAGCACAAATGGCATTAGCATACGAGATTACCCAAGTTCAGGTAGCAATATGTTTATATACCTGCAACCATAGATGAGCGAAGTACATATGCTCGCGAATTTCCACTGGAGATTGTAATAAAACAAATATATTGAACATTTTATAGATTTTGTTGTTTTATTTTTAAGTCGTAAGTGTAATGCTATAATTATATTTTAGTTAATATGTAGTTTGTTTTAATAAATAATATTATTAATAATAATAGTAATAAATAATATTTATATTTTTAATTGTAATTATATTATTAATGTTAATTCTAAAAATATTTACATACTTGATTTATAATTTAATTTATTATATATTTTTTCGTCTATTTTAAATCATCAAATTTTTATTTTTTTTTTTATTAATCCGAAAATTTATTTACATTTAAATAAATCTACAAATTTATTTATATATTTATATTTAAAATCTATATACATTTTTTTATCTAAAACATAAATCACTTTAAAAATGTAAATAAATTTTCAGATTTATTTACATATAAATAATATAAATTTGATAATTTATTTATATCTACAAATTTATTTATATATAAATTTTTAAAGTACAACTATGTTTTAGGAAATACATTTTTCTTGATTATTTAAAACATGTTATATCAATTTGATTTTGAATATTTGATTTTTAAATATCTATATAAATAATATTTTTAATATATATTATTTAAAAATTTAATATATGTTATTAATGTTTATTATAAAAATATTTACGTATTTAATTTATAATTTAATTTATTTTATATTTGTTTGTTCATTTTAAGTCATCATAAAATTTTTTAAATAAATCTAAAAATTTACTTACATTTAAATAAATTTGATATTTTTTTTTTACACTTAAATAAATTTGAAAATTTATTTATATATAATACAATTTGAAAATTTTTATTATTCATGTTTAATAAAATAACATTTTCTATTATTCGTTGTTTTTATTTATTTTATTTTATTTTTTATATTATATTTATATGTTATTATATGTAAATTTAATATATATATATTTTTATATAATTTTTGCATATTTCAATTATTTTATTTGTATTATTGTTTTTCTTTTTTTACTTAATTAATTTCATTTATAAATACATATAGACTTAATTTATTAATATTTAAATGGATTTATTTATATGATTGTTTTTTTTTTAATATATTTTCCATTCATTTTTCCCATTTCGATACAATATCGTATGTATGTATATGAGATTAGCCGAGGCCATATAAAAAGTCTGCCATTAACTGAACGCATATAGATTAGCCTCAATACATACTTATATACAATAAAATATATATATATGTATATCGCCAAGACTGTATATACCATAAATCACAGCATGAGTCTTTCCACTTAAGAAACTATTTAAAAAGTCTCAGCTTGAGGCATTGCCAAAATGTTTGGCCCGGCGACTTTTTGGCTGACCAAAAACTGCGAAAAGCAGAAAAAAAAATTGAACGAAAACTCTGCTGCATAATTGTAAATCAAATAAAGGTAGAAGAAGCAGCAGCAGCATTAGCAGGACGAAAAGGATATGGCAATTGACTGCCATTGGCCGGCAAAGGAACTCCAGGAACTCGTCGCGAGCTGGGCAAAATGTCATAATCATAAAAATTGCAATTATGCTGATGTGACTGGAGCAACTGGAACAACACATTTCCAGTTCATTAGCCTCCAGCCACGCCCACAGCCTCCACTCACACACGCACGCAGTTGGCAGCGATTTGTCGTGCTCTAAAAATAATACAAATTATGCAGACAGCTGGAGACGATAAAGTCATTAGGCAACGTCATAGGCCAACTAGACTAACGGCACAATGCATACATAGTGTGAATGTGTGTATGTATGTGTGTATGTATGTATGTGGAACAAGGATAATAAGTTGAGCTCCTCGAGTTCAGCGACTTCAATTGGAAACTTTACAACACTGCGAAATGATGCCACCAAATGTGGCACACAAAGCGCAATTTATGCGATTATCTAGTGAATTAATTGGCACTAAATTGAGAATTTTTAAAAAATTTATATGTAATTAAAATCAAATTTATTGCATATGCATACTTTAATGCCAAAATAATGTGAATTTATTTTAATTATATTATTAAATTGAAAAAAACAAAAATTAAAAAAAAAAACTATTATTTTATCATTATTTTTATTTTAAATTTTTGTTTCTAATACATTTATGTATCCTTCACTTTTTTTATCTATTGTTTTATTGATACTTGCTTATTCATTTTATTTACTTTTTTTATGTTGCTTATTACTTCTATGCGTGTCACTTTATTTTTGTATATTTAACCCACTTAACTATGTTCTGAATAGTTAAATAATAAATTAATAAATCTTTAATTTCAGTTAAAACTAAGAGCAGTCAAGCAGTTCAAGCATTTGAGCATAAACAATGCAGTGCAGCGATATTCAACACATAAGCAGTGCTTTGAAGTCACATAAGCAGTTCAGCAGGGGTAACACAAAAACAGCAGTGAAGTCACCACAAGCTGGAGAACTTTGGTGAGTATATTTACTTTGGAGGGGAAATGAGTTGAGTTTCTTTTACGATGGAGAAGTGTGGTGTGACGGAAAGCAGTTCACGCAATATATTTACGCCTGCTTATATAAAGCAGTACAAAATTGAGCATTTAAAAGTCAAGTTGGAAATATCAAATCAAATCAGTTTAAGAAATTTTAAATAAAAAAATTATTAAAATAATATATGCAATATTAAATTCGACAGATATATTAGGAATCAGTATTATTAACATATTATAAGCATAAATACGAATTACTTTTATTTTAAGGTAAATTTAAATTTAAACAGAATTTATTCCCATTATTTATAGCTATTCATATCTAATAAGATAATTGTGAATATTTGTGATAATGAAATATAAAATGCTCAACTTTAAAATTATAAATTCTTTCAATAAATATTAATTTGTATATGAGCCTTTAAATTTAGTTTTTATTACAGAAAATTAGATTCTTATCAGAATTATTCCTTATTGGCCATAAAAGGCCAATAAGTTATTAATGTTTATGAAAATCAACAGAATAATTTGAACTGCTTATTCACCACTCTCCTATAAACATATCCCCACTCGAATGACACACTTAAGAGGCCACATGCTCCTCGCAAAACCCACCTTCGCTCTCTCTCTCTCTCTCTATCTCTTTTTTTGTCTGACGCCCAGCCACCCACCAGTTGGCTGCTCTCGTTGGATGCGTTCTGTTAAGAAACAAACCGAATGCAGCTTCGTGCACGACTTCGTGCGGCTAAACGAAGTACGCAATAGAACTTCGTGTCTCGATTTCGTTATGTGCAAAATCTGTGCAAAGGACACGAACTCCAACGCGACTCGGCAAACAGAACGCGAGTTCTTGGCTCAGTTTTCATTGCGTTGCCTTTGCGTGAGGATTGTTTTACGTGCGAGCGCTTCGAAGCCGTTAGATTTTTTTGCTAGAAGACTAGAGCAGCAAAAAGCCAAAAGCGAAAAGCGAAAACTGTAAGCCGAAAACAAAAACAATAAACGAAGCAACAAACTGCAGCTAACAATTACGCGAATTGAAACATACGTTACTACGCCAGTGCATCGATGTGTGTGTGTGTTTGTGTGTGAGTTAGTTAGTGTATAGTGAGTGCAAGTGTGTGTGTGTGTGTGTATATGTGTGTATGCACATATTTGCCATTTCCCGCAGCGAGTCGTGTGCAGATTTTTGTGTTTTTGACATTGCACCTGAGCGGGCAGAGAAGCAGCTTCAACAGCGACAGCGACAGCGACAGAATCAACGGCACCAGCAGCAGCAGCAGCAGCAAAAGAACTAACAAATACAACGAACCGGCGATCGACCTAACGGCACCTTTTTGCTTTTTGCTGCCATCAGTTGCTGAGCGTGTGTATGTATGCATGTGTGTGTGAACGGCGCTGTTGCTTCACAGCTCTGGCTGCATGTATGTGTGTGTGTGTGTGTGTATGTGCACGTCTGTATGTCAGTGTGTTTCTATGCGTGTGTTTGCTTGTGCATGACGTGCAGTCACGTGTTCTAAGGTGATTTTAACGAGTTCCGTGATACGCGAAATAAGATAAGCAACAGCGAATAAAAGTCACCAGCAGCGACAAACGACGCTAAAGTAAAAACAACAAATAAAGAAGAAGAAGAAGAAGCACAAGAAAATAAACAACACAAAATTAAGAGAAAAAGTTTTAAGAAAAACAACAAACACGAGAAATACAGTTAGCATACCCACGCCGCAACGCAAGCACTCACACATGCTCTGTCTCGCTCTAACGCAGCTAAATGCAAATGAGCAACAAATTGCATTAGATTTGTTTGCTTGAGTAAAACAAAATTTCCAAACAAAATTAACTACAAATATTTATATAAAATGGTGTAAAAATGTGTAAAATATATTGAAGCAAAACAAAAATTAATTAAATAAATAATAACTTTACAAGCAACTCAAACATATTGCAAATTGCATTTATTTTTGGACATCGTAAAGGTGAGCGAGAAAATATCAATTAGAATAAGCATAAGAAATTTTGCCAATCGTATTGGAGTCTTATTGGATAACAATCGAGTAGAAATTGCAGAAAAAGAATAAGAATTTATAGCGCAAGTTACTAATTCCAATACGATTTTGATTATGTAGAGCTTGTGGAATATACAAATGTTATCGAAAGGGAAGTTAATCTTCTTGACATTCGTATTGGATTCTGATTTGATTGTTATCAAGTAGAACAAATATACGAATAATTATAAGAATGAGAAATAAATCTTGATCAAGTATAACAAGCCAAATAAAGAGTAAATATAAGAAATGGCAATCATATTGAAATCAGATTCGATTGGAACCTGAAAATGATAGAATTGGTAGAAAAATAAGAAATCACATTTACCATATTCTAATTAGATTTTTATCAATCAGAACATAAATATGTATTACAAATTGAAACTTTTTCACATTTATATAGAATTATTTTTTTATTGCGATCAAGTTGAACGTACAGCATAAAAATTCAATAAGAATGCGAAATGAATATAGAATAATAACTAAGTGGAAACTTTTCCCGCAAAATATTCATATTGGAAGCTTATTAGTTTTTGTCAGTTCTTGCGAATGAGAATAAAAATGGGAAAAATGGAAATTTGAATTCGTATCTGATGTTGGCCAACTTAAATTTACTTTTTGAGTCTTTCTTAAATATCTGATTTAATTTATTTACAATAGCAAAATATTAGCGGAAGTCGAATTTTGAATCAACAATATTTATTGTATTGTATTTTCACTAAATATTTTATTTTATATAAATCAAATTCAATACATCTGAATTTATTTTCCATTTTAAATTCCAAATGTTTATATTCATAATAATTGGCTTTTCTGTATTATCTTAAATTTTATTTATTATATTAGGATTGCTTTTAATTTAATATTTTAAATAATATTTATATATTTATTTATTGATTTGATTTTTGTGTTCTATAAATTTTTTGTTCTATAAATAATGTAACAAAAATTACAAAAATATGTTTTTTAATTGAACTAAACAGTTTTTTTCCTATCATTAATTATTTCAATTAGTACCATAACTAAACTTAAAAAAAAAAATGTTTACATTAATATTATTTTCTTATTTATTTAACTGTTCATCAAGCAATTTTGTGGAAATATTTTAGATATAAATTATAATTTATTTTCTGATTATATATACAAATGAATTAAAACGATATTACCTAGTAGATTTGAAAATATAATTAAAATGTGTACAATTACTATAATCTATATCTAAAATATTTCCACAAATTTCTAAATTTTATATATATTTTTTATAAATTCTCTATTTAATTGCTTATTTACTTGTTACTTATATTTGACTTTCGGCCTATCACTAAATACATTTCAATCAAACAATTTAGGCAATTTCGTGGCCAATTTCCTACTGTGTGTGTGTAGGCGGCTTCGAGGAAAAAGTCCGCCGAAGAAAACTTGTCAGCTGCACAAAAGTTGAGAATTGGTAGATAACTGAGACAATGGTGGGGCAGGCCGAGGCACTCTCTCTGGCCTATGCAACAATGTTTCGAGTTATTTTTTTTCTTCTTCTGCTTCTTCTTCTTGTGTCGTGTGTCCTTTCGCATGTCTTGCTGTGCTCCTTAGTTCTATTCTTTTTTTGTTCTTCTTTTTGCTTATATCATTGACGAAGAATGTCAAATGCATAGCATAGTTTTTCTCTCCGCTCTTTTGCCAAAAATGCTGAGTCAGGCATAGATTGTTGTTGCTTCTGTTGCTGCTGTTGTTGTTGTTGTTGATATTGTGGGGGGCACAATCAATATGTGGACAAGTTTTCTGGGGCATGTTTGATTGACTGATTGATATGCGTCATGATTTATTATAGCTCGACTAAGGCCAGGGACCTTTAAAGCGTCCCTAAACTAGTTTCAGTAAGGACAAATCATTTGATTGGGTATGCTTGACTAAAAGATGCCCGGTAATTAGTTGCGAAATTCATTTATTTATCTTTTCTATTAGTGTATTTTATTGTAGTTAATATATTTAATTTCTCTACATCAAATAGGCATATGTCTAATGCTAATAAATATGGGTTGCGCAGTCTACATTTATCTGGATAGTTTCATAGCCTCATGCATCTGTTCATTAGGATAGTTCTTGTATTATAAGAAAGTTTTTCTATTTTCTATTAGACTTTTCTTTTCTTTCTTCGTTCATTAGGGCAAATATTTTCTTATTTATTTATTTTTGTAGCATTATATAATTTTTTTTATTATTATTATATTTTAAATCCTTGTACTACAATATTGAATCATTTACTTTATATTCCTCTATGCAGCATTATCTATGGAGGAAAAATCAAATATTGATGCTTGCTTTGATCCCCAACTAAATACAACTAAAAACTAAAACTAAAAAGTATAATGTTTTAGTTGTAACTCTATCATTGTCGCAGTATTTAAATTGAAAAGTTTATATTGTTATCTATATTTTTTTTTAAATCTATAATTATGCCAACATTATTATTTTTGGTTCAAGTTTCATCTAAGGCTTCCATTTCTATTTTACATTCTGTGGCTGCTTGGCAGCCTCTCGAAAATCTTTTCGAGCTGAACGAGGAGCCCAATGGCGCGATAGTTCTCCTCCAGCAGCGCAAACTCTTCTAGTGGCTTCAGCAGACGCAGTGCATCCTTATAGTTATCCACGTGCCGTGGCAATAGCTCTGCATCAGCGCTGTCGTCGGAATAGAGATTCAAGGATTCAATATTTTGTATCTGTAGAGGTAGACCTGGTATGGAATCTTGGTCAGGCTTGTCCTGCTTGTGTGGGTCCCCATCATCATTTTCCTCGACTACTGTGTTTGCTTCATTTCTATCCGTTTTACGGGCTGCCTCTCTTTGCTCTTGTCTTTGAGAAGCACGAATTAAGGCCCTTCTTTGCTGCATACTGATGCGGCGCTTCTCTCGGGCGATCTCTCGTTCTTCGTCAGATAATTGCCTCGCGATATTTCGATGCCTAATTGCATTACGGGTCCGCTGGGAAAGATTAGATCTTCTAGGACGCGGCATTTTTTTTTGAATAATAGTAATACTTGATTATTTTGCACAAAAAAAATTTCTGAACGCACACATAAATAGTTGTTACAGTATTGAAATGTTAGGAAACGAATAACTTTAACAATGAAGTAAGCGTCACAGTGAACTAAGCGTTTGAAAAAACATGAAATGAACTGAGCAGATTACAATTTGGAAAATAACGCATTTTGCAAGTATTCATCAATTTTTCACTATTCTTAAAATATATTTTGCTACTCGGGGCGGAGACAAATCCAACAAATCAAAAACCATGAAAATTGGTTCAGCAGATCTCAAGTTATAAGTCCTGTAACAACCCCGACTTTGTTATAAATATATATAGAGATTTTTAAAATTTTTATTTTATCTTTTTCTTTTTAATATATAAATAATATTATATATAAATATATTAACATATATTAGCTTTCTATTCAGCTGTACTACCTTTTCTAATATACCCGATTTGCTCTAATTTCACTAGGTATATGGCATAAAAACTAGGAATATTTTACATTAGAGTTTAACAGGCGAAACGCTATGAAATAACATTTATATGCACTCTATATACATATCTCACTCTCATTCTCACTTACTTTCGCTCTCTCTCGCTATCTCTCCCGCTCTCTCTCTCACACTATCCCTATCTCTGTCTATGTCATTTGCTGTCTCTCTTTTTTCTTGCTTGCATTTTGTGCTTTTGGCCATAAAAATGCCAAAAGTTCTTCTTCCTGTTGCCGTTGCCATTGCCGTTCCCCTTCTTCTCCTTCTTCTTGTTGTTGTTGTTTATCGTTGCGCTTTATGCGAAAAATAAAGTAAATAATGAAAGCTATTTAGCACGGCCAAGGGGCGCATTAAGTTGTTCCAGGATTATCCCGAGCCGTGCCACGCCTACCCCACCAAAAAACTCCATCAACTGCAGCAGCAGCAGCAGCAGCAGCAGCAGCAGCAGCAACAACAAGCAAGGGGATGGATGGGTGTTGGGTTTTTCTTTTTTCAAATGGGGTTGACAAGCGTTTAATGAGCTGCGAGCAGCAGGCGCCCGGCATTCAGTCCAGTCCAGGAATTTCAACAATTTTTTACTGCCACCTGCAAGGACAACGCATTCTTCTTCTACTTCAGGCATTTCTCTGGTCTTTTTTGGTCTGCTCTACGCTGCTCTCTGCTGTGGTTTATGCTCAAAGATTTTTCAAAAATTTTTCCAACGCACCGCGCACTGCTCACCTGGCAACTGCGTTAATTAGCTTAAGGCGCGTCCTTGTGGGAATATTTTCCAGAAATATTGCCAAGCCTTTTGCGCAATAATATTGCTTAAAGTCTGCTCTGTTTTGTTTTTTTTTTTTTTTTTTTTTTTTTTTTTACTGCCCTGATAAAGTTTCGTAATTAATTTGCATTTAATTAAAATGAAATTTAATGCTGATAAAGTGTATGTGAGCTCGAGCACAACTGCCGGAGCTGCAATTTTTATTGGGACAGCTGATGGAGCTCAAAGTGCATGGGCAGAAGAAGAAGAAGTATGCGAAGAAGAAGAAGAAGAAAAATGAAGCAAGCATATGTTATTTTTTCTGGTTTACAAAAATATTTGGATTCCAAAAATTTTGAACTTTGCCCAAATCTTCTTTTTACGTGAATTATTTGTTGATTTTATTTGTTAGCTTTTTTCGCCTTAACTTTCTTTGGCATTAAAACATTATAAAAAGCTGAAACAATTTTTATTATTAGATTTTATAATTGTTAAAAGTTGAAAGATTCATATTTTCTTCATATAAGCAAATAAAATACTTTTAAAATAAACAATCCACAATAATACATTGGTAAATATTATAATCAGTTGTTCTTAATTTAAACATATAAAATCGTTAGTTAAAAAAATGTAATTAACTTATAATGAGAAATTACAGAAAAATATTTTAATATTTTAATTATTATATATTTTAATAATTTTTCAATATATATAAATAGATAAATTAGAAATGTCAAATTGTAAATAAGCATATTTTAAATATAGAGAAATTATTAAAAAAAAATACTTAAACAAAACATTAGTTTTTTAGTTTTTTTTTTTTTTTTTTAATATTTTCGCTATGCTTAAAATATATTTTAAAATATTCTTATTTACAATTTGACATTCATTTATTTATATATATTGAAAAATTAAATTGCAAATTTTATAATAGACTTTTGAATGTATTATATTTTATAATTATATGCCATATTGAAGCTAAAAATTATATACCTATTAAAAATTTAGTTTGCAAAACAAATTTACTTTTCTACATTTGTTGAATAAAAAAGAAAAAAAAAATTAAATAAAAATTTTATTTATTTATATATTTTTTTTAGAAATATACCATCAAACTATTTTATATCATGTTTTATTTTATAAAATTTATTGCTTTTGCCTGTATTTGTATCTCTTTTTCTTTAAGTCTTCTTCATAAGTATGAAAATTTATTATAAAACTTATTTTAAGTATTCGTCTACCCAAGTTGCATTAATAAAAAAGGTTTTTTTTTATTTGCTAGCCCGATAAGCAGATGAGCATAAAAAAAAAAAAAAAATGGATGCAACTCCGTTTTCAATTTTCCCATAATAACGCCTCACATCAACAGCAACAAATTTTCCATGCTCAAATATGGCTTCTGGAAAAAGAGAGCGAGAGAGAGAGGTAGAGGTAGAGACTGAAACCCATTCCCTCACCCACACACACACTTCATTGAACTTCGCAGAGAGGCTTAGCAAGTTGCACTCTGCTCTTATTTTTATCTCGCTGGTCATACATACATGTATGTATATGTATATATTGAAAATGGCAATGGGAAAAACTTTACAAATTTCCAACGTAAATGTAAATGAGAGCGACAGAGACAGAAATAGAGGGAGCAAGCGAAATAGTCGAACCAAGTGTGGAACTTTCTATGTGAAAACTTTAGCCAAGGGATCCACATATCAAAAGTTCTTTTGGCCAAATAGAACAACAGGCAGACCTTTGGGCGATTGAAAAATATTTTCATATGTAAATTTATAATATGTTTTCTTTTTATATCTTTTATGTTGTACTATAGAATACCCTGTGAATATATAGAAATTGATAAAAAGACAGAGTTGCATGTTAACGCAGCTGAATGCAATATATAATATATATTTATATTAAATTACTTAAAGCTTCAGATCAGCTGAAAAAATAAATATATTTCTTCTATAAATTATACATATACGATGGAATTTTTTAACTATCTACATTTGCTCTCATAATTAAGTGAAACAAATTCTAATTTATCTCATGAAAAATTTGCAAAAATTCTAAATTCTAATAACATCTCCTGCTTCCACTTCTGATAGAGTATCTGCTAGTCATGCATATTAGCTCATTCTAACGGCTCTTACAGCACCCTATATATATTGATATATGTATTGCCTACTTGCATCTCAAGTGCAACAACAACAGCAAGGCAACGATTCCCAGCTGAAGGACCAAAACTCTACCTAGAAATTGTGATCCTTTATTTTTGTTGTTATTGCTGAATTTTTCGGCTGCGGTTGGCAGAGCGCCGTCGCCTGCGAAATTTTGTGGCATGTGGAAATTTATTTCATAATCTCAGCAGCAACAAGAACCGCAACAACAACTGCAGTCGAAGCGCAGTAAAAAAATATGGTAGAGGGAGAAGAAGCAGGAGGAGGAGACGGAGGAGGAGGTGAAGAAGGAGCACAACTTTTTGCATATGAGCACCACGAGTAGCTAAGCATGTAATTTATATCCTTGAACGTCGCACTCTCACTCACCCTACACCTCTCTCTCTCTCTCTCGCTCTCTCTCTTTCTCTCTCGCTCTCTCTATCTCTTTTTCTCTCGCACTTTCAGTTAGCTGCAATCGCAGCCCTTTTGCTTCTGTGGAGCTGCAATAAATTTGCTTTTGTTGCGGCTGCTTTTCGCCTTTCTTCTTCTTCTTCTTCTACGACTATTTTTGCTATTTGCAATTTTTGTTGCTCTTCTACAATTTTATTTGACCACATAAATTGTTTACCAATTTTCACAAGTTTGTCTGCTAAATATATATTTGTCCATGTGTGTGTGTGTGTGTGTATTGGGTAAGTCCTTGTTTGTTCTCAATGCTAAAAGCGGTTTAATAGCACTCGAGCAACCTTTTGATTTAGCGCCCAAGTGCTGCCAATGTATCTACTGAATGCTGCAACTCTTCACATTTTTGCCTCTAAATATTTTCTAATTGGTACACTTGAGCTAAACAATGAATGTGAGAGAGAGACAGAGGGAGAAAGAGAGAGAGAGGGAATGCAGGCTTTAGTAAGAGTCTTTGCAAGCTATATACTAAAATTTTTTTTTTTTTTTTTATGAGCTGACAATAGCATTTGTGAGCCTATTGTGTGCATTGTACACAAATCTAAATAATTGTTGGTCTGCAATAAATAAATGCCTTTGTTTACTATTTATGGTTTCTTTTCTATTTTATATCATTTTAGTATTTATTCGAGTAGATGGACAAACTTCAATATTTACAGAATTTTCAAATCAAGTTGTTTCTGTTTGTCTTTTATGAATTTACAGCGATTACTTTTAAATTTATATATTAGACACTAGAGATAAAATATATTCGCATGTGTATAAATTTTACATAAATACATTTCGCCATGCGCAATTCAAAAAGATAAACAACTTCAATATAATTTTGTTATTCTGCATTTAACATATTTTTTATGCCAAATTCTTAAAGATTAAACACATCATTCATGATGAAGATTATTTTTAAACTCAGAATGAGTTTTTTTATTTATTGCTTAAATATTATTTATAAATATTGGTTAATATTTATAGATGGCCTGATTAGAATTGCTTTCTGCTCATCAACAAATTAATGATTTAAAATGTAAGCAGGTACTCGTTATAGGTATTTGAAGAACCTATTTTTTCTATGAGCAGCAGATTTCATTACCGAATACATGAATCATCGCCTTTACTACCTTTGCTAAGCTGTAATCATTTGGGTGTTCCGCCCATAGCTCGCAAATAATTGTCAACCGTTTGTATATTCATACTTTGCTCATGAGATCAAACGACATAAATAATACTCAATTCTTCTCGCTCTGAGCAAGAGCCTTCGCTTCTTTTCGTTTCGATTTTCAGTTGAGCGCTTTGAGTACTTTTGTTTGATGTTCATTTACGAACATCGCCATGATGATCGTTCAGGGAGAGATTGATGCGATTGACGCTCGCACAATGAGGCAATGAAGCAAGCCTCTCCGCCCACATTTATGTATGTAAAACTCATAAAACTCAACGAAACGTTCAGAGTAAAGTCAGAGCGAAAAAAAAGTTTCTGTCTAATCGAGAACGGAATCTTTGATGAACTGATGCAATCGATGGCTCTCTTAGTTTTTTCGCAAACTATGAGTGAAAGACACTTAGACAATACATAGCTACGAGCTCTGTTTCTGTCTTATTAACTTCATTGTAGAGAGAGCAAAAGCAAGTGAAGCGAGGGATTATTTTTAGTGTGTTTACTATTGAGTAATTGATTATTATTGAACTTATATATTTGTCAGTGATTTATTTATTTTATTTATATTTAATTAATTTAATTTAATAATATATTAATTTATTTTTTGTTTTTATACAAAAATATTTTATATTATTTAATTATAAAAAAAAAATTAAAAATATATTAAATAACAACATATATATTTAAATTTACATTTACCACATAATATTTATTATAAATACAAAGAGTGAAGCAAGTTTTTGAGTTATATATTAAGCAAAAAAAAAAAAAAAAAAATAAATAAAAAATTTTAATAAATATATATTAATATCCTAATAAATATTTTAATTTATTTATATTTATATATATTTTTTTACGAATCACTAGTTTATCAATAAATCTTAGCCTTATTCCTTTTTCTTTAAAATCAATTTTATTACAAGATATATGAATTTCTTAACCTAACTCTGAACATTCTCAACTTTGGCGCAGCTTAAAGAGATCAGCGTTTAGGTCAGTTGCTTACAGTTGCTTAAAGTAGCTGCCCGAAAGTCAAGTGAAAGAAATGCTTTAAAGAAAAAATTGCAATGTTTTTTCTCTTAGTTTTTGCCTTCTTTTTTCCTTGCACTGTTTGACCGAAAACCAATTAAAAGGATGCTGCGCTTTTGCCTTGCATGCAATTTCGGTTCGCCTTTTGCGACGAGGACTTAACCCCCTTAACCCCCACTTAACACTCTTAAGCCCTCCTTTAACGCCCGGCGCGGAATTCTTGTGTCTGGATTGCAGTTTTGCGGCTTATCTCGCAGTGCCCAGAGACCCAGACTCGATGCTTGTGCTGTTGTTTTTGTTTGTCTTAACCCATTGACCACTTAGAATGTGTTTTTTTTCCTCTTCTTCTTCTTCTTTTTTTTTTTTTTTTTTGCTCTTTTGTTTGGGCACCGAAAGTTTGTCAATGCATAAATTAAAAAGTTGTTTCTTCTTCTGCCCTTTGCCGTTAATGAAGCCCGAGCAATTAAAAGCGTCTACAGCCGGGCTTAATGGGCCAAAAAAATTATTTGAAATCTTCTTTAATATGGGCCATGCGCTAAAACAATTTGCTGCCACAAAAGATTACAACATGTCGTGTGGCATGTA
Source organism: Drosophila koepferae (assembly GCA_030914345.1). Classification (NCBI taxonomy): domain Eukaryota; kingdom Metazoa; phylum Arthropoda; class Insecta; order Diptera; family Drosophilidae; genus Drosophila; species Drosophila koepferae. The sequence continues at coordinate 12,810,952 of JAUESR010000207.1, forward strand.
GTTCAGTTAAGGCAAAGAAATGGAGAGTGAAGGCGAGACGGAAAGAGAGAGAAAGATGGAGAGAGATAGTGAGTATGCTGCTTGCTCTGTGCGCCTTCGCTAAGGGGATTATTATAATCCGATTTTCAACTTTAAATGTGGAATATTTCCCATATGAACGCACCGAGTGCAGTGTCTTTTTTTTTTTTCTGCATACACATTTTAGTTATTAGGCTTGGGGTTTATAGAACTTAAGCTTAGGTATATAACAATCAGAAATAGATTTTAAAGAGAAAAAGAAAATAATATTTTACATTTATCTAAAGCAGCTGAATTAGATAAAGGGATATATATATTTTATAAATATATTTATATCGATTGTTTACTGAAGGTATATCACATGAAATCGATAAATATATTTATGTATATTATATGAAATCAAAGAATACATAACATAACGATAACTTAATCAATTCGGGAATAAATAAAATATCTAATACGATATAAGGAATTCGCAGAGAGAGATAGATAGGGAGCAATAAATAGACAAGTGCAGAAACGAGAGAAAAGAGAATCAGAGTTTCAAAAATAGATATAGATAGAGAGAGAAAGCAATGAGAAGAGAGAGAGAGAGATAGAGTGTATGTGAGAGAGATAGAAAGATAGAGATCAATAGAGAGTGAGAGAGAGAGAGAGAGTGGTATATAGAGGGATAGAAAAATATATTTAAAAAATATATATATATAATTGAAGACATAGAGAAAAGAAAAGAAAGCGAGATTAGAAGAGAGATATAGAGAGTGGGAAAATTATATGAAATTAAAGGCCTTTGGAGCATATATTATAATAATATAACTTTTTCTCCTCTTACAGGGTATTTACAAGTTGTTAGACTGCTCGTAAAGCCCTTCAACTTGGATGTTTTTTTTTTTTTTTAACCAGCCATTTTGTGGTTCGTTTAGTAAAACCTCAGCCCTGTTTCCACTCTAAAATGGTAAACTTTTTGACTCAAATGTGTGTATGTGTGTGTGCTGTGGTATGTATGGAGTGTGAGTGTGTATGTGTGTGTGAGTTTTTTTTTTTTTGGGTGCTTGCTAAATCGCTGCAGTTTTCTTTATAGTTATTACTTTATAAAGCTTGCTTCTTCTACTGGTTCGTTCGCATTTTATTTTTTCTCTTTTTGATTACAAAATTGCTTTCAATATTTTTGTGGAAGAACAACAAACTCGTTTTTAGCGCACCTGTTCAGGTGCTGTTGCCTCAGCTGGCCATATACATATATATGTGTATATATCGGTACATATATAGATATATATGTATATAGCGTCCCATTTGGGCAACAGCAACTGCAGCCTAACTTGAGTTACGTGTTGCAGCAAAAGTTTAACGCATTAAGCAACTCATTTCTTGCTATTGTTGTTGGTGTTTTTATTGTTCTTTCGTGAAAGTTTAACAGTTAGGTCTAGAAGAGCATTTTCAACTACCTTGGCCATAGCAGAGTTGCTTGCTGCAATAGCCGGAAATAACATAAATTATCATATTATGTTGGCTAACCACTTAAGCATAGATGAGCAAAAACTTGGCTAGATTTGGAGAGTAAAATAATCAATTTATTGAATATATAATTTTTACTAGAAAATGTATATCAAATTATTAATCTAGTACTCATTTAATAATTACATATTCATTATTCATTTTGTGTAACCAAATTTTATACATATATTTATTTACTTCACTCTCTTTACTCTCTTACAGACTTCAAATCGAAAAAATATCAACATGCGGTTTCTACATGTTTTTTACCAACTAGCTTTTCTGCTCACACTATTAATTGGTAAGTGTTAAGAACTTATTGCTCTATTTAAAAATATATAGTATATATAAATACATATAAAAAATTAAATTGTTTGAAAACTACAAAATTTCATAAACAGCAATAATTTAATTCTGAGTTCTGAGCTGATCCCTTCAGATTCTTATAAAACGCTTAAATAAGTAAACAGCTTTTAAGCTAATATTAAAAAATATTATAATTCCATATAGGCATAAAAAATCATTATAAATATATCTCAAATATACAACAACAATAAAATATAATAATAATAATCTCAACAATTAATTTCAATTAGCAAACACTTACGTGATAATTGACAAATTTGATGGACAGTGTAAATAGCTTTTTGTTGCAAAAAGGGGTCAACAGCTGTGACACATCAATCGAAAACAATTGAAAGTCAGCAAATCGCAGGCAAAAGTCTGATGAAATTAACAAATATAAATAAAAATCAATTTGAATCAAATGCAAAATTAATTAATTAAATGCCATGTCGCAAAATTAATGCACTCCATAAATAATGAAAATTGAACAAAAAAATTGCATTATTATGATTAACCACTGAAGATAAAAACACTATTGATGCGCATATATTTAACGATTTTTATTCAATACGAGCAGAAATCTCTTTATTTTTATTATTATTTATTTAATTTTTTTTTTTTTTTGCTAATTAGCGTTGATTAAATTTTATGGCATAAATTAACATTTATGCGATTTGGCAAATGCAAATGCCAATGAAAAAAATATTACATTTACTATTACATTTTTTTTTAATGACCCAAAGCTTAAAAGTTAAAGGCTGTAAGAGGTCAAACGTGTGCGCGGTATCAAAATCAGAATAACGTAAACATTTTAAGCTCTGCAACAAACAAACAAAAAATTTGTGGATTTACGCTTAAAATCAATTACGCAATTTGTTAATGCCAGATTTGTTGTTTAATTAGCTGAATAAATAACAAAATTGGAATATTTGTATTATATTAAAACTAGGCTTAAAATACCCTGGGGCAAATCAAAATGTATAAGGATTTATTTTATGGAAATGTGATGAAGTAGTTATAAATATGTATAATTTTTATTTAAATTACATATATATTTAATTAAATAAAATATTCCAAAACTTTAAAACAAAAATAAAATTAATATAAAATAAATCAGAAATAAAATGGGAGCTAAAACAACAATTTATATAACTAAATTAAAAATTAAACAAACAAAAAACAGCTAAGACTGAAAAAAAGAGATATAAAATATATAAATATTAATAACGGTTAAGAAGTTATATTTAGTCAAATAATTTAAATATTTAATTAAATTTACGAAACAAACTGTTAAGAATATATAAAATAAAATAAATCAGCTCAGTCATGAGGGGATTAATGGGAATTTAAATTACAATTTGTATAACTAAAATACAATTACTTCATTATATACAAAATAAATAAATAACATATAATATTTCTGTTATGCAGGGGCTTAATGGGAACTTTAAACATCTTCTGTAATAAAATAAGTAAACCTAAAAAATAAAAACGTTAAATACAATTAATAAATAAATAATAATAAATAAAGTAAATAAAAAAATGTATAAATAAATAAATAGAAAAATAAAATAAATAGAAAAATAAAATAAATAGAAAAATAAAATAGAACATCTCAATCATATCCACAACTACGACATACCTAAGCTGAGCACTTTTATATACCACAACTAATACGATTGAGATGGTGCTTAATCTAAGCAACTACATTTAATATACCATTCTAATAGCTACTTCAAAATGAATTGCTGTTCCAACATGCTTCACTGGCTACAAGTGTGAGCGCATCATTTTTTTTTTTTTTTTTTTTCAAGATACGCTTGGCCAACTCGCTGATAAATATACTTAGCTGAACTATGAATCACAGAGATGACATTAGAGGAAACTTAAATAAAACTACTGCAAAAAAATATTGGAAATATAAAAAAATATTAAAAATAAAATATAATAAATGAAAGGATTTAGAATAATCAAAATAAATAAATAATAATTTAGAATATAAAGAAAAATTCAAATAAAAAAAACTATATAAAATATTGGAAATATAAAAAAATTAAAAATAAAATAAAAAACAAAGGATTTAGAATAATAAAAATAAATAAATAATAATTTAGAATATTTAGAAAGATTCAAATAAAAAAAAAAAACAAATAAAAAGTAATAAATAAAAAATAATAAAAAAAAATAATTAATAAAAAATATTATATAAAAAGAATTAGAATATAAAAAAAAAAAAAATGAAAAACTTTTATCATCTGAGAATTCATTCACTTAGAAGTCTGTTTAATCCATGCAACTAAACTTAGATATTTCTATTTAAAGAATTTTTATAACTGCTTCCACATGCTTATCTCTACTATGTGCACAGGACTTTTTAATATTTTTTTTTAGACATGCTCATAGGTGTGTGCAAATAAATTTTGTTTGTAAGAAATAAAAAATGTAAGAGCAAAAGATGTAAATGTTCATCTTTAATGTTTAACACACTTTTCGCGCCGTTATCTTATATATTTTATTGGCTCATCTTGTGGTTTTCAGCAAGTCTGCGGAGGCCCATTCTATTTACTAGCGCACATAAATTTAAAAACCACACTCATACACACAAATCCACATACACACAGGTACACACAGGTACACACTGACACACACTGGCACACACAGATGCACTGATAAATATTTGAAGAGCTTGTGAAGTGGAACGCCCCACTGATTTATTCAATAAATCACAAGCTCTCCACCTGGAACAGGCGGCGCAGATTTAAATTTTATCTCACACACACACACACACCCGTATATATAGAGATGAATTTGCGTGTATATATAATTGACTTGCTGCGACAACTAACGGTTAAGTCTGGCTTCTAGGACACATGTCAATAAGGCAAAGGAAATAAAAATGAAAGAAAAAGGACTCCTAGTGCCAACGTCCTTGTCAGTTAAATGCATTTAACTTGGGTTTATCTACGGCTCTAGCATATGCACACAGCTGAAAGCGTTTGCTTGTTATATTGGCAGGGCCAGGCCCCCATCGATTCAATTCAATATCAGTCGACATACGTACATCTGTATATATCTATCTATCAGTCACTTTATCAGTTTCGCCAACTTAAATGACAGTGAATACATCAAATGACTTTCAATCCTTTCGCGTGACTGAAATTTTCGACTCTTTGTCAACACAGGCGACAGGCTCATCTCCCACTCACTCTATCTCACTCCCTCTCTCTCTCTCTCGCTCTGAGTGTGTGTATGGGCGTGAAGGTGTGCCAATTGCTGTTGTTGTTGTTGTAGTTCTTGTTAGCACACACGACTGTTGTGTGTGTGTGTGTGTGTCTCGCTTGATAAATGTGAGCAACGTGCCTGGCATTTGTTTTTACCTCATTTTTTATGTGCCATGCGGCATTCGAATTTATTTAGTGCTGTAAAATACGATTTTTTTTGTATAGTGTATTTTAAGCGTATATTTATTTTTTTTTTAAAGCTTTTCTTATGTTTTTAGGCCGTGTCAAGCGATCTTAGTATGGCTTTATTTTCAGCATTTATAAAACTTTAAAACGCAGCAGATTTGAAAACAGCTTTGCAATGAAGTGTTGCAGCCGTTTGGTGGATTTCTTTAATATTATATCATGGAACAGCATATACATCATTTTAATGTACATTCTTCATATAGAGCTCAATACTATATATATTTAGCATAGCTCACAAATAATTGTTAGCTGATGAAATCTTCATGTTCTGTTGAAGAGATTAATGAATAAAATTTTACTGCCTCTCGCTCTGAGCACGAGACTTTGTTTCTATTCGTTTTTATTTGCTTGAGTAGAACTATTGACGCTCTTTTGCCGAACATCGTTTAGGAGGGAAACGATTGACGGTCTTTTCCCGAAGAATGTTTAGGGAGCGATACGATTGACGCTCTTTTGCCGAACATCGTTTAGCGATACGATTGACGATGTTTTCCCGAAGAATGTTTAGAGAATGATACGATGACGCTCTTTTCCCGAAGAACGTTTAGGCAGCGATACAATTGTCGCTCTATTGCCGAACATCGTTTAGGGAGCGACACGATTTATGCTCTTTTGCCGGACTTCGTTTAGGCAGCGATACGATTGTCGATGTTTTCCCGAAGAATGTTTAGGGAGCGATACGATTGACGCTCTTCTGCCGAACTTCGTTTAGGCAGCGACACGATTGACGCTTGCACAAGTAAAATTTATATCGTTGTAGAACCGATGCAATCAGTCGCTCTCTGAGTGTTTTCTTAAAGTGTGAGAGAAAGACACTTATCAATAGATATTTATGAGATCTGTTTTTGTCTAATTAAGAGAGAGCAAAAGCGAGTGAAATAAGGAATCATTTGTTAGAATGTTTACTAAATGACAAATAAATATGCATTTATAATTTAATTTATGAATACATTTATTTATTGTTATTATTTATTTACACTTTTTTAATGGTTTAATTCTTTTTAGAATTCTAATCAATTTTATAAACTTTTTTATGCATATTGAAGACATCTTAAACTACAATTTTTTAAATATAATAAATTGTTAATCAACAAATTATATATATATTCACCTTAAATTATTGCTCTAATATAAAGCAAGAACAGAAATCCTTTCCATTTATCGCCAGCAATCGAAATCAGAATTTCTCTGGGCCAACGACCTGTGAGTCGTTTAGCAATCGTCACGCTTTCCCTTATCACTTTTCCTAACTGATTTTCTATGCACCATGCCACGCCCTCAGCGCTCAGGAATGCCCCTTTGTCACACACCTTTGCCTTTAATTAAATCTGAAACTATGCTGAGAGCTTGACAAGAAATAGTAAAAAAAAAGGGGGAAAAATCAATCGCTGTATTTATTATCGAACCAATTATACTGCATGCCAAAGCAAACTCCAGCCACGCTCTCACGCCAGCCCGCCAGCCTTCCTTCATGGCGCACTCGAGACGTTGGTAATCCCAGTGCTGCTAAAAGGGGATAGCTATCGATATCGGTGCTTGAGCTAGCTTCTCACTCGTTTGGCATACTTAAAACTAACGGGCAAATACAGAAATATGAATAAACTGCAGCCGAGATGGGTTGGTGCTGTGTCGGGGTGCAGGTGGAAGCCAAAGGGAATCGAAGCTTGCCACAAACGAAGCACACCAATATTATTGAATTTGCAATTCGATGCAGTTTGCCAACGTGTGATACAAAAACTCAAACTCACACAGCAACACCAGTAGGGATGTTGGTTTATGATGGCGGGGGTGTGGAGTGGGCGGATGGTGTGGGGCTAGATCGTTACATAAAATTCATGAAAATCTCGCAACGAGCTAAAAGCCAAAAACGACAAACAAATTGAAGCCTGACAAACTGCAGCTGTAACAGCCGGAAGTTTGGGGCCATTTTTCCATTTGTCAAGTGCCAAGTGGTGTGGCAGGAAGAGCGGGCAGCTGATGAGGGATTGGGAGGGGAGGGAATGGCTTAAAAATTTTTTATGCTGATTTTAGGGTAAGCGCAGAGCGCAGAGCGTGCGACAGTGTGTGGGACTTGGCTTACTTGCCAAGTGCTCGTTGAGAGCATGGCTCTGACCAAAAAGGGTTAAGCGGCTAAATTGCTGTTAAGGTCAATTCTCTGGGCTCTCTCTCTCTCTCTCTCTCTATGTCCCACTCACTCTCACACTTTTCACTTTGCTATTGCGCTGGAAAAAAAACAAACCGAAACAGTTTTCATTTACGCTTTTCATTTTCCATTGTAAGAATTCAGAATGCAGCAGCAACCTGCTATGACATTTACATAATTACAGGAAACAATTTCTATGCACATTTATGTTACAGAGTGCGTGCTGTGAACGCATCGAGACGGAGGGTCACTGGGGCTAGCCTGCATGTACCGGAAAATGATGTGTTAGTTTGACAAAATGCAACATGGCAACATGAAAAGAATGTGAATATGGAAAATTTGCGGTTTAAATGGAAATTGGTTTGGCAATTGAGATGCAAATACAAATTGCTTAGACGAAGCCTTGCATTCGAGATTGTTTACTTTTCAATTGCAGAGACAAAATAATACGAAAAAAAAAAAAAATTAAATCATCCCACTTGATTTGCTGTTGAGCTTTCCGCCTTTGTAAATGCAATATATTTGTATAATCAATATTGACAAATGCCAAAAGACTTAAAATATTTGTAAATGGACATAATTCTATTTGAGCTTAGTAAACTTTTGCCTTGTTTTATTGTAATTGCAGTTTTATTTTTATTTATTTTTTATTTATTAATTTTTTTTTCTTTTTTGCAGAAAGTCAGCATAGACAAATTTCATTTCAGATTTAGAATATAATTTAATTTTACTAGAGCATTTTAAATTTCTTTGAATTTTACATTAGAATTTAGTTCTAGTTGAAAGATCATATCATATTTTATTGTAGTTTCAGTTTTTTAATTATTATTTCATTACAGAAATTCCGCATAGGCAAATTTCATTATAAATTTAGAAAATATATATCTATCACACTAGAGAATTTGAAATATTTTGATTATTATTACATTCGAACTCTGTTCACTTCAATTAATAGATCATATGAGTTATAGTTCTATTTGTGGAGCTGATCAATCGTTTTCAATCTGCAACTATAGAATATTCATCCAAATGTTTAGGTTCATATTCATCAATTTTCATAAAACAGTATAAATATTTACTATATATTTTTAATTAATGAATAAATTTAGAGTTTCAAGTTAAATATTTTTTTTATTTTCCAGTTTGACAAAAAATGTAAAAAAAAATTTTTAGCTTTTTTACTTCGTCATAAAACATTGCTAAGATTCTATTAGTATTTTAAAACAAATTGGAATAAATAGATAGATATATAAATTTGGTAAAATTTATTAAATAAGGTACAAAAAATATAATTAACTATTTATTTATATAATACATTTTTTCTAAAATTTTTATATATTTATAAATAGGCAAAATCATCAGAATAGTAAATTATAGATAAAGAAAGCAGCTGTGTCTCAGAGCTCCGCTAGCTTATTCAAAATAAAGCAGAAATACATGTTTTACATATGTGAATTTATATTTAAATGTTTTTTTTTTTTTATACAAACCACTTGCAGCCTTTGTAAATCATCTCTTTAAACTCTTGTTGAACAAGTTTCTCTCTCGAAAATGTTTAATAAAATACTTTTATTAACAACAGCTGCCCTTGCTTCTGCAAAACAAATTTGCTATCTAGAGTATGTCTTCCAAATTTTATTAGTTTTCTCTGCTCCACATACGCTCCATCATTGCAGCAAACTACGTGTTCTCGCACCCTCAACAACATTCATGCCTCTGCAGCAAGTAAATGAAAAGAGTTTAAAGGTCATCAAGATCTGGTTCGTACGCCTAACCTAATTAAGTCTAGTCAAACTATCTAGATGGTTATATGCATATAAGGCTATCATGTAGGCACTCCTTCCCTTGGGCGCTTTTCTACCCCTCGTCACTTCTCTCACTCCGCGACTCATCTCTTCCCTTCGCCTTTTCCCTGCTCTTCTCTCTCCAGCCTTGTCTTTCTCACCACTCCATAGCAAATCTGGTTTGAAAACATTTCACATTAAATGAACTCAATTAGTTCGCATTACATTCAAAATTATGCATTAGGAGCTACACGTGTTTGTTCAAATTCCACGAGTGCTTAACCCTGTATATGTATATATGTGTGTGTGTGTGTGTTGTTTGTGTGTGTGTGTGTGTGTGTGTGTGTGTGTGTATATGCGTGCGCGAGTGTCGCTAAATAACGTTTATTAACCTGCCATTAACGGGCGGGCCCAATGCACCCAGAGGTATTTGCTTGTCAGGCAATCATCTGGTAGCTGCACAATTTACACGAGCCGATAAAAATCTTCAGCACGCACCAACACAACAAAACGTAATTTGTATTTGCAGTGTCTTCCTTCAATTGTGGGTGTGGAGAGGGGGAGGGGTTAGGTACCCCTTCCAACACACAAACCCTAATGCTGAGGCAACTCCCAGCCAAAAAAAAAAAAAAAACTCCAATTTCGCCGTCCGCTTCTGCCTGCTGAGCGTGGCAACCAAATTAGCCTCGTTTTGTTTTAGTTGCTTTGATTTATTTATACTCTTTTCGAAGAGTATTTCTCAGATTGTCACGATATATATATTTTTGTATTTTATATTGGAAAAATATACAGAGGCAATTGCCTCATTATTAATTATATGCAGAGCTACCTTTACCTCAAAACACTTTGGATAGCATTGACTAAACAATAAATCAAGATCTCCTCAAATGGATTTTTGCATTTAGTTTTTAAGATTCACTTTGCATTATTCAAGAAGCAGAGAATTTTATTGTCATTGCCATATATCATAACTTTTCTTTGAATTGTAAAATTCATTCATATATAACAACTTTTTTTATTAAAAATTATATAGTCTCTATTGCCGTCGTATATATAATAGGTATATATGTCTATCTATGTGACATCTGACATCATAAATAAAGGGTATCAAAACTTCATTCTAATAGTTTCCAAAAGTTTTTATTTGCCACTCAGTGGCAGCTGTGGCAAGTGTCGCAAATTGTTCGTGTACCGTAATTTTATTATAATAGCTAACCAAAGTCTTGGCTCAGTCGCCAGGTACTCACTCATATACAGGTGAGGCCTCAACTCACCTTCTCCAATATTTTTATTGTAACTATTGTTATTAAACAAAACGATTTTCATGCTTTACTTTGAATGCATTTGATACGTTTCTATTTGGCTTTTACTTTTGGTTTTGCTATTCGTTTTCGTATATATATATACATATATATATATATATATATATATATATATATATATATATTTATATTCTAGTTTTTTTGGACCCTTTGCTAATGTCTTAATGCCTTTTGTTGCGATGTTTGGAAATTGACATTTAATTACAAGTTAACCTGCCGCCCACATCAAGCGACATTAGTGGCTATCAAACACGAAAATACTATATATATATATATATATATATATATATATAAGTTAAGCGCACACACACTACGTGAGTAGCGATTATGTGCACTGAGTTATATTCCCACGTAGACAAATACACTTGGATTCCATGGAACGATATATTTAATATAACTTTGTATGATTTGGAATAATAGGTCCAAACTATGTCACATCCGAATATAAACTGAATAGAAACAGCTCCGTACGTTGTATTCTCCTCTCATGTCTGATAGTAGAATCCAGCCTACTACGTATCCTTAACTCCTTCCCGTTGAAAAATCTGCGTCCCGCAGATCAGGGTGCATTTGCTCAGATAGCGAGCATCTTGAAAATAGTCGTCAAGATTCCCTAATTGGATGCAATATTTATTGTGGCGGCGTCATGATTAACCTGTTGCGGAATTCGAAGACTGTCTTCTGAGGTAGGAAAAAATGCTTTATGCACCGTCAGTCAGGTCGTCACTCTGACTGGTGTGTCGGACTGCGTGACTGCCTACCGACTAAAAAAAACCTCCTCTTCTAGGGTTCCAAATCCACCATCCAACCAGGATCTTCAAGGTGGAGACCCATCGTGTGATCTAAATGAGCGTTGCTCTCTATGTGTACTTCCTCCGCCGCAGAACATTTTTGGCGAAGTCACAAACTCAGATAGGGAGAGCATTTGTTCAGATAGTGAGAGCCTCTTGAAAGTAAACCGTCATCGAGATTCCGGACTTCTGTCTTGTCCAATGTTTATAATGGCTACGTCTACGTATGTCCAAGAACATGTATTCTTCTCCAATTTTGTCGAATTATTTGTCGATAGCCAACGATCTTCTAATCAATGTGGGGCGTCACATTACGGTTTTCTTCCACCACGTCCTTACTAAATCAGTTCTTGTCTTTACTCTTTATTTGATTATTTCCAATATCTCCTTCCTTGTAGTCGACAGGTGTGGTCCTTGTCTAACAAACTAAATTTTGAACAGCCAGATATCGTGTGATTCGATGTCAAGGCCTACTTCATTCAGAGCATAAAAAAAGAAATAATTCAATTAGTTTTAGCTTGATTATCGTCTTAAGGCAGCTACTCGTCACATTTCTTCCTGTGGAGATAAAGATTAGTAAACGTTTTCACAGAGTTGTAATGTGTACAAAATTTTGAATATAAATTGTGATTTTAATAATTCTTATGATTTTGACCATTATTATTATTATTTCATTATTATTATTAAATTATTATTTTTTTATAAAATTATTGTTCGACTTATTTAGTTATATGTTCGTTTCCGATTCTTCGGTAAACGATTTTATTTGTTTATATGGCTAGGGAAGCCCCCAGGCTCCTTTTTGGTACAAGACCTACTAAGGTGAGGGTTGTTCCACAGTCATCTGGGCAGACTCATTTGGGCAATTCTTTTTCTTTTGTTTATCTTTATATTATTTAGTTATATATTGCACAACTGAACCAAAACGACAACCAATGCCTAGGTTGGGAAGTCCTTATTTATCCTCTTTAGTTCTAGAAGAACCTACTAGGGTAAGGATGATTCCACGATCGAATGGGGCAGTCTAACGCAATTCGTTTTATATTGTTTATATTACATATTTTATGTTTCTTTTGGTTTATTTATTGCACGTCCTATCCAGACAACCGCCTCAATTTTGTTATATGACCACCCGCAATAAATTGCTGCGGTGGTTTTTATTATTTTATAATTAAACTTACGGCACCCATCATTCGACACAGTAGAAGACGCATTTTTATTTTATAAATTGTTATAATGTTTGTCTGACGGTAAGGATTTGAACCTCGATACGTGCATACGCTCAAGGATCGCTTGACGTAATACAGAGGTATCACCATTTTACCTGCTAACTTCTTTTATGTTATTTTATAATATTTGTGACAACACTTGCCAACAAATTTCTTTTTGGTTATAGAATTGACTTACGGTAAGGATTTGAACCGAGATACGTGCATATGCTCAAGGGACGCTTGACATGATACAGAGGTACCACCATTTTACCTGCAATTATGTTATTATTTATCAGTTATGTTTTGTTATCGTGGCAAGGCTTTGAACCCCGATACCCTGCAAATCACAGAAGTACCACCGTTTAGCCAACAATTGTTCATCGCAAGAATGAACAATTTATTTGTTATGGTTTTTATTGAATTATCACTTATTTAGTTATTTTTGCGCCATATTTTACTTTCAATACTGTGAAGAATGTGGGTCCCTGCTCGGGCGCCAGTTAAGCGCACACACACTACGTGAGTAGCGATTATGTGCACTGAGTTATATTCCCACGTAGACAAATACACTTGGATTCCATGGAACGATATATTTAATATAACTTTGTATGATTTGGAATAATAGGTCCAAACTATGTCACATCCGAATATAAACTGAATAGAAACAGCTCCGTACGTTGTATTCTCCTCTCATGTCTGATAGTAGAATCCAGCCTACTACGTATCCTTAACTTATATATATGTTTATATATTGTGTTTGCATAGGGCAATAGCTGTACTGATTTCTATTACCCGTAAATGTATATTAAATTGCAATTGAAACGTAGATAATTCATTGATTTTCTGTATGCCCCCAATGGGGGCAACACTTTAATATTATATTGAATTAGCTTTCATTAACAACGAACGAAGGTGTTGACATTTAAGAAATAGTATATAGATTTATAATATACATATATGTATATGATATGTGTGAGTTATGGGCAGTGGGAATTGCTTTGGAAGTAATTAGGGTTTGGGTAATATATATATTGTATATATATACAGATATATCATTGTTGCTGCGATTTTGTGGAATGACTTTAAGCAATTGTGTTTAGTTTGAATATATAGCTTCCCCTTGAATAGCCGGCAAAGAAATAAATGAATAACAGAAGTGAGTGCATGAAGCGAGTTCGCTAAAATGCTTGCTACGACAACTTAATTTATTCACAGATTTTTTTTTTCACTGCTCTTATGCTCTTATACACTGCAGTATATCATCTTGTTCTTTTGCTGCTCTTAGATCTAATTCAGCTCTAATTATGTGTGTTCGAATGCCTTAATAATATGTAATAGTTTGTTGTAATTTTTTTGATAAATTATATTTGATAAATTTTGCTCTCTTGAAAGTAATTCCCGTCATGATACGAATGTTTTTGCAATCAAATAAAGTTTTTATCTAATCAAACGCAACATATCGTCTTTATATTATGAGAGTTCTTAGCTTAGAGAACTAGAAAACTCTGAGGAACTCTGAGGGGGAAGCTACTTGAAGCCTCAGTCAACCAAATATAATACTATATATGTATGTAAGTATAGCATACCTACGAACAGCTCGCATTGGCAACGATATGAGCTTAAGGCTCAATATTGAATGTCTTCGTGGAATATGAGTGCAGTGTTGCTGCAGCAAGCCTCTCAAATGCTCTCTACTCTCTCTTCTAAAGCTGATGAGCTTATTGAGGCTTAAAATTGTTCACAGAATACTATATATGATTGTATGCCATATTTCATAATTGCAGCAGCCCATTGATGACAATTTCTACTGTTCATTTGACTATTCTCAAAATATATGCAAGAAGCAAGCTCACATTGTGCTATTAATTACTTATTATTGATTATTTTAATAACAATGCATTATTAATAATAATTACAGTTGCATGTAACCTACATAGATAACTTAAAATATCTAAATTAAATGGAAAATCTCATTGAATATTTTAATAAAACAATGAATTCTATAAGAGCTGAAATATAGCTAATATATATATATATATATTATTAGAATTTATCTCACTTAGTTCAGCGCTTCTCCACCTTGCTCACTTTTGCCAAAGTGCTAACTTTCAGCTCTTATTCTCTTTGTCTTGTTTTTCATTATATTCAACAATAGATAACTGTGTGGGTGTGAGCGTGTCTGTGCACATGTGTGTGTGTGTGTGTGTGCTGATGCAGATGTAGCTGGCGTTATCTGCACGAAGCATCGGACAAATAGTTAATAATCATTATTAACAGTTTACGTGGCAAAGTTCTGCATAATAACAAAATGTTTTATACACGCAAGTGCAAGCCAACTCTATCTTTCACTCTCTCCCTCTCTCACTATCTGTCTCTCTCTCTCTCTTTCGACTCTACTCTGCAGACAACAATTACGCCTTCATGTTGCGGCTGCTACACACGTTGCTTCTATAAGCGAACATTTATTTTCCTTGTCGCAATTTGTATGGAAAATTGCATTTCTTTTTGCGTGATTTAATTTTAATTTAAATAATTTCAGGTTTTAATTTTTAATAACAAGTGCAGCAAAGTGCATTAACGCATTACTAAATACATCAATTTGCGCGCATTTAATTTATCATTAAATTACAACAATAAAGAGAATCAAATTCTTATTAATATTAAATTTTATTTATTTGCATTAAAATTAGCATTTATTTTGTGATATGTTAATGTGTGTATTTATTTATTATAAAATATGCGCAAAAATTCTTTACACAATAACAAGAAATATTTACACACACACACACAGCTGCATAATGGCATAAATAAAAGCACTAAAAATTAAAATGAAAATTTCATTCATTAATTTTGCCATTTGATATGAAAATGAAAATGAAAATTGTGCGAATTTCCGACCAGTTGAAATTGAAATTTGTTTTCTGTTTTATTTTATAATTTTGACCTTTTCTCTTGTTGTTGTTTTTTTTTTTTTTTTTTTTTTTTTATTAATTAAAAACGGTTCGTATACTTAATATATATGTGTCAGTAGCTGCCATCTCAATTAACACGAATTTATCGAGAGAATTACATCGAGCTGAAACATTTATAAAACATTTATATGCCAACAATTAAATGCAATTTATTATCACATTTGATTTTATGCGCAATATTTATTATTGAGCAACTGAAGTTGATTTGCATTTATAAAGTAAAAGAAAAAACAAATAAAATTCAATTATTTATTTATTGTTTTGGACTTGGCAAACCGACTTCAAAGTAAATGATTTTTAAGACTGTTTGTGAATTTATTATATACATATATTTGTGTATATTAATAAATAAAATTCTTATTATTTTGTTTCACATTAAATAAATGTAAAATCATTTCAGTTTTATTTAAAGTTTCTTTACTACTAAATGCTTACAAGTATTTTCATAAAAACTTTGATGTTGAATTTTTATATGCTCTTTTTTTACATTGCTCTTTTTTTACATTGTCCACTTCTTGTCGAATTCTCTTCGTGCACTGGAAACATATAGAGCTTGTCCGCAGGCCATAAGCAGCCATCACGCTCTCACTTATAACACACGGCAGCAGGTTGAGCAACAGTCACGATTGAATAACACAAAGTCTTTTAACAGTGAGCAACAGTGATCTTTGTCTCTTTCCTGCTCTAAACTGCTGAAACTCACTCGTGTAATATTTTTGCATGTAGACTCTAACTCGCCCACTAATACTATTACAGCGGCAATCTGTGATTGAGTTAAGCTGTGTGCAGCTGTCTGTTAATCTGAGAGTGCAATGTTATACTACTTAGGGCAAAAGTGTGTGTGAGCGTCTTCAGTCCCGCTCTTACGTACAAAGCTAAAATGAGATGCTTACGCAAACTTACTTGCATAATATTTTTACATGAAGACTCTCATTTGCACACTAATACTATTGCAGCGGCAATCCGCGATTGAGTTAGGCCGTGCACAGCTGCCTGTTAATCTGAGAGTGCAATGTTAAGGCAAAAGTGTGTGTGAGCATTTTCAGTCTTTTAACAGTGCACAACTGCAACTAGTATAACAAAATTTAACAGATTTTGGACTCTGTAAAGAGAGATGAGCTTTTTAATTTGGTATAATAGGTCATATAAAAATATAAATAGTAGTATAATATTGTATTTCATGATATTTATTTAATATTTATATGAAATATATTTTATATAATATTTGAATTTCTTGTATAGAGCATCTCATAGTCATCTACACTTGCTTGACTAAAACCTCTTAGCTGTCTTTGATATTCTTGTTTTTTTTTTTCTCTTTTTTTTTTTCTTTTTGTCAAGCTGTTACTGTAATACAATTTGAAATGCTTTCGTGTATGTAGTTGCCACTAGAAAATGCATGGCAATTTATAAAAACTGCCATGGGGAGCAATTGCTGGCTGTACAGGTGTGAGCAGGAGCAATAACTATGTGTGCCTCTCTCTCTCTCTCTCTCTCTCTCTCGCTCTTTGTGCTGCATATTAAATAACAATATCAACGTTATCACATATGAATTTCCAACATTTGCAGACGTCGCAGCAATAAAAACATAATGAAAGCATTTGCCATGCATATTCAGCTATTAAAAAATTTACGAGACACCGCAGAAGCAAAACGGAATGCGACAGACAAACAGACAGCAGCAACAGAAATAATGGCGGATGAGTTGCAACAAAACACTTGCCACAAAAGGTGCAGCAAACATTTTTTTTTTTTTTTTCATTTTCCCTTCTTTGTTCATCACTTGCAGGTGAAATTTAATCAACTTGTTGGCATTTCGTACAAGTTTGCAGAATAGTAATCAAAATTATTGATTACAAAATTGTGTTGCTATTTTTATTTTTTTTTTTATTGTTGTTGTTGCAGCTGCTGTTGCTGCTATTTTCCATGAATCGAAGTTTGACGTTGCATTTGGTAAACTTTTTGTACCTGTGCCAAAAACTCAGTGAAACATTTCGTTTTCGGTTTCATTTTGTGACCTCAAATGACGAATGTGTTTGCCAGAGTTGCCAATAAACACGTACATATCGAATATATAAATATATATAAATATATATATGTATATGTATATATTTCAAATAGCCACACAGTCTTTTTTTTTTTTTTTTCTTTGAGGTTTGGCATTGGTTTTCTTGTTGATTGGCAGTGCAGATGGTTCACTCTGTGGGTGCAGCAGCTGTAGTTGAGGTGAGTGTGAAATGTGTGCGTGCTATGAAGAGTTGACCTGGCGAGTGTGTGTGGCTCAATAGCACTTATGGCTAAGTAAGCGATTAGTGAATGTGGTATTTAGTTGAAAAATACTTGAAGTAAAGTATTAAACATTAAATAAATTCACAGCTGACTTAAAAACTTATTATAGAAATTATAATCAAGAGAGTATATAATGTTCTTCCCTATTGCAGGTAGCGATACGCATTGATCGTAAGATATTGATGATCTTATGGAATTTATGCACAGCTCACAAATAACTGTGAACTGTCTCTCGATGTCTGCTAATATGTACTATGTATATTGCATCGTCTGATCAACGAGATCAAGAGTTTTAAGAGCTTTGTAAACTTGTAGTATAATAATATTTGCAAAGAGATTTCAATCAATCGTTGCTTTTGCTCTTCAAGTGTGTTTCATTAAATATGTATATCCACACTTGGCTTGCTTCAACACACTTAAATATCATTTAGATTTTCATTGTATGTGCAGCTAATTATCGACAGCTTTATGTTCAATATTAAGTTCATTTAGCAAGCCTTGCTTATTGGCCAAAAGTCTTGGAATGTCTTGGCTTGGCATGGCAACACACACGAACAAATCAATGAATAATAAAAAATTGCACACAAAACTCAATTTTCAACAACTTTTTGGGGGGCATTCGAAACGCACATTTTTCTTTTTCGCCACGTGCTATAAAACGTGGCCAACAACAACAACAATTGGCGGCTGAGGCGACAATGTGGCAACTGCCACAAGGCTCGAGAAATTAAGGCCAAGACGTCAAGATAAAGCAAGAAAAAAAAAAAAAACTTTTGCTGAGATGTTGTTGTTGTTGAACTTGACGCATGTTTGTTGGCAAATAAAAGTGTGGGAGTCGAGGGCGTAGAGGGCGTGCCTGGCACACTTGGCTCATTAAAATGCGAGGCGTTAAGCCAAAGTTGCGGAAAGCTCCTATGCTTGGAGAGAGAGAGAGAGAGAGAGAGAGAGAGAGAGAGAGAGAGGGGGAGAGACAGCAAGAGCTCTGACCTGTGCGCCCGAGTCACATCTTGAATGGCAGCCAAACAAATCTTATTTAATTTGGCTTTGGCGCTTTTCACGCGGCTGCTGCCAACAAGTTTGCACACACACACACACACACCCGCACACACACACACCCCGCACACTTAGCCAACTCGTTTAGCAGGTCGCAGCTGTTGCTTCAAGAATTTCAAGTGCATTTGAATGGCCCCATGGAATGGCATATCGTTCGCCTGTTTGCCAAAGTGTTAAATGTCATGAGGGCGTGGCTAAAAGCGAGCAACTGGAATGAGTTGGCCCAGTTGACTCGGCTTGGCTCATTGTGGGTGTGTTGCCAACTAGCATTACACAGCTGGGCCTTTTGAATTGATGTGAATTTCAGTTCGCATTTACATTTACTACATGCCATATTTATTATTTATGCGCGCTCTTCATGGCCGGCAGCAGGGGTTGAGCTGTGGGATTGGGCCAAACTCGATGGCCAATAAAACTGACAAGACGCATTTCCGGCGGAAGCGTGCGTCCATGTGATTTCCGTTTGACATTAGCCAGTGCACTTCACTTTTTTATGCAGACGAGATTTACATTGGGTAACTGAAAAGAAAAATTAATATGCGCACACGTGTGCACTTGTTGAAAAAGTCTAAATTGAATTTGCGCCCAAAATTATGCAGCGTTTTTTTATTTATTTATTTATTTATTTTCTTCCATTGAATGCCCGAAGCGTACATCGTTGGCATATTAATGCCATTTAAACTGATTTTCCTGCATGCGCTCTACGTAAGCCTGAGTCAGTCGACCCACTCGAAAGCGACTGCTAAAGGGGGCTCGTTGTATATCATCAATTAACAGTCATGTATGTCTGCTGATTGATAGCGATGCGCGACGGCATAGCAGGAGAAATAAGTGGAAGAAGTGAGCACACAGTACAGCTGTCAGTGTTGCGAAATGGAAATAAAAAGTAAAAACGGTCTGACAGCTCTTTAAATTTTGTGGACTTGTCTTTGAATTGAATTATACTCTGCATGCCAAATACAATTAATTTCGCATGTGCTCTTTCTTTTTTTTTTTTTCAATTTCTGCAGCTCATTTTCTTAGTAAGAGCTTCTGCTGCTAAGTGTGTTCTTTGAAAGCATTCAACAAATTTTGAAAGTAAAACTTGGTTGTCAAATTGTTTTTAGAGCTTTTGCTTAATCTTCATATATATGTATTTTTTTTTTTTTTAATTTGTTAAGCTTCTTCTCTTATTGAGCTACTTCTGAGTGTGCCATAGACATAATTTACTTTAGCTTCAATTTGTAGAAAGTATTCATTGATATTTCATATTTGAATTATATTTCATAATTATAATTCGATTAATCCAAAGATTAATTTCCATATGCTCTGCTTCTCAGTATGTGAGCTCAGATTGCAAAAAACTTTTCAACTTTGCGATGTTCATTCATCAACTTTGAAACTGTCTATATAGTCAACTCTCTGATATCTGATTTAAAGCTGACCTACTAAATTAGACTAAAGAGATCTATGGCTACTAGTTAGCTTGCAGTCTAATCTAACATTTAAGTTTCTGTGAGCTGAGAACATGTGTAGTAAAACATTTGTACTTGATTTCATATCAGCTCAACCCTTTGACTATCTTGAAAGCAGCTTTAATGCACTTCCTTTTCACTATAAGCTCTTTGACTGCTTAAGCAATATGCTAAGCACTTACCTGACTTGACTGGGCATTTGCTTTGACCAAATCGCATTTTATAACTTGTTGCGTAAGCAGCTTCCCAGTGAAATCCTATTACTTCGCAATGTGCGCCGCGGACAGTTGTTGGCCTTTCAGCGCGCATTGTACGCCTCAACCCGCTGTGGCTGCCAACCGTTTTTGTCAGAGCTTAGCCAGAGCGCGTTTCACTTAGCTGCGTGCTGCTAATGGTGCAAATTTCAAGCACAATTGAAGCCAGTTTTCAAATGTCGTCGAAAGTGGGCCAAACAAAAAAAAAAAAAAAAAAGAGAAAGAAAACGTCGACACCTTTACCTGCGTCTCGACCCTTAGCTGCCAAACTAGATGACAGTTGGCGGCATTTTTCACGCCCAACTCCAAGGACGACAGGGGCCAAATTAAGTTGAAATTAGCAGCGTTTAAAGTATAATGAGCGTATAAATGATTAATTCTAGGTGTCGACTCTCGCTTTCTCCTCTTTTTTGTTGTTTTTTTTTGGTCTATTTTGTGGAGAATTGATATAGGCAGGCCGTGAGTGACAGGCGGGTTGCCGACGCTTAATTAACTTTGGCTTTATTGGCCAATCGAATTAAGCTAATTGACCAAGCGACACCTGACGTCTCCAACTCGTATTGCTGCTGCAGCACAGTTGCCACTGCTGCCACTGCTGCCACTGCTGCTGCCATTATATTTTTAGTCTTGTCTGTCAAATAAATTTTATTTAGAATTCCCCGATGCGAAGGCCGCTCGACAATTGCAAATGTCTTTGGGCATGGGATGGCAGTGTGCTCTGCTCGATTTTTCTTCAAAAAGATTTCTCTTTTCTCTATTGTCTTTCACAATAATTCTATTTTTGCTTTTTTCACAACAACAACAACAACAAAAACAATAGCAAGAGCAAGAAAAACAATTTTCAATTGTGAAGTCTGACTGCGTAAAGCAGCATTGCGAGCTTTGCCTCCAAGGACCTTAACCAAAAGTTTCAATTACTTTAACTAATTCATTAATGTTGCTAAAATGTTTTCTGAATTTCAATGCAAACTTTCAAAATACATATAGACATACATATATATAAAATAAATATATATTTACTTAACAAATTTTTGCCACTTTCTGGAAACTTATATTTGTATATAATTATAGAAAACAGATAGTTGACATTGCCAAAGTAAATAAAGTTCTTTATAAAGTTTTGTGGCCAACAAAATTTATAAATTTAATTAGATTTTTTTGGTGAGATGACAGCAGCAAAATAAATATTATATAAAAGATACACGGAAATATAATATAATTCTAATGAATACAAAATAAGTAATCAAATATATATTTTTATATAATAAATAATAAAAAAATATTATATTTCTATTATATTCTAATGAATATAAAATAAATAATAATAAAATATAATTATATTATATAAGAAATAGGACAAAAATAATAATTACATATTATTATAAAAATAAATAAAATATTGGGCAATTATAGAAACAAAATAAGTGGAATAAAGGAACATTAAAAATAATATAAAAATAAATTATATGTTAAATTACTCTATATGCTTATAGCAGAGTAGAGAAACGGAAATGACGTCTAAAGTTGCTCGCTCAAATGATGTATAGAAAATAAAATCATAAAGTCGCTCGAAATATCTCTTATAATCTATGCCAATAATGCCTAAGCTATTTTTACACTAGTTCCTAAAGTAGAATGGGAAATGTTCGTTATATTTTGTATATAACGAAACCATAGAAGTGTAAAGAAAACACAAGAGAAGCTAAGAAGCTTATTAAGTGTATTGAACAAAGGTTTTTCTCTTTTTTGTATATGGCTGAACTGGAGCTACATTAATTCAGATTGAAAACTTCAATTCAAATATATTTAAATAATACATCAAAAACTCTTCAAATTGTCGATAACATAAAAAATAATAATAAATCATCAGCTAATGTGGTAAATTGTTAGCAGCAGCAAGTTAAGACTGTAATTAGTGAATCACAAATTTATCTACTCGCTCATCTTAGCACGAATGATCTTTCAATTGATCTTTCTTTGAACCCAATTGACTTTTTCTTTTCTAAAAACGAATAGAGTTCCATTATGGACACAGCACACAAAAGCTTGACAATAAAGTTGACTTTTATTTGAAATTGGCTCTTGGCCAATTGCTTCTTATTTAGTTCCAATAATTTCAATGGGTTTTTGTGTTTTTTTTTTTTTTTTTCAGTTTTATCTTAGGTAGACGTTGTTTGGCGTTGGCTGGTTGGTTTATCTGCAGCCAAGCAGACAATGAGCCAATTCACAGTTTAGCTTTTGTTCTCGCACACAATTACCGCCATTAACATTTATGGTGTCGACCCAAAAAAAAAAAAAAAACTGTGGAAAAGCGGCTGAGGAAATTAAGTAGAAAATTGCAAAAATTAACAGCAAGCAAGAAAAGTGGCAAAAAAAAATATTATATATATGTATGTATATGGGGAAAAATGCAGAAGAAAAAAAAAAAAGCTTCAGTTTTTCCTTCGCCTGCCTTGCCTCTAAGGCTTAGACTGCTTAAGGAAAATTAATTAAAAATAAACATGGCACACGCTTGTTCCTTAGGAATTCCAAACCAAAATAGACCTGTGGGCAAAAGAGAAGAAAAAAAAAGAAAAAGAAAAAAGGGCGAGCCAGGAAGTGGGAGAGAGCGAGCGAGTGGAAACGAAATGAAAGCCAGGCAGACAAATAAGAAAAATAACAGCTAGTCGAGACCAAATTCCAACAAAAGCGCACGAACATTTTGTGGCCACAAATCCGAGACGATAAGAAAATAAGTAACACAAGCGTAGCATGGCGAGAGAGTCGAAATAAAACACACACACACACACACACACACAGGCACACGCACACACACTAGCACGAAAGACAAAAGAAATAGCTGAACTATTACTGGAAAGCTAGGAAAGCCGAAGAGACTGAAGTTCGGACAACGTCAGCAGCAAAAGTATTTAGTAATTACGTCAAGTGAGGGCTGCCAGGGAGGGAATGTGTGTGGGGAACACGGAGTGCAGATGGAGTATATGTGGAGCAGAGAGAGTCAGGTGAAAATTGCATTAGGTCAAATTTTGTGTTTTCGTTCTTGGCTTGACTTCAGTTAGCGCCGTGACGCTGTTGTTGTTTAGTGTTCCTGTTTTTTTTTTTTTTTTTTTCTTTTTGCTTGTAATACTGTAAGCATGCGAGGCTTTAATAGCAAGCAAGGAAAAAAGTACCAGAGCCCATAAGCTGAGCCGGAGAGCATTAAATAGGCGTGGGTGGGTGAGAGGAGGGCTTATTATAGCACACAGGTGGGCGGTAAAGGAAACAATGCATATATGGAATGCATAGTGGGCAAGGGTTGAAATATGGATATGAATACAAAAATATATTTATATACAAGTATGCACTTCAAATGTGTATTGTACATATATAAATTGCCTTTATTTTTAAATAAAATATTGTCTGTGTACGTTGAAAGACTTGGCCATAATATGAGTGTCTTGCACCTGTTGAGCTTAAGTTAAGCTGACATTTCTATGTAGACTGTACTAGCATGGACTTAATTTAGTTATAAAAACATATTAAGAGAGCTAATTTAATTATGTTTATTTGAAAAATAATATAGGGAAAAGTTCATTCAATCAAACCGAAATGTTTAAATGCAATTCGTGCCTTTTAGTACGCTACAATTTATCAAGGAAAAACAAATTAAGGAATTTTCAGTGTGGAAATGTAACGAAAAGAATAAAGCATAAAATAAAACTGCTTTTTGTTATTAAAATAAAATAAAAATTAGGTATGCTGCGTCTTCTAAATCAAATATTAGAAATATTTATTAAATATTTAGAATATTAATAAAAGGTGATGAAAAATATTAGAATAAAAATATGTATTAAATAAAATTTTTTTTAATATATAGGATAAATATATACAAAAAATAAAAAAATATGTATAATAGTTTTTAAAAAAAATATTAGTTAAAAAATATATTTTAAAAAAATATTTAGTCAATATACACAAAATATATAAAATATTTATAATAATTAATACAAAATATTAGTGTAAAAAATGTATAAAATGTATAAAAATGTATGTAATAAATACTCATATACATAATATATAAAATATTTTTAGTAAATATACTACGAAAATACACAAAATATATATAAAATATTACAAATCATACAGAAAAAGATCATCAAATAAAAATAAAAAGCAATGCTGCCATAACTATTAAAAAGGAAACAAAAAGTTTGTTCTTTTAAAATATCTCATATTATAAAAAAATTACTCAAGTTTTCTACATCCCTCACATTATTCAACTCTAACAAACTATCAGCAAAATTGTTTTCAATTAGTTAACTTAAAGCTCTGACTTTATGGTATTGATTCTACAGTTGGCTATAATAAATATAACTGATTCACTTGGAGAAAGCAACAAATGCACAAATAATTGAAAAACTTTAACAAGCCAACAAAATGTAAATAAAAGTAAATAAATTGATGCAATCCAACAACTAAATACCCTGTATATTTACAAAAACATTTGCAGTATACTTCAATCAAATCCCATTCCATTAAAAATAAATCAAGCTTAAACAGAAAATAAAAGAGAAAGGCAACGTTTCATAAATAATTCGCAAATGGCCAAAGCGAAATTCTATTTCAAGTGAAGCATTTTGTATTATGCAACTTGTTTGGGTCAAGCATTGCTTAAGCTCTCTCCACTCGTCGGGCAGCTGAAACCTCACCCAAAACCCCATTTTCCACATATGAGAAAAGTAATTTTATTAAAACAATAAAGCAGATGAAGCATAGTAAACTGATAAGCGTTTCATATGTGCTGCTTTCTTATATATAAAAATATTTTTTTTTTTTGGGCGTGCCAGGATTAGGGTGGGCTGCAGGGAGAACTTTGTCCGATTAAGCATTATTTTGTGAAGAATACTAAGCTGTGTGGCTATAGATTGTTGTGGGCAATGTTGACTTGTCATCGAATATGTTTCATAGAGCAAATGATGGCATTTTATTGAAAAAGTGTTTATTATAAATACTTTCTTTATACATATTGTATATATTCAGATATTCACTTTTATAAATTATATATTTTATTTATTGAATATACATTAAACTATGTACGATATATTTTATATTATATATATATGTCGTTGCTTGCTCTGGATTACCTTCCTTATTTATGGACATATATAACTGCTTAAATTTAATTGTTCTCTCTTCATTTTCTCTTGAGCTTCTAGCAGCTTCTTCTATGTTGATCTCATGCCATTTCACTCGTGCTGCTCTTTGACAAGAGGCCTACATGCATCTCATTCGCGCTCAGCAATAGTATGAAGCATGTTCTGTAGCAGCTATATATTGCTCACTCTCACTCAAGCAATTACACTAGTGCTTTGACAAGAGGCCTACATGCCATCTCATTCGCTCTCAGCATTAGTAGGAAGCATATTCTACTGCTCACTCTCAATCAGAGTATACTAAATAGCGAGCTCATCTACTGAGCCATGTTCTCTTGAAGTATAACAGCTCAAATAGCATTAAGGATAGGCATATCATTTTCATCTACTGCTCATTTAATGTTTCAATAACTCCGCATTATAAGGTATTTAAACTTCGATTTAAGCTTGCTACATATTTTTTCGTTTATTCTTACTTTGCTCTCAAATATTTTAAATATTTTATTACATGCTTCGATAGCTATATATATTTTTTGTTTTTCGTTTAGTTTTTGCTTTTATTTAAGACATTGCACTTATATGAAGAAATTAAATAAATAAAACAAATTCGTTATGCTTGTTAAGAGCCTCTTTCATCTAAAAAGCATTTGTATTTGCTTTCAATAATGCCAAGAGTTGTTTAACAATCTTAATTCAGTTTATTTGATGACTTTTTTCTGTCTTATGCATATTTTTTGAATTTATACACTTTTTTTTTTTTGTATATTAAATAAAATTGAAATATAATTTCTCATAGGCAGCTTTCAAATTAAATGCATTTTTGTTGAGACTCTTAAGAGCTTAGACTATTAAATACTCAAGCCTGAAGGTAAAAATAAAATAAATATCAAACTCCAACAAGAAATACAGTGAATAAACGTTTCTACATGGAAAATCACTAAAAAGAACACAATAAATAAAATATATAAAAAAGTTTCAAAGCCAAATTCGTGCAGAATTTAAATGTAAAGTTAAACTTGCTTCGTGCGCAAATTTAATATTTATAATTAAATTAAACTAAAACTTTGGCATGTCAAAGCAATAAAAGTGAATAGAAAAACCATGAATACTTAGCAAATGCCTGAAATCAAATGAAATTTATTTCTATACATCTTCTTTTTTGATTTTCTATGCCTTCTGTGGCTGTGTGTAGACATGTCTGGTCCTTGGCCACACTGGCTGACATTATGATAGCCCAATGACAGCTATTTGCAAATCAAACATGAGCGAACGAGCGCCGATTTCATATAAATCAATTGATTGCCAATGCGTTTTGATTGCCAGCCAAAATGCCAAACTGCCAACATACACACACACACACACATACAGAGAGGCCAATAGAATAATGTCTAGAAAAATGAATAAAAAACAATTTGGCTCTGACACGCGACGACAAGTTGATTTGCTTGGCAGGAGTTTTTGGGTAACGGAAGCAGCTTAAACCCAACTAGTTTGGCATTGATTTTGGTGTGGCTTCGTTGAGCGTCAGCGACGAATTTTGCCTCATTTAATATATTAATGCGCGACATGCACTCAAATATATTTTATTGTCTACAAATCGGCGAGGCTTTAATCATATTGAACAAAAAGAAAACCCAAACAAAAAAAAATCAAACAATAAAGAAAGTAACGAAAATCGAATTAAAATCAATTGAAGAATTAGCAAAAATAAAGTTTGGCCTACATTTTTATGTCCCACAGTTTCACGAGTTTCAGCAAAAGTCAATTTAAGTAGAAATTTGTGGACAATTAGAGTCGTTTTAATACTGTGCCTCTTCCTATATAATGGCATAGATATAGCTTAAAGATAAACTCAGAATGAATAACATGAATAACATATATCAAACAGTTTTGATTTCATGTCAATTTGTTTTGCTGCTGCTCACACAAAATATATCTTTAAGCTCATATAAATATTTTAAAATTCTTTCCATTCAAGCAAAGCTTCCTTCAGCCTAAAGAAGCCATGCTAAACATGCTAGGCCATATATCATAACGATAAAAACTATAACACAGCACAGATTGCTGGCACTTTCTATCTCTCTCTCTCTCTCTCTCTCCCTCTCTCCCTCTCACTCAGTCATGTTGTTTCTCCCGCACTCCCTTGTTGTCTAAGTGCTCACTCTGTTATGCGAGTATTACCCCAATTTACTTTATTATCTCGGTGTGCCACCTCCATTCGAGTTTGTGCTCGAGCATTAAGCGACAGGCAGGCAGCACGCGTAATTTTTAATTTACCATGGCATAAATCGCATAAAACTGTCACAGTCACTAAAAGCAAAAAGCAACAGCCCAAGATCTGCATTGGCCCCTGGCCCGGGCACAAATTATGTTGTCACACAGCCGTTCAGCTCTGGGTGTCGAAAGTCAATGGGGGAGCGCCAAAAACCAGTGCAAGATGCTAGCTGACAAAGAGCCAACCATAGCCCCATGCACACCACCCTTGCCAAACAAAACTTCAAAACAAAACAAAGTAACGCAGTGGGTGGTAATACTCGTCCTGCCATGCCACCCCCACCAGCTTCTCTCTCTCTCTCTCTCTGTCTGTATCTCTGTCTGTGTGTCCCTTTTGCCAGGATGCCATTCAGGCTGGCATTAATAAGTAAATCTTCAGCATGTGACGGCTATCAGTGGCACTTCCGCAACAATCCAGCTACACATATACATATATACACTTTATATATATGTGTGTATATGTATATATATATATATATATATATATATATATATATATATATATATATATATATATATATATATATATATATATAGTCAAGCACAACATCCTCCCCAACAATTCAAGCTATTTATATTTTATCTTGTCGTCGTTGAAGGCAAAGTTCTCTAAAGTTCCGCCGCTGCGCCGTTCAAATGAAGTTCTTGGCTTGGGTATCTCTAGCTCTAAGTTTACCATGTCTGGATGCCATAGCCAGCAGCATGTGTATGTGTGTGTGTGTGTGTGTGTGTGTTGTTGTTGTTGTTGTTGTTGTTGTGACAACCGGAAGTTGCAATTCCTGGCTCAATGCCTATAAATTTAACTTAGCCTTTTGCTGAGCGCACATCTTGTGCGCGCTCTTCTTGTCGCATTTGCGGTTTGTTCATTGGGCCACGAACATGCAAACTCCTTTGGCCAAGCACTCAACAGTTGAGACGAAAGCACTCAAGCAATGGCTTTAGTTTAATTAGATGAGTGCTCTACAATCAATTATTGACAAGATTTTCTTAATCATTCTTTGTTTTTTTCTTTTGTTTCGGCAGATTTTTTAATGAAGTTAAATGGAATTTTTTGGAAGACTTAACAATTATGTAACTAATTCTTAACTTCATATTTCTTACCCTTAGCTTATAGTTTATAAACTCAACCCCAAGTCTCTAACCCCTCTTTAGCAACCTCACAATGCTCAGCCACAAATACAATTTATATATATACATATATATCTCTTATTTTTTATATACATTTTTTATTCCATAAAATAAAATTGCACAATTTTAACAAATCCGCAAATAATTTGAACGTCTAGGACAAGTGGCAAGTGGGCGGACGGCCTTTACAAATGGTAGGCGTGACCGCGTGGCAGCGACGTTTTACCTGTTCAGGATATAAATTTGCAGCCGTAAAACCTGCTGCCATTGCAAATTCCACATCGAAAAGGAATGCAGCAAAAAAAAAAAAAAAAAAACTGCGAAAAGAAAAGAGTGTAAAATGCAGAAAGCGCAGAAGTGTGTGTGTGTGTGTGTGTGTGTGTGCATGTGGGTTGAAAATGGATAATAAAAAGCTCATTGCAACAAATTCTTGCTCAATTTTCAGTGTTAGATTAGAAACGCTTTAGCCAGTAGTGTTGGCAAAGGGCGTTACAGGAAGGGAGGGGGGAGTGCCAAGTACAGGCAGCTAGGTAAAGCAACGAACAGGGCGGCGCAATGCGAAACGATGTTCACTTTCTACAACGTTAGCCTTACACAGCAGACATGTCCTTCGTTTTGATACACTACCCAAGGGTATACAGATATTTTGCAGCAATGTAAGAAATAAGTTTTAAATAAAATGTAATATATGATTGAGATTTTTATGCAAGTGGGGAGTAGAGGAGCAGTTGTAATTGGAGTTGGAGCAAAGTTGTGAGCGATGTGGTAAATTGGGCTGTAGTAATATGAAAATAGGTTAAGTTAGAATTGTAGTGGTAGAAATGGTAGTAGTAGTAGTAGTAGTAGTAATTAGAAGTAGTAGTAGCAGTAGTAAGTAGGAGTAGTAGAAGTAGAATTGTAGTGGTAGAAATGGTAGTAGTAGTAGTAATTAGAAGTAGTAGTAGCAGTAGTAAGTAGGAGTAGTAAGTAGTAGCAGTAGTAGTAGTAGTAAGTAGAATTAGTAGTAGTAGTGAGTAGAAGTAGTAGTAGTAGTAGTAAGTAGGAGTAGTAAGTAGTAGCAATAGTAGTAGTAGTAAGTGGAAGTAGTAGTAGTAGTAGTAATAGTAAGTAGAAGTAGTAGTAGTAGTAGTAAGTAGAAGTAATAAGTAGTAGTAGTAAGTGGAAGTAGTAGTAGTAGTAAGTAGAAGTAGTAGTAGTAGTAGTAAGTAGAAGTAGTAGTATTTAGTAGTAAGTAGAAGTAGTAGTATTTAGTAGTAAGTAGAAGTAGTAGCAGTAGTAGCAAGTATTAGTATTACGTGGAAATGTGAGTAAACGATTAGTGGAAATATGAGTAAAAGAGTATTGGGAATAATAGTAAAAATATAATATATGTAAATAATATAAAAATTGTAATAGAAGTTGTAGAGGAAATGGCAATAGAAGAGATTAAGTTTTAGTAAAGGTCACGTAGTTGTAGAAGTAGAATAATTAGTGGAATAGTAGCAGTAGAAGTAGCTGTAGTTAAAGTAGACGGAATAGTAGAGGTAGAATAATTACTAGAATAGTAGCAGTAAAAAAATAGTAGTAGCAGTAGAAATAATTGTAGATTAAATAGACGAATAGTAGAAGTAGAAATAGTAGTAACAAAAGAAGTAGTAGTTGCTAAAATATACGAAGTAGAATAATTAGTAGAATAGTAGAAGTAAAAATAGTAGTAGACATTGTAGTATATATATAAATTGAAATTAAAGTGTAATTATTGGAATTATTAGTAATATATAAATATAATTATTAGTCTTATAAAAAATAATAAAAGTAGAAGGAGTTCTGGAAGCCGAAAAATAGTAGGAATTACAGTTGCTTTCTTATGAATTTATAAAATTTATATTAATAATATATCTCTTAAAAAATATACTCGTAAAAAGTTTAAATTGAATACAGTTTTATATTCATACATATAAATATATAAAATAAATTAAAAATATCTGAATTGAATGGCAAATATCATTTGATCCATTAATTATAACGATAGTAGTATTAAAGAAAATTTTTAATGGAAAATAATATAAATATTTTATACCCGTATTTATATATTTTATATAAATATTTATACATTTATAGGAAATAACATTCTTAGAGTACATTTTTATTTATATGTTGATATAAATAATGGTTATAAGTTATAAGAAATAACATTCTTAGAGTATTTCAGCTTCTGCAATTCCCGAATTCAAGTTCCATTCAAGTATTTTACTTTTTGTGGGTCATGTTTAGTGTCTCTTGCTTGCAGTTGTTTGATTCCTTGCACTTTTTCACAGTCCTCTCGTATATATATGTATATACATATATATTTTTCCCCCCATTTTAACTCCTTTTCTCAATTATTTTCTTTTTCTTTTTTATGCATTCACTTTTTCACTTTGGGTTAACATTTTCAACATTGCTTTACACCGTGCTCGCCACTTGTGCGAGCTCTTGTGTATGTGTGTATGTGTGTTGGCTGGCGGGTTTTATGAGCTTAGTTGGCGATTTAGCGATGCTTGTCTTATTTAGTCTTATATAAATGGCCAGCACTGTAGCCGGACGCCCCTTGAGAATATCCTCTAAATACACAAGCGTTTATTTCGGTGTAAATGAGAGAAAAATTGTGGCCAGCATTTTTAATGAAAGGATTTGGCAAATGTTTCTTAATAGCATAGAATGCTGTTAGTATTTTATATATATAAATTTGCTGGCTAAAGATACTATTCAGTATCTTAAAGATACACTATCAATGAGTTTTAGATAAATAAAGACAAGCTCAATGAAACGTGTGGAAAAATATTTATTAATAATATATTATTACACTCTATTTTGTATATGAAATATTAAAATATGATTGGCACTATGAAAGAATGCGATAAAATTAGGCAAAAAACTTCAGTTTTTTGTCCGATTTTTTCCATAACATTTCTCCTTTTTTGTTTTAAGTATATTCCCACTAAAAACCGCTGTTTTTTGCTCAACCCAATTTGTCAACACTGATATCTATAGATATATAAGTTCTTTAGAGAACTATCTTAAAGATACTTCAAGAACTGGCTATCGACTAAGAGAGTATCTTAAAGATACTTTGACCAAATGAAATGAAAATGATTCCCTCCAGCTTAGATACATTTAGTTATATCCTAGAAAATTGTAATCTCCTTCAACAAGTGCGAGCTGTCTACTATCTTAAGGAATTAACCAAAAAGTTTTCACTAAATTTGTAGATACATATATATGTATATTTATACATACATAAGTATATCTACAACAAATGCCACACAAAAATTTTCGAAGCAGCTGCAAAATCTCTTTGCAATTAAAAACAAAATGCATAAAATTTAATGAAATGAGCAGCAGCAGTTGACAGTCGTGACAGACTTTGGCTCTGTTGCTCAGTTCAGCTGTCAGTCATGGGAAATCCCGGAAAATGTGCCA
Organism: Drosophila koepferae; assembly: GCA_030914345.1. Classification (NCBI taxonomy): domain Eukaryota; kingdom Metazoa; phylum Arthropoda; class Insecta; order Diptera; family Drosophilidae; genus Drosophila; species Drosophila koepferae. Next base: position 12,843,524 of record JAUESR010000207.1, read on the forward strand.
TTAAACAGCAAACAACAGCAACAACAACAAGAGCAACTCACACTTAAAGAAACAAAACACAACACACAAAAAGTCACGAGGTTTTTGTGCTTAAATTTCATAATCCGCACAAAGCAATGAGTCAGGACATCGAATGTCCTGGCCCCAGGCAGAAGCAGCAGCAGCAACCAACCCCCTTCCCACCCACAACTATGCCGGCGGCAGCAAATGCGTCAACTTTAGCTTTATTCCTGCGGCTGTCGCTTTCAATGGCTCCAACGAGGCGGCAAAGACATGGCTAAAGAGATGCGAGGGTAACGTGGGGGGCGGTGAGGGCAAAAGGGAGTGAGACTCATCAACTTGTTCGCAATTTCGAGCAGCGCTAAAAATGCATGAAATGAATGAAATCCATGTGTCTGTGTGTGTGAGTGAGTGAATGAGTATGTTTGAGCAGCGCAAACAAACTGTAGAGAAAGCGCACAAAATGAACCTGCAGTCGAAGTCGCAGTCGCAGCCGCAGTCGCAGTCGCAGTCACATAGCTGCCGCTATCACCAAAAAAACTGACATCCAAATGCATTAAGCAAAAATTGTCAACAATTTTTCAGTCACCCTCACAAACGTTTCCTCTCGCCCTCTCCAACTCACTCGCTCTCTCTCTCTCTCTCTCTCTTCGTCGCTTTTGCAGCCTCCAGACGCGACGGCGTCAAGTCTGTCTGAATAAACAGTTACGGGAAGCTGAAGGGGGCGACAGACGGCTGATAAAGTCAGTGAGTCAGCACCAGGTCGCTGAAAAGAGATGAGCACACGGTCATAAAAGAATTACTGCCAAAAATAAATTATAAAAAATTGCTCAAAATAGTAAACAACATAAAATATATAATAAACTAAAAATGACATTAAAGAACAGCATATTAACTAACGACGCTTTCAATTGATAGTGGTTTAGTTTTGTTAAATGTTTATACAAAACTTAGCTTTTCAATTGTTCTATTTGTCACTGCATGCATCTTGACATTTATTTTCTCTTCTCCTATTAGCTAAGAAAATAGAATCCACTAAATGGCACACAAAAAGCATAAAGTCAGTAAATTGAGTGCACTCTGAATTAGAAACGGACATAAAAGTCTGTTAAGAGCGCAACTGTGCTACTGTGCAAAAAAAAGTTGACTCGTCTGAGAATTGTTATACGCCAGAGTGGAAGGGGAAACTCATATGCAAATTTCGTTTATTGCTTGATCCCGTTGCTTTGGTCATCTAGGCAGCTGAGAGCGTTTATGAGTGTGCGAGCAGTGCAAATAGAGTGCGAAATGTGAGAAATATCTTATTTATCTGCTCTAACTTAGTATTGTGTTGATGCTCACTGCACGTAGTTTAGCGATTGAGAAGTTGATCCTTGTATGTGTGAGTGCTAGGAGAGTGGGAGTTTATATGAGCGTAAGTGTAAGTAACAGAAGAAGTTGAGTGCATTAAGGTTTGAATGTATTAGTGTGAATGCTAAAATTAGTATAAATAATGCTCGAATTTTATGATTTAGTTTAGTCTGTGTGCGCGTGCGCTCTAAAGTGGTTGCTTGGTGTGTGTGTATCAGCGAGGTGTGTTAAATGTCTGATAGGAAATAATTATATTGTAATTCAACTTGTATTGCACTTTTTGACATTGGTTTGTATGATTTTATTTTTATTTTTATTTTTTTTTTTTTTATCAATTATTAAGCTCAAGTATTAAATATAAATATAATCGCAGTGCATTCACTTTTCAATGGAGTTTGTTTTTTTTCACATTCTTTTCAAATAACTGTTTCAAGCTAATTAAAATAGTCTTTAAATTGTATAAAGAAGATTAAATAACATATTAGCATACATTTCAATTGTTAATTTATTTTTTCGTGCTTAAAAAACTTTCGTTGTACAACTATCGATTGGCTTGACTTTTAAAAAGCACGCGCTCATCTCCATTGTTTACAGTTCAATCTGATTGAATAATGACTGCTCCACAAAGTGGAGAGGCTGTCAGCTGCTGACACTAATAGTGTTGGTAAATGCGGCAACATGGGGTGCTTTGTCTCTTTAATGGGGGATGACTCTAGCTCTGACTGGGGCCCAGGCTCTGGCTGTCTCTGTTGCTGTTGCTGCCCGTAATCTGCAGCACCCACATCGAGTTACACTTTGATGCGATTTTACATTTTTAATGGCTCAAATGTCACGACAAATTATGATGTATTTGGCGCCAGTGGGCGCCAGCATCGCCAGACGCCAAAAAGCCAAGCTCCTTCACAAGTGTGAAATGGCAGCTGCCGATAAGAGTGCAAATGCCCCTGCCACACACACACACACTCTCTCTCTCTCTCTCTCTTTTCTCTTGTCCCACCTCTCTGCCTCTCCCATCATAGTTTTTTGGGCATTGCACCTGCTCCGTTGACTGCACTTGGAGTTATGCTCGCAGGGGCAGTTGGCTGCCAGCTAATAGAAAATTTAAATGCCATCTCCTGGCAACTGGGAAACTTGATGTTGTGCAACAATCTAAGCAAAGTTCATAAACTTGGTCGAGCCAAAGTTTCGAAAACTTATGCTTGCCTTAATTATTACTATTTTTTTTCTTTTCTTTAGGTATACTGAGAATTTACCCTTAAATTTGTATACCTATGTATGTGTATGTGTATGTGTATACATTTGTTGCAAGTTCGTTGCAGGTCATTGAGGCAAATGTTGATTCTTAAGAGTTCATGTGGAACAAAATTATGTGGCTGCTGTGGACAGATTTGCCAGAGACTGAGAGAGCGAGAGAGAGAGAGCGAGAGAAAGAGAAGCCTAATATTAAGACTTTGGCTGGCAGGTCAAGTTGGTTCGCTTAACCCAGAAGAGGTTTAGCTCTTAGTTTGTTTCTTTTGTTATATCAAGTTTCAATTAGCTGTGCCAAATTTTGCCTTAAGAGTTTGAACTTCAAGCTGAACTATAAAATTAGAAGTTAAGCAGCAAGTGTCATCATTTTGCTCCGTTGCAAATGAAAAATGGGAAAAATATAAAGTATTTTAACTACTTTGAAAACACAATTTGACTCTTCTCTAGTTATGTATATTTTGTTGCTAATTATTATTTAGTTATTCGGAATATAAATAAAACAAGTTTGTTTTCTTTGTTCTTCAATTCAACTAAGCTATATTCATTATTAATTATTATTAATTAAATGCTAGTTAATATTTAATTGCTCTATTAAACAGTTAATAAAAAAATATTATAAAGTTAATAAAAATAAAGTTTAATGAGCTATGAATGAATACATACAATATATATATTTTTTTATAATACTTTGTTTTATTTATTTATTTATTTTAATTTATTTTTTTTTTTTTCAATTTAATTTAACAATATTTATTAAATGAACATATTTTGAGTTTTATTTTATTTTATTTATTTCTCAATTTAACTAAGCTATTTGCAATATTAATTCTGTTAAATATATTTGTAAGTGAAGCAGTTTAATATTCTTCAAATTAATATTTAATTAAATACATTTTTAATAATATTTAGTTGAAATGAATCACGTGTCCCAACTATTGCCGCTACATCTTATTCCTTCACAGCATTCATTCATTCATTCGCTCAGCTAGTTACCTAATGAAATTCCATTGCTATTCCCTCTCGAGGCTAGCCAATCAAATGCTTTTTTGATTCACACTTGCAACTCCTCCTTGCTCGTTAATCTGTGAACTCCTGCATCGCTGTCGAACACCTTCTGTGCTGTGGCCGTTGTAAATCACGCTTCTAGCTGGACATTCGTTTGACACAGCCACAGCTTGAGTATCTATGGCATGGTATGTGGCATGCATGTTGCATAAACAAGGATTAAACAAAAGAAGTCACTGGTCCTACGGCTGGCCAACCCCCCTAGCCCGCCACACACACACACACACTTGAATGCTGCGACCCTCAGCGCAGCAGCGCAAGGCAAATATTTGACGCTGTGTGCCGCCTCGACAAGGACATCAGTTGAGGGACGCCATTTCCCTGCCAGAGAGACACTCTTTGAGTGTATGTGTGTGTGAGTGTGTGCTGCTTTTTACTTTGTGTGCCACTCACGTTGTGCTCGTTATTCATATTTATTGTACACGTTGCCAGTGCCACCGAGAAGGGCCGCTTCATGAGTCCTGGACGAGTTGCATGTGCATTGCTTTTGCTTCAGCTGCTCCTCCTCCTCCTCCTCCTGTACCTCCTGCTCCTCCTGCTGCTGGTGTTATTGTAGGCGTGCGTTCGTGTCTAGCAGCAAAAACTTTGCAATTACAGTTATTTGATGGGATTTACTCCCACTCAAACACACACACACACACCTCGAATCCCTTCGCCTGGTTTATACAATGCGGGCGCTGCCTGTTTGGACATTCATTTGCTGCCTCAATTTTACAGTCTTGACGCGATGGAAGAAAGTGAGCGTGTGTGCGGGTGTGCGGGTGTGGTGGCTAGCAGGAAGCGTAAAGTGGTGTTAAATGACAGGGAATTACAAAAGAGGATAAAGTAGTTTTATAGGTTCTTAACGGAAAAGTACGAAAATAAATTTGCACTTGTAGAAGAAGGCAATAATTTTAAGTTAGTTAATGAAGAGTGGCAGAGAGACAGAGAGACAGGGAGAGAGAAAGAGAAAGAGAAAGAGAGAGAGAGAGAGAGAGAGAGAGAGAGAAAAAAAGAGAGAGTGACAGAGAGAGATGGAAAGACAGATAGACAAACAGAGAGAGTGAGTGATAAAGAAATATGAATACGATTGGGAGAAATATACAAAAAATTGTCAGTGAAAATTATATTTATTTTATTATATAAGTAAAAGTATAGAAAAACATAGAAATGCAGAAAAAAATGAGTATCAAGGAAAGAAAAAATATGTGGCGTTGAGGTACAGACAGACAAACATACAGAGAGCAAGACAGAAAGAGAGATGGAGAGGAAAAATGGAAAGATAAAAAATTCTTTAAATTTATTTATACACGAAGAAAGCGTGTGAGAAAAAGCGCAAGAGAAAAAGAGCAGGATTGAGGAAAAGAAAGAACAGCAAAGCGTAAGAAAGAGAAAGTAGAAAACTAAGAGATATAGTGGAAAACATTACATGTGTAAAGAAATACAATTAGTAAAAGAAAACGAGAGATATACTATGTATATCTAGAATAACAATAGTAAATATGAATGTGTAGACAGGTTAGACTTGACAGATACATATTCAGAGTAGACAACTATTGTTTGCCAATGAGTGGGCCAAGATAAGGACAATTCACCTTCACGCAATTGCCTGACCTTCTTAAGTGAAACTAACTAATAGTTATTCATATCGAGGCAAAGTGAATTGATTCTGAATTTTTGATTCTTATATATATATCATAATAGCCTTCAGAACGTTATTAACGTTGAGTGTATAATAGTTAAATAATATATAATAATTTAATAAATATAAACAAATGCAAAATCAAAATTTTAAAAATTTAGAATATAATCAAAATGATAATCGCACTAAAAACAAACATTTCATCAAGCGATTTCATTTCATACACATTTCACATAAATCCTCTCGGACAATTGTGTATTGTGTATTTTATTAAGCAATTTTTATGACACTCGAACAGCGAGGTGTTATATTCATTTTATATTTATTTTCATTTTTTTTTATTTTTAATCTCATCGCACTTAATCAGACACAAATCAGAAATAATTTGATATTTGTTATTGCATATTTTATGAGCCGCTGCCCGTAAACAAAGTGGGGTGCTGATGGGTGGAGAGGGGGAGGGGGGGTGGAATGAGAGCTCCCAGTCTTGTAATATGCTGATTTATAATGTTGCGACAGGGCAGTTAAATTGATGGCCTAAAAATGCGCTGACAATAAACAAGCGACGGCAATGGCAATGGCAATGGCGAGAGGTCAGCGGAGCGGGTGACACTCGCGACATGTGTACAAATTTCAACAACAGACATTTCACAAGTGCATAAATAATATATATGATAAATATATGTTTTTATAAACGATGTGTATATTATAATTATAATGTGAATATTTGTGAATACGTGATTCGATTGAATCATAGGGAAAGAGTTGAACTAACAGAAGCAAAGAGTTGGAAATGAACGAAAATCAAGGCGGCATAAATTATGGCTTGAATATGAAAAAAATAGATTGTATTACAAATTTAAAAGCTATTTAATAGATAAGGCAAACAAGTATTAAATAATTTTTTAAAAAGTATCAGCTGAAAAAAAAAAATTGCATATAAAAGTATAAAAAAAAAATTATATAAAAGGAAATATGTAAATAAACTTAATAAAGTGAAAAATGTAAAAAAATAAATATTCTAGGTATTTATTTATTTATTTATTTTATTATTATTTTTTTTTTATTATTGAGCTTTAAAATCTATGATAAACTTGATTTATATAGATTACGTAATCTATGCATAAATAATATAAATTGACTAAACGAATCAAAGGAATAAAAAAATATATTAAATCTTTACATCAATAATTCGCTTATAAAAAGCATAAAGAACTTAATATAAAATCTGTTAATTCTACATAAAATATAAAATTAATAATAAAGAAAAGATTATTGAATAATTAAAGGGAAAAAAAGAAATGAATAAAAATATACATATATAAATTTTATATACATACATTTTAATTATAAATTTATCATATTAATATAAAATGAAATATTCATGTTAGCCAATTTTGCAATATAATCAGTCAACAGCTGCAGTTAAAAAGGGTATATACATACAAACAGTCACACGCACACATACATATATATATATATATATATATATATATATATAGCTAGATGTACAAACTCGTGCATGTCCCTTCGGGCTCACGTCAGACGTGTTTGGGGATTGAATGTCCATAAAATGCTGCTGGGATTTATTTAATAAAGCGCACAAATAAAATATAAAATGCCCATCATAAATAATTCTTCATGTCGTTAAAAAATTGATAATAAAATGCAAATTGTAAATAAAAGTAAATTTTAATATGAGAATTACGCGCGATTCCCTTTTAATGCACCCCAGGGATTTGTTTGCTTAGCTCGCTTGGGTTTTAATTTGCTCTCGTTTTGAATGCTGTCATCAAAAAGATTTAAAATACAATACATATTTGATATTAATATTTAATTTCATTTCATCTGTGGTTTTTTCTCTCTCTCACTCTCTCTCTCTCTCTCTCTCTCTCTGTCTCTCTTGCAGAACTATCGAATGCACTGCGAGATGTGCGAGTGCGAATGCCGCATGCAGTGAGGCGCGGCGAGAAGGCGGTGCTCAAATGCTTCTATAACATCGAGGATGATAGCCTATACTCGGTCAAATGGTATAAGGGACGCAGAGAGTTCTACAGATATACGCCCAAAGAGACACCACCGATGAAGGTGTTTCATTTTCCAGGTGTTAAAGTGAGAGTAAGTTGAGATTATTTTTCAAATGTAGAAAAACAATAATTAAAAATATTTTTAAAATATTTTATTAAATTAAAAAAAAATTAAATTTATTTAAATTCTTTTGTATAAATTTCAAACTTATATAGGAATTTAAAAAATATCGTTATAAATTATTTTAATAATAATAATTTGGAAAACAATTTTCTTTTTTATGATTGGAACAATATAGTAAAAGTATATATAGTTTGTCTATTATAAACAACTGCACGAAAGATCCATAATACATATTTTTTTAAAATATATTTCTTAGATAATGGTTTAATGTATAGAACAACCTTATAGACATTTTATACATAGAGCTCTAAAAGCTACCAAATATTTCAATCAAATATTCTGCTGGAATTTTGTTCTAAAATTGCTAAAAATTGTAAAATCGTAAAAATGTCTCTCGAATAATAGCTTCAATTAGAATTTAAACTCGTGTAAAGTTTTGTCCTGTGCTATAGAAAAATCAAAATAAATTAAACGAAACGTGAATCGAACAATGTGAAGCATTTGCATTGAAATGCTTCACTTAACCCTGTTTGGGGTCATGGCAGGGAATGCGGCAAAGCGGTGCATAGTTCAATAGACACACACACACACACACACTGAGAACCACACACAGCAAATATTTCAATGCACAATCAAATCAAAACACGGTTTTTAACTTCCGCTTGATGGCAGTTACGAGCTGTACAAAGAAAAACAAAAATTCCCTGCCTACTCCATGCCTAGCGCATCCTTTTCGTAACTCTTGAGTTTTGTTCCCTTTTTTAATTTTTTTGGTTTTCGGTTTTGCCTATTGCGAATGGAATGCGCAATATTTTTTTCAATAAATATTGGCATTTTTAACTTGCAATACAATTTTCGAAATTATTCAGGCATATGAAGGAACTACATGGACATTTTATTTATTTTCATTTACATTTACATTTCTATGCCAAGCGACAATGGCAAAACCAAAACAAAAACAACAACAAACAAGTAAGAACGTTGCAGTTAGGCGCCACTAACTGCGATATACTTTGTTCCCATAGGTGCATCTTATTTATTTAATAAACATTTAATTAACGAAATATTTCGGCAATTAGAAAACGTACATGGCAAGCAACAAACGTTTTTCCTACACATACATACAGATTTACACATGTACACACTATACGAGTATACACAATTTTCTAAGTATACATACAAAAGTTTGCATGCCAGAATATTCTACGAATTGTGACTGAATTGGGAATTTTTCGATCGTTATTTTAGTTTTGTCAAAAGGCGCTCTAGCAATGCATTACAATGTCTTATTTGGTTTTAGTTAATTAAGTGCAGGTCAGGGCAGTGGCGCTGGTGGTAAGCACTATGCAAGCTATACTTAGGTGCGTGGGTTCGAATCCCGCAGAAAACTTTTTTTCAAAAATTATTTATTTTTTATTTTTTATATTTGTATATTTATTATAAAATGCTTGCTGCCAATTGATGATAATTTATAAACATACGCATATGAATTTTGCATTTAAGCAAAAACTAAAACAATTTTTCCGATTTGCCACGCTGTGTGGCAAGCAGTTTTTCTATGCATGCATATATGTATTTATGTGTAAGTGTATACACATCCAAAAGTGTATACATATTGCAAGAATTGCGATTGTATTGTTTTGTTTCGTCACAAGCTGCTGATCAGCTGGTCAGCTGATCAGCTGTGAATTGATTTAGGTTTAGCTAACGATTACATGTTGTTTTCAAAAGACCTAGGTTCGAATCCCGGTGGAAACTTTTATTTATTAATCAAAAACTTATCAATTTTATTTTTTAAAATTTATTAATATTATTAAATTTATGTTAAAATGGTTTTTGCGATCTTAACAATTGCTACTAAGCTATTATATGCATGAATTATGCAGTTGGCCGCAACAAACTTCTTTGCCGATTTGCCACGCCCCCAGTGGGCGTAGACGCATAATTTTTTGCCAGTTCTTAGAAAAGGCCGAGGCTAACATGACTGCAAAATTTGGTTGCTTACATTCCAAAAATGCGAAAATTACAGGGTATTTTTCGATATGCCACGCCCCAAAGAGGCTGAAAAATTATTTTTGGGGCATCGATAGAGGAGAACATTAGTAACTCAACCATCCAATTTTCAAGCTTCTAGCTCTAAAACTGTAGGAGATATAAACTTTTGCGGTTTGCCACGCCCCCTGTGGGCGCAGATATATCTACCATAGCTTATTAGTCTTGGGTTGTCAACCCGAGTATACATGCAAAATTTCAAGTCTCTAGTGTCAATAGTGTTCAAAATATAGCACAATTTGAAAAATCACTATATATTCAGGTCCGATTTGCCACGCCCCCAATGGGCGTAGACATATAACTTTTTGATCGATCTTCTTAGAATCATAACATTAACTCACATGCAAAATTTCAGCGTTCTAGCTTTAACGGTGTAGAAGATACGTATTTCCCGATTTGCCACGCCCCCAATGGGCGTAGATATATCCGCCATAGCTTTTTGAACTTGGGTTGTCACCCCGAGTATACATTTCAAATTGCAACTCTCTAGCTCATCATCTAGTATGATAACTTAACTATGGGCGGAAGAGTTTTCCGATTTGCCACGCCCCTAGTGGGCGGATCGGGAAAATTTTTACACTTTATAATTCGGGAGCATATATGAGTATATGTTTAAAATTTCAAGTCTCTAGCTCTAATAGCGCCGAAAAATATTGCGTTCATACGGACAGACGGACAGACGGACAGACGGACAGACGGACAGACGGACAGACGGACAGACGGACAGACGGACGGACAGCAAGACGGACATTGCACAAAACCAATATACTTTTTTCCCTTTGGGAACAAAGTATAAAAACTAACAAAAATAAATATAAAACAAATGTAAAAAGACTACAAATTTGCAGTTTGATGGAATGGAAATGTTTGTGCTTCAATGCAATATAACTGAAAAGCAATTTGAATATTTAGAAAAAAAAATCAAACAACAAATAATTCTATTTAAAAACAAGAATAAACTAAATTGTTGTGAATACTATTCAGAACTTTATGTAGCCTGATATCCTATTTTGTTTTTCTTTTCTCTTTTGCATTTTTAAATTATATTAAATGAAATATTTCATGCAGTTATTCGGTCATGTCATCAGCTGCTCTTAAATATTTATTAATATAGAAAACTCGCTGCGCAGTGTCTGGGATTGGGCTTTGGGATTTCCATATGGCCTGCATACATTCGCTTTTTTACTCTCCCATGTTTGCAAAAACACAAAAAACAAATAAAATATTTAATAATTCATTTAACAACGCAGTCGACACTATCGCCATTTGATATCGTGCGGAGCCGCAGAAGTAAAATTGCAAACTGAAAAAAACGGACTATACATACCATACACACATTTATATATTGTATATTTGACAAACATGTCACAAGCGCAGTTTTTATTATTTACCACGCTGATGATTTTGAAAAATACAGCATCCCGTAGAAATATCCAATATATATATAGAGAGAGATATATATAAATGGTATATAAACTGCTGGCTTATAAAATGCACAAAATAAAAACGAGCCAAACATTCGTTGAGATCCGCATAAAGTTGACCAGCTTCAACATTTTTCCAGCCAGAACCAATGTAGCTTGTATGCCCGTTCAGGCAGCGTTGAAGAAGTTAATTGGTTTTGTTCACGGCAAAGTAGAGAATATTAAGATATATTCAGTAGACTATATATGTAGGTAGATCTTGGGAGTGTATGATAAATTGGGGTAAAGGATATACGCCAGAGTTCTAATGTATTCTATTTTATATTTATATTTTATATTTTATATTTTATATTTTATATTTTATATTTTATATTTTATATTTTATATTTTATATTTTATATTTTATATTTTTAGGATGTTAGATTTATATTTATATTTTATATTTGTATATTTTATATTTAATATTGTATATTATATTTTATATTTTATATTTCATATTTTATTTTAATATTTTACATTTTTTATTTTTTATTTTATATTTTATGTTTTATATTTTATATTTTTTATTTTATATTTTATATTTTATATTTTATATTTTATATTTAATTTATAGTTTTATATTTTATATTGTACATTTTTATTTTTTATTTTATATTTTATATTTTATGTTTTATATTTTATATTTTATATTATATATTTTATGTTTTATATTTATAATTTATATATTAATTTGAAATACTTTTATAGGGCGCCCATTAAGCAGTCGCTTACACTCGTCTTCCTTGTATTTAACTTGTTATTTTGTTGTCCACCCGCTCAATTATTGAGGAGCTCAACGCGAAGCCAGCAGCAATGCACGAGATACGTTTGCAGTGCAATTTTTCAGATACTGCAAAGACCAGGCTCTCCCACTCTCCCACTCTCGCTTCCTCTTTTACGTTGTTCCATATATACATATATATATATATATATATATATATATATATATATATATATATATATATTTGTATATGGCAAATATAGTTATGCTCTGTGTATTTTTGTAAGCAAATGTATTTCGCTTTTATGTCAGGCACTTCCCATATTCATTTGAAGCTCTTTCACAACTTCCTCTCTCACTCTCTCACTCTCTGCTCTCCTCCTTTCTCTTGTTGCAGCGCACTTCGTCGAACGAGAGCCAAGTGGTGCTCGATGCGGTAACAATGTCCACATCCGGTAAATACAGTTGCGAAGTATCTGCGGATGCGCCCTCATTTCATACATTAATAGCGGCCGCCGAATTGGAAGTTATTGGTAAGTAAAATAAATACAAAAGCCAAACAATTGTTCAACAATTGCACTACATGGAAATATTTAACATGATTGCCAAAAAAATATTTGTATATTGGATAAAGTAATATATAAAGTAAAGAAATTTAATTAAATGCCAGATTTTTACTCAAACGACTTGGAAGAATTTAATAACTGACGATTTTGGTGTATATAAAGTAGAATTGAAACTGATTTTGATCAGAAAAGAAGTGTAGAATATCTGTATGGACTATATTATATATCTCAGTGTTATCAGACTTTGAAGACTTGAAAATGATTTCTAAGCTAAAATACGTATTTAAAGTGTTTTTTTTTTTTTCAATATTTATATTAATTTATAGTTTATTTATTTATTTTATAAGCAAAAATACTAATTTGTATTATATAATATTTTTTTAAATTAGCTTATTATTTTTTTGTTAGCTTATAAATAAAATAAAATATATTATTATTATTATTTTTATTTATATATTAAATCATTTGATTTGCTTTTTAACTTCGCTTTGCTTATGTACAATTATAGTTTCAATATTATTTTATTGCCATTTGCATTTATAGCAAACCAATTCTAGACAGTTTGTGATAAATAAGCAGACAAATTACACTATAAGGCAGACAGCTATAAAAATACTTCATGGCAAATGATGTTTGTCTAGAGTGCCAGCTCGAGTGACATCTCTTAGAGTTCAGCATTCAGCAACGACAGATGCTTGAGTCATAAAAAGAAATATCAGTTAAATGAAGAAAAAAAAAAAATAATAATAATAAATAAAATTAAAAAATGACCTTAACGAATAGTTTAGGCTGCAGTAGATTCTTCAAATGAATTCGTATTTGTAATTCATTTAAATGTTTTGCAAATTCCATGTTTTTTAATTACTGTATATGCCAGAAGATTCTCTTCTTCAGTTTTTAGCTATTTTACCCCGAAAATTCATAATGTTAGAAAAGGTTTGGAAATGTATATTTAGCCTACTCTATTATCATGAAATTATCCACAAATAAGTTTTCATATTTAATTTCATTAGCTCTTATAAACAATATGTTTGCCCCAATAATAAATATTTGATTGGGCGTCAGAGCTCACCTCTTATCTACTGCCTCGCACAGCTGTTATTCCCCATTAAGGTTGGGCTATTAAATACTATTATAAGCATTAATTATGGCATCTATAGAAACGTTGCGCTAAAACCTTTGCAGCATTTAATGATGTATGCCACAAATGTTTAGCCATAAACAGAAAACAAGATAATGTGAGGTTTGGTGGGGCGAGGGGGGGTGCTGGCTCCGCAGTGTTTGGTTGCGTTTGTTGGCTTGCGGTTGGTCCAATTGCTGCACACAGACCAATTGCTTCCAATTGGAAATGTACACAGACAGACAAATGTACAAACATCAAGATCTATATATCCATATGTGTATGTGTGTATATATGCATGGTCATATAAACATGAAATAGACACGAGTAAAGTTTACCAAGGCGGGCGAGCAGCCAATTTGATCCCCTACTTTGGCAAAGCTTCTAAACCAATCATCCGTACACACACATACACACTCACATACACACACACACAGACAGTCATACACACAGTTGGGTCGAAAAGTTTATTGACCATCTCAAACGTTTTGCAAGTGCTTTTTCTATAAATTTCTTAGTTTTGTTTGGCTGCTTAAATATCCTCATCTTGATCCTGGAGCCAGTAAATTTGTTTGTGTTTCGTCTGCTTGAAAATAACCGCACATACAAGTTGGGAGTTTATTTTTAAGTTACGCCCCACACACACACACACAGAGAGAGAGAGAGGGAGGCAGACAGACAGGCAGACAGGCATACCGAGTAAGCTTTGGCATTCGTTGGGTCTCTAACCTCTTGACTCTTGACAACGGCTCAACTCCAGAGTCCCTTTTGGCCCGTCCAATTGAACTCGCTTGGTTGGGCCATGTCCTGTGCGCATATGACAGCCTTGTCCTGGAATTAGACAGCTGCTTGCCTTTCGTCTTTCGGTTTGACTTGCTGCAACTTGATGCAAAAATAGAAAAACACTTATTTATAGCTGAGTTTGTTGCTTCAACTGCATTGAATCATCATCATCATCATACGTGATATTCTACTTATTTACCATACTTGCGTTATTTGAATGCACAAAAATGCCAAGCGTCATTTGATGATTTTGTATAGTTGACTCTTAGTCGAGATAATTCGATTTGAGTTCAAATTGACATCAAATTGCTCGAAATTCATGAGCTGAGCCAGTGCTTAAAATTACAGATGAACCAGTGTGAACCAGTGTGAACTAGTGGGAACGTATTTAATGTAATGCCAATTTTTTAACATTTGATGTAACACATTTAAGCCTTGCAAAGTAATTGTTAATTATTAATTCGTATATAATATAAATTCAAACTAATTTTATATACTATTTTGTAACTATTGCTAGATGTATTAAACTATTAAATTAAACTATTAAAATTATTAAATTAAACTATTAAATTTATTAAATTTATTTAATAATTAATTCGATTTTTTGTTATATTATTATTATTATTTTTTTTTTTTAAATTCATGTAACTTTGTATACGAATTAATTCACAGCAGATATATAAAGTCAAGCTTCATCAAAATAGTTCCAGCTAGTTTGCTAGAGACTTCCTGTTCAGAGAACTAAATATCATTTAAAACGGAACGGAACGATTTCTGTCATGTTCACAATCGAACAGAATCCGTAGCTCAATCATAGGAACAGAGCCATGAGCGTCTGTCCGTATTGCGTTTAGGCTTACAAAAGCATTTCAATTATAGACTGCGAAACCGCAGAGATTTGACCTCGACTGTCATTACGCAAACACACACACACACACACACACACACACAGGTACAACAAACAATAAAAATAGCAAGCGAATTGGAGGGGCCTTCAAAATAGCCAGACATGAAGGCCTTTGGGGCGCATGGACAATGGCCAGAGTTGGTTATCGTGACAGTCGATCGATGGCCGTGCGTGTGTGTGGTTAGAGAAAGTCTGGTCACAGAATAACTAGTTACGATACTAAAAAAAAAAATATGGAAAAAAAGTCAACAAGAGAACTAACTTACATTCATCTCTATATCATTTTTCAATGCATTTACAGAGACGCCGCACAATGCGCCATTCATAACCGGGATCCGGCCTCGATATCGGGTCGGCGACATATTGCGCGGCAATTGCACATCGCGGCACTCACGGCCGGCGGCCAATCTCACATGGACGGTGAATAATGAAGAGGTGAGTTTCAAATTATGCAAAAACACAATTTTCTTGTTTTTAAGCGTCAGGCTCTGTGTCTGTGTGTGTGTGTGTGTGTGGGTGTAATTTATGCAAGAGTGTGCGTGAGTGTGTGTGCCTGGTAATTACTAGGCAAACATACTCACAGAGTCAACGGAATCGTTGTCTGTTATGCCACGCCTCATCCATTACGCCCTATTTTACGGCTCAAATAATTTAGTGGAATTTTATGCACGCATCGGACATGAAAATGCGGCTAAAAATGACATCGGTGAAAACTCTTCACTTGCACACACACACACGCACACACACACACACACACACACACAATTTTGAACCACGCCCACCTTTTGCAAACACACTGAGCAAGTACATTGGGGCGTGACTCACACATTTGGCTTTCGGCCTTCGGTTTGGCTTTCGGTTTTTCTGGGCTCAACTAATTTACCAAAATGTATGCAGCGATATTTTTGTCATGATGCGCACAATTCAACGCACTTGTTTATTGAAGCTCATTAAAATAACTTCAGCCAAGTCCTGTGCATAATGAACTGCATATCTGTGGCAGATATGCATACACATACACAAACACAAGTATTTATACAGATATAGTAGTAGTATGTGGCTCATCTGCATTTGAGGTGGATAATGGAATGGCATTTGAGCGGATTGCATTGGTTCTGGTTGGTTCTGGTTGTGGTTGTGGTTGAATGAAAGAAAAAATGTAAATGTGAAGCTTAAACATTTAAAGAATCATGGGATATAAGGATAGGGGAAGAGAGGAGGTAGAGAAGGTGGGGAAAGTGAGATAGGAGATAGGAGATAGGAGATAGGAGATAGGAGATAGGAGATAGGAGATAGGAGATAGGAGATAGGAGATAGGAGATAGGAGATGGATATCGATATGGGGGATGGGAGATGGGAGATGTGAGAAAGGGAATGAAAAGTGGAGATTTGAGATAAGTGATACGAGATCGGAACTAAAAAGAAGATGGAAGATGGAAGAAATTTAAGAGAAATAGATCAAAGTAAGAAATCGTTAGAGCCAATAGAAAGAAATATATATATATAGAGAGAGAGAGAGAGAGTATCAAGCTTAAACAAAAGTTATTATATCAAAGAAATATAGAACACATTGCAGAATTTTCCATTTCAATAGTTAAGCAAACTCGAAACAGAATTGAAGATGCCATATTAATGCCAGCACAATTCTCTGCAAAAGCTGCTCATTTGAGCCCTTTGTCTTGATGTAATATCTAACTAAGATTTCAATAGATTAAATTGCAAATTACAGTGAATTTCAACTACTGCTCATTATGCACAGGCACAGGCAGTTATTGCTCTACACTGAACAAAATAGCATGAGAGCAGAATGTTGAGTTAACTAAAAAAGGAAAAAGATAATTTATCATTCAAACTAAATATAATATAACAGAGATAAATTTTAGATTAATATTGATTTGATTATTTAAAAATTCCCATAATATTTGAAATCGATATCCAGTTAAAGCTTACTACAATTTTCTAGCAGTGTAATCAATATTATATTGCAATTTACTATTTAATTGTTTGTGTGCCAACTGAAGAGTGCATTGGGAGTTCACGAATAGAGCTGCATTTCCAATCAATCGACGAGGTCGAACACCAAATGCAGGCAATTCTGAAAGCAAAAGCAGAAGCAGAGAGCAGAAGCAGAGAGTAGAAGTAGAAGCAGAGAGCAGAGAGACCAAAAGCAACTCAACCCGGAACCAAGAAATTCATGTGAAACGCTATTTTAGCTGCCAACGCGCAATTGCGGTTAGAGTTGTGCGTGTGTGTACGTATGTGTATGTGCGTGTGTGTACGTATGTGTATGTGTGTGTAGGTGTCTTCATGTGTTTTCGTCGTTGCTATTGTTGTTGTTGTTGTTGCTTCCGCTATTATGCGCCATCAATGAGCATTGTTTGCCATGGACTGAAGCTCAAATTGCCCCAACTGTAAAGGTGTGTGTGTGTGTGTGTGTGCGTGTGAGTGTGAGTGAGTGCTGGCGAGTGAGTGTTGGTGTGTGAGTGTTCATGTGTATATGTGTGTAAGCTAATTATTTAGCTGGCTGCGTTTATTATATGATTTGCCATGCGTTGCGCCATGTAGCAGAACTTTATGCCAAATTAAACATTAGGTAAACTGTTTAGGCAAAGAAATAAGATCCTTGACTTATAAGCTGCTTATGTTCGACAGCGCCCATAAGACTAGCTTTAAACTGGAATTGTAATAGCAGTAACCCTAGAAGTTAGTTAGCAAATTTTTAAAATACAAATTTCTGATGAAAATACTATTTGATATCTAAGGCAATTGGAAATTTAATACGAATAGACATTCTGACTAAGTAAGAGTAATTTGAGTTGTATGCTAATATGCTTGCATAGATTGATGTTCATTATAAAAGTTTAATTTTTAGGAGTTTGCGATTATAAGTTGAATTAAATAATGTAAGTTGGTATTTTTTTGATTTTAATCATTTAATAAAGAATGCATTTTGAATGAACTTTGAAATGCTGTTAAGCAAATACTATCTCTCTCCTTTTCTCATCTTTATCTTTATCAGTTTGCTCACCCTCTATTTTAATTGCAAAATTTGACAACCACACAAATAACGATTCCCATGCTTGTTGCTGTTTCTCATAGTCACGCTCTCTTTCAAAAGACCAATTTCTGGCAATCGAACTGTTCGAATGGCTTCAAGAGCTATCTCACTTCCACTTCGTTACACTAGAAAGTACGCTCAACTTTCTTTTAGTAAGTGAGAATAAAAGCTAGCGCTGTGGAGAGTGCAGCCATGACGCAAACTCACTCGGTTAATATCTACACAACTCTATAGAAGCTCTCAACCTCTCACCAATACAACTGAAACAGTTGCATGCTCTTCTGTTAAGTTCGGCTGTTTGGCGTTGTTATTCAACTCTGTTAAACTCTCTCTTAGACTCTGTTCTTAGACTCTATTACAGTCTGCTGTTAAATTCTGTTCTCAGATTCTGTTGTTATACCCTGTTATTAAACTCTGCCGTTGGACTCTGTTGTTAGACTCAGCTGTCAGAAGCTGCTGTTAAGCATTGCTGCTAGACTCTGCTGATAACAGTATGGAATTAAATTCTGTATGTTAGCGATATTACAAATACAGCAGTACCTAATCAAAGTTTGAACATTTCTAAAATCCTAACTAAAAGAAAAATCAAAGAAGTTGTAATACAAATTGCTAGTCTTATTTTTAGCTTAAAGAGAATTGCCTGACGAATTTTAAAATATTTTTTTACTATTTAATAATAATTAAAATCTAAAAAATCAACAAAAAATTTTCCGCTTCCTTTCAGGTAAATCCCTCGCACGTGCGCCATCATAAAATACTTCGGGATGCGCGCAACGAGATGGAAACCTCAATAATAGGCATACATTTCGTGGTGACCGATCAACACTTTGACAATGGCAAATTGAAGGTAAATGCTCGATATGAATATGATATGAGAGTATGTTTCAGTTATTGATGCCAATATATCTACAGCTTCGATGCAGTGCACAGTTGCACGATATATATTGGAAGACGACGGAGAAGACCATATTGGAGGCGGATCCGTTTGGCAAATATGGTGGCAATGGTGCCAGCGGGAATCGCGTGAGTGCCGATGAGATATATGACCAGTATACGCTGCATGAGGACGAGCAGTTTCACAGCAAGAAGAACAGTTACCTGACCCAGCTGCAGGGTAAGTTCTACTTTTAGTTTGTTTTTTTTTTTTTTTTTTTTCATTCTGTCAGCCAATTAGCACACGCATGCACCTAGACAAAAGACATCTACAACAACATCATCTCCAACAATCACAACAACAACAAGAACAACAGCAAAAGAGTACATGGCCTGCATTTTTCTATTTCTCGCTAGACTTTCTCTTTAATTTTGTACCCTCAGGCGAAGAAGATGACGGAGCGGATGGTCTAGAGGATGGCGGCGCCGCCTGGCGAGGCGTCAGCTCCGCCTCCTCCAGCTCAACGTCGTCGCTGGCGCCAACTGGTACGGCTGCCACGCTGCTGGCGCTGCTCAGCTGGTCGCTGGCCAGGCAATTAGTGTCGCAGCTGGCGCCGATTACAAAGCAACGGCCGATGCGGGCGCAACAGGACAGGCAGTGGAGCAAAGGCCTGCGGGCGCATAGCTGCACGGACAGCAGCAGCAGCAGCAAAAGCAGCAACAGCAGCAACAACAAAGGATGCAGCAAAGGATGCAGCAGATGCATCAGGCAATTAACATGATTCAATTGTCACGCAACTCTTGTGCCACACTTCAGGGAAGAACAGCGGAAGGAGACGGAATGCTATAGCAGCAGCAGCAGCAGCAACTGGCAGGAGGCAGCAGGCAGCAAAGTAGGCTTCAGCCCTAGGCAACAGCAAGCAACTGCTAAATGTATCTAAAATATTTAATCCTCAACACAAACAGACAACAGTTTCAGCTAGCTCAAAAGAAAACTAAAAACAAAACGTCATTTCGAAGGCATTTAAAACACAGCAAAAAATAAATAAGAAATAAAAGAGGTAAATTCTCTAAAGAAGCAGAAACTACAACCTATCGCTAGGTTTCCTCAAATACAAACTCATTTATTTTGTTTGCCGAGCCGAGCCAATAAAACGGAACCACTTGCGAACTGGTTCACTCTTTATGATTTCAAACACTACGAAATGAATGGAAACAAAATTTAAAAAAAAAAAAAAAAAAAAAAAAACAAAAAACTAAAAGAAATTTAAAAAAAAAAAAAAAAAAACGAAAACGAGTTGAAAAAATGTTGTGCTAAGCTTTTCAATTTGTTTCTCTACAATTTAATTATATATATAAATAAATATATATTTATATTTATATAACGAAAGTCAAAATTATTTATATACATGCATAAATAAATGATTGATATTTATATGTAACATATAAAATTATATACAGACAGCTACACGCATACATAACTACATAAATACATACATAACACAAATACATACATATATATATATATACACACACGATTACATACAAAACACAATCCCCAAAGAGTAAAATGAACGAAGAAGAGCAATTAATTTGTAAGTCTATAAATACGCCTATATGTATGTAAAATCATATATGTAATTGTATATAATATGAAAAAAAAAACGATAAAAACCAAATAAATAAGAAACGTAAATTGTATAATTGATAAGTATTTACGGTAGATAATCAAAAATAAAAAACAAGCGAAAAAAAAAGAATTTGTAGAAATTTTTAATATTTTGGGAAACTTTAAATAAAGTAAGTAGGCTAATACTTTTAAAATTATAAATAAAATTTTGTATTAATTTTTATATGAGATTAAAGAAATTATCAAATATACATAAATGAATCTTAAAATTATTTTGTTAATAATAAAAAAAGTTTTCCTTTAAAGCATATTTTTTAAATTTTTTCTGCTTGAAATTTCATATAACTTTTTTTTTATATAAATTTGTAATTTGTGAATTTTTAACTTATATTCAATTTGTTTTTAATTTTGTTAAATTTTAAATATGTAATATATGTATTTTTTGGATTAATTTATAAATCTTTAACTTATATTAATTTTGATTTGATATATATAGTATATATATATATTTTTTTTTTTCTTTTAATTTTATTTTTTATATGAAATTGTGATATGAAAGTTTTTCATATGTTAAAAATTTTATAAACACATTTAATATATTTGGCAATTGATTCTTTTCTCAAATTTAAATTGCTTTAAATGAAATAGTTTATATCAAATTAAATGCAAAAATATATATTTATAATTTTTTTGTATATTATATATAAAGTTTAAAAGTGAACAAAATTTAAAATTCAATCTCATAATTTACATTTAAAAATATACTTTTTAGAATATTTCTCAGCTCAATTTAATTGAATATTTATTTTTTTGCAGAGCCAATATAATAGAGTAATATAATATTTGTGCAAAACTAATATCTTGTTGAGGCCCATTTGCCTTTTATGAATATAGTATCATAAGCTTTAATCGTGTGTATCAAGTACGTGGCGGATATTCTTGCTTATGCCGTTGCTTCATATAATTACGCAATTAATTATTTACATTCCGAGAACTCACGCCCACCACCACAAGCGCCACCCGAAACGGACAGCTCATTAATGATCCTTCGGCCGCAGCCGGACTCGAAATACTTATAAGAAATGACAACAATAAAGATGAGCTGCTGGGCCATAGTCGGGCAGTGTGGGCGCACAGCGTTGCCTGCGGAGCCGTCCCCTACAATTAGCATAACTAAAACGCTCAATTAGACGCCCAAAAACTCGCAGGACAAGGACAACGCACAGGCTCGGCGTCCACTTTGTTCACGTTGGCCTGTTGTGCAATGCAATTTTCACCTTTTATTACACATTTCTTTGAGACTATCTCTCTTTCTGTTATTTAATTTTGTTTTTTTGTGTATGCCTGTTCGCATGTTAATTTGAGGTATATTGGTTTGAGCGAGTTTGATTTGCTTTGGGCAGTAACTTATGCAGAGACTTATGCTAAAGTAAGTCGGATTTTACTATTAGAATATAATGAAATCAGATTATGTAGGTATACGTAAATTATATGTATATAATGAGCAGAATTACTTTACATTTTCATTCGCTGTAAATATTGAATATTTTTCTATATTTTTCGAATATTTTCATAATTATTCGAGCTGGTAGCACTAAACCAAGTTTATTTTCTCCAGTCTCATACATTTTAAATAATATAAAATTAAATTCAGCAAATATTTTTTAATATTAAAAAAATAATAATAATTTTTTTTTAAATTCTTAAAATAAAAAATATAAAAAAAAATATAATATTATTTTTGGCTTAAATAATTCGGAAAATATTATCATAAAATTCTTGAAAAAAAAAAAAACAGAATATTTTTTTGTCTTAAATAGTTCGGAAAATATTATTTAAAAAAAAAAAAAAAAAAAACAGCAAATATTTTTTTATATTTATATAAAATACTCCTTTTGAAATTCTAAAAATAAAAAAAAAATATGATAAATAAAACAAAATTCAACAAATAATATTTACAAAAAGATATCCCTTTTGAAATTCTTAAATATAAAAAATATATATATATATATAATATTTTGTAGGCTTAAGTAATATGGAAAATTTTTATTTATTATATGTTTTGTTTCTTTTCAAATAGAAAACCAGCGGGCTATAAATCATTTTTAATACTAAAGACCTTAACATAGGCGCCTAGAATGAAAAACAAAATGTTTTTGACTATAGCTAAGTGCTTATGACTGTAGTTTAAATAATATAGTAAATATTCAACACTTTTCTAGACTATGAAGAGCTCTATCCTCACTATGCACAGCAAAAGGAAATTCTTAGTAACAGGCATGCCTGAACTTAGCTTGAAATAGCATAAACTTCTTATAACATTCTGTTTGTCTTAGCTAATTAAATATTTCAAAGATTATCAACTATTCCCAGTAAGTTCTAAAATTCGCTTCGCCTATTTTTTTTTTTTTACTTTTATATACATAAATGTTTGTGAACGAATATCAGACAGTCGACAGCATGCTATTGCAACATAGTAAATTGTTTTCTTTTTTTTTACATTATTTTTATTTATTTTTTTTTTTTTTCTGCTCATTGTCTGTCTGCTTAATGTTTATTTTTAATTATATTTTTTTGTTTTTGTTTTCTTTTTTTTTTGCGCACATTGTTTTTATTTGTTGTTGCTGTCCATTTCGCTCAGTGTATTGCTCTTTGCTTTTTGTGGACGATTTTGAGGGTGTAATGAACGTTAATGGCGGTTGACCACAAAGAGAAATTGCGAACACTTTGTTTTTCGGCCACGTTCCTTTTGTCGCAAAATTTTCCCGCAGCGCATTACACTGATTAGCGCACTTTTTCTTACATTTCTTTTATTTTCCACTTTCTTTTGCTTTTTTTGATTATCTTCGGTGTGGCAGCAGCAGCGCATTAGATTTAATTGGTTCTATTTAATTGATGATTTGTTATCAGCTGTTTAGTGCTTAATTATTTGCATTACTTATGCCATTAGATCTAAATAGTCAGATAGATATACGTATATACATAAACATACATATATAGTTGGATCGCCATACAAAGGCAACAATGTCTAAGTTTATCAAGCGTATCAGCCAAGTTTTTCAGGCAAAGCGGCTAAAAGCATTTAACTTGAAAATATATAAAAATAGAATGCAGTTTCCCGAAAAAAAAAAAAAACAACAACACGAAGCGAAGCGAAGCAGTCAATGTTCGTCAGAGTTTAGCTTCCTTCCGCCTTTTTCGTTGGCAAAAGTTTTCGGCCAAGCGAAAGTTAAGTATTTACAAAAGTAAAGCGGCTTTTAAAAATGTTCAAGCAACTTGGCTCGGCTTTTCACTTAGCGACAAACTGACGCTCAGCAGCAGCAGCAGCACCAGCAACTACAACAACAACAACAACAACAACAACAATGAGGCACACATCAAGTCAAGATGATGTCGCTACATATTCATAATGCTGATTGTCGTTGTTGTCCCCGTTGTCAGCAGGCAGATTGAAAATTTATTCAAAAGTCTGGCAAGTCTGCAAGTGGCTGCTGCCACGCCCACCGCCACTGCCTACAGTCGCGGCCCCAGCCGACTCGCCCTGGGATAATAACTTTAACTTGAAAAGTAGCTCACAAGCAGCTTTGTATTGTAGTTTTTCCTTTTCTCTCTTTTCTACAATTTTTTTTTTTTTTTATGTGTTATTTTCATTTCATTTCATTTTTTTCATATTTTTTTCCCAACTGAATTTGCGCTGCTTTACATTTAAGTAAATGTCAGCGTATTTTCACATAACTAAAGGAATGCCAGTTACAAATCTAACTGCCAGTTAAGCGCTTGAATATTGCAAATGGCTAAGTACAGAATTTTTGCCATTTAAAATAGGGCTTTAATGTTTGTAAATTTTAATATTAAAAATATATATTATTAATTTGTTGTGTAAATGATTAGTTAAAGTGAAGGAATAATTTGTTAATGTTAATAATTATATATTGCATTACATATATATAATTATAATTATTACAATATAATTATTAATTTATTTTTAATTATATTTATATGTATTACAATATATAATTATTATATATAATTAATAATATTACCATTACATATATATAAATATAATTAAAAATAAAAATATTCGTATAATTTGATAATTTTAATAACTAAATATAAAAAAAAATTATATTTTATTTCATAAATAAATATATTTATAAATAAATGTATTGTATATGTTTTAAGATTCTTTTTTAAGATTTTAATACTTTGTTAGACTTGATCATTAAAAATTGAAAATATTTAAGATATTGTTTTTTTTCTTTGTTGTTGAAGGTAAAATTGGATAAGAATAAGATGAACTATATATCTTTTTTATTCAGTATCAACTCAGCTGTTGTAAACTTAGTATTGCCTGCATGCCAAAGTAGGCAGAGTCGATCTGTTCATATGCTTGAAAGAGCTATTGATTGATTGATTGAGATTTCACGTACCTACTAGAAGAGCAGAGCTAAGCGTTTTTATATGTTTCATATCTTATTCCCATTATAGAAGCATATATATAGTATAGTATATAATATATTATTGTAAGCATATGACAGTTGCAAGTCTGCTAGTAGTTTAGTAACTTGCTTTCTGCATTGTAATGTAAATTAAATTTTTATTTTAAATATTTCTTAAAAATTATTTTTTTAAATGTTAAGCTTTGTTTTATTTTTATTTGTAACCGCTGCTATATGTTTATTTAAATTTGTAAATTGTGTAAAAAAAAATGTTTTGATTTTATTTATTTATATATAAGTACCGTCATATTTGTTATTATTTTTTAAATTTTTGTTTTACATATTTTTTTTTTCAGACCTCAGGCAACAGTACAATTACAGCAGCTTTAGGCCGACAGAATTTAATAATTACTCATATATACAAATATATGAAAAAAGTGGAACTTGGTATACTCTACAATTGAATACTCTACTAGCTAACGTCGCCTTCATGGCTTCATAAGTTTTTCAATTGTCAAAGAGACTTAAGTTGGTTTTTAGGTAAGTTTGCAAAATATATTTTCAGATTTAATAACATAAATTTAACATGGAATAATCAAACTGTTGACATTGATTAATAAATAAATATAAAATTTTTCAATGTCAACAGTTTGATTATTCCATGACAAATTTTATATTTATTTCGTTACATTACACATATCGTAACTATTGTATAATAGTGTATGTGAAGTGTAAGAGAAATGTGAGCAATGAGCATCAACTACAAACAGATGCACGTGCAAATCAGGTGGTATTTTAACAAACAGAGCAATGACCAAGCTAAGCCAACTGACTTGTGGGTCTACCGCACACACACACACACACACACATACAGCCACAACATATATATCCACAGACCACATGCACCACACACACACGCACACACGCACATTCACATTTCTCCACACTCGCATTTAAAGTCATAAATTTTTATTTGTATGATGATGACTTAAGTTCTACGTGCGTAACAACGACTCCACCTACACCTGGGCAATCCCTTCACACACTCACACACACACATAAGCACAGCTGGCTTTAGTTAAGTGCATGATTATGCTTTTAGTGGCATGTTGAGGTTTTGTCAGTCAGTTTTGTGCTCTCAGCTTTTCAGCTACCCGCAACAACAACCAACAAGAGCAAACTTACAACGGGTCATTATTTTTTTATTGCAAATACTTGAAACTGACTTTGGCTATTTGAGTGTGTGTGCGTGTGTGTGTGTGTGAGGAACAGCTGTTCCACACACGTACATATATTACCACCAACAACTTGCCACGCCCCTTCTTAGGCGCCCCTCTGTGCACACGCACAACCTGTGCAAACGTGCGTGAATAGAAAATTCTCTTTGGGCTTTCCCAACCGCCTGGCCGCCTGGCAGCCGCCTGTCGTGCTTCAAAGGTGCTTCATGTATGATTTTCATTACACTTTTCCAGAGCTATTCTAAAATTCATAACGTTAACTGTCTTCCAGAGTTGAAGTAATCAACATTTTCGACATATTCACTTTGTCAATATGCTGTCAACTTTATAATATATTAGAAAAATAGAAAGCATGAATTTAATTTTTCATGGACTGTAAGAGCTGAATGGGTTTTAAAGATGTCATTTGTGAGTTGTAGAATTAATAGAGAAGTCCACAAAGGGGTTATTGGAATCCCGTTTGACTTAAAAAAAAAAAGATATATACATATATAAGAAATAAATATATAAATAAAATAACAAAATAAAAAAAAAAAGATATAAATAAAATATTAAAAAAATATATAAATAAAATATTAAAAAAATATATAAATAAAATATTTTAAAAATATATATAAATAAATCAAAATAATTAAAATATTTGTATTTTATTTGATCTTATTCTGAAGAAAACAGTTTTTTAGTTTATTTTTATGAGTTCCTATTAAGAACAAAATTATGTTGAACAAAATTTAGGGTACTCAGAGCACACTGTCCTATAGTTCGTTGACCCCTTTGCTAAGCATTCCAAATGCCATTTACCAGACCATTTTCCAGATTGACACCTTCAACACCTTCTTCCATTCGACTTGATTCAACCTGATTTGATTAACGTGTTGCTCGTCTGTTCATGTCATCGACGTGCGCTCGAAATGCGCTACGTCTGCCACACGTCGTCTGACTTCATATTTTCTATACGAAAAATTATAAGGCCATTGCGGAATAAATCCCTGAACTGAACTGAAATTTATTATTTTAATTAATAAAAAATTAAATTAAATTACACTTTTCAAATTATATATATAAAACAAATTAATTTCTTATAAATACATAAAAAAAAACTGCTGATAATTTTATTTATTTTTATTATTATTATTATTTTTTTTTTTTTAATTTATTTCACTATTTTTACAATCAATTATAAATACTATACTAAAGAATTACCTCTTTCATCATATATTTATATAATCTGATTTAGATTCTTATCATCAATATAAAAAAAGATATATTTATCAAATAATAAATTTGATTATTAAAATATACTTACATTTTTTTTCTTATTTATTTAAATATACTTTAATTGAATCACATTAATGCATATTGCATGCTATATAAAAACGATTCTTTTTTATTTCTAAATCAAATCTAATGCATCATGCAATTTATGAGAATACTATCAAATATACTTGCATCATAAAAAGCAAAGAGCAAAAAAAAAAAAAAAAAAAAAAAAATGAATGATTGTCTGTGAAATACAAAGGCTGCAGTCAGAGATCAAATTTTAGTGCGCATAAAAAACCGCAGAAAAGTATGCTATCAAATTTGATAGGCATATGCTAAAGCTAATGCCATAGCCAGAGCTAAAGCTAAAGCATAAAAATTCAACTAGATATACTTTGTTAGCCGAAACTCTGCGGCCATAAAATACGAGGCATAATGAATGGCAAACATAAAAAAATGCTCGAAGCTTATAAATTTTAATAAGCCATATGAAAATAGTGCACCACAGACAGGCAGAAGACGAGGGCGAGGGAGAGTGAGAGGGAAGAGTATGATGACAACTAGTTAAATGCAGTACTCCATATAGATACTATGTATATATATATTTAAATGGAGATAATTATGTAGCTGGCAAACAAGTTGAACATGAATTTAATAGGCTGAACAAACGAAACGGCGCGACATCTGTGAGTTATGCGAACTATTTTGCGCCTGGCTGTGAAATAAAATAGTGCAAAATTCTGGCAAGAAATTAAAACATTTTTGCAACCAGCCAGACAGCCAGAGAGACAAACAGACAGTTGGACGGATGGACGAATGGACAGCTGGCAGACTACACTGTGTGAGTCATGCGACGCGTTGTCGTCTGCGAGGCATTGCCAAAATAATAAAAAGTACAAGAGAAGAGGTAAACTATGACAAAGGCAACTACAAAATACCCTAGCAAATGTATGGGATATGTATAAAAAAGAGATTTGAGCTGAAAACTTGAGATTTCAATTGAATATATGCTCAATGAGTATATAAATTATAATAAAATAATTAAAAAAATAAAAATTTATTACAATGTTTTATCTCCAAAAGTTTCTTCTTTTAATACAAAATAAAATAAACATATAATGCACCTTTATTATTATTTAAAATATTTCTATATTAAACCAATATGCCCTTTACAAATTAAAAGCCAGCAGCAAAGGCAAAAGAAACATCAACATAAATTTTAGTCAAACAAAGCGTAACGCTCATGTTTTCCTTTCATTCTTTCATTTCTTCTTTTTTTTTTTTTTTTTTTTTTTTTTTTTTATGCAGCAAGTGCGAACTTCAACTTCAGTTGCGTACCACAGGAGGGGATCTCCAAGGGGCGGAAAGGGTAATGGCAAGTTTGTGCCATTGCCAAATGCCGTGCTGGCTGCGATTCTAATGTCGTTGTCGCTGCATGGCTAAAAATGTTGCGTTTTATAAGGCGTAAACACTCACAATGTGGCTGTGGTTACGCGCACACACACACACACATACACGCAGTCATACACAAACACAAACACACATATAATATGTGAGTCAGAGTGAGATGGCTTTTTGGCTTGCCGCTGAAAAGAATGCAGCAAAAAAAAAATCACAGCCCCATGAAAAGCCAACAACAAGAGCAAGAAAAAGTCATGCGTTTGGAATGCGTTGTCTATGCAGCTGGGGTAGCAGCAATGCTTGAGAGAGGGACACAGCGAGAATGAGAGAGTGAGCGGTTAGCGGTTTGCCGAGACATAGCTATAGTTGTGTCTAGTCTAGCCCACACTATCGCCAGCTCGCTGTCGCTCCGCTGCTGCTCTCACTCTCGCGCGCTGCCCTCTCTCCAGCTGCGGCGAAATGATGCGACAAAGTATCAAATGAGGTTGCCCCAAAGCAACTGCTGCTGCTGCTGCTGCTGCTGTTTACTGCAACATAAATCAAAATCAAAGGCAAAACAGAGAAACCTACACACTTGGGTCATACTTTCCAGTTTGGAAAGAGTTGCAGAGAGAGAGAGGCAGAGGCAGCGAGCGAACGTCTTGTGTGCCAAGTGTGGAACGGAAATGCAGCCATGTAAGTAAGATAGTTAGATATGTTGAAATAAACAAATTTGGCTTGCTGCAAATAAAACAGAAAAATTGAAAATGAAACCAAGTAGGTGGACAGCTTGAGCAGCGAGGCATGGCTCAATGTTTGCTATCGTGATAAATATTTAGGGATGTGACACTTTTTAAGCTACTGCTACAATATACAAATAAATTGTAAATTAGGCTAAATGTGACAGAAAAACTATCTGGAGACTTGAGCAGAGAGATGCAAGTTGAATCATTTGAAAGTGAAATCAATAAATCATGAATTTACTTAAGAGAGTTTATACACGACTTCAGCTTTCAATAACTATTTTTATTTTAAACGTCTCTTCTTTAATATGATTGAAGAGTGAAAAGTTGAAAAGGCATTAAATAGTAAATTAGTAATTAGTAATTAATATATTTATAATATTGGCATAGTATTTATAACTACAAAGCCAAATATTTTGATTCATGAGATTATATTATTAGGTTAGGGTATCTTCTAGTCAGGTACTTTCACCTACAGCAATTATCTTTATTATTTACTTGGAAATTTTCTATTGTACCTTGAGCAGCGGCTCTTATTCCAAAAGTCTATTTACTCATTTGTACTTTTGGCATTAATTAATTCTATCGCGTTTTAAGCAAACGTCACAGCGACAGGCGTAATTCTCATTTTTAAGACCATATAATAAATAATCGTATAGCAAAATAAATATATAAATGTAATTTTCATGAAAAATGAAAGAGTAGAAATGCTTACCAGCTCCCTTTTTGCCAAAATACATGTACAAGTACACACTCTCGCACACACACACTCATACACACTCAGATCCATTTACTCACATACACAACACACTCTCAAACACACGCAGTCGTCCCACGCGCAGCTTATTAATAAATGAAGAGCAAATGAAAAAAATCATAGCATACTTATGCGCGCAGTGCTAACAGAATGAAAAGTGAAAAGGCGACAAGCAAAAGAAAAACAATTTTGTGTCAAAATTTGAAATGCGCAAAAAAATAAAAGCAAAATAAAAAGAAACAGGAACAAACAAAACAAAAAAAAAAAGGACTGGAGGCGCTCTCTCCGAACTGTGACAAATAAACATAAATAAACAAATTAAATGCGCGACACGCTCTTAAGCAGGAAAGAAGCAGAAGCGGGAGCAGAATTGGTGGAAATTTGAAAATTCACACCTGTTTGACTGTTTGTTCAAATAAATATTTGATTAAGCAGCTGCACAGGCACGAAAATGAGTTTCATATGACGGCTGCCGCAAATGTAACCAAATATGCTGATGACTATTGGCCATATATGCATGTGTGTGTGTGTGTGTGTGTGTGTATGCTTATCGTCATAACTGTGTGCTGAGCTGCCTTTTGGCTTTGCAGAAATAGCATTGGGCATAAAGCGGCGAGAGACGTCGGGGCGTATGCGCAATGTGATGCTTGAGTGAATGGCGACTAATGAATGGACTCGACACTCTAAACGTGAGTAGGCGAATGCTCACTCTCTCTCTCTCTCTCTCTCACTCTCTCGCTCTATATCTGTGTGCGTGTGCGTGGGCATCTATGAGCTTGGTTTTGCACATGTTTTCAATTCCATTTGGCATGTACAACAGCTGCAGCAAAAACTACAACAACTAGCTCGTCTCGGACACCTTTCTCTTATAAGGCAACAATTTTGTTCGCTTTTTTTCTCTTTTTCTCCTTTTTTTTTTGGATTTTTCTCTGTTTGTTTTGTGTGTCATTTGCCTTTTGTCTATTATCAGACTGTCCAAACACAAAACGCAAAATTCAGATTGCGATTCAATTTCAATGTTTGTTTCTGACTAGCATTTATTGGTGTGGGTGTGTCTGGCTGTAGGTGTGTATGTGTGTGTGTGTAGGAGTGCTGTGAATGGCTGAGCATTCGTTTATAAATTGGCTTAGCAGTCAGTCGCTTGAAACGTAAACGAAACAGTAACGCATCTGAAACAAAATCATTGGCAACAATGGAAAGCACTCAGAGTCTAGGGACTTGAATGAATGTGGAATGCCTTAATTGGTAATTTTAAAAAATATATACATATATGCCAAAATATGCCATCAAAGTGTAATAAATAGACCTATGCGTAAACTCTAGATGCATATTGAGTAAAGCCTAAGATACTGGAATAAATAAGAGCAGCTCTTCGGCATGAAATTCAATATGATATTCTTTTTTATTTACTTTTAATTTATTTAATATAGTTTTGTACATTATTTTTGTATAATTTATTTTGTTTAATTTTTACTTTATTATTTTTATTTTTGTTTTTATATTATTTTTAATTTATTTTTAATTTTATTTTATTTTGTTTTATTTCAATTCTTTCTTATTTTTATTTTATTTTTATTTAGATTTTTATTTGATTTTTATTTTATTTATATGTCTATGATATTAATTTTTATTTACTTATAATTTATTTATTATATTTTTAAATTCATTTCATTTATTTTTTGTGTTTTTTGTTTTTTTTTTTTTATATATATATATATATTAAAATTTATTTTATTTTATTTTTATTTATATATTTTTACTTTTTTTATTTTTCATTTTTATTTTATTTTATTTATTTTTTGATTAGATCTTAAAAATTAAAATTTTGCATTTCATCAAAAAAAACTTTAAAAATTAAATACAGGAAAAATTTACATTGGGAAGAAAAGGAAATCACATATCTAAAACTTATAGATATGTAATATACAAACGTAGTTTTGAATATATTCATATATATATTTGCATATATTCATTGTTCAATTATGAAATTGTTCAATTATAGTATTCATATTGTGAAAGTCTTGATTTCAATTTTATCATAACTATTCACATGACTCTGCTGCTAACGGTTTGTTTTTGCCTTTCTTATTACATTTTTTTTCTCCTAATGACATTGCATTTCAGTGTCGATTTTAGTCTATTTTATTTTTAGTCTATTATTATATTATTTTGGTATATACATTTTTTTTAATTTATAATTAACAGTACGCAAAAAAGTGATACGTATATACTCTCCGATTCATATTTAGAATACACTTTTGCATAATAAGCGTGAGTGTATGTGTGAGTGTATGTGTGTGAGTGTCACAGTGGTCAAATTCAGACAAAATGTTTACTATGCAAATCGAATGACAAGAGCCAAGAGGCAGCTGAAGCAACGCGCAGCGAACGAACAAAAAAGAAACAAGTCGCTACAAGGGAATACCTGACTGGGGTATACCCTGAACACCGAGTGAACTAACTTTAAAAGTAAATTTGCTTTCATTTATGGCAGAGATGGACTTATAGAAGGATAAATAAGGCCAGGTCTGCTCAATCATATCATTGGCATTACCTTGCCCTAAGCCAGTTTAATTAGATGCTTTATAAAACTTTTGGGAACTTTTAAACAAAATATAGGAGATATGTATATAGGATAAACAATAACAACATTTTTTGGATATACTCCAACTTCCTTTCCTTTTATAAATATTTACAAACAGCTCAAACACTTGATATTGGATCTCAAATTTCCGATGGAAGGACAGATGGACAGCAGAGAAGTTGGTCAGACGAAAAGGGCTTAAACGATTCAGTTTGTCGTCCTGTTAAAAAATATCGATGCTTTTTTAGTTCTGCCAGCTTTTCTTATGCCTGTTACATACACTCCCACCTAACCATTATACCCTGATTTCCAATTTTCAATGGGTTCTGAGTACAAAAACAAACTGCAAAGGCATTAATTAATATTCAAGTGAGCTGCTGTTTTTCTACCTCCCCCACATTCCCTCTCCCCCTCTCTCTCTCTCTCTCTCTCTCTCTACTTGTATCTGCCTTTTCACATGCGCCTTGCTTTCGTTATTTAATTTCAAGGAGGCGCCATAAATGAGAAAGAGCGAGAGAGGAACGAAAAGAGAGTGAGATAGAGAGAGAGAGAGAGAGGCAGAGAGTTTCCCGGGGGAAACTTATCAGTGTCAACGTTGTGCCAATAAAAACTATACCAGCATGCAAATATTTCCACAATCAAACAAATAGCTGCTAACAGCAGCAGCGGCAGCAGCAGCAGCACAATACAAACAAGCCCGAGATGGTGGCCAACAAATTCTGAGGATCCCCACAGGACGAACAACAACAACAACAACAACAACAACAACAGCAAATGGGACATGCATAAGGCATGCAGAAATAATGGTAAAGAGCAAAGCGACAACTAACAAAGAAAAAGGCGCAGCACAGAAAGTGAAGTGCTTCAAACTGACGCAGCAGCAGCAGCAGCAGAAGAACCAGCAGCAGCTGCTGCCTCACGTTTTCCTGTTTTGCTACAGGACAACGGCATAAGAGGACACACAACAGGCAGCAGGCAGCAGGCAGCTTTACTCTTCCTTAATACTGTGTGCAGTTAGTGAAATTGGGTATATTGACTAAATAGTGAATTTCGGCACATGATCGTATATTATGATTTATGATGGAGCATAACTTGCAATTAACTGATGATCATTTTATTTACGCTCTGCTCGCGAAATTAATAACATCAGTATTTCTCTCTCTCTTGCAGAGCCAGACACTTCGATTCTTTTCTCTTTTTATTTTGTGTTGAGCGCCCTGGGTTGAACTATTCGTGTCGCGCTCTCTTAACGAACATCGTTTAGGAAGAAATAATATTGAGTGAATTAGCTTAAAGAGTGAATGCAGACGTCTTCTCTTTCACATAAACACATTCCACAATCCAATTGCCTACCAACCAATAGATACCACAAGAGACTTTTTGCTTCATGAAACCCAATAATAAAGTCGGTCGAGCAACCAGAGCGAAACTGAAAAAAAAAGATTGCAACCTGATTCTGAATGAGAGACTTCATTCATTGAGTCTTTGTCAGTTCTTGGACTGTTCAATCTCATTTATGATTGATCAATGTTGGCAGTGAATGTTTATTTAACAATATTAAGAGATAAATCTATATAAACAAAAACTAATGAAATGTAGTTAAAATTAAATTGAATAATTTATTGGAATATCAATTCTGAGCACTTGTTCCCATTTGCTTCATGAACTAGTTCTTCAGCTCATTCTAAATGAAACTTCAATATTTTTAGTCATTTAATAATGCCTGAATAGAGTATTTCATGGTCGGCTATATTAATTTGAAAATCAAGTTCTTTTTTCGCTTTCGCTGTTCACTCTTCGGATTCGTTCACTTTCCGCTTTCACTTGAGCATTGGCTTTGATTTTCCCCAGCTCCAGTTCCTGCCTTGCCCTTTCGCTTCCTCTCTCTTTCGCTCGCGCTGCCACAGTCTCTTGCTATTCCTTTCCCATTGCTGCAGACGCGACTAAAAAGCACAACAACAAATTTGCATAGTTCAGTGCAATTTTGCATTCTTTGCTTGTTTCAACTACAGCAACAAAAGTAAAATTCCCTCCTTCATTTCAGTTTTGAGTTTTTTTTTTATTTTTATTTTTGCCAACTTTCATACACCATGTGGGACGCACTTTGTGCCTGCCTCTGTCGAAACAAAGTCAGCCGAGAGAGACGCCAGCAAAATATAAGTCGAAAGTAAAATGTCGAAAGTCGAAAGTTTTTCTTTCTGGTGGTAACCCCCAGATGACCCACTGCAATTCTCCAGCAACTACTTAAATGTAGCAGCTACTTTCCATTTTTATTCGACTGCGTTTATTTGCCACAGGACGCAGCTTATGCATAATATTAAAAAGATCTTCACATTAAATACATTTGCAAGAATAGCCTTTCCTTTTTTTTTTCTCAATTTATTTTCAATTGTTTTTCTTTGCCAACAATTGAATATATTTTTTCAATATTTTTTTTTTTTTGTATTTATTAATTAAAGAGTGCATTATTTATTTATTTATATTTTGTTTATTATATGGGCTATAATATATTTAATAAATTTGTATTATGTATGATTCTTTTTATTAAATAATATTTTTTGAGCGAGCAAATAACTCAGAGTCATTGCAAACGGTCTTCAACTTCACATATATACTCCAAGCGTTAACTATTGAATATAAATTCTATTATCTATTTTAAATTAAAAAATAAAAATGTATTTTTCATTTCATTTTTAAGTCATATACTATAGAAGTTCCACACAAATGCATAATAACACTACGCTATTTTATTATTTACACTCTGCGAGATGAACCAGAAGAAATCATAATCAGTCTCTCTAGCTCTCTCGCTCTCGCTCTCAGACTTCGGTTCTTTTCGTGTTAGCGAACGGCACTCGCCTTGAGTTGAAGTAGTATTCGTGTGGCGCTCATTGAACGTGCTTCGTTTAGGTAAGGAGACACTTGACACCCAATGAGAACACACATTTACATACACACACACTCAATTCACGACTTGTGTGTTTAGTGAACACAATCCAATCGCCAATACATACCACAAGAGACGGTCGGAGAGCAACCAGAACGAAACGAAGTTGATTGTGACCCGATCGCGAACGAATGCTTGTAGAACAGGCGATGCAATCGATTGCTCTCTGAGTTTTTTCTCAGCAGCCGAACTAATTTTTGATAGACAAATGAAGACTTGTAAAAAAGAGGGAGGGAAAGAGAGAATAATATTGTTGATATTATACAGTTGCCTTAGTCTAAGACTAAGAGACCTTAGTTTTCGACCTTTGTCCAAGACTGTAATAAATAAAAGACTGCTCTTAAAGACATTTCGCTCTTCGTTCATATTCTAGCAGAAGTTGCCTTGTTTATGGACTTTTATCTAAATATTTATATAAATATATTTTATTTCAGCTATACAAATATATTATTTACTTTAACATTTTGTTTGTTTTTTTTTTTAATATCACAACAATTTCCTTAATTTATTTATTTTTTTTATAGTTCAATTAAATATTTGCTGCCTTGGCGCATAATTCATATAAATTGCATTGTATTTTATTAAATGGCAATTTATCAAATAGTTTCATCCTTGGCCGGACTCATAAAAATTCCAAAACAGCTACTCATTTGAACCGGTCTGGCAGAAAAAGGTCTTACGAAATTTAATGCCGCGCCCCTCCATTCGCCATCTCCCATCCATCCATGTTCTCTTTTAAATAACTTCATTTCACTTAACCTAGTCAAAAATGCTGCTTGACGCGGCTCGCAACTTGAAAGCCATAAAAGCCGCAACAAAGGCAGGAATGCAGGCAGATCCTTAGCCAGCCCCCACTCGCGCACACCTCCACAACCTCCGGCCCCGCCCATCTCTATGGCATACCCTAACTAGCAAGCACCTACGCAGTTTATGCAAAACTTACGCATTTGGCATGCCTCGACTCCGATGGGGGTGTTCTTGATGAACTATAAGCCACAAATTTGCATGAGGTAGAACGCCTGGCCGCCCACCGACTACAAATTGCCATTAAATGCAGCAGGCGATGGGCGTGGCAAGTAGCGTACGCCAGCACCGGCTGTAAACGAATCTATGTACTGTCTGTCCCTGTACTTAGCTCTTGCTCTACCTGAGTTCTAGCTGTAACAAAAACTGACACCAGTTGCTAGCGGCTCAGCGTGCTGAATGGTAGAGTGAGGGAAGGATGAGGGGAAGAGGAAGGCGGACAGCGGACAGCGAGCTCCACACTTTGTTGCAACAATTTGCGCGCCGCTCCAGGCAACGATGTGAGCAACAGGAGAGACAGGATGAGCAGCAGCAGCAGGAGCAAGAGCAGCACAGGCGGCATTGCTGCTTCATTGCATTTAATTCATTTTTATTGCAAAAGCTTACAGACAGATAGAGCCACAGGATAGGATAGGATGGAACAGGACGGGACAAGACAGGACAGAACAGGAAGCCACTTGCCGCCGTGGCCTGCTCTTTAAAATTATATTGGCGAAATTTTATGCAGTTGCAGCCACTCCTCCTGCTGCTGCTGCTTAGCCAAGAGCCTGTCGTAGCAGTGCCGCCAATCCACAGCCCACCTCAACACCCCCATCCACCCATATTCCATACAAAAGTTTTTACAAAGTAGCTGCGGCAACAGCTGCTGCAAGTTTGAACAGCAAAAAGGACTGAACAGAGAACGGCAGCCAGTCAGACACAAAGCGCAGGACCCAAGGACCCAAGACCTGGTTGAATGAGGCATTTTGATGAAGCTGCTCCATATTGGTTGCTCGGGTTCGGGCTCTTGGCTCTTGGCTCTTGGCTCTTAGCTGATGGCTGTTGGCTTCTGGCTGGAACTGGAGCTGGAGCACTGGCAACATAATTTAAATAGCATGTAAATTAGACGGAAGTCTAAAATGAGTGCATAATGTCTGCTAAAACTGTTTTAAGTGATTGTAATTTAGGATAAGTTGCGAGCACCTCGAAATCTTGGACCGCTTTCGCCCAACTTGGCCATAATTTTCATCTGAACTTCGTTCACAAAGTTAAGCGCGCCATTTTAGCGCCGAGCTGCGTGTGGATTATATCTAACTAGAGTGAAAGAGACAGAGTGAGCTACTTAAGAGCTAGCAGAGTAAACAACATAATAAACGATTAGCAGAAGTAAGCATATATTTAAAACCGTATTATTTCAAATTTAAATGTATTCCCCCTTCGCATGTCTTTGCTCTGCCTACTGAATT
Organism: Drosophila koepferae; assembly: GCA_030914345.1. Lineage (NCBI taxonomy): Eukaryota > Metazoa > Arthropoda > Insecta > Diptera > Drosophilidae > Drosophila > Drosophila koepferae. The sequence goes on from JAUESR010000207.1 coordinate 12,881,729, forward strand.
TTTTCTGCTTTACCTGAAGAAGCAACGAAGAGAACCTAATCCGCAGATGGCATAGAGAAGAAGACTTAAGAGCAAATGACTTAAGAGCAAATGCAAAAATTTAACACACACAACAACAATTTGTTTACTATTTGCCCTTTGCACATATGCATTATCTGAAAGAGCATAAGCAGATGGGCAAGCAGAAGTCGCAGCAGGTATCGCAAATCTTAAAGCGCTTTTTTCATAGTTGAGCTGAGAGCGCATCCAAATATACATGCACATTCATATCAATTATGTATGCACGTACACACACACACTTTTATAAAGCATGTTGAGCGTTGTATCGCCATCTCGCTCGTACAAATGATCGAGTAACGTTATGTGTGATGTGTTGCATCTCATTCATGCGTAAGAGTTACTTTCTTTTGCGAATGTAAAATTCTTATTGTATTAGTGCGGTGGCTGAGTGACGCACGCACACATTAAAACGAAAGAGTATACATACATAGCTCAATCGTGGCACTCGCACACTGTGATTTCAAATTAGTCTATGAGCGTTTGCTGTTTGAGTTGGATGTGTACGCAACACAAGAAGATTATTTTCTTGATCGCGCAGCGCATTTTAGTTAACACCGTGTGAGTATAGTGTTACATATGTATTTTAATAGAAATTCGCATTTACATACATACATATTTAATTAATTTTTTTTCATTTCCCTATGTTCCTCGAAATTGCATGGAAAGGAAAAGCAATTGCAGCTCATAATTTACATACTCACATACATATGTATATAGTGCATACATACATATTTACATATTTACATACAGTCACTGGCGGATTAGCGTTTCAGTATGCAAAGCGTCAAGGCTAATTTACATACATTCAGACATGTACTAACATATGAGCATACAACGTCTACTACTGATCCCGTTACTTTAGTTGAACATCTGAGAGAGCTTAAAAGCTCTAAAGAGCGTGCGAGCTGCACAGATGTTTTGCGAATGAGAGTGCCGAAAAGACTCAGATTGGATCATAACTGGCTCGTGACAGTTGAGTGGACGACTAAATCGGCACTACCCTAGGAACTGTAAAACATAATTGTATTACGTTTTTTCACACTTTACAGATGCACATACATACTACATATAGTACACATGTAATTACATAGTTAAATTAAGTTAAGCTGCCTCCAATTTTATATTATTTTCTAATGCTGCTTTCTATTTTTCAGCGAAATCCATCGGAACAAACTTCATCTTGATGCTCTTAACTTAAACCATAAACTATAATATAAAATAAAAATAATAAATATACTGTTAATAAATTTCAAGAAATGTAACCTGCATATATGCATATGAATGTCCTTCTCGTTTTAATTGTCTATAGTTCTCTTGATGCTAAATAAATTCAACCCCATTTCATATGAAACTTTATTATTAAAACTTCAATAAATAAACTCGCTTTCTTTTACAGCCGTCTTGCGTGATCAGCTGATTAACATCTAAGTTAACATTTAAAATATACTCAAATGTAACATTTAAAAGCACTCATGTTCGCCATTTCAACAGCGCTCAATAAAATCATTTTAACATCACTCGAAATTAGAGTTCTTTTATTTCACAGCAAGCTTACGATCCACTATGTTATTTAACATAATTTTGTTAATTAACATTGTTCATCATGCTAGTGTTTTATGTTCGCCTGGTACTTCAATCGGATTTTTGGACGAAATTAAGACCCAAAACGGCCACAATTCTCGCGCGGTGATCAAAATTTCTAAATCTCGGCTATTTTGCTCATATTTTTCGTTAAATTTCTATATTTCAAGCAAATTTTTTAATTAAAGACAGTTTTTTATTTAAATATATATATATTTATTTATTTCTTCAAATTTAAAAAATATATATTTTTTTAATTTTAATTATTTTAAATTAAATTCAACGAATTTGGTCACTTAAATATATAAATTTCGAGCCAATTTTGTCTTTTTTGTTAGTTCCTGGCTGATTCCTAGCATATAACAGCTGTTTTTAAATTAAAAGAAAAAAAAAACGAAGTTAATTGAATTAAACAATTTTTATTTATTTCTTAAAATTTATACAATATGTGGTTTTTATTATATTTCATATATCTAATTTGCTTATTTATTTTTTTTTTAATTTAAAATTAAATGTAATCAATCTCGAGGTCATGAGGATTTTGCACGGTCAATTAACATTATTATGAGGGGCCATAATATCTGAAAAGAGAACATTCGAATTAGATTTATTTTATAAAAGATTCATACATGTATGTATCTATGTACATTGCGTTGCAGCAAAGCTACCAACAAACACAATTCTCATACATTCATATACATATATGTACATACATACATTTATGCCTGTATGCCTGCTAATAAATGAGCGATTGTAAAAATTAAACGCACAAACGTGCACACACACATACAAGTTAGCTTATGTGAAGAAGCAAAGCAGACAACTGTAATATCAGTAGAACGGCAAACAGAAGACGCAGCAAGCAATGTAAAGATTAGGACACTTCGAATAGTCGAGCTGCGAGCGCATGCATACATACATACATGCACATGTAAGTTAGAAAATGAGTGTGGTATCGCTACCTCGCTCTTTTGTAGGCATTGCTTCTTAACGAATTTACTTTTATGACAATGTATTGCTATCTTGCTCATGCTTGGATGCTAATCTAAAAATGTTATTGCATTGGTATGTGTGCTGGCGATGCACGCACACATTTAAAAACTCTCTCTATTGCTCAATCGTTGCGAAATAACAGTGGTAGACAATTGAGTGTTTTTAACGTTTGCTGAGTTGAGCGGGGTTTCATTCACGTGTTAATATTAATTACAAAATCTCGACGTAAATTCTAAAGGCTAAAGTACTATTAAATATGGAAGATCTTTCAATTACTTGCATTTTTAAAGCCGTTGCTGAGTGCATCGCATCACACACCAAATGAATTGATTTTTGTTCCATTCATGTCTCTAAGAATTCGTTCTCAATAAAAGCAAGGTTGCAACGCCCATTTTGTTTCCATATATCACTCTCTCTCTCTCTCTCTCTCTCTCTGTAGCCATTTGCAAAGGAAACGTAATTGCAGCTTAAAGCAGAGGCGCAAGAGTAAAAGTGCCGAAGATATTGGAAAATCTACTGGAAATCGAAAGCTAAAGGCATTGGGCGAAAACAAAGCGAGTTGAATGAAGTGGGAGAGAAAAAAAAAAAGCGGCAGAGGGAAGTGAAAGATGTTAATGCCGTAGCAAATCCGCAGAGCCGCAGACTTTGAGCCAAGTCTTAGTTAACGTAATGCTTCGGTTGCCTATTCGTAATTTGGGGTTCTGCTTCTTCTTCTTTTTTTTCGTTTTTTTTTTTCCCCACAAGAAGCTTTTGTAGCAGACGGCCACAAAATGTGATCTGGCATGGCAAAAAGGAGCAGCTAGCAAAAGAGAAAAGAATCGGAATTTATTGCGACTTTTCTTTTTTTTTTTTTTGTTAACTCGAAAGTGCTTGCCAAATGAAGTTTCCCAGCGACACTTTTTTTGGTACTTGTTGTCTTTGCCTCAAGAGTTGTTGCAGCTGGCGGAGGCAGCACGCGAATAAGCTAAGCTGCAGCTGGCACCAGTGGAGGCAAGTCCTTAATCATCTTAGATAAGCCCCAACGATGGCTACATTTGAGAGCATGTTCGTTAGCCAACTTTTGGCCCAGCCACAACGAGCCACTCTTAATCTATCAATAATATTATTGCTTGTTACGCCACGGCCCCAAGTAGTTGGCCAAACAGCTTGACTGGCTAGTTGCAGCTACAGTCACCGCCGCCTTGCACCTGCCGGGGGAAAGTTCTGTGACGGCACCTGTAAACTCCTTCAACTGCACTCAACGAGCTTGCGTAATTCCTTAGGTAAATTTATAATTACTGTAAGCAACTTGAACTAGTTACGCTAGCAATTCAAGTTCCGCCTTTGGCTCTGCCTGCTCCTCCCCCCCTCTTTTCCTGCTCCCACGGGCTCCACTTGCCGCACTTTACAAAAGCAGCAATTAGCTAGCAAATAAGCAACCAACAGATACCCTACATAAGTGAGCGAGTGAACTGGTTCTTCAATTTGTATTGTATTCAAATTGAAGCTTATATATTCCACATAATCATAGTTGTATTATTAGTTCTTTTATATTCAATATTTAAAACTTAAATATCGCACATATTTCGATACTGTTATGGAGTAATAATCAATTTTAAATAAGAGAAGAAAGAAGAGAAAATTGTCTACTAATATTCTTAAACATTTTCTATATAATATGTATCTCCAATCCAATTCTAATCAATTTAACTTGGCTCATTTACGATTCAAGTTATATGGATTGCAATGAGCCTTTTAGAGCTAAAAATCGATTATTATCGATATACCAAGTAATCAGCTTTTGGCTTTTCAAACTCTACGCTCTAGTCCAGCTCCAGCCTGGGCACAGTTCAATCATTTTTATATTAGTCTAGGGTATATATAATACAACAAAAAAATAGACAAGAAAAGGAGACGTAAGGTAAAAACTTGTATCAAGTTTTGTCTGGCAAACTGGCGTCGGGGCAATCTAATTTCCATTTGCACTAGGCACTGCACCTACAGCACCTACGACTCCCTGATTGCCCATTGCCCATTGCCCATTGCCCATTGCCCATTGCCCGTTGCCCGTTGCCCGTTGCCCTTTGCTGCCTGGGCTGTTGCTAGCATTTTCATTAGTTTTTCCATTTTGAAGCACTCACACCTGGCCGACTGTAAAAGTTCTTTGCGCAATGAAGTGCCATTTTTGGGCGCTCGTTGCATAAAATGCACTTCCTTATAGAGTCAGAGACAGGGAGAAACAGAGAGAGAGAGAGAGAGAGAGAGAGAGGGAGAGCAAGAGTGAAAGATATTTCGCGCAAGTTTCGCATTTTATTGATTTTAATGAAAATGCAATTAAAATTTTAGCATACAATGCGAGCGTTTGCCCAGTAAGCAGCATTAACCGGCCGAGCCAGAAGCAGAAGAAGAAACGAACATGATTTATGTCATGTTTGACATTTTAATTATGCTCACAGCCAGCCATCCAAATATTTATAGCAATATAATATATATACATGTTTTTTAATCAAGTTTCGTATATCTTGTGTTTTTTTTTTCTCTCTCTTTTCATAAATTATACGGATAGTTTGTTTCTGCTGCTGTAGCTGCAGCTGCTGCACTCGACTGTGCATTTTTTGTGTGTGCATTTTTAATGTTCAATTAATTGCATTAAATGATGTGCGTTAAACATACAATTTATGCACTTAAAATGTACTCAATTTCGCTGACAACTGAGTTGCAGTTTAACTCTGTTTCTATATAGACTCGAATATTCATGCCAGTTGCATAATTGTGCATTCGTATCTGTTGCATTCCAACTAAATGAATAAATAAATGAATCAATGAGTGTAACTCACATTTTACACTCTCAGCTGTCTTTCACGCCTCTCGATGCCATTCTCACAATATATCATATTTAATATCCATCTCTCTTTCCCAGTATTCCTATGTCTCTATCTGGGACTCGCATTCAGCCTTCTCTCTTTTACAGACCAAGGTATTTCCTTTTCTTTTGCGTTCTTTCTAGGTAGAGATAGATTTTCCCCATCTCTTTATATACTTCCATTGCTCTGTAGCTGTCTCACTTTCTTTCACTCTCCTATCTTCTGCTCGCTTTCGCATTTCGTTTTTCTTGTATTTCGTATTGTTTTTATCTGTTTTGCTTTCTCTCTCTCTCTCTCTCTCACTCATTCACTCACTCACTCACTCATTCACTCACTCACTTTCTTTCTCTCTCTCTCTCTTTTTCTCACTCCCTCTCTCTCTCTCTCTCTTTTCTTCTTTTTATCTCTATTCAATATTTTCAAAATTCCCCAATCTACGTAACTCTCATCATTTCTTTTTCTTCATCTCTGCACATACATATATTTTGTTAATGTTTTTTCCTCACTTTACCTATTTGCTCATTACATCTTCTCTCTCGCTCTCTCTACCTATCCTGCTGCCTTTGTTACTTTAATTCATCAGGCACCACTGCATGTCCTTTAAGTAATTGTCATCGCTCGCCGCATAAAAATCCAATTAATTTTTATATCAGCCTCGTGTCAGTTTTTGCCATAATACAAAAGCAGCAGGAGCCGTGGAATCCTGGCGTACGGGTCAGCTAGGCGCAGGACTCGCACAGGACATACGCAATTAGTCAACAAATTTAACACAGTTCATTGAACAAATTTCAACAAGGCAACCTAATAGCATAAATTGCCAGGCTCCCACTCCCACACACTCTCTCTCTCTCTCCCACACTCGTTCTCTTTCTCTTTCTCTTTCTCTCTATCTCCAGCTGTCTGTCTGTTTCACATGTAGCGTTGTCGGGTCAATTCGAATAATTGTTATGGGCACTGACATGAGGATGAAAATTACAAGCTGCTGAAGATTAATGATAAGAAATTCATTAATGAAGAAATAAAATTGGATATAAAGTCGGATTCATGATGTGTTGATTACAATAAACTCACCAAGCGCTTATCCACTCACTCTCTCATTCTCTGTCTCTCTCTCTCTCTCTCCTCTCTCTCTCTCTCTTTCGGACTTTTGCTCTCTTATTTTCGGTTTTACGGAATGATCTCTTTTATTCATGAGCTGTTTAAATTTCTCCGCTCTTTTGCATATTTACCTTGTTATTTTATTACGTGGCGGATATGAGCAGAGCACAAGAAATAAAATAAAGATGAGACAGCAGATGAGACAGAGACAAGTGGAAGCTGGCACATAAACAGCGCGATGAACATTGTCACAGCAGGAAGTCAAAAGTCAAATGTTTTTTATATGCAAAAATATTTCATTTCCTACAGCGAAATGAAACGAAATGTTAAATAATAATAAAAAACAAAAAAAAAAAAATATTTATATATATATATACTATATATATATGTATATAGTATATGAAAAAAATGCGACAAAGTAAATTCGTTGTAAAGGAAAAAGTATCGGGATCCCAGTACAAGAAATGCAAATAAAAAACTGCAATAAAAATCTGTTTAACATGAACCGAGGGAACGCACAAAAATCTACAGCTAGTCAGTCTGTCTGTCTGTTTGTCTGTCGCTTTGTCCTTGCTCCTTTGCCATCATACACTTTACAGCTTATGAGTGCTAATAAAATTCACTCGCCATATCCTTGACAATTCACAAAAAAGTGCGTCAAGGTGCGAGCAATGATAAAAACAGCAACAGCAGCAGTAGCAGCAGCAGCAGCAGCAGCAGCAGCAGCAGCAGCAGCAGCAGCAGAAGTTGTTGAGGCTGGGATAAGGTCGCCTTATGGACAGCATAAAATGCGATTTCATTTGTGTTTCGCCTCTTCTTCTTCATCGTTTTTTACATCTCTTCCAAATGGAATACTTACCTGTGCAATTTCTGTGATAATTTCGCAAAGGATTTGCATTCAAAATGTAACTTGAGTAAAGTCCAGTCAATATTTCGTAATTTATTTTACAGATAATTTTTATTTTATTTTCTTTTTTTTTTGTTTAATTTGAAACTTGAAACCTAAAAATATTATTTAAATATATATTATACATATATATATATATATATATATATATATATATATATATATATATATATATATATATATATATATATATATATACATTAAAATTTAATGACTCATAGTTGAAATTTTTCTTTAATAAAAGGAAATAAAATTAATTAAGATTTATATGACACATAAAACTGGATAAAACAAGGAATTTTGATTATTCGTTCCGAAAGGAATAAGTTACTGCTGTACGACTCTATTATGCATCCATTGTATTTATGTGCACTGTGTTGATTCTTCGATTAAGATTGTTTGGACTAAATTACTTTCTCCCGATATGAAACCGTAATATAAAATGTGAAGTTGATTTGAGTTTCGATTAGATTCGAATAAAAATCGCTGTCAGGCATATTGTTAGAATAACAACGTCTTCTTTTAGAGCATGTCCCTTGCCACTGCCACCTTTTCTTTTACGACACTCGCACTCTTTCGAGCATCGTCCACAATGGAATAATACATCCAGTGTATCAGTAGTTGATCTACCAATTGCGTGACACTTGCCATCTGAGCTACCCGAGCATACAGTATTCGATAAAGTTTCTAATAAATCGCCATGTATAAATCATAATATATAAATAATAATAATATGCTATATATGAAATAAATGCGTAGTTACCAGTCAATTTGAAACCGGGCTGTAGACATCCATCCATGTTTGGATCAGCAGGATCAGTTGGCACCTTTTCTACAATTTTTCCTCTATCGGAACTCGATGTGTACTTAACAAAATTTAGGGGCACTGGGCAGCGGTCCAAATCACTACACCTGAAACATTTATTTTGGCCATTTACATCTGGAAGATATAGTTTTCAGTCATTCGATACTTAATCGTGGTTCTTTTATTTGTTTTCAAAGATGCTTACTGGGAGTTAAATAAAGAAGTGTAAGACCAAAATATATGAAAATAAAGAACACAATTTGGATTCCGTACATCTTCGAGCTTACAATATATACCTACTAAAAAAATAATTCTGAATGACTAATAAATCTGGAGTTATATTTGTTTTCGAAAGACTTGGAAACAGCTTGCTTGGATTTGTAAACTTTAGCATATGATGATGAAAGTAAATCAACGAGTTTATTTGATCTGCCACGCCTCTTTCTGTTATATATATTTAACAAAAATCAATTATACAATAATTTACTATTTGCAATGCATTCAGGGCTGAAAAACCAAAAGCCAAATAAATGCTAAATATATAATAATATATATATGTAAATATAATTATTAAATTACATTTTTAATTTTTTATTACATTCTAGAATTCATTTTTAATTTTTCATGTAAATATTTCATGTTTTAAAAAACAAAATATTTTCATGAATATAATTTATAATTAAAAATTGTCCTTAGTTGGTTCCAATTCTCAATATTATTATTATTATATTATATATTATTGTATTGAATACATTTGATTGATATTATTAAAAAATTATTATTATTATAATTATTAAAATATTTGATATATTCTTTTGATGTATTTATTTTTAAAATATTTTAATACACAATCTAAATATAATATTATGTATTTAAAATAATAATATTTGGAGCTATTTGTATTTAACGCTCGCAATGATTGGAGTGGAGAATTCTCTTTAAATTTTTATTTAAATTTACATTGAAAACTCAAATAAGAAATTCTATGCAGATATTTATTGAGATAAACAAGTTTGTAAAACAAAGTTCACTCTGAGAAAATCCCTATAAAAGGAAATCCTGCAATTTTTTATATTTCTATAAGTCACATGAATATATATATGTAAATATACAAATATATAGACAATGCTAATCGCATGGCGAGTCGTAGCGTCGATGCTGCTGGTATTGGTTGCATTGCAGCCAACGCAGGCAATATGGTTTCCGTGGTACTTTCATCGCTATGGTTTCGAGCCGCACAGCAGACGACATGGTGGAGCTGCTATAAATGTGCCACCATCACCATCGGTTGGCGCAGACAAGCCTGCCACGCCCGTAGCCAGAGGCTCAGATACAGCCACAACCAAGCCAGATAAGGTGGGCTCCGATGTATGTCCGCCTGGGTATCAGCTGAAGGGTAAGAACGCAGTCACATGTCCGCCCGGCTATCAATTGAAGGGCAGCGAGTCCAATGTTGGCAAGAAAGCTCAACTGTGCGATGATAATCCTCTGGTTATGCAGCTGGCACGCCTCTACGTGATTAGTCCGGAGCGCATTGTCCTGCTGCTGGCGCAGCCGATGCTTGCCGAGTCCTGTGAGGAAATATCCGATGTGCTGGATCACATAAGCAGCGCCACAAGCAATTGCATCATTGCCGAGGACAACATCTATGGCAAGCTGGCTGAAGGGCTAAACTATTACAAGTCGGAGGTATGCGATGGCGTTAACCGAAAACGTCAGGCTAGTCTCAATGGGGCGCACAGCTGCATCAAAGAGCTGCGCACGGACATGATCGAGTGCGAGGGTCCAGCGGATTGGTATGAGAAGCGCAATGCCACAAAGGTCTGTCAGTCCTTCAACGATGTGCTCGACTGCTATTATACGCGCAGCGCCATGCTGTGCGGCCGGGATGCGGCTCGGTTGCTGAGATCCTTTGCCGGTGACAGCATGAAACACGCGATGATCAATAACTGTGAGGTGAACAAACGTTTGCCCCGTGTCCTAAATGCTATGCCTGCGTTCGCTTCTGCGTTCCAAACAACAAATTCTTTTTACATTCCGTTGGCTTTTACCTTTATCATTTTTCTGATATTTTAATATACACATGTATATATATATATATATATTTATATAACTTTATTCAATGGCGACACGCTGACCCTAGAAATCATTTATCAAATGCTTCGACTACAACTCGAGGGTCTTCTAATGCCAGCTTAAGTGTTTCGCTATTGCGAGTAAATTTCAATAAATACCCAGGGGGCTTAAACTGTCGACAAAATAAGCCAATTTACCTACAACCCCCCCACACACACGCACACATTTAGTACGGTAATATATGTGTGCATGTGTAGCAACCGCAGGACACATCTAGGATATATTCGGTTTTGGCTTGAAGGTTGCCTACAAGCAAAACTCATCAATTATGTTGACGCGGACAGCAAATACATGAATTTGTGTGTGCGAGTGTGTGAAAGGGTATGCATGTGTGTGTGTGTGTGTGTGTGTGTTGTTTTTACTAATGACCCTGCTCTTAAGCCTTCAAGAACTTGCGGACAGTTATAGCCAGTTATCGGTCAGGCATTAGCTTTTAACAGCTTATCCAGCTGTTTAACATAAATACATCTATGACTAAATATTATATATATACAGAGTATTATATATATGAGAGTGAGAAAGAGAGAGAGCATTATTCTATATAACCGTTTTCTCTGTACGTTTACATTTTGCATTTTCTCAGATTTTATTTTCTAAACAAATATATAATATTTATTATTTTTATATAGCGATCAGGTTATTATTATGTGGCTATACGCTATCGGATATTGCAGCAATATTTATTAATTTTTTTTCAATATCTTTTGCTGCCTTCCCTTATAATATATTAAAATCGACAATATCTAGGTGTGTTAGAAAATATAATTTGCGAATATAAATTGCACATACAAAATATATATATATAGAGATATTCGCCAGTGTGTGCTTTTATGTGTTAGCCATGCTCAATCTAATTAATAATAACAATAATGTTCGCAGCCGTTCGACCCATCACTCCAAATTCCGAATTCCGAATTCCGAATAGAGTATTGACAAAGATGCTGCCCAAGCCAATCTGTGGTTAACAAATGCAGAATTATTTTTTCTCTTTATAATTACAATTCTCTAGATTCACAAATATATACTTACTGTAAGCTCTACGCCAATAGTGATCCATAAACATATTATGGTGTGCTAGTGTGCTAGAGAGTCCCCACTGCTTTCGATAGGGTGTGTTCCGTAATGTCAATTTATCACAGTGTTGTGATGTGCATTTGTTTTCAGTTGTTTAGTGTTGTAAAGTGCAGTATGCATAATGTATATATGTTCATTATAGAGATCTTCTCGCTAAATTCATGTTTGGAATAATGAATAATGAGTTAATAGTGAGTTTAATTAATAATATTTTTTTATACTTTGCATACTTACAATACCAAATTTTAGCCACATGAAATATATTGTTTGTTGTATAAAGACTTTTTTTTACTTTTTACTTATGCTAAAATGTGTTTTCTTAAATGCGGGAGATTCCAAGTAAGTTTTATTATTTTTTTTTTTTACTTTTTTATTTTTTTTTTTAATTTTTTTTTTATTTATTTATTTTTAATTTTTTTTTTTAACTATTTTGTTTTTTTATTTTTTTTTTTACTTTTGTATTTTTTTATTTATTTATTTTTTTTTTTGTATTTTTATTTATTTATTTATTTTTTTTATAAAATTTGGAACGTATTTTGCAGCTCGTTCTGCTTGGAGCTGCTAGTGTGTTGTGACGATATGGACTGAGTATCGAGACCTATGCGTTGATGAAATTCAATCAAAGCCATCTATGATATTTAAAATTTCTATATGTATATACTTCATGGGTTTTGCCACGCCTCTTTTTGCCTGTTACAAACATTTTTATTTTATAAATTCAAATTGAACCCATTTTTATAGAATTAAATTTTTATGTTAATAGAAAATAGTTTAAATATTATGAACAAATTTAGTTTTTAGTCGAAAATTGTTTTTATTTATTTAAAAACAAATTTTGTTTTCTGCAAGTTTTATTGAATTTTTCGTTCACAATTGCAGTTCTAAAAGATTTGGTGGATGTCACAGCTAATAAAAGTTATGAATGCAATGCACAAATTTAATGGCATAATTATACAATGCACACACACACACACACACAGACGCAGACACACTCACATACATATACACATGGAAATAAAAATGCTTGACTCACGCACAGCAATGAAACTCACTGAGGCTGAGGGGAAACAGCTGCAGGGAGCATGTTAAAAAGGGTGGCAAAAGGGGTTGCAAATGGCGCCTGTTTGTTGTCGCCAACGTAGTTGTTGCCATTGTTGTTGTTGCTGTTGCTGCTGTTGTTGTTGTTGTCGTTGTCGTTGTTATTGTTGTCTAGTCCATTAAAAGCGTGCGCTGCTCGGTTCGTTGGCGCCAACGAGACGCTCAAAATAAAAAGCAGATTGTTCGCAAACAAAACACGGGCACATTTCAATGCTTTTTACCTGTTAGCTGTTACCTGTAAATACATTGGGGCAAATAGACAAACAGACAGACAGACAGACAAGACAGACAGGCAGCCAGATGGAGCGACCGACTGAGGCAGGCGGCTGCTGTCGCCTGGCATAGATAAAATATCTTTTTGTTTTCAGCCACATAAAAATAAGTGCTCAGAGGACAGAGAGCAGAGAGAGAGAGAGACCTCTAAACCCTATACTTTGACTACATTTCAACAACATCTCTTTTATGCTACTTCATTCCTTCATTTCGCTTTTTCATTTCGCTCTGCAATTGATAATAAACACGACTGACCCCAACAACTTGGTCAGGTAATTGTCAATGGAGCGGGACAATACGTATACGCAATACGACTTGGAGTGTGTGTGCGTGTATGTGTGTGTCCATTCGTTGTTAATTTGACACTGAGGAATGCATGTTAAATGCATGAACTTTATGCCAATTAAGTTATAAATGCACAGTGCACTGTTAATTGCAAAAATATTTACAGCCGAACGCGTCTTGAATACATTAAACAGATAAATTGTGGCGCTTACACATATGCAGAATTGAGAATATATTAGAAGCAGAGAGATTTGAAATAATTTTGAAAAATTTTTTTTTGAACATAAATTGAATTAAATCTCTTATATAAAAATAAGTCGGGTTTTCTGTTCTGATGATTCTTAACTCCAAACGCACTAACCGATTTCCACGGTTTTGCATTTGTTGGAAAGTTCACGGGATCCATGAGGTTAGTAGATAAGAAAAACATAAAAATAAGTTGGACTTCCCTTCCTGACGGTACAAATTCAGCTCATAACACTCTGTTCAGTTAATTTCATTTCATTATGTTTTTTCAAACGCTTAGTTCACTATGACGCTTACGTAAAATCGGTACTGTGAAATTGCGTATTTGAGATTAAAGTTATTCGTTTCCTAACAGTTCGTTTGGAAGCATTAAATTAATCACGTGTATTGTGAAAATTTTTATTCAGTTTCAACAGCAGGTATTTGTTCTTAATGTGGTAAGTTGAACTGTGTAAATTATGCGGTTAAATTCACCAGACTCTCCATAGTCAAAAATGACGAAAGCACGACATTGGCCGCCGTACTAGACATGCAAGACAGAAACAAGTGTATTCACAGAACTTAAGCGAAGAACGACTAAATATAATAAGAGAAAATAACCGATTGAGACGACGCGTGAGCACACGAAGATCATTGGCATCATACAATCGCTTGGCATTCCAATATGATCCCACTGCGAACTACAGTGATGATGACAATTTAAAAATTGGACCAATGACAACTGTATGCCGATATTGCAATGCCTTAAAGTTCAAAAAAGAAACGGCTGGATTGTGCTGCGCAAGAGGAAAAGTCAAACTGGATCCATTACTAGCTTCTTTGCAATGTGTGAAGCAGATCCATTCGCTGCGACGCTTATATACGTTGAAATTACAGTTGGAATCAATCAAGAAAGCAATTCCAACGTCGCTAACAAGGAACCGTAGTTCCAGATTGGCCACAGGTATTTTCCACTGATGCGCTAGGTCGCATGTATACTGTTCATCCTAGAAATGATGAATGTTTTTATTTGCGACTGCTGTTGGTAAATGTACGTGGACCAAAATCATTTGCGCGTTTGAAAACTGTGAATGGCCACTAAGGCCAATCGCTTAGTGTTTGCGGGATCAATTTAGAAAATCATTGTTTTTCACATGGGCAGCTATACGTTGCGTGTTCACGAGTTGGGAAACCATCCTCTTTGTTTGTGTTAACGTCAGATCAAAAAACAAAAAATGTGGTTTACCAACGAGCACTTCAATGAAAGGGATAATTTGCGGACACGCTTTGATTTTGGATTCACTTTCAGAGAAGTTCAACTAAATTTCATTTTTGTAATCAAAATGAATTCATTACTGTTGTGAAATGAAATAGTTTTTCTTTTTCAAATATAGAAAAAAAAAAATTATCTTCATCTTTTAATCCACAAACGGAATGTTACAAAAAAAGAATCCATCTGGTGGCGAAGCGGAGTTCGCCGGGTTTTCTAGTTGTATATAAAATTTGTTGCTTTTTAAACAAACATGATTAACTTGTAATTTATTTCAACTCATCCAACACTTACACTAAATTTACACACTTTATTTTCAGGTTTGCACCTTGCGTTGGCAAACCACACACCTTATAATTTAACCATCATCAATTCAGTTACCGCATCACCAGCTAAACCTTTTCATGCCATTCGCATTGACATTCAAATGCCACAGCACGTCCACGAGCCTCAGAACAGAATGGAAAAGAATGGCAGAAAAGGAAGAAATATTGAGCATATTTAATAAGTTGACAAAACATATTTCACACGCACAAATGCGTCAGCTTTTTGCTTCGTGCAGCCTCCATCCACATCCATCTACAGCTTCTCTCTACATACATATATAGACACATACCTACATACATGTATGTCAAGCATCATTATTAACAGATTTTTGGGTGCGACACGCACAACGCACTCGGTTGGGTTAGGCCAACACGATTGTGTGTGACATTTTGGTATTGACGTCTATTTCAATATTTATAAACAGGTCCAAAAACTGTATTATGCATGTAAAATCATAATAAATGGGTATTGAGAACCAGTTGACGAAACCAAACGAAACGTGTTTGACTTTAAAAATCAACACAACTAAAATACTCCAAACTTCATTGAATTCAATTTTTCAACAAATGTAGAGGAATATTTCTGTGTATGTGTGTGTGTGTGTGGGTGTTGACTGATTTTGTTCATTGCAAATTTTTGGCCAGTATAGCATGCAAGTTTCATATAAAATATGCATCATTTAGAATTTTGCGACAGGTACCAAGGGACAAACGCTGCAGCTGACAGGCTAGATTCGAGGGGGTATGGCGGGAAGGGGGGGGGGGGGCCCAATGGGGGCTGAAGTGAAACGTAGTGCGACCACTGTTTATGGTTCCAGCTGTCTGGACATAAATGCCACAGCATTGGAACTGACACTAATACTCAAAGCTTGGTTAGGCAACTAATAAGCGTGTTGCCGAGGTGAGCCACAAAGACTAGCAGGGCGGCAGGTCGGCAGGGCGGCGGGAAAGCAGCCAGCCAGCCAGCCAACCAGACGGGAGGCAAATGTTTAGACGCTCAACAAGCTAGGCAGCATTTTCTACAGTAGGCCAAAGCAAGACTGTTTCAAATTCCATCTATTTCGTTCTCTTTCCTTCACATTGACTGGCTGACTGCTGGCCAAAAAAGGCAAGCAAATTAAACCCATATCAAACTAAATGCATTGAAGCGTTATAAGCCAGGCTAAACAGCATCAATGCTGCTGCGGCTCCAAACACCAGACACACGATTCACGCTAGAAAAAAAAAAAATAATAATAATAAAAAAAATGTACAAATATATATAAAATATAAATGCCACCTGTGCATCTGTTCAATGGGAGACGAACTACGAAATTCTTATTCAAAAGATTTTCAATTTAGAAAATGTTAAAAGAAAATTAAATTAGTAACTGAACATGATAAAAAAAAATTTAAATACAAAAATGTTCAACAACAAAATATACTAAAAATATTTAAAACTATAAATATATATAATAAAATAATATGAATAATTGGATATATGTATATTATTATATATTTTTAATACAGGAAATAGCAAAGATTAATAAATAATATACATATCTTTATATATATATATATATATAAATATTTAATATATTATATAGTTAACAATTTAAATAAAAAATATTTAAAAAATCATTACAAATATGCTAAAAAAAATCGATGTAAAAAAATTAATTAAGATTGTTATATACCTCTAAATTATCTATTGATTTTTTAATAATAAAATAAAATATTTAAAATTATTTATAAATTAAATTATTATATTTTAAATAATTAAATAAAATATTATTTTAAATTATTTATTGATTTTGTTTATTAATTAAATAAAATATTTTTCAAAAATGTAGTTTAATAAATAAATAAATATTTATTTATTTTTATAAAACAAAAATGATTAAAATTATAATTTATTTCTTTATTAGTTTGATTTATTAAGTAAATTAAATATTTTTCAAAAATTTAATTTAAGTAATAGATAAATATTTATTTATTTTTATTTTTTCTCTGCATATTTTTCATACAAAAATTTTTTTTGGCTTTTGGTTTTAGTATTAATAAAATAGTTATGCATATAATAATATATATATATATATATATATATATATATATATATATTTTATTTTTTTTTTTAATTCTGGAAATAAGAAAGAAATGTTATTGGTTTTTCTGTCCTGAATCTAGTTCTAAATGGACTCTCGTCGCTCTGATAAAAATATATATATTAGATTCTGCCACATATTCTTTTGCCTGACACATACATTTGTACAAACCCAATATACCCTTCTCAAATCAATTAGTTTAAGGGGTATAAATGTTTAAAAAAAATCCCCATATAAAAAGTATGCAAAAACATATGAATGGCATAGCTTCTGTATGTTGTCTGCGTATTGAGAGTGAAAGAGTCAGCTATAGCGAGACGAAGTTCAATGCATTGATTATATACAGATTACGCATACCACACGTGTGCGTGTTGGCCAAAATTTGGGGCTAAAAATAAATGAAAGTTTTGCTACGCTGGTCAGGGGCAAGTTCAATAAATTATTGATTATGCCAAGGCCAAAGAGAAAGGACTAGAATTTGAATAGGAGCGATAGAGCTATAGCGAGACGAAGTTCAATGCATTGATTATATACAGATTACGCATACCACACGTGTGCGTGTTGGCCAAAATTTGGGGCTAAAAATAAATGAAAGTTTTGCTACGCTGGTCAGGGGCAAGTTCAATAAATTATTGATTATGCCAAGGCCAAAGAGAAAGGACTAGAATTTGAATAGGAGCGATAGAGAGAGAGAGAGAGAGAGAGAGAGCGACAGAGGCTGCAAGAGTGAGAAGAAAAGTGTGCAATATGAAGCGCCTTGAAAACTTTAATCAAATGAGGCGGAAGGTTGGGTCTGGCAGACAGAAGGCAGCCAGTCAGCCAACCAGTCAGCCAGCCAGCCAGGGTTTGCGGGCAACTTTTGTGGTTCAGTTGGGTGCGCGCTGCCATGGCACTTATTTAATTTATAATCAAATCAAAAAGCGGCCAAGCTAAGTCAATAAAAGTCAGGGCAAAGTGCGAGCACAAAAACTTGAAGCATTTCTGATTATTGGACATTCAAATTGCCTCAAGCATGAATTATGGTGCTATGCGGGTCCTAGAATCAAAATTTTTGCTCATTGTTGTTGTTGCTGTTGTTGCTGTTGTAGTTGTTGTTTGTCCTATTGAAATACTTGGAAATGAAAGTAAATAAGCGTAAAGATTCGCTTAGTGAGTCTCGGTTTCGTAATGCGAATGCCACAATTGTTTAATGATAAGTAAATTTAACTTTTGTTTAGCTCTCAAGTTTGCATTTCTACGCATTTATTTTCAATATGCGAACGAAGGCGAGCATTTTGTGGTTTTTGGCACAATCTTGAAGAAGAACTTATTTTGTGTGTGTTTCCATTTTGGCCATAAATTAACAGTTGCGGCCAGGCCAAAGAATTATGGCATACAATCTTTCGCCCTATGTGTGTGTGTGTGTGTGTGTGTGGGTGAGCTATAGTAAATTAGAAAATTTACAAAGTGAAAAGTTCATTAGAAAACAAACAAATGTTTTTCTTTTCTTTGCTTTACTCAAATTAACTGAGGCAATTGACTCTTTCATTTTAATATCTAAAAAAAGAACATTAGCTGAAGAGAAAGTAATATTTTAGAGGTATCTAGAGGAAATTGCGCAGAAATATTAAAATAAATATTTATTGTTTAAAAATAGAGATAATTAACACTTTGAATATATGTATATGTATACGTATGTATATTTATCTATTCAAGCCTATTTCGACGTGATTTAAAATACCTTTAATATAGCTAAAGCAAAATCCAGTAAAATACTAGACTAGATTCAATGAATAATTGCAAATGAATTGGCAACTTTGTCGAGCAGAGTAAAGCTCTGTTTGTTTACTCTATAACTCACTGTGGCACATTTAATATGAACATATGAAATATAATAAATAATTTATATAAATTATGTGTATTGTATTCATAAGTCACTTAGTTCTGCTTCGTAATATGAGTCATTACTAAGTTTATTAATTCAGCTGATCAATGTAAATGAGAATAAGATGAGACAGATTGTTATCGTTTGTTCTCATCGGTAGATAAAAATATAAAATAAAATAAAATATACAAAAAAAAGTTTATATATATAATAAAAAAAAATTATTTTTTTAATAATTAGAATAAAAATAATAAACAAAAAAAACAGAATAAAATCAATAAGTAAAAACAAATAAACAAATAAATTATAAAAAAAAAATTTAAAAATTAAAAAAAAATAAAATAAAAACAAAAATAAATAGAAATAATAAAAAAATAAATAAAAATAAACAAATAAATTATAAATAAATAAATAAAATGAAAAATAAATAGAGTAAATAAATAAATAAGTAAAAAATAAACAAATAAATTATAAATAAATAAATTAAATTAAAAAAAAATATATATGTACATAAATACAATAAATAAATAAAAAAGTAAAAAATAAACAAATAAGTAAAAAATAAACAAATAAATGATATTAAAAATTAATAAAATAAAATCAATAGCTATAAAAATGTTTAATAATTGTTTTTCATATACATATGTACATTTATGACTCCATGCAGATTTATCTGTGTGCGTATCTAGTATTTGCTGAACGGACATCTCACAACAATGCATTGCTTTAGAAAAGGAAGAGCATGAACTGCTATGGTATATTGGAGCAGCTAAGACTCGCACTTATTCTCTTACGATAATTAAACCTATGAAACAGACTCAGACTGGGTAAGTTGGTAAGGCTCAAGAGCAATTCAAGTGGACTTCTCATTTGACATTGAGCGAGTATTTCGAGTTCGCTCAGTCACGGGTTGAGGAGTTGAGCTCGCCACTGAGTGGTTGTCGTCCTATATAAAGACAAGACGCCTGCAGCAGTTCTTTAGTCTTGTTATTCTAAAATCTTGGTGATCACTTCATCTACGTCTTCCTCATCATCTTTTTTTTTTTTTTTTTTTGTGCTTGCTCTATGTCATAATAATAATTAATATGTATATTAAGCACTATTATAATAGTTATATATTTGTACATTTAAGAAATGATTTAAATAACACTGGCAACATAATCAGATAAAAATCATTATAGCAATAAAATATAAACATCATCAAATAAATTATAACAATAGAATATTAACATAATATTAACATAATAATCATAATTAAACATTATTGTGCAAATAATCATTGAAAAATTGTTATATTAAAAAAAAATTAGTACATATTGTATATTTTAATTATTTTCTAACCTAAATCCATGGGAAATGCTTATAATTGTTTTTGCTAAATGTATGTTACAGAAAGAGGCGTGGCTGCACCCATAAAATCGTTGATTTAGTTCCGTCTTTACAAATCCAAGCAAATGTTTCCAAATATTTTGAAAAGGAATAGATTTCTGGATTTTGTAGTCATACTGATTTTCTTAATCGTTATTATTTTATTATTATTTCGAATTCGCAGATGTACGGAATACAAATTGCTCTTTCTGTTTTTATATATTTTGACCTTGAATTACTTGATTTAGTTTCCAGTAAGCTTCAATAAACACATAAAAATGCAATATATAATTAGAGCAACAAATAATAAATATACATTTCAAATGGTTCGATACAGATGTAAATGGCCAAGACAATATTTGTTTCGAGTGCTCTAGGCTGAGCGGCTGCAAAGTCCCCACAAATTTTTTAAGGTACGCAATAGGTGATGATGCAGGCAAGGTAGTTGAAAAAATAAAAACTGATCCTGATGACCCAATGGATAAATGTCTACATCCCGGTTACAAAATATCTGGTAATTGCACAATTGTTTCATATGCTATATAATTATATTATTGTTGTATACATTGATGTATTTTAGAGACTATAAGGAGTACTTTATGTTCTGGCAGCACAGATGGCTTGTGTCACGCAATTGGTAAAAGAACAAATCTTGAGCAGGAAAAACTATTCCATTGTATAGTATGCCTTCATCATTGCGACTGTACTCGGCCTAGGGTAATGCATGACAAGGGAAATGCTCGAAGCATTGACGTTGCAGCACTAACAATATGCTTAGCAGCATTTTACTGTCTGATATAATCGAAAGTCGAAACAACAAGAATTTATAGGCACAAGTTATCAATTTCAATTAGCTAACATTTTCATTCTCTATTATTTTGTATATCGATTTTGTACAGGGAGAAGAGAATTTACACTGGTCTGGCTTAGTCTGAGAATAGTTATCATAATGGATGCATAATCATAATGTCTTCGTACATATTTATTTGGAAACGAATAAAATAGCCAAAAAGAAAATGAATACCATGTATTATCTAATTTTATATTTTTTGTTTGATAATTGCTTTTATTGCATTTATAAAAATTCATTGTCTTTAATACAGTTTCGTGGGAGACTAAAATCATTATTTATTTTTTTATTATTTATTTTTGGCAATGTCAATAATATTCTAAACATTTGCAATAAGCCAACTAACAAAAGGCAAACAAACCAAAAATAATTAAATGTGCTCTTATAAAGAATGCTCAGTTACTAGATACCCTTCAGTTTAGCATAATGTTCTAGATAGTTCGAACTTCGAATATACAACAATTATTAAACTTTTAATTGACAAAAAAGAAAAAAACTTTATTTGTAATTTTTTTTTTGTATCCTGAACCCCAGCAAGATACTTGGAACTACTATCGTTTCGGTATTATCGTTTCAAATCCTTGTAAAAAATCAGTAGCAGAAAAGACGCGAGAAATGATTGAAATATGATATATATGAAAATGGTAAATTACGCTATAAATTATATATATATTATATCCATATATAGGCGTGGTAGACCCCATCAAATTTGTATGTACAAAACTAAGTAAATGTTTCTAAATAATTCGAAAAGCTACAAATTTCTGGATTTTTGTGTCATTAGGAATTATTATCTTATTAGTTATTGGTTCGAATTCGAAAATGAACGGATTCCAAATTGTTCTTTTTATTTTCATATATTTTTATATTGCATTATTTTATTTAGTCTCTTGTAAGTGTCCAAAAATGAAGCAATTCAAATATATATATACATATCGATTGACTGAAAATTAAATCTTCCAGATGTCAATGGCCAAAATATGTGTTTCAGATGCGATGAATTGGAAGAATGCGAGGTACCCACAATTTTTCTAAAATACATACATGAAGAGGATGAGAACAAAGTTGTTATGAAGGATCCGGGTGAGAAACTTGATTACCCAATGGATATATGCTTGAATCCTGGTCATAAAATATCTGGTAATTGCACATCTCTTTCATATGTACACCACCATTATTCTATTGTATATATATTACTGTATTTTATAGGTACTATATTGAATACTGTATGCTCTGGTAGCTCAGATGGCTTGTGCCACGCAATTGGTGCAAGTACAAAGAATACTATGGCTATGGCAATACATTGCGCAAACTGTGAAAAGCATTGCGCTTGTAAGTATAAACACCGCGACATATACTATGAAAGCAAGGGAAATGCACTAAAAGAGGACGCTCTAATTGTAACCAAATGTGTTTGGCTGTGTTTTACATTCTCATATATTATAACTCTATATAGCAATTTATAAGCTCAAGTCCGTTCATATAATGAGTACTGAGTATGAGGTAGCTCAGCGTATGCCTAAGTCACATACTCGTGCCTAGACTCTTATATGCATATGATAAATGATTTTTATATAAATATTAAATTTGTAATGTTGTTTTCAAAGTAATTTCTAAATTTTAAATATATATATCAAATGTACATTATTTTTGAAGAGAATTTCATTCATTTAATTTAGAAATTAATTCTTTGTATTTAGTAAAACATTAATAGATTTCTTTTTGCTTAATTAACAATTTAACAATTATTTAATAGAGTTTTACATTCGACTTGGTAAAAATATTGTTTATCTAATTTGTATTGAAATAAAATTTTGATCTTTTTGTAATTCAATAATTAATTAGTAATATTTTGCAAGAAAATTGATTAATTAAATTTGGTTTAAGGCATTAAAACACTTTCAAACTTTCAGTAGCTCAGACGATAACACCTGAAAGTCAAGTCTATCAAAGTCAATAATTAAACTAAAAAGCAAATATATACAAAAAATTACACTTGACTCACTCATTAAAATGTATTCGGCTCATAGCGTGTCAAAGGCCAAATGCATAAAATAGTGTGAAAAAAAGAAAAAAAAAATCAAATGACTTGTTGCACTCAAGCAACAGCCGAGCAAGAGACAAGCATAACGTGAGTGAGAGGGAGATACAACTACTTGAGGACACACAGCGCGTCTTCGCCTTCTTGAACGCCTACTTGGCTGCTTGAGCGTCTGCCAGACTTTAGTCTTTTTCCAACTATCCTAATGATGTGCCACACACATATTTAAATAAATAAATATATATATATATATATATATATATGTATATATATGTATTTACCATGTTATTTTGCTGGCGTCTACAACTTGCAGGCTCGACTATGTAATGTGTCAATGTCATTATACAAGAAATGTCACAGGCTGCAAATGCATTTGTTCGCTTTAACCCACAAAAGTACAACAATAAATGCAAACATATGCATATATAAATAAATATATATATATATATATATATGTAAATATGTGTGTATGTCTGCCAGCGCTTCGCTGCATTTCCATGTATGTGAATTTGTAAAACAATTTTTATGCTCCAATTTCCAATCAAGACACGCACCAGAAATTCATTGCCACCTGAAGCATACAAAGTTGGACGCGACATTAATGTTGGAGCCACAGCATATTTTGTTTTACATTCTTTGGCATTTCCTTCTTGATTTTATTTATTTTTTATTTTTGTGCTGGAATTCTTGTGGCTGACGGCAGTTGCGGCCGCAAAAAAAGAAGGTTTTTGCGAATATCGTATTACAAACTGCAGCCTGCCTAAAGACTTGAAAAATTCATTTTCGAAGCTCAGCTATTAATACAATAAAGACAAAAGTTTTTAAAAACTCCTGCTGAGGTTTTTTTTTTAATGAATTATCATGATTAAAAATTAATTTGGTGTTTTTTTTTTTTTTTTTTTTTTTTTTTTTTTTTTTTTTTTTTTTTGTAATATTATATAATAAGCTAAAATAATGAACAATAAAAATTTGTTTCTTACATTTGTATAATACGTTTTATAATTTATCTAACATACACTCGTACATACATATATATATTTCAAATATATTTTTATATATTTTTTTAAATGCTTGAAAATATGATTTTAGTTTAAAAACATTGAAAACAGCTCGTAAATATATTTTCTAATATATATTTTTATTTTTTAATGATTTCAACAAAAATTACTACTTGAAAATATTATTTTGATTGACAAAAAATAAAATAAAATAAATCAAATGAAACAGATCTTTCATTTTATAATATACATATATTTTTATTTGAAAATTATTTCGACAAATAAAAGACGCTGATTTACTAAATAATTTGGGCGAAATATAATCTACATTAATTATTATAAATATATATTATTTTAAAGCTATAGATTATTTTAATCTAGCTTTATAAGAAGAGTAAGAGTATTGATTCCTTACTTGAAAAACATATTTTCTTTTAAGATATCCAAAAAATAAAATCATTAATAATTTACATTATTTTTATTTTTACTGTAATAAGCTTGCAATAAGCTTAAAACAAAAATGAATTCTTTTTTTTTATGTATATTTGTACTGCATTATAAATTTCAATATATTTCACTTACCTCTTATTAGCAATATCCCAAATTATTCGTTCTCATTTCTTATGCTTTCACATTGCTTAGCTCTTTAAGGCTTCACAGCTTCACTGGCTGATTTCATGTTGCTTGTTAAACATATTACCTTTAAGTAAATACCAAACGAAGACAATTATTTATCAAAATAAAAAAGTATATACAATTTCATATGAAAATAAAAAGAGAGAAATGGAGGGAAAGAGAGAGAGAAAGAGAGGGAGAAAGAGAAAGAGAGACAGAGTCCTGTGCTGACACACTTTACGGGTGACATTTTTCACTTTTGCTGTTGCCGCGTATGTTATCTGACTTGACTTCGCGCTGCTCATACAAATTTAATTAAAGAATTTTCCACTGTTTTTCCGTGACAAACAAAATAAATAAATAAAACAGGAAAGAGAAAGGGCAGAAGAAGAAGCAGCAGCAGCGAAATCAAAAAGATTTATTTACCAAGTGCAAATTTATTTTCATTTCCCCCACTTAATGACTTTATGCAGGCGAAACCCGCGAGCAGACAGCATCGGAGACATAACATGTGTCGTAAGTCCAACCCCATTCTACCAAGCGTATCAAACTTCCCCCTGCTGCTACCCCCCTCGCACTATTCCCGCCGTTGCAACAGAGCCAAAGCCTGATGCTGTCTCTTAAATAAAGGTGCAGCGCCGGCTTCACTTTCATTCGTACAGCTTCTTGTCTTGCAGCGGGCCATAAGATATATAATATCCCGTTCTTTGCATTATAGTTTTCCAAGTTTTCGTTAAATGCATTCAACAACTTCCGAGCGTTTTTCCTCCCTGTCCCATTTCATTCCCTTAGACAAGACATGAGTTCGTAGATATGTTTATATGTATAATTTTCCCCTCTTTTTCTCTCTCACTCTCTCTATCTCTCTCTCTCTATCTCTCTCTCTCTCTCTCTCTCAAGTTCATATAAATATCTGTAGACGGCAACACGTATTAGCAAAAGATACTTAAGCTTCCATGTAATACGTGTAGTTGAAAGTTTTCCTTTCTCCCCCTTTCTTCCCTCTTCTGTGAGCTACTTGAGTGCTTTTCTTCGACATTTGGAAAATGTAATTTTCACCTTTTTTTTGTTTCATCTAATTATTTCCCTGTTTCTTTACCATTGTTTTTATGCAATTGCTGTTGCATACTATATTTTCCTTTTTTTCAATTAATTTCCTAATGAGTCGCAAATTACATTATAGATCTAAGACACACAGATGAGCAGCCATATAGAATTGAAAACTTTTGTTGTGACTTGGCTTAAAGTTTTGCTCTTAACTTTATATTTTATAAGCAGCTGCAGCTGCAGCAGCAGCTACGTTAAATAAGTAAGCTCCCATCACCTGCAGACACAGCAAGTACGTAAACATTTCACGTAATCGCTCAACACCTAATCAACATTCAGGCAAAACTCTTACGAGTTCTTCTACCGACAACCCTTCTGCACACACACACACACACACACACACCCACACACACAATGCAACAAAGTTTTTGTAGTGAGTCGACCACGCCCCCCAACACACTGCCCACAAAAGTTGCTGCAAAAGGAAACGAGCTGAACGTTTATCGCACTTTTTGGTAAGCAGATGAGCAGATGAGCAGATGAGAAGATGAGAATATGAGCATAAAGGATATACGCTGTAAATTTTCATTTTTATGAAGTTGCACAAAGTACGAAAATGTGGTTACATTTTGGATTAAACTAGTTGCTGTTGTTGCTGCTGCTGTTAACAGCAGTAGCCGTATCGCACATATATACTTCGAGCCAACAAACGAGCCGAGTAAATGTCATGCGAAGAAAGCGAAAAGTCGCTTCGTTTTTTTTTTTTTTTCTTTTTTCTTTCTGTTTGCCTTTTGCCATATGAAAATGCTGTTAAAAATGGGGGTAAAATATGAAAAATAACTGACAGCAGGTGCCAGATATATTTCAAGGCTAATAATGACAGCAAACTGTGTGCAGAGACAGGCCACACACACAGAGAGAGAGAGAGAGAGAGAGAGAGTGGGATAGGCAGAGTGAGTAAGACAGATAAGCAAACAGCAGCAAAGTGAAGGGCGTCCCTCTGAGTGCTTTCATAATAATCACATATTTCTTTCATCATCAACTACAGTAAAAACTTTCGTTAATATATGTTTTTATCAGAGCATATTCAAGTATTAATAAACATGTTGAAATTATGTTTTCACATTAAGTTTACACTGACAAAAATATGTAATGATATCTGAAAGTTTAATGGAGACTGACTTGAGAGCGCTCTAAAAGAGTTTTGAATGTGTTTCAATTTGTTGATATTAAAGCAAAAAATAAAATAAAATAAAAGAAATAATTATAATGTCTAATGACTGTAATAATTACAATGATAATACTTTGTTGCCAAGCATGCAGATTGAATAACAAACTAAGTTCTATGTCCTTTTTAGTCTACATTTGATGCAAGCTGCTCGATCTTGGCAAATTTCAACTTGCATCCTAACTGCCAGTAATTAATTTATTTATAAATATATTTCACTCATTCTAATAATAAGATATTTCGAGATATTTATATTCTGCATATTTCAAGTTTGCTTAGATTTTAAAAAATAGTTTGCCAGATATATTCCGCATTAGATAATCCAAAAGCTAATGGCTCTCTTCGAATAAAGTCTTTTACCCTTGAATTTATTCAACAACTAAATTACTGTTAATATTTTTTAATAATTTATTATATATGTATGCCTCTTGGAGACATGGTAAATTGATTTAAAAAATTGTATTTAAATTATATTTAAATTTCTTATTTATTTTCCTATGTTTATGTAGTTTATGTAGCTTCAACTAGGCTGACAGCCTCATGCAGACTCCTTCCTGACTCTTTTACCCAAAAAGATGCCTAAGGACTGTGAAGGATTATTCTTCCTTCAGAAACTCTCAACTGCAACATTATTAATTTTTCAATTGATACTCTTTTAAGTTCAGGTATTTCAAGAATAAATCGTACAGAAATTTTAATTATAGTCATAGAAACTATCTCGAAGGCAACACTTAAATCTTTAAGACATTGAAAAACTCTGGTTAAGCTTTTTGAATTGCTGCACTTTATGCAAGAGAAATGACAGAGAGCTCTAAATAAATTAAGCTGTAAGAGTGCGGTAGCTCAATATGTATAAATGCAATAAAATCATTTTGAGTATGAAACACGAGGCGGTCATTCGTTTTATTTCTTGATGTCATATCACAGATGAAAAAACTCGCTTACTTAAACAACTACACACAAATTTAAAAAATAATAAAATATCAATAAATCATATACCTAAAATGTCCATTCTCCATTCAAGATAAGAATGAGATAAACACCAAATTCTGCCATTTATGCCAACAATATAAACAAGATCAAATGAACGTGACATTTCTTGCTTTCTTATAATATTTAATTTATATTTTGTTCTATAAATACTTTCCATCTTATATAAATAATTTTCCCTCATTCTACACTCCCAGCTATTTAGCATCTTTGCTCTCACAGATCACAACTTGAATCACAGCCAACATTTTCAATTTCAATGTCAATCAGTGCCTCGAGAGAGAGAGTATTTCTCTGTCTGCCATACCCCCCTCCACTCGTCTCATCATTGCTTCACCCATTTAAGCAACCACAAGAATTCTCTAGTCTCTGCACACATGTTAACCTCAAATACGTTGCGTTTTGCTTACGCACAGCTGGGACATAAGGAGCACGAGGAGTGCTCCATGCTTGATTTATTTTACATGTCACGACATAAGCGAACTTTTCCCTCCAATAGCCACACCCCCTGTCACTATCGCCATTGCCATTGCCATCACAGCTGCAAATGCGACACGTTTGTGTGTTTTCGTGCGTGTAATAATAAAATTTTTTATATGCATTGAATACAAAAAAAAAAAAAAAACACACAAAAAAGAAAAGAAAAGAAAAATAGCAAGAACAACAACAACAGAAAAATAATGCTAAATTCTTAATCGACACCTGTCAATAAAGCACTTTTTTCTTGCCTTCATTTCTTTTAGAGTGGAGACTTCTGGATGGATGCCTGCTGGTTGGGAGTGTATCTATTGAGTGTTTGGCACTCTCTTTTTAATATGCCATCCATATGCGTGGGCTGAAGCGCTTAATACACAATACTTTGCATACAAGCGGACGGGGGTTAAAGAGGAGTCGAGCGCAGGCGGTGTGGGGTAGTTCGACATGCCACAATGGATGCAGGCCAGACACTTCTGATTAATATCTGGTTGTATTGACAGCTGAGATTTGCCAACACACACACACACACACACACACACACACACACACACACACACACACACACACTCATGCACACACACACACTGAAGCGATCACGGCACCCCATTGAGTTAATAAAATGCCAAGTGACATGTTGAAGTTGCTGGAACGTGTATGAAATTCTCAAATTTAGCGCCAAGAGAAGTTGGAAAATGAGCAAAGCCAAAAGACTTTCATAACATTTCATCTGTGTGTGTGTGTGTGTGTGTGAGCCTCTGAATTATTGTCAGGTTTTTATTAAATGCGTTGCTTTGTGCGTTGTTCAGCGCCACACAGCACTAGCAGCAACAACAACAACAACAGCAGCAACAACAACAACAACAACAACAACGATGAGAGCACTGACATAACTCATACGCCATGGAGTGCATGGAGAGGTAAACCGCAAGAACTTGCAGTTGACCCCTCGGCTTGACCTGGCTAACGGTAAACTGGGCAACTAAACCAACGACGATTGCCCAACAAACAAAGTCTAATGACAGAGATTT
The DNA here is from genome assembly GCA_030914345.1 of Drosophila koepferae. NCBI lineage: Eukaryota > Metazoa > Arthropoda > Insecta > Diptera > Drosophilidae > Drosophila > Drosophila koepferae. Next base: position 12,911,293 of record JAUESR010000207.1, read on the forward strand.
ATGCTGTAATTGCATTTACTCGCACTACACCGTACACCGGCCAGCACTGAGGTAGACAGAGGCACAGAGGTAAGACCTGAGAGGTACATGCTACACGGTGCTCAGAGAGCCACAGCTTAAGCTTCAAATAACAAACAAAAAAATAACGACGAGTTTATGCGCTTACCAAAGGATTAAAACAGTGTATCACAAAAGAAGTGCTTAAATATATAAATAAATGAATACATTTGTTGTAAAGCTAAAAATATGAAAATTAATTAATGCAGAGAAAGATTGAGAAGCTTTCTACAAAAGCCAAATTTAGTTAGATGTGTAAATTAATTAACAGATATAAAATATATACTATAAAGCCCATATATTGATATAATATAAATATAAAAAATAAATGATAAAATTATAAACTATATTTTTTATATTTATTTTATTTATTTTTTTTTTTTTTTTTCATATTTATCATGGCTTAATATAGCAAGCCATCATAAATTAATCAGAAATTAATTTCTATTAAAAAAAAAAAATTATTCTAATAGAAATTCAGATTTTAAATATTTAAGTCATTTTTAAATGTTATATTATAATTTTTTTTTGAACAAAAAAAAAATAAAATAAAAAATAAAAAATAAATAAAAATTAAAAATTTGAATAATTATACTTTTTATATTTTACCCATTTGAAATACAAAAATATACAAATTATATAATTATGTTTTATTTTTATTTTTTATGTTCTTTTACATTTTATAAAATAGCAAAATTAATATTGTATGATAGATTCCTTTATAAACCTTATATTATTTGAAATATTTATTAAAAAAATTATGGAAATGTAATAAATTGTAAAATTTAAAAAGAGTAAACCCATGTTTATTTTATATATATTAATTTTGATATATAATATTAAATTGTTATGGTCGAATAAATAATAGAAAATGTTAAATGAGAATTAAATTTTATAAATATTTATTATAGACTTTTTATCAACAATTTGTATAAAAATATTACAATTTTCTTGCCTGTCTACCATGATTTTGCATAGTCTACAAATTTGACTGAATAAATTTGAAATTTGTATTTATATTTGTTAGTCAAAATAAAAAAGAAATTTGAAAAATAAAATTTAAAGCAAATTTCACAGAAAAACAGAATTTTATTTTAATTAATTCTATTTAATTTTTTATTTTTTTAATAATGTACAGAATTTGTAGCTAAGAACTTACCAATTGCACGCCTTGATTATTTTGTAGACATATTTATTTATGAAATTCATAGAAATATTTATGCTTTTTATTTCCATAGCTCTTCATGCATTTTTCATACCCTTGATCTGCTTTAGGGTATTTGTGTAAAAGAAATGCGGCATAAATAAGCAGTAAAACCAATTATAAGTTTTGTTTTGCTGCCGGCAATTGGAGATTGCAATTGCACATTGCACGTTGACATCCGGCAAAATGGCCAAGCACAAAGTTTAATGAAATTGAAAATAAATGAGAAAAACATTTTACACACCTCTTACAATGTTCTCCCATTCTCTATCTCACTCTGTCTCTCACTGTCTCTCTCTCTCTCAGTCTGTGTGACATGGGGATTTGTTCTGGGTTTCAGTATTTTAATTGCAACGCGAATTCGCTCAAGTTAAGGCTCAAGTTTGAGGAGGGGGGAGATAAGCTCAAAGCAAGTGCCATTCGCAATTCTCATCAGCTGCAACAACTGCAGCAGCAGCCAAACAATTGGATAAATTAGCATGTAACCAAGCTAACGCCCTACACGCCCCTCTCCCCACTTTGAATGTCTACACTGGCGCTCACACGTGCGCACTTGACTTGGACTTCATTGCACTCACGAAGCACGTGGAGCATACTTGTGGAGTTTATGGGTCAAGTGTTTATTACGCCCACGGGCGTGGCCCCACTTTCGCCCCTACCCCACCGCAGCAGAAACATTGCTAAATTGTAACACATTGTAGCTGAAAACAACTGCAAACGAGCGACAGAGTGCCCAAAGTGTTTGTTTACTTATGTAATTGTAACGCCTCATATGCTCAAGACGCGACGCCATGCCCCACGCATAGCCCCGCGCATAGCCAAGTGAATTGTAGGCGAAAACATTTTTGTATTCATGCTTTTCATGACTTGCCATTTGTTTTAGCTGCAAGTTAAATTTAATTGCAGCCTAATTGCGCTGAAAGGCGAGTCAGCCATCGCATGGGCAATCATCAATCAAGTCAGTGGCATCATTTACTCCATTTGATCAAAATTATTGAATGCTGTTGCTTCATTTGCCATGCGACTAATTGAGTGCAGCCAAGCATTGTTTTGCATGCCAATTTTCTTCATTAGTTGCGCTCACTATCTCTCTCTCTCTCTCTTTTGGTCACACTGTTTGTCTGTCTCATCGTTTGGTACCTTTTTCTCTTTCAGCAAGGCCTTTTAATAGCAGTTAATTGAACCAAATTGCTGTTTTGGCATATGAACAGAAAATAGTTGCCAAATATCATCTTCAACTGTCTCGATTAGAGCTGAGCACGTGTCGTGACTGAGCACGAATCTGAACGAGTCTCGGTTCGATCCAAGCAAGCACAAAATACAATAGAAATACATCTCCAATGCAATACAATGGTCAAAACTCAGCTGAATCAATTTTACAATAATAAAGAGTCTAAAAATGGATTTCTACTTCTCAACAAAGCCCTCAAGCCCTAATCAAATCTTCATTTGCTCATTTATCCTGATGACTGATTTTGTTTGTCTCTCACGAGCTCAGCCCAAATATGTTTTATCTTGAAAAATATTTTGTAATGAATTGATAGTTCTCAAATAGCTTGAATAGTAATTGAAATTTGCGTCTGTGACAGCAAACAGAAACAGAGCAAATGCTGACCATGAAGATAATTGATAGTTGAATACGACAAACATCCATGAAAAACGGAGAGTCGAACTAATTTAATTGCCAGACGAGCATTTAGCCAATTGAAACTATGGGCCAAAATCAAATTGTACAGCAAAAATACATTTTACCTACGCACATATATATATATTACTATATATATATATATATATATGTATATGTATATACATATTATAAACACGAGTGCATAAATTCAATGAATACACTTAGGAGCCACTTGCAAAAACCGTTTACAGCAAATCCCATTTAAGCTTTTCTTTCATTATGTATTAACACTTGGCGCGCCAGCTCGGCTGCATAAATTACGCCATAAATACAATTAACTAATTAATTAACAGCCTGATTAACGGTGAAAGGCCAATGTAATACCTATAGGTAGCGAACTCAATTTTTAATGCATAAATGCCAGAGCTTTTTCAATTTGATAATGTGAACTGTGTCGACTTTCAAGTTCAAGCAGCCATGAAATGACTGACGCACTGCGTCCTGCATCCTGTCGCCTTTTGTGGCTGTTGGCTGCTGGCTGCTGGCTGCTGGCTGTTGGCTGTTGCCTGTTTAAGCCAGCGAACCGAATAAATAGAAAATTGTGTGTGTTGACATAGGCATAAACAAGGTTAGCTAAGAGCGGTTTGGCAGCCAGGTAATTGACAGATATGAAATGCGTATTAAATACATTTTTCAAATGTTTTTTCTTTTCTCTTCTTTCAATATTGATATATAAAAATATATTGTTTATGCTGTTTAGATATAAAACTGCATATAACAAATAAATGTCATTTATAGAAAATATAGATTTATATAAAAAAAAAAATTGCAAATAAAAGTTGATTATTATTTTAATGAGCCTTAACAAAAAAAAAAAAAAATAATAATAATAATAATAATAATAATAAGCTATTTCCTTTCTCAGCACTATTCCTGATTTCTAAATTTTGTAAAACTTTTTTTTTTAGGTTTAGTTGTAATAGCATTGTAATAGTAATAGAATTCGTTGACCTTTAAGTCAATGTAAAAATTTTTTCTTTGGGTTTTTTTTTTTTTTTAGTTTTAAGATGGACGTATTTGAACGATTTGGATTTTTAACTTTTATTTTATTTGGCTGTGCAGTTCTTTATTTAGTACCCAGTAAGCCAAGAAATAAAACAAAGATAAACATATATAACATATATATATATATATATATATATATATATATATCATAAAATATATATATTTGATAGATATATATTTATATTTACATTGGTATCGAATGACTGACAACTCAATCTTGCAGATATAAATGGTCAATCTAATCAATGCTTCAATTGCACTGATTTGAAAGATTGCAAAATATCTCCAAGCTACCTAAAGTATCTAAATAAAGCGGATAATGGCAAGGTAACTGCAAAGAAAAAAGAGGATGTAGCTGACCCGCAACTGGACCATTGTCTAAATCTCGGCTATAAATTATCTGGTAACTGCACTGCTCTTTCATATCTCACACAAATTTTTGTTTCTATTCTATGTATTACTATATTGAAGGTACTCTAGTTGGTACTATATGCTCAGGTAGTGGAGATGGATATTGCCACGCTATTGGTAAAATGACTACAAGTGAAGCAGCCGTTTTTCGAAATTGTGGTCAGTGTTATAGGCAATGCGAATGCGATAAAGACACTGGAAATGGTCCAAAAGAAGACGTTATACTTATAACAATATGCCTAGCAGCGTTTTACAATGTTATGCAATGAAATGTAGCTTCTCTATAGGTAGACAAGTGTTTAGCCCTGTCTGTCCTTCATTATGTCCATCTGGATATACTGGGCATAGTACTCACAGTACACATACATGTACATGTATGTGCAATGCTATTGAGAGATCATATCATGTAAGTGCCCAAGCATTTGATTTGAATTGGTAACGCAAATTTCGATCCCGAATATAACAAAAAAAAAAAAAAAAAAAAAAAAAAAAAAAACAAGCAAGAGTGCTTTAGTCATATCTCAATCATTCCCACACTTCGAGTGAGAATGGACAGGCAGACAGGGCTAAATCGACTCGGACCTTCGGACAGTGGGGCCCTTGCTCATTCTGCACTACAAAAATCAGAAATTTTAACAAAGCACGGCATTTAAAACTATATTTAATGGACATTCATCAGGCTTTACAGTCGTATGCCCAAATGTGACTTTAGTTTAATAATACGCATTTTTTTTATTGTAAATTATTAAATTATAAATTTTATGCAGAAATACATTTTTTGTTTTATTATAAATTCTAATAAGAATAATACATTTATTTGACAATAATTCTCTTTTATACCCTGAACCCATTGAAATGGGCATAACGTCTATACGAATCATATCAGATTAATCAATTTACAAAAATAACGCTAGCTTCATCGTGCATTTCAATTGACAAATTAAATATTTTTTACAAATAAATTTAAAAACTCTACATATTTTAATTCATTTTTATTTTTTATAATTTTTCAATTCATTATATTTTCCGTCAAAAGGTTCGTAAAAAAGGTTTCATCACTTTCTGGCACCACTGTGCATCGTTCACGTCAAGCATAAATATGCACATACACACATACTTACATACATATGTATGTATGTATGTACTTTAAAGAGGACTGTTATACTTACTTCCGCCTGTTACACACAGCCTGTTATGGGTATAGCAACGGGATTGCTTCTCATTACTCATTTCACCAATATCTTTTCTCTTAAATTCTGTGTATCACAGGGAGCAAGCACACTATAGTCATATACAATTCATATAATTATCAAAGTTCGCACTTAAAAAACATACATATTCTAGGCGCATGTTGTAAATTACAATATTATATAAATATCGACTGGATTATATCTTGGATTTACGGTATATCAAATTAATATATTTCTATTTCATATAATTATTTTCAGTAAGAATATTTATATTCAAATACATATACATACATATGCTCCCATGTATTTATATGTATGTACATATATCACTTTATCACATTCATCACTGTAACACACGCGCCCAAAACCGATCAACAGAGCGAACAAACACTGACTTAATCTTAACTCAGCTTTAAAGTGAGATTCAGCATACACGCACGCACAACATATACACCGACATAACTACACGTGTACATACATACATGTATGTCTATACCTGCTCAGCTCCGATTTAAAGTTACGCTCTATATTTGCTGTGCGCCATTCTGTGGACTCTATTTTTTTGCTGTGCAGCCAAATGATTTTCGCTCAAAGCAAGCAAATATACACATACATACATAGACATTCTGCACTTGCAAGCGTACTGCTCACACTCGCATGGGGTACTGCTCACACCTGCATGAGCAACATGAGCAACGGGATCAACAAACGACGAAATAAATACCGAAATTTCCCCTCCCTCTCTGATCGATAAGAGTTTTTGCGCTTTGCAAGCATACTCACACTATCACTCAATCGATGCTAGCTGCCCTGCTCATACTTGCATGAGTAACTTTAACAACGGGATCAACCAAACGACGAAATCAATATACAAATTACCCCTCCCGCTAAGGTTTTTCTCTTTGCTAATTGCAAGTGTGAAGAGCGAAAGTAATATGTATGTATGTATGCATGTATGCCAGTGTGTTTCTAGTTCGCACAGCTTTAAGAGAGTGCAATTTTGTAAATTGGGGTACATGCATGTATGCATGCACATACATAAGTATGTGTGAATAACAGCAGAATCAGAAGAGAACAGAGACCTGGTCGGTGTGTGGTATGATTATATTACGAATTTTCATACATACATACATATGTACGTACCTATGTATGTACATATATAATATATAATTTAACCAGCAGTCTAAGTCTATTAAAGTAAATACCAAGCCGAAAATCAACATTCTTGTTATGTTTTACATTACGAAAAACTTTTTTGCTACATACTTTTGCAGTTAAAGATACACACAGAAAGAGAGCAAAGAAGAGAGAGAGAGAGAGACAGAGAGAGAGGTGGCATGCTCCCATGACGGTATCTCCAAATTGGCTAATTACCTAGTAGAGCAAACTCTTAGAGCAACATACATACATATACATACACAAATATATAAATGGCTGTATGTATGTATGTGTATGTGTGCATAGTAGTAGCTGCCCCTAGGCTATTCAACGCTAACATCACAACTTCTATCCGCTCGTGTGTATGTGTGTGTGTGTATGTGTGTGCTGAAGACAGAGGAGCTAGGGGCGTGGCAACGGATTCAGTAACTAATGATAATAATTTGGTAAACTCTCGTCGCTGCTTTGGTGTCCAATAAAATAAATATACTCTAGCAATTGCCACTTTAGTCATTGAAACGACTCATTCGAACTTTTGCAAATTGTCTTTGTCCCTGGATGCCTCCCATCAGTCCCCAGCTCACCATTCTCAAGCATCCCGGATGCGAAGCTCTATAATATTCCCAGTTGCTGGCAAATATATGTATATACAAAACTCACGTGTGTGAGCATATGGTAGGCAGAAGAGGAAAATGAACTCTTTTTGACTTTATTTATTTATTTATTTTTGCCCAAAAGCTGGGAAAATGAGTGCATGGAAATTGTTGTTTCATTATTTGTCACGTCTGCCATCATCAACGAATACGTGATATTATTTTTGTTTGCCAACGGAAGCTGATGTCGCGGAAGCGATCACACTCAACATTATTGTTTCACAAATCGAATTCATTTGTATTTATTTTCATACACACACACACACACACACACACACACACACCCACACACATGCCGCTTCAATTTCAGTTTATATTTTAAAATTTTGTTTTGGCTTAATTTACGCAATTTCAGCTAAACAAAACCAAAATGTTAATGAACTCTGCGGTTGGCAGAGCATTTCACTTTACTATTTACAACATTTATTATTATACAAAAATATATATATGTTTTTGTTGTTGTTGTTGCTTGTGTGTTTCGTAATGGAATTATCGGTTAGCGTGTTGAGGTTGATTTTTGGTGCGAAAATAAATTTTCGTTCACGAATTGAAAATGCATGCAGTTGCCTAAAATATATACATAATATATATAAATAAATATATAAATATGTATATATAAATAAATATATGCTTTATTTTGCTTTATATTTAGTCAGTTAAGCAGTGAACTGAACTTGAAAACTATGCAGACTTCACTTAACCTTTTTCTGATTGATATGTTCACGAAGCGAATATATATATTGTATATTGGTTTAGTACAATCTGCCAAATGCTGTTCGTCCTGCGAATCAAATGTATCATCAACAATTTTTCGAGCTGAACATACATGGGACTGTTGGATTACCACAGAAGTTCACTTGAAATATACTTAAATTTACATTAATGCAAACTAATTATTTCCCTTCCCTTCATATGATACGATATATGATATGATATATGATACAATATATTTCACTAAAGTTTTTTAATTATCTCTTTCGCATAAATATTGCAAATCATCATCATCACCTACATCATCATCATAATCATCTACATGAATTATATTTTCAATGCAAAATATTTCCGCATTGAAAATCTTAGCTCCTATTTCCTGTTATCCTCGGACCTTATCAAATTTCAATTTTGGACTTCAATCGGAATGCCTCCGAGCAGAGGCGCACATTGGATATAATGATTGATTAACCCACCAACAGAGTCCATAGAATGCTGATAAAAATAACCTTCACGAATTTCTTCACAAAAGCTAATATGCCATATCGTGATGTCACAGCAGCAAAAAAGCCCTAATAAACCATGCCAAATTTCTGATTTTTTTTTTTATAGCTACCCTGTAGAAATTTTTGTGAGTTACCGAAACACAGAGGGTATATTGTTTTGATGGCTGGCTATGTAGAGTGTAAGAAAAGTTTGTAAATATACATAAGACACTTTTGTGTACGTTAATTATGATGATTTCTTTTGGTAAATATATTTACATATTTTTTTATGATAATAAATTATTATGTATAATATTATACAAAATAAAATTAAAATATATAAATAAATATATACATATTTATCAAAATGAATCATCCAGATTAATTTATACAAAAATCTCTGTAACTATATTTTATTTTACTATTATTTATATTTCCGTGAAACTCTTGATATTAAGAAACCATAAGCCTTTATTACCTTCATATATCTAAACTTGATTTTGTTAATTCATCAAACACAGGGCATTTCTTGGTCTATCAACTGCTTTATTTATCTTTTAAATTTTTTTCTAAATCAGTTCAAATTACATTACGCGCTGCTCAAAAATGAAAGCAAGGTATATATATATATTAAAAAAGAGTAAAAGAGAAAGTCAGAGCTAGCAAGAGAGAGAGAGAGAGAGAGAGAGAGAGCGACATAGTATTCGCATGCCTTTCGACTCAGTTAGTCTTCGTTATAGTAGCCCTAATTGGTTGACGGGCTAGCGAATCACCCATACCCAGTCCAACTTCTACAGCGCGTTGTCCTTTGTCCACATTCCCCGGCAACTGGGCAGTTGACATTGTGCGGCCGACTTTGACCTCCCCAGCCAACCATATTCCACGCCACTCCCTTCTATACACATCTCTTCTTGCAGCTTCAATGGAATATTGAATTACGTCTAATGGTCAGCCACTGCACAATGGACAGCCACAAAGGTCTACGTAATAACAGTAGCTGCCACAACAAAAAGAGAAGGGCATAAAATAAAAGCGAAGAAAAAAGAAAAGGAAAAAACAAAAAATAGGAAAAAGGAAATAAAAAAGGAAAAATCAGTGGAGGGACAGAAGAAAATAATGTCTTACAAAATTGAGAAATATTTTAAATATTTGCCAACCTTAAATATGTTTGGCACACACTCGTTATTAAGGGAGTCGTTCAGCTACCCAAACTGAAGTCAACTGTTTCAAAATTTCAACTATATGAAGCTAAGGAAAATCCACTTGAAATTTTATTTACCTAACTCGAACAGAAAAAGAAAATAAATGCGATTGGAAAATGTGAAGAAGACTGAATACTTTATTTAAAAAAATATTATAGAGTAAATTGAACTAAAAGTATGATAAATAAATAATATGATTATAATATGAAATATATATAAATATGATAATAATATGAAATATTAAAATATGCAAATATAAATTGATACAAATGATGTAAATATAAATAATCAGAAATCAAAATAAAGTAAAATTCATTTAAAAATAAATAAATAAATAAATATAAAAAAATGTTTAAAGCTAATTTTGTATGCATTTATGCCTAATTTATTTTTATATATTTATGTAAATAATTATTATTATATATATAGTATTATGTATGCCTGCAATAAATACATAAAACGTAGTAAAAAATCAAATAAAAATAAATAAAGACATAATAATAATACTAATAATCATATTAAAAATAAAAAAAATATATAAAATCAGATAAAAAAAAAATAAAAATAATATTTTTAAATATATAAACATTTAATAATAAAAACAAAATTATTATAATAATTATATGAATAATCTGAAAATAAATATCAAAATAAAGTAAAATAAAATACATTAAAAACAAAATTACAAATAATAATTATTATTATTAAATATTATTAAAAAATATATGATTCCTTTAAATTTGATTTATGTATATATATTATTTATAATTGTTTTTACAAATAAGTATTTACATATAAGACTTTAAAATCATATATCCAAGGCAATCTATTAATTACATATGAATATATAAATATGGGAAATTTGATGAAGAATGAAGTTAAAATTTGTTCTTAACCGTAAACATTAACTACTATGCATCAGCCGTAACAAGTCTCATCAAAAAGCCATAATACTCTTTTTGCCAGTTGACAAGCCAACGTTTATATCTCTATAAATGTATGCGTAAAGGATGCAGCAGGAAGTTTATGTGCTGATGCTGCTCTCGCTGCTCTCTCTGCTGTTGCTGTTGCTGTGGTCAAACGGATGGGAGCAAAGCTCATTGAGTGAAGCGCCTTGGCTTTTGCCATTTGATGGCATAATAAATATTTCGCCTGCCCTGGATAAATAGCGTAGACAATGAAGCCGTGCGACTGGAGCCAACTATAGTCAACCCCGCCCACACGAGCGGAAGTTCAATATGTTTGCATAGGCCCAGAGTCCAAAAGGAGCAGGAGACCTAGACAAAAGGACTCCAAAGCGGAAGGTGGAGCGATTTGTGGCACATTTTCCGGGATACGCTTTTCTTTCATTCTATTTTTTTTTTCTTCCTTTTTTTTTTGTCAAAGAACTTGAAGACAAGTTGAAATCGGTTTTTTATGCCCAGAGTTTGCTTTCAGTTTGTTTGCACACTCACATAGACAGAGGCGGCCTTTGTGTTGGCCGAACTATTGGCATTTGGCATTACTTAGATCTGACCAAGATAGAGAGATAAAGCCAAAGATTCAACGGCCTCAAAAAATAAACCACTTAATGGCAATCAATTAGCGCAGATTGAGTTGCAACTTATTCAACTCACAAACGGGACGGATCAATAGCCCAACTCCTAACCTGCTGCCAGGACACGCTTCAATAAGCCATATCATTGCTCACTTTGGCGTTGGGGGCTGATTGTTGGGGCGTGTTTATTGTTGGCTCCTGCCACAATGCCACATTGTAAATACAGCTGCCACATTGCGTAAAAGGTGCAAAAGCTAAATAACAAACTTGTTTGGGTATTGCTTTTTTTTATGCTCACCGCCTCTCGCCGCTTCCCGCTCGGCACTCCACTCGTCCATCGCCTGCCTCAAGTTTTCAATGACAATGGCCGAGGAAAATGACAGAGGGAAAAGTGCAAAAGAAAAGGCGCCCCACACAAGGAAGTTGCCTTTCATCGGGTTTTCTTAAGTTTTTCTTTCAACAAACATTTTTTTCCCTTCTTTTTTTTTCTTCAAATATTTTTGTGTTGAAAAGTAAATGAAGCCGTATTTGCTGAAGGGCTTAGGTCATAATAAAGATAAATGATAAGCAAGTGATAAGACGTTTTTTTTTGCTCTCTCGTTCTTCTGCTTCTTCTTGAATAACAAACAATTTATAGGTAGCTAAAGAGAGGTGGGCAGCGCACAGTGGTGCTAAATTGTTGGATATCTTGAGGTAAATTAATATACGAATTATTAGAAAATTTAAATTTATTAAATTTAATATTTTACTATGATGCGCTGTGTTTTTAAAGAAAAAATTTAAATTTATTTAATTAAAATTATTAAATTTAATATATATTTAATATTTATTTATAAATTTTTATTATTTTACTATAATGTGCTGAGTTTTTAAGCAAAATTTAAAATTATTAAATTAAAAATGTATTTTAAAGTAACATTTTATTATTATTTTTAGAGTTTCTTCAGCAAAATAGAATTTTCTTTATCTTAAATACGTAAAATTTCTATAAAAATCAAATATTATTATATATTTTTTTTTTTTAATAATTGTTGTTGAAAATAATTGGCGAAATGAAAAAAATAATGGCTGAAAATTGTTGGCTCATTATTTTTTAACAAAAACAAAAAAATTGGTATATTTATTAATATTTTTACTTAGCTTCGATATGCTAAGATACCCTATTATTTATTTTTCTTCACGTATTCTATATCTAGAGTTTTTCCTCAGTCTTTCTTATGTAGCACAAACTGTGCAAGTATATATATATATATATTATTTTTTTGGCAACCGCAGACATTAATCCTTTGACCTTTTTAGCCAGAAACTGTGCGAGCTCAACAACAGAATAAAAATTCGATTTACGAAAGACGCGGAAATGCAGCAAAAAACAAGTAAGGCTCTGCCGAACTAGGGAATACTCTGAAGAGCGTTCGCGCTACTTGTTAAAGCGAACTGGTTTCTGGAGAAGTTTCCAGAAATGAAGGAAGGTCGAGCGATGGTCAGTCCTAAATTCAATAGATTCATCTGCGATCAAGAATACATATGTATATACCCTATAATATCTGCCACGCCCCCTTCTTACATGCATTTTGACAAATTCATTATACCCAGATTCCATATTTTTTCAATGGGTTCAGCTTACAAATAAAAAAAAAAGAAAGGAAAATAGAAAAGACCGGAAATAAGCGTCATGTAAACAACAAATTGATATAAATGTTGAAAAATGAGCAACAGCTTAGGTTCCAAGTAAAACAGTGAGGAGAGAACAGAAATTTGTTAATAAACCGAATGCTGCTGCCACGGCAATTAAATGTAGGCCGTAAAATCCTGACAAGGGTTGGAGTTGTTGCTTGGGGTTGGGTTTTATGAGTAAGAGCCGACTAAGCCAATATCCGGGGTACGAAACAATGTACCAGGGCCGACTTACTGACAGGCAAATATTTGCAAAATAAATATTAAGGATTTGCAAGCGTCCCCAACCCCCTCTACAAAGCAGCCCCGCCAGCCCAGAAGCAGCGGCTTCGAACGCTGTTTGACAGTTTTGTATAAATCAATTGATTGTCGTTGTTACGATTTAAGTTTCCATTGAGACACAAATGTGGCCTAAGGGTGTTCAGATACAACAACCATGCCTCCCACACAACTCACCCCATTCCACACCGCCGTTGCGAGCCATCCTCCCTGCTGCGTTGGCACGCGCCGTTGTTGATGTCTCGAAATACTTTCCAGCTAAATTATGTGCAACTTTCGACCTCGTCATGCTCAGCACTTGGCTGAAAGATATCTAATGTATTAATTCTAGGGGTTGGCATGGCAGAGACTCTCAGGGGCGGGGTTCAATCTAATAAAATTGCAAATTTCTTGTCTATGCGCTATGCTTTAAGATATTTGTGCAAAGTCGTTGGCCAAATGTCAAAATTTGCGGCCATCGATTGGAGCCAAAATATCAAGAGGGTGGCTCTGCTTTATTGATTTGCAATCGGACTTAGGGGTGCCGGGGGATGACCTCTGCTTATAAAGACATATCTATTGAATCGAACAAATTAGGGCAACGCATTTGTCAGCTGCGCGGATATCTCTCCGTGTATGTGTATGTGTGTGTGTGTGTGTGTGCATAAAATGCATTTTAATTTAGAGATAGTCGCAGCTCATAAGGGTGACTTTCTGAAGAGGAAGAATGTGTGGGAGTGTATTATACGAGGGTGCTAATGGTTGAGTGCCCAATGCATTAGGTCTGCAATAAATTGCACGGAAGCGAAAGAAAAGTTGTGAAAAATGTTTTTGTTTTTTTTTTTCCCTCCGGCTGTGGGGCGAAAAAACTGTTAAAATATTTATTAATAAACAACGCTTGGGGAGCCGAAGTAATGTTGAGGTTTAAGTGAATATTATAAATTGAAAAAGGCATTCAAATGAGCGCTTAAAATTCTCATAAATTATGAATTAAAATTTCGAGGGGAAGTAAAGGTAATGAATACAACTGAGTTATGAATGAATGCATAAATTATTATAATCAATTATTGAACTAGAATAAATTATTTAGCTAAAATTTATTTAGACTCATTTCTGAGAAATAAGCTGGGAATTGGAATTTTATAAACATTTTAGTATATGGGTTTGGGTTCATGGTATATTAGAATAATTATATCGAATCTTATGTCTACAGCTTGATTTTTAAATTGATCTATAGCCTGAACATATTTGCGTACATATGTAAATGTATTTTTTTTTTTTTTTTTTTTTTTTTTTTTTTTTGTAAATGCATTTGTGAAAGGCCTCGCAAAGTACAAGTATGCTCGATACAGATAAGCTGATACAATCTTGCCGAAAGATTGTAGGCAAACATTTGTATTTTCCTAGTGCAGTCTGAAAATTCATTAGGAAAGTGCAGCTAGAGCTCAAGATATTCAATAATCAATTTTCCAGCAGTAGTAAGCAAAGCGAATTCATGTGGGGTAAGTAACTGTATCTGTATGTGTATGTGTGTGTGTGTGTATATGGGTGTGTGTATATATGTGTGTGTGTATATGTGTGTGTGTGTATATGTGTGTGTGTGTGTATATGGATGTGTGTTGGTTATGTATCTCCTAGTCGACCAGAAAACTGTTGTTGACATTAAAGTACCAAAAGGAATACTTGACGCTCTTTTATGACTGACAGTAAGGAATATGCTGTTTAGCTTTTTAAACTACTTTCCATACTAATTTTGTTAAGTTTTTTTTTTTTTTTTGTTTAAAAATCGCTAAACACCATTCACATTCTTATGATATGCCAAGATATAAATAATTGAAAATAGTTCACTCTTATGTAAATCTAAACATTGGAAGAGCCGCCTGGTCTTCAGGGTTTATCTGCTCCGAAAGCTATTTCTAGCAATCGTAGCCTATTGTAAACAAGCTATGGGGTCCTTAATAATAGTAACAATAATAATTTGAGTTCTTAATAATAGGATTTTCACAGCTTTCAAAAATAGTCTGCTGATACTTTCTAATGAGATTCTTTTAGGTGACTTAATTGGAATTATTTTTTTTTTTTATTTATTATATACAAATTAATTATTATATTACATTATTTTTTATTTAAAATCTGTATGAAAATGTATTTAAAATATTTTATTTTTATATTATATATTTTAGCGGATTTTTTTTTTATTTTAATATGCACTTCAATTATTTTAAATTAATGTTCAAATAAATTTTATGAAAATGTATTTAAAATATTTTATTTTTATATTATATATGTTAGCGGATTTTTTTTTATATTAATATGCATTTCAATTATTTTAAATTAATGTTCAAATAAATTGTATGAAAATGTATTTAAAATATTTTATTTAAATTTACTACGTATATCCTGAGATTTTTAAAAATATGCAGTCAATTGTTATCTCAATAAAGTGTGTGTTGAGTGCATCTTCTATATCAATTCTTTAATTACAATACTCTAATGTCTATCTTCTTTAGATTAAAGCTCACCCAATTCGTCTTACTACCTTAATCTCTTCATATAATTAACTCACTTTGATAGCTCTACCTAATTTTGAAGGCCAAAAGCAATTCTATATGTTATCTTACAAAATTGCAACACCCGTTGCAGTGCAGCGTAATTGTGACGATGGCAATGCAATTGCACTGTGGCACGACATGTGGCAAGGCTTCAGAGTGTCAACTATTTTACGGTTCTAATCCATTTGCGACCGCCCAACAGCTCGGTTATAAATCAATGAAGCAATGTTAAACGCTGTCCGCCCAAAAAATCTGAGAACACTTTAAAATTCAAAGTGAATGATCAAATGTAAGAGTGAGAGAGAGAGAGGGAGAGAGAGAGGGAGAAAGAGAAAGGGCGAGACACATTCACAAAGTAAACACTTTAAATGCGATTGCTGTCACACTTGATGACTGGCACGGGCGGTAAACAACAATGGCGATCCAGACAAGGGGTTAGACGAGGTGGCAAAGAGGAGGAGGGGGGGCGGACAATACCTACATTTCGCTTGCCCGCCCGCTGGCCACGCAGCACTGTCACCAATGCGATTTACGACCATTATTCAATCAGTATGACTGTTTGTCACTTTGTGTGCAACATACCAACAACCCAGTCACGCCTGCCGCCACGCACAGCCCCCAACTAACCATCGCCTTCTCCCTTGGGGGCAACAAGGATTGGCTGTGCTGCAAGTTTTTTTTTTTTTTTTTTTTTTTTTTTTGGCCTGCAATCGCGGTAGGAGGGTTGGGGGGGAAGTCAACATGACGCCGTCGCGTCTGTGCCATTGTAGGAAAAGCATTTGCCAGTCAGCTAGCAATAGCAGCAGCAGGTGGAGTTGGGAGAGTGAGGATAGAGAGAGAGAGCGAGAGAGAGTGTGTGTAGGGGACGGCGTCGTAGTCAGTCAACGTTGACGCGCGCGGTTTTAATGCATTCTTATGTCATTTTTTGCACTGCGCTGCACTCGAATGTCATTTCTTTTGTATGGCGTGTGAGTGTGTGTGAGCGGGTGTGTGTGTGCGTGTGTGTATATACATACATATATATATGTACATACATATATTTGTCCTGGCCAACATCATTTTTCTAGACTCCTGCTAGCTGCTGTTCCTGCTACTACTACTGCTGCTTTTGCTATTGCTGTTTCACTTTTCATTCATTTTATACTTTCAGTACGCTGGACGCATTGCTTAAGCATGGGGCGTAGGCGACGCGACTGTTAAGTTGGGAATACAGGAGGGGAGGACGCGTCTGCATAGCATGCGAATGCGTCGTCAAACTTGAAATTGTGGGCGCATTTCATTTATGTTGACAAAAGGGGTTTTTTTATGCTTCCCAATTTGAACGCCACTCTCCACACTCATACACACACACACACACATACACATATATCTAGTATATTTTTTCTTTCAGCTTTCTTTTTCTATATATATTTTTTTATTTTTTTTTTTGTGCTCTGCACTTCTGGCTTCAATTTGAGGAGCTGAGCACTGCGCTTTTGTTGCCAGCCATTGTTCGTGGCTAGAAACAACATATGACACGATATATACAAGGTCCACACACACAAGTGTATGGTTGCCACTCAGCAAATGTGTCTCTGTGTATGTGTGTGTGTGTGTGTATTTGCGTTAAGACCCGTTTGCGAAATGAAATGGCAACAGGCTTTGGGATTAACTCGATGCCCTAATACGTTTTGATTGCGTTTTTGGATGCTTGCATCAACCATATTGCATCATATGTGTTGAGCTATTCATTTGGCATAGAAATCATAAGCAACGAAGCCATTAAAGTATTCATTTCGCAAGATGAGCGTATTGAGGACGAAGATAATTTCATAATTCTGTTAAAGCTTAGCATTGCTTAATGAGGGGACTGCAAATTGAATGCATAACTACAACTAAAGTTACAAAATAAATGCAGACTGTATGTATTTCACTTACCAATATTATTATGAATAGTATTTCACTTTTGAAATATTTTCTGTTTTACTGAAGATGTTTCCGGTTGATTTCTGAAATATATAAAAAAAAACGAAGATAAAATTAATATATGTATATGTATGTTTATTATATTTATTAATTTTTTTTTCTTTACAAATTAATAAAATTAATTAATTAATAAAATAATATATATGTATTTTTATTTATTTTTTTATATTTATAATTTAGCTGAAAAAAATTAAAAAAAAAAATTGTAAATATAAATAAAAAAATATATATATGTATTTTTATTTATTTATTTTGTTTTATATTTACAATTTAGCTTCACACACAAAAAAATGTAATAATATGAAATTAGTATATATGTATTTTTGCTTATATTTATTTATTCTATTTTATATTTTATTTCTAAATTAGCTTCACAAAATAAAATAATAAAATATTAAAATATTTACTAATTATTATTTTTCTACTAATACATTTATCTTATCTCAATCAATAATTTATTTAATCTTTTTTCGAGGTTTCTCTTAATCCTAGAAGCAACCTTATTCAAAGAGTCTAATTCTAGATAAATGCCGATTATTAATGTACATTTATATAGCTTGCCAATGTCTTTCACTCACACCTTGATAAGAAATGCTGAGAGGAACTGATTGAGTCAATTGTTCCATGAGTTCGCTCCCGATCGAACGATATAGTATTTTTTGTTGTTATTGGTTAAATGAAGCATTTATTGGTTTGTATGCGAGGGCTACGAAAGTTATCGCAGCCTCGGTGCGCGAGCGTCAATCGAATCGCTCATTAAATGTTGTTCGGGAAAAAGAGCGTCGCACGAAGTTGAAGGTGCTCAGTCGAAAAGCAAAACGAAAAGAAACGAAGTATCTTGGTCAGAGCGAGAGAGATTGAGTATGATTTCTGTCCGATGATCTGTTGGTTAAAGCGAGAGAGATTGAGTATGATTTCTGTCCGATGATCTCGTGAAGAGAACGTAATTATAAAAAAGTCAACTGTTTCAAGTTACGAGCTATGAAATTTGATCTCTCTTTCTTCTTTCATTTTCGTTCTCCTTATTATATATTCATTATGACTAACATTCAGTTGTATTCATTCAGCATTCATCAGTAAATAGCAAATCAAATGCAATTCCTATAAAATATGCACTCATGCAAATGCATAAGTTTCGATCCGCTCTCCCCCAGGCAACAGATTAAGAATATAAACACTTTAAGAGATGGGCCATACTCTCATCTGTTTCTCTTTCACTCTTTAACTCTATTCAAATTACTTCTCTTGCAGGCTTTCACACGCCTCATGCCCGCAGCATATGAAGTGTCAAAAAAAAAAAAAAAAAAAGAAGACAAACGCTCCCAAACAATTGCACTTAAGCAAGAAAACATTTAGTACAATTTGCCTTGCAGTCTGCACAATTTCAGCTTGAGGCAATTATGCCAGCGGCTTTTAATTAAAAACTTGCGAAAAAAAAATAAATATAGACTAAAAGAGAATATATATATATATTCATATAAATTTCGTAGTCAAAAAAAAAAAAAAAAGGAGGCAAATAATTATTATAGCACTAGTCAGAGCATTTTTCAAGTGTGTTTAAAAATGCATTTGCGAGTAAATGATGTGCGGCATTTTAATTAGCTGGCAAACTAATTGAATTTGCGCAAGAGGAACTGGCTGAAGAGACTCGACAAAAAAAAAAAGCAAACCAACTCAACTGAACTGAACTTCAAAGGCGACTTCTTGATTCACAGAGAGAAAGAGAGATGGGTGGAGATAGAAAGAGAGCGAGAGAATGAGTGAAGGAGTCGCACGAGCAAACGACTTTTGAGTGCCTGGCATACGAAATTAGTTCTTGTGGCAGTGAATGCCGAAATTTGACAAAAAGATGCTGCCAAGATGTCGTCGCAAATTTGCAGCAAACTTTCGGTTAACCGAAAAAATTAAAACATCATCATTTCGTGCAGTGAGCCACACACAAAAGCCAAAAGCTCAACGAGTTGTCAGAGAATTGAGCACGCTCAATCCCGCTCAGTCCCGCTCAGTGGCTGCCTGTCTCTGTCTCTGGCTATCTGTTCGGAGTCGTCTAGTTATGCCCGGCTCTATGTCTGTTGAATTTCAATTTGTGTGCCCCATGAGCATGAGGCCTGCCCAGCCTGGCTGCCTGTCACTTAAAGGCCAACGAGTTCATATGAAAAACATTACGCATACGCACGGTTGCACAATTTTAAATGGCACGCGTAAGAGTCGCCGCCCATAACTACCTCAGCATCAGCTACTGTTTGTTGCCCACATTTTTTGACTAACCAGCCGTATCTTTTCGGCTTCAGCTTCGGCTTCGACTTTGGCTGTGGCTTTGGCTTTGGCTTTGGCTTTTGGCATGTTCGTGCGTATTAGGCGCCTACTTGACATCCCTTTGACCCAAAGTTTGGCCAAGCTATTTGGCCCCCGGGGAGCGCAACGCATCTCCCCTGACTTTGTTTTAAAAACACGGAAGCCAATTCGCTTCTTGTTCTGTTTTACTTCAGTTTGTTGTTGTTGTTGGTTGTCGTTGTTGTTCTTTTTAGGTAATTCGCAAATAATCAAGAAAGTTTTCGTATTAATTTGTTCAGCGCCTTTTCTCTCACTTCAATTTATGCAGAACACGTCAATTTGTTTGGTTTATACGAGATTTCTTTTACATCAGCGCTCGGTACGTTATTCAAGATTCGTAACTTGGACAACTTTGAAAGATCAACGCACAACTAAAATTAGATTTTGCAAACACATTAAATTATACCTTGCATGAAATTTGAAAAAGAATTTTTAAGTTGAATTAAATCAAATATGTAGTGGTTTATAATTTTATTAGTATATTTAATTTTAAATTAAACCAGACAAATTCGATGTGATGGAAATTCAAATTAATTGTTTTAATCTAGAGAAAAAAAGAAGAGGCCACAACATTTTTAAAATTATTTATTCATCAACTAAGTAAGAATAAATTAAGTTTAGCTTCTTGAAATAAATTTTTTTTTGCAAAAAAGTAACTAAACAAAAATGTTTTTAAAATTTAAATTCAAAAGAATTGAAGCATATATTAATTTAAAATTGTTCCTTGATTGCTTTATTTTTGTCGCAAATTTTAATATTTTTTATAATTTTTTTTAAATTAAAATTTTTTTTAAATGCGTAGCATATATAATTTCATTTCTTTGTATTTTTTTAGGCACAATAAAATCGTCTAAGTAGCTAAATTCAATTTCTTGCTCTCACACATATCTCTCAATGTATTTGCACATCAATTAAAATTATGCAAATTCTACACAAAGCTCCCACAGATATATGCAAATGAGTCAATAAATATTTAATATGCGCTCGCGCTTTTTGACAATTAGCTCAAAAATCATATTCAAGAGCATGAAAAAAAAAATATATATATATATATATATAAAATAAACCTAAGGCACTACCTTAACCAGATTTGCAGTACCGAAAAAGGCAGAGCAAATTGTATTATTTATTTTATTACTCTGCTCAATTTGTGCCGCTTGCCTGTTCTGGAATCAAAGTCCTTATGCCAGAGGCACCAGAGGCAGCTCCCTTCGCCTTTTCTCTCTCTCTTCCTTTCTCTCTCTCTCTCGCTGTATTTGCCCTCAATTTGTAGCGCCATCATCCAATCTTGGCAATACTTTGCTTGTGAGCATATGCCCGTATATATAGGGAATCGTATACAAATGCTTTGCGTGTCCTTTGCAATTTGCTCATACATCAATTTTCATATGCTCACACACACACACACACACGCACACATATTCGCATATTGTGCAATATTCTCTGGCATATTTGCAACGATTTCCTTTTGTGCGAATTTTACGCACGATTTCATTTACATTTGTTCGGCTTACGCTGGTCTTTTTTTTTTTTTGTTTTGGTTTATTGCATTTCTTTTTGTTTTTTTTTTTCTCTCTCTTTTCTCTTTTATTTATATCTCTATCAGTTTTAATAAAAACGAATTAAATCTGAGCTGCAAAGATTCTTATTGTACGCTTTGTATTTATGAACTGATTGACAAACCCTTGGGCCTTGCCAACTTCTGTATGGCTTTTAGCTGAAAGCTTTTTCATGGTAGTTGTAATTTGTATATCCCATTTTGGGGAGTGTATTAAGACTTTCCAAAAATTCAATGGAAACTCAAAAGCTTATGATAAAACTATATGTATTTTCTTTGAAAGTTTTTATTACTTAGTTTATGGTTTTATGGGAAGAAAAATATTCTAAATAAATAAAAATAAATACTATATATATTAAAATATTTGTTTAAGTTTACTATGAAATGGAATAAACAAATAAAATTTTTAAAAATTAAACTGGTGAAGAAAATTATAGCAAAAAAAAACATTTCTATAAAATAAAAAAGGGGAACAAAATGAAAAAGTAAAAATAATCAATTCTGTGTTTAATAATAGACGCGTTGTTGTAAAGCTTTAGAAAATTATGCTTATTATTATATTCGAAACATAGCTAAGATAGTTTTGATTTTCCTAATTGTTTTTGCTCTACTAACCAGACTCTGCTTATTATTAAAAACTACGTGAAGCTATACCTAGATTTTTTCAAAGAGAAATTCCCTTTCATATCTACGAGCTTGAGTCAGCTGTTCACAGTGCTGACTTAAATTAATTTAACTTGCTATCAAATTTTTCATAAATTCACCTGCTTTTTAGGGCATTTTATATTCGTTTTGAACGCAGTTTTTGACATCATATTTTAAGAGAGCTGCCGACGCTTGCCCTTTGTATTATTTATGGCACGAATATCTTATGCCACATGCTGCGCTTCAAGGATTCCAAATGTGAAGATGCTGGCCAGCAGCAGCAGCAGCACTAGAGTTGTTTTTCTCTCTTCGCACGTGCGACGAGGCAGCTTCCTCATTTTTATACTTTGTTCCCAAAGGGAAAAAAGTATATTGGGTTTGTGCAATGTCCGTCTTGCTGTCCGTCCGTCTGTCCGTCTGTCCGTCTGTCCGTCCGTCCGTCTGTCCGTCTGTCCGTCTGTCCGTATGAACGCAATATTTTTCGGCGCTATTAGAGCTAGAGACTTGAAATTTTAAACATATACTCATATATGCTCCCGAATTATAAAGTGTAAAAATTTTCCCGATCCGCCCACTAGGGGCGTGGCAAATCGGAAAACTCTTCCGCCCATAGTTAAGTTATCATACTAGATGATGAGCTAGAGAGCTGCAATTTGAAATGTATACTCGGGGTGACAACCCAAGTTCAAAAAGCTATGGCGGATATATCTACGCCCATTGGGGGCGTGGCAAATCGGGAAATACGTATCTTCTACACCGTTAAAGCTTTAGAACGTTGAAATTTTGCATGTGAGTTAATGTTATGATTCTAAGAAGATCGATCAAAAGTTATATGTCTACGCCCATTGGGGGCGGTGGCAAATCGGACCCTGAATATATAGTGATTTCAATTGTGCTATATTTGAACACTATTGACACTAGAGACTTGAAATTTTGCATGTATACTCGGGTTGACAACCCAAGACTAATAAGCTATGGTAGATATATCTACGCCCACAGGGGGCGTGGCAAACCGCAAAGTTTATATCTCCTACAGTTTTAGAGCTAGAAGCTTCAAAATGGATGGTTGAGCTACTAATGTTCTCCTCTATCGATGCCCCAAAATAATTTTTCAGCCTCTTTGGGGGCGTGGCATATCGAAAAATACCCTGTAATTTTCGCATTTTTGGAATGTAAGCAACCAAATTTTGCAGTCATGTTAGCCTCGGCCTTTTCTAAGAACTGGCAAAAAATTATGCGTCTACGCCCACTTTGGGCGTGGCAAATCGGCAAGAAGTTTGTTGTGGCCAACTGCATAATTCATGCATATAATAGCTTAGTAGCAATTGCTAAGATGGCAAAAAGCATTTTAACATAAATTTAATAATATTAATAAATTTTTAAAAATAAAATTGATAAGTTTTTGATTAATAAATAAAAAGTTTCCAGCGGGATTCGAACCTAGGTCTTTTGAAAACAACATGTAATCGTTAGCTAAACCTCAATCAATTCACAGCTGTAGCTGACCAGCTGATCAGCAGCTTGTGACGAAAACAAAAATACAATCGAATTCTTGCCAATAGGTATACAATTTGGATGTGTACATTATATGCATGCATAGAAAACTGATTGCCACACAGCGTGGCAACAAATCGGAAATTGTTTGTTTTGCTTAAATGCAAAAATCATGGCAGCAAGATTTATAATAAATATACAAATAAAAAAAAAAAAATAAAAAAAAAATAATTTTTGCAAAAAGTTTTCTGCGGGATTCGAACCCACGCACCTAAGTATAGCTTGCATAGTGCTTACCACCAGCGCCACCGCCCTGCCCTACATTCATAACTAAAAACCAAATAAGACATTGTTGTATTTGTAGAGCTCCTTTTGACAAAACTAAATAACGATCGAAAATTTCCAATTCAGTCACAATTCGTAGAATATTTTGGCATGCAAACTTTGTGATGTATACTTAGAAAATTGTGTATACTCGTATAGTGTGTACATGTGTAAATCTGTATGTATGTGTAGGAAAAACGATTGTTGCTTGCCATGTACGTTTTCTAATTGCCGAAATATTTCGTTAATTAAATGTTTATTAAATAAATAAGATGCACCTATGGGAACAAAGTATATCGCAGTTAGTGGCGCCTAACTGCAACGTTCTTACTTGTTTTCTTCTGCTTTTTTCCCCTTTTAATAAAATGTACGCAGATTGATGTGACATTCGATTATCACACATAAGAAGCGTTCGACGAAAACAAATTAGTCATAATTTAGTGCTGATTATCAAATGCAATTTTTGGCTGAACACAAATTATTCAATTAGCTCGCAATTAGAGTTCAATGAAATTTTGCTGGCTGCACCGTATGAAAACACAAAATGAAAACCAATATTTAGCCAAAAATATCAAACCGCCCTGGGGTGAATCAAGGCGAGGTATTTGCGTATTGCATACGGCAACAGCATTTAAAAATGATTGAAAAATATTATTCCATCATTGACAGCTGCGGCAATGCATATTAATTTGCATATATATATCACAAAACTATATACATATATATTTATGTATATATATATATATATTTGTATGTGTACAACATGCAAACAATTGACCACATTTGGGATTTTGAATTATTTGATTGGCCCGGGCCCAATTTTGTATGTATGGAAATGGAGCTTGTCTATAATTTAGTTATGCGGTAAACGAAAATGCATTAAACTTTATTTATGACAGTTAAATTGGTAAATGGCATAACAATTATTTTTGTATGTGCGAACAAATTATGAAATTCTGTTCAGCTATTTGCATAATTTCCAAACTGAGCGATGACCAAAAAGCGATATATAAATGCTTATATAAATGCATATACACATGTATGTATATATGTATGTGTGTGCGTATTAAAAATGCGGTTATTGTAACGCATATCAACATTTTTGTTGGTCAAAAAACGAAAATAATATATGGAGTAATTAATGGAAATCATAAAATTATTATCGAAATTAAATATTGTTTTGAGTCCTTTGTGAACATAATAATATAATGTGTGTGTGTGTGTGTGTGTGTGTGTGTGTCCTTCATAATGCAGCGTAATGGAATTACGTGAACAAGCATTAAAGAAAACTTTTATTATTGAAGATTTGTCATCTGCTAAAGCCGAAAGTGAAATTTAAATAAAATTGAGCTAAGACTACACAAAATACACTGTTTTATCCATTGTACACTTCAGCTATAGAAGTATAAAGGTAAATTTTTGTTGCTTATATAGTACATATAGCAGAGCAGAGAGATATAACACAACATATAATACGCTTGTCAATCTCTGCAATAAAGTGGCTTTCTTTCATACTCTGAGAAAAACTGAGAGTACGTTTGCGTTCGATCGTTGTATTGGAAAGCAAGCGAAGATTGTGTTCGCTAAGCACATGTAGAGCAAATTTGAGCGTGAATGTATGTGAAGACTGTTTGCATAGACTATATCTCGTTCTTGCGCCAAAATCAATCGTATAACTCTCCATACGTTGTTCGTTCAGAGAGCATCAAAAGAAAAGATTTACTCAAAACGCTCACCCGAAAACCTAAACGAAAAGAACCGAAGGCACTTGAGCAGAACGAGAGATGGTAGACAGATATAGAGAGTATATACATATATAGAGTTGTGTAAATACTTTTGACCACCCCTGTATATATATATATGTGAGTACAAGTTACTAAGACACAAAAAACAGCTTTTTTTTTCTTTTTTATTAGGAAGTACAAGTAGAAGAGCATCTTCTTTACTACATTATCTCCCTTGAGTCATATTAAAATCACGAGCTTATAATTGATAATAAATTGGCTTTAAACAAATAAAAGGAAACCAAATATCAAAATTTGTGTAAATAAATAAAGTTTGTTTGACTTTTGGCAAATTATTTTAAAATAAATATATAAAATTAAAAAAAAAATGTAAAATACAAAAAATTAGGTATTATTTTAAAAATATATAAATATTTAATAAGGCAAAGTGATAAAATTCATAAAAAAAAATTTAAATAAAAAAACATATAAAATAATATGAATATTAAAAAATAAAATAATATCACTCTTCTTCTTTAATTAATAATTTAATTTATAAAAAATTAAATGTGTTTTTTTTTATTTGTACTTTTTTTAAAATTATTTATTTACATAAAACAATATATACTTGCACATTAAAAAAAAGCTACAAAATAAAAAACAAAGATATATAAAAAATGAATATTACTTGTATTCTTAAATTAATATAATTTAGTTATCTACTTTTATATTGTATAAGATATTTATATTACTGGTCTTTCTAATTTCAAAAAAAAAAAAAAAAAAAAAAAAAAAAAAAAAAAAAAAAAAAAACATATATACTCAATATAAAAATTTAATATTGAGTTGTCTACTCATATATTATATAAAATATATAAATATATTTTTTAATTTCTATAAAAATAAACAAAATATACTCAATATAAATATTTATTATTAGGAACATTATTAAAATATTAGAGAATATATAATTGATAAAATAAAATTATTGCCAAGTAATTATAAATAAAATCAACTTTAAAACAATTTTCTTTTATAATTCATGTCGGCCTATGCTAAATGAATAAACTTTCGCTGATATTGAGCTCTACAACAAAAATTTGCCATTTCTCTTTGCTTTGGGAGATTTCTGTGTCAAACTACCTTAACTTGAAATATATTAGGAAACAAAAAAGAAATAAAAATGCCTTTAGCCAAGTTCTGAAGCTATATGAGAAACATTCTTTATCATATAATTGTAAAATTTAGCTGCAAAACAAATATAAATCTCTCTCGCTCGTATATCTTGAACATAACTTTTAACATAACTTTAATTACCAACAAGTTAACAACAAACTGTTTCACTTTCATCCATTCTCTCTTACTTTCTCTGCTTGCGACCACCTGACAGCTATTATCTGCAGCTGTATTTTGAAAGCGATCTCTGTGTGCGGCGGCATTCATTACCTTTAGCTGTTAGCGACAATCATAATGAAAAACAAGTTAAAACTTGGCCGAATCTCGCCCACAGCTAGATAGAGAGCCATAAGACCATCCTCCTCGCACTACAAGGACAATCGCCAGTGGTTGGCAAACAATAACCAAACGCGTTCAACCCCAATGACCCCAATAGAAATAAAACGCATCCTTTGCAACATTTGGACTAAACCAAAGCAGCGCAGTTTGCTGCTAAATGGACATTCGCTGCAAGTGTCGCATGCTGCATTTATTTCTGATCCTTTAGGGAACGCCCACACACCAACTGACAATGCCCCCCCTTCACTCCTTCCTCCTTCTTCTCTTTGGACTTGAAAATGTGAACAATGCGCGCTCTGGCCGCAACAGACATTCCCACTTTATTTTTTGTTGCTTTTGTTGTTGGTCGCGTTTTTATTGTTGTTGGTTATCCTTTTGACTATGTTGTTTTCATAGTCCTTTATTGCTGCTGTTGGTAACACAGCCATGCTCAACCCCTTTAATGTCCTTGCTGGACATTGTTAGCTGCTTTTACTTGGACCATTGAGTGTGCGGTTGCATTTCTGGCCTTCAGCTGCCAGCTGAACGCTTCAAACTTTGCCATTGCCTTTTCTCTATAATTTTAACACCAAATGTTGGCTTGCCTTTGTTATCAAGCACGTACACACACACACTCGCACACACTCATCGTTGTAATGTGGGTAATTCAATTTGTTGTCTAGAGACAATTGCATTTGTGTCACTTGCTGGTGCTGCAACTGCAATCGCAATTGTAATGCTGGCTAACAAATTGGCCAACCAATAAATTATAAGCATTGCCACAACACCAGCTCAGCCGGCCAGTCAGAGTCCTTCACACACACACTCATGCATATATATGCACTCTCGAATTGTCATATCAACGGCTGCAGCAATCGAATCGAGCCACAACAACAACTGGGAAAGCCTCTACACAGCTGGTTAGCTCTCAGCTGTTCGGCTTGGTCTTACGTTAATTGCATCAAATGGAGGCCAGGTCGAAGCACCTACCAGCCAGAACTCTGTCTAATATGCTAATTACACTGCAGTGGATGTGTGTGTGTGTGTGTGTGTGTGTGTGTGTGTGTGTGTGTGTGTGTGTGTGTGTGTGTGTGTGTGTGTGTGTGTGTGTGGGTGTGTGTGTGTGTGTGTGTGTTTGTGTTCTGTCTGACTGCAATGCGTTAGCTCGACTCATTTTTGTTGGGATTTGTTGTGAGCCAGCCAGGCTGGCAGCAGCTGGGAGGCGTGACTGCGTCCATGTTTGTTCCTAAGCCGCTTTTGTAAAGTGTCATGGCCCGCTCACTACTCCCTCTCCCTCTCTATCACTACGTCCCTCTGCCTCTCTCTCTCTCTCTCTATCTCACCTGTTCACCTCTCACACACACTCGACAGTTGGCCCTGTCTGCGTTCTGTCTAATTAATTATACTTTTCAATTGTATCGCAAACAATGACAATGACATTCTCTCTCTCTCTCTCTCTCTCTCTATTTTTCTCATCACACACACAGATAGCTTTACCCATTTCCACTTTGAGACGGCTTATCGCTGTGGCATACTTTTTGGGCGCTGCAGTCGAAAGTTTTGCGTCCCAGCCCCTCAAAAAAAAAAACAAACAAATTTGCATGCGACTGCGATAAATGTTTGTTTAACCTGCTTATCGCCAAATTGAGGCCACACGAAATTCAAGTGTGAAGCCAATTCGAATGCTTTCCTTCTCTTTTCTAAAGTAGATAAGTAAGCTAAATTAAGCGAGCTAAGCTGAATTAAGTATTTCTTGTGTGGCTTATACTGCATGCGAAAACTCATATATCAAATCATCATCTATATTTTTGTTAAATTAAATTATTTTTTTTATAAGGATTCTACGAACTTTTTGAAAAGTTTAAATAAATATTTTTAGTTAGCTTAGTCTGTGATTCTGATTGATTGATATGATTTTTTGTATATAAATTTCTAAATTTTATATAAATACAACCAGCGGCAAAAATAAATAAAAAAAAATAAATATAAATAAATAAATAAAAAAAATAAATAAATAAATATCCGCCCTCTGCAGCTTTACAAATAAAATTTCAAGAAATTCATTAATTTTGTTTTTTTACTATTTAAGAATTAAGAACTCA
Organism: Drosophila koepferae; assembly: GCA_030914345.1. NCBI lineage: Eukaryota > Metazoa > Arthropoda > Insecta > Diptera > Drosophilidae > Drosophila > Drosophila koepferae. Next base: position 12,940,717 of record JAUESR010000207.1, read on the forward strand.
AAAATTTTATTTTTATATCTTTTAGTCAATTAGAAAAATTAAAAAAAAATTTTTTATATGACACAAATCAAACGACTTTAAATTTTGTAAATACATAAAAACCATTTTCAATAAAAATAAAAATAATAACACGCCGAGAACCCTTAGCATTGCTTAATAATCTCCTCATATTTATGTTCTACAAATAGCCAACAGCAGACAAACGCAGACAAATAGCAAGGAACAACAACAACATTAATAATAATGATAATAATAATAATAAACTGGCTTTGCCTAATTACGCACAGCTAGATAGATCTGAGCGCATAAAAGCAATAAATATTATATTGACAAATCAAGATGTTTTTATCTGCTTATTGTTCGCCAGCCGTTGGCAACACTTGAGACACGCCCTCCATCGCCCCAGACACTGCCAAGCGGCCACAGCAAACATAATGCACAAAGCATAACAAAAGAATACCGAAAATCAGTTCATTATATATATATGTGGATGTGGATGTATGTATATGGTATATCATTAATCATTGAGTTTAGTTGGGCACAAGCATAAGAACAGGAAAACAACTTCATTCAGCGCCTAGGCTAATAAATGTATTTGTGGCCATTGGCCAAACGCTAACTAATAACTAATCCAAAAACATAATTGTGATTTACGCTACAAGCCGTATCAATTTTCATTAGCCAAAAGCGTGACATTTACATTTGTTGGGAAAATAAAAGAAATATATATATGTATTTATATATATATGAGAAGTTGGTCAAGTACATTCGTTATGTCATTGAGGTCAATGAGAGCACTTATTTTGAAAAGAAATGAATGCGAAGTTGAAAAACAATATTTATATATTCAATTAATAGTGTGAAGAAATTTTGCTCTCAGTATATAAATATTATAAATTTCAAAAAAAATTATTAAAAGTAAATATTGAAAATATAATATTAAAAATAAATATTTAATTTTATCAAAATAAAAATAGATTATTATTTCATTAATTTTTTTGTTCAGTTATGATTATTTTTATTTTTTTTATTTTTAGATTTTATTTAGTTTCATGTTTTTAGCTTTATAATTTTTTATGTTTTTTATTATATTTAATTTTATTAAAAAAAAAGATTATTATTTAATAAATATTTTTGTTCAGCTAATATTATTTTTATATTTACATTTTATTTATTTTTTGTTTTTATTAAATTTAATTTTATTAAAATAAAAGCAGATTAATATTAAAAAAAAGATATTATTTGATTAATATTTTTGTTAAGTTAAAATTATTTTTATTTTTAGATTTGACTTATTTTCATGTTTTTATTTATTTTCTGTATGTATATTAAATTAATTTTTATATTTTTATTTTTCCTCCGTAATCTCTATTTATTTCTCCATGAATATAAAAAACTGATTCAATTTATTTTTGTTTTTTCTTTTTTTTTACATTTAATATATAATTGAATTTTCATATGAAAACTCTCCAACTTTTTACTCTCTCCCCGTACATTTTCGCTATTCAAAGTTAATGCTCTACTTGATTTATGCAACACTTAAGAGCTTTTCACCTTAAGGTCCTGCAGAGCTGCAGCAGAGTGCATGGAAATTAATGAAAATAAATGTGTTGCACATACAAATTTATGTAGCTGCTGCACTTAACATAATTTAAAATATTCACAGCTCACATGATAAGTGCGGGAAAAGTTAATAAATATGTGAAAGGCAAAAAATATACAATTAATTGAAAATTATAAAAATCCTGATGATCCAATCGTATATTATATTATATGAATTTCACAACTACCATAAAAATTCCATTCAACTGGAAATGCTGTAAGTGAATCAATAATGTTGTTAAATTTAAATAAAATAAGTCATCTTCCGCGCCATGGCGAACGAATGAATGGCCCAAATGATTAAATTGTAAAATTGTAAATGAAATTGCTTTGCTTGCCAACACTGCATTTCCTACAAAACTGCCAGCCACATGCCTCCCCTTCAAACCTATTCCATTCCTCATTCCAGTCAATGGCAGAACTATTAAAAATTATTCATTAAATGTGCAGCACAACAAGAAAATTTCAGAGACTGAATAAAAATGAGTTGAAAGAGGCTGGGGGGGGCCCAACAATGGCGCGCCTCTTGGGTCGCCCACTTTACCGCGTCGTGGGCGTGGCAACTGTACAAAAGTATGCAACGAAATTACAAAATGTACAAGGGTGCCAGCCAGCCAGCCAGCCAGCCAGCCAGAAAAAGGGATTCCTTAGGGGTGGGACGTAAAGTAAAGTCAACGTGAGCTGAGAGGCAGCCAAAACTAACTAGACTTTCACTTTATTATTCATGAAAAGTGAAAAGCGCACAACAGCAGCAGCAGCAGCAGCAGCGGCAGCAGCTAGAGCTGGAGCTGAAGCTGTAGCTATTGCAACAGCAACAGTAGCTCAGTTTTGGGATTGTCGAAATGACTAGCGAGAAATGATGTGATGCGGGTGCTGGCTGAAAATTAAATGAAATTAAATGCACTGAACGGTAGCTCAATGCCGCACAAGAGAGCTGCAGAAATTATATTCAAATGAAATTGCATTTTCCTACACACGCACACACACATACATATATATACCGCTTATAGAGCTGCACATGTCTTTAATAAATTTTAATTAATCTCGTATATAATTTTTATAAATACGCAACACTAATCGCTCGCAATACAAAGTCCCACCTCATACCCACACACACACACCCACACACACACACACACACACATCTAGAGCCACACGAAAACAATTTGTTTCTATTAACGAAGCTGCGCCTACAAATTGCGTTTCATTTATCAAGCTGCAAAACAACGGACACACCTGAACAATTGATGATGGTGACGGCATTTACTATAAACAAAAGCTGAACTTAAGCTGAATGGTAGTCGACGAGTAGAATGGCCTGCAAATAAGCTAGATAAAAAATATATCTAATATATATAAAGAGTAAAAGTAGTTTGTATTTTTTTTTAAATATATATAGTTAGCATCTGATATATCGTAGTTGTTAGTTTTTTAATTTTTTGATATTTAGTTAAATTCATTTAATTATTATTATTATTATTTTTATTATTTATTATTATTATTATTATATTTATGGCTTACTTATAAAAATATTTTACGTTTATATAATAAATAGCTAAAGATAAATATGAATAGCTATAGTGTAATACATAAAATTAATTTGAAAATGTAAATTTTTACATAATTTAAATATAAAAAAAACAAACAAATAAATAAATATATATTAATGTGATAATATTAATTTGTATACGTTAAATACATAATAAATAAATTTAAAATGTTAAAAATGATTGTTTGAATAATATGAATTTTTATATGTTAAATACATAATTAAAAAATTACAAATGCCAAAAATGGGTTTGTTCAAGTTGACGATATAATAAATATACTTAATTAATACTTTAATAATCAAACCATTCATTAAATATTAAAATACTATTGTATTTTAGTTTGGCAAAAAATGCAACAATTAAAAATTCCTATATTTTAATTTTAAAATATTTATAATTTAATTTATTTAAAACTATGTATTTGTTAGGATTTTTTATACTTTAAGTTAAATAAAAAAATAATATAAAATAAAAATATTTGAAATAAAATTTGCTATATAATAAATATATTACTTATGCATACATAATAAATAATTTAATAATAATATAAAATGTAGTAGAATATCAATATTTTTAGCAATTAAACTTGCTTGCTGAATTTTAATTAAATTTTTATTTATACCAAATAATTGAAGCAAAATAGTTACAGTACGAAAAATAAATAAATAAATATTTAATTGTATTATTATACATGTTTATATTTTGTTTGTATTATTATCTTTCATCTTTCAGTGTATTCGTGAAAATGAGCTTTTCACCTGAGGCTATCATAATCAAACTGCAAATCAAGCTCAAGATATCAAAGCAAATGTACACAAGCGTGCAACAGACAGAGAGAGGGAGAGAGAGAGAGACATAGAAAGAGATACAGAGAGAGCCTCTCATAGTGCCGGTAAAAATGATTAGAATGAGACAAGACATCCACATGTGTTTGAGCATTGTAAACGCTCCACCAAATACACGTAGGTCCGTCATCAACGATGGCCAATTTGAAGTCATCCTTCAGCGCTGACAAACAAGCAGCCAAAGGCGAAAGCCAGACTCAAAGCAAGACTAAAATGCTAGATGAGAGATATACAGAGCCCAACATGCACGCCCCCTTTAACGGCTGTGGCGATAAGCTGGGCAGTGGCAGCGGCTGCAGGGGCAGTTCAGGACAGACAAAGATAGAGAGAGACTGAGAGAGTGAGAGAGAAGGTTAATGGGACTGGCTTTGGCAAAAGTTGGCAAGTCAGCGGGCGGGCATTTGGGCCGCCTACGCCCTCTCAACAAAAAAAGCTTGCCATTACTCACAAAAACACATCAATTATGCGCTACTACATATGTGTTTGTATGTGTGTATGTGTGTGTGTGTGTGTGTGGGAGTGTGAGTGTGTGTGTGTGGGTGTGGGTGTGTGGGCGCTAGCCGCTCTTTATTAATGACAGTTAAACTGTCAGAGGTGTGTGCGTGCCATTGCAGGTGCCAAAAGCAACGGCTACGGCTTTCGCATACTGCTGCTGCTGCTCCTCCTTCTACTACTTCTCCACGCCTCCCTCCCTGTTCGACCAAGCCTCACTCGCTGGCCACGTAGAGCACACGCCTCTCTTGCCGCTTGCTCTTGTTTCTCCGCGTACAGTTTGAGTAATGCTCGCTTGTCAAATTTGACCAAAACGGACAGCCATAAGTCAGGTATTGGCCCCATTGGCTACCAGCAGCAACTGAGCCAAGATCCGAGTCAAGCAACGAATGTGTTTGGCCGTCAACTCAGTTCTCAGACCAATTTAAGTGCAATGTGAAAGTGCAAAGCGAAATTGAGAATCGACTACGGGAATTGGAATTCCAATTGCAATTGGCATGTCAAATTCGAATCGTTAAACTAAGCTGTTGCTAGTAGCTAATAATATATATTGCTTGAGTAACTACTATTTGAAGAGAGTGTCTCAAAACAATTCTAATGAATTTTCATCTTGACAAGAGGATTATTTTCAAACATTATTTTATTCTATGTGGCATTTAATTTAATTTATTCTTCAATAATTGATTTAATTTAATTCTTTAATAATTTATTTAAATTCATTTCCTTGAATAGTAAAATAAATTTTCTACATAAATAGCTTCTTTTTTTTTAATTTGCAAAACAAATTGTATAAGATAATAATAATATAATAACATAAATAAATTTAAATACTTATTTGCTTAAATTAATTTTTTACAATTTGTTTTTATTATGCTTAATATTAAAATTACAATTTTTTTTATTAGTTTTATTTTATTTTATTTATTTATTAATTTTAATTTATATGTAAATTAATGAATATTGTTTTGTTCATATACTTACTTAAAGTTCAAATTTAATTTTTATTAATTATTTTATTTATTTATTTTATTTTTTTTAAATTTTTGTTCAGGTATTTAATTCAAATTTAATTTTTATTAGTTTTTTATTATACTTTCTTATTTTCATTTAATTTATTTATTTTTTTTTTAAAATTTTTGTTCAGGTATTTAATTCAGGTATAAATGCCTGAATATGTCCTATATATATCTTTTACTTTTTAGCTCACGGCCTTGATCTAAATTTGGCATCTATTCTGTGCACTCTTTGCTTTAACAATACATTAAGGCTCAACAATGTAGATGTGGCTAGATAATGTTTTGTTTTCATGTTAACTTGTTCTTCGTTTTTTGTTTGCTTTCTTGGAAGCCAGACAATTTATCGATGTCTCCGGCATATCAAAACAATGCAAATGCCATTCACATTAATTACTATTGCAGGAGTAGAACAACAGCTTACACCTACACCTACACACACACACACACCACACACACACACACTGGCATAGGTAAACTACGCACGCATCAAAGTATCTTATAAATTGGATGCCTAGCGAATTCCGTGAATGGGATAAACTGAAAACCGAACGTATGAATGACTTTCATTACGATTTTGATGTGAAATGCTTTAGCAATACTTGCCTTGCCCTCCAACACTCTATTGTGAGATGGAATGAAAGCAAAAGAACAACAACAACAACAACAACCACAACAACAAAAAGTAAGCAAACAAACAACAGCATGTTTATCTATTCTTATGTAATCAATAGACGTGTGTGAGGCTGTGTATCTTCCTGGTTTGCATGTTTGCCTGCAATTCGTAGCGTGGATGTTGTTGCTATCATTGAAAATAAATGATGACATTATTCTGATTTGATGTTTGCTTTGATTGCTTCTATACCAAATGATGTTGAGGTAGTTGCAATACACACAGACACACACACACACACAGAGAGACAGCCTCTCAGATTTGTTGCCTTTTGTTTTGGTTGGTTGACTGATTTGACTTGTCGTTCAATTTCATGGTCAGTGGATTTCACTTGAAAAATGAGAAATCCGCTCGACAAAAACTCGATTACAGCTGGGAATACTTTACGGCCCACTATGCGCAAGCTGTGCTCACGCCTAAAACTATGCAACAGTTATTACCAGACCACCCGCCCGACCAGTTGCCCCCCTCCCATAAATGTGTAACACACAAATCCTTGGTGTAAACACTGAGCGCCACTCAACGAGGCGCCACCAACTGCGCGCGAACAACAACAGCAAAATGGCAAACAAAACGCCGCCATAACCCGTTTGCCACGCCCATCCAGCCCAGCTCCGCCCCTGACGCCAACGGCGCTGCAGTTGTAACTAATTTGAAGAGTTTATGACGGTGCTTTACCAAGTGTTTGTACAGCATTTTGATGGAAGTTAAACTGTGAAGAAGAAAAAAAAGTTGTGAAGCGCTAAAAGCAGTAAAGTTTTAGCTCATAAAAAAAATTTAAATTAAATTTAATAATTAATAAGAGAAATCAATTTTGAAACAAAGCAATGCAGTTCTTCTTTGTTTGTTATACACTACAAGTAGGTCAATGAGAGCTATAAGGAAGTGTGTTTATAGCAAGCCTGACTATCTAAACCATGTGCTCTATTTAACTAAAGTATGAGTATGAATAAAATTATGTAAAATAATTTTTTGATAATTTAAATGGCATTTTAGATAGTTCAATTATTTTTGAATGTGTTTTGTATTATTTTATAATTTATATATTTTTATAGTTGTATATAAAATTTAATAATAATTTAATATTTTTATAAAAGCATTTTACAATATTAAAAAAAAAGAAATGAAAATATGCAAGAAATCGTTTATTCGATTAAGACAATTTTAATTATTATTTTAAGTCTCCCAAAACTGAGCAGAAGTAAATAAATAATAGAATTTCCTAACCTACAAATATATATATTTTAGATAAACTTATTAGCCAAATATATAACATATTTAACTGTCAGAAAGGCTTAGAGCAGGTTAGTTTATGTCTACATAAAAATGTATAAATATGTATTTCCACAAACTTTAATAAAATTCAATGTATAATTAAAAGATATAATAAAATATAATTATAGAATATTTTTCAACGCAAAACAAATTCATAGAATGAGTAAAATCAGCAAGTGAAAAAGTTTTAATTAACTTTTAGTGCAAATCTGCGAAAACTTTAGTTTATTCTCATGGCTAGCAATGCAATTTTGAATGAGTAAAGTAGTTTATAGAAAACTTATTTTGTTTTATGTTTTATACATAAATATTTGCATAAATAAATAAATATATGAATTAAATATTCATTATAAATCCACAGTTATACAAATTATTGCTATTATTTCAATTGAAAAGATGATGATACCAAGTATTTGAAATAAAATAAAATAAAATGTGCATATTAAATGTTATAAAATGTCCTGCACACTTTATAGCCTTGTTAGCTGTTAGCAATAATGCTGCTCATGCTGCACTCACGCACACTTCTCACACACACACACACACACACACACGTGCGTGCACACCGTTAACAGCTAATAAACGGCAAATATTGAAACATTTACGCGCACGCAACGCAGGTGGCAGACGAAAGAAGCAGACAATTGAAGCTCAGTGCTCTCAAGTGTGCCTCAACTCAACACTCAACGCACACATACATAGCCACAGACAACACTCGGCGGCAGCTCAAGTGTAATTTCCATTGTTTACACACACATACACACACACACACACACACACACACACACACACACACACACACACGCGTGCACAGTGAGACACTTGGACAGCGTGTAAAAACAATCTATTACAACAGCAGCGCGTCAGGCGACGAACGACACGCACGCGGACAAGACAGGACAGGCAGCAATAGAAAGAGAGTGAGAGGGAGAGAGTGAGAGAGAGAGAGAGAGAGAGAGGAGGATGAAAAGTGAAGTGAGCGAGTAACCTAGCAGCTGGGACAGCAATCAGCGGCGCCGTCGACAATCGTCAATTATAGCAACTGCAAAACAGTTAACTGACAAAGTGCAGTGGAACGCATAACATTTTATATTTAGCATAAGCAGCAGTGCCTGTAGGTAGGCAACACAAAGTTATAAACGCATCAGCACGCCCACACACGCCCGCACACACACACACTCACACACACACACACATGCAGACACTTGTGCAGGCTTCTCTCCACGCTCAAGTATGCAATTAAGTGCTTAATGTGTTTATTAAAAGTGAAATGCCAAACAACTTTTCATGCCACGCTACCCTATCAATTTGTGTTCGTGTTGGTTGGTCCGTTGTCTGTGTCTCTATGTATGTGTGTGTGTATTGTTGTTGTTGTTTTTTTATTGTTGTTGCTGTTGCATTTACTGCCCGCAGCGACTGCTGCTGTGTAAGTCACTCAACGTGCGGTCGACGTTGTGTGCAAATGTTGTTCACTTTTGTTGCTGTTATTTGTTGTTGCTGTGGCTGTTGTTGTTGTTGTTCTGTTGCAATATTGCAGTTGTTTCATTGTTGTTTATATGTTACGAAAGTGGGAAGTTGGTGCGGGTAGCTGCTGGCACGCTTTGGTCACATGTCAACGCTGCGGATAACTAGTTTTTAAGCCGCTGCATTTTACCAAAGTTTTAGCTTTATTAATTAAACAATTATATATACTATTAGAATGTGCTGTATATGTATTAGAAATAATGTGCATATTATAATATATTTATTATGTAATCATAAATAATGTAAAATATGCATTTTAGTTTAATTTATAGATTTTTAAATTTATATTCCTAACACTTTCTCATTAATTATGCTTTAGAGATCTAAGTGAAATATAGTTTAATTAAATATAATACTATGTAAGAAAATATGTGTATATTAAATGCTGAATTTTTTAAAACATACTAAAAATATGTTAATATATATATTTAAAATACTTTAAGCATAAAAATAACTGAATATATTTTTATAATAATTAATATAGGAATTAAAAATTAAATACAGCATTTTTTAAAATATTTTATTAGTGTTATATACATTATAAATAATAAAATATATGCATATTTAATGCTGAATTTCTTAAATAAATATTAGGAATAAAAAAAATAAACTGAATATATTTTTATATTAATTAAAATAGGAATTAAAAATTAAATACAGATTTTTTTAAAATATTTTATTAAATATAACATTACAAATAAGAAAATATATGCATATTAAATGCTGCATTTCTTGAATAAATATTAAAAATATTTTAATATACAGTTTTAAAATTATGTGTTTAAATATTCTTAAAAAATTTGCTTATATTAAATATTATAGAAAATATTTTAATTCAATATTATAAAATTAAATACATTTATTTATATTTATATTAAATATTTTTTTTATATATATTTATATTAAATACTGAATTTTTAAATACTTAGCAAATTTATAAGTATAATAAAATTTATATATGTATGATAGATATTAACCATGTCAAATTTCCAATTGAATAATTAATATGCAATTTAATATTCAAGACAGTTGGCTAACAAAATATTTGATAGCTGGCCTGTTGATATATCTCGTTTGGCATAAACGTACGCCAAATCCAAATGACTTTAGCGATATCTTAATGCATCAAAGCTAAGTAAGTAAAAACAATTCCCTTAACTTCCTTAGTGCTATAATTTCTTCCTACTTTACTTTAAATGCTACAAATTGTATCTCTCGATCTATCATAAAATTGACTACCCTAATCCATTTCAAATTAATTTTATATCAAAGCCGGCACAACTTTTAATCAAACTTCCCTTTCGCTTGCCAAATAAGTTTGCTTTAAGAATGTGTGCTCTCAATTATAATGCACAAATTTGTTGTATGCAAAAAGTTCAAACAGTAGACGAAATACTTGTGCAGCCAAACTTCGCTCAAATGCATCAAGTATACATGCCGTTGGCCAAAGTTCAAGTGAAACAACAGAATAGCAAGGAAGATTGGGATATGACTGTTAGGGCAATGTAGTGCAGTGCTTTTATCGTTTGTTTATCCGTTCATGTCCTGTTACAAAAGTTAAATATATTGGCTGGCCAGAAATCTGTTTCAAGGCAACGTAACCAAAGTCATTTCCTTTGAGAGACATTCTCTACGTGCGTGTCGCTGTATGCGAATGTGTGTGTGTGTGTGTGTATATAATATCATTAAATGCAGCTCTGCATTGTGCCAGTGTGGGTGTATGAAAAGTTTTGTTGTTTCCGCTTGAGTCTTGACTTTGGCTATATATCTATATATATAAGCAACAGTTTGGGTAACAATATTTTCCTGCACGTCGCCATTTAAATGACCAGAAAATTATTTTTGCCCTTTGTGTGAACGGAATATGTCCGAAATTATCAAAATTTAATTCAAACTTTTGCTAAAAAAAAACTAAAATCTAGACATTAATTATTGCTCTCCCTCTCTTTCTCTCTTTCTCTGTCTCTCTTGCTTTATATATTTTGTACTATTTACCAATCTGAATAGCAAAGTATGTAGAATTATTATTTTATTTTTTATTTATTTTTTTTTGTAATGCCAAAACTGAAACCTCGAAATGTCTGTAAACTTTTGGCATGGTCAAAGCTAACAGAAGGAGTCGAAATTATTAATAAACCACATAAGCGCCGCAGATACTAAAATATCAACCTGTCTCTACAGCTGCCACTTTCTCTCTCATTCTCTATCTCTCTCTTTCTCACTCAAACACGCTAGCACACTCTTATGCTATCTCAGATAAAAAGTGGAAATATGCAGCATTGGCAAAAATTTTTGCACACCAACGAAAACTATGGAAAACACCATAAATTTTCCACAGACTGACACAGGCAAAAAAGTTTTTAACGCTGACTCACACACACTCACAAACACACACACACACACACACACACATGCATGCATGCAGAGCTTGTGTGGGTTGGCAGAGAATTATCCAAATGATGCATTCGCAAGTCAAAGCAGCAAATTGAAAGGTCTGCCCGCCTTTAACAATTAATGCTCTAATGCTGCCAACGGCAACAGCTGCAGCAGCAACAACAACAACAGCAACAAGTCTGTTCGCTAGTTCGACATAAACCTTTCGATATATCTCGTGCTTCGCACAGCTTTTGAACTTTGCTCATTCGAACAGTCACAATTGAAGAGCAGCGACCCCATCTTTGACACAAAGGTCAAAATTACAGCACTCATTAGGGTCGCTAGCAATTTGTGAACTATGTATAAGTGCACCGCCCCCCCTCCCACACTGCTACACTATCCCACCCCCACCAAGGGGCCACCACTCACATGTGGTACATGCGAGTTTAGAGTGCTAACCCCTTAATCGTGCTTTAATTGTGCACAACCAAGATGCCAGCATTTAGATTGTGTCAATTGAGTGCGAGAGTTCAAATGGAAACAAAAGTCGAAAACAAAGAGAAATAAAACTCGTTGGAAATATTTACTGACAGACAAATTACGTAATAATTATGGTGTTCCAGCAGAGATTGAAAACGAATGATATTTAATAGAAGAGTGCGAGAATAGAGCAGATATAAGTTCAGTAGAAACTATATATATATTGAAAAGTGAAATACAAATGAGAATTAAATTATATTTAAGTGTTTGCTGAGTCGATTTACTGATGTTTACTTGACTGTTCTATGAACTTAGTTGAGTTTTACTTTAAGTTTGTGGCACAACATCAATAATTTTTCCTCTTTCATGATTTGTAAAAATGAATATAATAAATAAACACTGAATAAAAGAAAGTAATATAATAGAAAGAAGTATTAAAAAAAAATTTTTTAAAGGAAAATATTGTAAAAAAAAATTGTTTTTAATTAGTAAAAAAATTATTTAAAATACACAATTTTCATATAAAAAAAAATTAAATTGTAAAAAGAGAATTATAAAAAATGTATATTAATAATTTATTAATTTATTAATTAAAAAAGAAACGAAAGTAAACCTTGATATTAAATAATTATTATGGAAATGAGCGCTGAAAATTCAAATCAAATTATGCACACAAATAAAGTTGATAGGTTGATATTGAAAGTATTTATTTATGTAAATAATGCTCAATGAAATTTATGAAACCAGCTAAAATAGTAAAAACCAACTGCAGTAAAAATACTTGTAGCTCAAATACATAACACATTCAATTATAAATATGCATTTACATATATAGATTAGATTACTAAACCCAACCCATAATCTTAATTAATTATCTTAGGCTCTTTTAATAATTTCAAATACATGCATTAACTAAACTATAGTAAATACCTTTGAGCAAATACTTATCCACTTAAAATCAGTTTGCAATATTATTTATTTATTCATGTTCATCAAGCGTATCAGTTGAATTACATCGCTCACACTTGAAAAAAAAAATGAAAATGGAAATCAGGTTAGTTGGCCCATTGAAACAACAACAATTTGCATTTACTTTATGCAATTTCCGTATTTGCGTTCATTTTATTTGATTTAATCAAATGTACATCTCTCTTTCGCCACTCTCCTCTCCTCCCTCTCTCGCTCGCTCTCTTTCTCATTTGCGTTTCACGCTTTATTTATTTGTATTGACTTTCGCTCTGTCTGTCTGCGTTTGTGTGCTGAGCGCGAAGCAAACGGCAATAGCAACAAAAGCAAATACAATTACACTGAGTGCTACAGTTCCTGCATGCCACGCCCCCATTCTCGATCCTATCCTAGTGGCCCCCCCTTTTGGCTAGCAAATTGGCTGGCGCAACAAAATATTCCGCACAGATAAATGTAAATACATAAGCAAACAAATCATTTGGAAAATATTTCTTGCAAAAATCACATCAAGGTGCAAAATATTTACGCATAATGTATAAACGTATAGAGAAATCACGTGAGATAGAACGAACGAAAAAAAAATGACAAAGTGCCAACAATATAAGAAAGCGCACAAGCAGAAACTCCAAGAAAGAGAAAGAGGATGAGAGGGAGATAGAGAGAAAGAGAGAGAGAGAGAGAGAGAGAGAGGGAGATAGAGAGAGTACCAAAAGCATGAAAAGTGTAAATATTGCCACTGACATAATATTTGTAAAGCAATTTTTGATTTTCGCTTGCATTTTGTTGATGAATATAAGCTTCACTGAGCATGTCCTTAGACTTAAGCAAAGACTCAAAGTGATTGACTGACTGACTGATTGACTGAACTGACTGACTGAACGAAAAATCTGAATGACAGACTGTGTATGATTGTGTCTGTGTGTGTGTCGAAGTTTGCCTGAGCTTCATCTGTTTAAAGCTGACAGACTTGCCGGCAGTTTGCTTCAACATTTGATAAATACTAAGCGGATCAACTTTATTGACATTTTTGGATATTCAATAAGAGAGATGTGACTTTAATTCAATATTTAAAAAGAGAGTTTCGTTATTTCGAAAATTTATTTGTAGTAGGCCAATTAGAGGGGATATCACTATGCTTAACCATGGATACCTAATGATTGTGTTATCGATACTCAAGTAGAAGAAGAAGCAGAGCGAAAACGTTAGTTTTAGAGACGTGTATACATATGTCTTATAATTGAATTTAATTTATAATATAATTTTTAATTTATTACATTATAATAATTTTAATAAAACTGAAATAAAGCCTATCATACAATTTATTCATATTATATTTTATTTTCTTAATATAATAATTTAATTTAAAAAAAATTAAATAAAAAAAAAATAGTTAAACTAATAAAAGATATAAAAGTGTTTATATTCAGTTAATGAATGTACAAATTAATACAAACTTTTTTTTTTTTATTTTAATATATACATAATATTTAAATATATTTTTATATTTAATATAATAAATAAAAAATACTTAAATTAAATTTTACATGTTATAAAATTTTTTATTTAAATATTTAATATATTATAGTAATTAAACAAACCCAACACAATATTTTATATTAAATGCAAAATTCGAAATTAAAATATCCAACATAAAACACTCAAAGCATACCAAATCCGGTTAGACATTTAAGTTGAACTTCTAGCAACATTTTGCGAGCAGCATTTGGTTGCGGTAACATTCAATCAATAAGCCTATCAATTATGCATATTAATATTAATCTGCTATTAAAGTATGGCTTAAGCCTTTAATTGATCATAATTCTATTAGCCAATTAGATGGCATTTGTGCATAAAACCAGGCCAAGGCTACCCCCCAACACACACACACACATACATTTCTTTAGTTTGCATAAATATTGTTAATAATAATAAAGCAAACAAGAAAAAAAAAATGAAATAAAAACAATATTTATGCAGACTGTAAAGCGCAAATTATTTACACAGGGCGCAGAAATAACAACGTTGCAAGTTCTTTTTACTGCTGGCACAGATTATTATAATAAAACAAATAAATACACAAAGGACGAGCGCGCACTGTGGCTCTGGGCGACTGCAACGTGTACAGCGTGGCGTATGTGCGTATGTGTATGTATGTATATGTATTTATGGCAAACAGTTGCGCGGGGCACAAAATTTTGCAAGTTTTGCTCTACGTGCCCCGTGCATGTGTGCCTATTCGACTGGCTGGCTATGTGAGCTCCATTGTAGCATGGAAATCCATGCCGCTAATAATGTTTATGTAAGAACTCTTTGGAGTACGAGCTTTCACAATAATTACAATTGTTCGCTTCTCCCTTCCCGATTTACGCTCCCCCAACCCTTCACACTATTTCAATGATAATTAAGTGTGTATTACGTGTGTTGGCTTGAAAAGCCAAAAGAATATGCCCTCAGGACGGAGAAACTATGAGTACGAGTTGTGTACTCGAAAAAAGAAAGTGTAGATGTTTAGCTTTGTATATGAATATATATGTGTTTGTATGTGTGAGAGCAAGGCTTTTATTTCGAACCGACTGTGTGTATTCTCTATATATTTTTCGAGGGAATTCAGGGGCGAATAACAAGTTTTTCAAATGATAATGAAGAGAGGGGAAATAACAAACTTTCCACGAAATTTCATTGTTAAATGTGATTTCAATAAAAAAAAAAAAAAAAAAAAAAATATGAAAAATAACAGAAAGAAAAACTTATTTTAAGAAAAATCTTATTTTTAGCTAAACAATGCGATTCAATATAAATAATAATGGAAATTGTTTAAAGTCAGATTGGTAATAATCTGTTTGTATTAAGAATTTCTTTTTCCAGTTGGAATTTTGACATATTAAATAAGATTGTTAAACTACTTTAATAATTATTTTAAAATATTTAAATATATAATAATATATGAATCTAATTTTTTATTTTAATAAAATCATATCATACTTTTTAATTCAATTCGATTAATATTATTTATTTATTTATTTTATCATTATCATTTATTTATTTATATGACTGAACAACCTTTTTGTGGACTTAATCTTTATTAATTCGGCCCATTTAGACTCGCTGGCTAACTTAACTTAGCTGTTAATATAATTATTAATTTATAAAAAAAAAAAAAAATCGTGTTGTAGTTCATAAATATCAAGAAATATTTAAGCCTAAATATATTAATGGGCCATAGTCCTTCTTTTTATTGCATAAATAAAATCTCCAAGGTGTTGCTACTACTTTTATTTATATTAATAAAATGACAACTGTTTACAACACTATATTTAGCGCTTTTCCCTCACTAAACTCTGTGAACGTGCTCGCTGGCAGTTAGCATTAAAAATATGACAAAAGACATTTGCATTGCATACAAACAGGCGCAGTGCGGCGCATGTTGTAAAATGTGTGTTGTAAAACGTGCGTGTCGCGGCACAACTATAATTTAAATGCTGCTGTAACACTTTAGTTTAATGGATTTACATGCGCTGTTAGCGCACAAGGGTCTCGCAGTTCGAAGAGAAGCCACAAAATGTGTGTGTAAAGGCAAATAGCTTTAAAGTTACGTCCCATAATGAGCATAAAAATATAATGCCCATATCAAAATATGTATTTGCATTATATTTCTATATATGCATTTACAATGTAAGCAAAAGGGGGGGAAACACACACCACCCGACATGACTTGACTCGACTCGACTCGATGAGTAAACTGCTAAAAACTGTTTACCAACGCGTCGCGCTGATGATGTCATCAACATGAACTCCAGTTATCGGAGGAGGGTTGTTTGCCAAATTATGCATCCTGAGTTTACGAACAAAAAAAAAAAAAAGAGAGAACAAAAATGAAACCCATTGCAGAATCAATAACAATAAACAGCAGAGCAGCAGAGAGCTCCAGAAACTTCAAGATGCGAAGTCAGACGTCGCCTTTTGCCATGGCCAGACGACTCGCCCGATTGGCGCCTTATATATACATCTATATATATAGTTCTCCACACATATATTTATATTTTTTTCTTCCTGTTTTTCGAGGGTGGCTTCAGCTGCTGTTGTTGCTGTTGCTACGATAGTTTTGCCAGCTCACTCAAGTTTTCTTAGCTCAATTTAAAAAAAAATATTTATAAGCTTAAATTTTTACGATTTCGTTTTCATTAATTAGATAAATTTCCCCAGGCTTAAGGTGATAATTGGTTTTTGGAATTCTATAAAAATAAACAAAAATAAAAATAAATTTTAAACAATATGTAAGCAGCGACTTTTCGCGTTTTCTAATTGAAAAACAAAAACAGCAACAACAACAAAAGAGTTTTGAAGCAGAGCTATTGGCCATTGGCCCGCTGGCGTTAAATTCAATTTTCGCTTTCATCTTTTAATCGATTGCGTGTTAATTAGATCATTTTTTAAGTAATTAACAGCCGACAGTTGCAGCCAAAACAGAAGTTCGCAAAGCTTTTATGCTGCAAGTTTGGAAGATGGCAAAATTATTGTTGCATGGCTGCCGTTCGCAAGACTTTGTAGCCCGGGGGAACCTTAGATAAAGTAGGATGCCATATTTTGAAGTCATAAATTGAGCCAATTTAGCTGATTATTATTACAGATTGCCAGTTATTAGAATGTGTTGAAAGGCGTCCTTATCGCACCAAAGAAGAAGAAGGGAAGCTCTGCTTTTTTTTATTTTTAAATTTTCTTTTATCTTTTCAACTTCTAATTAAGGTGGGATAGGTAGCAAATACTTTTGTTGTGAATATTTGAATATTTTGTAGGAGCTAGGTTATAGCTAAGCTATTAGCTGTGGCATATAGGAGAAAGCGGGAAAGAAGAAATAAAAAAGAACGAGAGGGAGAGAGAGTGAGGCAGTGAGATAGAAATTACAAGAGAGTGTGGAAATGATAGGCATGGAATGAGAGGGAAAAAGAGAGAGGATGAGACAGCTTAAAATGAAGAGAGAAATTAAGAGAGATATCGATAGTGAGAGGCTTTAAAAGAAAGAGAGAAACAATGAAAAGAAGAGAGAGAGAGAGAGAGAGGGAGGAGAATGACGCGTTAAACAGAGCTTCAGAGTTGACTACAGACTAAAATTTAGCTAGAATTATGCAAAGCCAATCGTCTTTCTCTATAGCAGTGCGAAAGCTTTGCTTCAAATGAAATTTAGTATAGCCACGAATATAAATATAAATGATGAACATTTCTGTTATCAAAATTTCTCTCCTGTTAGCACAGCATTCACTTTTATCCACACAGCATAGTCACAGAGTATTTCGAGTATTTTCGTTAAATAAAACACACCGACTTTAGTCCAATTAGAGAATCTAAAGAACTCATTCGCTGTATTAAGCTGATGTTATTCAGAAAGCTATTAGAAATACTGAAATTTGTTTTGCACACACGGTAAATACATCTATTACATTTTAGAACAGCAAAAAAGCCAACTCTCTCTCTCTCTCTATATATATATATAAATTTTCCAACTAATCCACATCTACACTAATTAAATAATAAATTTAAGTACTCATATCAAGTTGTTTTTAGCTGTTGTAGCTGTAATTTGTTTGTTTGTTTGCTTTTATATTTTGTGGAATGGCTGGGAGAGGGACGAGCTTGCATTTGTGTGGGTGGGTTTGACGACATCGTTGCGGTCGTCATCAGCGTCATTTCATAAAAGCCCAGCGTACAAATGCAGACAAGGACAACAAGGAGCGGTGCGCATGCATTCGACTGGATTGCATTGCGTTGCGTTGCATTGCGTTGCGATGCGATGCGTTGAGTTCCGGTGCTGCTAATTACTGAAGCAGACGGGCACGATGAGAACTCAAGGATCTTGTCGGCGGCAGCACCAGATATAATGAACATATGCCAACTGTGCGACACAGTGGCATAAAAAGGTTTTTCTTTTTCTTCTTCAACTTCTCTCTCTCTCTCTCTATCTCACTCATTTTTTTTTTTTTTCGCCACTTCACAAGTTATTTACGGCTAGGCAGGAGTGTGCTGAGTGAGCGTGGCATGGGGGGCGTGGCACTTGCATATAATGCACACAACATAATTTTAATTAGTGGCATGTGAAAACCCATAAGAGAGATAGACCAAACACACACGCACAGAGACTGAGTGGGAGAGAGAGAAAGACAGAGTGGGAGAGAGAGAGGGGGGCAGAACTGTGTTTGCAACAAAAATTATTATGTTATTACGGCTTTTGAGCACAAGCCGCTTATGCGTGGGCGGCTACAGCGGACCAAAAAGGGCGTGGCCCATGTTTAGCAGCAAACACAAGTTATGTCAGCGTATGTGTGTGTGAGTGTGAGTGTGTATCTCTGTGTGTTATGCAAAGCAAATTGACAACACAAGTAAAAAACATATTTGGGTCAGATAGTGTTTTTTTTTTTGTGTTTTTTTTTGGTTAAAGAGATAAAAATTGTAAGGTAAAGCAAAATTCAAATGGAATATATATAATGTGAGTAAATTATAAAAATTATTTGTATTACGATTTAAAAGAATGTTGGAATTACGTTTTGAAATTGTAGAAATAAATCCTGTAATTCATTCAAAATAAATAAGAGCTAACAAAGCAATATATCCCATTCTCTTATGTGATCAAGTACCAAGAGAACGAAGAATATTTTTCTCTCTCTTATGCTTCTTTGCTTTATAAATATTGGCTTGCATATTGCAAACAAATCACAAAGAAGTTTTAACTGAAGACTGTAATATTTTTTGCTATAATATCAGAGCGAAGTAGTTGTCAACGAGTTGTAGCTCTATAAAAACTAGTTTTTTAACCAAGTTGCTTATAAAATAATAATATAAATATTCAAAATGTGTAGCAAAGTAGGCTTTTGCTTTTTTTACCCAAAAAGCCAGCTAGTCAAAAATTTCATTGCTTATTTCATCTCAAGCTAGACGAACATTTCTCATTTTTATTTCATTCGAATTATGGTTCTACGACGATAAACAGTTGCTAACGTTTTCTAAATTCAAGCATTCCATGCTTTCTTAATCAAAAAAATTTGTATCGATATTTTTTTATTTATATTTATTCGTTGTAAATGCTACATTACGATAAATCAATAGCAGTTGCTGTCAAAACTAAAAAAAAAGAGGACCGCTTCAATGTTGAATGTAGCTCGAGTTTACACAGTTTTATAAAATTTTTGGTTTCTAAAAGCACAGAACGAAATTCGTGATTTTCAAAAACCAATTTAAAGAAAAACCCAAATTTAAAAGATAATTAACACAAAGGAACACATACAAAAATTAATAATCAACGAACACAATATGTCCAGTTTAGACGATTTCTTTGCTAAAAAGGACCGTAAGAAGTCCACAACAAAAACAAATCTCTTGGCCGCCGATGAGCTCTATCGCACACTGGAGGAGACCACCAAGGCGCCCCAGGAGGTAGACAGCGCCGAGAAGCTGCACGTGGAGGTGGCCAATAATCAGCAGCCACATCATGCAGCGCTCGAATTCGGCATACGTTTCTCCGACGAGGCCATCGATGAGGAGGACGAATGGTGTGACTTCACCGAGGAGCACGACCAGCCATTTCCCAATCTCAAGCGCAACTCTAAGCTGGTATTGGGCACATCGGCTGTGGCCACCATCAGTGAGGATGCCAATTTAACTGTGGAGAACTGCACGTATCAGGATACAGGCGGCGATGGTTTGGATGTTGGTCCGGCATCCGATGAAGTGGGCAAGCCAGCTTGTCCCTGGCTAAAGCTGGAACCCACTGAGCTGACAAACAACTTCTCAATGGAATCAGCTGTGGAGCAAAAACCTTCGATTGCTCGATCACAGTTGCATTCACAATCACAGTCTCAATCACAAATACAAACTCAGTCGCAATCCCAGTTACCGTCACAATCATCGTTGCAGCCACAGTCGCAGTCACAATCAATCCCACAGACAGCATCAAAGGCTCAGGCAAATAATGTTGTGCCCAAGAAACAAGTCTATGTGCCGCCAGCTCTGCGCCAGAGCCAAAGCGAGTTCAGTGTTCGTCCACGCAAGCAAGCGCCTTCAATGGCCATGAAGTTGGCCAAGGGTCAGGCGCCCGATTTGAATAATGTCGATTTCTTTCCATCACTCTGTCAATCACGCATCTCGAAGCGTGCCAAGTAGTTTTCACATTTTATTTCGCCGTTTCTTCTAGTTAACCACATTTAAATTTGCAACAATTAAAGCTTGAGTCCCGATAAAAAAAAAAAAAAAAGAAAAAATATCAAAGTAATAATTTTACTCACACTTTCACTCACATTCTCTTTCTCTCTCTATCTATCTATCTCTGCCTTGCTGTGCTCCCTGGCGTGTCATTAGCTGTAAACAAGCCAAATATTTACAGCCAAATCGTTTGTGGGCTAAATGCACCCCGCGGACTGTTTTACGCAACACGCGCCAAACTTGCCAACAAAATATGTTCATTTCGGGCATTTATCATATCGTTAAATTATCTTTTACGGCCACATATGACTATGAATAAATAAGGCATAATCAATTTATGTGCTGCGAGATTAAAGTATTCGAAGACTTGGCCAAAAATTTTATTGATTGCAACCGTTTGGCTGCCATAACTATTTGTTATATACTATAGAGTTGAGAAATGTAAAATATAATTGGAATACACTACATAATTTTTTTTATAAAAAATATATATTAATAAATAAGAATATATTTATATACAAAAATATATGTATATTGGTATATAAAAGGAAATGAAAATCAACATACAAATGTGTGCATTATATTATGAAATATAATTTTAAAATGTTTGAATATGATGTATACTAAATATAGAAAAAAAAAAAAAAAAATATATATATATATATATATATATATATATATATATATATAAATCAAAGATAAATATAAATATATGTATATCATATGTGAATGTAAAAAAAAATCTTAAACTATTGAAATATATTGTTTAGTATTCTAAACAGCAGCTTGGTCTGAACACTTGTGTGTGGCGCTGCCTTATGCCCTCAGTAAATAAATAGAAACTGAATATAAAGTATTTACACAATTTATATTAATCTATAGTTAATCTCTAAGCGATGTCGTATTGTTCGTTTAACACGCTAGTTCAAGACAAAGCAAAAGCGCTGATGTGGAACCGAAAAGCAAAATAATGAACCGAAGTCTCTGCTCAGGTGTGAGAGAGAGAGATTATTGTATTAATTTTTTTTTTTTTTTTTTTTTTTTTTTTTTTTATGTTTTTTTTTAAATCTCGATTTTTAATAGAAAAAACAGTCAGCTATGGAGGATATGATTTAAATTTTTTTTATTTTTTTTTTAAAATGATTTATTTTTTATTTATATTTTTTAAACGTGTTCTCAGGAACTCAAATGAATGGAGAAATAAGAGAAATAGAGAAATAGAAAAGGAAAAAAGAGAAAAAAAAAAAAAAAAAAAAGAGAAAAAAGTCTAGTAAAATATCCCATAAATGAGGCAAAATGTTCCATTTCGTATTCTCAGAATATTCTTAAATGCCACCTCAATATTTTAGAAATTACCACAAAACAATTTTTTTCTAATTGTGCAAAAGGACGAAAATTTATTTGGACGAACATGTTGCAGTTGATTGTTTTTTGTGTTTTAACTATAATCCGTTTACCGATTTTTTGAGGAGTACGTGTCACAAGGGAAAGCAGTGTCAGTTTTTGGTGATTATTTGGAATATTATGTCCCTCCTCTGACTCGACAGTTTTTGGTGGTTTTGGAAACCCTACTGTCCTTCTAAGCAGGCTAACAGTGGCCACCAAAGGGTCCATAGCAGGAACAACACCCGTATGGTCCTATTGGACCGCAACAGTGGTTAACTGCCCTAAACCACTGTCCATTGTAGGGTCCGCAGAAGCCGCACGGACCCAGCCCACCTGTTGGACCGCAACAGGTGCCAGGCATTGAACGCAAGCAAGGATTACACATTTTTTCGGCTAAGCGAAAGAAAAATCAAATTAAGGAACGATAAAGTTTTGACGGAAATTTTTTTTCCTCTTTCGTTTTTTTTTTCTGAATACTTACAATAGCCTGTTTACGGAAGTAGGTTTTCAAAAAGTTAGCTTGTGTTTTTTTTGGTTGCTCAAAGATGTTTGTTCTTCAATAGCCGAGACGATTATGAGAGTTGAGATTTCTGAGAGCGAGCAAGCGGGTTTGTCGTACGAAATTAGAAAGTCAATGCCTGTTGAGTTGATATTTCCTAATGGCAAGCTGTTGAAAATATCAACTGTAGCAAAGCGATATATATCGATAAGATATCTATGTGATAGGTGTCATATCTAAGTTACTCACAAATAACCTTGAGAAAACACACAGGAGCGATTTTTCTATATATTTCTATTCAAATATAATTTCCGTGAATTTGAGTAGAATAATAAGAGGCAAGAAATAATTTCTTATATAGTACAATACAATAGTTATCTACGGTTATTCGAAGCGTGCTCATCTAACTAATTCTGAGAGAATAATCCATTGCATTTTCGTTTGGTAAATTCTAAGGCATTTGTTTGCTCGAACTGAAGCTCGGAACACAGCTTTGCAATCATTCATTGTTCCCTTGAGTTTTGTAGGATAATTGCCGTATATTCTTTAAACATACACACATGCATAATTCTCGTCTGCCCAGGGCTTAAAATTGGGCTGCAGTAATCATAAAGTATTATAAGCTGAATATCTTCACTGGTGAAATGAGTAGCTTGAAGGTCTTTCATAACTTTATGCCGAGCCCTCAAGCATGTTCGCTTGGCTTTATATTAAGAGAATCCGCAGTTAGTTTTAACTCTCAAATTAACTATTTAAGACTAGGCAAAGCAGTTGCTAATGCTTTTTACTGCATACTTTACTACACTTTAACGCTTTTATAAACACTTTTTTATTCTACATTCAATTTGCGCTCGGAAATAAGTTCAAGTCTATATTGTTTAATCATTAAATCTGTAAACGTCTCAGATTTGAGCATTTCTTTTATTTTATATATTCTTAAGATTCACTTTCAATTCCCATGCTGCCCGTCCCCCGTGTTGACCAGACTTTGCATTTACTCTGCCCTTATGGGTCCCCAGGCTAGCCATTAGCATTTGTGCTCTGTTAAGCTTTTGTGGAAATCAGCGCCCACAACGAACTACAAATCTGTATAGAGCGTAATATCAAATGGAAATACACTTGACTGCACTTGTGAAATATTTGCAGTGTCGCTCGCTGGTTACCCCTTAGGGTTTGCCACTCGTTCGGGTCATAACTCAGCGAGCGGAGCGAAGCAACAAGTGTAGCTAAACTCCTTTTGCTATTCTCTCACGTTCATAGTTTTTTTTTTTTTTCGTCTTTTTTTCCCCCCTTTTTTGATTGTTTTAGCTATGGAGTTAAGATGGAAACCAGTTTTCTTGACTGTGCATTTTATAGGAGAAATATGCTGTTCCTTTTGCCGGGCTGCCTAACTGGCTGTAGCTCAGACTTGCCCACGAGCTGTGAGCTGCGAGCTGCCAGTTGCGTTGTTTACTTCAAACCGGATTCACAGTCAAAGCGAAAGTAAGTCATTTGACAAGTTTTGTCACGTGCGTCACATGTTGGAATGTGCCCAGCTCAGCGAAGGCAGCGGCCACGTTCTGGGCATGTCCTGGGCTTGCGCCTTCATTCTGGCTTTAGCACATTTCAAGCAATTTTCCACACAGCAGTTGTCGTCATTGTTTCACAAAATTATTCTACTTGTTGTCGTTGCTGTTGTTCTTCTTCTTCTTTCCTTCTTGTTGTTGTTGTTGTTGACCTGGTTTTTCTGCTTACACAGCGCCCAACACTTTTGTTGTTGTGCCGTTCGTTGTCCTGTTGCCGCCTAGAATCTGAGAGTGTTGCTCTTGTCGCTTCCGTTGTTTGTTTAAATGTGTTTGTGATTATTTAGTTATGGCATCTAATTGAGTTTTGTGTTGTTATTTGTTTTAGTCATTGGGTATGTGTGTGTGTGTGTATGTGTGTTTGTGTTTGAAGGCCCTCGTACTCTGGCTAATTGAGTTGATTACCTCAACATCTTGTCAGTTTGTCCATTGCCAGAAAGAACTCGAAAGTTTAAAGATTGTACAAGGCTGTCAATTAAGAGAGTTTTGAAGGGCATTTTGAAGGGTCATTGAGTTGGAATAAGGCAATTTCCTTGAACATTCTACTCGAAAGGTTCAATAATTTGTAAAAGAAAAAAATTAAGGATAAACTATGGGAAGAAATTGTTTTATAAAGTTCCATTAAGATGTAAGCAAAACTTAGGTCAGAGAAGCTTCATTTAATAGTTTTCTATGGGATCGAAATTATTTCTAACAAGGAATATTTCCTAACTCAATATACTCACTTTACCTACATCAACTTCTAAGAGTATTCATCTTAAAAAAAAAAATAAATATATATATATATATATAAACTTGTTTATCAACTCCAACTAACCCATACAAAAACCAACTACACAACGTACTCAGTCTCACATATTCACCGACTCACATTAATGCTCCTTGAATCATTCACAATAGACGATTGGCAATAGACAAACTCCATTTGAGCGTATAATTGCATGCAACGGCGCTTTATAAGTCAGCATCCGTTCGACTCGATGACGTCTTTACTCACTCTGGGGTTTTTGGCCTTTGATTGCTCAATTGCTGACAGACTGACTGACTGATCAACTGACTGACTGACTTGATTGAATGATTGACTGAGCGCGCTGGACTGTGTGGGCGAGTGACTAAGTGACTGACTGCCTCACTGCCTGACTTGGCCAACTTGTTGTGCATTTCAATAAAACATTCACCGCATAACTACAATGGGCATAAGTTATGCTCCCCTGGCGTCGGCAGCAATGGACTTGCTCGGATTTCAACACACGGCTCAACAGCAACATCAAGCTCCATAAGAGAGGCAGATAGATTCAGCAAGAGAGATAGAGATGGCAAGCGCAAGAGAGAGCGCACTTGACTCGCACTAATTCCCGCAGGATGATAGAACATGCATTGAATGGACTGATTGATGGTATCCGCTCAAACTCCTTTGTCTGGCGTTCAGCGGCTTATTTTAGTTGGCTTAAACACGCAGTCAGTGCATTCAAGTGGTCCAAACAGTAGTCATAAGCAATAAAGATGATGTAGAAGTACAATATATATTTAGCTTTAAGAAGGGAAAACTAATTTCTATAGATTGGAATTCATGTTAACGAATAATCAATAAAATTATGTATTTTTAAGCATATATTAGAATTAAATATAAATATAAATATAAATATAAATATTAAAGATAAAATATATAATATATAAATTATAAATATAAAATAAATATAAATATAAAATAATATTAAATATAAATATAAATATAAATATAATATATCAATTATTAAATATAAATAAATATAAATATAAATATAAATATAAACTATTATATAATATAATAATAAATATAAATATAAATATAAATATAAATATAAATATAAATATAAATATAAATATAAATATAAATATAAATATAAATATAAATATAAATATATAAAAATTATTTAAAATATAAATAATATATTTATATTTTTTAATTTATTACTATGTTACAGAATAGAATAAGCAAACAAAAAAAATTATATTTTAAAATAAAAAATTTATTATTTAGCATAAAATGCTCGAATAGTTTGAGCAAATTAATATGTATTTACCGCAATAAAGGATTTTTAGCGCGGCTTTACTCCCATTAATCATAAAGCACAATAACAACAACAATAACAGCAACAACTGAAAAGTTATCGCTGGACTTCCGCTGCACGTTCGGCGCTTTGAATGGGGACATTGAACTTCCTCAATTTCGAGCAGCTTGAGGCATTTCATTGCACAGCTTTGAAGCAAAAGGAAACTGCTGCAAGCACGTCATATTAAACAGCCAACAGTCACAACATAAATATATGTAGGTATATGCAACTTGTGTATAGTATTTTTAAAGTTCTTCAACTTGGCACCGCAACAATGCAGCGAAATCTGATACCAACACGCGATGTACATAATAAACTCAAATTGAAATATGGCGCAGCTTTACAAATATTTTTTTATTTCTGTTATATTTGAAATTACAAAAAATTCTCTTTTATATTTCACTCTCTTTTTGTTTTGGCACATCAAAAGCCAAATGCTATTCGGTCAATGATTCTCAATGGACGTTTCCAGACTTGTATTTTCTCATTCATATTGCAATCAATTAATTAAATTGAGTTTTGCTTTTGCTGCAATTTGCAATTATACAAAAAGGTATTCAAGAACAGCAACAGAAGCAATATAGAAATCAATCAAAAATTCTTGGTATTTGCATTTAGAATTCGTAAATTACACTTGGCACTGGGGGGAAATTTGAATAGTTGCCATGAAATATGTAAGACATTGCCTTGAACATTTAGTCTTGATTAGAAAACATGAATTGAGATAAAAATACCCTTGAATGCTAATGCTTTGATTGAAATATATGTATATAAATTATTACTAAGTGTAATTACCTTTTTTTTTTTTGCATAAATATTAACAAAAGAATTTGTATATCATTGCACCTATATCAAATAAAATGAACAAGTATTTTTTATAAAAAGAATTACAGAAAATATTTCAAATTTTTCATTTTTTAATCCTTTTTTTTATTTTATTTATTTATTTTTGTGTTTATATAAAACGTATTTTAATATTCAACTTTTCATATTACTTGCATTGATTTATCATTTCTATCAATTCATTTCATAAATTTGAATTGGTATGCAATTTGCCAGCATTTTAGCAATTTAACTTCTCTATCTTGTCTCCTAAAAGGTGAAATTGAATTAATTAGGGAATTTTTAGAAATTAGGACATGCTTAAATTTGCTGATCATTTGAAGGAAGTCAGTTGGCAGCCTCGCGGCATGAACGGCCTATGAACGTTTTCAGATTTTTTCATTAATAAATCATTTTTTAAGGTAATTTTATAATTTAAATACATGTGCGAAATTAGGAGCATATAACAAGTAACAGCGTGGTCACCTACCAAACACATAAATTCGGAAAGACAATTTGTCCTTAACTTTTTACTTTTTTTAAAGTTGTCATAAAATGCATGCAAGCCAGACAGTTAGCAAGAGTGTGAAGTTGAACTTCAAAGTAAAAGTTATAATTTTAACAACTTTACGCACGTTTTGTCTAAGTTAAAATTAACTTTTTTTTTTTTTTACTTACTTTGTTTACGTTTTTAACTATGTCAAGTAAATACAACACACAAAAACAGAGAGTGTGAGGGGGACAGATAGAAGTTGAAAGCAAGGAGGACTGAGAGAGGGAGATTCTAACAACATGCCAACTATTTGGCTTTGGCCTTTTCGTATGCGTGATGCGCACAAACATTTTGTGTTGCATACTTAAGTGGGCGAGCATTTGCCCCAGGGCTGCATTCGCTATGCCGGACATCTGCTCAAAGCGCGAGCATATGTCCCATTTCCCAATGGGCTACGACTGACACTCATTACGTGGCAAGCTCACTAATTTCTACAGATTAAACAAGAATTGTAACAAAAATGAATATAAATAAATATAAAGTGTATATAAGTAAAAACTTGGAAAATGAGAAAAAAATGTAGAAAATGTTGGCATGGAAAATAAATAATAAAATCCTTTTAAGCCAAGATAAAACACTTCTCAAAGTGAATATATCTGCCTGAAAGAATTATATATAAATAATGTAGCTTATGCTCGTTAAGCTCATTTAAGTAGAATAAATATACAAATTTGAACTTACATGAATTTATTTTGAGAATTTAGCAGTTTCAACAAAAAGATGCGGAATAAGCTGATTCTGAAAAATATAAAAATTAATTACTAATTGTTTTTTATTGCCAAAATATACAAAATGTTTAAAAAATATACTTTAAATACTACTTAAATATACTTTAAATAAGAATAAATCAATTAAATGTACAAAATTATAATACAATCGAATTAAAATTTATAAAATAAATATTAACTTCTTCTTTTCTTTTTTTTAAGTTTATTTAGATTTTAAAAAATGCAAACAAGTAAAAATAAAATAAATTAAATATAATAATAAAATAATGAAGAATAAAATCATTATTAAAATGAATATAATAAATTGTAAATTTGGCGGATCTATGATTCTTAATTGAAACATTTTTTAATTTCCTTATAACCAATAAATATTGATAACCATATATTTTTCAAAATTTAATATTCAGAAATGACTATGAATATTTAATATATCAAATATTCAGCTATTTTTCCTTTACATAAATATGTCCACATCCAATGTGAAAAGCACACACATAGTATGAATAATATTTTTAAAATAATTCTAGTGACAACAACAGAAAGGTGAAGCTAACAAGCAAAACTAAACGAAAGTTCAAATGCAAATATTTGCACAATGCTTGTTTTTCTCTGTTGTTGGGTCAACAAAATTTGAGTTGAGTTTATGGTCAGTTGATTTTTTATTTTTATTTTATTTTATTTTATTTTCTTGTTGATGATTTACATAAAAGAAAGTCAGTCAGACAAGTAGTATATTTGAATTTAATTAGCTACGAGTTTTAAATTAAATTAATTAGCACTTGTTTCCTTTTATCTCTCATTATTCATTTTTGCTCTTTCCCAGAGAATAATTTAATGTATAGTAGTATTTGCAGCACGTGCGAACATATCCAAACATGTCCGTGCATGTTGCAACTTAAAGTTGCCGCAAAATGTGGCACACAGACATTGGCTACCCGAATGCACCAGGCATTCATTTGCGTGTTAATTGTCGAAATGGTTCGTCGGTTGTCGACTTTAAAAATTGCATGTAAAATATTGTAAATTGTTGCGGTTTGCAGTCAACTGAGGGGAATACCCTGCATGAAATGAGAGTGAGCTATGCTCACAAATATCATTTGTTTATGGGGAAAAATATATATTTAACACTTTAACTTTAACTTGGTAAATTTGTTAAGCTACTCTAGAGTAGTCATTTATTATTTTTTCTATAATTTTAATTTAATTTTTTAAATTTTTAGTTTGATTTTCTTTGTTATAATTAAAAAAAATATATATATATATTTGATTAATATATTGTATCTTTCTATATTTTATTAAATTATTTATTATTTATTTTTATTATTAAATATTAGGATTTTAATGCTTGATAATTTTTTAAATAATAATTTAAGTTTAAGAAAAAAACAAATTAATTAATTATGTATTTCCTTAATAAATTGTTAAACTAATTGATATACATTTTTGTTCTTCGTAATTTTAATGTTTTTATACTCTTATATTATTTTTAAAAATTTTTGGTTTATTTTTAATTAAAATTTTTTTTTATTATTTTATTATTTACATATATATATATTTTTTTTTTATTTCTCCAATATGAAACCACATTTAATATTTTTATATAATGATCACCCCATTGTAGGGCATAAAATATTCGTTGCCTTGGAACACATTAACCCAATTATTTTGTGGCATTAAATTTCACAAAATGTCGCATAGTGTTTTTTTTTCCCATTATTGCCAGGGTTCTGTGGAAATTTGATTGGTTTTATTTCTTTTCGCTTCTGTTCTTATTTAAACATTTATTAAACATTCGTCGCTCGCCATGTTAACATTTTGCCATTGTTTTTTAATTTATTTGCATTATTGTGAGCATATTTCTCTTAATTATATTTAACATGTGTTTACCATATTTCTATATGTATATGTTTCTATATGTTTTGTTGTCTAAATTATTATTTTAATTATTGTCTGATTTAGTTGTAATATTTATTATAGATAACAAATCAGTTTAATTAGAATTTGAATTTTTGTTGAATCGTTAAAAACTTATTTGTGAAGCAGCATATATTTTGCATTTATGTCAACATTTTATTCACCTTTCTCTGCTGCATAAATCCTGTCTGTACCCATTGAAAATGTGAAATCAGGGTATATGGGTTTTCTTACATTGTATAACAGAACACATATTTATCTATCTGTCTATTAGTTGAGCGTGCATATTTCGCACATTTTTCAATATGAAGATCCAATCAATATTTACCATTACAACATTATTATTATAATTATAATTATCCAGATAATACGCATTCTACTTAGACTGTTACTTTAATTATCATCATTATACCCCTTTTTTTTAGCCCAATTTCAGGGTATAATAAAATGATCATTCGACTGTCAACAGCAGACGCGTCGACGCCCGTGACAATGAAAAAAATGCTAATGCGAATAAAAATAAGATAAAAAAAAAGATGGCTGAATCGCTTTCGGCCAGCAGCTGAACATCATTATTCACGTGGCAAAAGTGAGCATTATCATGTCCAACAGAAGTAACAAAAAAATATGAATAGATAAAATACCAGAGAGTCAAGGCATTAAATAAGTGAAAGTGAGCACACAAAAAACAGGCAGCAAATTATTATGGTAAAGTGCAAATAAAACCAGGCACAAAAAGTAGAAAATGTTTCACCTGAACCTTAGAAAAACTGAAGAAAAGAAGTTAACTAAAGCCACTTGAGATACCAAATGACAAGCCACACTTTCATTATATCTGTTTCTTTTGTGCATTCGTTTAGAATGCGCTTTGTTTGTTTTTGTCACTGCTGTCCAGTCGAAACTTAAATGGCTTAGCTTGACACTTAAAGTCTTTGATTAATGATGTTTAGCTACTGCTAGATAAAGTCAAGTAGCTAAACCTTGAGCCACAAAAATGGTCAGAAAACATTTACTTAAATATATTTACATAAGCCAATAGAATTTATTTTTATTTAAATAGTTACAGAGCTTAAGATAGACTTTTATAAAAAAAAAATATATATATATATAAATATATTTATACACAAAAATTCATATATTCTAAGAAATTGCTACTCAAATTTTTATAAATATTTTTTGATTGTATAGAATTCAAAAATTCTACATCTTGTAATTTGTAAAATTTTTGTATTTTATTTCAATTTTTCGACTTGCTACAATAATTTGAACAAAGATTATGTTAGCATCTATTGTTGGCTTCTCAATGTCTGCAAATAAGTCTCATTTAGTCACACTTGGAGAAAAAAACGAATTCTTTTGCGATCGCACTGAAACCTATTTTACCCTTTGGTTTGGCCCGATCGTTTGATTGATCGTGTGCTCATCAATATATATACAGAGAAGAGTCTTTGCTTCATTGAGTATGTATTCGTATGTATATGATTGTTGCGATCGCTAAACAGCGTTCATGAATGTGTGTAGATCTAAGTGAAGGGCGTTTCTCAACTCTTATGAATTATCGCTCAGTTACTAAATGTCAAACAATGTTCAGGAGAAGAGCGTCACACGAATAGTTCAACGCAAAGCGCTTAACCGAAAACCAACACGAAAAAGAACCGAAGGCTCTGGCTCAGAGTGAGAGCGATTGAGTCTGATGATTTTCGGTTAATCTCATGCACACAAAATGAAGGCTTCAATATTGATTTTCTTTAGCCACTATAATTATCTGGCCCTAACTATGCAATTCTGTAAGCTGTTAAGTTTATCTAAGTGCTAAAGCCATAAAACTAGCGTTAAGCTATTCAACTGCTTAACTAACTGCAACTGCAGCTAATGCCAGCGCAAATAGGATAGAATAGTACAATGCCAACAAATTATCAGTTTCACATTTCACTTTGTGCAATCAGTGAGTGGCCACAACAACAACAGCAACAACAACATGTTGAGGTTAACACTTAAAGCAACAACAATTGCCTGGACAACATCGTAAATGACGCTCGGCGAAAATGTTGAGTTTACAGTTGGCCAGGCGAAATGTAATGCAATTAATTGATATCATTAATATAGCTTAAACGTGGCCAAGATATATATTCGTATATACATACAAAGTATATATAATATATATGTAGAAATGTTTATGTGTATATAGTATATCTTGACGTTATCAGCTTGCGTGTTAGCTAAGCTTCCAAGTTTTGGCATAAACGAAGTGAAACTCAAGGGGAAAATTGGAAATTTTTGGTATGCGACTCCCTTTCTTCATTAATGAATACCTCTTAAAGTTTCGCCCACTAAAATTTAAATTGAATTAAACTTTAATCAATCGCCAAGCCAGCTGTGATCAATGCAACAACACGAACTACCACAGGCAAACCTGACTGGCCCGTTAGCTGTTCTCTTCGGGCGGCAACAACTCACTCTCGCACACTGGCTGACTGACAGCGTGAGCGACGCGATGGTCACAAATAACCGCAGGATAGCTTCATTTGCATGCAATACACACACACACACACACACACATGAACACATACACACATATATGCATATGTGTTGATATGTATTTATGCTTTACATGGCAAACACTTTTCATTGCATACTTTTGTGCACTGCCGCAGCAACGCGCATAAAATGTTTTTCATCTGGCATATAAGTATATGATATTTATATATCTATAAATAAAAACATATATAGATGTGTGCGCAAATATGTTTTATCTGTTGTCTGCATTTACATTAAAAGAATTTTTATTATTGTTGCTCACTGCGTGTATTACAAGCCGGCGTATTTATGAGAAGAAAAAAAAAAAAAAAAAACAAAGTCTTTTATTAACAGATAGTTAAAAATGCAAAGTGCAAAAAGAAAAACATACATATATATTGGGAAAGATGACAATTAAATGCTCTATAAATATTTTAAACATTTTAATTAAAAAAAAAAAAAATTATTTAAAAAAATATATTAAATATGTCTGAAATGTAAAAAAAAAAAAAAAGAATTTCACAAATATAATAAAATAAAACAAATATGATTGATTATTATATTAATATATAAACAAATTCACAATGTCCTTTAAATATTTAATATTCAATATATATTTAAAGTCATAATATTTTCTAGAATTATTTAAATAAATTTCATTTATTTACATTTAATTATAAAATGATTGAATTCAGTAAATAAATCTTATAAAATCTTTTAAATTTTTGATACAAAAATATGCTGAAATCTCTCTGCTCTGTAGTTTTCTCGTATGCATTAAAAAATATTATTCAAAAATTCTCTTAAAATATTTCATTAACTCACTCGCATAGTTAATAAACTTCATTTGCTCTCTCTCTCTCTGCCTGAAGTATTTATGCATTGGCACTGGCAGCAAATAAAATGCTTGCAAATGAATAAATAAATACAAATTAAATAAAAATTGTGAAATTTTTACAATAACGACGTCACATAATTGATGTTCAGTTCATTCGTAAAGGATGTGCAAACATATAAAGAAAATTAAAAGAAAAAAAAAAAAAGTAAGCAAAAGCATAAATTTATTGAATCAGCTGCATGATGAAGCGTCTTAAAGAGAAAATACACATAAATATGATGGGGATGAGAAAATTTGCATAGAATTGACCAAAAATTGACCATTAATAAATAGCCTGTTGTTGTTTTTGGCATTGTTGGTTAAGAAATGGAAAAAAATAGGGTTTTCGGAACGACTCGATTTGCATGGAATACTCATAAATTATATACTAACTGCCCGTTCGGTTGGGTTAATGGGCAAACACGTGCAATATATGGCTCATGTGAATGTCAAATAAAGACACAGAGTCTGTAAACTCGAGTCCATTGTCCTTAAACTTAAAGGCATAACGGGATACCGACTGCCGGCGCCGCCGCCTCTTGTGTGTCACATCATTATCGACATTAACAACAAAAAGCACTTTATTGCCTTCATCAGGCGGCAGGTGCAGCCTGCCGCAGCCAAGGCAACCCAAGATGCAGCCTGGGTATTGGGCTGGGCTGGGGGTAGCCTTAACTCAGTTCAGTTCAACTCAGCTCG
This sequence comes from Drosophila koepferae, assembly GCA_030914345.1. NCBI lineage: Eukaryota > Metazoa > Arthropoda > Insecta > Diptera > Drosophilidae > Drosophila > Drosophila koepferae. The sequence goes on from JAUESR010000207.1 coordinate 12,975,350, forward strand.
GATCGACTCAGTCAAGCCTATAACGTTCTATATGCTGAGATAACGGTCATGTAAGGCGCCTGCCAGCGGCTGAGCAATGGCAATCAACAGCAGCAGCAGGAGCAGCAATTCGCTGCAACTGTACACTGATAATATTTGCCACGCCCATAACGCCTTTTGTGGTGACTAGCTGGCGCTTGCAGTTTGTGTGCTATGCGTTTGTATGTATGTGTTTGGGTGTGTGTGTGTTTGTCTGTGTGCGGCACATACAGCACTATGTAATAGGGGTCCACATCTCAAAAGGGCTGTGGCGTCTGTACCTCTGTCTATGTATGTGTGTGTGTGTGTGTGTACGTGTGTGTGCTGTGCTGCGGCAGCACGAATGACTTTAAGTGTGATTAAACTTGAAGAGAGCTCTAGAAACTTGAAGCTAGCACATGCCTGTGTGTCAATAGCAACCACTTAAAGCAAATTATAGGACATCATTTGAAGACGATATCATTTGATGGCAGCTCTATAACAATTTGCAAAGTATAAAGCCATGAATATATGATTATATTCATAAAATGAATTTGTTAGCTGATTAGCATTGGCTAGAGTTTCTACTGTTGTCTAGCATTAAGATTGAATTTTATATTAAGTTTCATAAAATTAACCATCAGTATATTAATAAATTAGTAATGAGAGCGTTAAATATTTAATATTAACTTTATCTAAAGTATTTAATTTAGATGCTGAATATTGATTCTTACTAATTTTGCTCTACATCTTTTCTCTTGATTTTGATTCTTCTATCATTCCATATCTTTTGCTTACTTTATTTCTTAATATCTCTAACTCTTTCCTTTACATGTCGCATTATCTTTCACTCTCTCTCTCTCTCTCACTATCTCTCTCTCTCTCTCTCTCTCTCTCTCTCTCTCTCTCTCTCTCTCACTATCTCGCTCTCTCTCTCACTTTTCTGCCTCTCTCTCGCTCTCTCTCTCTCTCCTTCTTTACCCTTTCCCTTTCTTTAATCTCCCAGATTTCCCTTTAAGCTTTTAATTAATTTAAGCATTTTTCCTGTCCACTTGAGCCCCCAAAAAATATTTAATATTCAATATTGTTTACCTCAACCCAAGCATAAATTGCCTATTGAAAAATGATCTAGCAAAACCCGACGCGTTGCCCATATTAAAAAAAAAAAAAAAAAAAACCTCTTTTTATACATTTAACCCAACAACATAAAAAAAAAGACTGTCTACTGCACATATTTGTAAATCAGTTACAAAATGCTGCTAGCTTCCACGTCAAAGCCATAAAAAGAGAGAAAGAAAAAAAAGCAAAATATAAAAAAATGAGCCCGAGTCATAAACGGAAATCAAATGAAAAGGTCAAAATACGAAATACTCGCAATTTGCCAGGCTCGCTCGCTCACTCGCTATGCAAAAATCTACCCACAATGCGACCTTTGGGCCCTGTCATCCGCTTAAGCTCCGCCCGCCGTTGAGCTTCTGACCTGGCGTTAATTTATTTGTCGGTTGATTACAACGCGCTTCCGGCAGACGACAGCGGCGGCAAAAAAGCAAATTAATTTTTATGTCTCTATGTTTGGGTGCGCTACAAACGTTTTGAGTAATGTGCCGGGTGCCTCCTAAGCGGAAGTGTATTAATTTCCGACCCACACAACAAATGTCAGAAGTGAACAAGAAAAAAAAAAAAAAAAAATACAAAAAACAAAATTTGAGCATGAACGAAATCGTCAACAAATCACAATGTTATAAATGAATGAGCTGTCCTTCGGAGAATTTAAATATGCAATTTAATGATATTTCAAATTTAAAAATAGAAAATCGATTGATAAATTCCAAAAATAACTGCCGAATGAAAAATATAAATTTCTGTTAGAGAGATGAATGGCATTGTGAATAAATTAATAAATGAAAGTTGGGAAATGTGGATTTAGAGAAGTATTTAAATTTAATTTAAATTTAAATTATTTAATTAGAGTTGATTAACTAAATGCGTAAATATATTATTATAATTTATGTTAATTATATTAAAATTGGTATTAATGTGCAACTTATAATATTAGCAAGAAATACTAATATATGAATGCGGATGAGTAGAAGTGCGAAGATAAATGCAAATAATAAAACGTAAAAAATTGAGTTTATGTGATTTTTTTTCTTTCTAGCTCTTTATTAATTGTAGTTTTGTTGTATTTCTTAAGAATAGCATAATAAATAAAAAATAAAAAAAAATATTTTGATTTGCTCGTATAATTTTTTTTATGCATCGTCAAAGTAAAAATTTGCAAGCATTCACTGACTTTTGCTCGCTACTGTATATAACCATACATTCTTTAAAGTATTTTCTTTTTACATATTTTAAAGAAATGTTAAAAAAAATATAAAAAAAAAACAAATATAACATGCAGCTTTTTATAATATTTATATTTCTTGAGTATTTAGTCTCCGTAGATAATATTTGTTTATTTTACATATAAATTTATTTGTATACATATTTTCTTCGATAGAAATCAATCATTCGCTGTGATTAGCTACACATTGCTATATCTTTCAATAACGTATTCACTAAGGAATTGCACGTCTGCTGTTTATGATGCCCAAGGAGCCACGTAAAGTGACTTTATAACACACTCAAACGCAGGAAAACATACGCACATACACACACACACACCCACACACTCTCTCAGTGTCTTGCTGCTGAGAGTTTTAATGCGCCAGCTATAAATGTCAAGTCCCGTGGGTAGAAGGTCATGACAAAGAGGCAAACGTTAAACCACAGCAGCGTACAAAGCGCCAAAAGAAAACAAATAAACAACGACAGCAAGAGCAACAGCAGCAACAATAATAATAATAATAACAAAGCAAATGACAAACACACACACACACACATGCTCAAAGAGAGAGAGGCACAGCAGCGCAACATTAAGAAATTTGTTGAAACGAATGCGTTTTATTTAATTTTTATTGCTGCCAACGACGCTTTAGCTAAGCTAAGTATGTGTTGGTGTGAGTGTGCGTATGTGTGTGTGTTTGTGTTTGTCATAAAGCATTTAAGAATTATGAGCAGCAAAGCAACAAGCTGCAGCAACCGCAGCAGCAGCAGAAACAATTAGCTGCCGCCGCACAAAAGTATGCTACGAAAAATAACTGAATGGCAGCGCGAGTGTGAGCATAAGAGAGTCGTACTGTATGTGTGTGTGAGTGTGTGTGTATGTGTTGGCTTTGCAAAGTGCGCAGATTGAGACGTGATGCCATTAAAGTGCATGAGCGTGACCTGCCAAAGCAGCAGCCACGCCCTCCTTGCCACAAGCGTTAAGACTTATGATTAATGTTTGCAATAAGGCGGACACAAACAATAAGCGGACAAGACAGAGAGTGAGAGTGAGTGAGTGAATGGCAAGGAGAGTATGGGGAGTAGGGAGCTAGCGTAAAGGGTCAGCTCTAACGTAGTTTGGACTGAAAACAGCGTGAAAAACCACACAGGATGCAAAGGATGTTGCGCATGTTGAGGCTAAGCCGACAAAGTTTTGCATGTGGCAATAGCAACAGCAACAGCAACAGCAACACCGACAGCAACAACAATAACAACAGCAGCAAGTGCCAAATGCACATGTGCTGCAGCCGTTCACTGCCGCTTTGCATTCCCTCAGCTCGCTGTGTGAAGACCATTGGGCTTCAAATTAAAGCGCAACATTTGCCGCAACGCTGCGTCATGCAACTGAAGTATTTGGCCACAACAACAACAACAACATCAACTCTCTCTCTCTCTGTATGTGTGTGTGTGTGTGTGCGTCTCCTCCATGACACTGGTGGGCGTGGCGCTGCTGGCAGTTTTGGTCATTTCATTCGCTTGGTTTTGTCTGTTTGCTTCTAATTAAGCTTAATGTGCTCACATGCTGAACATTTAAAGCATGTATTAGTTTGCCAGCTTGCTGTTGTTGCCTTAGTTGTTGTTGTTGTTGTTGTTGTTGTTGTTATTGTTGCTGCTGTTGGCCATGTTGTTGCGTGCAGTTTTTGGCTTATTTAAACTGTTTTGGATTTAGCTTTCGGGCTTGGCCCTGCCCCACAGTTCACAATTAACGCAAAACTTTAAAGCTAACCTAAACAGAAAGGCAAAAAAACAAAAAAAAAAAAAAAAAAAAAAAAAGGGTTTCGCATACATTTGATGCGCGTCAGTGAGTTAGTCAAAGGGTTTGGCCACAGAGACTAGCTTAGAAACTAAACATCAAACTAGAAAGTTCAAATGAAAAACAACAGAAATTTCTATTGCTATAGAACAGTAAAAATACTATTATGAATGTAATAATATAAATAGTATAAGACCATTTTTGTTAACAAAAATGCATAAAACTATTTTTTTTTAATTTATGTAACTAATAAATTTTTTAATTTATAATAACTAAATTTATAATTATGAATATTATAAAATCTTTTTTTTTTTTTTTTTTTTTTTTGTACTATAAGATTTTGATATAATCATTTGTTATTTATTAACTAATTTCTTTTATTGTTGTCATTATTTATATTATTTTTATTAATAATAATAATAATATTATTATTATTATTATTGTTATTATTATTATTATTATTATTATTATTATTATTATTATTATTATTATTATTATAATTATTATTATTATAATTATTTTATTTTATTTTGTTTTTATTTGCTAATATTTTTTTATTATTTACGTATTTATTATTATTATTATTTTTATATTTATTATAATTATTATTATTTTATTTTATTTTTATTTGCTAATACTTTGTTATTATTTACGTATTTATTATTATTATTATTTTTTTTATAATTATTATTATTACTATTGTTATTTTTTTCGTTATTTTTATTATATATCAAATTCATAGCTCGCAAATAACTATTTAGTATTTGAACCCTCGCGTTTGTGAGATCAACTGAAATAGATCATAATAACTCGCTCTCTCGCTCTACACTTCGGTTCTTTTCGTTTTGCTTTTCGGTTGTGTTGAGTAATTATTGTGACGCTCTTGTAACGAACATCGCTTAGAGAGCGATACGATTGACGTGCTCATAATGAGGTAATGGTAAGCCAAAACGATCTTCATATTCACATACACATACATGGATTCACTCTCACGTACGCTATTGCTCTGTTTAGCCAAAGACAACTCACGCATAAACACCACAAGAGATTTGTTGCCTAATTGAACTCAAGCAAATGCTCGGCAAAACATCAGAGCGAAGCACATAAAAAAAAAATGTTTCTGTGCGATCGGGAACGAACTCGTTGAAGAAACGATGTTCTCTGAGTTTTTCCTCATAGTGTGAGTGAAAGGCGTTTGTGTAGAGTGACAAACCGTCAACAGTTGTTTGCGAGCTAAGATTAAAAATGTGTTTTATAAATTAATATCCAAGTTTATATATATTTTTATTTTCTGATTTGATTACAAGAGAATATACATATATAATTTTATTGTAATGTCAAAAACTTTTTAAATAAACATTTTGTTTTTTTGTTTATCTTTTTAATCTTATAAAAACGATTATTTTATTAACAAAATTTATACTTAAATCGAACTATATATGTAAATTGAAAATATATTAAGTATTTTTTTTTTTTGTGCATAAATTTATTAAAATAATACGTAAACACATCTCATGAGCACGTGCTCTATAAAATCTACTTCACAAATATTATTTCTATACAGTTTCTAATCAACTGATACCAATACAGATACACATATAAATATATATAAATTTTCTTTTAACCAACTCAGTGCTAAGAACTTTTGCAGCTCAAATGATGCGAGAAAAAAAAACACAGAAACAAAAACATTCCAGTGTAAAACTTGAAGGCGTCACAACTTACGCGAATTTCACGCGAGTTCAGCAAAGCCACGCCCCCAACTGAAAAAGTTTCGTGTCTAAACAGCAGAAAGGCAATGCCATCAAAAAAAAAAAAAAAAGAAAAAGAAAACAAGCCGGAAAACAACATGGGCGTGACAGAGGAGCAGAGCAAGAAAATAAAGAACAAACTCAAACAAGTCTCGAGTTGAAATTTTATTCTCTGCGCTGCATGAAAACCTATTAAAAAATTGTGGTCTCATTTCTTGAGGTGTGCCGAAATGGGCGGCCCACATTTTTCTTTTTCTTTTACGAGTGCACTGACCCGAAAGAGAAAGTTACACAATTGGCATAAACAAAGGGAAGTGCGACCGACAACAAGATGACGTCTAGGAAATTTAATTTTGATATATGGCAAGGTCAGGGAACACAAAAGCTAAAAAAAAAAAAAATAATTTAAGTAGAATATATTTCAAATAATAAAGAAAAAAAATTGTATAAGAATAGAGGCATTGTTGTAGTAGATGAAATCAACGAGCAACTGCTGGGAGATATATAGAAAGAAAGAGAGAATTAGAAAGAATAACTAGAGACTAATTGATGGAGAGAGAGGGAGAATAACTGAAGGGAAATCGAGAGAGAGAGAGAGACTGACATATTTGTAGCTAAACATATCAAATTTTGCTGCTTAGTTTCAAATGCACTCGATTTGAAAGACTTTAAATGCTTAAACTTATTTAAGATTACAAGTTATCTGCATTTGTGAAGATATTAATGTGTGTGAGTGTCTGTGTGCGTGTGTGTGTGTTAATTAAAACCGAATGCGGCTTTTAATTGAAATTAACCTGGCGATGGATGCGATTGCAATGCGCATTTGTCTGACAAATGTGTGTGCGGTTCAAAATGCAACACATAAATCACAAAATGGCGGTAATAATCAGACAATGCGCACGCACTCAGACACACATACATCTGTGTAATGTATGCTTGTATGTGTGTGTATGTGTGTGTTTGTGTATGTGTGTGTGCGGCTTTCAATCTCTCAAGCCAATTGACAATTGCCGCAATTCAATTGAAAATCTGCGCGATTTCCGTTAACGAGAGTTGAAAAGGCGCTCGGCAACAAAACGCATAAATAACTTGACATAAATACTTAAAATTTATGCACACACATTTCGTTGTTGTTGTTGTTGAATACAGACATTCATACACACACACACACACACATGCACACACTCATGCACACACTCCCACACAAATTGCACACAATTACAAAATGCAATGGAAATTGATTTATCACACAGACAACATTTACGGTCACGCATCCAACATAAATTTTCGTTCGCTGTCTTTTTGAGGGGCAGCAGAACCGAAAATCTTTGTTGTTGTTGTGAAATTGTTTTGTGCCGAGCATTAAATTGCAATTTCATATAGAAACCTTGCTCTATATATATGGCAGCTACTATATGGCTTTTACACTGAGAGAAAATTAAAAAAAAAAAAGAAAATATATACACATAACTGTTTGTGCGTAACCCCAAATTAAATAACAATAAAATTTATCAAATATATTTTCGAGTAATTTGCGGTCAAGTACCGGCAGCAATTAAAGTCACATAAATTGTTTGGTATTATACAGTTTTTTGTGTGACATATAGTCAAGTATTTAGCAAAATTTTGTGGCAAGCACATTTTAAATTTATTATAATTTAAATATTATATTAAATATAAATGATGTTTGTATACGATTTATTGTTTGTTTGAGTTTTTGCTAATTGCTTTTGCTGCGCTAATAAGAACATAAATAAATCATTAAATAAATTTTAAATGCAGTCAAACAAATTTTGTTTAGTTTACTAGAATTTTTAGTATGTTTCAAAAACTTAACAAACGAGCAAAAAAATTAAACTTTTTAACAAAATATAAATATATAAGATATTTAATATTTTTCATGTCCAAATTATTTTTGCCTGCTTTTATATAAATAAAACATATATTATAAAATATAATAATTAATTATATAAATATATAAAAATGGTTTGAGAATGTAATTTATATAATATATAGAGTACTATGAATGCATATATAAATATTTAATATTTATTAATGTAAATATTTCGTTTCGTTTCGTATCCGATTATCTTTATATGAAATATCAGCTATAAATATTTAATATATTTACTTTTTATTATTTTTCTAGAATGTTCCATTTTTTTTTTTAACTTAATACACACATTTTTCTATAGTCTAAAGCTTTTAAGTGCTCTAAAATTCATGCGTAAGCTCTACTTAAAATTAAGGCTTCATTATAACACATCTACTCCTGCTGCAGTTGATTTTCGCAGATTAAATTGAAAATTGACTACAAACATTTTGACTGTCGCTTAACCCTGTCGCAGCAGCAACAGCAACAACAACAACAACAACAACAATAAAGCAATAACAGCAAACAAACTATGTCTGAGCCCTGCCCGCGCACAGGTGAGCGAGAGAGACAGAGAGTGAGAGGGGCAGAAATTGAGGCCCTCAATTGTGCACATTACATGCGAGATTTGCATGCCAAAAATTCATTAGCACTTAAACAATGACAATTTATGTAATACATATATAAAGGCACGTCGTTTATTGTTTCCGGTGGGGAGCAGGTAGACGAAACTAAGGCTCAATGAAGTTTGTACAGATGTCTGTGTGTGTTCGTGTGTGTGCGTGTAAGACGTGCGTGTCTGGTCAATCTAGACGGATACTAGATTACATTCTGTTCATAATTATTGCATCCTGAGGTAACAATGCGCATTGCATTATGCATTTTACATTGTGAGATTTCGATTTGAGGTAATCGAATGATTCATTCAAAGATTCATAAACACATTCATTTATTTATGCATCATTGCATACATACTCCATATTGGCTGCTTGAGGTATGAATGCGCATTGCAACACGCTAGACACTAGTAAGAGCATTCAATTTGAATACATTAAATGATTTGAAGAAACCATTAAATTCTTTCAATGGTTTGTTCATTCATTCATTTATTCACTCATTTATTGCTCATGCATGCTCATTGTCTGTGCTTAATTCGTTTTTAAATGACTCTGTCGCAGTGTCACCTTCGGGCATAAATCAGTGTGCCAGATATTAAGTATACGCCATGCGGCGCACAAGGTTTGCTTTCGACACTTTTCCATTTTCAAATGTCTCCCAAGACGCCACTAAACAAATTAGCGTTAATTTAATGACAGACATTCGCCCATTTTGCGACAAACATGCAATTTATTGGCTTCCAAAAATAAAAAGGAAGCCGGAAAGAGAATTCTGTTGAACGTTTTCTAGCCGACAACCGACAAGCAAACAGCGAATTGTGAACTCTGTTCGTTTTGTTTGGGCTGTCCATAAATTTTATTAGGCTGCCAGATGTGCGGGCGGGCAATGTCAGCAGCAACTGTTGCACAGGCGTGGCTAAGCGACTGAATGAATGAATGAATGAATGACTGAATGAGTATATTAGCCAACCCCTGGTGTATAAGGGCACTGATCAATGAGATTGTGTGCGTTGTGCAGCGTTCGTTTTGCAGTTGCCTTAAAGAGATTTTCATTTGGAGAAATTTAATAATAAAAATTCTCAAAAATTTTGCAGTTTTACGAAAATTTAAATTATTGAAAATATATAAATATTAAATATATAAAATAAATGAATCTAACTGTTGAAATCATTAAAATATATATATTTTTAAATTTATATTTTTAAATTAATTTTTTTTTTTTTTAATAATATAGTTTTAGTAAAATATTTAAAGTCAATTTCTATATGGAAACTTAAATTTATCATATACATTATTCAATTATGTTTATTATTTTTTGAAATTTTTTATATTATTTTATATATTATTTTATATTTCAGTTTGCTCCGAAGATGTTTAATTACAAAATTAAATTTAATAAATATAAATATTATTTATTATTATCAAAATGTTCTCATAGGACATCAATAAACCATCAACATTAATTAAAAAATATTTATTAAAAATTTAATAGACTGCCTATAAGTATATACACTACATTTATTTATAAGTACGATAATATATATATATATATATATATATATATATATATATATATATATATATATATATATATATATATTTATATATATAATACAATCTATAATTATACCAATTATACACATAACACAGAAGTCAATTGACTCAAGTGAATTGTATTCGTATATTGTGGAACATTTGAGCTGCTTTTAGGAGCAATTTGTACCCAAAAGTAGCATCATGTGGCAGTTGTACAGTTCCACTGCAACTGCATAATAAATCTTGCTCTCTCTCACTCTCTGTCTCTCGCTCTGTCACACTCCCACAGTCACATTCGCTCACCTTGCACCAGACAGCCAACAACATGCCAGACAGGCTGAATTTTAGATGCTGCTCTACTTAGGAATCGTGACTGGTCTACAATAGCTTTTACAATTTACATGCATATTTGCAACTTTGGTTGTGTTGCCAGAAAATTTAATCTTACGAAAAAAATGCTAACACCGACAAAAAAAAAAAATAGGGAAAAATATGAAAATTGAAATGCAGGCAACGGCGAAGACGCTACTTTACCAAAACTATTCAACAACTTCCAATGTCGAGAAATTATTAACAACAGCAACAACAAAATATGAAAGGGAGCGAAAACTTTAAGGGAGCGTAGAGTCGACTGTTTGATACACTACTGGAACTAATTTATGACAGTTGAATAAGCTTGGATAATAAATGAGAGACTTTAAAAGGAAAAAAAATATAGATAAATTTAAATCCAAATCTTAATATTGATCAACTATTCCATACTATATTAAAAAAAGATTAACTACAAAAATGTCCTTGACCTTTTTAAAAAATATTACATTGTATTTATTATCATATAATCATAGACAGGTTTATTATTATTTTCTTATTATATGAATTTCTACACCAGAGAAAGAAAAGCTGCAAGCTGCTTTCGCGTCCATCCCAGTCTCACAGAGCATAATTACTTTGATTGTAAAATTAATAAACAATTTACTTCAGTTTACCACACAAATAACCCAAAGATATTTATTTCCAACAAGATCAATCACATCTCTCAGTCTAGCATATTAAAAAGCAAAACTAAAACAAATTTTAATTTCTATTGTAACTTCAATCTACAACAAATCTAATATACCCCAAATGGTAGAGACAGTATACACAAAAAAAAAAAAGAGCAAGCAAAACATTTTGAAGCAAGAAAATGCATCGAAGTTTTTGAAAGCATTTTTCGCACAGGTGTGCACAAATTTTCGCACCTTTCTGCGGACTAGCTCTCAGCTCTCAGCTCTCAGCTAGCAGTAGTGTTTCGGCCTGTTGGGCTACAGGTTCTGGAGCCAGCTGACTGTCAAGCATACTCCACAAATTTCTATTTGTTGGGCTGCTGTACATAAGTTCAGTTGGTCTCTATCCCCACTTACCCCTATTGCAGTCTTTCACTGCAAGGTGTATTGCTTCGGCAGCTCCTTTTTCATACCTTTTGGCAAAGTGCAAACTTTTGCATACAACTAATGTGCACTTCCGCTTTGCACGCCATTTTGTTTTCTTGCAAAACTTGAGCTAAAAATGCGATGTTCTACGATATTATTTTGTACGCTTCGAACTTTCCAATGGGTCGCATTGAGCAGCGTCCTAGAACTGGGCTCATACTCGGGTGGGCCGCTGAGCTATGCGCATTGTGTGTATTGTAAAAGTTTTGCTTGTTTTGTAAAAAAATAAAAATAAAATCAAAATACATAAATTCTTAACAGGAGGTGACCCTCGAAGTTGCGTTACTATTTTCGATAAATATAAAATATTTATTATAATTCTAAAGTAAATAAAAAAAAAAAAAAAAAAAAGTAACTAGAAGCAAGTGAAAAGCGAATGAAGCTTAAAAATAAATTAAATTTGTTGATGTTTGATAATGTATGAATCATGCGTTTGTTTAATAATTTTGTAAATTTATGACTATTTACTATAGTAGTGATAGATAGAAATTCTGTATAAATAAATGATGTATAAAATATATTTTATTTGTATAGAATTTATGTATTTAATGTATTTAATATTCATAAATTTATAAAATAAAATAAATATAATTTATTTGTCAAGAATTTCTATCTAATATTTAATTTATAAACTTATTTTATAGAGAATCGGAATTCATTTAACATTATAATTATAATATTTGTTATATAGTTTTTTAACTATAAATATCTGTAAAAGAAATATAAGAATACTAAATACTTTTTTTGTTAAATTAACTTATAATAATTATATAATTATTATATATTATATGATATAATTTATGGTTTAACTTAAAATAAGTCCAATATCCATTTATATCAACATTAAAAAGTATATACTAAAAAGTATTATATCTTATGATTTCTCACTATACCAAAGAGTAAATTCTGATTAAAAGAACGTATAAGATCAAATATAGAAAGACATGCAGAAGAAATTCTTAGCTGTGCATACTTACAAGACTTATAAAGTAGTATCAGAGCTGATAGAATTGAAAATATTTTTGGTATTTTAATAAATGTTCTGAACACTTATTTAGCAATTATTTAAAATACTTAATAGATAAAGATATATATATATATATATATATATATATATATATATATATATATATATATATATATATATATATATATATATATATATATATATATATATATATATATATATATATATATAAAATCATTTTATAAAATCATTTTACCTTTAGAAAATATATTTGGACATAAATGCTTAAATACTAAATATGCAACTCAAATTAAAGAAATTTAAATCCTATTTCTAAGCTGTAACAATTATATTTGATAGCCTTAATGCTTAGCTTACTTGGCTTAAACATGCATTAGCTGCTGCCGCTGCCGCTACTTTTGTTGTTGTTGTTGCTGCGTAGCACAAAATCCTTAAGTTTGCATGGATTTATAAACGGATTTAAGTTTAAGTCAAATTGCATAATCACACTCGCAAGATGTGTTCAAAATGTGCTGACCTTTTAGCGTAAATGCAACACAAGATGCTTGATGGTCTACACTCAGCCGCAATGCGTAATTATACACACACAAACACACGCACACACACACATTCATACTCATGCACGCACACATAAATCATAAGCGTAATTGCAACACTCGAGAAATATATGAGCTGTTGGCTCAGAGCAAGCCAACTGTTGGAAATGCTTTGGCAGCTAGTCGAGCGTTTTACCATTGCTTAATTAAGCGACGCCATGCGGCGCAAATGGCAGCGACTATGACTGCAGACACGCACACACACACACACGCACACACACACACATATACATATATATATATATAAATATATATATACGAGCGCAATCTGCCTTACAATTATTAGCTAGACTATAATAACGCTTTTTATTTCATTGCCACAAAAACAAGCAGCGTGAAATTAACACCAAAGTATAGCATGCGTCTCAAACAGTGACTGTGAATGCAGTGACTGTGATCATTGCCATGACTGCATTGTCACTGATAATTGAAAATACTTTCTGTATTTTGCTGAGGCTGAGTCATCTGAGGCTGAGGCTGAGGCTGAGGCTGAGGCAGAGGCAGTGGCAGAACCAGAGCCAGAGGCAAAGGCTGAGGCTGAGGCTGAGGCTGAGGCTGAAGCTGAGTCTGTTTGAGGCTGGGGCTGAGGCTGGGGCTGAGGCTGAGGCTGAGGCTGAGGCTGAGGCTGATTCTGTTTGAGGCTGAGGCAGAGTCAGTAGCAGAGCCAGAGGCAGAGGCTGAGGCTGAGGCTGAGTCTGTTTGAAGCTCAGGCTGAGGCTGAGGCTGAGTCTGTTTGACACTGAGTCTCTATGAGCCTGAGTCTGTTTGAGGTTGAAGCTGAAGCTGAGGCTGAGGCTAAGGCTAAGGCTGAAGCTGAGGCTGAGGCTAAGGCTGAGGCTAAGGCTGAGGCTAAGGCTGAGGCTGAGGCTGAGGCTGAGGCTGAGGCTGAGGCTGAGGCTGAGGCTGAGGCTGAGGCTGAGGCTGAGGCTGAGGCTGAGGCTGAGGCTGAGGCTGAGGCAGAGCCAGAGGCAGAGGCTGAGGCTGAGTCTGTTTGAAGCTCATGCTGTTTAAGGTTGAGTCCGTTTAAGGTTGAGTCTGTTTAAGGTTGAGTCTGTTTGAGGTCGAGGCTGAGGCTGAGTCTGAGGCTGAGGCTGAGTCTGTTTGAGGCTCAGTCTATGTGCATACGTACAAGAGTCAGAATATATATTTATATATTTATATTAATTAGGATATAAATCACTGTAACTATATCAACACAGTTTTCGACACTCATTCGACTTTAGGGTTCAAGCAGTTTTTCCTCTTATAAATTGATCACAGTTTATGTGCTTTCCTTACCATTTGATTCATAAATGGTTTTCTTAAATATTTTCTTCTCTGCCTTTCTTGCTCAGCACTTTTCCTTTTAACGCTTAATTAAGCCACACTCTATGTGGTAGGCCCTGCGTCTACATTTCACATTTCTCTATAAGCTCGATTTAGACAGGACAGACAGGACATTTATGTAGTAGGAGAGAAAAATTGTCACAGAGAAGTAAAAGTTGCAATTTTTTTTTCAAAAAACATTTTTTTTCTTTATTGCTATTTTGTATTCTTTTCCTGTAGCTCGCATCTCTCTCGGGTCGAGTTTTTTTGCAGATATTTTTTGTTTTTTTTTTACCATGTTGCAAGTCCCCTTGGACTTTTATTGACACTGATAAGTGTGCCCAGAGCACAGCAAAAGGTAAGCAAAGCTGGCAATTTAAATTGAAATTGTTTGCCGCATCGCAACAGCAGCATACATACACACACACTCTCCTAAAAAAAAAGGAAAAAAATCTAGAAAAATGCTGGAGAAAAAAATCGGCAGCAGATAAAAAAAAACCTGCCAGAGAAAAATTAAGTGAGACAAAGTGTTTTGTGACAATGCAGCAGCAGCAACAGCAACTGCAAGCCTCGACAAAGCCCGTAGACCAAGCGAACGTCTAAAGTTTCGAATGGGTTACCAAAAGGGGTGCCACGGGGGCCAGTGCGTGTTAATTCCCTTTGGGCAACAGTTTTATTGACCGACCGCACACACACACACACACACACCTACACACGCACATTGAGATCCATTCAGATGCGAATCGATGCCTTCGATATGCGTGTCCTGATTGTTTTTCTTTAACATGCAGCTGCATCTACCAGCCAGCAATTGAGTATGCCCAAACATATACTCGCAGGCAAACTGACAGATATACACATATAGATATATATCTATATATATATTGGAGCTCGCATTGAATTGTTAACCAATTTCGTACATTGCCTGCATTTCTTCATTGAAAAGAAATGTATAGCATTGCCAGGATTCTGTGTATATATATATTTTTTTCCTTTTTTGGTATTTGTCCAAAGATTTTGTTGAGAGCTTTCAGCTTGTTTTTTTCTTTTTTGGTAAAAGTTAAGGAAGATATTTGAATCAAGCTGTTAACACTATCAATACAAACTGTATATGCTGATAGATCGTCCCATTTAGCTCAAATAATGTTTGTAATTGAATGGATATGCCAAAATACTGAAAGAGTTTAGTCTAGATACTCTATTTCATAGCATATGTGAAATTGAGTAAATTTCTTGAAATTACTTTATTTGTATATAACTGTAAACTCTTGAATTTAAATCTATGGTTGATGCTACGACGATGATTGAAATTGTAATTTTAAATTAATAATATTTTTTTTTCTAAAAAAGTTTGAAAGAACAAAATATTTTTTTTTTTTCCATAAGCTTGATATATTGATTCTAATATATAGCTGTATAATATTTATATCTGTTAAAGGTTCGACCTTTAATTTTAAATAATATATTTTACATATTTAAATACAATATATATTTTACTTATTAAAAATAAAATTTGTTATTTAATGTACAAAACGTATTTTATTAAAAATTTTAAAAATAAATTTTTGTTATTTAATATACAAAATATATTTTATAAAAAACGTTTAAATATTTAGTTTAAATATTTATTTATTGTTAAGCCACTTGCAGAAATTTGTGAAATATATATTCAACAGTCAAACAAATTGCAATGCAATAAAATAATGGAAAGACAAAAAAGAGAAATCAAACAAAACCTATAAACATTCCTAATGAAGTCACATAAAGTGGGAAAGTCAAGCGTGACAATCAAATTGGATTTTCGAAAGGCAAACGAACTTTATGATAACAATAGAAATGCAATATTTTATATCCAAAGAATTTAATGCATTTCCACATTTGATGTGTAAAGGCAAATTTAATTAAAAGCAATAAATATGAGCTCAAAAGATATTTCACAGTCTATTTGATCAATCTGACTGCAAGACACATCAGTTTGTTAGTCGACACAGCGTACAAGGGCCAAAAGGTTTTAATAAAACGCAATTGCCATGTCTGGACATGAAGAGCTTGTGAAGTCAACAACGCATGGCTCTCCCACTGCGATGCCAAATCGCTTTGTTTGTATACTTTTGTAAACTTTTCATAAATAACAAAAAGAGGAGAGACCAAAATGCAATGACTTGAACTATGGGCGGTCACAGTTATGAAACGCCTTCCACGCTGAACAGCATTTGCAATAGGACAGACAAGACTCACACGACAACTCTACAAATATGGTCAAACCATTGGCAAAATGCTAGAAAAAGAAAAAACCAGTAGACCAATGCTGAAAAGCTGCTCATATTGAAGATATTTTGTAAAGTCGGAGATTATGTTGGAAAAAAGTAAACAAAACGAGAAGTTTAAAGCGACTGCAATATAGAATGAGTAGAAAAATAGGTACTTATGGGTATGTAGTCATAGATATAAACAGTATGAATTTTAGTTTGTTTAGTTGTGACAAATTTTTAATTATGATATAGAAATTTATATAAAAAATTTTAAAAATATTTAAATTAAAATGAATATGAATATTTGAATGAATATATGAATATTTTATTTATTTTATTTTATATATTATTTTATAGCAACATTGTTTTTTAATATATTATTTATAATAAAGCACACGTTTATTCATAAAGCTTTAGTTTAACTAAAATTTAAATATTATATTTACTTAAAGCTTTAGTTTAATTATAAATGAAATTTTATATTTATTTAAAATTTTAAATAAATTAAAATTTTTATTTCGTTTCATTTCCATGATCGGGCAAGACTTTACAACAATAAAATATAGCTAAGGCTTGAACACAGAAGTTTCTTTAAATGAGAAGAATTGTTAAAAAATATTTATTTAGGAATAGAATAGAATAGAATAGAATAGAACTCTAATAAAAGAGTTTTTATTAAATTTTTTGAGTCCATAAGGTTCAGTTTTTCATATATATTATGCTGTAGAGCACTAAAAGTGGGTTTCACTTGGAATATTTTATATTTCGGCAATTCATGAATCAGCTTAACTCAAGTAGTCGACTACCCGTCTTTCGACTATTATTTCAGTCCTATTATTGATGTGACAATCAACAGATATACAAATATTTTTTAAATAAGGTTTACACTAATTGTTCACACTTTTTCATGCTGGAAATGAACTATAGTTTGAATAGTTTTTTTTTTTTTTTTTAAATAAAGTAAGAGGATGCAGAGTTTGTACAGTTTTAACTGTATTTAAACTTTATTATTTACATTGTATTTTAAGTGACTAAAAGTATCGGGAGATGAGCATTGTTGCAATTATAAGCCTTGGCAAACCATAGCAGAAATAAAGTTTTTTGATTAAAAAAGTTAGAATTATTTGTATATTCGTAGTGCAACTAGTTAATAATAACTTGAAATAAAATACTAGAGCTCTTCCTATTGTACCTAAATTCAATGATTACTTTTTGCCAGTGGATTATATTTCAGAATTGTAATACATTTGAATGCTTCTCAAAAAAGTTTCAAATAAACTTTAATAGTAGTTATAACTCAATTAAAATTATTTTCATAGAACTAGGTAGAGATGGCAATATGATATATTTATTAAAACTACAAAATATCATATTATAAAAATTTAAAAAACTTTTAAAAATTCTCATCAAAAAACTAAAAGTTGAACAAAACACAATAGGGCTTGGTGAATTATTTGATTAAAAGATTATATATACAAAAATAGTATTAAATGTATTTTTATACATCAAGAAGAGCTACACATAAGACATGTAGTGAGAGTGAGAGAGAGAGAGAGAGTAGGAGGAGAGGAAGAATGAAAATCTCATTTTTAGCACAATTTTCACATTGCAACACAAATTAATTTCCTTTGGGAATTGCTCCTTGCGCAAGTTCATCGTGTGTCGTGGCCAAACGGTTGCAGCCGTAGCTGCAACTGGCACAGCAACAGCTGCAGTTACATTTATGTATATTGTTGCAGCCAACTTGCGCTCCATTCATTCGATAAGCGTGTCAGAAAGGTTTCAGTAATGTCTGCTTTTGCTTCATAAATGTTGAGAAAATTAACAACTTGAATATTGAGTTGGACTTGCTTGCAAACTTATAATAATGTCCGCCAGGACATGAACTGAGTGGATATGTTTGTTAAGTTATTTAAATTCAATTAGCTTAACGATTGCTGGCAGAAAAAAAAGCATAAATATATGCGTGTTTGTTTGATAGAAAAGTTTTAATTAATTAAGTAGTTAACAGCACGCATACGCAGCGTGCTACCAAATGAATTAATGCAACAATTACGCTGCACAGACATTCGCTCTAAATGCCTTTCAGCGTTTGCCAAACATATTCATAATATACAATTTGTTTTTTTTTAACTTTTATTTATTTATTTATTAATATTTTTTTTTAATTTTATGCATTACCTTTTCAATACACTTCCCATTTGAGAGGCAATAAGCTTGGTTGGGTTTACTTTGGCTGTAAGGAAACACGAGAAAAGTTACGATATATTATTGGTTGAATGTAGAGTAAAGATATTATGTATAACAATAGTGAATAAAAGTATAATCGAATTAATAAATAATAATTATAATATTGGCATATTATATGCCATCATATGCTGCTATATAAATATCATTTAAAACTGTACAAAAACATTAATCCTACTCAGTTTGGCAATTAAGTCCAAGCTTATTGTGATATATAGATATTATTAGAAAATGATAGATCTGCATAAAAAGTCTAAAAACTGCTGAAAACTTTTAACTGTTCAGCTCGAATTAATATTTAATTCTTTTATATTCTTTATACTAATATATATTTTTTTATTTACTAAACTTTTTTCATTCTTTTCTAATGCTCCAATTCTCATTCTAATATTCAATCAACTTAATTTGATACCATCCACAACATACGAAATGATCAAGAGAAAGAGAAAACACAACAGAAGCGCTTGTGCCGTAGGCGTTATAACAACTGTGATAAGTATTTCAAGAGAAGAGATGTTAATTTCTGAGAAAAATGGTTTTAGTCGATAAGAAATTTAAATAAAAGGCCTTGCGTTGAGCAGTTGAGCTCAAACGTAGCAACAACAATTAAACTGAGCAGCTTAAGGCTATGTGAAGATACTTTCAGTGCTATCATCAGCTAATTTTTTGATCGACTTCTGCTTCTGCTTAAATATATATATAATAAATGGAAAATCTATAGAGAAATCTCATGGCTACAAAGCCGTATTCTTCGGTATTTATAAAGAAAGACAGAGGCAGAGAGAGAGAGAGAGAGAGAGAGAGAGAGAGAGAGAAAGAGCGTAACTTTGCTAGATATGATTAGTTGATAAAGGCAAACCCTTCAGAAATATCATTAATCACTAGCAGAATAATTCAATTTTATACCTTTATAATATACCTTTATATAGTGATCAAGATAAATAGTATTTCAACTAATTGAATCATCAGGCAGGTAGTTATATAGCTAACTTCTCAAAGCAAACAAGACTCATTAAGCATTCATAATTGATGTATAACTAAATATATACATTCGTAAGAGTATTCACATTTCGTTGTGTCTCATTTACGCATCATCTTTATGCTTGTTTTTTGTTATATCATTAACATGTGCATAATTATATGCAACCAGATGCCAAGTGGCTTGTTGGCGGCACAAAGACAATCTGTGAGTCGTTTCCTGTTGGCCCCATTTATTGTTGTTGTTTGTTTGTTTGTTTGCTTTTTGTTGTTGCCTGGTGCTGCTTACAAGTTCAACTCCTGTAAATATGCTCCACACACACACACACACAGAGAGAGAGAGAGTAAGAGAGTCTCGCAGAGAGACAGACAAAAGTTGGTCTGGCTTTTTGGGTCGGCATTCTACCGACAAAATCATACATAAATATTGTTTTTATATGTTTATGCGCGCTCTCTCTCTGTGTCTGTGTATGTGTGTGTGTTTGTGGGTATTGCCATTTAGATTTTGCTGCGCTGTTGTTGTTTTAGTTGGTAAT
This sequence comes from Drosophila koepferae, assembly GCA_030914345.1. Taxonomy (NCBI): domain Eukaryota; kingdom Metazoa; phylum Arthropoda; class Insecta; order Diptera; family Drosophilidae; genus Drosophila; species Drosophila koepferae. The sequence goes on from JAUESR010000207.1 coordinate 12,995,615, forward strand.
TATGAAAGTTTTTTGTGCATGCTACACAGATTTAAACAGGCAGCCCCCTGGCAATTGGAAGACAGGTATATGAAAATATGATTATTATAGCCAAACAAAAAAAAAAAAAAAAAAACACACAAACATTTACACAAAAACAGAGACATATATACCTGTTCATTAAATTAATTAATGCCAACTTTAGCTTGCGACTCAAAGACTTTACTAAACATATTAATGGTGCTTAATATCAATATAAGCTAGTTAAGTCTATTAATTATTTAATAATGTAATAGCTTAATAGTATAATAGTTCTTTTCAACAGAAAGGCTAAAAATTAAGGTCCATATTAAAAAAAAAAGCTTAACGAAAAGCTTTCAAGCATCCCACAGGGCTAGTTGTGTTATGTGCTAAAAGCTGACGTTGCTTTATGCTTTCGAAAGCTAAAATCCAAAGGAGAGAGAAATACCCTTTTTTCTAATAGATATAAAACTTATTTGACTCACTTGGATGCCAGGCAAAAAAGAGTAAAGTAACACTAAAAAAAAATTAAAAAAAAAAAAATAAATAAATAAACAAATAAATACCCATAAAGAAAACGAGAGTGAAACATAACAGGCAATTATACAGAGTGAGAGAGAGAGAGAGACAGAGAAAGAAAGAGAAAATGGGTGTGTGCGTTAGAAGCAGTCTGAGACAGAGACAGATAGAAGCACTGAAAGAGGAAGCTAAGACACAGAGAGAAAGAAACTTATAAAAAGAAAAGGACAGAGATAGAGAATGGGATATAGAAACATATAATTATACGACTAAAGGCAGAAAGATTAAATGCAAGACAAAAGGATAGACTAGTAGACAGTGATTCAAAGTCAACCCATTCGTCAGCATATCTAAATAAATGAAAATATTTTATGGGGTTTTTTCATTCATGGATATCACATAAAAAAAAAAAACTGTCAGCTGTAACAGTTTTCCAAAAAATTTCCTAAATAATACAATCTATAAAAAAATACCCAAAATATACTAAATGTGGAGCAACGAAAAGATCTCGCCACATCAACTGACAGTTCTCGGCTGATCGTTGGCGTTATTTGGTCTGTTGGCTTGGCGCATTCGCGTTCTCCCAACTGCCGCGCAACGCGCCCGTGTGTGTTCAGATTTATTTTTAAGCTACACACACAAAAAAAAGAAAAGAAAAGTGTATGCTCTGTGCGGGTGAAGTGTAAAGAAAGAATGAAAAAAGATCATATATTATTAAGTTAAACGGGATTTTCCAAACCAAAAAAATTGAGTCATATTTTTGGTAAATCAATTTCAAATTCAAGTAGAAATTCAATAATACTAAAAAATTGATCAAAAACGTTTCAAGTGTTTCATAAAGCAATGATCTATATGTATCTATAGATATAATATATTTATACTAAGCATATGCAGTGCACTGTCATAATCACACAAAAATTATTTTGGCAAGCAATTGAAATATTTCAATAATTATTCATATTTAGTGTTTTTGTTCAAGTTGCAACATAATTGTTAATTTTTATTAATAATACAGTGAAGTGAAAAATCAATTTAGTCTTAGAAAGAAAAGAAATCATTAAATCAAATAAAATTAAAAAAAAAAAAAAATAAGAAGACTACGTCGAGTTAAAAATATCAACGCCACGTATGCTGTGCCCCATGCCTTTGGCTCGGATTTGTATTTGGACGGACAGCAGCAGAATAAATTCTTTTGTTGTTATTGCTGCCACGAGGGAGTGAATTGATATCGTGTAAGTAAAATGTAGAACATGCGAACGAAATTTACAATATATCTATTATATATTTAATGTGCTTATATGGAATGCAGCATCTGTTTTCGCTCAGCGAATATTTAAAAATCGTGTTTCGCGCTTGCAATGCATTTATGAATTTTCGGTTCAATAATTCTTAATAGTTTATATATTTTTATGTTTTGTGTTGGCCTAAAGGCAATTCAATTAAGCTAAATTTAATTTCATTGTCTGCTGGCTACTGAGAATTGGGGCTAACAACAGCAGCAGCAACAGCAACAACAAGACGATCGCATCGACAGATCCAACTACGTGTGCTTGAGCTAAATATAGAAGTGCGGGCAAGGAGAGCAGCAAGCAAGCATCATGCCCAAGCAAACTAAATGAATTTCCCCACTAACGCCGGTCCCAAACGCTTTAATACCCCCAACACCACAATCTCCTCTCCCTTGTCACTTCAGTGTCATTTGCTGGCAGTTTTCTGGCGTTTTTCTGTTGTTTTCAATAATATTTAGCAACACATTTTTCATTCAAACAAGCGAAGCGTCGCACACACAATAGCCACAGCTTCTTCGATGTAGTTACTAAGCCAAAAATGCCGCTAAATCAAATTCTTCTTTTGCTATATAGCCGCATTAAATTTAATATATAATTAAGCTTTTATTATTATTTTGCCATCGTTGGCCTTCAATGTTGAACAAAATCTGTGCGAAAATTTCATATAAAAATTGTATGATTTTTCAAAAAATTTTGAGTTGTAAATTCTGTTTTTTTTTTTCTGTTTGGATTAGCTAGTATAAATGTGAAAAAAAATGTGAAAAAAAAATACTTTTTTAATTCAATATTTAAAAATTAAAATGTAAATAAAATACATTATTTTAAAAACTGTTCATTATAATAAAAAATTTTAAATTAAATGTAAATTTAACTTTTGAACTTTGAATGGACATGATATATACATATTTTTTTTTTTAGAATTATAAGAAAAATAATATTTGTTTATGTGTATGTTAAACAACTAAACAGGATATATTTCATTTATGTATTCAAAAAACAAGAAAAAAAAGTATTGAAGGTAATTAATATAAATTGAAGAGATCACAAATAATATAAAAAATAAATATTTCTAAGTAATATAGGTTATTAACTATATTACGTTTCATCATATAATAATATTTATCATTATGATTTTTGTTTTTGATTTTTCTTATATTTATCTATGTATATTATTGCATTATATACATTATATTTATTTGTTGCAACTAAATAAGCAACAACCGATATTTGTTTAAAGAAAATTCGATTAACACAAATAAAATTCAATACTTAGGTAGCCGCAAAGCAATTACACTGAAGCAATCAACAGTTTTGCTCATAAAAATCTCTTAAACAAATTTTCTGAGTACTCAACAAATGGTTTACACACTCGAACATAACGTTAATAATATTAATTGCGGAAACTAAAGCATTTCTGCAAATTTGTTAGCATACATTTCACTAATTCACACTAATAAAAAAAAAATACAGAAAACTGTAGGAAGTCTCACCGGCAGCTAATTTCCAGGCGGATGTTGCTCATTAGAAAATTTTGTAGAAATCGCACGATTTATTGCCAAGTGTCAAGAAAATTGCGCCGATGATTCAGCTATGAAAGAAAGACAAAAGCCAAAGGCAAAAGCCATTAGCTAAATGCGAAAAGAAAAAGAATCTACGAAATATGTTTTTGAGACCTTAAAAGTGTCAAACACAATTTGACAATAGTAAGCGAGTGGAAGCGCTCTCTCTCTCTCTCTCTCTCTCTCTCTCACGCTCTCTACAACTGTCAGAAATGTGTGGCAAAGCTTGCAGCGCATGCGTCGCTCACGAACAGCTGTTCACTTCCCACTTAACAACAATTGCAAGTGCGAGCGAGAGATAGAGAGAGAGAGAGAGAGAGTTAGATCTGTTAGAAAAGAATGAGAGATAAATTTATCATATATATAAAAGCTGGCATAAAAGTGTTTGGAAACGAAAATAATACTGAAATGAACATGAAAATGTGGGAGTCATTTTTGTTCGTGTTTTTTTTTTTATGTTATCGCAATTTGTTTGTAAACAAAACTTTTTGTTTTGATCAAGAATTCGAATTCTCTTTATTTTTTGTTCGATTTTTGGATTATAAAAGAAGCCATGTGTTGAATGCAAAATGTTATGCTTGAATATATATTTATAATTAACGTATATGCTTAAAAAGTGTGAATTAGATAATTGAAAATCTGGGGGCCTTTGGAATTAAAGTAAATATATAATATAATTATATTATATTATAAATTGATTTCAAAAACTATTTGATCAAGCCTTTAGGTAATGCAATCATCACTTTGAAGTAGTTTTTGTGACCTTAAGAAATTGGATTTTGTCTGTATTATATTTATGTTTTGTTTAAAAATTAACAGTATAAAAAGATTTCTGTTTACAATTGTATTAAAAAATTTTTTTGACCAGTTTTTGGGCATTGGCAATTCAACATTTACTTATACATTTATTTAAATTTTATTCAAATATGTAGTCTGAGTTTTATTTTATTTATTTATTGCTATTAAACAGATTCTTTTTTGTGGACTCCTAAGTTTCATGTATTGCATAAATATATGTATTTTCTTTATGTGTTCTTTAAATTAATAGAATTATATTATTATATTATTTTAGTAATTGTAATAAATTTTGGTTTGGTAATTGTTATTTCTAGAATATTATTTATTTATTTTATTTTCTTTTAATATGTTAATAAAATCAATATCTTTTGTAAAGATAGTTGAAAGGCAGAAAATTCGTTTGTGTACAATTTAATTAACTAAAAATAAAAGAATATAATCTACGATAATAGACGTTGGTATTACAAAAAATCAAGAAAAACTATAAGTTCTATAGCTTTACAAGATTAAACGTAATATTTGAAAACTGAGTTAATGTAGATTAACTAAATTGAAAAACAAAGTAAAATTCTTCGTTCACTGAGGTCTTCGAAAACTATATTTACTTTTACATATTTTATTTCAACATTTCAAAGCATTTTCATTAGTTGTAAATCAAACTAGAAATTCAAACAACTGCTCCACAAAATCCTTATCAGCTACAGCAACCCTTCAAGTGACTGCTTGAACCCAACTGTCTACTCTAACGGGCCATGCTAACAATCGATAAAGTTAGCTTTTTTCTTGGAGCTTGCGAAAGCTCAAATTCATTGTATATCAACATTTTCACGGTTGCCACGTGAAAAGCTAACGAAGGCTGCACAGTGTGCTTTTGTGTGTGATTCCTTAAACGCGTTCACGTTGCTGTTGGTCCAGTTGGCCTGCGTGGAGACCACAAAAGAAAAATAATAATACAAATACTAAACCAATAATAATACGAATTGACATCCAAATAATACAAATGTAAAGTCAAGTAAAGAATACTGCAATTTATAGCAAAATCAAGTGCTAAACGAGCTCCATTGCGTTGGCTGCTGTGAAGAAAGAAAACGAAAAACGACGAACTGCGTCTGATATTTTTCACACGCGTGTGTGTGTGTGTGTTGTGCATGTGCATGTTTCATGTATGGCTGTGTATGTGTGTGAGTGCTTATTACATATGCCTGGGTAGGTCAATCGGTCAGCATTTACAGTTCCAGGAAAATGTTTTGCGAGCCCTGAAAACTGTGCTATGCATTTTTCCCCAGCGACTCATTAGATAAACGCGCAAATTAGTTTATAGCCGCGCGCACTTGACCCCATTACGACTATATGCCAAACGACTGGCCACCACGCCCCCTCTGCCGAATGCGTTTAGCATTTTAAGCAACTTTAATTCAGTGACGAATGCCAGGGCAGTTCATGACGGGGTGACGGGGTGACGGTGTGACGGGGCGACGGAGCAGCAGAGCACAGTAGAGTAGCTGTCATTCAATGAAAGCCAAAAAAAAAAAAGCCTTCATTTGGCATTTGGCTAGAAACTTTTGTGGTTGGCTGCTGTAAAGCTAACTGTGCTTTTGCTGCAAAGAGAGTGACAGCGAGAGAGCGCAAGAGAGTGTCTGCATGAGTGCGTGTGTGTGTGTGTGTGCGAGAGAGAGCCTGATAAAGTTGATTGCCCATTTGACAGTTCTCGGTTTGTCCAAAAAAATGTTGCGACAACAAAGAAAATGTAAACATTGCGTATGTTTTTGTTTTGATGCGCACGCACACACACAAACACACACACACACACACACACTCACCTATATATATGTATATATAGAGTGACTGTGTTAAGGGTTTTCGTTTTATATATAGAGCGCCAATCAATGATAAGTTATCAGGCAGCACTTAAGCACAATGCCATTCGCCTGGAACTAAGCAAAATTCAATAATTCTAATGAATATATGCTGATAAGGCGATAGGTTACAAAAATCTATAATTAAACTAAAACTTTAAGCAAACGAATCGCATCCCCTCCCACAAAAAAAGGAAGAAAAAAAACAACAACAACAGCAGACTTCAACAAATGCCAAATTTTAAATAATTTAGTAGACAATTAAAATAATACAAAAGAAAATAAAAATAAAATATAAAACAACAACACAAAACGTCCAAAAAGCAACAAATGCACCACCGTCTAAAATACTAATAATAATACTAATAATAATAATAATAATAACAATCATAATAAAAAAAGGAAATAATCCCAACTGAAAGCTGTTGAGCAGCAAAAGTATGCGTGTGAGCCAGCAACAGCGAGCGAGCACGTGAGTGAGAGAGAAACACCAAGAAAGAAAGAGAAACAGAGAGAGCGAGAGCGAGAGAGCGAGAGAGCAAGAGTGAGCATACAATTTGCATGCGGGCATAGGCCAATGGAAGACTGAGACTTGGCACACCTGTTGAACGGCTGTTGTTGACCGCATTTGTATAGAGTCGTTCTCGTCAGCAAAGTGAATGAAAGCAAAAATCAATTTAGTCGTGGGAAGGAAACTTCAAATATGAATACAGGTACCACCAACACATGACATGGCGTATGCGTAATATTCACATTTCACATTTCCACACGAACACTCGACTATCGAATCACCTAACAACACATTCATCAAACTTTGTCGTTCATTAAACACAATTGAAGATTGATATGTTAGTTGATGGCATTGAATGACGCTGATGAGCATTTTCTATGGAAACTCTTTAGTAATACAAATCATATAAATTTATATTTGAAATTAGCAGAAGCGATTGATAGTTGAATATGCTAAATGAAGCAGGAGTAAAATATATGTGTTTAAATATATTTTTATCATTTATACAAATTTATATATATTTTTATATAAATAGGTAGAAGGTTTCAGTTATACACATATATTTTTTAAGGACATCATTTATATTGCTTAGAAATTTATTCAATTTATTAATTTATATATAGTGACGCTCAACTGAATAATTTTGATTATTTTTCAATATTTCTAGTAGTAAAACTACAATTTCAACTTTGTAATTTCACTTAAAATACATAAATTCAATCAATTATTAAATAAAAATATATAGAAATATAAATATTAGTAAATTTAATTTTTTTAAATTAATTTTGGGTAAAAAAATATATATATATATAAATAATTAATACATAAATCTATATATGCATCAATAAAAAAATAGTATAAGAAGCTAAATTTGTGGCTACTAAATAAAGTAGACAATTTTTCATTATTTAGCTTTTGTACTATTTTATTTATTCACTAAATAATAACAAATATACAGAAAATATTAAAGAAATGGCAACGAATTTTAATATATTTTTCATTAATTTCACTACACGAAATTGTTGACCAAACTATTTTTATAGCTTCAAGTGATAGGCATAAAAATGTTTGATTTATGGTCAAGAAAAAGAAACAGAAATAGCCAAACATAAATAAAAAACTATTTATCAATAACTAGAATATAATTATCAAAATGACAAATGATTTCAGGGTTATTAATTTTTTTTAAATATTTATTATATTTATAATATTATTTATTTATTAGTTATTAAATTAAAAAAATATATATATATGTATTTATAATTTGAATAGGTCAAATAGCTAAAATGTTATTGAGCACTGAAACAGCTGCTGAAATGAAGTTAGAGTATATAAATATCCTAAGCAGACTCAACGATCAATGCCCTCGACTCATTTTTTCCTGCTTTTGTTTGTCTAACAATCAAATCAATATTTATATACATATCTCATACCCAAACTCACAGCATTTACTATAAAAATCACAAAATTACTAAAACTAATTAAATCATCCGCTAACATAAATCGTGAACACATTAAAATTAGGAGAACATAAGGAGCATGCAACGTCAACGCAGCAGAAGCAACAATCGCCAACAGCCCAGGAACAACAGCAATACCAGCACCAACAACAACAACAGCAGCAGCAGCTCCAGCAACAACAGCAGCAACAACAACAGCAACAACAAATTAACAAATACGATGCCTTGGATAGTTCTAGTAATAAATTAAATCATAAAAATAATAACAATAAGGATAAGGATAGAGCTAGAGACGCGTGCAAGGATTTGTCACCAAGTTTCACTGATGAATCATGCTTGACCAAACAACAACAACAACAACAACAACAACAGCAAACAGCCAACAGCAGCAGCAGCAGCAGCAACAGCTCGCGCAATGGAGCAACAACTTCAGCATCCCAGCGTCGACGTCAGCTACAATTTCAACGGCAGAAGGAGGCGAAACTTTATGACCACAGCGATGAGCCGACAGCAACAGCAGCCACAGCGACAGCCACAGCGACAGCGACAACAGCAGCCACAGCGACAGCAACAGCAACAACAACTGCCACAACGACCAGTCTAATGGGTGGCGGCGAGCTGGTCAACTGCATAGCCTACGATGATAATACACTCATAATCGAGCGCAAACCATCGCCCACATCTCCAGCATCGGCTAGACGCTATCTGAAAGGGGATACACCAACTCGCGGCAGTCGCAAATACAATCGCAAGTCGAGCACAGCCAAAAGTGAGTTGGAGTAATTATTGTTAGGCCCGAGCAGCGTCATCAGCATCGTTCGCCAACGATAACGTTGCCGGTGCCAGTAACGACATCAGCAACCGCAGCAGCAGCAACAGCAACAACACCAGCAACAACAGCAGCAGCAGCAGCAACAACAACAGGTCCCACTGTGCTACAACAAAGGTATATGCAGCTCCAGCTGGAGCACGATAAGAAATTCATTTACAATGCAATCCAAGACTTTGATTATTTGGAACATACAAGTTCTAGGAATTCTAGGGCATAGTAAGTTAGTCAACGATAACAAAAAAATAAACATAAAAAACAAATAAAACAATCCCTAAAACTAACCTCTACTAACTATCGTAAACTAAATGTTGTAAATCGCTGTATTTTGTCCCACTGTACAAGTTTATATGTGTGTTTCTGTGTCTGTGTGCATAAGTTGAGCATGTTTTAAGCATGCTTTAGCATATGATCTAGGAGAAACGCGTATATAAATATATTGATATTCAGTGTGTATAATAGAATTGGGGATAGAAAAGCTTTCAGACTTTTAAAGATATTGATTTAAAATTTATTTTATGAGACTATGAACATATCTAATAAGAAATATTATTAAATTTAAATTCCTAATTTTTAATTTGTTGAATTCTGATCAATGATAACTTAATTTTGTTTCCATTTTCTTGTTCGTCATTTTTAGATTTCAAAAAATTACAAAATATTTCTAGTTTTATATTTTGTACTTAATTATCTGCATTAAATATTTAGATACTATTATTATAAAACGAAATTAAATATTACTTTTTTTAATTTAGATTTTCGTATATTTATAATGAATTGTATATTATTTATAAACTACATTTCATACTAAAATAATTTATTTGTAAATATTACATTTTTATTAGGTGGAAATATTTTATTTTATTTAAGGATAAACTATTATTATTTATTAAACTGTTTAAAGTTTTTTTTTTTATTATATTTTTTAATTTTTACTGTGTGGAAATATTTATTTTTATTTTGGATAAACTGTTTACAGTTTTTATTTTATTTTTATATATATTTCTATTTTAACATAATTGTTTTCAAGTTGCTTTTTAATCTTCCATTTCAATTTTCTAGACATCAAAATTACTTTACCCATTATTATTATTATTTTTTAATTAATTCTTTTTTGTATCGCATGACTATTAATATGTGAATCGTCGAAGAGAATTGCTTGTTTTTAGTTTTATTCAAGGGTTATTCAAAATGCTTAATATTCATTTTAAGCCTTCTCTTATCAGGCCTACGCGGCGATAAAAAAAATTTAATATCCGTATTTAAGACCTATAAATTTACTAGACGATGCTGCTAGGGTTGCGCTTAGCTAATTGAATTTGCCAAGTTCTAATATTTCAAACGAGATTCCATTGATTAGAAAATATTCAAGGGCTCTAACGAACAAGCTAAAAATATTTTAAAATATTTTAACAGGAAAATAGAAACATATAATAATAATATCAAAAGGTATTGGGAAAGTTATGTCCGCAAGTACAATTACAAATATTATACCATGTATGTAATGCAATCTCTCAGAATTGTTGTACAAATTATCAGTAAAAATTTATAATTTAGCAAATGCATCCAATGAGTATTTAGTTTGCGTATATATATTATAAATGGAAGTGATCAAGTATATTAATATATTTTATTTTTTAAACATCACAGTTGCAGTCCCCTCGACGTAATTGCATACAGTGAGGAGACACCAGCGAGCAGCTCCAGTCGAATACGTGCTGCTGCCAACAATACAGAGCTTGCTCTCAGCACGGTCACTAGCCAAATTGTTAACAATACGACCTATAAGCTTGATTTCAAGCAGCGCCGACACAAAAACATCAACAACAACAACAACGGCAGCGAAGCAAATTCAGCAAACAGCAGCAAACGGCAGAGACGCAAATCCAGCTGCAATTCGTGTGGCGGTACCGCAAGTCAACGTCTCACACCAGAGGAGGCGCTAACATCAGCAGCAGCGGCGGCAGCGACCACAGCGCAGTTATCAGCAACAGCAGCAGCCGCAGCAACAACAGCTGCAGCGCAGTCAGCAGCAGCAGCAGCGGCGGCAATCGGTTGGCAGCAACAGCCACAGAATAGTGTAACCAGCGCTGGCAGCACCAACAGCAGCTATAGCAGCGGCGCTCGTGACGAGGAGAGCAGCTACAGTGCTGTGGGTGGTGATAGTAGCAGCAGCAACAGTTGCAATTGCGACATCACCGGCGACAACAGCACCTTGCATGGCTTTGGTGTTGGCGACATCAGCAGCTTTATAGGCGACGACGATTGTGAGGACGACGACGACGACGATCCGGATAATCCGGACGCAGCTGACCTCAGTTCACAGACATTGCGTACAGCGGCAATTGTTGCCGCCGTTGCAGCAGCAGCCAAGGAACAGGCGGCAACAGCAACAGCAGCAGCTGCCGGTGTCGGCGGCAATACCGATTGTGAGAGCATCAGTGAGCGGCGACAGGATGCTGATGATGATGCGGACGATGAGATTCGAATTATTGCAGGTGCAGTGCGCAGTGGAAACGATTCGCTCGAGGATGTTGGCGATGTTGATGACAATGCGGATGTCATTGTAAGAAGGAATACACGCAATAAACGGCCCTCCATACGGAGGACATGTAGAATAACTGAGGAGGACGACGACGGCGTTGAGATAACCGACGACGACGACGACGACTACGACGACGAAGAAGACGAGCCCGAGGGCACAACAATTGATATTGATGATCAAGAGCAGTTGGCACAGCAGCAACACGATTATCAGCATCACGACGACGACGACGACGAAGACGAAGAAGAAGACGAGGAGGTCGACGACGACGACGAGGAGGCTGACGAGTATTACGAAGAGGAGGAGGACGATACTCAAGCATTCTCACCCTTCTACTCCAGCTCCGCAGAGCTGATCGATAATTTCGGCGGCGGAGCCGGTAAATATTTCAGCATCATGGACTTTGAGCGAGGCGCCGCCGGCGGCGGCACCTTCACGCCCAATGGCAACGGAGGCGCTGCTGTTGCTGGTGACATGTCCAATGCCCATAATCCGCAATCGGATATGGGCGGCGGCAACA